>OX387716.1:25170626-26587501 GCA_947577245.1 Andrena bucephala | reverse complement strand
TGCGATGGCCCCCGAGGGTGTTGACGCAATGTGATTTCTGCCCAGTGCTCTGAATGTCAACGTGAAGAAATTCAAAAAAGCGCGGGTAAACGGCGGGAGTAACTATGACTCTCTTAACACAGCATTACCACGGGTCGGTGTCTAAGACCGAATGGCCCTTATGTGGTGAGCGTCCGATAGTGACGTTGGTGGCACGTATGTACCCTACTTGCGTCATACTCTACACCCACTAATGTGTCTCCCGAGTGGAACCATTTATGTCGAGAAGCCTCTGGCTTCGTTGAGACAAAACTTGGTTGCCAATGACCCGTCATCTCAATAGTGACGCAGAAAATCTATGACCATCTAAGGTGCCTCATGTCCCGTCATCCCAATAGTGACGTAGCAAATCTATGACCATATAAGGTAGACACGATGACCCGTCATCTCAATAGTGACGAAACAAACCTATGACCATCGCAGGTAAACGCATGACCCGTCATATAATTAGTGACGTACTGTTACCAAATGACCCGTCATCAGTAGTGACGCTCGAATGAAGTGCTATGGCAAAGAGACCATAGCCATTTTGTCGGCTCAACTAATAACAAGCAGTTCTCTGCGAAGTCTGCAGAATCAATGAGAAAGCAAGAGGTGTCAGGTATTGGAAAAAGGACATGGTCCTAGATATGTAAGAAAGTGAGATGGGGGTCCTATCCGGTATATACCGGTAGGCCCCCATTTTCACGTCGAAAACTATGAGCCGACAATGCGCTTCACGCACGGGCCAAAGCTCCTCGATCACTATTGAGAGCAATACGCGGCCAGGACTTGCCCTGCGGCACGCGGAGATAGGAGAAGGCACCTTTCGGGAGAGGTAAACGGGCAGAGAGGAAGACTGTTGACGACTAGGCTTGTAAATGGTTATGAGAGGAAACGGATTGGAATGATGTACCCGGCTTACAAATCCAACCTATTTCAATGTTTAATAGCAACGAAGATGAAGTAGCCTCGGACGCGGGGATCCCCGGCCCTGGGATCTCCGTGGCGGACTTGTCCGCTGCCGATAGGAGGGCCATTGTTGACGACTTAGACCACGAAAACGGACATGATTTTTCCCAAACGGTTGGGTTGCCGCTGGACGGCCCCATCCGGTGTGCTGGGTGCCAAAAAGAAGGCAGGAACAAACAGTTCCTGTCCGAAAAGGATTTCAATACGCATGCCGCAGAGTCCCATCGTAAAATGGTGGTCCAGTGGGAGTGCCAAGAATGTGGCAAGAAATACTTACGAATACACCAACTCAAATGCCACTTACCAAAGTGCAAAGGAGTGGTGGAAGACACCGTTGGTGAATTCCGATGCTCGATGTGTGACACTGCTTTTGGAACGCAAAAAGGCCTATCAACACATGAAAGGCACAGACACCCAACACTGAGAAATGAAAAGAGGAAAGACGCCGGTGGGGCCGGGCCAGCGGCGGCTAAGAAAGGAAGGAAGGCCACAGTCTGGTCGGAGGAAGAAACAGCTCTCCTCCGAGAGCTGGATCGACTGCATGGGGGCAGCACCCGGGTAAATGTGCGAATCAGGGAGCACCTGCCCGGGAAAACGCTTAAACCAATAAGTGACAAAAGGCGACAATTGAAGCCCCGTGAGGACGAGGTCGGATGTGCTACAAGTGAGGAATCGGGCACAGAGGAAGCAGGCCACTCCCTAGAAGAAGAAGTTCCGGCACGGCCAGACAGTGGCGATAGTAGGCAGGTGCCTGCTTTGAGTAGGGCTTGGCGAGAAATAATGAAAGAAGCAATCTCAGCCCCTGGGCCAGAGAATGTCGAATGGGCCAGCATCGCAAGAAGCATAGAGATGCTGGCGATTGACGAGGAAGCCAGTAACGAGCAATTAGAAGGCGTGGTGGGCGAAGTATTCAGCGTCCTACTGGGCAACGTACCTGCCACGAGGCCCCGTGAAAACCGGGGGCGCACGGGGCCACAAAATGCTGGAAGCGAAGGGACACGCTTCAGCAGGCGCACAAGAAGGCGCAGATTCAGGTACAATAGGTACCAGGAATTATACAAGAAGTGCCCTAGGAAGCTGGCGGACTTAGCCATCATGGGTAGCAATACCGACCAGGTAGACCTAGAGGTACGCTACCCACAGACCGAGGAAATTGAAAGGCTATATACCGCCCTCTGGGGCAAGGAGGGCCCCAGTGATGTCAACCTGCACTCAGGTGGCGGTGTGGCGGGGACGGTTCCGACCGGTGAGGTGTGGGTGCCGGTGGGGGCTAATGAGATTATAAGACGCATAGCGAAAATGAAGCCAGGGACGGCAGCTGGTCCAGATGGGATCAAGAAGACCCACATCAAAAGAGTTGGCGCAGTGCAGGTCCAGGCCAAGCTCTTTAATTTGCTCCTGCTGAAGGGATACTACCCAAAGCAATGGAAGGCAAACAGAACGACGTTAATCCCAAAACCAGGGAAAAATACGAAAGACGCACGAAACTGGAGGCCAATAACAATTGGCTCCCTCATTGGCAGACTGCTATCCAATATGATCGATAGCCGAATTAGGGATAACGTCAGCTTATCACAGCGACAAAAAGGCTTCATGAAAGACAATGGTTGTAAGCACAATGTTGCAATCATGAACTCTGTCTTGGACAGAATGAAGAAGACCAAAGGCGGCGTGCTAACCGTGGTGGATATATCCAAAGCCTTCGACACGGTGCCTCACGCTTCACTGGTCGCCTCCCTGGCAGCCAAAGGAATGCCGGATGAAGTGACCTCCTATATAAGAGAAATGTACAATGGTTGTCACACAACAATCAAAGGCAACCAGGGTGGCAGTATTAACATCACACTCCTAAGAGGAGTGAAACAAGGAGACCCGCTATCGCCGTTGTTGTTTAATACGGTGATCGACCCCATAGTAAGTCAGATTGAGAACACAACCAAAGGGGTCGATTTAAATGATAACAATGTCGCCGTGCTGGCCTTCGCTGACGATCTAGTCTTGATAGGCCAAGATCGAAAGGAGGCAGTCAAGCAGACCAAAATGCTCGCCAAATATCTAGAGGACCTCGGGATGGAACTGTCCATCGCGAAATGTGCAACCATCGAGGTTGTTTCTAAAAACAAAACTTGGTTCCTCAAGGACCCAGAAATCACAGTGGGAACAGACAGGATCCCCACTCTGGGCCCAGAGGAAACCACTAGATACCTGGGTATCACACTAAACCCATGGAGTGGATTGAAGGTAGATAGAGAGAGGCTTAAAGAAGTCACGAGGGCGGCGTGCGCTATAGCGCATATGGGGCTCAAGCCCCATCAGAAAGTAGATGTGATCAGGACCATGAAATAAAACAAGTGGTAAAGAGCATACTAAAACTGCACCCGTCCACTACGGACGGTATCATCTACTCGATGAAAAGCCATGGAGGTGTGGGACTCCAAAGAATAGAAGACATTGTTAAATTGGCGGTAATCCGCAACGGGATCAAAATGCTTGACTCTACAGATGACGTAGTTCAAGAAGCTCTTAAGGAGGAAAGGGGTATGATCGAAAAATATGCAAAATCCCTGAATTTGAGCTGGCCGACCACGATGGTCAAAATAGAAGAAGCGAGAAGGGAGAGTAAGAAAAGAGACACCGAAAAGTGGCGTCAGCTAATCTCCCAAGGGCAGGGCGTGGCGGATTTCAGCCACGATCGGATTGGCAACGCGTGGTTGTACAATCCGACCCTGCTCAAGCCTTCCAGATATCTGGATGCGCTCAAGTTGCGGACGAACACCTTCGGCACAAAAGTAGCATTATCGAGGGCAAATAAGAGCATGGACGTTGCATGCCGAAGGTGCAAAATCCAAGCGGAAACTTTGGGGCATGTAATACGCAATTGTACCCATACTAAGCCCATGCGAATGAGGAGACACGATGAAATCAAAGATTTCATCGGCAATCGCATGGCAACTAAGCACGCCGTCTTTGTCGAGCCTACCGTGAACGTCTTGGGAGAGTTGAGGAAGCCGGATCTGGTTATTAAGGACCAGGAGAGGCTCCTCATCTTGGACGTTACGGTACGGTACGAAATGAATGACAACCTTCGAAAGGCGTATAGAGAAAAGGTCTCCAAATACAAGGAAACCCTGGAATACATCAGGATCAAAACCAATAGCAGGGAAGGAAGGGTACTGCCCATCGTGGTAGGGGCCAGAGGGGCAATGCCCACACAGACGCAAGAAAACCTAATGTCCCTTGGGTTCAGAAAAGAGGATATGGTCACCATTTCCATGATAGCATTAAGATCCTCACTGGAAATGGCGAATGCCTTTATCGATTACGATCACATAAGGTAATATCTCTGGTACCCCCCAAATATGTGTCATGTATGTCTATACGTGTGTGATTGTCTAGACCAGGCACGGAGCGGAGCAGCTCTGTGCGTCTGTACACAGAGACCGACCGTGCCACTATTTATAATGTGATGGTTGACGCTTGAACATATTGACCAGGCATGAAGCGGAACAGCTCCGTGCGTATGTACACGGAGACCGCTCAAGCCAGTATTTATTGGTATACGTCCGGAACGCAATTGACGAAGCAGCTGCCGCTGATAATATATTATGCAGTCAAGCCCACCTGGCACTTTACACCAGGTGGTGCGAGTCGTGCCCACTATTGTGGTGAACGGCGCGGAGCCGGTGAATACGAAGAGTAGGAACCCGGGTGATACCTTCGCGATGGTTTTCCCTGAGCACGTTACACGTGGCCAAATTCACTTCCCCAAGGGGGACTCCGTTTCCTAATTTCTCGAAGCCCGTGAGGCAGATCCCTTGGCAGTGGAAGCAAGAAAGTGGAATTTGTTAAAGTTAAAAATTATTGTTATTGGTACCAGTTACTGGGCCAACTCACGTCTAACAGGGTGGCGAACCAAACCCCTGGAAATATTCGGCCGCCTCGGCGCATCCGAACAGGTTCTAGCCAAATGCCTCGTCATCTAATTAGTGACGCGCATTAGTGACGCGATTAACGAGATTCCCTCTGTCCCTATCTACGACTGTTTTCCAAGATGGCCGCCGAGAGGACTGACGCGTCGCGAGTCGCTCCGTCGTTTTGAGGCTTTCAGTTGGAATAAACCAAGTTTAGAATTCCTTGAAGTGTTCTAAAGTCTTGCGCTTGTGATTCCGATCAGTTCGGTACAATCAATTGTGTGGAAACTTAGTTGGTTCGCTAAGGAACTGTGATTATTGTGTTGGCGTGGGTTCGTGGCGTCCTTTTCGCGCGGGCCCCCACTCGAACGAGCACTGAGCAAAAACTTTTTGTGCTACCGTGTTGCCTCCATGTGACGATGTTAGGGACGTTACAAGGCACATTTTGAAATAACCAGAAGTGTAAACAGACAATTTACTTGCAAATTATAAGGATTATTGTGTACATAAACTCGCGGAGGTTAAGCCGCCATCTTGGGCGCCATCTTGGCGTTGCCGAAGCTGCAGCGGCGCGGCCGTCCTGCCTGCTGATTGGTCCCCCATCCGGCCAACCGCGTGCGCGTGCCTGACACAGTCGAATTTCTGCGGGATATTTGAAACACTCAATACACCGCTGAGACCGAAGATCATAAGCTAAAGCAATACGCCGCTGGGACTCAGATTATCTCTGAGTCTTCCTGTCGGCATGGAAAAGAATACGAAGGATGCAATGACGATGGAGCATGAAGCCTCGTACACGCAGGAAAGGGAAAAGAAAGAAAAACGCAAGAGGAGATTTCGCCACTCAGAAACGGAATCCGACAAGGGAAACACGTCCTGCAGCTCGGTCGTGAACTTAGGAAACAAAGCCCGCAAGCAGAAATCCACCAGAACAGCTAAACCAGACAAGTCGGACGTCCCCACCACCGCTATCGAAAGTAGTGACGAAGAATCCTACAGGCCCAACGTCTCTATGGGCCCCCCAACGACGCCAGCACCGCCATTGACCATTCAGAACCTTAAAATTAAATCGGAGCAAACACAACGTAGCCTTCTCTCTTTCCTGACGACTCCGGGGAATCTAAGCAGCCCGAACGCCATGCAATTTATCATAGATAAATTTATAAAGACACAAGGGCTCCTCAACGAAGCCCTCATTGCCAATAGCCGGCTTGAAGGGCAAATCTCAGCACTCCAAAGCGAAGGTGCTGGTCAACGCAAAGTCTTTGAATCCACCGTCAGAAGAACAGCCGCTACCCAACTCCCACAGCGACCCATTACATACGCCGAACGCGTAGGAGTGAAATCCAAGACGGCCGCTCGATCAAATCTTATACAAGCACCGCCTAATGTGATCACAATCGTCCCGCAAGATACCGAAGTATACCCAAACAGGCCGTTCTGCAGTTGATCTCTCCAAAGGACGAAAAAATACAGGTCAGGGGTGTCCGTAAAATCCATGGAAATGGCATCCTCGTTGAAACTGCGAAGAACATGGACATCTCAGCATTTGTCAAGAACGAGAGACTCAAGGCTGCCGGCCTTATCGCAGGAGCCCCAGCCAAAAGGAACCCGCGTGTCATCATCTATGATGTCCCTAGGACAGAGGACGACAACGCCACTCTCGCAGACATTATTGACCAAAATTTAAGCGACTGCGAGAAACCGAAGTTCCGACAACAGGTAAGACTGGCATTTAAAACTGGAAATAAATCCCGCGATACTTGCAACTGGATCCTAGATGTCTCCAAAGAAGCCAGAGACCTTCTTCTAAAAAAGGAACGAATTTATGTTGGCTGGAATTGTTGCAAAATTCACGATTACGTCGCCGCCACCAGATGTTATAAGTGTCAGGCTTTCGGCCACACTTCCAAATATTGCAAGACCGACACAGACATATGCGGTCGCTGCGCTAACTCGGGACATACCTTTAATAATTGCCCAGAAAAATCAAATGTAGCTGTCTGCGCAAACTGCAAGAAATCCGGAAAACAATCAGACCACTCCGTCACAAGCAAGGAATGCCCAGCCTACATCTCTGCCCTAAATAACATTTTATCTCGAACTGATTATGGTTTATAAGCCCCGAAAATCACAGTGGCCGGAATTAAAAATCGCACAACTTAACATGAGAAGATCTCAGGTCGTATCCCTGGAAATCCGAAAAGAAATGGACACCAAGCACATCGACGTTCTCCTTATGCAAGAACCTTATAACCCAAGGGGTAAATTCATCGGCCTCCAATCTCGCGCCCCCGTCATCTCAGGGGCGGAAGTGGAATCTCCAGCATACGCGGGCATCTATATCAGGAACCCACACCTTACAATATTAAAGATAACGCATTTAAGCAACTCGCACTGCACCTGCATTCAAATCACGGAACCGTTTGGCATAATTTACATAGCTACCATGTATTTTCAATGTTCACATAGTATTGTACCTTATCTGGCACACCTAAGGAAATTAGTCGCCCAACTCCCGGGCCAACGTCTCATAATCGGGGCCGATGCAAACGCAAAATCACCCCTGTGGCACTCCCACGAGTCCGATGACCGTGGAGAGGCACTAGAGGAAGTACTAGCTGAACTCAACCTCACAGTTATCAACGAACAAGGAAACCCTCCAACCTTCCGCTCCCATAACGGCCAATCGAGTATCGATATAACACTCGCCACAGAGCAAGCACTTAGATACATTAAAAACTGGAGGGTGATGGAAGAGTGGACCACCAGTGACCACAACGTCATTACCTTCAGCTTCACCTCCGATCACAATCCCGATTATGTCATGCAAACACCAAGATTCAATACCAGAAAAGCAGACTGGGACAAGTTTAAGGTTGCTTTGACTAGGGGAAAGGAGTCACACCTCCTGGACCTCCGCCTTGAGACAGCCGAGGATGTATCGGCCGCTGTTGTTGCCTTGCAGACGGTAATGATAAATGCCAGCAACGTTGCCATAAAAAAGAAGCAATTACACAATAAATCGATACCCTGGTGGACAGAAAAACTTACAATCCTAAAACGAGAGACTTACAAAACTAGGAAAATCTACCAACGCGAAAGGAACCCGGTACTTAAGAACATCAAGATGCAAACTTACTTCAGAACAAAGAGGAAATATACGACAGAGGTTAACAAAACCAAGAAGTCCAGCTGGCGGAATCATGTCGACGAGCAGGGGAATGACAACCCGTGGGGAATAATCTACAAACTTAGGATGGGAAAAATAACCCCCGACAAGGCGCTGGCTGGGACTCCACAGCCATTGGTCTACTTAATGCTCTGGTCCCGGATGACACGGAGGACACGCACACTGAACAACTACATAGGAGAACGGCCCGCGATATTCCACCAGAAACCCAGGACGCCCTCACCTTCGATGAGACGGAAATCTGCAACTCTGTAATGAACATGAAGAGCGGGAAGGCCCCAGGAATCGACCGGATCGAGGTAGATGCCCTCAAAGCCGCACTAGGCCCCCTGCAGGTCCAAATTCGCCAGATCTTCAACAGTTGTCTCCGCGTAGGAATTTTCCCTGAGATATGGAAGACCGGCTCCATTCGAGCCCTCCTCAAGGGACCCGACAAGGACGAATCGCTCGCCAAATCGTACCGACCGATTTGCCTCCTACCTGTGCTTGGTAAGGCATTTGAAAAACTGCTCATTCAGAGGCTCCAACCAGTCATCCGAGAGTCTCACCTTACATCTGATCGGCAATTTGGATTTGTCAAGGGTAGATCCACAGAAGATGCCATTATCAAAGTAAGGGAAATCACAGATGGATCCGACAAAGCATACTACGTCATGGCCATACTTTTCGACATAGCCGGTGCATTCGATGACGTCTGGTGGCCCAGCATACTCCATCGACTAAAGGAGAGGCAGTGCCCCAGAAATATATACGGAGTAATTGCTGACTACCTGTGCAACCGTACGGTCAGGCTTATTGGCAAGCACGGAGAAGTCCAGAAACAAGTAACCAGAGGATGTCCACAGGGATCCATAATGGGGCCCACGCTCTGGAACCTCGTCTTTGACGACCTCCTTAATACTCTCTCTGGAAAGGGGCACGAAGCGGTCGCATATGCCGACGATCTCATTATCCTCGTCCCCGGAAGCAGCCGTAAAGACCTGGAAGAGCGCGGCCAAACCGTGGTCAGCATTGTGGAGGACTGGTGCCTCAAAGAGAAATTATCTCTCTCGGTCGGTAAATCCGAACTGATTTTACTCAAAGGCAAACTGAACATTAAAAGACCTCCGAAAATAAAAATCCAAGGAAAACAAATCAAGATGCGCGAAACAGTAAAATATCTCGGAGTCCATATTGACAACCAATTCGGGATCAAAAGTCATGCTAAACATATTAAGGATAAATGTGTAGAAAAGTTAAATTCCCTTGCGGCTGTAGCCAGAAGAGAATGGGGACTCCGCTTCAAATGCCTGCAAATCCTATACTCCAGTGTATTCATCCCGATAGCCACCTATGCCGCAGCTGCATGGAGCGATAAGCTAAACTTCACCAGTACTAGAGAACTCCTTAGGGCTCAAAGATGCGCTTTACTCCGAGTAACCAAAGCATACAGCACAGTCTCTACTGAAGCACTCCCCGTCATCGCAGGGGTAGTCCCAATCGACCTGGAAATCAGACGGGCAAATCTCAGGTACTAAAGACTTTCTAAACTAGAATAAGAAAAAACCTACCTTTCCAAATTGGAGATTACAACTTCCCTGATGACGCCGAAGCACAGTCACCTCATCACGCAATCTCGGAAACCCTCCTCTCGGAATGGCAAGTTAGATGGAACACCTCGGAAAAAGGAAGGCACACCCATTCCATATTCCCCGACGTGAAGGTTCGGCTGGAAAAGAAATGGATCCATGTAACGCACTATAATAGCCAATTCCTATCCGGGCACGGAGACTTCGCAGAAAAACTCGCTGCATTTAAACTCAAAATCAACGGAAACTGCAGATGTCGCCCTAAGACAACAGCCGAAACACCGCAACATATTTTACTACAGTGCAAACTATACAACGAAGAGCGTATGCAGCTCCGAAACCGTAGTTCGGAGCTAGGAATTCAATGGCCACCCACAATCAAACGTCTAACAGAAGAAGACTGCTTCCAGGAATTTTCCAAGACGGCAAGGCTTGTACTCCGAAAAAAAGAATTGACATGGGACCAAACCTCCCGACCACAGCACGCACATACACCGGATCCCCAACCACGGAACAACACAGACGGAAGACGACAAACTCGCGCATTAACTCGCGCCCAGTCACGAAACACGCAATAGCTACAGGTATGTATAAACCTTGGCAGCCCGCGCAGGCAATGCTCCGGCATTGTGGTTGCAAGGTTCAACGGTGAAGGCAGCCGCTGGAACCAACCTGCTGGGATCGAGTGAAAGCTGGCGGCTCTACCTCCTCGTGGTCCCCACTGGACGGCGCTCCCCGTTGCTTGCGGCGAGGAGCGCTGACTAAACGAGCCGCTTCCCTCTCGAGGGTAGATCCAACTTGTCCAATGATTCCTAACGGATGAGGGCAGGGTTTTTCCAAGTCGCGTGCCAGACCATCCCGGCACGCCGCTTCCCTTGGCAGTGGCCGTTAGAAAGTATTCATTCGCTAATTACACCCTGCTAAGCTTAAATTGCTGCTATAGAGGAAACTCTGAGGCGCAGCGCGTCTGTTGGACCTCCAAAAGCTGACACTATCTGTCCCTATCTACTTTCTAGCGAAACCACTGCCAAGGGAACGGGCTTGGAAAAATTAGTGGGGAAAGAAGACTCTGTTGCGCTTGACTCTAGTCTGGCACTGTAAGGAGACATGAGAGGTGTAGCATAAGTGGGAGATGGCAACATCGCCGGTGAAATACCACTACTTTCATCGTTTCTTTACTTACTCAGTTGGGCGGAGCGCGTGCACCGAGGTTTCGACCCGGTTGTCACGGTGTTCTAGAGCCAAGCGTGTAAGAGTGGCGTGAAGTCAAGTAGGCCCATCGCCGACAATACTCCCGCGTGATCCGATTCGAGGACAATGCCAGGCGGGGAGTTTGACTGGGGCGGTACATCTGTCAAAGAATAACGCAGGTGTCCTAAGGCCAGCTCAGCGAGGACAGAAACCTCGCGTAGAGCAAAAGGGCAAAAGCTGGCTTGATCTCGATGTTCAGTACGCAAAGAGACTGCGAAAGCACGGCCTATCGATCCTTTTGGCTTGAAGAGTTTTCAGCAAGAGGTGTCAGAAAAGTTACCACAGGGATAACTGGTTTGTGGCGGCCAAGCGTTCATAGCGACGTCGCTTTTTGACCCTTTGATGTCGGCTCTTCCTATCATTGCGAAGCAGAATTCGCCAAGCGTCGGATTGTTCATCCGCTAACAGGGAACGTGAGCTGGATTTAGACCGTCGTGAGACAAGTTAGTTTTACCCTTCTGATGACTAGTCGTTGCGATAGTAATCCTGCTCAGTACGAGAGGAACCGCAGGTTCGGACATTTGGTTCACGCACTCGGTCGAGCGGCCGGTGGTGCGAAGCTACCATCCGTGGGATTATGCCTGAACGCCTCTAAGGCCGTATCCTTTCTAGTCAAAGGCGGCAACGATATTTCTAGGAGTCTCGTGTGGGTCGAAAGGCTCAAAACAATGTGACACTACTAGGTGGTAGGTCCTCGTGGCCGATCATCGCACGGGCCCCAGTTTGCCGTACGGGCGTCTCTGTACCCACCATCGGGATCTCGCCGACCGGTGGACATGGCGCTCTAACGGTCGATCATGGGTACTCCAAGTTCGACGTCGAGACTCGGAATCGTTTGTAGACGACTTAGGTACCTGGCGGGGTGTTGTACTCGGTAGAGCAGTTACCACGCTGCGATCTGTTGAGACTCAGCCCTATGCTTGGGGATTCGTCTTGTCGGTTGGACGAGGCCCCACGATGCGTACACACGTGTGACGCGTGTGGCCGCAAGTGGCGCGGGCGCTATAGCACCTGACCACCGTTATTATTATAACAAACGGCGAAGCAATACGCCGCTGGCTCTTTGAATATTTCGGCGCCGAAGCAATACGCCGCTGGCACTTTGAATATTTCGGTGCCGAAGCAATGCGCCGCTGGCACTTTGAATATTTCGGCGCCGAAGCAATACGCCGCTGGCACTTTGAATATTTCGGCGACGAAGCAATGCGCCGCTGCCACATTGAATATTTCGGTGCCGAAGCAATGCGCCGCTGGCACCTTGAATATTTCGGCGCCGAAGCAATACGCCGCTGGCACTTTGAATATTTCGGCGCCGAAGCAATACGCCGCTGGCACTTTGAATATTTCGGCGCCGAAGCAATGCGCCGCTGGCACTTTTTGAATATTTCGGCGCCGAAGCAATGCGCCGCTGGCACTTTGAATATTTCGGCGCCGAAGCAATACGCGCTGATTTTCGAGAAAATCGCGAAAAACTCCAATAGCTCCGAAATATTTCAAAGTCCTCCGGCACCGTCCCACGAGAACGCCCAAAAAAAAAATCGTCCGATCGACCAAACAACCATTGATCCCCGTTCCTCGTTCCATTGCGAACGTATTACTCTGATGGTTCGACCGCGGTCGTCGCGCTGGTTTTCGAGAAAATCGCGAAAAACTCCAATAGCTCCGAAGTATTTCGAAGTCCTCCGGCACCGTCCCCCGAGAACGCCCCCAAAAAAAATCGTCCGATCGACCAAACAACCATTGATCCCCGTTCCTCGTTCCATTGCGAACGTATTACTCTGATGGTTCGACCGCGGTCGTCGCGCTGGTTTTCGAGAAAATCGCGAAAAACTCCAATAGCTCAGAAATATTTCAAAGTCCTCCGGCACCTTCCCCCGAGAACGCCCAAAAAAAAAATCGTCCGATCGACCAAACAACCATTGATCCCCGTTCCTCGTTCCATTGCGAACGTATTACTCTGATGGTTCGACCGCGGTCGTCGCGCTGGTTTTCGAGAAAATCGCGAAAAACTCCAATAGCTCCGTAATATTTCAAAGTCCTCCGGCACCGTCCCCCGAGAACGCCCAAAAAAAATCGTCCGATCGACCAAACAACCATTGATCCCCGTTCCTCGTTCCTTTGCGAACGTATTACTCTGATGCTTCGACCGCGGTCGTCGCGCTGGTTCTCGAGAAAATCGCGAAAAACCCATGTAGCTCCGAAATATTTCAAAGTCCTCCGGCACCGTCCTCCGAGAACACCCAAAAAAAAATCGTCCGATCGACCAAACAACCATTGATCCCCGTTCCGCGTTCCATTGCAAACGTATTACTCTGATGGTTCGACCGCGGTCGTCGCGCTGGTTTTCGAGAAAATCGCGAAAACTCCAATAGCTCCGAAATATTTCAAAGTCCCGACGGATTTCAAAGTCCTCCGGCACCGTCCTCCGAGAACGCCCAAAAAAAAATCGTCCGATCGACCAAACAACCATTGATCCCCGTTCCTCGTTCCATTGCGAACGTATTACTCTGATGGTTCGACCGCGGTCGTCGCGCTGGTTTTCGAGAAAATCGCGAGAAACTCCAATAGCTCCGTAATATTTCAAAGTCCTCCGGCACCGTCCCCCGAGAACGCCCAAAAAAAAAATCGTCCGATCGACCAAACAACCATTGATCCCCGTTCCTCGTTCCTTTGCGAACGTATTACTCTGATGCTTCGACCGCGGTCGTCGCGCTGGTTCTCGAGAAAATCGCGAAAAACCCATGTAGCTCCGAAATATTTCAAAGTCCTCCGGCACCGTCCTCCGAGAACACCCAAAAAAAAATCGTCCGATCGACCAAACAACCATTGATCCCCGTTCCGCGTTCCATTGCAAACGTATTACTCTGATGGTTCGACCGCGGTCGTCGCGCTGGTTTTCGAGAAAATCGCGAAAACTCCAATAGCTCCGAAATATTTCAAAGTCCCGACGGATTTCAAAGTCCTCCGGCACCGTCCTCCGAGAACGCCCAAAAAAAAATCGTCCGATCGACCAAACAACCATTGATCCCCGTTCCTCGTTCCATTGCGAACGTATTACTATGTTGGTTCGACCGCGGTCGTCGCGCTGGTTTTCGAGAAAATCGCGAAAAACTCCAATAGCTCCGAAATACTTCAAAGTCCCGACGGATTTCAAAGTCCTCCGGCACCGTCCTCCGAGAACGCCCAAAAAAAATCGTCCGATCGACCAAACAACCATTGATCCCCGTTCCTCGTTCCATTGCGAACGTATTACTCTGATGGTTCGACCGCGGTCGTCGCGCTGGTTTTCGAGAAAATCGCGAAAAACTCCAATAGCTCCGTAATATTTCAAAGTCCTCCGGCACCGTCCCCCGAGAACGCCCAAAAAAAATCGTCCGATCGACCAAACAACCATTGATCCCCGTTCCTCGTTCCATTGCGAACGTATTACTCTGATGGTTCGACCGCGGTCGTCGCGCTGGTTTTCGAGAAAATCGCGAAAAACTCCAATAGCTCAGAAATATGTCAAAGTCCTCCGGCACCGTCCCCCGAGAACGCCCAAAAAAAAAATCGTCCGATCGACCAAACAAAAATTGATCCCCGTTCCTCGTTCCATTGCGAACGTATTACTCTGATGGTTCGACCATGGTCGTCGCACTGGTTTTCGAGAAAATCGCGAAAAACTCCAATAGCTCCGAAATATTTCAAAGTCCTCCGGCACCGTGCCCCGAGAACGCCCCAAAAAAAAATCGTCCGATCGGCCAAACAACCAATGATCCCCGTTCCTCGTTCCATTGCGAACGTATTACTCTGATGGTTCGACCGCGGTCGTCGCGCTGGTTTTCGAGAAAATCGCGAAAAACTCCAATAGCTCCGAAATATTTCAAAGTCCTCCGGCACCGTGCCCCGAGAACGCCCAAAAAAAAAATCGTCCGATCGGCCAAACAACCATTGATCCCCGTTCCTCGTTCCATTGCGAACGTATTACTCTGATGGTTCGACCATGGTCGTCGCGCTGGTTTTCGAGAAAATCGCGAAAAACTCCAATAGCTCCGAAATATTTCAAAGTCCTCCGGCACCGTGCCCCGAGAACGCCCCAAAAAAAAATCGTCCGATCGGCCAAACAACCAATGATCCCCGTTCCTCGTTCCATTGCGAACGTATTACTCTGATGGTTCGACCGCGGTCGTCGCGCTGGTTTTCGAGAAAATCGCGAAAAACTCCAATAGCTCCGAAATATTTCAAAGTCCTCCGGCACCGTGCCCCGAGAACGCCCAAAAAAAAAATCGTCCGATCGGCCAAACAACCATTGATCCCCGTTCCTCGTTCCATTGCGAACGTATTACTCTGATGGTTCGACCGCGGTCGTCGCGCTGGTTTTCGAGAAAATCGCGAAAAACTCCAATAGCTCCGAAATATTTCAAAGTCCTCCGGCACCGTGCCCCGAGAACGCCCAAAAAAAAAATCGTCCGATCGGCCAAACAACCATTGATCCCCGTTCCTCGTTCCATTGCGAACGTATTACTCTGATGGTTCGACCATGGTCGTCGCGCTGGTTTTCGAGAAAATCGCGAAAAACTCCAATAGCTCCGAAATATTTCAAAGTCCTCCGGCACCGTGCCCCGAGAACGCCCCAAAAAAAAATCGTCCGATCGGCCAAACAACCAATGATCCCCGTTCCTCGTTCCATTGCGAACGTATTACTCTGATGGTTCGACCGCGGTCGTCGCGCTGGTTTTCGAGAAAATCGCGAAAAACTCCAATAGCTCCGAAATATTTCAAAGTCCTCCGGCACCGTGCCCCGAGAACGCCCAAAAAAAAAATCGTCCGATCGGCCAAACAACCATTGATCCCCGTTCCTCGTTCCATTGCGAACGTATTACTCTGATGGTTCGACCGCGGTCGTCGCGCTGGTTTTCGAGAAAATCGCGAAAAACTCCAATAGCTCCGAAATATTTCAAAGTCCTCCGGCACCGTGCCCCGAGAACGCCCAAAAAAAAAAATCGTCCGATCGGCCAAACAACCATTGATCCCCGTTCCTCGTTCCATTTCGAACGTATTACTCTGATGGTTCGACCGCGGTCGTCGCGCTGGTTTTCGAGAAAATTGCGAAAAACTCCAATAGCTCCGAAATATTTCAAAGTCCTCCGGCACCGTCCCCCGAGAACGCCCAAAAAAAAAATCGTCAGATCGACCAAACAACCATTGATC
The DNA here is from genome assembly GCA_947577245.1 of Andrena bucephala. NCBI lineage: Eukaryota > Metazoa > Arthropoda > Insecta > Hymenoptera > Andrenidae > Andrena > Andrena bucephala. The sequence goes on along the minus strand of OX387716.1, from coordinate 26,571,398 downwards.
CCCGTTCCTCGTTCCTTTGCGAACGTATTACTCTGATGATTCGACCGCGGTCGTCGCGCTGGTTTTCGAGATAATCGCGAAAAACTCCAATAGCTCCGAAATATTTCAAAGTCCTCCGGCACCGTCCCCCGAGAACGCCCCAAAAAAAATCGTCCGATCGACCAAACAACCATTGATCCCCGTTCCTCGTTCCATTGCGAACGTATTACTCTGATGGTTCGACCGCGGTCGTCGCGCTGGTTTTCGAGAAAATCGCGAAAAACTCCAATAGCTCCGTAATATTTCAAAGTCCTCCGGCACCGTCCCCCGAGAACGCCCAAAAAAAATCGTCCGATCGACCAAACAACCATTGATCCCCGTTCCTCGTTCCATTGCGAACGTATTACTCTGATGGTTCGACCGCGGTCGTCGCGCTGGTTTTCGAGAAAATCGCGAAAAACTCCAATAGCTCCGTAATATTTCAAAGTCCTCCGGCACCGTCCCCCGAGAACGCCCAAAAAAAAAATCGTCCGATCGACCAAACAACCATTGATCCCCGTTCCTCGTTCCATTGCGAACGTATTACTCTGATGGTTCGACCGCGGTCGTCGCGCTGGTTTTCGAGAAAATCGCGAAAAACTCCAATAGCTCCGAAGTATTTCGAAGTCCTCCGGCACCGTCCCCCGAGAACGCCCCCAAAAAAAATCGTCCGATCGACCAAACAACCATTGATCCCCGTTCCTCGTTCCATTGCGAACGTATTACTCTGATGGTTCGACCGCGGTCGTCGCGCTGGTTTTCGAGAAAATCGCGAAAAACTCCAATAGCTCAGAAATATTTCAAAGTCCTCCGGCACCTTCCCCCGAGAACGCCCAAAAAAAAAATCGTCCGATCGACCAAACAACCATTGATCCCCGTTCCTCGTTCCATTGCGAACGTATTACTCTGATGGTTCGACCGCGGTCGTCGCGCTGGTTTTCGAGAAAATCGCGAAAAACTCCAATAGCTCCGTAATATTTCAAAGTCCTCCGGCACCGTCCCCCGAGAACGCCCAAAAAAAATCGTCCGATCGGCCAAACAACCAATGATCCCCGTTCCTCGTTCCATTGCGAACGTATTACTCTGATGGTTCGACCGCGGTCGTCGCGCTGGTTTTCGAGAAAATCGCGAAAAACTCCAATAGCTCCGAAATATTTCAAAGTCCTCCGGCACCGTGCCCCGAGAACGCCCAAAAAAAAAATCGTCCGATCGGCCAAACAACCATTGATCCCCGTTCCTCGTTCCATTGCGAACGTATTACTCTGATGGTTCGACCGCGGTCGTCGCGCTGGTTCTCGAGAAAATCGCGAAAAACCCATGTAGCTCCGAAATATTTCAAAGTCCTCCGGCACCGTCCCCCGAGAACGCCCAAAAAAAAAATCGTCCGATCGACCAAACAACCATTGATCCCCGTTCCTCGTTCCTTTGCGAACGTATTACTCTGATGCTTCGACCGCGGTCGTCGCGCTGGTTCTCGAGAAAATCGCGAAAAACCCATGTAGCTCCGAAATATTTCAAAGTCCTCCGGCACCGTCCTCCGAGAACACCCAAAAAAAAATCGTCCGATCGACCAAACAACCATTGATCCCCGTTCCTCGTTCCATTGCGAACGTATTACTATGTTGGTTCGACCGCGGTCGTCGCGCTGGTTTTCGAGAAAATCGCGAAAAACTCCAATAGCTCCGAAATACTTCAAAGTCCCGACGGATTTCAAAGTCCTCCGGCACCGTCCTCCGAGAACGCCCAAAAAAAATCGTCCGATCGACCAAACAACCATTGATCCCCGTTCCTCGTTCCATTGCGAACGTATTACTCTGATGGTTCGACCGCGGTCGTCGCGCTGGTTTTCGAGAAAATCGCGAAAAACTCCAATAGCTCCGTAATATTTCAAAGTCCTCCGGCACCGTCCCCCGAGAACGCCCAAAAAAAAAATCGTCCGATCGACCAAACAACCATTGATCCCCGTTCCTCGTTCCTTTGCGAACGTATTACTCTGATGGTTCGACCGCGGTCGTCGCGCTGGTTTTCGAGAAAATCGCGAAAAACCCATGTAGCTCCGTAATATTTCAAAGTCCTCCGGCACCGTCCCCCGAGAACGCCCAAAAAAAATCGTCCGATCGACCAAACAACCATTGATCCCCGTTCCTCGTTCCATTGCGAACGTATTACTCTGATGGTTCGACCGCGGTCGTCGCGCTGGTTTTCGAGAAAATCGCGAAAAACTCCAATAGCTCCGTAATATTTCAAAGTCCTCCGGCACCGTCCCCCGAGAACGCCCAAAAAAAATCGTCCGATCGGCCAAACAACCAATGATCCCCGTTCCTCGTTCCATTGCGAACGTATTACTCTGATGGTTCGACCGCGGTCGTCGCGCTGGTTTTCGAGAAAATCGCGAGAAACTCCAATAGCTCCGTAATATTTCAAAGTCCTCCGGCACCGTCCCCCGAGAACGCCCAAAAAAAAAATCGTCCGATCGACCAAACAACCATTGATCCCCGTTCCTCGTTCCTTTGCGAACGTATTACTCTGATGCTTCGACCGCGGTCGTCGCGCTGGTTCTCGAGAAAATCGCGAAAAACCCATGTAGCTCCGAAATATTTCAAAGTCCTCCGGCACCGTCCTCCGAGAACACCCAAAAAAAAATCGTCCGATCGACCAAACAACCATTGATCCCCGTTCCGCGTTCCATTGCAAACGTATTACTCTGATGGTTCGACCGCGGTCGTCGCGCTGGTTTTCGAGAAAATCGCGAAAACTCCAATAGCTCCGAAATATTTCAAAGTCCCGACGGATTTCAAAGTCCTCCGGCACCGTCCTCCGAGAACGCCCAAAAAAAAATCGTCCGATCGACCAAACAACCATTGATCCCCGTTCCTCGTTCCATTGCGAACGTATTACTATGTTGGTTCGACCGCGGTCGTCGCGCTGGTTTTCGAGAAAATCGCGAAAAACTCCAATAGCTCCGAAATACTTCAAAGTCCCGACGGATTTCAAAGTCCTCCGGCACCGTCCTCCGAGAACGCCCAAAAAAAATCGTCCGATCGACCAAACAACCATTGATCCCCGTTCCTCGTTCCATTGCGAACGTATTACTCTGATGGTTCGACCGCGGTCGTCGCGCTGGTTTTCGAGAAAATCGCGAAAAACTCCAATAGCTCCGTAATATTTCAAAGTCCTCCGGCACCGTCCCCCGAGAACGCCCAAAAAAAATCGTCCGATCGACCAAACAACCATTGATCCCCGTTCCTCGTTCCATTGCGAACGTATTACTCTGATGGTTCGACCGCGGTCGTCGCGCTGGTTTTCGAGAAAATCGCGAAAAACTCCAATAGCTCAGAAATATGTCAAAGTCCTCCGGCACCGTCCCCCGAGAACGCCCAAAAAAAAAATCGTCCGATCGACCAAACAAAAATTGATCCCCGTTCCTCGTTCCATTGCGAACGTATTACTCTGATGGTTCGACCATGGTCGTCGCGCTGGTTTTCGAGAAAATCGCGAAAAACTCCAATAGCTCCGAAATATTTCAAAGTCCTCCGGCACCGTGCCCCGAGAACGCCCCAAAAAAAAATCGTCCGATCGGCCAAACAACCAATGATCCCCGTTCCTCGTTCCATTGCGAACGTATTACTCTGATGGTTCGACCGCGGTCGTCGCGCTGGTTTTCGAGAAAATCGCGAAAAACTCCAATAGCTCCGAAATATTTCAAAGTCCTCCGGCACCGTGCCCCGAGAACGCCCAAAAAAAAAATCGTCCGATCGGCCAAACAACCATTGATCCCCGTTCCTCGTTCCATTGCGAACGTATTACTCTGATGGTTCGACCATGGTCGTCGCGCTGGTTTTCGAGATAATCGCGAAAAACTCCAATAGCTCCGAAATATTTCAAAGTCCTCCGGCACCGTGCCCCGAGAACGCCCCAAAAAAAAATCGTCCGATCGGCCAAACAACCAATGATCCCCGTTCCTCGTTCCATTGCGAACGTATTACTCTGATGGTTCGACCGCGGTCGTCGCGCTGGTTTTCGAGAAAATCGCGAAAAACTCCAATAGCTCCGAAATATTTCAAAGTCCTCCGGCACCGTGCCCCGAGAACGCCCAAAAAAAAAATCGTCCGATCGGCCAAACAACCATTGATCCCCGTTCCTCGTTCCATTGCGAACGTATTACTCTGATGGTTCGACCGCGGTCGTCGCGCTGGTTTTCGAGAAAATCGCGAAAAACTCCAATAGCTCCGAAATATTTCAAAGTCCTCCGGCACCGTGCCCCGAGAACGCCCAAAAAAAAAATCGTCCGATCGGCCAAACAACCATTGATCCCCGTTCCTCGTTCCATTGCGAACGTATTACTCTGATGGTTCGACCATGGTCGTCGCGCTGGTTTTCGAGAAAATCGCGAAAAACTCCAATAGCTCCGAAATATTTCAAAGTCCTCCGGCACCGTGCCCCGAGAACGCCCCAAAAAAAAATCGTCCGATCGGCCAAACAACCAATGATCCCCGTTCCTCGTTCCATTGCGAACGTATTACTCTGATGGTTCGACCGCGGTCGTCGCGCTGGTTTTCGAGAAAATCGCGAAAAACTCCAATAGCTCCGAAATATTTCAAAGTCCTCCGGCACCGTGCCCCGAGAACGCCCAAAAAAAAAATCGTCCGATCGGCCAAACAACCATTGATCCCCGTTCCTCGTTCCATTGCGAACGTATTACTCTGATGGTTCGACCGCGGTCGTCGCGCTGGTTTTCGAGAAAATCGCGAAAAACTCCAATAGCTCCGAAATATTTCAAAGTCCTCCGGCACCGTCCCCCGAGAACGCCCAAAAAAAAAATCGTCAGATCGACCAAACAACCATTGATCCCCGTTCCTCGTTCCTTTGCGAACGTATTACTCTGATGATTCGACCGCGGTCGTCGCGCTGGTTTTCGAGAAAATCGCGAAAAACTCCAATAGCTCCGAAATATTTCAAAGTCCTCCGGCACCGTCCCCCGAGAACGCCCCAAAAAAAATCGTCCGATCGACCAAACAACCATTGATCCCCGTTCCTCGTTCCATTGCGAACGTATTACTCTGATGGTTCGACCGCGGTCGTCGCGCTGGTTTTCGAGAAAATCGCGAAAAACTCCAATAGCTCCGAAATATTTCATGGTCCTCCGGCTCCGTCCCCCGAGAACGCCCAAAAAAATAATCGTCCGATCGACCAAACAACCATTGATCCCCGTTCCTCGTTCCATTGCGAACGTATTATTCTGATGGTTCGACCGCGGTCGTCGCGCTGGTTTTCGAGAAAATCGCGTAAAACTCCAATAGCTCCGAAATATTTCAAAGTCCTCCGGCACCGTCCCCCGAGAACGCCCCAAAAAAAAAATCGTCCGATCGACCAAACAACCATTGATCCCCGTTCCTCGTTCCATTGCGAACGTATTACTCTGATGGTTCGACCGCGGGCGTCGCGCTGGTTTTCGAGAAAATCGCGAAAAACTCCAATAGCTCCGAAGTATTTCGAAGTCCTCCGGCACCGTCCCCCGAGAACGCCCCCAAAAAAAATCGTCCGATCGACCAAACAACCATTGATCCCCGTTCCTCGTTCCATTGCGAACGTATTACTCTGATGGTTCGACCGCGGTCGTCGCGCTGGTTTTCGAGAAAATCGCGAAAAACTCCAATAGCTCCGAAGTATTTCGAAGTCCTCCGGCACCGTCCCCCGAGAACGCCCCCAAAAAAAATCGTCCGATCGACCAAACAACCATTGATCCCCGTTCCTCGTTCCATTGCGAACGTATTACTCTGATGGTTCGACCGCGGTCGTCGCGCTGGTTTTCGAGAAAATCGCGAAAAACTCCAATAGCTCAGAAATATTTCAAAGTCCTCCGGCACCTTCCCCCGAGAACGCCCAAAAAAAAAATCGTCCGATCGACCAAACAACCATTGATCCCCGTTCCTCGTTCCATTGCGAACGTATTACTCTGATGGTTCGACCGCGGTCGTCGCGCTGGTTTTCGAGAAAATCGCGAAAAACTCCAATAGCTCCGTAATATTTCAAAGTCCTCCGGCACCGTCCCCCGAGAACGCCCAAAAAAAATCGTCCGATCGGCCAAACAACCAATGATCCCCGTTCCTCGTTCCATTGCGAACGTATTACTCTGATGGTTCGACCGCGGTCGTCGCGCTGGTTTTCGAGAAAATCGCGAAAAACTCCAATAGCTCCGAAATATTTCAAAGTCCTCCGGCACCGTGCCCCGAGAACGCCCAAAAAAAAAATCGTCCGATCGGCCAAACAACCATTGATCCCCGTTCCTCGTTCCATTGCGAACGTATTACTCTGATGGTTCGACCGCGGTCGTCGCGCTGGTTTTCGAGAAAATCGCGAAAAACTCCAATAGCTCCGAAATATTTCAAAGTCCTCCGGCACCGTCCCCCGAGAACGCCCAAAAAAAAAATCGTCCGATCGACCAAACAACCATTGATCCCCGTTCCTCGTTCCTTTGCGAACGTATTACTCTGATGCTTCGACCGCGGTCGTCGCGCTGGTTCTCGAGAAAATCGCGAAAAACCCATGTAGCTCCGAAATATTTCAAAGTCCTCCGGCACCGTCCTCCGAGAACACCCAAAAAAAAATCGTCCGATCGACCAAACAACCATTGATCCCCGTTCCTCGTTCCATTGCGAACGTATTACTATGTTGGTTCGACCGCGGTCGTCGCGCTGGTTTTCGAGAAAATCGCGAAAAACTCCAATAGCTCCGAAATACTTCAAAGTCCCGACGGATTTCAAAGTCCTCCGGCACCGTCCTCCGAGAACGCCCAAAAAAAATCGTCCGATCGACCAAACAACCATTGATCCCCGTTCCTCGTTCCATTGCGAACGTATTACTCTGATGGTTCGACCGCGGTCGTCGCGCTGGTTTTCGAGAAAATCGCGAAAAACTCCAATAGCTCCGTAATATTTCAAAGTCCTCCGGCACCGTCCCCCGAGAACGCCCAAAAAAAATCGTCCGATCGACCAAACAACCATTGATCCCCGTTCCTCGTTCCATTGCGAACGTATTACTCTGATGGTTCGACCGCGGTCGTCGCGCTGGTTTTCGAGAAAATCGCGAAAAACTCCAATAGCTCCGTAATATTTCAAAGTCCTCCGGCACCGTCCCCCGAGAACGCCCAAAAAAAAAATCGTCCGATCGACCAAACAACCATTGATCCCCGTTCCTCGTTCCTTTGCGAACGTATTACTCTGATGCTTCGACCGCGGTCGTCGCGCTGGTTCTCGAGAAAATCGCGAAAAACCCATGTAGCTCCGAAATATTTCAAAGTCCTCCGGCACCGTCCTCCGAGAACACCCAAAAAAAAATCGTCCGATCGACCAAACAACCATTGATCCCCGTTCCGCGTTCCATTGCAAACGTATTACTCTGATGGTTCGACCGCGGTCGTCGCGCTGGTTTTCGAGAAAATCGCGAAAAACTCCAATAGCTCCGAAATACTTCAAAGTCCCGACGGATTTCAAAGTCCTCCGGCACCGTCCTCCGAGAACGCCCAAAAAAAATCGTCCGATCGACCAAACAACCATTGATCCCCGTTCCTCGTTCCATTGCGAACGTATTACTCTGATGGTTCGACCGCGGTCGTCGCGCTGGTTTTCGAGAAAATCGCGAAAAACTCCAATAGCTCCGTAATATTTCAAAGTCCTCCGGCACCGTCCCCCGAGAACGCCCAAAAAAAATCGTCCGATCGACCAAACAACCATTGATCCCCGTTCCTCGTTCCATTGCGAACGTATTACTCTGATGGTTCGACCGCGGTCGTCGCGCTGGTTTTCGAGAAAATCGCGAAAAACTCCAATAGCTCAGAAAGATGTCAAAGTCCTCCGGCACCGTCCCCCGAGAACGCCCAAAAAAAAAATCGTCCGATCGACCAAACAAAAATTGATCCCCGTTCCTCGTTCCATTGCGAACGTATTACTCTGATGGTTCGACCATGGTCGTCGCGCTGGTTTTCGAGAAAATCGCGAAAAACTCCAATAGCTCCGAAATATTTCAAAGTCCTCCGGCACCGTGCCCCGAGAACGCCCCAAAAAAAAATCGTCCGATCGGCCAAACAACCAATGATCCCCGTTCCTCGTTCCATTGCGAACGTATTACTCTGATGGTTCGACCGCGGTCGTCGCGCTGGTTTTCGAGAAAATCGCGAAAAACTCCAATAGCTCCGAAATATTTCAAAGTCCTCCGGCACCGTGCCCCGAGAACGCCCAAAAAAAAAATCGTCCGATCGGCCAAACAATCATTGATCCCCGTTCCTCGTTCCATTGCGAACGTATTACTCTGATGGTTCGACCATGGTCGTCGCGCTGGTTTTCGAGAAAATCGCGAAAAACTCCAATAGCTCCGAAATATTTCAAAGTCCTCCGGCACCGTCCTCCGAGAACGCCCAAAAAAAAATCGTCCGATCGACCAAACAACCATTGATCCCCGTTCCTCGTTCCATTGCGAACGTATTACTATGTTGGTTCGACCGCGGTCGTCGCGCTGGTTTTCGAGAAAATCGCGAAAAACTCCAATAGCTCCGAAATATTTCAAATTCCTCCGGCACCGTCCTCCGAGAACGCCCAAAAAAAATCGTCGGATCGACCAAACAACCATTGATCCCCGTTCCTCGTTCCATTGCGAACGTATTACTCTGATGCTTCGACCGCGGTCGTCGCGCTGGTTTTCGAGAAAATCGCGAAAAACCCATGTAGCTCCGAAATATTTCAAAGTCCTCCGGCACCGTCCTCCGAGAACGCCCAAAAAAAAATCGTCCGATCGACCAAACAACCATTGATCCCCGTTCTTCGTTCCATTGCGAACGTATTACTCTGATGGTTCGACCGCGGTCGTCGCGCTGGTTTTCGCGAAAATCGCGAAAAACTCGAATAGCTCCGAAATATTTCAAAGTCCTCCGGCACCGTCCTCCGTGAACGCACAAAAAAAATCGTCCGATCGACCAAACAACCATTGATCCCCGTTCCTCGTTCCATGGCGAACGTATTACTCTGATGGTTCGACCGCGGTCGTGGCGCTGGTTTTCGAGAAATTCGGGACAAACTCCAATAGCTCCGAAATATTTCAAAGTCCCGACGGATTTCAAAGTCCTCCGGCACCGTCCTCCGAAAGCGCCCAAAAAAAAAATCGTCCGATCGGCCAAACAACCATTGATCCCCGTTCCGCGTTCCATTGCGAACGTATTACTCTGATGGTTCGACCGTGGTCGTCGCGCTGGTTTTCGAGAAAATCGCGAAAAACTCCAATAGCTCCGAAATATTTCAAAGTCCCGACGGATTTCAAAGTCCTCCGGCACCGTCCTCCGAGAACGCCAAGGAAAATTGTCCGATCGTCCAAACAACCATTGATCCCCGTTCCTCGTTCCATTGCGAACGTATTACTATGTTGGTTCGACCGCGGTCGTCGCGCTGGTTTTCGAGAAAATCGCGAAAAACTCCTATAGCTCCGTAATATTTCAAAGTCCCGACGGATTTCAAAGTCCTCCGGCACCGTCCTCCGAGAACGCCCATAAAAAGTCGTCCGATCGGCCAAACAACCATTGATCCCCGTTCCGCGTTCCATTGCGAACGTATTACTCTGATGGTTCGACCGCGGTCGTCGCGCTCATTTTCGATAAAATCGCGAAAAACTCCAATAGCTCCGAAATATTTCAAAGTCCCGACGGATTTCAAAGTCCTCCGGCACCGTCCTCCGAGAACGCCCATAAAAAGTCGTCCGATCGACCAAACAACCATTGATCCCCGTTCCTCGTTCCATTGCGAACGTATTACTCTGATGGTTCGACCGCGGTCGTCGCGCTGGTTCTCGAGAAAATCGCGAAAAACCCATGTAGCTCCGAAATATTTCAAAGTCCTCCGGCACCGTCCCCCGAGAACGCCCAAAAAAAAAATCGTCCGATCGACCAAACAACCATTGATCCCCGTTCCTCGTTCCTTTGCGAACGTATTACTCTGATGCTTCGACCGCGGTCGTCGCGCTGGTTCTCGAGAAAATCGCGAAAAACCCATGTAGCTCCGAAATATTTCAAAGTCCTCCGGCACCGTCCTCCGAGAACACCCAAAAAAAAATCGTCCGATCGACCAAACAACCATTGATCCCCGTTCCTCGTTCCATTGCGAACGTATTACTATGTTGGTTCGACCGCGGTCGTCGCGCTGGTTTTCGAGAAAATCGCGAAAAACTCCAATAGCTCCGAAATACTTCAAAGTCCCGACGGATTTCAAAGTCCTCCGGCACCGTCCCCCGAGAACGCCCAAAAAAAAAATCGTCCGATCGACCAAACAAAAATTGATCCCCGTTCCTCGTTCCATTGCGAACGTATTACTCTGATGGTTCGACCATGGTCGTCGCGCTGGTTTTCGAGAAAATCGCGAAAAACTCCAATAGCTCCGAAATATTTCAAAGTCCTCCGGCACCGTGCCCCGAGAACGCCCCAAAAAAAAATCGTCCGATCGGCCAAACAACCAATGATCCCCGTTCCTCGTTCCATTGCGAACGTATTACTCTGATGGTTCGACCGCGGTCGTCGCGCTGGTTTTCGAGAAAATCGCGAAAAACTCCAATAGCTCCGAAATATTTCAAAGTCCTCCGGCACCGTGCCCCGAGAACGCCCAAAAAAAAAATCGTCCGATCGGCCAAACAACCATTGATCCCCGTTCCTCGTTCCATTGCGAACGTATTACTCTGATGGTTCGACCATGGTCGTCGCGCTGGTTTTCGAGATAATCGCGAAAAACTCCAATAGCTCCGAAATATTTCAAAGTCCTCCGGCACCGTGCCCCGAGAACGCCCCAAAAAAAAATCGTCCGATCGGCCAAACAACCAATGATCCCCGTTCCTCGTTCCATTGCGAACGTATTACTCTGATGGTTCGACCGCGGTCGTCGCGCTGGTTTTCGAGAAAATCGCGAAAAACTCCAATAGCTCCGAAATATTTCAAAGTCCTCCGGCACCGTGCCCCGAGAACGCCCAAAAAAAAAATCGTCCGATCGGCCAAACAACCATTGATCCCCGTTCCTCGTTCCATTGCGAACGTATTACTCTGATGGTTCGACCGCGGTCGTCGCGCTGGTTTTCGAGAAAATCGCGAAAAACTCCAATAGCTCCGAAATATTTCAAAGTCCTCCGGCACCGTGCCCCGAGAACGCCCAAAAAAAAAATCGTCCGATCGGCCAAACAACCATTGATCCCCGTTCCTCGTTCCATTGCGAACGTATTACTCTGATGGTTCGACCATGGTCGTCGCGCTGGTTTTCGAGAAAATCGCGAAAAACTCCAATAGCTCCGAAATATTTCAAAGTCCTCCGGCACCGTGCCCCGAGAACGCCCCAAAAAAAAATCGTCCGATCGGCCAAACAACCAATGATCCCCGTTCCTCGTTCCATTGCGAACGTATTACTCTGATGGTTCGACCGCGGTCGTCGCGCTGGTTTTCGAGAAAATCGCGAAAAACTCCAATAGCTCCGAAATATTTCAAAGTCCTCCGGCACCGTGCCCCGAGAACGCCCAAAAAAAAAATCGTCCGATCGGCCAAACAACCATTGATCCCCGTTCCTCGTTCCATTGCGAACGTATTACTCTGATGGTTCGACCGCGGTCGTCGCGCTGGTTTTCGAGAAAATCGCGAAAAACTCCAATAGCTCCGAAATATTTCAAAGTCCTCCGGCACCGTCCCCCGAGAACGCCCAAAAAAAAAATCGTCAGATCGACCAAACAACCATTGATCCCCGTTCCTCGTTCCTTTGCGAACGTATTACTCTGATGATTCGACCGCGGTCGTCGCGCTGGTTTTCGAGAAAATCGCGAAAAACTCCAATAGCTCCGAAATATTTCAAAGTCCTCCGGCACCGTCCCCCGAGAACGCCCCAAAAAAAATCGTCCGATCGACCAAACAACCATTGATCCCCGTTCCTCGTTCCATTGCGAACGTATTACTCTGATGGTTCGACCGCGGTCGTCGCGCTGGTTTTCGAGAAAATCGCGAAAAACTCCAATAGCTCCGAAATATTTCATGGTCCTCCGGCTCCGTCCCCCGAGAACGCCCAAAAAAATAATCGTCCGATCGACCAAACAACCATTGATCCCCGTTCCTCGTTCCATTGCGAACGTATTATTCTGATGGTTCGACCGCGGTCGTCGCGCTGGTTTTCGAGAAAATCGCGTAAAACTCCAATAGCTCCGAAATATTTCAAAGTCCTCCGGCACCGTCCCCCGAGAACGCCCCAAAAAAAAAATCGTCCGATCGACCAAACAACCATTGATCCCCGTTCCTCGTTCCATTGCGAACGTATTACTCTGATGGTTCGACCGCGGGCGTCGCGCTGGTTTTCGAGAAAATCGCGAAAAACTCCAATAGCTCCGAAGTATTTCGAAGTCCTCCGGCACCGTCCCCCGAGAACGCCCCCAAAAAAAATCGTCCGATCGACCAAACAACCATTGATCCCCGTTCCTCGTTCCATTGCGAACGTATTACTCTGATGGTTCGACCGCGGTCGTCGCGCTGGTTTTCGAGAAAATCGCGAAAAACTCCAATAGCTCCGAAGTATTTCGAAGTCCTCCGGCACCGTCCCCCGAGAACGCCCCCAAAAAAAATCGTCCGATCGACCAAACAACCATTGATCCCCGTTCCTCGTTCCATTGCGAACGTATTACTCTGATGGTTCGACCGCGGTCGTCGCGCTGGTTTTCGAGAAAATCGCGAAAAACTCCAATAGCTCAGAAATATTTCAAAGTCCTCCGGCACCTTCCCCCGAGAACGCCCAAAAAAAAAATCGTCCGATCGACCAAACAACCATTGATCCCCGTTCCTCGTTCCATTGCGAACGTATTACTCTGATGGTTCGACCGCGGTCGTCGCGCTGGTTTTCGAGAAAATCGCGAAAAACTCCAATAGCTCCGTAATATTTCAAAGTCCTCCGGCACCGTCCCCCGAGAACGCCCAAAAAAAATCGTCCGATCGGCCAAACAACCAATGATCCCCGTTCCTCGTTCCATTGCGAACGTATTACTCTGATGGTTCGACCGCGGTCGTCGCGCTGGTTTTCGAGAAAATCGCGAAAAACTCCAATAGCTCCGAAATATTTCAAAGTCCTCCGGCACCGTGCCCCGAGAACGCCCAAAAAAAAAATCGTCCGATCGGCCAAACAACCATTGATCCCCGTTCCTCGTTCCATTGCGAACGTATTACTCTGATGGTTCGACCGCGGTCGTCGCGCTGGTTTTCGAGAAAATCGCGAAAAACTCCAATAGCTCCGAAATATTTCAAAGTCCTCCGGCACCGTCCCCCGAGAACGCCCAAAAAAAAAATCGTCCGATCGACCAAACAACCATTGATCCCCGTTCCTCGTTCCTTTGCGAACGTATTACTCTGATGCTTCGACCGCGGTCGTCGCGCTGGTTCTCGAGAAAATCGCGAAAAACCCATGTAGCTCCGAAATATTTCAAAGTCCTCCGGCACCGTCCTCCGAGAACACCCAAAAAAAAATCGTCCGATCGACCAAACAACCATTGATCCCCGTTCCTCGTTCCATTGCGAACGTATTACTATGTTGGTTCGACCGCGGTCGTCGCGCTGGTTTTCGAGAAAATCGCGAAAAACTCCAATAGCTCCGAAATACTTCAAAGTCCCGACGGATTTCAAAGTCCTCCGGCACCGTCCTCCGAGAACGCCCAAAAAAAATCGTCCGATCGACCAAACAACCATTGATCCCCGTTCCTCGTTCCATTGCGAACGTATTACTCTGATGGTTCGACCGCGGTCGTCGCGCTGGTTTTCGAGAAAATCGCGAAAAACTCCAATAGCTCCGTAATATTTCAAAGTCCTCCGGCACCGTCCCCCGAGAACGCCCAAAAAAAATCGTCCGATCGACCAAACAACCATTGATCCCCGTTCCTCGTTCCATTGCGAACGTATTACTCTGATGGTTCGACCGCGGTCGTCGCGCTGGTTTTCGAGAAAATCGCGAAAAACTCCAATAGCTCCGTAATATTTCAAAGTCCTCCGGCACCGTCCCCCGAGAACGCCCAAAAAAAAAATCGTCCGATCGACCAAACAACCATTGATCCCCGTTCCTCGTTCCTTTGCGAACGTATTACTCTGATGCTTCGACCGCGGTCGTCGCGCTGGTTCTCGAGAAAATCGCGAAAAACCCATGTAGCTCCGAAATATTTCAAAGTCCTCCGGCACCGTCCTCCGAGAACACCCAAAAAAAAATCGTCCGATCGACCAAACAACCATTGATCCCCGTTCCGCGTTCCATTGCAAACGTATTACTCTGATGGTTCGACCGCGGTCGTCGCGCTGGTTTTCGAGAAAATCGCGAAAAACTCCAATAGCTCCGAAATACTTCAAAGTCCCGACGGATTTCAAAGTCCTCCGGCACCGTCCTCCGAGAACGCCCAAAAAAAATCGTCCGATCGACCAAACAACCATTGATCCCCGTTCCTCGTTCCATTGCGAACGTATTACTCTGATGGTTCGACCGCGGTCGTCGCGCTGGTTTTCGAGAAAATCGCGAAAAACTCCAATAGCTCCGTAATATTTCAAAGTCCTCCGGCACCGTCCCCCGAGAACGCCCAAAAAAAATCGTCCGATCGACCAAACAACCATTGATCCCCGTTCCTCGTTCCATTGCGAACGTATTACTCTGATGGTTCGACCGCGGTCGTCGCGCTGGTTTTCGAGAAAATCGCGAAAAACTCCAATAGCTCAGAAAGATGTCAAAGTCCTCCGGCACCGTCCCCCGAGAACGCCCAAAAAAAAAATCGTCCGATCGACCAAACAAAAATTGATCCCCGTTCCTCGTTCCATTGCGAACGTATTACTCTGATGGTTCGACCATGGTCGTCGCGCTGGTTTTCGAGAAAATCGCGAAAAACTCCAATAGCTCCGAAATATTTCAAAGTCCTCCGGCACCGTGCCCCGAGAACGCCCCAAAAAAAAATCGTCCGATCGGCCAAACAACCAATGATCCCCGTTCCTCGTTCCATTGCGAACGTATTACTCTGATGGTTCGACCGCGGTCGTCGCGCTGGTTTTCGAGAAAATCGCGAAAAACTCCAATAGCTCCGAAATATTTCAAAGTCCTCCGGCACCGTGCCCCGAGAACGCCCAAAAAAAAAATCGTCCGATCGGCCAAACAATCATTGATCCCCGTTCCTCGTTCCATTGCGAACGTATTACTCTGATGGTTCGACCATGGTCGTCGCGCTGGTTTTCGAGAAAATCGCGAAAAACTCCAATAGCTCCGAAATATTTCAAAGTCCTCCGGCACCGTCCTCCGAGAACGCCCAAAAAAAAATCGTCCGATCGACCAAACAACCATTGATCCCCGTTCCTCGTTCCATTGCGAACGTATTACTATGTTGGTTCGACCGCGGTCGTCGCGCTGGTTTTCGAGAAAATCGCGAAAAACTCCAATAGCTCCGAAATATTTCAAATTCCTCCGGCACCGTCCTCCGAGAACGCCCAAAAAAAATCGTCGGATCGACCAAACAACCATTGATCCCCGTTCCTCGTTCCATTGCGAACGTATTACTCTGATGCTTCGACCGCGGTCGTCGCGCTGGTTTTCGAGAAAATCGCGAAAAACCCATGTAGCTCCGAAATATTTCAAAGTCCTCCGGCACCGTCCTCCGAGAACGCCCAAAAAAAAATCGTCCGATCGACCAAACAACCATTGATCCCCGTTCTTCGTTCCATTGCGAACGTATTACTCTGATGGTTCGACCGCGGTCGTCGCGCTGGTTTTCGCGAAAATCGCGAAAAACTCGAATAGCTCCGAAATATTTCAAAGTCCTCCGGCACCGTCCTCCGTGAACGCACAAAAAAAATCGTCCGATCGACCAAACAACCATTGATCCCCGTTCCTCGTTCCATGGCGAACGTATTACTCTGATGGTTCGACCGCGGTCGTGGCGCTGGTTTTCGAGAAATTCGGGACAAACTCCAATAGCTCCGAAATATTTCAAAGTCCCGACGGATTTCAAAGTCCTCCGGCACCGTCCTCCGAAAGCGCCCAAAAAAAAAATCGTCCGATCGGCCAAACAACCATTGATCCCCGTTCCGCGTTCCATTGCGAACGTATTACTCTGATGGTTCGACCGTGGTCGTCGCGCTGGTTTTCGAGAAAATCGCGAAAAACTCCAATAGCTCCGAAATATTTCAAAGTCCCGACGGATTTCAAAGTCCTCCGGCACCGTCCTCCGAGAACGCCAAGGAAAATTGTCCGATCGTCCAAACAACCATTGATCCCCGTTCCTCGTTCCATTGCGAACGTATTACTATGTTGGTTCGACCGCGGTCGTCGCGCTGGTTTTCGAGAAAATCGCGAAAAACTCCTATAGCTCCGTAATATTTCAAAGTCCCGACGGATTTCAAAGTCCTCCGGCACCGTCCTCCGAGAACGCCCATAAAAAGTCGTCCGATCGGCCAAACAACCATTGATCCCCGTTCCGCGTTCCATTGCGAACGTATTACTCTGATGGTTCGACCGCGGTCGTCGCGCTCATTTTCGATAAAATCGCGAAAAACTCCAATAGCTCCGAAATATTTCAAAGTCCCGACGGATTTCAAAGTCCTCCGGCACCGTCCTCCGAGAACGCCCATAAAAAGTCGTCCGATCGACCAAACAACCATTGATCCCCGTTCCTCGTTCCATTGCGAACGTATTACTCTGATGGTTCGACCGCGGTCGTCGCGCTGGTTCTCGAGAAAATCGCGAAAAACCCATGTAGCTCCGAAATATTTCAAAGTCCTCCGGCACCGTCCCCCGAGAACGCCCAAAAAAAAAATCGTCCGATCGACCAAACAACCATTGATCCCCGTTCCTCGTTCCTTTGCGAACGTATTACTCTGATGCTTCGACCGCGGTCGTCGCGCTGGTTCTCGAGAAAATCGCGAAAAACCCATGTAGCTCCGAAATATTTCAAAGTCCTCCGGCACCGTCCTCCGAGAACACCCAAAAAAAAATCGTCCGATCGACCAAACAACCATTGATCCCCGTTCCTCGTTCCATTGCGAACGTATTACTATGTTGGTTCGACCGCGGTCGTCGCGCTGGTTTTCGAGAAAATCGCGAAAAACTCCAATAGCTCCGAAATACTTCAAAGTCCCGACGGATTTCAAAGTCCTCCGGCACCGTCCTCCGAGAACGCCCAAAAAAAATCGTCCGATCGACCAAACAACCATTGATCCCCGTTCCTCGTTCCATTGCGAACGTATTACTCTGATGGTTCGACCGCGGTCGTCGCGCTGGTTTTCGAGAAAATCGCGAAAAACTCCAATAGCTCCGTAATATTTCAAAGTCCTCCGGCACCGTCCCCCGAGAACGCCCAAAAAAAATCGTCCGATCGACCAAACAACCATTGATCCCCGTTCCTCGTTCCATTGCGAACGTATTACTCTGATGGTTCGACCGCGGTCGTCGCGCTGGTTTTCGAGAAAATCGCGAAAAACTCCAATAGCTCCGTAATATTTCAAAGTCCTCCGGCACCGTCCCCCGAGAACGCCCAAAAAAAAAATCGTCCGATCGACCAAACAACCATTGATCCCCGTTCCTCGTTCCTTTGCGAACGTATTACTCTGATGGTTCGACCGCGGTCGTCGCGCTGGTTTTCGAGAAAATCGCGAAAAACCCATGTAGCTCCGTAATATTTCAAAGTCCTCCGGCACCGTCCCCCGAGAACGCCCAAAAAAAATCGTCCGATCGACCAAACAACCATTGATCCCCGTTCCTCGTTCCATTGCGAACGTATTACTCTGATGGTTCGACCGCGGTCGTCGCGCTGGTTTTCGAGAAAATCGCGAAAAACTCCAATAGCTCCGTAATATTTGAAAGTCCTCCGGCACCGTCCCCCGAGAACGCCCAAAAAAAATCGTCCGATCGGCCAAACAACCAATGATCCCCGTTCCTCGTTCCATTGCGAACGTATTACTCTGATGGTTCGACCGCGGTCGTCGCGCTGGTTTTCGAGAAAATCGCGAGAAACTCCAATAGCTCCGTAATATTTCAAAGTCCTCCGGCACCGTCCCCCGAGAACGCCCAAAAAAAAAATCGTCCGATCGACCAAACAACCATTGATCCCCGTTCCTCGTTCCTTTGCGAACGTATTACTCTGATGCTTCGACCGCGGTCGTCGCGCTGGTTCTCGAGAAAATCGCGAAAAACCCATGTAGCTCCGAAATATTTCAAAGTCCTCCGGCACCGTCCTCCGAGAACACCCAAAAAAAAATCGTCCGATCGACCAAACAACCATTGATCCCCGTTCCGCGTTCCATTGCAAACGTATTACTCTGATGGTTCGACCGCGGTCGTCGCGCTGGTTTTCGAGAAAATCGCGAAAACTCCAATAGCTCCGAAATATTTCAAAGTCCCGACGGATTTCAAAGTCCTCCGGCACCGTCCTCCGAGAACGCCCAAAAAAAAATCGTCCGATCGACCAAACAACCATTGATCCCCGTTCCTCGTTCCATTGCGAACGTATTACTATGTTGGTTCGACCGCGGTCGTCGCGCTGGTTTTCGAGAAAATCGCGAAAAACTCCAATAGCTCCGAAATACTTCAAAGTCCCGACGGATTTCAAAGTCCTCCGGCACCGTCCTCCGAGAACGCCCATAAAAAGTCGTCCGATCGACCAAACAACCATTGATCCCCGTTCCTCGTTCCATTGCGAACGTATTACTCTGATGGTTCGACCGCGGTCGTCGCGCTGGTTCTCGAGAAAATCGCGAAAAACCCATGTAGCTCCGAAATATTTCAAAGTCCTCCGGCACCGTCCCCCGAGAACGCCCAAAAAAAAAATCGTCCGATCGACCAAACAACCATTGATCCCCGTTCCTCGTTCCTTTGCGAACGTATTACTCTGATGCTTCGACCGCGGTCGTCGCGCTGGTTCTCGAGAAAATCGCGAAAAACCCATGTAGCTCCGAAATATTTCAAAGTCCTCCGGCACCGTCCTCCGAGAACACCCAAAAAAAAATCGTCCGATCGACCAAACAACCATTGATCCCCGTTCCTCGTTCCATTGCGAACGTATTACTATGTTGGTTCGACCGCGGTCGTCGCGCTGGTTTTCGAGAAAATCGCGAAAAACTCCAATAGCTCCGAAATACTTCAAAGTCCCGACGGATTTCAAAGTCCTCCGGCACCGTCCTCCGAGAACGCCCAAAAAAAATCGTCCGATCGACCAAACAACCATTGATCCCCGTTCCTCGTTCCATTGCGAACGTATTACTCTGATGGTTCGACCGCGGTCGTCGCGCTGGTTTTCGAGAAAATCGCGAAAAACTCCAATAGCTCCGTAATATTTCAAAGTCCTCCGGCACCGTCCCCCGAGAACGCCCAAAAAAAATCGTCCGATCGACCAAACAACCATTGATCCCCGTTCCTCGTTCCATTGCGAACGTATTACTCTGATGGTTCGACCGCGGTCGTCGCGCTGGTTTTCGAGAAAATCGCGAAAAACTCCAATAGCTCCGTAATATTTCAAAGTCCTCCGGCACCGTCCCCCGAGAACGCCCAAAAAAAAAATCGTCCGATCGACCAAACAACCATTGATCCCCGTTCCTCGTTCCTTTGCGAACGTATTACTCTGATGGTTCGACCGCGGTCGTCGCGCTGGTTTTCGAGAAAATCGCGAAAAACCCATGTAGCTCCGTAATATTTCAAAGTCCTCCGGCACCGTCCCCCGAGAACGCCCAAAAAAAATCGTCCGATCGACCAAACAACCATTGATCCCCGTTCCTCGTTCCATTGCGAACGTATTACTCTGATGGTTCGACCGCGGTCGTCGCGCTGGTTTTCGAGAAAATCGCGAAAAACTCCAATAGCTCCGTAATATTTGAAAGTCCTCCGGCACCGTCCCCCGAGAACGCCCAAAAAAAATCGTCCGATCGGCCAAACAACCAATGATCCCCGTTCCTCGTTCCATTGCGAACGTATTACTCTGATGGTTCGACCGCGGTCGTCGCGCTGGTTTTCGAGAAAATCGCGAGAAACTCCAATAGCTCCGTAATATTTCAAAGTCCTCCGGCACCGTCCCCCGAGAACGCCCAAAAAAAAAATCGTCCGATCGACCAAACAACCATTGATCCCCGTTCCTCGTTCCTTTGCGAACGTATTACTCTGATGCTTCGACCGCGGTCGTCGCGCTGGTTCTCGAGAAAATCGCGAAAAACCCATGTAGCTCCGAAATATTTCAAAGTCCTCCGGCACCGTCCTCCGAGAACACCCAAAAAAAAATCGTCCGATCGACCAAACAACCATTGATCCCCGTTCCGCGTTCCATTGCAAACGTATTACTCTGATGGTTCGACCGCGGTCGTCGCGCTGGTTTTCGAGAAAATCGCGAAAACTCCAATAGCTCCGAAATATTTCAAAGTCCCGACGGATTTCAAAGTCCTCCGGCACCGTCCTCCGAGAACGCCCAAAAAAAAATCGTCCGATCGACCAAACAACCATTGATCCCCGTTCCTCGTTCCATTGCGAACGTATTACTATGTTGGTTCGACCGCGGTCGTCGCGCTGGTTTTCGAGAAAATCGCGAAAAACTCCAATAGCTCCGAAATACTTCAAAGTCCCGACGGATTTCAAAGTCCTCCGGCACCGTCCTCCGAGAACGCCCAAAAAAAATCGTCCGATCGACCAAACAACCATTGATCCCCGTTCCTCGTTCCATTGCGAACGTATTACTCTGATGGTTCGACCGCGGTCGTCGCGCTGGTTTTCGAGAAAATCGCGAAAAACTCCAATAGCTCCGTAATATTTCAAAGTCCTCCGGCACCGTCCCCCGAGAACGCCCAAAAAAAATCGTCCGATCGACCAAACAACCATTGATCCCCGTTCCTCGTTCCATTGCGAACGTATTACTCTGATGGTTCGACCGCGGTCGTCGCGCTGGTTTTCGAGAAAATCGCGAAAAACTCCAATAGCTCAGAAATATGTCAAAGTCCTCCGGCACCGTCCCCCGAGAACGCCCAAAAAAAAAATCGTCCGATCGACCAAACAAAAATTGATCCCCGTTCCTCGTTCCATTGCGAACGTATTACTCTGATGGTTCGACCATGGTCGTCGCGCTGGTTTTCGAGAAAATCGCGAAAAACTCCAATAGCTCCGAAATATTTCAAAGTCCTCCGGCACCGTGCCCCGAGAACGCCCCAAAAAAAAATCGTCCGATCGGCCAAACAACCAATGATCCCCGTTCCTCGTTCCATTGCGAACGTATTACTCTGATGGTTCGACCGCGGTCGTCGCGCTGGTTTTCGAGAAAATCGCGAAAAACTCCAATAGCTCCGAAATATTTCAAAGTCCTCCGGCACCGTGCCCCGAGAACGCCCAAAAAAAAAATCGTCCGATCGGCCAAACAACCATTGATCCCCGTTCCTCGTTCCATTGCGAACGTATTACTCTGATGGTTCGACCATGGTCGTCGCGCTGGTTTTCGAGAAAATCGCGAAAAACTCCAATAGCTCCGAAATATTTCAAAGTCCTCCGGCACCGTGCCCCGAGAACGCCCCAAAAAAAAAATCGTCCGATCGGCCAAACAACCAATGATCCCCGTTCCTCGTTCCATTGCGAACGTATTACTCTGATGGTTCGACCGCGGTCGTCGCGCTGGTTTTCGAGAAAATCGCGAAAAACTCCAATAGCTCCGAAATATTTCAAAGTCCTCCGGCACCGTGCCCCGAGAACGCCCAAAAAAAAAATCGTCCGATCGGCCAAACAACCATTGATCCCCGTTCCTCGTTCCATTGCGAACGTATTACTCTGATGGTTCGACCGCGGTCGTCGCGCTGGTTTTCGAGAAAATCGCGAAAAACTCCAATAGCTCCGAAATATTTCAAAGTCCTCCGGCACCGTGCCCCGAGAACGCCCAAAAAAAAAATCGTCCGATCGGCCAAACAACCATTGATCCCCGTTCCTCGTTCCATTGCGAACGTATTACTCTGATGGTTCGACCATGGTCGTCGCGCTGGTTTTCGAGAAAATCGCGAAAAACTCCAATAGCTCCGAAATATTTCAAAGTCCTCCGGCACCGTCCCCCGAGAACGCCCAAAAAAAAAATCGTCAGATCGACCAAACAACCATTGATCCCCGTTCCTCGTTCCTTTGCGAACGTATTACTCTGATGATTCGACCGCGGTCGTCGCGCTGGTTTTCGAGAAAATCGCGAAAAACTCCAATAGCTCCGAAATATTTCAAAGTCCTCCGGCACCGTCCCCCGAGAACGCCCCAAAAAAAATCGTCCGATCGACCAAACAACCATTGATCCCCGTTCCTCGTTCCATTGCGAACGTATTACTCTGATGGTTCGACCGCGGTCGTCGCGCTGGTTTTCGAGAAAATCGCGAAAAACTCCAATAGCTCCGAAATATTTCATGGTCCTCCGGCTCCGTCCCCCGAGAACGCCCAAAAAAATAATCGTCCGATCGACCAAACAACCATTGATCCCCGTTCCTCGTTCCATTGCGAACGTATTATTCTGATGGTTCGACCGCGGTCGTCGCGCTGGTTTTCGAGAAAATCGCGTAAAACTCCAATAGCTCCGAAATATTTCAAAGTCCTCCGGCACCGTCCCCCGAGAACGCCCCAAAAAAAAAATCGTCCGATCGACCAAACAACCATTGATCCCCGTTCCTCGTTCCATTGCGAACGTATTACTCTGATGGTTCGACCGCGGGCGTCGCGCTGGTTTTCGAGAAAATCGCGAAAAACTCCAATAGCTCCGAAGTATTTCGAAGTCCTCCGGCACCGTCCCCCGAGAACGCCCCCAAAAAAAATCGTCCGATCGACCAAACAACCATTGATCCCCGTTCCTCGTTCCATTGCGAACGTATTACTCTGATGGTTCGACCGCGGTCGTCGCGCTGGTTTTCGAGAAAATCGCGAAAAACTCCAATAGCTCCGAAGTATTTCGAAGTCCTCCGGCACCGTCCCCCGAGAACGCCCCCAAAAAAAATCGTCCGATCGACCAAACAACCATTGATCCCCGTTCCTCGTTCCATTGCGAACGTATTACTCTGATGGTTCGACCGCGGTCGTCGCGCTGGTTTTCGAGAAAATCGCGAAAAACTCCAATAGCTCCGAAGTATTTCGAAGTCCTCCGGCACCGTCCCCCGAGAACGCCCCCAAAAAAAATCGTCCGATCGACCAAACAACCATTGATCCCCGTTCCTCGTTCCATTGCGAACGTATTACTCTGATGGTTCGACCGCGGTCGTCGCGCTGGTTTTCGAGAAAATCGCGAAAAACTCCAATAGCTCAGAAATATTTCAAAGTCCTCCGGCACCTTCCCCCGAGAACGCCCAAAAAAAAAATCGTCCGATCGACCAAACAACCATTGATCCCCGTTCCTCGTTCCATTGCGAACGTATTACTCTGATGGTTCGACCGCGGTCGTCGCGCTGGTTTTCGAGAAAATCGCGAAAAACTCCAATAGCTCCGTAATATTTCAAAGTCCTCCGGCACCGTCCCCCGAGAACGCCCAAAAAAAATCGTCCGATCGGCCAAACAACCAATGATCCCCGTTCCTCGTTCCATTGCGAACGTATTACTCTGATGGTTCGACCGCGGTCGTCGCGCTGGTTTTCGAGAAAATCGCGAAAAACTCCAATAGCTCCGAAATATTTCAAAGTCCTCCGGCACCGTGCCCCGAGAACGCCCAAAAAAAAAATCGTCCGATCGGCCAAACAACCATTGATCCCCGTTCCTCGTTCCATTGCGAACGTATTACTCTGATGGTTCGACCGCGGTCGTCGCGCTGGTTTTCGAGAAAATCGCGAAAAACTCCAATAGCTCCGAAATATTTCAAAGTCCTCCGGCACCGTCCCCCGAGAACGCCCAAAAAAAAAATCGTCCGATCGACCAAACAACCATTGATCCCCGTTCCTCGTTCCTTTGCGAACGTATTACTCTGATGCTTCGACCGCGGTCGTCGCGCTGGTTCTCGAGAAAATCGCGAAAAACCCATGTAGCTCCGAAATATTTCAAAGTCCTCCGGCACCGTCCTCCGAGAACACCCAAAAAAAAATCGTCCGATCGACCAAACAACCATTGATCCCCGTTCCTCGTTCCATTGCGAACGTATTACTATGTTGGTTCGACCGCGGTCGTCGCGCTGGTTTTCGAGAAAATCGCGAAAAACTCCAATAGCTCCGAAATACTTCAAAGTCCCGACGGATTTCAAAGTCCTCCGGCACCGTCCTCCGAGAACGCCCAAAAAAAATCGTCCGATCGACCAAACAACCATTGATCCCCGTTCCTCGTTCCATTGCGAACGTATTACTCTGATGGTTCGACCGCGGTCGTCGCGCTGGTTTTCGAGAAAATCGCGAAAAACTCCAATAGCTCCGTAATATTTCAAAGTCCTCCGGCACCGTCCCCCGAGAACGCCCAAAAAAAATCGTCCGATCGACCAAACAACCATTGATCCCCGTTCCTCGTTCCATTGCGAACGTATTACTCTGATGGTTCGACCGCGGTCGTCGCGCTGGTTTTCGAGAAAATCGCGAAAAACTCCAATAGCTCCGTAATATTTCAAAGTCCTCCGGCACCGTCCCCCGAGAACGCCCAAAAAAAAAATCGTCCGATCGACCAAACAACCATTGATCCCCGTTCCTCGTTCCTTTGCGAACGTATTACTCTGATGCTTCGACCGCGGTCGTCGCGCTGGTTCTCGAGAAAATCGCGAAAAACCCATGTAGCTCCGAAATATTTCAAAGTCCTCCGGCACCGTCCTCCGAGAACACCCAAAAAAAAATCGTCCGATCGACCAAACAACCATTGATCCCCGTTCCGCGTTCCATTGCAAACGTATTACTCTGATGGTTCGACCGCGGTCGTCGCGCTGGTTTTCGAGAAAATCGCGAAAAACTCCAATAGCTCCGAAATACTTCAAAGTCCCGACGGATTTCAAAGTCCTCCGGCACCGTCCTCCGAGAACGCCCAAAAAAAATCGTCCGATCGACCAAACAACCATTGATCCCCGTTCCTCGTTCCATTGCGAACGTATTACTCTGATGGTTCGACCGCGGTCGTCGCGCTGGTTTTCGAGAAAATCGCGAAAAACTCCAATAGCTCCGTAATATTTCAAAGTCCTCCGGCACCGTCCCCCGAGAACGCCCAAAAAAAATCGTCCGATCGACCAAACAACCATTGATCCCCGTTCCTCGTTCCATTGCGAACGTATTACTCTGATGGTTCGACCGCGGTCGTCGCGCTGGTTTTCGAGAAAATCGCGAAAAACTCCAATAGCTCAGAAAGATGTCAAAGTCCTCCGGCACCGTCCCCCGAGAACGCCCAAAAAAAAAATCGTCCGATCGACCAAACAAAAATTGATCCCCGTTCCTCGTTCCATTGCGAACGTATTACTCTGATGGATCGACCATGGTCGTCGCGCTGGTTTTCGAGAAAATCGCGAAAAACTCCAATAGCTCCGAAATATTTCAAAGTCCTCCGGCACCGTGCCCCGAGAACGCCCCAAAAAAAAATCGTCCGATCGGCCAAACAACCAATGATCCCCGTTCCTCGTTCCATTGCGAACGTATTACTCTGATGGTTCGACCGCGGTCGTCGCGCTGGTTTTCGAGAAAATCGCGAAAAACTCCAATAGCTCCGAAATATTTCAAAGTCCTCCGGCACCGTGCCCCGAGAACGCCCAAAAAAAAAATCGTCCGATCGGCCAAACAATCATTGATCCCCGTTCCTCGTTCCATTGCGAACGTATTACTCTGATGGTTCGACCATGGTCGTCGCGCTGGTTTTCGAGAAAATCGCGAAAAACTCCAATAGCTCCGAAATATTTCAAAGTCCTCCGGCACCGTCCTCCGAGAACGCCCAAAAAAAAATCGTCCGATCGACCAAACAACCATTGATCCCCGTTCCTCGTTCCATTGCGAACGTATTACTATGTTGGTTCGACCGCGGTCGTCGCGCTGGTTTTCGAGAAAATCGCGAAAAACTCCAATAGCTCCGAAATATTTCAAAGTCCCGACGGATTTCAAAGTCCTCCGGCACCGTCTTCCGAGAACGCCCAAAAAAAATCGTCCGATCGACCAAACAACCATTGATCCCCGTTCCTCGTTCCATTGCGAACGTATTACTCTGATGGTTCGACCGCGGTCGTCGCGCTGGTTTTCGAGAAAATCGCGAAAAACTCCAATAGCTCCGAAATATTTCAAATTCCTCCGGCACCGTCCTCCGAGAACGCCCAAAAAAAGTCGTCCGATGGACCAAACAACCATTGATCCACATTCCTCGTTCCATTGCGAACGTATTAGTCTGATGGTTCGACCGCGGTCGTCGCGCTGGTTTTCGATAAAATCGCGAAAAACCCCTATAGCTCCGAAATATTTCAACGTTCTCCGGCACCGTCCTCCGAGAACGCCCAAAAAAAATCGTCGGATCGACCAAACAACCATTGATCCCCGTTCCTCGTTCCATTGCGAACGTATTACTCTGATGCTTCGACCGCGGTCGTCGCGCTGGTTTTCGAGAAAATCGCGAAAAACCCATGTAGCTCCGAAATATTTCAAAGTCCTCCGGCACCGTCCTCCGAGAACGCCCAAAAAAAAATCGTCCGATCGACCAAACAACCATTGATCCCCGTTCTTCGTTCCATTGCGAACGTATTACTCTGATGGTTCGACCGCGGTCGTCGCGCTGGTTTTCGCGAAAATCGCGAAAAACTCGAATAGCTCCGAAATATTTCAAAGTCCTCCGGCACCGTCCTCCGTGAACGCACAAAAAAAATCGTCCGATCGACCAAACAACCATTGATCCCCGTTCCTCGTTCCATGGCGAACGTATTACTCTGATGGTTCGACCGCGGTCGTGGCGCTGGTTTTCGAGAAATTCGGGACAAACTCCAATAGCTCCGAAATATTTCAAAGTCCCGACGGATTTCAAAGTCCTCCGGCACCGTCCTCCGAAAGCGCCCAAAAAAAAAATCGTCCGATCGGCCAAACAACCATTGATCCCCGTTCCGCGTTCCATTGCGAACGTATTACTCTGATGGTTCGACCGTGGTCGTCGCGCTGGTTTTCGAGAAAATCGCGAAAAACTCCAATAGCTCCGAAATATTTCAAAGTCCCGACGGATTTCAAAGTCCTCCGGCACCGTCCTCCGAGAACGCCAAGGAAAATTGTCCGATCGTCCAAACAACCATTGATCCCCGTTCCTCGTTCCATTGCGAACGTATTACTATGTTGGTTCGACCGCGGTCGTCGCGCTGGTTTTCGAGAAAATCGCGAAAAACTCCTATAGCTCCGTAATATTTCAAAGTCCCGACGGATTTCAAAGTCCTCCGGCACCGTCCTCCGAGAACGCCCATAAAAAGTCGTCCGATCGGCCAAACAACCATTGATCCCCGTTCCGCGTTCCATTGCGAACGTATTACTCTGATGGTTCGACCGCGGTCGTCGCGCTCATTTTCGATAAAATCGCGAAAAACTCCAATAGCTCCGAAATATTTCAAAGTCCCGACGGATTTCAAAGTCCTCCGGCACCGTCCTCCGAGAACGCCCATAAAAAGTCGTCCGATCGACCAAACAACCATTGATCCCCGTTCCTCTTTCCATTGCGAACGTATTACTCTGATAGTTCGACCGCGGTCGTCGCGCTGGATTTCGAGAAAATCGCGAAAAACTACAATAGCTCCGAAATATTTCAAAGTCCTCCGGCACCGTCCTCCGAGAACGCCCCCAAAAAAATCGTACGATCGACCAAACAACCATTGATCCCCGTTCCTCGTTCCATTGCGAACGTATTACTATGTTGGTTTGACCGCGGTCGTCGCGCTGGTTTTCGAGAAAATCGCGAAAAACTCCAATAGCTCCGAAATATTTCAAAGTCCCGACGGATTTCAAAGTCCTCCGGCACCGTCCTCCGAGAACGCCCAAAAAAAGTCGTCCGATCGACCAAACAACCATTCATCCCTGTTCCTCTTTCCATTGCGAACGTATTACTCTGATGGTTCGACCGCGGTCGTCGCGCTGGTTTTCGAGAAAATCGCGAAAAACTACAATAGCTCCGAAATATTTCAAAGTCCACCGGCACCGCCCTCCGAGAACGCCCCAAAAAAAATCGTCCGATCGACCAAACAACCATTGATCCCCGTTCCTCGTTCCATTGCGAACGTATTACTATCTTGGTTCGACCGCGGTCGTCGCGCTGGTTTTCGAGAAAATCGCGAAAAACTCCAATAGCTCCGAAATATTTCAAAGTCCCGACGGATTTCAAAGTCCTCCGGCACCGTCCTCCGAGAACGCCCATAAAAAGTCGTCCGATCGACCAAACAACCATTGATCCCCGTTCCTCTTTCCATTGCGAACGTATTACTCTGATAGTTCGACCGCGGTCGTCGCGCTGGATTTCGAGAAAATCGCGAAAAACTACAATAGCTCCGAAATATTTCAAAGTCCTCCGGCACCGTCCTCCGAGAACGCCCCCAAAAAAATCGTACGATCGACCAAACAACCATTGATCCCCGTTCCTCGTTCCATTGCGAACGTATTACTATGTTGGTTTGACCGCGGTCGACGCGCTGGTTTTCGAGAAAATCGCGAAAAACTCCAATAGCTCCGAAATATTTCAAAGTCCCGACGGATTTCAAAGTCCTCCGGCACCGTCCTCCGAGAACGCCCAAAAAAAGTCGTCCGATCGACCAAACAACCATTCATCCCTGTTCCTCTTTCCATTGCGAACGTATTACTCTGATGGTTCGACCGCGGTCGTCGCGCTGGTTTTCGAGAAAATCGCGAAAAACTCCAATAGCTCCGAAATATTTCAAATTCCTCCGGCACCGTCCTCCGAGAACGCCCAAAAAAAGTCGTCCGATGGACCAAACAACCATTGATCCCCATTCCTCGTTCCATTGCGAACGTATTAGTCTGATGGTTCGACCGCGGTCGTCGCGCTGGTTTTCGATAAAATCGCGAAAAACCCCTATAGCTCCGAAATATTTCAAAGTTCTCCGGCACCGTCCTCCGAGAACGCCCAAAAAAAATCGTCGGATCGACCAAACAACCATTGATCCCCGTTCCTCGTTCCATTGCGAACGTATTACTCTGATGCTTCGACCGCGGTCGTCGCGCTGGTTTTCGAGAAAATCGCGAAAAACCCATGTAGCTCCGAAATATTTCAAAGTCCTCCGGCACCGTCCTCCGAGAACGCCCAAAAAAAAATCGTCCGATCGACGAAACAACCATTGATCCCCGTTCTTCGTTCCATTGCGAACGTATTACTCTGATGGTTCGACCGCGGTCGTCGCGCTGGTTTTCGCGAAAATCGCGAAAAACTCGAATAGCTCCGAAATATTTCAAAGTCCTCCGGCACCGTCCTCCGTGAACGCACAAAAAAAATCGTCCGATCGACCAAACAACCATTGATCCCCGTTCCTCGTTCCATGGCGAACGTATTACTCTGATGGTTCGACCGCGGTCGTGGCGCTGGTTTTCGAGAAATTCGGGACAAACTCCAATAGCTCCGAAATATTTCAAAGTCCCGACGGATTTCAAAGTCCTCCGGCACCGTCCTCCGAAAGCGCCCAAAAAAAAAATCGTCCGATCGGCCAAACAACCATTGATCCCCGTTCCGCGTTCCATTGCGAACGTATTACTCTGATGGTTCGACCGTGGTCGTCGCGCTGGTTTTCGAGAAAATCGCGAAAAACTCCAATAGCTCCGTAATATTTCAAAGTCCCGACGGATTTCAAAGTCCTCCGGCACCGTCCTCCGAGAACGCCCATAAAAAGTCGTCCGATCGGCCAAACAACCATTGATCCCCGTTCCGCGTTCCATTGCGAACGTATTACTCTGATGGTTCGACCGCGGTCGTCGCGCTCATTTTCGATAAAATCGCGAAAAACTCCAATAGCTCCGAAATATTTCAAAGTCCCGACGGATTTCAAAGTCCTCCGGCACCGTCCTCCGAGAACGCCCATAAAAAGTCGTCCGATCGACCAAACAACCATTGATCCCCGTTCCTCTTTCCATTGCGAACGTATTACTCTGATAGTTCGACCGCGGTCGTCGCGCTGGATTTCGAGAAAATCGCGAAAAACTACAATAGCTCCGAAATATTTCAAAGTCCTCCGGCACCGTCCTCCGAGAACGCCCCCAAAAAAATCGTACGATCGACCAAACAACCATTGATCCCCGTTCCTCGTTCCATTGCGAACGTATTACTATGTTGGTTTGACCGCGGTCGTCGCGCTGGTTTTCGAGAAAATCGCGAAAAACTCCAATAGCTCCGAAATATTTCAAAGTCCCGACGGATTTCAAAGTCCTCCGGCACCGTCCTCCGAGAACGCCCAAAAAAAGTCGTCCGATCGACCAAACAACCATTCATCCCTGTTCCTCTTTCCATTGCGAACGTATTACTCTGATGGTTCGACCGCGGTCGTCGCGCTGGTTTTCGAGAAAATCGCGAAAAACTACAATAGCTCCGAAATATTTCAAAGTCCACCGGCACCGCCCTCCGAGAACGCCCCAAAAAAAATCGTCCGATCGACCAAACAACCATTGATCCCCGTTCCTCGTTCCATTGCGAACGTATTACTATGTTGGTTCGACCGCGGTCGTCGCGCTGGTTTTCGAGAAAATCGCGAAAAACTCCAATAGCTCCGAAATATTTCAAAGTCCCGACGGATTTCAAAGTCCTCCGGCACCGTCCTCCGAGAACGCCCATAAAAAGTCGTCCGATCGACCAAACAACCATTGATCCCCGTTCCTCTTTCCATTGCGAACGTATTACTCTGATAGTTCGACCGCGGTCGTCGCGCTGGATTTCGAGAAAATCGCGAAAAACTACAATAGCTCCGAAATATTTCAAAGTCCTCCGGCACCGTCCTCCGAGAACGCCCCCAAAAAAATCGTACGATCGACCAAACAACCATTGATCCCCGTTCCTCGTTCCATTGCGAACGTATTACTATGTTGGTTTGACCGCGGTCGACGCGCTGGTTTTCGAGAAAATCGCGAAAAACTCCAATAGCTCCGAAATATTTCAAAGTCCCGACGGATTTCAAAGTCCTCCGGCACCGTCCTCCGAGAACGCCCAAAAAAAGTCGTCCGATCGACCAAACAACCATTCATCCCTGTTCCTCTTTCCATTGCGAACGTATTACTCTGATGGTTCGACCGCGGTCGTCGCGCTGGTTTTCGAGAAAATCGCGAAAAACTACAATAGCTCCGAAATATTTCAAAGTCCACCGGCACCGTCCTCCGAGAACGCCCCAAAAAAAATCGTCCGATCGTCCAAACAACCATTGATCCCCGTTCCTCGTTCCATTGCGAACGTATTACTATGTTGGTTCGACCGCGGTCGTCGCGCTGGTTTTCGAGAAAATCGCGAAAAACTCCAATAGCTCCGTAATATTTCAAAGTCCCGACGGATTTCAAAGTCCTCCGGCACCTTCCTCCGAGAACGCCCATAAAAAGTCGTCCGATCGGCCAAACAACCATTGATCCCCGTTCCGCGTTCCATTGCGAACGTATTACTCTGATGGTTCGACCGCGGTCGTCGCGCTCATTTTCGATAAAATCGCGAAAAACTCCAATAGCTCCGAAATATTTCAAAGTCCCGACGGATTTCAAAGTCCTCCGGCACCGTCCTCCGAGAACGCCCATAAAAAGTCGTCCGATCGACCAAACAACCATTGATCCCCGTTCCTCTTTCCATTGCGAACGTATTACTCTGATAGTTCGACCGCGGTCGTCGCGCTGGATTTCGAGAAAATCGCGAAAAACTACAATAGCTCCGAAATATTTCAAAGTCCTCCGGCACCGTCCTCCGAGAACGCCCCCAAAAAAATCGTACGATCGACCAAACAACCATTGATCCCCGTTCCTCGTTCCATTGCGAACGTATTACTATGTTGGTTTGACCGCGGTCGTCGCGCTGGTTTTCGAGAAAATCGCGAAAAACTCCAATAGCTCCGAAATATTTCAAAGTCCCGACGGATTTCAAAGTCCTCCGGCACCGTCCTCCGAGAACGCCCATAAAAAGTCGTCCGATCGACCAAACAACCATTGATCCCCGTTCCTCTTTCCATTGCGAACGTATTACTCTGATAGTTCGACCGCGGTCGTCGCGCTGGATTTCGAGAAAATCGCGAAAAACTACAATAGCTCCGAAATATTTCAAAGTCCTCCGGCACCGTCCTCCGAGAACGCCCCCAAAAAAATCGTACGATCGACCAAACAACCATTGATCCCCGTTCCTCGTTCCATTGCGAACGTATTACTATGTTGGTTTGACCGCGGTCGTCGCGCTGGTTTTCGAGAAAATCGCGAAAAACTCCAGTAGCTCCGAAATATTTCAAAGTCCCGACGGATTTCAAAGTCCTCCGGCACCGTCCTCCGAGAACGCCCAAAAAAAGTCGTCCGATCGACCAAACAACCATTCATCCCTGTTCCTCTTTCCATTGCGAACGTATTACTCTGATGGTTCGACCGCGGTCGTCGCGCTGGTTTTCGAGAAAATCGCGAAAAACTACAATAGCTCCGAAATATTTCAAAGTCCACCGGCACCGCCCTCCGAGAACGCCCCAAAAAAAATCGTCCGATCGACCAAACAACCATTGATCCCCGTTCCTCGTTCCATTGCGAACGTATTACTATGTTGGTTCGACCGCGGTCGTCGCGCTGGTTTTCGAGAAAATCGCGAAAAACTCCAATAGCTCCGAAATATTTCAAAGTCCCGACGGATTTCAAAGTCCTCCGGCACCGTCCTCCGAGAACGCCCATAAAAAGTCGTCCGATCGACCAAACAACCATTGATCCCCGTTCCTCTTTCCATTGCGAACGTATTACTCTGATAGTTCGACCGCGGTCGTCGCGCTGGATTTCGAGAAAATCGCGAAAAACTACAATAGCTCCGAAATATTTCAAAGTCCTCCGGCACCGTCCTCCGAGAACGCCCCCAAAAAAATCGTACGATCGACCAAACAACCATTGATCCCCGTTCCTCGTTCCATTGCGAACGTATTACTATGTTGGTTTGACCGCGGTCGACGCGCTGGTTTTCGAGAAAATCGCGAAAAACTCCAATAGCTCCGAAATATTTCAAAGTCCCGACGGATTTCAAAGTCCTCCGGCACCGTCCTCCGAGAACGCCCAAAAAAAGTCGTCCGATCGACCAAACAACCATTCATCCCTGTTCCTCTTTCCATTGCGAACGTATTACTCTGATGGTTCGACCGCGGTCGTCGCGCTGGTTTTCGAGAAAATCGCGAAAAACTCCAATAGCTCCGAAATATTTCAAATTCCTCCGGCACCGTCCTCCGAGAACGCCCAAAAAAAGTCGTCCGATGGACCAAACAACCATTGATCCCCATTCCTCGTTCCATTGCGAACGTATTAGTCTGATGGTTCGACCGCGGTCGTCGCGCTGGTTTTCGATAAAATCGCGAAAAACCCCTATAGCTCCGAAATATTTCAAAGTTCTCCGGCACCGTCCTCCGAGAACGCCCAAAAAAAATCGTCGGATCGACCAAACAACCATTGATCCCCGTTCCTCGTTCCATTGCGAACGTATTACTCTGATGCTTCGACCGCGGTCGTCGCGCTGGTTTTCGAGAAAATCGCGAAAAACCCATGTAGCTCCGAAATATTTCAAAGTCCTCCGGCACCGTCCTCCGAGAACGCCCAAAAAAAAATCGTCCGATCGACGAAACAACCATTGATCCCCGTTCTTCGTTCCATTGCGAACGTATTACTCTGATGGTTCGACCGCGGTCGTCGCGCTGGTTTTCGCGAAAATCGCGAAAAACTCGAATAGCTCCGAAATATTTCAAAGTCCTCCGGCACCGTCCTCCGTGAACGCACAAAAAAAATCGTCCGATCGACCAAACAACCATTGATCCCCGTTCCTCGTTCCATGGCGAACGTATTACTCTGATGGTTCGACCGCGGTCGTGGCGCTGGTTTTCGAGAAATTCGGGACAAACTCCAATAGCTCCGAAATATTTCAAAGTCCCGACGGATTTCAAAGTCCTCCGGCACCGTCCTCCGAAAGCGCCCAAAAAAAAAATCGTCCGATCGGCCAAACAACCATTGATCCCCGTTCCGCGTTCCATTGCGAACGTATTACTCTGATGGTTCGACCGTGGTCGTCGCGCTGGTTTTCGAGAAAATCGCGAAAAACTCCAATAGCTCCGTAATATTTCAAAGTCCCGACGGATTTCAAAGTCCTCCGGCACCATCCTCCGAGAACGCCCATAAAAAGTCGTCCGATCGGCCAAACAACCATTGATCCCCGTTCCGCGTTCCATTGCGAACGTATTACTCTGATGGTTCGACCGCGGTCGTCGCGCTCATTTTCGATAAAATCGCGAAAAACTCCAATAGCTCCGAAATATTTCAAAGTCCCGACGGATTTCAAAGTCCTCCGGCACCGTCCTCCGAGAACGCCCATAAAAAGTCGTCCGATCGACCAAACAACCATTGATCCCCGTTCCTCTTTCCATTGCGAACGTATTACTCTGATAGTTCGACCGCGGTCGTCGCGCTGGATTTCGAGAAAATCGCGAAAAACTACAATAGCTCCGAAATATTTCAAAGTCCTCCGGCACCGTCCTCCGAGAACGCCCCCAAAAAAATCGTACGATCGACCAAACAACCATTGATCCCCGTTCCTCGTTCCATTGCGAACGTATTACTATGTTGGTTTGACCGCGGTCGTCGCGCTGGTTTTCGAGAAAATCGCGAAAAACTCCAATAGCTCCGAAATATTTCAAAGTCCCGACGGATTTCAAAGTCCTCCGGCACCGTCCTCCGAGAACGCCCAAAAAAAGTCGTCCGATCGACCAAACAACCATTCATCCCTGTTCCTCTTTCCATTGCGAACGTATTACTCTGATGGTTCGACCGCGGTCGTCGCGCTGGTTTTCGAGAAAATCGCGAAAAACTACAATAGCTCCGAAATATTTCAAAGTCCACCGGCACCGCCCTCCGAGAACGCCCCAAAAAAAATCGTCCGATCGACCAAACAACCATTGATCCCCGTTCCTCGTTCCATTGCGAACGTATTACTATGTTGGTTCGACCGCGGTCGTCGCGCTGGTTTTCGAGAAAATCGCGAAAAACTCCAATAGCTCCGAAATATTTCAAAGTCCCGACGGATTTCAAAGTCCTCCGGCACCGTCCTCCGAGAACGCCCATAAAAAGTCGTCCGATCGACCAAACAACCATTGATCCCCGTTCCTCTTTCCATTGCGAACGTATTACTCTGATAGTTCGACCGCGGTCGTCGCGCTGGATTTCGAGAAAATCGCGAAAAACTACAATAGCTCCGAAATATTTCAAAGTCCTCCGGCACCGTCCTCCGAGAACGCCCAAAAAAAGTCGTCCGATCGACCAAACAACCATTCATCCCTGTTCCT
This sequence comes from Andrena bucephala, assembly GCA_947577245.1. NCBI lineage: Eukaryota > Metazoa > Arthropoda > Insecta > Hymenoptera > Andrenidae > Andrena > Andrena bucephala. The sequence continues at coordinate 26,535,974 of OX387716.1, read as the reverse complement.
CTTTCCATTGCGAACGTATTACTCTGATGGTTCGACCGCGGTCGTCGCGCTGGTTTTCGAGAAAATCGCGAAAAACTACAATAGCTCCGAAATATTTCAAAGTCCACCGGCACCGTCCTCCGAGAACGCCCCAAAAAAAATCGTCCGATCGACCAAACAACCATTGATCCCCGTTCCTCGTTCCATTGCGAACGTATTACTATCTTGGTTCGACCGCGGTCGTCGCGCTGGTTTTCGAGAAAATCGCGAAAAACTCCAATAGCTCCGAAATATTTCAAAGTCCCGACGGATTTCAAAGTCCTCCGGCACCGTCCTCCGAAAGCGCCCAAAAAAAAAATCGTCCGATCGGCCAAACAACCATTGATCCCCGTTCCGCGTTCCATTGCGAACGTATTACTCTGATGGTTCGACCGTGGTCGTCGCGCTGGTTTTCGAGAAAATCGCGAAAAACTCCAATAGCTCCGAAATATTTCAAAGTCCCGACGGATTTCAAAGTCCTCCGGCACCGTCCTCCGAGAACGCCAAGGAAAATTGTCCGATCGTCCAAACAACCATTGATCCCCGTTCCTCGTTCCATTGCGAACGTATTACTATGTTGGTTCGACCGCGGTCGTCGCGCTGGTTTTCGAGAAAATCGCGAAAAACTCCAATAGCTCCGTAATATTTCAAAGTCCCGACGGATTTCAAAGTCCTCCGGCACCGTCCTCCGAGAACGCCCATAAAAAGTCGTCCGATCGGCCAAACAACCATTGATCCCCGTTCCGCGTTCCATTGCGAACGTATTACTCTGATGGTTCGACCGCGGTCGTCGCGCTCATTTTCGATAAAATCGCGAAAAACTCCAATAGCTCCGAAATATTTCAAAGTCCCGACGGATTTCAAAGTCCTCCGGCACCGTCCTCCGAGAACGCCCATAAAAAGTCGTCCGATCGACCAAACAACCATTGATCCCCGTTCCTCTTTCCATTGCGAACGTATTACTCTGATAGTTCGACCGCGGTCGTCGCGCTGGATTTCGAGAAAATCGCGAAAAACTACAATAGCTCCGAAATATTTCAAAGTCCTCCGGCACCGTCCTCCGAGAACGCCCCCAAAAAAATCGTACGATCGACCAAACAACCATTGATCCCCGTTCCTCGTTCCATTGCGAACGTATTACTATGTTGGTTTGACCGCGGTCGTCGCGCTGGTTTTCGAGAAAATCGCGAAAAACTCCAATAGCTCCGAAATATTTCAAAGTCCCGACGGATTTCAAAGTCCTCCGGCACCGTCCTCCGAGAACGCCCAAAAAAAGTCGTCCGATCGACCAAACAACCATTCATCCCTGTTCCTCTTTCCATTGCGAACGTATTACTCTGATGGTTCGACCGCGGTCGTCGCGCTGGTTTTCGAGAAAATCGCGAAAAACTACAATAGCTCCGAAATATTTCAAAGTCCACCGGCACCGCCCTCCGAGAACGCCACAAAAAAAATCGTCCGATCGACCAAACAACCATTGATCCCCGTTCCTCGTTCCATTGCGAACGTATTACTATGTTGGTTCGACCGCGGTCGTCGCGCTGGTTTTCGATAAAATCGCGAAAAACTCCAATAGCTCCGAAATATTTCAAAGTCCCGACGGATTTCAAAGTCCTCCGGCACCGTCCTCCGAGAACGCCCATAAAAAGTCGTCCGATCGACCAAACAACCATTGATCCCCGTTCCTCTTTCCATTGCGAACGTATTACTCTGATAGTTCGACCGCGGTCGTCGCGCTGGATTTCGAGAAAATCGCGAAAAACTACAATAGCTCCGAAATATTTCAAAGTCCTCCGGCACCGTCCTCCGAGAACGCCCAAAAAAAGTCGTCCGATCGACCAAACAACCATTCATCCCTGTTCCTCTTTCCATTGCGAACGTATTACTCTGATGGTTCGACCGCGGTCGTCGCGCTGGTTTTCGAGAAAATCGCGAAAAACTACAATAGCTCCGAAATATTTCAAAGTCCACCGGCACCGCCCTCCGAGAACGCCCCAAAAAAAATCGTCCGATCGACCAAACAACCATTGATCCCCGTTCCTCGTTCCATTGCGAACGTATTACTATGTTGGTTCGACCGCGGTCGTCGCGCTGGTTTTCGAGAAAATCGCGAAAAACTCCAATAGCTCCGAAATAATTCAAAGTCCCGACGGATTTCAAAGTCCTCCGGCACCGTCCTCCGAGAACGCCCATAAAAAGTCGTCCGATCGACCAAACAACCATTGATCCCCGTTCCTCTTTCCATTGCGAACGTATTACTCTGATAGTTCGACCGCGGTCGTCGCGCTGGATTTCGAGAAAATCGCGAAAAACTACAATAGCTCCGAAATATTTCAAAGTCCTCCGGCACCGTCCTCCGAGAACGCCCAAAAAAAGTCGTCCGATCGACCAAACAACCATTCATCCCTGTTCCTCTTTCCATTGCGAACGTATTACTCTGATGGTTCGACCGCGGTCGTCGCGCTGGTTTTCGAGAAAATCGCGAAAAACTACAATAGCTCCGAAATATTTCAAAGTCCACCGGCACCGTCCTCCGAGAACGCCCCAAAAAAAATCGTCCGATCGACCAAACAACCATTGATCCCCGTTCCTCGTTCCATTGCGAACGTATTACTATGTTGGTTCGACCGCGGTCGTCGCGCTGGTTTTCGAGAAAATCGCGAAAAACTCCAATAGCTCCGAAATATTTCAAAGTCCCGACGGATTTCAAAGTCCTCCGGCACCGTCCTCCGAAAGCGCCCAAAAAAAAAATCGTCCGATCGGCCAAACAACCATTGATCCCCGTTCCGCGTTCCATTGCGAACGTATTACTCTGATGGTTCGACCGTGGTCGTCGCGCTGGTTTTCGAGAAAATCGCGAAAAACTCCAATAGCTCCGAAATATTTCAAAGTCCCGACGGATTTCAAAGTCCTCCGGCACCGTCCTCCGAGAACGCCCAAAAAAAGTCGTCCGATCGACCAAACAACCATTCATCCCTGTTCCTCTTTCCATTGCGAACGTATTACTCTGATGGTTCGACCGCGGTCGTCGCGCTGGTTTTCGAGAAAATCGCGAAAAACTACAATAGCTCCGAAATATTTCAAAGTCCACCGGCACCGCCCTCCGAGAACGCCCCAAAAAAAATCGTCCGATCGACCAAACAACCATTGATCCCCGTTCCTCGTTCCATTGCGAACGTATTACTATGTTGGTTCGACCGCGGTCGTCGCGCTGGTTTTCGAGAAAATCGCAAAAAACTCCAATAGCTCCGAAATATTTCAAAGTCCCGACGGATTTCAAAGTCCTCCGGCACCGTCCTCCGAGAACGCCCATAAAAAGTCGTCCGATCGACCAAACAACCATTGATCCCCGTTCCTCTTTCCATTGCGAACGTATTACTCTGATAGTTCGACCGCGGTCGTCGCGCTGGATTTCGAGAAAATCGCTAAAAACTACAATAGCTCCGAAATATTTCAAAGTCCTCCGGCACCGTCCTCCGAGAACGCCCCCAAAAAAATCGTACGATCGACCAAACAACCATTGATCCCCGTTCCTCGTTCCATTGCGAACGTATTACTATGTTGGTTTGACCGCGGTCGACGCGCTGGTTTTCGAGAAAATCGCGAAAAACTCCAATAGCTCCGAAATATTTCAAAGTCCCGACGGATTTCAAAGTCCTCCGGCACCGTCCTCCGAGAACGCCCAAAAAAAGTCGTCCGATCGACCAAACAACCATTCATCCCTGTTCCTCTTTCCATTGCGAACGTATTACTCTGATGGTTCGACCGCGGTCGTCGCGCTGGTTTTCGAGAAAATCGCGAAAAACTACAATAGCTCCGAAATATTTCAAAGTCCACCGGCACCGTCCTCCGAGAACGCCCCAAAAAAAATCGTCCGATCGACCAAACAACCATTGATCCCCGTTCCTCGTTCCATTGCGAACGTATTACTATCTTGGTTCGACCGCGGTCGTCGCGCTGGTTTTCGAGAAAATCGCGAAAAACTCCAATAGCTCCGAAATATTTCAAAGTCCCGACGGATTTCAAAGTCCTCCGGCACCGTCCTCCGAAAGCGCCCAAAAAAAAAATCGTCCGATCGGCCAAACAACCATTGATCCCCGTTCCGCGTTCCATTGCGAACGTATTACTCTGATGGTTCGACCGTGGTCGTCGCGCTGGTTTTCGAGAAAATCGCGAAAAACTCCAATAGCTCCGAAATATTTCAAAGTCCCGACGGATTTCAAAGTCCTCCGGCACCGTCCTCCGAGAACGCCCATAAAAAGTCGTCCGATCGACCAAACAACCATTGATCCCCGTTCCTCGTTCCATTGCGAACGTATTACTATGTTGGTTTGACCGCGGTCGACGCGCTGGTTTTCGAGAAAATCGCGAAAAACTCCAATAGCTCCGAAATATTTCAAAGTCCCGACGGATTTCAAAGTCCTCCGGCACCGTCCTCCGAGAACGCCCAAAAAAAGTCGTCCGATCGACCAAACAACCATTCATCCCTGTTCCTCTTTCCATTGCGAACGTATTACTCTGATGGTTCGACCGCGGTCGTCGCGCTGGTTTTCGAGAAAATCGCGAAAAACTACAATAGCTCCGAAATATTTCAAAGTCCACCGGCACCGTCCTCCGAGAACGCCCCAAAAAAAATCGTCCGATCGACCAAACAACCATTGATCCCCGTTCCTCGTTCCATTGCGAACGTATTACTATCTTGGTTCGACCGCGGTCGTCGCGCTGGTTTTCGAGAAAATCGCGAAAAACTCCAATAGCTCCGAAATATTTCAAAGTCCCGACGGATTTCAAAGTCCTCCGGCACCGTCCTCCGAAAGCGCCCAAAAAAAAAATCGTCCGATCGGCCAAACAACCATTGATCCCCGTTCCGCGTTCCATTGCGAACGTATTACTCTGATGGTTCGACCGCGGTCGTCGCGCTGGTTTTCGAGAAAATCGCGAAAAACTCCAATAGCTCCGAAATATTTCAAAGACCTCCGGCACCGTCCTCCGAGATCGCCCCAAAAAAAATCGTCCGATCGACCAAACAACCATTGATCCCCGTTCCTCGTTCCATTGCAAACGTATTACTATGTTGGTTCGACCGCGGTCGTCGCGCTGGTTTTCGAGAAAATCGCGAAAAACTCCAATAGCTCCGAAATATTTCAAAGTCCCGACGGATTTCAAAGTCCTCCGGCACCGTCCTCCGAGAACGCCCAAAAAAAAGTCGTCCGATCGACCAAACAACCATTGATCCCCGTTCCTGTTTCCATTGCGAACGTATTACTCTGATAGTTCGACCGCGGTCGTCGCGCTGGTTTTCGAGAAAATCGCGAAAAATTCCAATAGCTCCGAAATATTTCAAAGTCCCGACGGATTTCAAAGTCCTCCGGCACCGTCCTCCGAGAACGCCCAAAAAAAAATCGTCCGATCGACCAAACAACCATTGATCCCCGTTCCTCGTTCCATTGTGAACGTATTACTATGTTGGTTCGACCGCGGTCGTCGCGCTGGTTTTCGAGAAAATCGCGAATAACTCCAATAGCTCCGAAATATTTCAAAGTCCTGCGGCACCGTCCTCCGAGAACGCCCAAAAAAAATCGTCCGATCGACCAAACAACCATTGATCCCCGTTCCTCGTTCCATTGCGAACGTATTACTCTGATGCTTCGACCGCGGTCGTCGCGCTGGTTCTCGAGAAAATCGCGAAAAACCCATGTAGCTCCGAAATATTTCAAAGTCCTCCGGCACCGTCCTCCGAGAACACCCAAAAAAAAATCGTCCGATCGACCAAACAACCATTGATCCCCGTTCCTCGTTCCATTGCGAACGTATTACTCTGATGCTTCGACCGCGGTCGTCGCGCTCGTTTTCGAGAAAATCGCGAAAAACTCCAATAGCTCCGAAATATTTAAAGTCCCGACGGATTTCAAAGTCCTCCGGCACCGTCCTCCGAAAACGCCCCAAAAAAAATCGTCCGATCGGCCAAACAACCATTGATCCCCGTTCCGCGTTCCATTGCAAACGTATTACTCTGATGGTTCGACCGCGGTCGTCGCGCTGGTTTTCGAGAAAATCGCGAAAAACTCCAATAGCTCCGAAATATTTCAAAGTCCCGACGGATTTCATAGTCCTCCGGCACCGTCCTCCGAGAACGCCAAGAAACATCGTCCGATCGACCAAACAACCATTGATCCCCGTTCCGCGTTCCATTGCAAACGTATTACTCTGATGGTTCGACCGCGGTCGTCGCGCTGGTTTTCGAGAAAATCGCGAAAACTCCAATAGCTCCGAAATATTTCAAAGTCCCGACGGATTTCAAAGTCCTCCGGCACCGTCCTCCGAGAACGCCCAAAAAAAAATCGTCCGATCGACCAAACCACCATTGATCCCCGTTCCTCGTTCCATTGCGAACGTATTACTCTGATGGTTCGACCGCGGTCGTCGCGCTTGTTTTCGATAAAATCGCGAAAAACTCCAATAGCTCCGAAATATTTCAAAGACCTCCGGCACCGTCCTCCGAGATCGCCCCAAAAAAAATCGTCCGATCGACCAAACAACCATTGATCCCCGTTCCTCGTTCCATTGCAAACGTATTACTATGTTGGTTCGACCGCGGTCGTCTCGCTGGTTTTCGAGAAAATCGCGAAAAACTCCAATAGCTCCGAAATATTTCAAAGTCCCGACGGATTTCAAAGTCCTCCGGCACCGTCCTCCGAGAACGCCCAAAAAAAGTCGTCCGATCGACCAAACAACCATTGATCCCCGTTCCTCTTTCCATTGCGAACGTATTACTCTGATAGTTCGACCGCGGTCGTCGTGCTGGTTTTCGAGAAAATCGCGAAAAACTCCAATAGCTCCGAAATATTTCAAAGTCCCGACGGATTTCAAAGTCCTCCGGCACCGTCCCCCGAGAACGCCAAAAAAAATCGTCCGATCGACCAAACAACCATTGATCCCCGTTCCTCGTTCCATTGCGAACGTATTACTCTGATGGTTCGACCGCGGTCGTCGCGCTGGTTTTCGAGAAAATCGCGAAAAACTCCAATAGCTCCGAAATATTTCAAATTCCTCCGGCACCGTCCTCCGAGAACGCCCCAAAAAAGTCGTCCGATGGACCAAACAACCATTGATCCCCATTCCTCGTTCCATTGCGAACGTATTAGTCTGATGGTTCGACCGCGGTCGTCGCGCTGGTTTTCGATAAAATCGCGAAAAACCCCTATAGCTCCGAAATATTTCAAAGTTCTCCGGCACCGTCCTCCGAGAACGCCCAAAAAAAATCGTCGGATCGACCAAACAACCATTGATCCCCGTTCCTCGTTCCATTGCGAACGTATTACTCTGATGCTTCGACCGCGGTCGTCGTGCTGGTTTTCGAGAAAATCGCGAAAAACTCCAATAGCTCCGAAATATTTCAAATTCCTCCGGCACCGTCCTCCGAGAACGCCCCAAAAAAGTCGTCCGATGGACCAAACAACCATTGATCCCCATTCCTCGTTCCATTGCGAACGTATTAGTCTGATGGTTCGACCGCGGTCGTCGCGCTGGTTTTCGATAAAATCGTGAAAAACCCCTATAGCTCCGAAATATTTCAAAGACCTCCGGCACCGTCCTCCGAGATCGCCCCAAAAAACATCATCCGATCGACCAAACAACCATTGATCCCCGTTCCTCGTTCCATGGCGAACGTATTACTCTGATTGTTCGACCGCGGTCGTGGCGCTGGTTTTCGAGAAAATCGCGAAAAACTCCGATAGCTCCGAAATATTTCAAAGTCCCGACGGATTTCAAAGTCCTCCGGCACCGTCCTCCGAGAACGCCCAAAAAAAAATCGTCCGATCAACCAAACCACCATTGATCCCCGTTCCTCGTTCCATTGCGAGCGTATTACTCTGATGGTTCGACCGCGGTCGTCGCGCTGGTTTTCGATAAAATCGCGAAAAACTCCAATAGCTCCGAAATATTTCAAAGACCTCCGGCACCGTCCTCCGAGAACGCCCAAAAAAAGTCGTCCGATCGACCAAACAACCATTGATCCCCGTTCCTCGTTCCATTGCGAACGTATTACTATGTTGGTTCGGCCGCGGTCGTCGCGCTGGTTTTCGAGAAAATCGCGAAAAACTCCAATAGCTCCGAAATATTTCAAAGTCCCGACGGATTTCAAAGTCCTCCGGCACCGTCCTCCGAGAACGCCCAAAAAAAAGTCGTCCGATCGACCAAACAACCATTGATCCCCGTTCCTGTTTCCATTGCGAACGTATTACTCTGATAGTTCGACCGCGGTCGTCGCGCTGGTTTTCGAGAAAATCGCGAAAAATTCCAATAGCTCCGAAATATTTCAAAGTCCCGACGGATTTCAAAGTCCTCCGGCACCGTCCCCCGAGAACGCCAAAAAAAATCGTCCGATCGACCAAACAACCATTGATCCTCGTTCCTCGTTCCATTGCGAACGTATTACTCTGATGGTTCGACCGCGGTCGTCGCGCTGGTTTTCGAGAAAATGAGCGAAAAACTCCAATAGCTCCGAAATATTTCAAATTCCTCCGGCACCGTCCTCCGAGAACGCCCAAAAAAAGTCGTCCGATGGACCAAACAACCATTGATCCCCATTCCTCGTTCCATTGCGAACGTATTAGTCTGATGGTTCGACCGCGGTCGTCGCGCTGGTTTTCGATAAAATCGCGAAAAACCCCTATAGCTCCGAAATATTTCAAAGACCTCCGGCACCGTCCTCCGAGATCGCCCCAAAAAACATCATCCGATCGACCAAACAACCATTGATCCCCGTTCCTCGTTCCATGGCGAACGTATTACTCTGATTGTTCGACCGCGGTCGTGGCGCTGGTTTTCGAGAAAATCGCGAAAAACTCCGATAGCTCCGAAATATTTCAAAGTCCCGACGGATTTCAAAGTCCTCCGGCACCGTCCTCCGAGAACGCCCAAAAAAAAATCGTCCGATCAACCAAACCACCAATGATCCCCGTTCCTCGTTCCATTGCGAGCGTATTACTCTGATGGTTCGACCGCGGTCGTCGCGCTGGTTTTCGATAAAATCGCGAAAAACTCCAATAGCTCCGAAATATTTCAAAGACCTCCGGCACCGTCCTCCGAGAACGCCCAAAAAAAGTCGTCCGATCGACCAAACAACCATTGATCCCCGTTCCTCGTTCCATTGCGAACGTATTACTATGTTGGTTCGGCCGCGGTCGTCGCGCTGGTTTTCGAGAAAATCGCGAAAAACTCCAATAGCTCCGAAATATTTCAAACTCCCGACGGATTTCAAAGTCCTCCGGCACCGTCCTCCGAGAACGCCCAAAAAAAAGTCGTCCGATCGACCAAACAACCATTGATCCCCGTTCCTGTTTCCATTGCGAACGTATTACTCTGATAGTTCGACCGCGGTCGTCGCGCTGGTTTTCGAGAAAATCGCGAAAAATTCCAATAGCTCCGAAATATTTCAAAGTCCCGACGGATTTCAAAGTCCTCCGGCACCGTCCTCCGAGAACGCCAAAAAAAAAATCGTCCGATCGACCAAACAACCATTGATCCCCGTTCCTCGTTCCATTGTGAACGTATTACTATGTTGGTTCGACCGCGGTCGTCGCGCTGGTTTTCGAGAAAATCGCGAAAAACTCCAATAGCTCCGAAATATTTCAAAGTCCTGCGGCACCGTCCTCCGAGAACGCCCAAAAAAAATCGTCCGATCGACCAAACAACCATTGATCCCCGTTCCTCGTTCCATTGCGAACGTATTACTCTGATGCTTCGACCGCGGTCGTCGCGCTGGTTCTCGAGAAAATCGCGAAAAACCCATGTAGCTCCGAAATATTTCAAAGTCCTCCGGCACCGTCCTCCGAGAACACCCAAAAAAAAATCGTCCGATCGACCAAACAACCATTGATCCCCGTTCCTCGTTCCATTGCGAACGTATTACTCTGATGCTTCGACCGCGGTCGTCGCGCTCGTTTTCGAGAAAATCGCGAAAAACTCCAATAGCTCCGAAATATTTAAAGTCCCGACGGATTTCAAAGTCCTCCGGCACCGTCCTCCGAGAACACCCAAAAAAAAATCGTCCGATCGACCAAACAACCATTGATCCCCGTTCCTCGTTCCATTGCGAACGTATTACTCTGATGCTTCGACCGCGGTCGTCGCGCTCGTTTTCGAGAAAATCGCGAAAAACTCCAATAGCTCCGAAATATTTAAAGTCCCGACGGATTTCAAAGTCCTCCGGCACCGTCCTCCGAAAACGCCCCAAAAAAAATCGTCCGATCGGCCAAACAACCATTGATCCCCGTTCCGCGTTCCATTGCAAACGTATTACTCTGATGGTTCGACCGCGGTCGTCGCGCTGGTTTTCGAGAAAATCGCGAAAACTCCAATAGCTCCGAAATATTTCAAAGTCCCGACGGATTTCAAAGTCCTCCGGCACCGTCCTCCGAGAACGCCCAAAAAAAATCGTCCGATCGACCAAACAACCATTGATCCCCGTTCCTCGTTCCATGGCGAACGTATTACTCTGATTGTTCGACCGCGGTCGTGGCGCTGGTTTTCGAGAAAATCGCGAAAAACTCCGATAGCTCCGAAATATTTCAAAGTCCCGACGGATTTCAGAGTCCTCCGGCACCGTCCTCCGAGAACGCCAAGAAACATCGTCCGATCGACCAAACAACCATTGATCCCCGTTCCGCGTTCCATTGCAAACGTATTACTCTGATGGTTCGACCGCGGTCGTCGCGCTGGTTTTCGAGAAAATCGCGAAAACTCCAATAGCTCCGAAATATTTCAAAGTCCCGACGGATTTCAAAGTCCTCCGGCACCGTCCTCCGAGAACGCCCAAAAAAAAATCGTCCGATCGACCAAACCACCATTGATCCCCGTTCCTCGTTCCATTGCGAACGTATTACTCTGATGGTTCGACCGCGGTCGTGGCGCTGGTTTTCGATAAAATCGCGAAAAACTCCAATAGCTCCGAAATATTTCAAAGACCTCCGGCACCGTCCTCCGAGATCGCCCCAAAAAAAATCGTCCGATCGACCAAACAACCATTGATCCCCGTTCCTCGTTCCATTGCAAACGTATTACTATGTTGGTTCGACCGCGGTCGTCGCGCTGGTTTTCGAGAAAATCGCGAAAAACTCCAATAGCTCCGAAATATTTCAAAGTCCCGACGGATTTCAGAGTCCTCCGGCACCGTCCTCCGAGAACGCCAAGAAACATCGTCCGATCGACCAAACAACCATTGATCCCCGTTCCGCGTTCCATTGCAAACGTATTACTCTGATGGTTCGACCGCGGTCGTCGCGCTGGTTTTCGAGAAAATCGCGAAAACTCCAATAGCTCCGAAATATTTCAAAGTCCCGACGGATTTCAAAGTCCTCCGGCACCGTCCTCCGAGAACGCCCAAAAAAAAATCGTCCGATCGACCAAACCACCATTGATCCCCGTTCCTCGTTCCATTGCGAACGTATTACTCTGATGGTTCGACCGCGGTCGTCGCGCTGGTTTTCGATAAAATCGCGAAAAACTCCAATAGCTCCGAAATATTTCAAAGACCTCCGGCACCGTCCTCCGAGATCGCCCCAAAAAAAATCGTCCGATCGACCAAACAACCATTGATCCCCGTTCCTCGTTCCATTGCAAACGTATTACTATGTTGGTTCGACCGCGGTCGTCGCGCTGGTTTTCGAGAAAATCGCGAAAAACTCCAATAGCTCCGAAATATTTCAAAGTCCCGACGGATTTCAAAGTCCTCCGGCACCGTCCTCCGAGAACGCCCAAAAAAAAGTCGTCCGATCGACCAAACAACCATTGATCCCCGTTCCTCTTTCCATTGCCAACGTATTACTCTGATAGTTCGACCGCGGTCGTCGTGCTGGTTTTCGAGAAAATCGCGAAAAACTCCAATAGCTCCGAAATATTTCAAAGTCCCGACGGATTTCAAAGTCCTCCGGCACCGTCCCCCGAGAACGCCAAAAAAAATCGTCCGATCGACCAAACAACCATTGATCCCCGTTTCTCGTTCCATTGCGAACGTATTACTCTGATGGTTCGACCGCGGTCGTCGCGCTGGTTTTCGAGAAAATCGCGAAAAACTCCAATAGCTCCGAAATATATCAAAGTCCTCCGGCACCGTCCTCCGAGAACGCCCAAAAAAAAATCGTCCGATCGACCAAACAACCATTGATCCCCGTTCCTCGTTCCATTGCGAACGTATTACTATGTTGGTTCGACCGCGGTCGTCGCGCTGGTTTTCGAGAAAATCGCGAAAAACTCCAATAGCTCCGAAATACTTCAAAGTCCCGACGGATTTCAAAGTCCTCCGGCACCGTCCTCCGAGAACGCCCAAAAAAAATCGTCCGATCGACCAAACAACCATTGATCCCCGTTCCTCGTTCCATTGCGAACGTATTACTCTGATGGTTCGACCGCGGTCGTCGCGCTGGTTTTCGAGAAAATCGCGAAAAACTCCAATAGCTCCGAAATACTTCAAAGTCCCGACGGATTTCAAATTCCTCCGGCACCGTCCTCCGAGAACGCCCCAAAAAAGTCGTCCGATGGACCAAACAACCATTGATCCCCATTCCTCGTTCCATTGCGAACGTATTAGTCTGATGGTTCGACCGCGGTCGTCGCGCTGGTTTTCGATAAAATCGCGAAAAACCCCTATAGCTCCGAAATATTTCAAAGTTCTCCGGCACCGTCCTCCGAGAACGCCCAAAAAAAATCTTCGGATCGACCAAACAACCATTGATCCCCGTTCCTCGTTCCATTGCGAACGTATTACTCTGATGCTTCGACCGCGGTCGTCGCGCTCGTTTTCGAGAAAATCGCGAAAAACTCCAATAGCTCCGAAATATTTCAAATTCCTCCGGCACCGTCCTCCGAGAACGCCCCAAAAAAGTCGTCCGATGGACCAAACAACCATTGATCCCCATTCCTCGTTCCATTGCGAACGTATTAGTCTGATGGTTCGACCGCGGTCGTCGCGCTGGTTTTCGATAAAATCGCGAAAAACCCCTATAGCTCCGAAATATTTCAAAGTTCTCCGGCACCGTCCTCCGAGAACGCCCAAAAAAAATCGTCGGATCGACCAAACAACCATTGATCCCCGTTCCTCGTTCCATTGCGAACGTATTACTCTGATGCTTCGACCGCGGTCGTCGCGCTGGTTTTCGAGAAAATGGCGAAAAACCCATGTAGCTCCGAAATATTTCAAAGTCCTCCGGCACCGTCCTCCGAGAACGCCCAAAAAAAAATCGTCCGATCGACCAAACAACCATTGATCCCCGTTCTTCGTTCCATTGCGAACGTATTACTCTGATGGTTCGACCGCGGTCGTCGCGCTGGTTTTCGAGAAAATCGCGAAAAACTCGAATAGCTCCGAAATATTTCAAAGTCCTCCGGCACCGTCCTCCGTGAACGCACAAAAAAAATCGTCCGATCGACCAAACAACCATTGATCCCCGTTCCTCGTTCCATGGCGAACGTATTACTCTGATGGTTCGACCGCGGTCGTGGCGCTGGTTTCGAGAAAATCGCGAAAAACTCCGATAGCTCCGAAATATTTCAAAGTCCCGACGGATTTCAAAGTCCTCCGGCACCGTCCTCCGAGAACGCCCAAAAAAAAATCGTCCGATCGACCAAACAACCATTGATCCCCGTTCCTCGTTCCATTGTGAACGTATTACTATGTTGGTTCGACCGCGGTCGTCGCGCTGGTTTTCGAGAAAATCGCGAAAAACTCCAATAGCTCCGAAATATTTCAAAGTCCCGACGGATTTCAAAGTCCTCCGGCACCGTCCCCCGAGAACGCCAAAAAAAATCGTCCGATCGACCAAACAACCATTGATCCTCGTTCCTCGTTCCATTGCGAACGTATTACTCTGATGGTTCGACCGCGGTCGTCGCGCTGGTTTTCGAGAAAATGAGCGAAAAACTCCAATAGCTCCGAAATATTTCAAAGTCCTCCGGCACCGTCCTCCGTGAACGCCCAAAAAAAAATCGTCCGATCGACCAAACAACCATTGATCCCCGTTCCTCGTTCCATTGCGAACGTATTACTATGTTGGTTCGACCGCGGTCGTCGCGCTGGTTTTCGAGAAAATCGCGAAAAACTCCAATAGCTCCGAAATACTTCAAAGTCCCGACGGATTTCAAAGTCCTCCGGGACCGTCCTCCGAGAACGCCCAAAAAAAATCGTCCGATCGACCAAACAACCATTGATCCCCGTTCCTCGTTCCATTGCGAACGTATTACTCTGATGGTTCGACCGCGGTCGTCGCGCTGGTTTTCGAGAAAATCGCGAAAAACTCCAATAGCTCCGAAATACTTCAAAGTCCCGACGGATTTCAAAGTCCTCCGGGACCGTCCTCCGAGAACGCCCAAAAAAAATCGTCCGATCGACCAAACAACCATTGATCCCCGTTCCTCGTTCCATTGCGAACGTATTACTCTGATGGTTCGACCGCGGTCGTCGCGCTGGTTTTCGATAAAATCGCGAAAAACTCCAATAGCTCCGAAATATTTCAAAGACCTCCGGCACCGTCCTCCGAGAACGCCCAAAAAAAGTCGTCCGATCGACCAAACAACCATTGATCCCCGTTCCTCGTTCCATTGCGAACGTATTACTATGTTGGTTCGGCCGCGGTCGTCGCGCTGGTTTTCGAGAAAATCGCGAAAAACTCCAATAGCTCCGAAATATTTCAAACTCCCGACGGATTTCAAAGTCCTCCGGCACCGTCCTCCGAGAACGCCCAAAAAAAAGTCGTCCGATCGACCAAACAACCATTGATCCCCGTTTCTGTTTCCATTGCGAACGTATTACTCTGATAGTTCGACCGCGGTCGTCGCGCTGGTTTTCGAGAAAATCGCGAAAAATTCCAATAGCTCCGAAATATTTCAAAGTCCCGACGGATTTCAAAGTCCTCCGGCACCGTCCTCCGAGAACGCCAAAAAAAAAATCGTCCGATCGACCAAACAACCATTGATCCCCGTTCCTCGTTCCATTGTGAACGTATTACTATGTTGGTTCGACCGCGGTCGTCGCGCTGGTTTTCGAGAAAATCGCGAAAAACTCCAATAGCTCCGAAATATTTCAAAGTCCTGCGGCACCGTCCTCCGAGAACGCCCAAAAAAAATCGTCCGATCGACCAAACAACCATTGATCCCCGTTCCTCGTTCCATTGCGAACGTATTACTCTGATGCTTCGACCGCGGTCGTCGCGCTGGTTCTCGAGAAAATCGCGAAAAACCCATGTAGCTCCGAAATATTTCAAAGTCCTCCGGCACCGTCCTCCGAGAACACCCAAAAAAAAATCGTCCGATCGACCAAACAACCATTGATCCCCGTTCCTCGTTCCATTGCGAACGTATTACTCTGATGCTTCGACCGCGGTCGTCGCGCTCGTTTTCGAGAAAATCGCGAAAAACTCCAATAGCTCCGAAATATTTAAAGTCCCGACGGATTTCAAAGTCCTCCGGCACCGTCCTCCGAAAACGCCCCAAAAAAAATCGTCCGATCGGCCAAACAACCATTGATCCCCGTTCCGCGTTCCATTGCAAACGTATTACTCTGATGGTTCGACCGCGGTCGTCGCGCTGGTTTTCGAGAAAATCGCGAAAACTCCAATAGCTCCGAAATATTTCAAAGTCCCGACGGATTTCAAAGTCCTCCGGCACCGTCCTCCGAGAACGCCCAAAAAAAAATCGTCCGATCGACCAAACCACCATTGATCCCCGTTCCTCGTTCCATTGCGAACGTATTACTCTGATGGTTCGACCGCGGTCGTCGCGCTGGTTTTCGATAAAATCGCGAAAAACTCCAATAGCTCCGAAATATTTCAAAGACCTCCGGCACCGTCCTCCGAGATCGCCCCAAAAAAAATCGTCCGATCGACCAAACAACCATTGATCCCCGTTCCTCGTTCCATTGCAAACGTATTACTATGTTGGTTCGACCGCGGTCGTCGCGCTGGTTTTCGAGAAAATC
Source organism: Andrena bucephala (assembly GCA_947577245.1). NCBI lineage: Eukaryota > Metazoa > Arthropoda > Insecta > Hymenoptera > Andrenidae > Andrena > Andrena bucephala. The sequence continues at coordinate 26,519,983 of OX387716.1, read as the reverse complement.
GCGAAAAACTCCAATAGCTCCGAAATATTTCAAAGTCCCGACGGATTTCAGAGTCCTCCGGCACCGTCCTCCGAGAACGCCAAGAAACATCGTCCGATCGACCAAACAACCATTGATCCCCGTTCCGCGTTCCATTGCAAACGTATTACTCTGATGGTTCGACCGCGGTCGTCGCGCTGGTTTTCGAGAAAATCGCGAAAACTCCAATAGCTCCGAAATATTTCAAAGTCCCGACGGATTTCAAAGTCCTCCGGCACCGTCCTCCGAGAACGCCCAAAAAAAAATCGTCCGATCGACCAAACCACCATTGATCCCCGTTCCTCGTTCCATTGCGAACGTATTACTCTGATGGTTCGACCGCGGTCGTCGCGCTGGTTTTCGATAAAATCGCGAAAAACTCCAATAGCTCCGAAATATTTCAAAGACCTCCGGCACCGTCCTCCGAGATCGCCCCAAAAAAAATCGTCCGATCGACCAAACAACCATTGATGCCCGTTCCTCGTTCCATTGCAAACGTATTACTATGTTGGTTCGACCGCGGTCGTCGCGCTGGTTTTCGAGAAAATCGCGAAAAACTCCAATAGCTCCGAAATATTTCAAAGTCCCGACGGATTTCAAAGTCCTCCGGCACCGTCCTCCGAGAACGCCCAAAAAAAAGTCGTCCGATCGACCAAACAACCATTGATCCCCGTTCCTCTTTCCGTTGCGAACGTATTACTCTGATAGTTCGACCGCGGTCGTCGTGCTGGTTTTCGAGAAAATCGCGAAAAACTCCAATAGCGCCGAAATATTTCAAAGTCCCGACGGATTTCAAAGTCCTCCGGCACCGTCCCCCGAGAACGCCAAAAAAAATCGTCCGATCGACCAAACAACCATTGATCCCCGTTTCTCGTTCCATTGCGAACGTATTACTCTGATGGTTCGACCGCGGTCGTCGCGCTGGTTTTCGAGAAAATCGCGAAAAACTCCAATAGCTCCGAAATATATCAAAGTCCTCCGGCACCGTCCTCCGAGAACGCCCAAAAAAAAATCGTCCGATCGACCAAACAACCATTGATCCCCGTTCCTCGTTCCATTGCGAACGTATTACTATGTTGGTTCGACCGCGGTCGTCGCGCTGGTTTTCGAGAAAATCGCGAAAAACTCCAATAGCTCCGAAATACTTCAAAGTCCCGACGGATTTCAAAGTCCTCCGGCACCGTCCTCCGAGAACGCCCAAAAAAAATCGTCCGATCGACCAAACAACCATTGATCCCCGTTCCTCGTTCCATTGCGAACGTATTACTCTGATGGTTCGACCGCGGTCGTCGCGCTGGTTTTCGAGAAAATCGCGAAAAACTCCAATAGCTCCGAAATACTTCAAAGTCCCGACGGATTTCAAATTCCTCCGGCACCGTCCTCCGAGAACGCCCCAAAAAAGTCGTCCGATGGACCAAACAACCATTGATCCCCATTCCTCGTTCCATTGCGAACGTATTAGTCTGATGGTTCGACCGCGGTCGTCGCGCTGGTTTTCGATAAAATCGCGAAAAACCCCTATAGCTCCGAAATATTTCAAAGTTCTCCGGCACCGTCCTCCGAGAACGCCCAAAAAAAATCGTCGGATCGACCAAACAACCATTGATCCCCGTTCCTCGTTCCATTGCGAACGTATTACTCTGATGCTTCGACCGCGGTCGTCGCGCTGGTTTTCGAGAAAATCGCGAAAAACTCCAATAGCTCCGAAATATTTCAAATTCCTCCGGCACCGTCCTCCGAGAACGCCCCAAAAAAGTCGTCCGATGGACCAAACAACCATTGATCCCCATTCCTCGTTCCATTGCGAACGTATTAGTCTGATGGTTCGACCGCGGTCGTCGCGCTGGTTTTCGATAAAATCGCGAAAAACCCCTATAGCTCCGAAATATTTCAAAGTTCTCCGGCACCGTCCTCCGAGAACGCCCAAAAAAAATCGTCGGATCGACCAAACAACCATTGATCCCCGTTCCTCGTTCCATTGCGAACGTATTACTCTGATGCTTCGACCGCGGTCGTCGCGCTGGTTTTCGAGAAAATGGCGAAAAACCCATGTAGCTCCGAAATATTTCAAAGTCCTCCGGCACCGTCCTCCGAGAACGCCCAAAAAAAAATCGTCCGATCGACCAAACAACCATTGATCCCCGTTCTTCGTTCCATTGCGAACGTATTACTCTGATGGTTCGACCGCGGTCGTCGCGCTGGTTTTCGAGAAAATCGCGAAAAACTCGAATAGCTCCGAAATATTTCAAAGTCCTCCGGCACCGTCCTCCGTGAACGCACAAAAAAAATCGTCCGATCGACCAAACAACCATTGATCCCCGTTCCTCGTTCCATGGCGAACGTATTACTCTGATGGTTCGACCGCGGTCGTGGCGCTGGTTTCGAGAAAATCGCGAAAAACTCCGATAGCTCCGAAATATTTCAAAGTCCCGACGGATTTCAAAGTCCTCCGGCACCGTCCTCCGAAAGCGCCCAAAAAAAAAATCGTCCGATCGGCCAAACAACCATTGATCCCCGTTCCGCGTTCCATTGCGAACGTATTACTCTGATGGTTCGACCGTGGTCGTCGCGCTGGTTTTCGAGAAAATCGCGAAAAACTCCAATAGCTCCGAAATATTTCAAAGTCCCGACGGATTTCAAAGTCCTCCGGGACCGTCCTCCGAGAACGCCAAGGAAAATTGTCCGATCGTCCAAACAACCATTGATCCCCGTTCCTCGTTCCATTGCGAACGTATTACTATGTTGGTTCGACCGCGGTCGTCGCGCTGGTTTTCGAGAAAATCGCGAAAAACTCCAATAGCTCCGAAATATTTCAAAGTCCCGACGGATTTCAAAGTCCTCCGGCACCGTCTTCCGAGAACGCCCAAAAAAAATCGTCCGATCGACCAAACAACCATTGATCCCCGTTCCTCGTTCCATTGCGAACGTATTACTCTGATGGTTCGACCGCGGTCGTCGCGCTGGTTTTCGAGAAAATCGCGAAAAACTCCAATAGCTCCGAAATATTTCAAATTCCTCCGGCACCGTCCTCCGAGAACGCCCAAAAAAAGTCGTCCGATGGACCAAACAACCATTGATCCCCGTTCCTCGTTCCATTGCGAACGTATTAGTCTGATGGTTCGACCGCGGTCGTCGCGCTGGTTTTCGATAAAATCGCGAAAAACCCCTATAGCTCCGAAATATTTCAAAGTTCTCCGGCACCGTCCTCCGAGAACGCCCAAAAAAAATCGTCGGATCGACCAAACAACCATTGATCCCCGTTCCTCGTTACATTGCGAACGTATTACTCTGATGCTTCGACCGCGGTCGTCGCGCTGGTTTTCGAGAAAATGGCGAAAAACCCATGTAGCTCCGAAATATTTCAAAGTCCTCCGGCACCGTCCTCCGAGAACGCCCAAAAAAAAATCGTCCGATCGACCAAACAACCATTGATCCCCGTTCTTCGTTCCATTGCGAACGTATTACTCTGATGGTTCGACCGCGGTCGTCGCGCTGGTTTTCGAGAAAATCGCGAAAAACTCCAATAGCTCCGAAATATTTCAAAGTCCCGACGGATTTCAAAGTCCTCCGGCACCGTCTTCCGAGAACGCCCCAAAAAAATCGTCCGATCGACCAAACAACCATTGATCCCCGTTCCTCGTTCCATTGCGAACGTATTACTCTGATGGTTCGACCGCGGTCGTCGCGCTGGTTTTCGAGAAAATCGCGAAAAACTCCAATAGCTCCGAAATATTTCAAATTCCTCCGGCACCGTCCTCCGAGAACGCCCAAAAAAAGTCGTCCGATGGACCAAACAACCATTGATCCCCATTCCTCGTTCCATTGCGAACGTATTAGTCTGATGGTTCGACCGCGGTCGTCGCGCTGGTTTTCGAGAAAATGAGCGAAAAACTCCAATAGCTCCGAAATATTTCAAAGTCCTCCGGCACCGTCCTCCGTGAACGCCCAAAAAAAAATCGTCCGATCGACCAAACAACCATTGATCCCCGTTCCTCGTTCCATTGCGAACGTATTACTATGTTGGTTCGACCGCGGTCGTCGCGCTGGTTTTCGAGAAAATCGCGAAAAACTCCAATAGCTCCGAAATACTTCAAAGTCCCGACGGATTTCAAAGTCCTCCGGGACCGTCCTCCGAGAACGCCCAAAAAAAATCGTCCGATCGACCAAACAACCATTGATCCCCGTTCCTCGTTCCATTGCGAACGTATTACTCTGATGGTTCGACCGCGGTCGTCGCGCTGGTTTTCGAGAAAATCGCGAAAAACTCCAATAGCTCCGAAATACTTCAAAGTCCCGACGGATTTCAAAGTCCTCCGGGACCGTCCTCCGAGAACGCCCAAAAAAAATCGTCCGATCGACCAAACAACCATTGATCCCCGTTCCTCGTTCCATTGCGAACGTATTACTCTGATGGTTCGACCGCGGTCGTCGCGCTGGTTTTCGATAAAATCGCGAAAAACTCCAATAGCTCCGAAATATTTCAAAGACCTCCGGCACCGTCTTCCGAGAACGCCCAAAAAAAATCGTCCGATCGACCAAACAACCATTGATCCCCGTTCCTCGTTCCATTGCGAACGTATTACTCTGATGGTTCGACCGCGGTCGTCGCGCTGGTTTTCGAGAAAATCGCGAAAAACTCCAATAGCTCCGAAATATTTCAAATTCCTCCGGCACCGTCCTCCGAGAACGCCCAAAAAAAGTCGTCCGATGGACCAAACAACCATTGATCCCCGTTCCTCGTTCCATTGCGAACGTATTAGTCTGATGGTTCGACCGCGGTCGTCGCGCTGGTTTTCGATAAAATCGCGAAAAACCCCTATAGCTCCGAAATATTTCAAAGTTCTCCGGCACCGTCCTCCGAGAACGCCCAAAAAAAATCGTCGGATCGACCAAACAACCATTGATCCCCGTTCCTCGTTACATTGCGAACGTATTACTCTGATGCTTCGACCGCGGTCGTCGCGCTGGTTTTCGAGAAAATGGCGAAAAACCCATGTAGCTCCGAAATATTTCAAAGTCCTCCGGCACCGTCCTCCGAGAACGCCCAAAAAAAAATCGTCCGATCGACCAAACAACCATTGATCCCCGTTCTTCGTTCCATTGCGAACGTATTACTCTGATGGTTCGACCGCGGTCGTCGCGCTGGTTTTCGAGAAAATCGCGAAAAACTCCAATAGCTCCGAAATATTTCAAAGTCCCGACGGATTTCAAAGTCCTCCGGCACCGTCTTCCGAGAACGCCCCAAAAAAATCGTCCGATCGACCAAACAACCATTGATCCCCGTTCCTCGTTCCATTGCGAACGTATTACTCTGATGGTTCGACCGCGGTCGTCGCGCTGGTTTTCGAGAAAATCGCGAAAAACTCCAATAGCTCCGAAATATTTCAAATTCCTCCGGCACCGTCCTCCGAGAACGCCCAAAAAAAGTCGTCCGATGGACCAAACAACCATTGATCCCCATTCCTCGTTCCATTGCGAACGTATTAGTCTGATGGTTCGACCGCGGTCGTCGCGCTGGTTTTCGATAAAATCGCGAAAAACCCCTATAGCTCCGAAATATTTCAAAGTCCTCCGGCACCGTCCTCCGTGAACGCACAAAAAAAATCGTCCGATCGACCAAACAACCATTGATCCCCGTTCCTCGTTCCATGGCGAACGTATTACTCTGATGGTTCGACCGCGGTCGTGGCGCTGGTTTCGAGAAAATCGCGAAAAACTCCGATAGCTCCGAAATATTTCAAAGTCCCGACGGATTTCAAAGTCCTCCGGCACCGTCCTCCGAAAGCGCCCAAAAAAAAAATCGTCCGATCGGCCAAACAACCATTGATCCCCGTTCCGCGTTCCATTGCGAACGTATTACTCTGATGGTTCGACCGTGGTCGTCGCGCTGGTTTTCGAGAAAATCGCGAAAAACTCCAATAGCTCCGAAATATTTTAAAGTCCCGACGGATTTCAAAGTCCTCCGGCACCGTCCTCCGAGAACGCCCAAAAAAAAGTCGTCCGATCGACCAAACAACCATTGATCCCCGTTCCTGTTTCCATTGCGAACGTATTACTCTGATAGTTCGACCGCGGTCGTCGCGCTGGTTTTCGAGAAAATCGCGAAAAATTCCAATAGCTCCGAAATATTTCAAAGTCCCGACGGATTTCAAAGTCCTCCGGCACCGTCCTCCGAGAACGCCCAAAAAAAAATCGTCCGATCGACCAAACAACCATTGATCCCCGTTCCTCGTTCCGTTGTGAACGTATTACTATGTTGGTTCGACCGCGGTCGTCGCGCTGGTTTTCGAGAAAATCGCGAAAAACTCCAATAGCTCCGAAATATTTCAAATTCCTCCGGCACCGTCCTCCGAGAACGCCCAAAAAAAGTCGTCCGATGGACCAAACAACCATTGATCCCCATTCCTCGTTCCATTGCGAACGTATTACTCTGATGGTTCGACCGCGGTCGTCGCGCTGGTTTTCGATAAAATCGCGAAAAACCCCTATAGCTCCGAAATATTTCAAAGTCCTGCGGCACCGTCCTCCGAGAACGCCCAAAAAAAATCGTCCGATCGACCAAACAACCATTGATCCCCGTTCCTCGTTCCATTGCGAACGTATTACTCTGATGCTTCGACCGCGGTCGTCGCGCTGGTTCTCGAGAAAATCGCGAAAAACCCATGTAGCTCCGAAATATTTCAAAGTCCTCCGGCACCGTCTTCCGAGAACACCCAAAAAAAAATCGTCCGATCGACCAAACAACCATTGATCCCCGTTCCTCGTTCCATTGCGAACGTATTACTCTGATGCTTCGACCGCGGTCGTCGCGCTCGTTTTCGAGAAAATCGCGAAAAACTCCAATAGCTCCGAAATATTTAAAGTCCCGACGGATTTCAAAGTCCTCCGGCACCGTCCTCCGAAAACGCCCCAAAAAAAATCGTCCGATCGGCCAAACAACCATTGATCCCCGTTCCGCGTTCCATTGCAAACGTATTACTCTGATGGTTCGACCGCGGTCGTCGCGCTGGTTTTCGAGAAAATCGCGAAAACTCCAATAGCTCCGAAATATTTCAAAGTCCCGACGGATTTCAAAGTCCTCCGGCACCGTCCTCCGAGAACGCCCAAAAAAAAATCGTCCGATCGACCAAACAACCATTGATCCCCGTTCCTCGTTCCATGGCGAACGTATTACTCTGATTGTTCGACCGCGGTCGTGGCGCTGGTTTTCGAGAAAATCGCGAAAAACTCCGATAGCTCCGAAATATTTCAAAGTCCCGACGGATTTCAGAGTCCTCCGGCACCGTCCTCCGAGAACGCCAAGAAACATCGTCCGATCGACCAAACAACCATTGATCCCCGTTCCGCGTTCCATTGCGAACGTATTACTCTGATGGTTCGACCGCGGTCGTCGCGCTGGTTTTCGAGAAAATCGCGAAAACTCCAATAGCTCCGAAATATTTCAAAGTCCCGACGGATTTCAAAGTCCTCCGGCACCGTCCTCCGAGAACGCCCAAAAAAAAATCGTCCGATCGACCAAACCACCATTGATCCCCGTTCCTCGTTCCATTGCGAACGTATTACTCTGATGGTTCGACCGCGGTCGTCGCGCTGGTTTTCGATAAAATCGCGAAAAACTCCAATAGCTCCGAAATATTTCAAAGACCTCCGGCACCGTCCTCCGAGATCGCCCCAAAAAAAATCGTCCGATCGACCAAACAACCATTGATCCCCGTTCCTCGTTCCATTGCAAACGTATTACTATGTTGGTTCGACCGCGGTCGTCGCGCTGGTTTTCGAGAAAATCGCGAAAAACTCCAATAGCTCCGAAATATTTCAAAGTCCCGACGGATTTCAAAGTCCTCCGGCACCGTCCTCCGAGAACGCCCAAAAAAAAGTCGTCCGATCGACCAAACAACCATTGATCCCCGTTCCTCTTTCCATTGCGAACGTATTACTCTGATAGTTCGACCGCGGTCGTCGTGCTGGTTTTCGAGAAAATCGCGAAAAACTCCAATAGCTCCGAAATATTTCAAAGTCCCGACGGATTTCAAAGTCCTCCGGCACCGTCCCCCGAGAACGCCAAAAAAAATCGTCCGATCGACCAAACAACCATTGATCCCCGTTTCTCGTTCCATTGCGAACGTATTACTCTGATGGTTCGACCGCGGTCGTCGCGCTGGTTTTCGAGAAAATCGCGAAAAACTCCAATAGCTCCGAAATATATCAAAGTCCTCCGGCACCGTCCTCCGAGAACGCCCAAAAAAAATCGTCCGATCGACCAAACAACCATTGATCCCCGTTCCTCGTTCCATTGCGAACGTATTACTCTGATGGTTCGACCGCGGTCGTCGCGCTGGTTTTCGAGAAAATCGCGAAAAACTCCAATAGCTCCGAAATACTTCAAAGTCCCGACGGATTTCAAATTCCTCCGGCACCGTCCTCCGAGAACGCCCCAAAAAAGTCGTCCGATGGACCAAACAACCATTGATCCCCATTCCTCGTTCCATTGCGAACGTATTAGTCTGATGGTTCGACCGCGGTCGTCGCGCTGGTTTTCGATAAAATCGCGAAAAACCCCTATAGCTCCGAAATATTTCAAAGTTCTCCGGCACCGTCCTCCGAGAACGCCCAAAAAAAATCGTCGGATCGACCAAACAACCATTGATCCCCGTTCCTCGTTCCATTGCGAACGTATTACTCTGATGCTTCGACCGCGGTCGTCGCGCTGGTTTTCGAGAAAATCGCGAAAAACTCCAATAGCTCCGAAATATTTCAAATTCCTCCGGCACCGTCCTCCGAGAACGCCCCAAAAAAGTCGTCCGATGGACCAAACAACCATTGATCCCCATTCCTCGTTCCATTGCGAACGTATTAGTCTGATGGTTCGACCGCGGTCGTCGCGCTGGTTTTCGATAAAATCGCGAAAAACCCCTATAGCTCCGAAATATTTCAAAGTTCTCCGGCACCGTCCTCCGAGAACGCCCAAAAAAAATCGTCGGATCGACCAAACAACCATTGATCCCCGTTCCTCGTTCCATTGCGAACGTATTACTCTGATGCTTCGACCGCGGTCGTCGCGCTGGTTTTCGAGAAAATGGCGAAAAACCCATGTAGCTCCGAAATATTTCAAAGTCCTCCGGCACCGTCCTCCGAGAACGCCCAAAAAAAAATCGTCCGATCGACCAAACAACCATTGATCCCCGTTCTTCGTTCCATTGCGAACGTATTACTCTGATGGTTCGACCGCGGTCGTCGCGCTGGTTTTCGAGAAAATCGCGAAAAACTCGAATAGCTCCGAAATATTTCAAAGTCCTCCGGCACCGTCCTCCGTGAACGCACAAAAAAAATCGTCCGATCGACCAAACAACCATTGATCCCCGTTCCTCGTTCCATGGCGAACGTATTACTCTGATGGTTCGACCGCGGTCGTGGCGCTGGTTTCGAGAAAATCGCGAAAAACTCCGATAGCTCCGAAATATTTCAAAGTCCCGACGGATTTCAAAGTCCTCCGGCACCGTCCTCCGAAAGCGCCCAAAAAAAAAATCGTCCGATCGGCCAAACAACCATTGATCCCCGTTCCGCGTTCCATTGCGAACGTATTACTCTGATGGTTCGACCGTGGTCGTCGCGCTGGTTTTCGAGAAAATCGCGAAAAACTCCAATAGCTCCGAAATATTTCAAAGTCCCGACGGATTTCAAAGTCCTCCGGGACCGTCCTCCGAGAACGCCAAGGAAAATTGTCCGATCGTCCAAACAACCATTGATCCCCGTTCCTCGTTCCATTGCGAACGTATTACTATGTTGGTTCGACCGCGGTCGTCGCGCTGGTTTTCGAGAAAATCGCGAAAAACTCCAATAGCTCCGAAATATTTCAAATTCCTCCGGCACCGTCCTCCGAGAACGCCCAAAAAAAGTCGTCCGATGGACCAAACAACCATTGATCCCCATTCCTCGTTCCATTGCGAACGTATTAGTCTGATGGTTCGACCGCGGTCGTCGCGCTGGTTTTCGATAAAATCGCGAAAAACCCCTATAGCTCCGAAATATTTCAAAGTTCTCCGGCACCGTCCTCCGAGAACGCCCAAAAAAAATCGTCGGATCGACCAAACAACCATTGATCCCCGTTCCTCGTTACATTGCGAACGTATTACTCTGATGCTTCGACCGCGGTCGTCGCGCTGGTTTTCGAGAAAATCGCGAAAAACCCATGTAGCTCCGAAATATTTCAAAGTCCTCCGGCACCGTCCTCCGAGAACGCCCAAAAAAAAATCGTCCGATCGACCAAACAACCATTGATCCCCGTTCTTCGTTCCATTGCGAACGTATTACTCTGATGGTTCGACCGCGGTCGTCGCGCTGGTTTTCGAGAAAATCGCGAAAAACTCCAATAGCTCCGAAATATTTCAAAGTCCCGACGGATTTCAAAGTCCTCCGGCACCGTCTTCCGAGAACGCCCAAAAAAAATCGTCCGATCGACCAAACAACCATTGATCCCCGTTCCTCGTTCCATTGCGAACGTATTACTCTGATGGTTCGACCGCGGTCGTCGCGCTGGTTTTCGAGAAAATCGCGAAAAACTCCAATAGCTCCGAAATATTTCAAATTCCTCCGGCACCGTCCTCCGAGAACGCTCAAAAAAAGTCGTCCGATGGACCAAACAACCATTGATCCCCATTCCTCGTTCCATTGCGAACGTATTAGTCTGATGCTTCGACCGCGGTCGTCGCGCTGGTTTTCGAGAAAATCGCGAAAAACCCATGTAGCTCCGAAATATTTCAAAGTCCTCCGGCACCGTCCTCCGAGAACGCCCAAAAAAAAGTCGTCCGATCGACCAAACAACCATTGATCCCCGTTCCTCTTTCCATTGCGAACGTATTACTCTGATAGTTCGACCGCGGTCGTCGTGCTGGTTTTCGAGAAAATCGCGAAAAACTCCAATAGCTCCGAAATATTTCAAAGTCCCGACGGATTTCAAAGTCCTCCGGCACCGTCCCCCGAGAACGCCAAAAAAAATCGTCCGATCGACCAAACAACCATTGATCCCCGTTTCTCGTTCCATTGCGAACGTATTACTCTGATGGTTCGACCGCGGTCGTCGCGCTGGTTTTCGAGAAAATCGCGAAAAACTCCAATAGCTCCGAAATATATCAAAGTCCTCCGGCACCGTCCTCCGAGAACGCCCAAAAAAAAATCGTCCGATCGACCAAACAACCATTGATCCCCGTACCTCGTTCCATTGCGAACGTATTACTATGTTGGTTCGACCGCGGTCGTCGCGCTGGTTTTCGAGAAAATCGCGAAAAACTCCAATAGCTCCGAAATACTTCAAAGTTCCGACGGATTTCAAAGTCCTCCGGCACCGTCCTCCGAGAACGCCCAAAAAAAATCGTCCGATCGACCAAACAACCATTGATCCCCGTTCCTCGTTCCATTGCGAACGTATTACTCTGATGGTTCGACCGCGGTCGTCGCGCTGGTTTTCGAGAAAATCGCGAAAAACTCCAATAGCTCCGAAATATTTCAAATTCCTCCGGCACCGTCCTCCGAGAACGCCCAAAAAAAGTCGTCCGATGGACCAAACAACCATTGATCCCCATTCCTCGTTCCATTGCGAACGTATTAGTCTGATGGTTCGACCGCGGTCGTCGCGCTGGTTTTCGATAAAATCGCGAAAAACCCCTATAGCTCCGAAATATTTCAAAGTTCTCCGGGACCGTCCTCCGAGAACGCCAAGGAAAATTGTCCGATCGTCCAAACAACCATTGATCCCCGTTCCTCGTTCCATTGCGAACGTATTACTCTGATGGTTCGACCGCGGTCGTCGCGCTGGTTTTCGAGAAAATCGCGAAAAACTCCAATAGCTCCGAAATATTTCAAATTCCTCCGGCACCGTCCTCCGAGAACGCCCAAAAAAAGTCGTCCGATGGACCAAACAACCATTGATCCCCGTTCCTCGTTCCATGGCGAACGTATTTCTCTCATGGTTCGACCGCGGTTGTCGCGCTGGTTTTCGAGAAATTCGGGACAAACTCCAATAGCTCCGAAATATTTCAATGTCCCGACGGATTTCAAAGTCCTCCGGCACCGTCCTCCGAGAACGCCCAAAAAAAAGTCGTCCGATCGACCAAACAACCATTGATCCCCGTTCCTGTTTCCATTGCGAACGTATTACTCTGATAGTTCGACCGCGGTCGTCGCGCTGGTTTTCGAGAAAATCGCGAAAAATTCCAATAGCTCCGAAATATTTCAAAGTCCCGACGGATTTCAAAGTCCTCCGGCACCGTCCTCCGAGAACGCCCAAAAAAAATCGTCCGATCGACCAAACAACCATTGATCCCCGTTCCTCGTTCCGTTGTGAACGTATTACTATGTTGGTTCGACCGCGGTCGTCGCGCTGGTTTTCGAGAAAATCGCGAAAAACTCCAATAGCTCCGAAATATTTCAAATTCCTCCGGCACCGTCCTCCGAGAACGCCCAAAAAAAGTCGTCCGATGGACCAAACAACCATTGATCCCCATTCCTCGTTCCATTGCGAACGTATTACTCTGATGGTTCGACCGCGGTCGTCGCGCTGGTTTTCGATAAAATCGCGAAAAACCCCTATAGCTCCGAAATATTTCAAAGTCCTGCGGCACCGTCCTCCGAGAACGCCCAAAAAAAATCGTCCGATCGACCAAACAACCATTGATCCCCGTTCCTCGTTCCATTGCGAACGTATTACTCTGATGCTTCGACCGCGGTCGTCGCGCTGGTTCTCGAGAAAATCGCGAAAAACCCATGTAGCTCCGAAATATTTCAAAGTCCTCCGGCACCGTCTTCCGAGAACACCCAAAAAAAAATCGTCCGATCGACCAAACAACCATTGATCCCCGTTCCTCGTTCCATTGCGAACGTATTACTCTGATGCTTCGACCGCGGTCGTCGCGCTCGTTTTCGAGAAAATCGCGAAAAACTCCAATAGCTCCGAAATATTTAAAGTCCCGACGGATTTCAAAGTCCTCCGGCACCGTCCTCCGAAAGCGCCCAAAAAAAAAATCGTCCGATCGGCCAAACAACCATTGATCCCCGTTCCGCGTTCCATTGCGAACGTATTACTCTGATGGTTCGACCGTGGTCGTCGCGCTGGTTTTCGAGAAAATCGCGAAAAACTCCAATAGCTCCGAAATATTTCAAAGTCCCGACGGATTTCAAAGTCCTCCGGCACCGTCCTCCGAGAACGCCCAAAAAAAAGTCGTCCGATCGACCAAACAACCATTGATCCCCGTTCCTGTTTCCATTGCGAACGTATTACTCTGATAGTTCGACCGCGGTCGTCGCGCTGGTTTTCGAGAAAATCGCGAAAAATTCCAATAGCTCCGAAATATTTCAAAGTCCCGACGGATTTCAAAGTCCTCCGGCACCGTCCTCCGAGAACGCCCAAAAAAAAATCGTCCGATCGACCAAACAACCATTGATCCCCGTTCCTCGTTCCGTTGTGAACGTATTACTATGTTGGTTCGACCGCGGTCGTCGCGCTGGTTTTCGAGAAAATCGCGAAAAACTCCAATAGCTCCGAAATATTTCAAATTCCTCCGGCACCGTCCTCCGAGAACGCCCAAAAAAAGTCGTCCGATGGACCAAACAACCATTGATCCCCATTCCTCGTTCCATTGCGAACGTATTACTCTGATGGTTCGACCGCGGTCGTCGCGCTGGTTTTCGATAAAATCGCGAAAAACCCCTATAGCTCCGAAATATTTCAAAGTCCTGCGGCACCGTCCTCCGAGAACGCCCAAAAAAAATCGTCCGATCGACCAAACAACCATTGATCCCCGTTCCTCGTTCCATTGCGAACGTATTACTCTGATGCTTCGACCGCGGTCGTCGCGCTGGTTCTCGAGAAAATCGCGAAAAACCCATGTAGCTCCGAAATATTTCAAAGTCCTCCGGCACCGTCTTCCGAGAACACCCAAAAAAAAATCGTCCGATCGACCAAACAACCATTGATCCCCGTTCCTCGTTCCATTGCGAACGTATTACTCTGATGCTTCGACCGCGGTCGTCGCGCTCGTTTTCGAGAAAATCGCGAAAAACTCCAATAGCTCCGAAATATTTAAAGTCCCGACGGATTTCAAAGTCCTCCGGCACCGTCCTCCGAAAACGCCCCAAAAAAAATCGTCCGATCGGCCAAACAACCATTGATCCCCGTTCCGCGTTCCATTGCAAACGTATTACTCTGATGGTTCGACCGCGGTCGTCGCGCTGGTTTTCGAGAAAATCGCGAAAACTCCAATAGCTCCGAAATATTTCAAAGTCCCGACGGATTTCAAAGTCCTCCGGCACCGTCCTCCGAGAACGCCCAAAAAAAATCGTCCGATCGACCAAACAACCATTGATCCCCGTTCCTCGTTCCATGGCGCACGTATTACTCTGATTGTTCGACCGCGGTCGTGGCGCTGGTTTTCGAGAAAATCGCGAAAAACTCCGATAGCTCCGAAATATTTCAAAGTCCCGACGGATTTCAGAGTCCTCCGGCACCGTCCTCCGAGAACGCCAAGAAACATCGTCCGATCGACCAAACAACCATTGATCCCCGTTCCGCGTTCCATTGCGAACGTATTACTCTGATGGTTCGACCGCGGTCGTCGCGCTGGTTTTCGAGAAAATCGCGAAAACTCCAATAGCTCCGAAATATTTCAAAGACCTCCGGCACCGTCCTCCGAGATCGCCCCAAAAAAAATCGTCCGATCGACCAAACAACCATTGATCCCCGTTCCTCGTTCCATTGCAAACGTATTACTATGTTGGTTCGACCGCGGTCGTCGCGCTGGTTTTCGAGAAAATCGCGAAAAACTCCAATAGCTCCGAAATATTTCAAAGTCCCGACGGATTTCAAAGTCCTCCGGCACCGTCCTCCGAGAACGCCCAAAAAAAAGTCGTCCGATCGACCAAACAACCATTGATCCCCGTTCCTCTTTCCATTGCGAACGTATTACTCTGATAGTTCGACCGCGGTCGTCGTGCTGGTTTTCGAGAAAATCGCGAAAAACTCCAATAGCTCCGAAATATTTCAAAGTCCCGACGGATTTCAAAGTCCTCCGGCACCGTCCCCCGAGAACGCCAAAAAAAATCGTCCGATCGACCAAACAACCATTGATCCCCGTTTCTCGTTCCATTGCGAACGTATTACTCTGATGGTTCGACCGCGGTCGTCGCGCTGGTTTTCGAGAAAATCGCGAAAAACTCCAATAGCTCCGAAATATATCAAAGTCCTCCGGCACCGTCCTCCGAGAACGCCCAAAAAAAAATCGTCCGATCGACCAAACAACCATTGATCCCCGTACCTCGTTCCATTGCGAACGTATTACTATGTTGGTTCGACCGCGGTCGTCGCGCTGGTTTTCGAGAAAATCGCGAAAAACTCCAATAGCTCCGAAATACTTCAAAGTTCCGACGGATTTCAAAGTCCTCCGGCACCGTCCTCCGAGAACGCCCAAAAAAAATCGTCCGATCGACCAAACAACCATTGATCCCCGTTCCTCGTTCCATTGCGAACGTATTACTCTGATGGTTCGACCGCGGTCGTCGCGCTGGTTTTCGAGAAAATCGCGAAAAACTCCAATAGCTCCGAAATATTTCAAATTCCTCCGGCACCGTCCTCCGAGAACGCCCAAAAAAAGTCGTCCGATGGACCAAACAACCATTGATCCCCATTCCTCGTTCCATTGCGAACGTATTAGTCTGATGGTTCGACCGCGGTCGTCGCGCTGGTTTTCGATAAAATCGCGAAAAACCCCTATAGCTCCGAAATATTTCAAAGTTCTCCGGGACCGTCCTCCGAGAACGCCAAGGAAAATTGTCCGATCGTCCAAACAACCATTGATCCCCGTTCCTCGTTCCATTGCGAACGTATTACTCTGATGGTTCGACCGCGGTCGTCGCGCTGGTTTTCGAGAAAATCGCGAAAAACTCCAATAGCTCCGAAATATTTCAAATTCCTCCGGCACCGTCCTCCGAGAACGCCCAAAAAAAGTCGTCCGATGGACCAAACAACCATTGATCCCCGTTCCTCGTTCCATGGCGAACGTATTTCTCTCATGGTTCGACCGCGGTTGTCGCGCTGGTTTTCGAGAAATTCGGGACAAACTCCAATAGCTCCGAAATATTTCAATGTCCCGACGGATTTCAAAGTCCTCCGGCACCGTCCTCCGAGAACGCCCAAAAAAAAGTCGTCCGATCGACCAAACAACCATTGATCCCCGTTCCTGTTTCCATTGCGAACGTATTACTCTGATAGTTCGACCGCGGTCGTCGCGCTGGTTTTCGAGAAAATCGCGAAAAATTCCAATAGCTCCGAAATATTTCAAAGTCCCGACGGATTTCAAAGTCCTCCGGCACCGTCCTCCGAGAACGCCCAAAAAAAATCGTCCGATCGACCAAACAACCATTGATCCCCGTTCCTCGTTCCGTTGTGAACGTATTACTATGTTGGTTCGACCGCGGTCGTCGCGCTGGTTTTCGAGAAAATCGCGAAAAACTCCAATAGCTCCGAAATATTTCAAATTCCTCCGGCACCGTCCTCCGAGAACGCCCAAAAAAAGTCGTCCGATGGACCAAACAACCATTGATCCCCATTCCTCGTTCCATTGCGAACGTATTACTCTGATGGTTCGACCGCGGTCGTCGCGCTGGTTTTCGATAAAATCGCGAAAAACCCCTATAGCTCCGAAATATTTCAAAGTCCTGCGGCACCGTCCTCCGAGAACGCCCAAAAAAAATCGTCCGATCGACCAAACAACCATTGATCCCCGTTCCTCGTTCCATTGCGAACGTATTACTCTGATGCTTCGACCGCGGTCGTCGCGCTGGTTCTCGAGAAAATCGCGAAAAACCCATGTAGCTCCGAAATATTTCAAAGTCCTCCGGCACCGTCTTCCGAGAACACCCAAAAAAAAATCGTCCGATCGACCAAACAACCATTGATCCCCGTTCCTCGTTCCATTGCGAACGTATTACTCTGATGCTTCGACCGCGGTCGTCGCGCTCGTTTTCGAGAAAATCGCGAAAAACTCCAATAGCTCCGAAATATTTAAAGTCCCGACGGATTTCAAAGTCCTCCGGCACCGTCCTCCGAAAACGCCCCAAAAAAAATCGTCCGATCGGCCAAACAACCATTGATCCCCGTTCCGCGTTCCATTGCAAACGTATTACTCTGATGGTTCGACCGCGGTCGTCGCGCTGGTTTTCGAGAAAATCGCGAAAACTCCAATAGCTCCGAAATATTTCAAAGTCCCGACGGATTTCAAAGTCCTCCGGCACCGTCCTCCGAGAACGCCCAAAAAAAATCGTCCGATCGACCAAACAACCATTGATCCCCGTTCCTCGTTCCATGGCGAACGTATTACTCTGATTGTTCGACCGCGGTCGTGGCGCTGGTTTTCGAGAAAATCGCGAAAAACTCCGATAGCTCCGAAATATTTCAAAGTCCCGACGGATTTCAGAGTCCTCCGGCACCGTCCTCCGAGAACGCCAAGAAACATCGTCCGATCGACCAAACAACCATTGATCCCCGTTCCGCGTTCCATTGCGAACGTATTACTCTGATGGTTCGACCGCGGTCGTCGCGCTGGTTTTCGAGAAAATCGCGAAAACTCCAATAGCTCCGAAATATTTCAAAGACCTCCGGCACCGTCCTCCGAGATCGCCCCAAAAAAAATCGTCCGATCGACCAAACAACCATTGATCCCCGTTCCTCGTTCCATTGCAAACGTATTACTATGTTGGTTCGACCGCGGTCGTCGCGCTGGTTTTCGAGAAAATCGCGAAAAACTCCAATAGCTCCGAAATATTTCAAAGTCCCGACGGATTTCAAAGTCCTCCGGCACCGTCCTCCGAGAACGCCCAAAAAAAAGTCGTCCGATCGACCAAACAACCATTGATCCCCGTTCCTCTTTCCATTGCGAACGTATTACTCTGATAGTTCGACCGCGGTCGTCGTGCTGGTTTTCGAGAAAATCGCGAAAAACTCCAATAGCTCCGAAATATTTCAAAGTCCCGACGGATTTCAAAGTCCTCCGGCACCGTCCCCCGAGAACGCCAAAAAAAATCGTCCGATCGACCAAACAACCATTGATCCCCGTTTCTCGTTCCATTGCGAACGTATTACTCTGATGGTTCGACCGCGGTCGTCGCGCTGGTTTTCGAGAAAATCGCGAAAAACTCCAATAGCTCCGAAATATATCAAAGTCCTCCGGCACCGTCCTCCGAGAACGCCCAAAAAAAAATCGTCCGATCGACCAAACAACCATTGATCCCCGTACCTCGTTCCATTGCGAACGTATTACTATGTTGGTTCGACCGCGGTCGTCGCGCTGGTTTTCGAGAAAATCGCGAAAAACTCCAATAGCTCCGAAATACTTCAAAGTTCCGACGGATTTCAAAGTCCTCCGGCACCGTCCTCCGAGAACGCCCAAAAAAAATCGTCCGATCGACCAAACAACCATTGATCCCCGTTCCTCGTTCCATTGCGAACGTATTACTCTGATGGTTCGACCGCGGTCGTCGCGCTGGTTTTCGAGAAAATCGCGAAAAACTCCAATAGCTCCGAAATATTTCAAATTCCTCCGGCACCGTCCTCCGAGAACGCCCAAAAAAAGTCGTCCGATGGACCAAACAACCATTGATCCCCATTCCTCGTTCCATTGCGAACGTATTAGTCTGATGGTTCGACCGCGGTCGTCGCGCTGGTTTTCGATAAAATCGCGAAAAACCCCTATAGCTCCGAAATATTTCAAAGTTCTCCGGGACCGTCCTCCGAGAACGCCAAGGAAAATTGTCCGATCGTCCAAACAACCATTGATCCCCGTTCCTCGTTCCATTGCGAACGTATTACTCTGATGGTTCGACCGCGGTCGTCGCGCTGGTTTTCGAGAAAATCGCGAAAAACTCCAATAGCTCCGAAATATTTCAAATTCCTCCGGCACCGTCCTCCGAGAACGCCCAAAAAAAGTCGTCCGATGGACCAAACAACCATTGATCCCCGTTCCTCGTTCCATGGCGAACGTATTTCTCTCATGGTTCGACCGCGGTTGTCGCGCTGGTTTTCGAGAAATTCGGGACAAACTCCAATAGCTCCGAAATATTTCAATGTCCCGACGGATTTCAAAGTCCTCCGGCACCGTCCTCCGAGAACGCCCAAAAAAAAGTCGTCCGATCGACCAAACAACCATTGATCCCCGTTCCTGTTTCCATTGCGAACGTATTACTCTGATAGTTCGACCGCGGTCGTCGCGCTGGTTTTCGAGAAAATCGCGAAAAATTCCAATAGCTCCGAAATATTTCAAAGTCCCGACGGATTTCAAAGTCCTCCGGCACCGTCCTCCGAGAACGCCCAAAAAAAATCGTCCGATCGACCAAACAACCATTGATCCCCGTTCCTCGTTCCATTGTGAACGTATTACTATGTTGGTTCGACCGCGGTCGTCGCGCTGGTTTTCGAGAAAATCGCGAAAAACTCCAATAGCTCCGAAATATTTCAAATTCCTCCGGCACCGTCCTCCGAGAACGCCCAAAAAAAGTCGTCCGATGGACCAAACAACCATTGATCCCCATTCCTCGTTCCATTGCGAACGTATTACTCTGATGGTTCGACCGCGGTCGTCGCGCTGGTTTTCGATAAAATCGCGAAAAACCCCTATAGCTCCGAAATATTTTAAAGTCCTGCGGCACCGTCCTCCGAGAACGCCCAAAAAAAATCGTCCGATCGACCAAACAACCATTGATCCCCGTTCCTCGTTCCATTGCGAACGTATTACTCTGATGCTTCGACCGCGGTCGTCGCGCTGGTTCTCGAGAAAATCGCGAAAAACCCATGTAGCTCCGAAATATTTCAAAGTCCTCCGGCACCGTCCTCCGAGAACACCCAAAAAAAAATCGTCCGATCGACCAAACAACCATTGATCCCCGTTCCTCGTTCCATTGCGAACGTATTACTCTGATGCTTCGACCGCGGTCGTCGCGCTCGTTTTCGAGAAAATCGCGAAAAACTCCAATAGCTCCGAAATATTTAAAGTCCCGACGGATTTCAAAGTCCTCCGGCACCGTCCTCCGAAAACGCCCCAAAAAAAATCGTCCGATCGGCCAAACAACCATTGATCCCCGTTCCGCGTTCCATTGCAAACGTATTACTCTGATGGTTCGACCGCGGTCGTCGCGCTGGTTTTCGAGAAAATCGCGAAAACTCCAATAGCTCCGAAATATTTCAAAGTCCCGACGGATTTCAAAGTCCTCCGGCACCGTCCTCCGAGAACGCCCAAAAAAAATCGTCCGATCGACCAAACAACCATTGATCCCCGTTCCTCGTTCCATGGCGAACGTATTACTCTGATTGTTCGACCGCGGTCGTGGCGCTGGTTTTCGAGAAAATCGCGAAAAACTCCGATAGCTCCGAAATATTTCAAAGTCCCGACGGATTTCAGAGTCCTCCGGCACCGTCCTCCGAGAACGCCAAGAAACATCGTCCGATCGACCAAACAACCATTGATCCCCGTTCCGCGTTCCATTGCAAACGTATTACTCTGATGGTTCGACCGCGGTCGTCGCGCTGGTTTTCGAGAAAATCGCGAAAACTCCAATAGCTCCGAAATATTTCAAAGACCTCCGGCACCGTCCTCCGAGATCGCCCCAAAAAAAATCGTCCGATCGACCAAACAACCATTGATCCCCGTTCCTCGTTCCATTGCAAACGTATTACTATGTTGGTTCGACCGCGGTCGTCGCGCTGGTTTTCGAGAAAATCGCGAAAAACTCCAATAGCTCCGAAATATTTCAAAGTCCCGACGGATTTCAAAGTCCTCCGGCACCGTCCCCCGAGAACGCCAAAAAAAATCGTCCGATCGACCAAACAACCATTGATCCCCGTTCCTCGTTCCATTGCGAACGTATTACTCTGATGGTTCGACCGCGGTCGTCGCGCTGGTTTTCGAGAAAATCGCGAAAAACTCCAATAGCTCCGAAATATTTCAAATTCCTCCGGCACCGTCCTCCGAGAACGCTCAAAAAAAGTCGTCCGATGGACCAAACAACCATTGATCCCCATTCCTCGTTCCATTGCGAACGTATTAGTCTGATGGTTCGACCGCGGTCGTCGCGCTGGTTTTCGATAAAATCGCGAAAAACCCCTATAGCTCCGAAATATTTCAAAGTCCTCCGGCACCGTCCTCCGTGAACGCACAAAAAAAATCGTCCGATCGACCAAACAACCATTGATCCCCGTTCCTCGTTCCATGGCGAACGTATTACTCTGATGGTTCGACCGCGGTCGTGGCGCTGGTTTCGAGAAAATCGCGAAAAACTCCGATAGCTCCGAAATATTTCAAAGTCCCGACGGATTTCAAAGTCCTCCGGCACCGTCCTCCGAAAGCGCCCAAAAAAAAAATCGTCCGATCGGCCAAACAACCATTGATCCCCGTTCCGCGTTCCATTGCGAACGTATTACTCTGATGGTTCGACCGTGGTCGTCGCGCTGGTTTTCGAGAAAATCGCGAAAAACTCCAATAGCTCCGAAATATTTCAAAGTCCCGACGGATTTCAAAGTCCTCCGGGACCGTCCTCCGAGAACGCCAAGGAAAATTGTCCGATCGTCCAAACAACCATTGATCCCCGTTCCTCGTTCCATTGCGAACGTATTACTATGTTGGTTCGACCGCGGTCGTCGCGCTGGTTTTCGAGAAAATCGCGAAAAACTCCAATAGCTCCGAAATATTTCAAAGTCCCGACGGATTTCAAAGTCCTCCGGCACCGTCTTCCGAGAACGCCCAAAAAAAATCGTCCGATCGACCAAACAACCATTGATCCCCGTTCCTCGTTCCATTGCGAACGTATTACTCTGATGGTTCGACCGCGGTCGTCGCGCTGGTTTTCGAGAAAATCGCGAAAAACTCCAATAGCTCCGAAATATTTCAAATTCCTCCGGCACCGTCCTCCGAGAACGCCCAAAAAAAGTCGTCCGATGGACCAAACAACCATTGATCCCCATTCCTCGTTCCATTGCGAACGTATTAGTCTGATGGTTCGACCGCGGTCGTCGCGCTGGTTTTCGATAAAATCGCGAAAAACCCCTATAGCTCCGAAATATTTCAAAGTTCTCCGGCACCGTCCTCCGAGAACGCCCAAAAAAAATCGTCGGATCGACCAAACAACCATTGATCCCCGTTCCTCGTTACATTGCGAACGTATTACTCTGATGCTTCGACCGCGGTCGTCGCGCTGGTTTTCGAGAAAATCGCGAAAAACCCATGTAGCTCCGAAATATTTCAAAGTCCTCCGGCACCGTCCTCCGAGAACGCCCAAAAAAAAATCGTCCGATCGACCAAACAACCATTGATCCCCGTTCTTCGTTCCATTGCGAACGTATTACTCTGATGGTTCGACCGCGGTCGTCGCGCTGGTTTTCGAGAAAATCGCGAAAAACTCCAATAGCTCCGAAATATTTCAAAGTCCCGACGGATTTCAAAGTCCTCCGGCACCGTCTTCCGAGAACGCCCAAAAAAAATCGTCCGATCGACCAAACAACCATTGATCCCCGTTCCTCGTTCCATTGCGAACGTATTACTCTGATGGTTCGACCGCGGTCGTCGCGCTGGTTTTCGAGAAAATCGCGAAAAACTCCAATAGCTCCGAAATATTTCAAATTCCTCCGGCACCGTCCTCCGAGAACGCTCAAAAAAAGTCGTCCGATGGACCAAACAACCATTGATCCCCATTCCTCGTTCCATTGCGAACGTATTAGTCTGATGGTTCGACCGCGGTCGTCGCGCTGGTTTTCGATAAAATCGCGAAAAACCCCTATAGCTCCGAAATATTTCAAAGTCCTCCGGCACCGTCCTCCGTGAACGCACAAAAAAAATCGTCCGATCGACCAAACAACCATTGATCCCCGTTCCTCGTTCCATGGCGAACGTATTACTCTGATGGTTCGACCGCGGTCGTGGCGCTGGTTTCGAGAAAATCGCGAAAAACTCCGATAGCTCCGAAATATTTCAAAGTCCCGACGGATTTCAAAGTCCTCCGGCACCGTCCTCCGAAAGCGCCCAAAAAAAAAATCGTCCGATCGGCCAAACAACCATTGATCCCCGTTCCGCGTTCCATTGCGAACGTATTACTCTGATGGTTCGACCGTGGTCGTCGCGCTGGTTTTCGAGAAAATCGCGAAAAACTCCAATAGCTCCGAAATATTTCAAAGTCCCGACGGATTTCAAAGTCCTCCGGGACCGTCCTCCGAGAACGCCAAGGAAAATTGTCCGATCGTCCAAACAACCATTGATCCCCGTTCCTCGTTCCATTGCGAACGTATTACTATGTTGGTTCGACCGCGGTCGTCGCGCTGGTTTTCGAGAAAATCGCGAAAAACTCCAATAGCTCCGAAATATTTCAAAGTCCCGACGGATTTCAAAGTCCTCCGGCACCGTCTTCCGAGAACGCCCAAAAAAAATCGTCCGATCGACCAAACAACCATTGATCCCCGTTCCTCGTTCCATTGCGAACGTATTACTCTGATGGTTCGACCGCGGTCGTCGCGCTGGTTTTCGAGAAAATCGCGAAAAACTCCAATAGCTCCGAAATATTTCAAATTCCTCCGGCACCGTCCTCCGAGAACGCCCAAAAAAAGTCGTCCGATGGACCAAACAACCATTGATCCCCATTCCTCGTTCCATTGCGAACGTATTAGTCTGATGGTTCGACCGCGGTCGTCGCGCTGGTTTTCGATAAAATCGCGAAAAACCCCTATAGCTCCGAAATATTTCAAAGTTCTCCGGCACCGTCCTCCGAGAACGCCCAAAAAAAATCGTCGGATCGACCAAACAACCATTGATCCCCGTTCCTCGTTACATTGCGAACGTATTACTCTGATGCTTCGACCGCGGTCGTCGCGCTGGTTTTCGAGAAAATCGCGAAAAACCCATGTAGCTCCGAAATATTTCAAAGTCCTCCGGCACCGTCCTCCGAGAACGCCCAAAAAAAAATCGTCCGATCGACCAAACAACCATTGATCCCCGTTCTTCGTTCCATTGCGAACGTATTACTCTGATGGTTCGACCGCGGTCGTCGCGCTGGTTTTCGAGAAAATCGCGAAAAACTCCAATAGCTCCGAAATATTTCAAAGTCCCGACGGATTTCAAAGTCCTCCGGCACCGTCTTCCGAGAACGCCCAAAAAAAATCGTCCGATCGACCAAACAACCATTGATCCCCGTTCCTCGTTCCATTGCGAACGTATTACTCTGATGGTTCGACCGCGGTCGTCGCGCTGGTTTTCGAGAAAATCGCGAAAAACTCCAATAGCTCCGAAATATTTCAAATTCCTCCGGCACCGTCCTCCGAGAACGCTCAAAAAAAGTCGTCCGATGGACCAAACAACCATTGATCCCCATTCCTCGTTCCATTGCGAACGTATTAGTCTGATGGTTCGACCGCGGTCGTCGCGCTGGTTTTCGATAAAATCGCGAAAAACCCCTATAGCTCCGAAATATTTCAAAGTCCTCCGGCACCGTCCTCCGTGAACGCACAAAAAAAATCGTCCGATCGACCAAACAACCATTGATCCCCGTTCCTCGTTCCATGGCGAACGTATTACTCTGATGGTTCGACCGCGGTCGTGGCGCTGGTTTCGAGAAAATCGCGAAAAACTCCGATAGCTCCGAAATATTTCAAAGTCCCGACGGATTTCAAAGTCCTCCGGCACCGTCCTCCGAAAGCGCCCAAAAAAAAAATCGTCCGATCGGCCAAACAACCATTGATCCCCGTTCCGCGTTCCATTGCGAACGTATTACTCTGATGGTTCGACCGTGGTCGTCGCGCTGGTTTTCGAGAAAATCGCGAAAAACTCCAATAGCTCCGAAATATTTCAAAGTCCCGACGGATTTCAAAGTCCTCCGGCACCGTCCTCCGAGAACGCCCAAAAAAAAGTCGTCCGATCGACCAAACAACCATTGATCCCCGTTCCTGTTTCCATTGCGAACGTATTACTCTGATAGTTCGACCGCGGTCGTCGCGCTGGTTTTCGAGAAAATCGCGAAAAATTCCAATAGCTCCGAAATATTTCAAAGTCCCGACGGATTTCAAAGTCCTCCGGCACCGTCCTCCGAGAACGCCCAAAAAAAAATCGTCCGATCGACCAAACAACCATTGATCCCCGTTCCTCGTTCCGTTGTGAACGTATTACTATGTTGGTTCGACCGCGGTCGTCGCGCTGGTTTTCGAGAAAATCGCGAAAAACTCCAATAGCTCCGAAATATTTCAAATTCCTCCGGCACCGTCCTCCGAGAAAGCCCAAAAAAAGTCGTCCGATGGACCAAACAACCATTGATCCCCATTCCTCGTTCCATTGCGAACGTATTACTCTGATGGTTCGACCGCGGTCGTCGCGCTGGTTCTCGAGAAAATCGCGAAAAACCCATGTAGCTCCGAAATATTTCAAAGTCCTCCGGCACCGTCTTCCGAGAACACCCAAAAAAAAATCGTCCGATCGACCAAACAACCATTGATCCCCGTTCCTCGTTCCATTGCGAACGTATTACTCTGATGCTTCGACCGCGGTCGTCGCGCTCGTTTTCGAGAAAATCGCGAAAAACTCCAATAGCTCCGAAATATTTAAAGTCCCGACGGATTTCAAAGTCCTCCGGCACCGTCCTCCGAAAACGCCCCAAAAAAAATCGTCCGATCGGCCAAACAACCATTGATCCCCTTTCCGCGTTCCATTGCAAACGTATTACTCTGATGGTTCGACCGCGGTCGTCGCGCTGGTTTTCGAGAAAATCGCGAAAACTCCAATAGCTCCGAAATATTTCAAAGTCCCGACGGATTTCAAAGTCCTCCGGCACCGTCCTCCGAGAACGCCCAAAAAAAATCGTCCGATCGACCAAACAACCATTGATCCCCGTTCCTCGTTCCATGGCGAACGTATTACTCTGATTGTTCGACCGCGGTCGTGGCGCTGGTTTTCGAGAAAATCGCGAAAAACTCCGATAGCTCCGAAATATTTCAAAGTCCCGACGGATTTCAGAGTCCTCCGGCACCGTCCTCCGAGAACGCCAAGAAACATCGTCCGATCGACCAAACAACCATTGATCCCCGTTCCGCGTTCCATTGCGAACGTATTACTCTGATGGTTCGACCGCGGTCGTCGCGCTGGTTTTCGAGAAAATCGCGAAAACTCCAATAGCTCCGAAATATTTCAAAGACCTCCGGCACCGTCCTCCGAGAACGCCCAAAAAAAATCGTCCGATCGACCAAACAACCATTGATCCCCGTTCCTCGTTCCATTGCAAACGTATTACTATGTTGGTTCGACCGCGGTCGTCGCGCTGGTTTTCGAGAAAATCGCGAAAAACTCCAATAGCTCCGAAATATTTCAAAGTCCCGACGGATTTCAAAGTCCTCCGGCACCGTCCTCCGAGAACGCCCAAAAAAAAGTCGTCCGATCGACCAAACAACCATTGATCCCCGTTCCTCTTTCCATTGCGAACGTATTACTCTGATAGTTCGACCGCGGTCGTCGTGCTGGTTTTCGAGAAAATCGCGAAAAACTCCAATAGCTCCGAAATATTTCAAAGTCCCGACGGATTTCAAAGTCCTCCGGCACCGTCCCCCGAGAACGCCAAAAAAAATCGTCCGATCGACCAAACAACCATTGATCCCCGTTTCTCGTTCCATTGCGAACGTATTACTCTGATGGTTCGACCGCGGTCGTCGCGCTGGTTTTCGAGAAAATCGCAAAAAACTCCAATAGCTCCGAAATATATCAAAGTCCTCCGGCACCGTCCTCCGAGAACGCCCAAAAAAAAATCGTCCGATCGACCAAACAACCATTGATCCCCGTACCTCGTTCCATTGCGAACGTATTACTATGTTGGTTCGACCGCGGTCGTCGCGCTGGTTTTCGAGAAAATCGCGAAAAACTCCAATAGCTCCGAAATACTTCAAAGTTCCGACGGATTTCAAAGTCCTCCGGCACCGTCCTCCGAGAACGCCCAAAAAAAATCGTCCGATCGACCAAACAACCATTGATCCCCGTTCCTCGTTCCATTGCGAACGTATTACTCTGATGGTTCGACCGCGGTCGTCGCGCTGGTTTTCGAGAAAATCGCGAAAAACTCCAATAGCTCCGAAATATTTCAAATTCCTCCGGCACCGTCCTCCGAGAACGCCCAAAAAAAGTCGTCCGATGGACCAAACAACCATTGATCCCCATTCCTCGTTCCATTGCGAACGTATTACTCTGATGGTTCGACCGCGGTCGTCGCGCTGGTTTTCGATAAAATCGCGAAAAACCCCTATAGCTCCGAAATATTTTAAAGTCCTGCGGCACCGTCCTCCGAGAACGCCCAAAAAAAATCGTCCGATCGACCAAACAACCATTGATCCCCGTTCCTCGTTCCATTGCGAACGTATTACTCTGATGCTTCGACCGCGGTCGTCGCGCTGGTTCTCGAGAAAATCGCGAAAAACCCATGTAGCTCCGAAATATTTCAAAGTCCTCCGGCACCGTCCTCCGAGAACACCCAAAAAAAAATCGTCCGATCGACCAAACAACCATTGATCCCCGTTCCTCGTTCCATTGCGAACGTATTACTCTGATGCTTCGACCGCGGTCGTCGCGCTCGTTTTCGAGAAAATCGCGAAAAACTCCAATAGCTCCGAAATATTTAAAGTCCCGACGGATTTCAAAGTCCTCCGGCACCGTCCTCCGAAAACGCCCCAAAAAAAATCGTCTGATCGGCCAAACAACCATTGATCCCCGTTCCGCGTTCCATTGCAAACGTATTACTCTGATGGTTCGACCGCGGTCGTCGCGCTGGTTTTCGAGAAAATCGCGAAAACTCCAATAGCTCCGAAATATTTCAAAGTCCCGACGGATTTCAAAGTCCTCCGGCACCGTCCTCCGAGAACGCCCAAAAAAAATCGTCCGATCGACCAAACAACCATTGATCCCCGTTCCTCGTTCCATGGCGAACGTATTACTCTGATTGTTCGACCGCGGTCGTGGCGCTGGATTTCGAGAAAATCGCGAAAAACTCCGATAGCTCCGAAATATTTCAAAGTCCCGACGGATTTCAGAGTCCTCCGGCACCGTCCTCCGAGAACGCCAAGAAACATCGTCCGATCGACCAAACAACCATTGATCCCCGTTCCGCGTTCCATTGCAAACGTATTACTCTGATGGTTCGACCGCGGTCGTCGCGCTGGTTTTCGAGAAAATCGCGAAAACTCCAATAGCTCCGAAATATTTCAAAGACCTCCGGCACCGTCCTCCGAGATCGCCCCAAAAAAAATCGTCCGATCGACCAAACAACCATTGATCCCCGTTCCTCGTTCCATTGCAAACGTATTACTATGTTGGTTCGACCGCGGTCGTCGCGCTGGTTTTCGAGAAAATCGCGAAAAACTCCAATAGCTCCGAAATATTTCAAAGTCCCGACGGATTTCAAAGTCCTCCGGCACCGTCCTCCGAGAACGCCCAAAAAAAAGTCGTCCGATCGACCAAACAACCATTGATCCCCGTTCCTCTTTCCATTGCGAACGTATTACTCTGATAGTTCGACCGCGGTCGTCGTGCTGGTTTTCGAGAAAATCGCGAAAAACTCCAATAGCTCCGAAATATTTCAAAGTCCCGACGGATTTCAAAGTCCTCCGGCACCGTCCCCCGAGAACGCCAAAAAAAATCGTCCGATCGACCAAACAACCATTGATCCCCGTTCCTCGTTCCATTGCGAACGTATTAGTCTGATGGTTCGACCGCGGTCGTCGCGCTGGTTTTCGATAAAATCGCGAAAAACCCCTATAGCTCCGAAATATTTCAAAGTTCTCCGGCACCGTCCTCCGAGAACGCCCAAAAAAAATCGTCGGATCGACCAAACAACCATTGATCCCCGTTCCTCGTTCCATTGCGAACGTATTACTCTGATGCTTCGACCGCGGTCGTCGCGCTGGTTTTCGAGAAAATCGCGAAAAACTCCAATAGCTCCGAAATATTTCAAATTCCTCCGGCACCGTCCTCCGAGAACGCCCCAAAAAAGTCGTCCGATGGACCAAACAACCATTGATCCCCATTCCTCGTTCCATTGCGAACGTATTAGTCTGATGGTTCGACCGCGGTCGTCGCGCTGGTTTTCGATAAAATCGCGAAAAACCCCTATAGCTCCGAAATATTTCAAAGTTCTCCGGCACCGTCCTCCGAGAACGCCCAAAAAAAATCGTCGGATCGACCAAACAACCATTGATCCCCGTTCCTCGTTCCATTGCGAACGTATTACTCTGATGCTTCGACCGCGGTCGTCGCGCTGGTTTTCGAGAAAATGGCGAAAAACCCATGTAGCTCCGAAATATTTCAAAGTCCTCCGGCACCGTCCTCCGAGAACGCCCAAAAAAAAATCGTCCGATCGACCAAACAACCATTGATCCCCGTTCTTCGTTCCATTGCGAACGTATTACTCTGATGGTTCGACCGCGATCGTCGCGCTGGTTTTCGAGAAAATCGCGAAAAACTCGAATAGCTCCGAAATATTTCAAAGTCCTCCGGCACCGTCCTCCGTGAACGCACAAAAAAAATCGTCCGATCGACCAAACAACCATTGATCCCCGTTCCTCGTTCCATGGCGAACGTATTACTCTGATGGTTCGACCGCGGTCGTGGCGCTGGTTTCGAGAAAATCGCGAAAAACTCCGATAGCTCCGAAATATTTCAAAGTCCCGACGGATTTCAAAGTCCTCCGGCACCGTCCTCCGAAAGCGCCCAAAAAAAAAATCGTCCGATCGGCCAAACAACCATTGATCCCCGTTCCGCGTTCCATTGCGAACGTATTACTCTGATGGTTCGACCGTGGTCGTCGCGCTGGTTTTCGAGAAAATCGCGAAAAACTCCAATAGCTCCGAAATATTTCAAAGTCCCGACGGATTTCAAAGTCCTCCGGGACCGTCCTCCGAGAACGCCAAGGAAAATTGTCCGATCGTCCAAACAACCATTGATCCCCGTTCCTCGTTCCATTGCGAACGTATTACTATGTTGGTTCGACCGCGGTCGTCGCGCTGGTTTTCGAGAAAATCGCGAAAAACTCCAATAGCTCCGAAATATTTCAAATTCCTCCGGCACCGTCCTCCGAGAACGCCCAAAAAAAGTCGTCCGATGGACCAAACAACCATTGATCCCCATTCCTCGTTCCATTGCGAACGTATTAGTCTGATGGTTCGACCGCGGTCGTCGCGCTGGTTTTCGATAAAATCGCGAAAAACCCCTATAGCTCCGAAATATTTCAAAGTTCTCCGGCACCGTCCTCCGAGAACGCCCAAAAAAAATCGTCGGATCGACCAAACAACCATTGATCCCCGTTCCTCGTTACATTGCGAACGTATTACTCTGATGCTTCGACCGCGGTCGTCGCGCTGGTTTTCGAGAAAATCGCGAAAAACCCATGTAGCTCCGAAATATTTCAAAGTCCTCCGGCACCGTCCTCCGAGAACGCCCAAAAAAAAATCGTCCGATCGACCAAACAACCATTGATCCCCGTTCTTCGTTCCATTGCGAACGTATTACTCTGATGGTTCGACCGCGGTCGTCGCGCTGGTTTTCGAGAAAATCGCGAAAAACTCCAATAGCTCCGAAATATTTCAAAGTCCCGACGGATTTCAAAGTCCTCCGGCACCGTCTTCCGAGAACGCCCAAAAAAAATCGTCCGATCGACCAAACAACCATTGATCCCCGTTCCTCGTTCCATTGCGAACGTATTACTCTGATGGTTCGACCGCGGTCGTCGCGCTGGTTTTCGAGAAAATCGCGAAAAACTCCAATAGCTCCGAAATATTTCAAATTCCTCCGGCACCGTCCTCCGAGAACGCTCAAAAAAAGTCGTCCGATGGACCAAACAACCATTGATCCCCATTCCTCGTTCCATTGCGAACGTATTAGTCTGATGGTTCGACCGCGGTCGTCGCGCTGGTTTTCGATAAAATCGCGAAAAACCCCTATAGCTCCGAAATATTTCAAAGTCCTCCGGCACCGTCCTCCGTGAACGCACAAAAAAAATCGTCCGATCGACCAAACAACCATTGATCCCCGTTCCTCGTTCCATGGCGAACGTATTACTCTGATGGTTCGACCGCGGTCGTGGCGCTGGTTTCGAGAAAATCGCGAAAAACTCCGATAGCTCCGAAATATTTCAAAGTCCCGACGGATTTCAAAGTCCTCCGGCACCGTCCTCCGAAAGCGCCCAAAAAAAAAATCGTCCGATCGGCCAAACAACCATTGATCCCCGTTCCGCGTTCCATTGCGAACGTATTACTCTGATGGTTCGACCGTGGTCGTCGCGCTGGTTTTCGAGAAAATCGCGAAAAACTCCAATAGCTCCGAAATATTTCAAAGTCCCGACGGATTTCAAAGTCCTCCGGCACCGTCCTCCGAGAACGCCCAAAAAAAAGTCGTCCGATCGACCAAACAACCATTGATCCCCGTTCCTGTTTCCATTGCGAACGTATTACTCTGATAGTTCGACCGCGGTCGTCGCGCTGGTTTTCGAGAAAATCGCGAAAAATTCCAATAGCTCCGAAATATTTCAAAGTCCCGACGGATTTCAAAGTCCTCCGGCACCGTCCTCCGAGAACGCCCAAAAAAAGTCGTCCGATGGACCAAACAACCATTGATCCCCATTCCTCGTTCCATTGCGAACGTATTACTCTGATGGTTCGACCGCGGTCGTCGCGCTGGTTTTCGATAAAATCGCGAAAAACCCCTATAGCTCCGAAATATTTCAAAGTCCTGCGGCACCGTCCTCCGAGAACGCCCAAAAAAAATCGTCCGATCGACCAAACAACCATTGATCCCCGTTCCTCGTTCCATTGCGAACGTATTACTCTGATGCTTCGACCGCGGTCGTCGCGCTGGTTCTCGAGAAAATCGCGAAAAACCCATGTAGCTCCGAAATATTTCAAAGTCCTCCGGCACCGTCTTCCGAGAACACCCAAAAAAAAATCGTCCGATCGACCAAACAACCATTGATCCCCGTTCCTCGTTCCATTGCGAACGTATTACTCTGATGCTTCGACCGCGGTCGTCGCGCTCGTTTTCGAGAAAATCGCGAAAAACTCCAATAGCTCCGAAATATTTAAAGTCCCGACGGATTTCAAAGTCCTCCGGCACCGTCCTCCGAAAACGCCCCAAAAAAAATCGTCCGATCGGCCAAACAACCATTGATCCCCGTTCCGCGTTCCATTGCAAACGTATTACTCTGATGGTTCGACCGCGGTCGTCGCGCTGGTTTTCGAGAAAATCGCGAAAACTCCAATAGCTCCGAAATATTTCAAAGTCCCGACGGATTTCAAAGTCCTCCGGCACCGTCCTCCGAGAACGCCCAAAAAAAATCGTCCGATCGACCAAACAACCATTGATCCCCGTTCCTCGTTCCATGGCGAACGTATTACTCTGATTGTTCGACCGCGGTCGTGGCGCTGGTTTTCGAGAAAATCGCGAAAAACTCCGATAGCTCCGAAATATTTCAAAGTCCCGACGGATTTCAGAGTCCTCCGGCACCGTCCTCCGAGAACGCCAAGAAACATCGTCCGATCGACCAAACAACCATTGATCCCCGTTCCGCGTTCCATTGCGAACGTATTACTCTGATGGTTCGACCGCGGTCGTCGCGCTGGTTTTCGAGAAAATCGCGAAAACTCCAATAGCTCCGAAATATTTCAAAGACCTCCGGCACCGTCCTCCGAGATCGCCCCAAAAAAAATCGTCCGATCGACCAAACAACCATTGATCCCCGTTCCTCGTTCCATTGCAAACGTATTACTATGTTGGTTCGACCGCGGTCGTCGCGCTGGTTTTCG
Source organism: Andrena bucephala (assembly GCA_947577245.1). Lineage (NCBI taxonomy): Eukaryota > Metazoa > Arthropoda > Insecta > Hymenoptera > Andrenidae > Andrena > Andrena bucephala. The sequence continues at coordinate 26,487,129 of OX387716.1, read as the reverse complement.
AGAAAATCGCGAAAAACTCCAATAGCTCCGAAATATTTCAAAGTCCCGACGGATTTCAAAGTCCTCCGGCACCGTCCTCCGAGAACGCCCAAAAAAAAGTCGTCCGATCGACCAAACAACCATTGATCCCCGTTCCTCTTTCCATTGCGAACGTATTACTCTGATAGTTCGACCGCGGTCGTCGTGCTGGTTTTCGAGAAAATCGCGAAAAACTCCAATAGCTCCGAAATATTTCAAAGTCCCGACGGATTTCAAAGTCCTCCGGCACCGTCCCCCGAGAACGCCAAAAAAAATCGTCCGATCGACCAAACAACCATTGATCCCCGTTTCTCGTTCCATTGCGAACGTATTACTCTGATGGTTCGACCGCGGTCGTCGCGCTGGTTTTCGAGAAAATCGCGAAAAACTCCAATAGCTCCGAAATATATCAAAGTCCTCCGGCACCGTCCTCCGAGAACGCCCAAAAAAAAATCGTCCGATCGACCAAACAACCATTGATCCCCGTACCTCGTTCCATTGCGAACGTATTACTATGTTGGTTCGACCGCGGTCGTCGCGCTGGTTTTCGAGAAAATCGCGAAAAACTCCAATAGCTCCGAAATACTTCAAAGTTCCGACGGATTTCAAAGTCCTCCGGCACCGTCCTCCGAGAACGCCCAAAAAAAATCGTCCGATCGACCAAACAACCATTGATCCCCGTTCCTCGTTCCATTGCGAACGTATTACTCTGATGGTTCGACCGCGGTCGTCGCGCTGGTTTTCGAGAAAATCGCGAAAAACTCCAATAGCTCCGAAATATTTCAAATTCCTCCGGCACCGTCCTCCGAGAACGCCCAAAAAAAGTCGTCCGATGGACCAAACAACCATTGATCCCCATTCCTCGTTCCATTGCGAACGTATTAGTCTGATGGTTCGACCGCGGTCGTCGCGCTGGTTTTCGATAAAATCGCGAAAAACCCCTATAGCTCCGAAATATTTCAAAGTTCTCCGGGACCGTCCTCCGAGAACGCCAAGGAAAATTGTCCGATCGTCCAAACAACCATTGATCCCCGTTCCTCGTTCCATTGCGAACGTATTACTCTGATGGTTCGACCGCGGTCGTCGCGCTGGTTTTCGAGAAAATCGCGAAAAACTCCAATAGCTCCGAAATATTTCAAATTCCTCCGGCACCGTCCTCCGAGAACGCCCAAAAAAAGTCGTCCGATGGACCAAACAACCATTGATCCCCGTTCCTCGTTCCATGGCGAACGTATTTCTCTCATGGTTCGACCGCGGTTGTCGCGCTGGTTTTCGAGAAATTCGGGACAAACTCCAATAGCTCCGAAATATTTCAATGTCCCGACGGATTTCAAAGTCCTCCGGCACCGTCCTCCGAGAACGCCCAAAAAAAAGTCGTCCGATCGACCAAACAACCATTGATCCCCGTTCCTGTTTCCATTGCGAACGTATTACTCTGATAGTTCGACCGCGGTCGTCGCGCTGGTTTTCGAGAAAATCGCGAAAAATTCCAATAGCTCCGAAATATTTCAAAGTCCCGACGGATTTCAAAGTCCTCCGGCACCGTCCTCCGAGAACGCCCAAAAAAAATCGTCCGATCGACCAAACAACCATTGATCCCCGTTCCTCGTTCCGTTGTGAACGTATTACTATGTTGGTTCGACCGCGGTCGTCGCGCTGGTTTTCGAGAAAATCGCGAAAAACTCCAATAGCTCCGAAATATTTCAAATTCCTCCGGCACCGTCCTCCGAGAACGCCCAAAAAAAGTCGTCCGATGGACCAAACAACCATTGATCCCCATTCCTCGTTCCATTGCGAACGTATTACTCTGATGGTTCGACCGCGGTCGTCGCGCTGGTTTTCGATAAAATCGCGAAAAACCCCTATAGCTCCGAAATATTTCAAAGTCCTGCGGCACCGTCCTCCGAGAACGCCCAAAAAAAATCGTCCGATCGACCAAACAACCATTGATCCCCGTTCCTCGTTCCATTGCGAACGTATTACTCTGATGCTTCGACCGCGGTCGTCGCGCTGGTTCTCGAGAAAATCGCGAAAAACCCATGTAGCTCCGAAATATTTCAAAGTCCTCCGGCACCGTCTTCCGAGAACACCCAAAAAAAAATCGTCCGATCGACCAAACAACCATTGATCCCCGTTCCTCGTTCCATTGCGAACGTATTACTCTGATGCTTCGACCGCGGTCGTCGCGCTCGTTTTCGAGAAAATCGCGAAAAACTCCAATAGCTCCGAAATATTTAAAGTCCCGACGGATTTCAAAGTCCTCCGGCACCGTCCTCCGAAAACGCCCCAAAAAAAATCGTCCGATCGGCCAAACAACCATTGATCCCCGTTCCGCGTTCCATTGCAAACGTATTACTCTGATGGTTCGACCGCGGTCGTCGCGCTGGTTTTCGAGAAAATCGCGAAAACTCCAATAGCTCCGAAATATTTCAAAGTCCCGACGGATTTCAAAGTCCTCCGGCACCGTCCTCCGAGAACGCCCAAAAAAAATCGTCCGATCGACCAAACAACCATTGATCCCCGTTCCTCGTTCCATGGCGAACGTATTACTCTGATTGTTCGACCGCGGTCGTGGCGCTGGTTTTCGAGAAAATCGCGAAAAACTCCGATAGCTCCGAAATATTTCAAAGTCCCGACGGATTTCAGAGTCCTCCGGCACCGTCCTCCGAGAACGCCAAGAAACATCGTCCGATCGACCAAACAACCATTGATCCCCGTTCCGCGTTCCATTGCGAACGTATTACTCTGATGGTTCGACCGCGGTCGTCGCGCTGGTTTTCGAGAAAATCGCGAAAACTCCAATAGCTCCGAAATATTTCAAAGACCTCCGGCACCGTCCTCCGAGATCGCCCCAAAAAAAATCGTCCGATCGACCAAACAACCATTGATCCCCGTTCCTCGTTCCATTGCAAACGTATTACTATGTTGGTTCGACCGCGGTCGTCGCGCTGGTTTTCGAGAAAATCGCGAAAAACTCCAATAGCTCCGAAATATTTCAAAGTCCCGACGGATTTCAAAGTCCTCCGGCACCGTCCTCCGAGAACGCCCAAAAAAAAGTCGTCCGATCGACCAAACAACCATTGATCCCCGTTCCTCTTTCCATTGCGAACGTATTACTCTGATAGTTCGACCGCGGTCGTCGTGCTGGTTTTCGAGAAAATCGCGAAAAACTCCAATAGCTCCGAAATATTTCAAAGTCCCGACGGATTTCAAAGTCCTCCGGCACCGTCCCCCGAGAACGCCAAAAAAAATCGTCCGATCGACCAAACAACCATTGATCCCCGTTTCTCGTTCCATTGCGAACGTATTACTCTGATGGTTCGACCGCGGTCGTCGCGCTGGTTTTCGAGAAAATCGCGAAAAACTCCAATAGCTCCGAAATATATCAAAGTCCTCCGGCACCGTCCTCCGAGAACGCCCAAAAAAAAATCGTCCGATCGACCAAACAACCATTGATCCCCGTACCTCGTTCCATTGCGAACGTATTACTATGTTGGTTCGACCGCGGTCGTCGCGCTGGTTTTCGAGAAAATCGCGAAAAACTCCAATAGCTCCGAAATACTTCAAAGTTCCGACGGATTTCAAAGTCCTCCGGCACCGTCCTCCGAGAACGCCCAAAAAAAATCGTCCGATCGACCAAACAACCATTGATCCCCGTTCCTCGTTCCATTGCGAACGTATTACTCTGATGGTTCGACCGCGGTCGTCGCGCTGGTTTTCGAGAAAATCGCGAAAAACTCCAATAGCTCCGAAATATTTCAAATTCCTCCGGCACCGTCCTCCGAGAACGCCCAAAAAAAGTCGTCCGATGGACCAAACAACCATTGATCCCCATTCCTCGTTCCATTGCGAACGTATTAGTCTGATGGTTCGACCGCGGTCGTCGCGCTGGTTTTCGATAAAATCGCGAAAAACCCCTATAGCTCCGAAATATTTCAAAGTTCTCCGGGACCGTCCTCCGAGAACGCCAAGGAAAATTGTCCGATCGTCCAAACAACCATTGATCCCCGTTCCTCGTTCCATTGCGAACGTATTACTCTGATGGTTCGACCGCGGTCGTCGCGCTGGTTTTCGAGAAAATCGCGAAAAACTCCAATAGCTCCGAAATATTTCAAATTCCTCCGGCACCGTCCTCCGAGAACGCCCAAAAAAAGTCGTCCGATGGACCAAACAACCATTGATCCCCGTTCCTCGTTCCATGGCGAACGTATTTCTCTCATGGTTCGACCGCGGTTGTCGCGCTGGTTTTCGAGAAATTCGGGACAAACTCCAATAGCTCCGAAATATTTCAATGTCCCGACGGATTTCAAAGTCCTCCGGCACCGTCCTCCGAGAACGCCCAAAAAAAAGTCGTCCGATCGACCAAACAACCATTGATCCCCGTTCCTGTTTCCATTGCGAACGTATTACTCTGATAGTTCGACCGCGGTCGTCGCGCTGGTTTTCGAGAAAATCGCGAAAAATTCCAATAGCTCCGAAATATTTCAAAGTCCCGACGGATTTCAAAGTCCTCCGGCACCGTCCTCCGAGAACGCCCAAAAAAAATCGTCCGATCGACCAAACAACCATTGATCCCCGTTCCTCGTTCCATTGTGAACGTATTACTATGTTGGTTCGACCGCGGTCGTCGCGCTGGTTTTCGAGAAAATCGCGAAAAACTCCAATAGCTCCGAAATATTTCAAATTCCTCCGGCACCGTCCTCCGAGAACGCCCAAAAAAAGTCGTCCGATGGACCAAACAACCATTGATCCCCATTCCTCGTTCCATTGCGAACGTATTACTCTGATGGTTCGACCGCGGTCGTCGCGCTGGTTTTCGATAAAATCGCGAAAAACCCCTATAGCTCCGAAATATTTTAAAGTCCTGCGGCACCGTCCTCCGAGAACGCCCAAAAAAAATCGTCCGATCGACCAAACAACCATTGATCCCCGTTCCTCGTTCCATTGCGAACGTATTACTCTGATGCTTCGACCGCGGTCGTCGCGCTGGTTCTCGAGAAAATCGCGAAAAACCCATGTAGCTCCGAAATATTTCAAAGTCCTCCGGCACCGTCCTCCGAGAACACCCAAAAAAAAATCGTCCGATCGACCAAACAACCATTGATCCCCGTTCCTCGTTCCATTGCGAACGTATTACTCTGATGCTTCGACCGCGGTCGTCGCGCTCGTTTTCGAGAAAATCGCGAAAAACTCCAATAGCTCCGAAATATTTAAAGTCCCGACGGATTTCAAAGTCCTCCGGCACCGTCCTCCGAAAACGCCCCAAAAAAAATCGTCCGATCGGCCAAACAACCATTGATCCCCGTTCCGCGTTCCATTGCAAACGTATTACTCTGATGGTTCGACCGCGGTCGTCGCGCTGGTTTTCGAGAAAATCGCGAAAACTCCAATAGCTCCGAAATATTTCAAAGTCCCGACGGATTTCAAAGTCCTCCGGCACCGTCCTCCGAGAACGCCCAAAAAAAATCGTCCGATCGACCAAACAACCATTGATCCCCGTTCCTCGTTCCATGGCGAACGTATTACTCTGATTGTTCGACCGCGGTCGTGGCGCTGGTTTTCGAGAAAATCGCGAAAAACTCCGATAGCTCCGAAATATTTCAAAGTCCCGACGGATTTCAGAGTCCTCCGGCACCGTCCTCCGAGAACGCCAAGAAACATCGTCCGATCGACCAAACAACCATTGATCCCCGTTCCGCGTTCCATTGCAAACGTATTACTCTGATGGTTCGACCGCGGTCGTCGCGCTGGTTTTCGAGAAAATCGCGAAAACTCCAATAGCTCCGAAATATTTCAAAGACCTCCGGCACCGTCCTCCGAGATCGCCCCAAAAAAAATCGTCCGATCGACCAAACAACCATTGATCCCCGTTCCTCGTTCCATTGCAAACGTATTACTATGTTGGTTCGACCGCGGTCGTCGCGCTGGTTTTCGAGAAAATCGCGAAAAACTCCAATAGCTCCGAAATATTTCAAAGTCCCGACGGATTTCAAAGTCCTCCGGCACCGTCCCCCGAGAACGCCAAAAAAAATCGTCCGATCGACCAAACAACCATTGATCCCCGTTCCTCGTTCCATTGCGAACGTATTACTCTGATGGTTCGACCGCGGTCGTCGCGCTGGTTTTCGAGAAAATCGCGAAAAACTCCAATAGCTCCGAAATATTTCAAATTCCTCCGGCACCGTCCTCCGAGAACGCTCAAAAAAAGTCGTCCGATGGACCAAACAACCATTGATCCCCATTCCTCGTTCCATTGCGAACGTATTAGTCTGATGGTTCGACCGTGGTCGTCGCGCTGGTTTTCGAGAAAATCGCGAAAAACTCCAATAGCTCCGAAATATTTCAAAGTCCCGACGGATTTCAAAGTCCTCCGGGACCGTCCTCCGAGAACGCCAAGGAAAATTGTCCGATCGTCCAAACAACCATTGATCCCCGTTCCTCGTTCCATTGCGAACGTATTACTATGTTGGTTCGACCGCGGTCGTCGCGCTGGTTTTCGAGAAAATCGCGAAAAACTCCAATAGCTCCGAAATATTTCAAAGTCCCGACGGATTTCAAAGTCCTCCGGCACCGTCTTCCGAGAACGCCCAAAAAAAATCGTCCGATCGACCAAACAACCATTGATCCCCGTTCCTCGTTCCATTGCGAACGTATTACTCTGATGGTTCGACCGCGGTCGTCGCGCTGGTTTTCGAGAAAATCGCGAAAAACTCCAATAGCTCCGAAATATTTCAAATTCCTCCGGCACCGTCCTCCGAGAACGCCCAAAAAAAGTCGTCCGATGGACCAAACAACCATTGATCCCCATTCCTCGTTCCATTGCGAACGTATTAGTCTGATGGTTCGACCGCGGTCGTCGCGCTGGTTTTCGATAAAATCGCGAAAAACCCCTATAGCTCCGAAATATTTCAAAGTTCTCCGGCACCGTCCTCCGAGAACGCCCAAAAAAAATCGTCGGATCGACCAAACAACCATTGATCCCCGTTCCTCGTTACATTGCGAACGTATTACTCTGATGCTTCGACCGCGGTCGTCGCGCTGGTTTTCGAGAAAATCGCGAAAAACCCATGTAGCTCCGAAATATTTCAAAGTCCTCCGGCACCGTCCTCCGAGAACGCCCAAAAAAAAATCGTCCGATCGACCAAACAACCATTGATCCCCGTTCTTCGTTCCATTGCGAACGTATTACTCTGATGGTTCGACCGCGGTCGTCGCGCTGGTTTTCGAGAAAATCGCGAAAAACTCCAATAGCTCCGAAATATTTCAAAGTCCCGACGGATTTCAAAGTCCTCCGGCACCGTCTTCCGAGAACGCCCAAAAAAAATCGTCCGATCGACCAAACAACCATTGATCCCCGTTCCTCGTTCCATTGCGAACGTATTACTCTGATGGTTCGACCGCGGTCGTCGCGCTGGTTTTCGAGAAAATCGCGAAAAACTCCAATAGCTCCGAAATATTTCAAATTCCTCCGGCACCGTCCTCCGAGAACGCTCAAAAAAAGTCGTCCGATGGACCAAACAACCATTGATCCCCATTCCTCGTTCCATTGCGAACGTATTAGTCTGATGGTTCGACCGCGGTCGTCGCGCTGGTTTTCGATAAAATCGCGAAAAACCCCTATAGCTCCGAAATATTTCAAAGTCCTCCGGCACCGTCCTCCGTGAACGCACAAAAAAAATCGTCCGATCGACCAAACAACCATTGATCCCCGTTCCTCGTTCCATGGCGAACGTATTACTCTGATGGTTCGACCGCGGTCGTGGCGCTGGTTTCGAGAAAATCGCGAAAAACTCCGATAGCTCCGAAATATTTCAAAGTCCCGACGGATTTCAAAGTCCTCCGGCACCGTCCTCCGAAAGCGCCCAAAAAAAAAATCGTCCGATCGGCCAAACAACCATTGATCCCCGTTCCGCGTTCCATTGCGAACGTATTACTCTGATGGTTCGACCGTGGTCGTCGCGCTGGTTTTCGAGAAAATCGCGAAAAACTCCAATAGCTCCGAAATATTTCAAAGTCCCGACGGATTTCAAAGTCCTCCGGCACCGTCCTCCGAGAACGCCCAAAAAAAAGTCGTCCGATCGACCAAACAACCATTGATCCCCGTTCCTGTTTCCATTGCGAACGTATTACTCTGATAGTTCGACCGCGGTCGTCGCGCTGGTTTTCGAGAAAATCGCGAAAAATTCCAATAGCTCCGAAATATTTCAAAGTCCCGACGGATTTCAAAGTCCTCCGGCACCGTCCTCCGAGAACGCCCAAAAAAAAATCGTCCGATCGACCAAACAACCATTGATCCCCGTTCCTCGTTCCGTTGTGAACGTATTACTATGTTGGTTCGACCGCGGTCGTCGCGCTGGTTTTCGAGAAAATCGCGAAAAACTCCAATAGCTCCGAAATATTTCAAATTCCTCCGGCACCGTCCTCCGAGAACGCCCAAAAAAAGTCGTCCGATGGACCAAACAACCATTGATCCCCATTCCTCGTTCCATTGCGAACGTATTACTCTGATGGTTCGACCGCGGTCGTCGCGCTGGTTCTCGAGAAAATCGCGAAAAACCCATGTAGCTCCGAAATATTTCAAAGTCCTCCGGCACCGTCTTCCGAGAACACCCAAAAAAAAATCGTCCGATCGACCAAACAACCATTGATCCCCGTTCCTCGTTCCATTGCGAACGTATTACTCTGATGCTTCGACCGCGGTCGTCGCGCTCGTTTTCGAGAAAATCGCGAAAAACTCCAATAGCTCCGAAATATTTAAAGTCCCGACGGATTTCAAAGTCCTCCGGCACCGTCCTCCGAAAACGCCCCAAAAAAAATCGTCCGATCGGCCAAACAACCATTGATCCCCGTTCCGCGTTCCATTGCAAACGTATTACTCTGATGGTTCGACCGCGGTCGTCGCGCTGGTTTTCGAGAAAATCGCGAAAACTCCAATAGCTCCGAAATATTTCAAAGTCCCGACGGATTTCAAAGTCCTCCGGCACCGTCCTCCGAGAACGCCCAAAAAAAATCGTCCGATCGACCAAACAACCATTGATCCCCGTTCCTCGTTCCATGGCGAACGTATTACTCTGATTGTTCGACCGCGGTCGTGGCGCTGGTTTTCGAGAAAATCGCGAAAAACTCCGATAGCTCCGAAATATTTCAAAGTCCCGACGGATTTCAGAGTCCTCCGGCACCGTCCTCCGAGAACGCCAAGAAACATCGTCCGATCGACCAAACAACCATTGATCCCCGTTCCGCGTTCCATTGCGAACGTATTACTCTGATGGTTCGACCGCGGTCGTCGCGCTGGTTTTCGAGAAAATCGCGAAAACTCCAATAGCTCCGAAATATTTCAAAGACCTCCGGCACCGTCCTCCGAGATCGCCCCAAAAAAAATCGTCCGATCGACCAAACAACCATTGATCCCCGTTCCTCGTTCCATTGCAAACGTATTACTATGTTGGTTCGACCGCGGTCGTCGCGCTGGTTTTCGAGAAAATCGCGAAAAACTCCAATAGCTCCGAAATATTTCAAAGTCCCGACGGATTTCAAAGTCCTCCGGCACCGTCCTCCGAGAACGCCCAAAAAAAAGTCGTCCGATCGACCAAACAACCATTGATCCCCGTTCCTCTTTCCATTGCGAACGTATTACTCTGATAGTTCGACCGCGGTCGTCGTGCTGGTTTTCGAGAAAATCGCGAAAAACTCCAATAGCTCCGAAATATTTCAAAGTCCCGACGGATTTCAAAGTCCTCCGGCACCGTCCCCCGAGAACGCCAAAAAAAATCGTCCGATCGACCAAACAACCATTGATCCCCGTTTCTCGTTCCATTGCGAACGTATTACTCTGATGGTTCGACCGCGGTCGTCGCGCTGGTTTTCGAGAAAATCGCAAAAAACTCCAATAGCTCCGAAATATATCAAAGTCCTCCGGCACCGTCCTCCGAGAACGCCCAAAAAAAAATCGTCCGATCGACCAAACAACCATTGATCCCCGTACCTCGTTCCATTGCGAACGTATTACTATGTTGGTTCGACCGCGGTCGTCGCGCTGGTTTTCGAGAAAATCGCGAAAAACTCCAATAGCTCCGAAATACTTCAAAGTTCCGACGGATTTCAAAGTCCTCCGGCACCGTCCTCCGAGAACGCCCAAAAAAAATCGTCCGATCGACCAAACAACCATTGATCCCCGTTCCTCGTTCCATTGCGAACGTATTACTCTGATGGTTCGACCGCGGTCGTCGCGCTGGTTTTCGAGAAAATCGCGAAAAACTCCAATAGCTCCGAAATATTTCAAATTCCTCCGGCACCGTCCTCCGAGAACGCCCAAAAAAAGTCGTCCGATGGACCAAACAACCATTGATCCCCATTCCTCGTTCCATTGCGAACGTATTACTCTGATGGTTCGACCGCGGTCGTCGCGCTGGTTTTCGATAAAATCGCGAAAAATCCCTATAGCTCCGAAATATTTTAAAGTCCTGCGGCACCGTCCTCCGAGAACGCCCAAAAAAAATCGTCCGATCGACCAAACAACCATTGATCCCCGTTCCTCGTTCCATTGCGAACGTATTACTCTGATGCTTCGACCGCGGTCGTCGCGCTGGTTCTCGAGAAAATCGCGAAAAACCCATGTAGCTCCGAAATATTTCAAAGTCCTCCGGCACCGTCCTCCGAGAACACCCAAAAAAAAATCGTCCGATCGACCAAACAACCATTGATCCCCGTTCCTCGTTCCATTGCGAACGTATTACTCTGATGCTTCGACCGCGGTCGTCGCGCTCGTTTTCGAGAAAATCGCGAAAAATTCCAATAGCTCCGAAATATTTAAAGTCCCGACGGATTTCAAAGTCCTCCGGCACCGTCCTCCGAAAACGCCCCAAAAAAAATCGTCCGATCGGCCAAACAACCATTGATCCCCGTTCCGCGTTCCATTGCAAACGTATTACTCTGATGGTTCGACCGCGGTCGTCGCGCTGGTTTTCGAGAAAATCGCGAAAACTCCAATAGCTCCGAAATATTTCAAAGTCCCGACGGATTTCAAAGTCCTCCGGCACCGTCCTCCGAGAACGCCCAAAAAAAATCGTCCGATCGACCAAACAACCATTGATCCCCGTTCCTCGTTCCATGGCGAACGTATTACTCTGATTGTTCGACCGCGGTCGTGGCGCTGGATTTCGAGAAAATCGCGAAAAACTCCGATAGCTCCGAAATATTTCAAAGTCCCGACGGATTTCAGAGTCCTCCGGCACCGTCCTCCGAGAACGCCAAGAAACATCGTCCGATCGACCAAACAACCATTGATCCCCGTTCCGCGTTCCATTGCAAACGTATTACTCTGATGGTTCGACCGCGGTCGTCGCGCTGGTTTTCGAGAAAATCGCGAAAACTCCAATAGCTCCGAAATATTTCAAAGACCTCCGGCACCGTCCTCCGAGATCGCCCCAAAAAAAATCGTCCGATCGACCAAACAACCATTGATCCCCGTTCCTCGTTCCATTGCAAACGTATTACTATGTTGGTTCGACCGCGGTCGTCGCGCTGGTTTTCGAGAAAATCGCGAAAAACTCCAATAGCTCCGAAATATTTCAAAGTCCCGACGGATTTCAAAGTCCTCCGGCACCGTCCCCCGAGAACGCCAAAAAAAATCGTCCGATCGACCAAACAACCATTGATCCCCGTTTCTCGTTCCATTGCGAACGTATTACTCTGATGGTTCGACCGCGGTCGTCGCGCTGGTTTTCGAGAAAATCGCGAAAAACTCCAATAGCTCCGAAATATATCAAAGTCCTCCGGCACCGTCCTCCGAGAACGCCCAAAAAAAGTCGTCCGATGGACCAAACAACCATTGATCCCCATTCCTCGTTCCATTGCGAACGTATTAGTCTGATGGTTCGACCGCGGTCGTCGCGCTGGTTTTCGATAAAATCGCGAAAAACCCCTATAGCTCCGAAATATTTCAAAGTTCTCCGGCACCGTCCTCCGAGAACGCCCAAAAAAAATCGTCGGATCGACCAAACAACCATTGATCCCCGTTCCTCGTTCCATTGCGAACGTATTACTCTGATGCTTCGACCGCGGTCGTCGCGCTGGTTTTCGAGAAAATCGCGAAAAACTCCAATAGCTCCGAAATATTTCAAAGTCCTGACGGATTTCAAAGTCCTCCGGGACCGTCCTCCGAGAACGCCAAGGAAAATTGTCCGATCGTCCAAACAACCATTGATCCCCGTTCCTCGTTCCATTGCGAACGTATTACTATGTTGGTTCGACCGCGGTCGTCGCGCTGGTTTTCGAGAAAATCGCGAAAAACTCCAATAGCTCCGAAATATTTCAAAGTCCCGACGGATTTCAAAGTCCTCCGGCACCGTCTTCCGAGAACGCCCAAAAAAAATCGTCCGATCGACCAAACAACCATTGATCCCCGTTCCTCGTTCCATTGCGAACGTATTACTCTGATGGTTCGACCGCGGTCGTCGCGCTGGTTTTCGAGAAAATCGCGAAAAACTCCAATAGCTCCGAAATATTTCAAATTCCTCCGGCACCGTCCTCCGAGAACGCCCAAAAAAAGTCGTCCGATGGACCAAACAACCATTGATCCCCATTCCTCGTTCCATTGCGAACGTATTAGTCTGATGGTTCGACCGCGGTCGTCGCGCTGGTTTTCGATAAAATCGCGAAAAACCCCTATAGCTCCGAAATATTTCAAAGTTCTCCGGCACCGTCCTCCGAGAACGCCCAAAAAAAATCGTCGGATCGACCAAACAACCATTGATCCCCGTTCCTCGTTCCATTGCGAACGTATTACTCTGATGCTTCGACCGCGGTCGTCGCGCTGGTTTTCGAGAAAATCGCGAAAAACCCATGTAGCTCCGAAATATTTCAAAGTCCTCCGGCACCGTCCTCCGAGAACGCCCAAAAAAAAATCGTCCGATCGACCAAACAACCATTGATCCCCGTTCTTCGTTCCATTGCGAACGTATTACTCTGATGGTTCGACCGCGGTCGTCGCGCTGGTTTTCGAGAAAATCGCGAAAAACTCGAATAGCTCCGAAATATTTCAAAGTCCTCCGGCACCGTCCTCCGTGAACGCACAAAAAAAATCGTCCGATCGACCAAACAACCATTGATCCCCGTTCCTCGTTCCATGGCGAACGTATTACTCTGATGGTTCGACCGCGGTCGTGGCGCTGGTTTCGAGAAAATCGCGAAAAACTCCGATAGCTCCGAAATATTTCAAAGTCCCGACGGATTTCAAAGTCCTCCGGCACCGTCCTCCGAGAACGCCCAAAAAAAAAATCGTCCGATCGACCAAACAACCATTGATCCCCGTTCCTCGTTCCATTGCGAACGTATTACTCTGATGGTTCGACCGCGGTCGTCGCGCTGGTTTTCGAGAAAATCGCGAAAAACTCCAATAGCTCCGAAATATTTCAAATTCCTCCGGCACCGTCCTCCGAGAACGCCCAAAAAAAGTCGTCCGATGGACCAAACAACCATTGATCCCCATTCCTCGTTCCATTGCGAACGTATTAGTCTGATGGTTCGACCGCGGTCGTCGCGCTGGTTTTCGATAAAATCGCGAAAAACCCCTATAGCTCCGAAATATTTCAAAGTTCTCCGGCACCGTCCTCCGAGAACGCCCAAAAAAAATCGTCGGATCGACCAAACAACCATTGATCCCCGTTCCTCGTTCCATTGCGAACGTATTACTCTGATGCTTCGACCGCGGTCGTCGCGCTGGTTTTCGAGAAAATCGCGAAAAACCCATGTAGCTCCGAAATATTTCAAACTCCTCCGGCACCGTCCTCCGAGAACGCCCAAAAAAAAACCGTCCGATCGACCAAACAACCATTGATCCCCGTTCTTCGTTCCATTGCGAACGTATTACTCTGATGGTACGACCGCGGTCTTCGCGCTGGTTTTCGAGAAAATCGCGAAAAACTCGAATAGCTCCGAAATATTTCAAAGTCCTCCGGCACCGTCCTCCGTGAACGCACAAAAAAAATCGTCCGATCGACCAAACAACCATTGATCCCCGTTCCTCGTTCCATGGCGAACGTATTACTCTGATGGTTCGACCGCGGTCGTGGCGCTGGTTTCGAGAAAATCGCGAAAAACTCCGATAGCTCCGAAATATTTCAAAGTCCCGACGGATTTCAAAGTCCTCCGGCACCGTCCTCCGAGAACGCCCAAAAAAAAATCGTCCGATCGACCAAACAACCATTGATCCCCGTTCCTCGTTCCATGGCGAACGTATTACTCTCATGGTTCGACCGCGGTTGTCGCGCTGGTTTTCGAGAAATTCGTGACAAACTCCAATAGCTCCGAAATATTTCAAAGTCCCGACGGATTTCAAAGTCCTCCGGCACCGTCCTCCGAAAGCGCCCAAAAAAAAAATCGTCCGATCGGCCAAACAACCATTGATCCCCGTTCCGCGTTCCATTGCGAACGTATTACTCTGATGGTTCGACCGTGGTCGTCGCGCTGGTTTTCGAGAAAATCGCGAAAAACTCCAATAGCTCCGAAATATTTCAAAGTCCCGACGGATTTCAAAGTCCTCCGGCACCGTCCTCCGAGAACGCCAAGGAAAATTGTCCGATCGTCCAAACAACCATTGATCCCCGTTCCTCGTTCCATTGCGAACGTATTACTATGTTGGTTCGACCGCGGTCGTCGCGCTGGTTTTCGAGAAAATCGCGAAAAACTCCAATAGCTCCGAAATATTTCAAAGTCCCGACGGATTTCAAAGTCCTCCGGCACCGTCTTCCGAGAACGCCCAAAAAAAATCTTCCGATCGACCAAACAACCATTGATCCCCGTTCCTCGTTCCATTGCGAACGTATTACTCTGATGGTTCGACCGCGGTCGTCGCGCTGGTTTTCGAGAAAATCGCGAAAAACTCCAATAGCTCCGAAATATTTCAAATTCCTCCGGCACCGTCCTCCGAGAACGCCCAAAAAAAGTCGTCCGATGGACCAAACAACCATTGATCCCCATTCCTCGTTCCATTGCGAACGTATTAGTCTGATGGTTCGACCGCGGTCGTCCCGCTGGTTTTCGAGAAAATCGCGAAAAACTCCAATAGCTCCGAAATATTTCAAAGTCCCGACGGATTTCAATGTCCTCCGGCACCGTCCTCCGAGAACGCCCAAAAAAAGTCGTCCGATCGACCAAACAACCATTGATCCCCGTTCCTCTTTCCATTGCGAACGTATTACTCTGATAGTTCGACCGCGGTCGTCGTGCTGGTTTTCGAGAAAATCGCGAAAAACTCCAATAGCTCCGAAATATTTCAAAGTCCCGACGGATTTCAAAGTCCTCCGGCACCGTCCCCCGAGAACGCCCAAAAAAAGTCGTCCGATCGACCAAACAACCATTCATCCCTGTTCCTCTTTCCATTGCGAACGTATTACTCTGATAGTTCGACCGCGGTCGTCGCGCTGGTTTTCGATAATATCGCGAAAAACTCCAATAGCTCCGAAATATTTCAAAGACCTCCGGCACCGTCCTCCGAGAACGCCAAAAAAAATTGTCCGATCGAGCAAACAACCATTGATCCCCGTTCCTCGTTCCATTGCGAACGTATTACTCTGATGGTTCGACCGCGGTCGTCGCGCTGGTTTTCGAGAAAATCGCGAAAAACTACAATAGCTCCGAAATATTTCAAAGTCCACCGGCACCGTCCTCCGAGAACGCCCCAAAA
Organism: Andrena bucephala; assembly: GCA_947577245.1. Classification (NCBI taxonomy): domain Eukaryota; kingdom Metazoa; phylum Arthropoda; class Insecta; order Hymenoptera; family Andrenidae; genus Andrena; species Andrena bucephala. Next base: position 26,471,426 of record OX387716.1, on the reverse strand, counting down.
AAAATCGTCCGATCGACCAAACAACCATTGATCCCCGTTCCTCGTTCCATTGCGAACGTATTACTATCTTGGTTCGACCGCGGTCGTCGCGCTGGTTTTCGAGAAAATCGCGAAAAACTCCAATAGCTCCGAAATATTTCAAAGTCCCGACGGATTTCAAAGTCCTCCGGCACCGTCCTCCGAGAACGCCCAAAAACAAATCGTCTGATCGACCAAACCACCATTGATCCCCGTTCCTCGTTCCATTGCGAACGTATTACTCTGATGGTTCGACCGCGGTCGTCGCGCTGGTTTTCGATAAAATCGCTAAAAACTCCAATAGCTCCGAAATATTTCAAAGACCTCCGGCACCGTCCTCCGAGAACGCCAAAAAAAATTGTCCGATCGACCAAACAACCATTGATCCCCGTTCCTCTTTCCATTGCGAACGTATTACTCTGATGGTTCGACCGCGGTCGTGGCGCTGGTTTTCGAGAAAATCGCGAAAAACTCCGATAGCTCCGAAATATTTGAAAGTCCCGACGGATTTCAAAGTCCTCCGGCACCGTCCTCCGAAAACGCCCAAAAAAAAATCGTCCGATCGACCAAACAACAATTGATCCCCGTTCCTCGTTCCATTGTGAACGTATTACTCTGATGGTTCGACCGCGGTCGTCCCGCTGGTTTTCGAGAAAATCGCGAAAAACTCCAATAGCTCCGAAATATTTCAAAGTCCCGACGGATTTCAATGTCCTCCGGCACCGTCCTCCGAAAACGCCCAAAAAAAATTCGTCCGATCGGCCAAACAACCATTGATCCCCGTTCCGCGTTCCATTGCGAACGTATTACTATGTTGGTTCGACCGCGGTCGTGGCGCTGGTTTTCGAGAAAATCGCGAAAAACTCCAATAGCTCCGAAATATTTCAAAGTCCCGACGGATTACAAAGTCCTCCGGCACCGTCCTCCGAGAACGCCCAAAAAAAAATCGTCCGATCGACCAAACCACCATTGATCCCCGTTCCTCGTTCCATTGCGAACGTATTACTCTGATGGTTCGACCGCGGTCGTCGCGCTGGTTTTCGATAAAATCGCGAAAAACTCCAATAGCTCCGAAATATTTCAAAGACCTCCGGCACCGTCCTCCGAGATCGCCCCATAAAAAATCGTCCGATCGACCAAACAACCATTGATCCCCGTTCCTCGTTCCATTGCGAACGTATTACTATGTTGGTTCGACCGCGGTCGTCGCGCTGGTTTTCGAGAAAATCGCGAAAAACTCCAATAGCTCCGAAATATTTCAAAGTCCCGACGGATTTCAAAGTCCTCCGGCACCGTCCCCCGAGAACGCCCAAAAAAAGTCGTCCGATCGACCAAACAACCATTCATCCCTGTTCCTCTTTCCATTGCGAACGTATTACTCTGATAGTTCGACCGCGGTCGTCGCGCTGGTTTTCGATAATATCGCGAAAAACTCCAATAGCTCCGAAATATTTCAAAGACCTCCGGCACCGTCCTCCGAGAACGCCAAAAAAAATTGTCCGATCGAGCAAACAACCATTGATCCCCGTTCCTCGTTCCATTGCGAACGTATTACTCTGATGGTTCGACCGCGGTCGTCGCGCTGGTTTTCGAGAAAATCGCGAAAAACTACAATAGCTCCGAAATATTTCAAAGTCCACCGGCACCGTCCTCCGAGAACGCCCCAAAAAAAATCGTCCGATCGACCAAACAACCATTGATCCCCGTTCCTCGTTCCATTGCGAACGTATTACTATCTTGGTTCGACCGCGGTCGTCGCGCTGGTTTTCGAGAAAATCGCGAAAAACTCCAATAGCTCCGAAATATTTCAAAGTCCCGACGGATTTCAAAGTCCTCCGGCACCGTCCTCCGAGAACGCCCAAAAACAAATCGTCTGATCGACCAAACCACCATTGATCCCCGTTCCTCGTTCCATTGCGAACGTATTACTCTGATGGTTCGACCGCGGTCGTCGCGCTGGTTTTCGATAAAATCGCTAAAAACTCCAATAGCTCCGAAATATTTCAAAGACCTCCGGCACCGTCCTCCGAGAACGCCAAAAAAAATTGTCCGATCGACCAAACAACCATTGATCCCCGTTCCTCTTTCCATTGCGAACGTATTACTCTGATGGTTCGACCGCGGTCGTGGCGCTGGTTTTCGAGAAAATCGCGAAAAACTCCGATAGCTCCGAAATATTTGAAAGTCCCGACGGATTTCAAAGTCCTCCGGCACCGTCCTCCGAAAACGCCCAAAAAAAAATCGTCCGATCGACCAAACAACAATTGATCCCCGTTCCTCGTTCCATTGTGAACGTATTACTCTGATGGTTCGACCGCGGTCGTCCCGCTGGTTTTCGAGAAAATCGCGAAAAACTCCAATAGCTCCGAAATATTTCAAAGTCCCGACGGATTTCAATGTCCTCCGGCACCGTCCTCCGAAAACGCCCAAAAAAAATTCGTCCGATCGGCCAAACAACCATTGATCCCCGTTCCGCGTTCCATTGCGAACGTATTACTATGTTGGTTCGACCGCGGTCGTGGCGCTGGTTTTCGAGAAAATCGCGAAAAACTCCAATAGCTCCGAAATATTTCAAAGTCCCGACGGATTACAAAGTCCTCCGGCACCGTCCTCCGAGAACGCCCAAAAAAAAATCGTCCGATCGACCAAACCACCATTGATCCCCGTTCCTCGTTCCATTGCGAACGTATTACTCTGATGGTTCGACCGCGGTCGTCGCGCTGGTTTTCGATAAAATCGCGAAAAACTCCAATAGCTCCGAAATATTTCAAAGACCTCCGGCACCGTCCTCCGAGATCGCCCCATAAAAAATCGTCCGATCGACCAAACAACCATTGATCCCCGTTCCTCGTTCCATTGCGAACGTATTACTATGTTGGTTCGACCGCGGTCGTCGCGCTGGTTTTCGAGAAAATCGCGAAAAACTCCAATAGCTCCGAAGTATTTCAAAGTCCCGACGGATTTCAAAGTCCTCCGGCACCGTCCTCCGAGAACGCCCAAAAAAAGTCGTCCGATCGACCAAACAACCATTGATCCCCGTTCCTCTTTCCATTGCGAACGTATTACTCTGATAGTTCGACCGCGGTCGTCGTGCTGGTTTTCGAGAAAATGGCGAAAAACTCCAATAGCTCCGAAATATTTCAAAGTCCCGACGGATTTCAAAGTCCTCCGGCACCGTCCCCCGAGAACGCCAAAAAAAATCGTCCGATCGACCAAACAACCATTGATCCCCGTTCCTCGTTCCATTGCGAACGTATTACTCTGATGGTTCGACCGCGGTCGTCGCGCTGGTTTTCGAGAAAATCGCGAAAAACTCCAATAGCTCCGAAATATTTCAAATTCCTCCGGCACCGTCCTCCGAGAACGCCCAAAAAAAATCGTCGGATCGACCAAACAACCATTGATCCCCGTTCCTCGTTCCATTGCGAACGTATTACTCTGATGCTTCGACCGCGGTCGTCGCGCTGGTTTTCGAGAAAATCGCGAAAAACCCATGTAGCTCCGAAATATTTCAAAGTCCTCCGGCACCGTCCTCCGAGAACGCCCAAAAAAAAATCGTCCGATCGACCAAACAACCATTGATCCACGTTCCTCGTTCCATGGCGAACGTATTACTCTCATGGTTCGACCGCGGTTGTCGCGCTGGTTTTCGAGAAATTCGGGACAAACTCCAATAGCTCCGAAATATTTAAAGTCCGGACGGATTTCAAAGTCCTCCGGCACCGTCCTCCGAAAACGCCCAAAAAAAAATCGTCCGATCGGCCAAACAACCATTGATCCCCGTTCCGCGTTCCATTGCAAACGTATTACTCTGATGGTTCGACCGCGGTCGTCGCGCTGGTTTTCGAGAAAATCGCGAAAACTCCAATAGCTCCGAAATATTTCAAAGTCCCGACGGATTTCAAAGTCCTCCGGCACCGTCCTCCGAGAACGCCCAAAAAAAATCGTCCGATCGACCAAACAACCATTGATCCCCGTTCCTCGTTCCATGGCGATCGTAATACTCTGATTGTTCGACCGCGGTCGTGGCGCTGGTTTTCGAGAAAATCGCGAAAAACTCCGATAGCTCCGAAATATTTCAAAGTCCCGACGGATTTCAAAGTCCTCCGGCACCGTCCTCCGAGAACGCCCAAACAAAAATCGTCCGATCGACCAAACAACCGTTGATCCCCGTTCCTCGTTCCATTGCGAACGTATTACTATGTTGGTTCGACCGCGGTCGTCGCGCTGGTTTTCGAGAAAATCGCGAAAAACTCGAATAGCTCCGAAATATTTCAAAGTCCCGACGGATTTCAAAGTCCTCCGGCACCGTCCTCCGAGAAGGCCCAAAAAAAAATCGTCCGATCGACCAAACCACCATTGATCCCCGTTCCTCGTTCCATTGCGAACGTATTACTCTGATGGTTCGACCGCGGTCGTCGCGCTGGTTTTCGAGAAAATCGCGAAAAACTCCAATAGCTCCGAAATATTTCAAAGTCCTCCGGCACCGTCCTCCGAGAACGCCCCAAAAAAAATCGTCCGATCGACCAAACAACCATTGATCCCCGTTCCTCGTTCCATTGCGAACGTATTACTATGTTGGTTCGACCGCGGTCGTGGCGCTGGTTTTCGAGAAAATCGCGAAAAACTCCAATAGCTCCGAAATATTTCAAAGTCCCGACGGATTACAAAGTCCTCCGGCACCGTCCTCCGAGATCGCCTCAAAAAAAATCGTCCGATCGACCAAACAACCATTGATCCCCATTCCTCGTTCCATTGCGAACGTATTACTATGTTGGTTCGACCGCGGTCGTCGCGCTGGTTTTCGAGAAAATCGCGAAAAACTCCAATAGCTCCGAAATACTTCAAAGTCCCGACGGATTTCAAAGTCCTCCGGCACCGTCCTCCGAGAACGCCCAAAAAAAATCGTCCGATCGACCAAACAACCATTGATCCCCGTTCCTCGTTCCATTGCGAACGTATTACTATGTTGGTTCGAACGCGGTCGTCGTGCTGGTTTTCGAGAAAATCGCGAAAAACTCCAATAGCTCCGAAATATTTCAAAGTCCCGACGGATTTCAAAGTCCTCCGGCACCGTCCCCCGAGAACGCCCAAAAAAAGTCGTCCGATCGACCAAACAACCATTCATCCCTGTTCCTCTTTCCATTGCGAACGTATTACTCTGATAGTTCGACCGCGGTCGTCGCGCTGGTTTTCGATAATATCGCGAAAAACTCCAATAGCTCCGAAATATTTCAAAGACCTCCGGCACCGTCCTCCGAGAACGCCAAAAAAAATTGTCCGATCGAGCAAACAACCATTGATCCCCGTTCCTCGTTCCATTGCGAACGTATTACTCTGATGGTTCGACCGCGGTCGTCGCGCTGGTTTTCGAGAAAATCGCGAAAAACTACAATAGCTCCGAAATATTTCAAAGTCCACCGGCACCGTCCTCCGAGAACGCCCCAAAAAAAATCGTCCGATCGACCAAACAACCATTGATCCCCGTTCCTCGTTCCATTGCGAACGTATTACTATGTTGGTTCGACCGCGGTCGTCGTGCTGGTTTTCGAGAAAATCGCGAAAAACTCCAATAGCTCCGAAATATTTCAAAGTCCCGACGGATTTCAAAGTCCTCCGGCACCGTCCCCCGAGAACGCCCAAAAAAAGTCGTCCGATCGACCAAACAACCATTCATCCCTGTTCCTCTTTCCATTGCGAACGTATTACTCTGATAGTTCGACCGCGGTCGTCGCGCTGGTTTTCGATAATATCGCGAAAAACTCCAATAGCTCCGAAATATTTCAAAGACCTCCGGCACCGTCCTCCGAGAACGCCAAAAAAAATTGTCCGATCGAGCAAACAACCATTGATCCCCGTTCCTCGTTCCATTGCGAACGTATTACTCTGATGGTTCGACCGCGGTCGTCGCGCTGGTTTTCGAGAAAATCGCGAAAAACTACAATAGCTCCGAAATATTTCAAAGTCCACCGGCACCGTCCTGCGAGAACGCCCCAAAAAACATCGTCCGATCGACCAAACAACCATTGATCCCCGTTCCTCGTTCCATTGCGAACGTATTACTATGTTGGTTCGACCGCGGTCGTCGCGCTGGTTTTCGAGAAAATCGCGAAAAAATCCAATAGCTCCGAAATATTTCAAAGTCCCGACGGATTTCAAAGTCCTCCGGCACCGTCCTCCGAGAACGCCCAAAAAAAGTCGTCCGATAGACCAAACAACCATTGCTCCTCTTTCCATTGCGAACGTATTACTCTGATAGTTCGACCGCGGTCGTCGTGCTGGTTTTCGAGAAAATCGCGAAAAACTCCAATAGCTCCGAAATATTTCAAAGTCCCGACGGATTTCAAAGTCCTCCGGCACCGTCCCCCGAGAACGCCAAAAAAAATCGTCCGATCGACCAAACAACCATTGATCCCCGTTCCTCGTTCCATTGCGAACGTATTACTCTGATGGTTCGACCGCGGTCGTCCGCTGGTTTTCGAGAAAATCGCGAAAAACTCCAATAGCTCCGAAATATTTCAAAGTCCCGACGGATTTCAAAGTCCTCCGGCACCGTCCTCCGAGAAGGCCCAAAAAAAAATCGTCCGATCGACCAAACCACCATTGATCCCCGTTCCTCGTTCCATTGCGAACGTATTACTCTGATGGTTCGACCGCGGTCGTCGCGCTGGTTTTCGAGAAAATCGCGAAAACCTCCAATAGCTCCGAAATATTTCAAAGTCCTCCGGCACCGTCCTCCGAGAACGCCCCAAAAAAAATCGTCCGATCGACCAAACAACCATTGATCCCCGTTCCTCGTTCCATTGCGAACGTATTACTATGTTGGTTCGACCGCGGTCGTGGCGCTGGTTTTCGAGAAAATCGCGAAAAACTCCAATAGCTCCGAAATATTTCAAAGTCCCGACGGATTACAAAGTCCTCCGGCACCGTCCTACGAGAACGCCCAAAAAAAAATCGTCCGATCGACCAAACCACCATTGATCCCCGTTCCTCGTTCCATTGCGAACGTATTACTCTGATGGTTCGACCGCGGTCGTCGCGCTGGTTTTCGATAAAATCGCGAAAAACTCCAATAGCTCCGAAATATTTCAAAGTCCCGACGGATTTCAAAGTCCTCCGGCACCGTCCTCCGAGAACGCCAAGGAAAATCGTCCGATCGTCCAAACAACCATTGTTTCCCGTTCCTCGTTCCATGGCGAACGTATTACTCTCATGGTTCGACCGCGGTTGTCGCGCTGGTTTTCGAGAAATTCGGGACAAACTCCAATAGCTCCGAAATATTTCAAAGTCCCGACGGATTTCAAAGTCCTCCGGCACCGTCTTCCGAGAACGCCAAAAAAAATCGTCCGATCGACCAAACAACCATTGATCCCCGTTCTTCGTTCCATTGCGAACGTATTACTCTGATGGTTCGACCGCGGTCGTCGCGCTGGTTTTCGAGAAAATCGCGAAAAATTCGAATAGCTCCGAAATATTTCAAAGTCCTCCGGCACCGTCCTCCGTGAACGCACAAAAAAAATCGTCCGATCGACCAAACAACCATTGATCCCCGTTCCTCGTTCCATGGCGAACGTATTACTCTGATGGTTCGACCGCGGTCGTGGCGCTGGTTTCGAGAAAATCGCGAAAAACTCCGATAGCTCCGAAATATTTCGAAGTCCCGGCGGATTTCAAAGTCCTCCGGCACCGTCCTCCGAAAACGCCCAAAAAAAAATCGTCCGATCGGCCAAACAACCATTGATCCCCGTTCCGCGTTCCATTGCGAACGTATTACTCTGATGGTTCGACCGTGGTCGTCGCGCTGGTTTTCGAGAAAATCGCGAAAAACTCCAATAGCTCCGAAATATTTCAAAGTCCCGACGGATTTCAAAGTCCTCCGGCACCGTCCTCCGAGAACGCCAAGCAAAATCGTCCGATCGTCCAAACAACCATTCATCCCCGTTCCTCGTTCCATTGCGAACGTATTACTATGTTGGTTCGACCGCGGTCGTCGCGCTGGTTTTCGAGAAAATCGCGAAAAACTCCAATAGCTCCGAAATATTTCAAAGACCTCCGGCACCGTCCTCCGAGATCGCCCAAAAAAAAATTGTCCGATCGACCAAACAACCATTAATTCCCGTTCCTCGTTCCATTGCGAACGTATTACTATGTTGGTTCGACCGCGGTCATCGCGCTGGTTCTCGAGAAAATCGCGAAAAACTCCAATAGCTCCGAAATATTTCAAAGTCCCGACGGATTTCAAAGTCCTCCGGCACCGTCCTCCGAGAACGCCCATAAAATGTCGTCCGATCGACCAAACAACCATTGATCCCCGTTCCTCGTTCCATTGCGAACGTATTACTATCTTGGTTCGACCGCGGTCGTCGCGCTGGTTTTCGAGAAAATCGCGAAAAACTCCAATAGCTCCGAAATATTTCAAATTCCTCCGGCACCGTCCTCCGAGAACGCCCAAAAAAAGTCGTCCGATGGACCAAACAACCATTGATCCCCATTCCTCGTTCCATTGCGAACGTATTAGTCTGATGGTTCGACCGCGGTCGTCGCGCTGGTTTTCGATAAAATCGCGAAAAACCCCTATAGCTCCGAAATATTTCAAAGTCCTCCGGCACCGTCCTCCGAGAACGCCCAAAAAAAATCGTCGGATCGACCAAACAACCATTGATCCCCGTTCCTCGTTCCATTGCGAACGTATTACTCTGATGCTTCGACCGCGGTCGTCGCGCTGGTTTTCGAGAAATTCGGGACAAACTGCAATAGCTCCGAAATATTTCAAAGTCCCGACGGATTTCAAAGTCCTCCGGCACCGTCCTCCGAGAACGCCAAGGAAAATCGTCCGATCGTCCAAACAACCATTGTTTCCCGTTCCTCGTTCCATTGCGAACGTATTACTATGTTGGTTCGACCGCGGTCGTCGCGCTGGTTTTCGAGAAAATCGCGAAAAACTCCAATAGCTCCGAAATATTTCAAAGTCCCGACGGATTTCAAAGTCCTCCGGCACCGTCTTCCGAGAACGCCGAAAAAAATCGTCCGATCGACCAAACAACCATTGATCCCCGTTCTTCGTTCCATTGCGAACGTATTACTCTGATGGTTCGACCGTGGTCGTCGCGCTGGTTTTCGAGAAAATCGCGAAAAACTCCAATAGCTCCGAAATATTTCAAAGTCCCGACGGATTTCAAAGTCCTCCGGCACCGTCCTCCGAGAACGCCAAGGAAAATCGTCCGATCGTCCAAACAACCATTGTTTCCCGTTCCTCGTTCCATTGCGAACGTATTACTATGTTGGTTCGACCGCGGTCGTCGCGCTGGTTTTCGAGAAAATCGCGAAAAACTCCAATAGCTCCGAAATATTTCAAAGTCCCGACGGATTTCAAAGTCCTCCGGTACCGTCTTCCGAGAACGCCGAAAAAAATCGTCCGATCGACCAAACAACCATTGATCCCCGTTCTTCGTTCCATTGCGAACGTATTACTCTGATGGTTCGTCCGCGGTCGTCGCGCTGGTTTTCGAGAAAATCGCGAAAAACTCGAATAGCTCCGAAATATTTCAAAGTCCCGACGGATTTCAAAGTCCTCCGGCACCGTCCTCCGAGAACGCCCAAAAAAAAAATCGTCCGATCGACCAAACAACCATTGATCCCCGTTCCCGGTTCCATTGCGAACGTATTACTCTGATGGTTCGACCGCGGTCGTCGCGCTCATTTTCGACAAAATCGCGAAAAACTCCAATAGCTCCGAAATATTTCAAAGACCTCCGGCACCGTCCTCCGAGATCGCCCAAAAAAAAATTGTCCGATCGACCAAACAACCATTAATTCCCGTTCCTCGTTCCATTGCGAACGTATTACTATGTTGGTTCGACCGCGGTCATCGCGCTGGTTTTCGAGAAAATCGCGAAAAACTCCAATAGCTCCGAAATATTTCAAAGTCCCGACGGATTTCAAAGTCCTCCGGAACCGTCCTCCGAGAACGCCCATAAAAAGTCGTCCGATCGACCAAACAACCATTGATCCCCGTTCCTCGTTCCATTGCGAACGTATTACTATCTTGGTTCGACCGCGGTCGTCGCGCTGGTTTTCGAGAAAATCGCGAAAAACTCCAATAGCTCCGAAATATTTCAAAGTCCCGACGGATTTCAAAGTCCTCCGGCACCGTCCTCCGAGAACGCCCCAAAAAAAATCGTCTGATCGACCAAACCACCATTGATCCCCGTTCCTCGTTCCATTGCGAACGTATTACTCTGATGGTTCGACCGCGGTCGTCGCGCTGGTTTTCGATAAAATCGCGAAAAACTCCAATAGCTCCGAAATATTTCAAAGACCTCCGGCACCGTCCTCAGAGAACGCCAAAAAAAATTGTCCGATCGACCAAACAACCATTGATCCCCGTTCCTCGTTCCATTGCGAACGTATTACTCTGATGGTTCGACCGCGGTCGTGGCGCTGGTTTTCGAGAAAATCGCGAAAAACTCCGATAGCTCCGAAATATTTCAAAGTCCCGACGGATTTCAAAGTCCTCCGGCACCGGCCTCCGAGAACGCCCAAAAAAAAATCGTCCGATCGACCAAACAACCATTGATCCCCGTTCCTCGTTCCATTGCGAACGTATTACTGTGATGGTTCGACCGCGGTCGTCGCGCTGGTTTTCGAGAAAATCGCGAAAAACTCCAATAGCTCCGAAATATTTCAAAGTCCTCCGGCACCGTCCTCCGAGAACGCCCCAAAAAAAATCGTCCGATCGACCAAACAACCATTGATCCCCGTTCCTCATTCCATTGCGAACGTATTACTATGTTGGTTCGACCGCGGTCGTGGCGCTGGTTTTCGAGAAAATCGCGAAAAACTCCAATAGCTCCGAAATATTTCAAAGTCCTGACGGATTTCAAAGTCCTCCGGCACCGTCCTCCGAGAACGCCCAAAAAAAAATCGTCCGATCGACCAAACCACCATTGATCCCCGTTCCTCGTTCCATTGCGAACGTATTACTCTGATGGTTCGACCGCGGTCGTCGCGCTGGTTTTCGATAAAATCGCGAAAAACTCCAATAGCTCCGAAATATTTCAAAGACCTCCGGCACCGTCCTCCGAGATCGCCCCAAAAAAAATCGTCCGATCGACCAAACAACCATTGATCCCCGTTCCTCGTTCCATTGCGAACGTATTACTATGTTGGTTCGACCGCGGTCGTCGCGCTGGTTTTCGAGAAAATCGCGAAAAACTCCAATAGCTCCGAAATATTTCGAAGTCCCGACGGATTTCAAAGTCCTCCGGCACCGTCCTCCGAGAACGCCCAAAAAAAGTCGTCCGATCGACCAAACAACCATTGATCCCCGTTCCTCTTTCCATTGCGAACGTATTACTCTGATAGTTCGACTGCGGTCGTCGTGCTGGTTTTCGAGAAAATCGCGAAAAACTCCAATAGCTCCGAAATATTTCAAAGTCCCGACGGATTTCAAAGTCCTCCGGCACCGTCCCCCGAGAACGCCAAAAAAAATCGTCCGATCGACCAAACAACCATTGATACCCGTTCCTCGTTCCATTGCGAACGTATTACTCTGATGGTTCGACCGCGGTCGTCGCGCTGGTTTTCGAGAAAATCGCGAAAAACTCCAATAGCTCCGAAATATTTCAAAGTCCTCCGGCACCGTCCTCCGAGAACGCCCAAAAAAAAATCGTCCGATCGACCAAACAACCATTGATCCCCGTTCCTCGTTCCATTGCGAACGTATTACTATGTTGGTTCGACCGCGGTCGTCGCGTTGGTTTTCGAGAAAATCGCGAAAAACTCCAATAGCTCCGAAATACTTCAAAGTCCCGACGTATTTCAAAGTCCTCCGGCACCGTCCTCCGAGAACGCCCAAAAAAAATCGTCCGATCGACCAAACAACCATTGATCCCCGTTCCTCGTTCCATTGCGAACGTATTACTCTGATGGTTCGACCGCGGTCGTCGCGCTGGTTTTCGAGAAAATCGCGAAAAACTCCAATAGCTCCGAAATATTTCAAAGTCCTCCGGCACCGTCCTCCGAGAACGCCCAAAAAAAATCGTCGGATCGACCAAACAACCATTGATCCCCGTTCCTCGTTCCATTGCGAACGTATTACTCTGATGCTTCGACCGCGGTCGTCGCGCTGGTTTTCGAGAAAATCGCGAAAAACCCATGTAGCTCCGAAATATTTCAAAGTCCTCCGGCACCGTCCTCCGAGAACGCCCAAAAAAAAATCGTCCGATCGACCAAACAACCATTGATCCCCGTTCCTCGTTCCATGGCGAACGTATTACTCTCATGGTTCGACCGCGGTTGTCGCGCTGGTTTTCGAGAAATTCGGGACAAACTCCAATAGCTCCGAAATATTTCAAAGTCCCGACGGATTTCAAAGTCCTCCGGCACCGTCCTCCGAAAACGCCCAAAAAAAAATCGTCCGATCGGCCAAACAACCATTGATCCCCGTTCCGCGTTCCATGGCGAACGTATTACTCTCATGGTTCGACCGCGGTTGTCGCGCTGGTTTTCGAGAAATTCGGGACAAACTCCAATAGCTCCGAAATATTTCAAAGTCCCGACGGATTTCAAAGTCCTCCGGCACCGTCCTCCGAAAACGCCCAAAAAAAAATCGTCCGATCGACCAAACAACCATTGATCCCCGTTCCTCGTTCCATTGCGAACGTATTACTATGTTGGTTCGACCGCGGTCGTCGCGCTGGTTTTCGAGAAAATCGCGAAAAACTCCAATAGCTCCGAAATACTTCAAAGTCCCGACGTATTTCAAAGTCCTCCGGCACCGTCCTCCGAGAACGCCCAAAAAAAATCGTCCGATCGACCAAACAACCATTGATCCCCGTTCCTCGTTCCATTGCGAACGTATTACTCTGATGGTTCGACCGCGGTCGTCGCGCTGGTTTTCGAGAAAATCGCGAAAAACTCCAATAGCTCCGAAATATTTCAAAGTCCTCCGGCACCGTCCTCCGAGAACGCCCAAAAAAAATCGTCGGATCGACCAAACAACCATTGATCCCCGTTCCTCGTTCCATTGCGAACGTATTACTCTGATGCTTCGACCGCGGTCGTCGCGCTGGTTTTCGAGAAAATCGCGAAAAACCCATGTAGCTCCGAAATATTTCAAAGTCCTCCGGCACCGTCCTCCGAGAACGCCCAAAAAAAAATCGTCCGATCGACCAAACAACCATTGATCCCCGTTCCTCGTTCCATGGCGAACGTATTACTCTCATGGTTCGACCGCGGTTGTCGCGCTGGTTTTCGAGAAATTCGGGACAAACTCCAATAGCTCCGAAATATTTCAAAGTCCCGACGGATTTCAAAGTCCTCCGGCACCGTCCTCCGAAAACGCCCAAAAAAAAATCGTCCGATCGGCCAAACAACCATTGATCCCCGTTCCGCGTTCCATTGCGAACGTATTACTTTGATGGTTCGACCGTGGTCGTCGCGCTGGTTTTCGAGAAAATCGCGAAAAACTCCAATAGCTCCGAAATATTTCAAAGTCCCGACGGATTTCAAAGACCTCCGGCACCGTCCTCCGAGAACGCCAAGGAAAATCGTCCGATCGTCCAATCAACCATTGTTTCCCGTTCCTCGTTCCATTGCGAACGTATTACTATGTTGGTTCGACCGCGGTCGTCGCGCTGGTTTTCGAGAAAATCGCGAAAAACTCCAATAGCTCCGAAATATTTCAAAGTCCCGACGGATTTCAAAGTCCTCCGGCACCGTCTTCCGAGAATGCCAAAAAAAATCGTCCGATCGACCAAACAACCATTGATCCCCGTTCTTCGTTCCATTGCGAACGTATTACTCTGATGGTTCGACCGCGGTCGTCGCGCTGGTTTTCGAGAAAATCGCGAAAAATTCGAATAGCTCCGAAATATTTCAAAGTCCTCCGGCACCGTCCTCCGTGAACGCACAAAAAAAATCGTCCGATCGACCAAACAACCATTGATCCCCGTTCCTCGTTCCATGGCGAACGTATTACTCTGATGGTTCGACCGCGGTCGTGGCGCTGGTTTCGAGAAAATCGCGAAAAACTCCGATAGCTCCGAAATATTTCGAAGTCCCGGCGGATTTCAAAGTCCTCCGGCACCGTCCTCCGAAAACGCCCAAAAAAAAATCGTCCGATCGACCAAACAACCATTGATCCCCGTTCCTCGTTCCATTGCGAACGTATTACTATGTTGGTTCGACCGCGGTCGTCGCGCTGGTTTTCGAGAAAATCGCGAAAAACTCCAATAGCTCCGAAATACTTCAAAGTCCCGACGTATTTCAAAGTCCTCCGGCACCGTCCTCCGAGAACGCCCAAAAAAAATCGTCCGATCGACCAAACAACCATTGATCCCCGTTCCTCGTTCCATTGCGAACGTATTACTCTGATGGTTCGACCGCGGTCGTCGCGCTGGTTTTCGAGAAAATCGCGAAAAACTCCAATAGCTCCGAAATATTTCAAAGTCCTCCGGCACCGTCCTCCGAGAACGCCCAAAAAAAATCGTCGGATCGACCAAACAACCATTGATCCCCGTTCCTCGTTCCATTGCGAACGTATTACTCTGATGCTTCGACCGCGGTCGTCGCGCTGGTTTTCGAGAAAATCGCGAAAAACCCATGTAGCTCCGAAATATTTCAAAGTCCTCCGGCACCGTCCTCCGAGAACGCCCAAAAAAAAATCGTCCGATCGACCAAACAACCATTGATCCCCGTTCCTCGTTCCATGGCGAACGTATTACTCTCATGGTTCGACCGCGGTTGTCGCGCTGGTTTTCGAGAAATTCGGGACAAACTCCAATAGCTCCGAAATATTTCAAAGTCCCGACGGATTTCAAAGTCCTCCGGCACCGTCCTCCGAAAACGCCCAAAAAAAAATCGTCCGATCGGCCAAACAACCATTGATCCCCGTTCCGCGTTCCATTGCGAACGTATTACTTTGATGGTTCGACCGTGGTCGTCGCGCTGGTTTTCGAGAAAATCGCGAAAAACTCCAATAGCTCCGAAATATTTCAAAGTCCCGACGGATTTCAAAGACCTCCGGCACCGTCCTCCGAGAACGCCAAGGAAAATCGTCCGATCGTCCAAACAACCATTGTTTCCCGTTCCTCGTTCCATTGCGAACGTATTACTATGTTGGTTCGACCGCGGTCGTCGCGCTGGTTTTCGAGAAAATCGCGAAAAACTCCAATAGCTCCGAAATATTTCAAAGTCCCGACGGATTTCAAAGTCCTCCGGCACCGTCTTCCGAGAATGCCAAAAAAAATCGTCCGATCGACCAAACAACCATTGATCCCCGTTCTTCGTTCCATTGCGAACGTATTACTCTGATGGTTCGACCGCGGTCGTCGCGCTGGTTTTCGAGAAAATCGCGAAAAATTCGAATAGCTCCGAAATATTTCAAAGTCCTCCGGCACCGTCCTCCGTGAACGCACAAAAAAAATCGTCCGATCGACCAAACAACCATTGATCCCCGTTCCTCGTTCCATGGCGAACGTATTACTCTGATGGTTCGACCGCGGTCGTGGCGCTGGTTTCGAGAAAATCGCGAAAAACTCCGATAGCTCCGAAATATTTCGAAGTCCCGGCGGATTTCAAAGTCCTCCGGCACCGTCCTCCGAGAACGCCCAAAAAAAAATCGTCCGATCGACCAAACAACCATTGATCCCCGCTCCTCGTTCCATGGCGAACGTGTTACTCTCATGGTTCGACCGCGGTTGTCGCGCTGGTTTTCGAGAAATTCGGGAAAAACTCCAATAGCTCCGAAATATTTCAAAGTCCCGACGGATTTCAAAGTCCTCCGGCACCGTCCTCCGAAAACGCCCAAAAAAAAATCGTCCGATCGGCCAAACAACCATTGATCCCCGTTCCGCGTTCCATTGCGAACGTATTACTCTGATGGTTCGACCGTGGTCGTCGCGCTGGTTTTCGAGAAAATCGCGAAAAACTCCAATAGCTCCGAAATATTTCAAAGTCCCGACGGATTTCAAAGTCCTCCGGCACCGTCTTCCGAGAACGCCAAAAAAAATCGTCCGATCGACCAAACAACCATTGATCCCCGTTCTTCGTTCCATTGCGAACGTATTACTCTGATGGTTCGTCCGCGGTCGTCGCGTTGGTTTTCGAGAAAATCGCGAAAAACTCGAATAGCTCCGAAATATTTCAAAGTCCCGACGGATTTCAAAGTCCTCCGGCAACGTCCTCCGAGAACGCCCAAAAAAAAAATCGTCCGATCGACCAAACAACCATTGATCCCCGTTCCTCGTTCCATTGCGAACGTATTACTCTGATGGTTCGACCGCGGTCGTCGCGCTCATTTTCGACAAAATCGCGAAAAACTCCAATAGCTCCGAAATATTTCAAAGACCTCCGGCACCGTCCTCCGAGATCGCCCAAAAAAAAATTGTCCGATCGACCAAACAACCATTAATTCCCGTTCCTCGTTCCATTGCGAACGTATTACTATGTTGGTTCGACCGCGGTCATCGCGCTGGTTTTCGAGAAAATCGCGAAAAACTCCAATAGCTCCGAAATATTTCAAAGTCCCGACGGATTTCAAAGTCCTCCGGCACCGTCCTCCGAGAACGCCCATAAAAAGTCGTCCGATCGACCAAACAACCATTGATCCCGGTTCCTCGTTCCATTGCGAACGTATTACTATCTTGGTTCGACCGCGGTCGTCGCGCTGGTTTTCGAGAAAATCGCGAAAAACCCATGTAGCTCCGAAATATTTCAAAGTCCTCCGGCACCGTCCTCCGAGAACGCCCAAAAAAAAATCGTCCGATCGACCAAACAACCATTGATCCCCGTTCCTCGTTCCATGGCGAACGTATTATTCTCATGGTTCGACCGCGGTTGTCGCGCTGGTTTTCGAGAAATTCGGGACAAACTCCAATAGCTCCGAAATATTTCAAAGTCCCAACGGATTTCAAAGTCCTCCGGCACCGTCCTCCGAAAACGCCCAAAAAAAAATCGTCCGATCGGCCAAACAACCATTGATCCCCGTTCCGCGTTCCATTGCGAACGTATTACTTTGATGGTTCGACCGTGGTCGTCGCGCTGGTTTTCGAGAAAATCGCGAAAAACTCCAATAGCTCCGAAATATTTCAAAGTCCCGACGGATTTCAAAGTCCTCCGGCACCGTCCTCCGAAAACGCCCAAAAAAAAATCGTCCGATCGGCCAAACAACCATTGATCCCCGTTCCGCGTTCCATTGCGAACGTATTACTCTGATGGTTCGACCGTGGTCGTCGCGCTGGTTTTCGAGAAAATCGCGAAAAACTCCAATAGCTCCGAAATATTTCAAAGTCCCGACGGATTTCAAAGTCCTCCGGCACCGTCTTCCGAGAACGCCAAAAAAAATCGTCCGATCGACCAAACAACCATTGATCCCCGTTCTTCGTTCCATTGCGAACGTATTACTCTGATGGTTCGACCGCGGTCGTCGCGCTGGTTTTCGAGAAAATCGCGAAAAATTCGAATAGCTCCGAAATATTTCAAAGTCCTCCGGCACCGTCCTCCGAGAACGCCCCAAAAAAAATCGTCCGATCGACCAAACAACCATTGATCCCCGTTCCTCGTTCCATTGCGAACGTATTACTATGTTGGTTCGACCGCGGTCGTGGCGCTGGTTTTCGAGAAAATCGCGAAAAACTCCAATAGCTCCGAAATATTTCAAAGTCCTGACGGATTTCAAAGTCCTCCGGCACCGTCCTCCGAGAACGCCCAAAAAAAAATCGTCCGATCGACCAAACCACCATTGATCCCCGTTCCTCGTTCCATTGCGAACGTATTACTCTGATGGTTCGACCGCGGTCGTCGCGCTGGTTTTCGATAAAATCGCGAAAAACTCCAATAGCTCCGAAATATTTCAAAGACCTCCGGCACCGTCCTCCGAGATCGCCCCAAAAAAAATCGTCCGATCGACCAAACAACCATTGATCCCCGTTCCTCGTTCCATTGCGAACGTATTACTATGTTGGTTCGACCGCGGTCGTCGCGCTGGTTTTCGAGAAAATCGCGAAAAACTCCAATAGCTCCGAAATATTTCAAAGTCCCGACGGATTTCAAAGTCCTCCGGCACCGTCCTCCGAGAACGCCCAAAAAAAGTCGTCCGATCGACCAAACAACCATTGATCCCCGTTCCTCTTTCCATTGCGAACGTATTACTCTGATAGTTCGACCGCGGTCGTCGTGCTGGTTTTCGAGAAAATCGCGAAAAACTCCAATAGCTCCGAAATATTTCAAAGTCCCGACGGATTTCAAAGTCCTCCGGCACCGTCCTCCGAAAACGCCCAAAAAAAAATCTTCCGATCGGCCAAACAACCATTGATCCCCGTTCCGCGTTCCATTGCGAACGTATTACTTTGATGGTTCGACCGTGGTCGTCGCGCTGGTTTTCGAGAAAATCGCGAAAAACTCCAATAGCTCCGAAATATTTCAAAGTCCCGACGGATTTCAAAGTCCTCCGGCACCGTCCTCCGAGAACGCCAAGGAAAATCGTCCGATCGTCCAAACAACCATTGTTTCCCGTTCCTCGTTCCATTGCGAACGTATTACTATGCTGGTTCGACCGCGGTCGTCGCGCTGGTTTTCGAGAAAATCGCGAAAAACTCCAATAGCTCCGAAATATTTCAAAGTCCCGACGGATTTCAAAGTCCTCCGGCACCGTCCTCCGAGAACGCCCCAAAAAAAATCGTCTGATCGACCAAACCACCATTGATCCCCGTTCCTCGTTCCATTGCGAACGTATTACTCTGATGGTTCGACCGCGGTCGTCGCGCTGGTTTTCGATAAAATCGCGAAAAACTCCAATAGCTCCGAAATATTTCAAAGACCTCCGGCACCGTCCTCAGAGAACGCCAAAAAAAATTGTCCGATCGACCAAACAACCATTGATCCCCGTTCCTCGTTCCATTGCGAACGTATTACTCTGATGGTTCGACCGCGGTCGTGGCGCTGGTTTTCGAGAAAATCGCGAAAAACTCCGATAGCTCCGAAATATTTCAAAGTCCCGACGGATTTCAAAGTCCTCCGGCACCGGCCTCCGAGAACGCCCAAAAAAAAATCGTCCGATCGACCAAACAACCATTGATCCCCGTTCCTCGTTCCATTGCGAACGTATTACTGTGATGGTTCGACCGCGGTCGTCGCGCTGGTTTTCGAGAAAATCGCGAAAAACTCCAATAGCTCCGAAATATTTCAAAGTCCTCCGGCACCGTCCTCCGAGAACGCCCCAAAAAAAATCGTCCGATCGACCAAACAACCATTGATCCCCGTTCCTCGTTCCATTGCGAACGTATTACTATGTTGGTTCGACCGCGGTCGTGGCGCTGGTTTTCGAGAAAATCGCGAAAAACTCCAATAGCTCCGAAATATTTCAAAGTCCTGACGGATTTCAAAGTCCTCCGGCACCGTCCTCCGAGAACGCCCAAAAAAAAATCGTCCGATCGACCAAACCACCATTGATCCCCGTTCCTCGTTCCATTGCGAACGTATTACTCTGATGGTTCGACCGCGGTCGTCGCGCTGGTTTTCGATAAAATCGCGAAAAACTCCAATAGCTCCGAAATATTTCAAAGACCTCCGGCACCGTCCTCCGAGATCGCCCCAAAAAAAATCGTCCGATCGACCAAACAACCATTGATCCCCGTTCCTCGTTCCATTGCGAACGTATTACTATGTTGGTTCGACCGCGGTCGTCGCGCTGGTTTTCGAGAAAATCGCGAAAAACTCCAATAGCTCCGAAATATTTCGAAGTCCCGACGGATTTCAAAGTCCTCCGGCACCGTCCTCCGAGAACGCCCAAAAAAAGTCGTCCGATCGACCAAACAACCATTGATCCCCGTTCCTCTTTCCATTGCGAACGTATTACTCTGATAGTTCGACTGCGGTCGTCGTGCTGGTTTTCGAGAAAATCGCGAAAAACTCCAATAGCTCCGAAATATTTCAAAGTCCCGACGGATTTCAAAGTCCTCCGGCACCGTCCCCCGAGAACGCCAAAAAAAATCGTCCGATCGACCAAACAACCATTGATACCCGTTCCTCGTTCCATTGCGAACGTATTACTCTGATGGTTCGACCGCGGTCGTCGCGCTGGTTTTCGAGAAAATCGCGAAAAACTCCAATAGCTCCGAAATATTTCAAAGTCCTCCGGCACCGTCCTCCGAGAACGCCCAAAAAAAAATCGTCCGATCGACCAAACAACCATTGATCCCCGTTCCTCGTTCCATTGCGAACGTATTACTATGTTGGTTCGACCGCGGTCGTCGCGTTGGTTTTCGAGAAAATCGCGAAAAACTCCAATAGCTCCGAAATACTTCAAAGTCCCGACGTATTTCAAAGTCCTCCGGCACCGTCCTCCGAGAACGCCCAAAAAAAATCGTCCGATCGACCAAACAACCATTGATCCCCGTTCCTCGTTCCATTGCGAACGTATTACTCTGATGGTTCGACCGCGGTCGTCGCGCTGGTTTTCGAGAAAATCGCGAAAAACTCCAATAGCTCCGAAATATTTCAAAGTCCTCCGGCACCGTCCTCCGAGAACGCCCAAAAAAAATCGTCGGATCGACCAAACAACCATTGATCCCCGTTCCTCGTTCCATTGCGAACGTATTACTCTGATGCTTCGACCGCGGTCGTCGCGCTGGTTTTCGAGAAAATCGCGAAAAACCCATGTAGCTCCGAAATATTTCAAAGTCCTCCGGCACCGTCCTCCGAGAACGCCCAAAAAAAAATCGTCCGATCGACCAAACAACCATTGATCCCCGTTCCTCGTTCCATGGCGAACGTATTACTCTCATGGTTCGACCGCGGTTGTCGCGCTGGTTTTCGAGAAATTCGGGACAAACTCCAATAGCTCCGAAATATTTCAAAGTCCCGACGGATTTCAAAGTCCTCCGGCACCGTCCTCCGAAAACGCCCAAAAAAAAATCGTCCGATCGGCCAAACAACCATTGATCCCCGTTCCGCGTTCCATGGCGAACGTATTACTCTCATGGTTCGACCGCGGTTGTCGCGCTGGTTTTCGAGAAATTCGGGACAAACTCCAATAGCTCCGAAATATTTCAAAGTCCCGACGGATTTCAAAGTCCTCCGGCAACGTCCTCCGAGAACGCCCAAAAAAAAAATCGTCCGATCGACCAAACAACCATTGATCCCCGTTCCTCGTTCCATTGCGAACGTATTACTCTGATGGTTCGACCGCGGTCGTCGCGCTCATTTTCGACAAAATCGCGAAAAACTCCAATAGCTCCGAAATATTTCAAAGACCTCCGGCACCGTCCTCCGAGAACGCCCAAAAAAAATCGTCGGATCGACCAAACAACCATTGATCCCCGTTCCTCGTTCCATTGCGAACGTATTACTCTGATGCTTCGACCGCGGTCGTCGCGCTGGTTTTCGAGAAAATCGCGAAAAACTCCAATAGCTCCGAAATATTTCAAAGACCTCCGGCACCGTCCTCCGAGATCGCCCAAAAAAAAATTGTCCGATCGACCAAACAACCATTAATTCCCGTTCCTCGTTCCATTGCGAACGTATTACTATGTTGGTTCGACCGCGGTCGTCGCGCTGGTTTTCGATAAAATCGCGAAAAACTCCAATAGCTCCGAAATATTTCAAAGACCTCCGGCACCGTCCTCCGAGATCGCCCAAAAAAAAATCGTCCGATCGACCTAACAACCATTGATTCCCGTTCCTCGTTCCATTGCGAACGTATTACTATGTTGGTTCGACCGCGGTCATCGCGCTGGTTTTCGAGAAAATAGCGAAAAACTCCAATAGCTCCGAAATATTTCAAAGTCCCGACGGATTTCAAAGTCCTCCGGCACCGTCCTCCGAGAACGCCCAAAAAAAGTCGTCCGATCGACCAAACAACCATTCAACCCTGTTCCTCTTTCCATTGCGAACGTATTACTCTGATAGTTCGACCGCGGTCGTCGCGCTGGTTTTCGATAAAATCGCGAAAAACTCCAATAGCTCCGAAATATTTCAAAGACCTCCGGCACCGTCCTCCGAGAACGCCAAAAAAAATTGTCCGATCGAGCAAACAACCATTGATCCCCGTTCCTCGTTCCATTGCGAACGTATTACTCTGATGGTTCGACCGCGGTCGTCGCGCTGGTTTTCGAGAAAATCGCGAAAAACTACAATAGCTCCGAAATATTTCAAAGTCCACCGGCACCGTCCTCCGAGAACGCCCCAAAAAAAATCGTCCGATCGACCAAACAACCATTGATCCCCGTTCCTCGTTCCATTGCGAACGTATTACTATCTTGGTTCGACCGCGGTCGTCGCGCTGGTTTTCGAGACAATCGCGAAAAACTACAATAGCTCCGAAATATTTCAAAGTCCTCCGGCACCGTCCTCCGAGAACGCCCCCAAAAAAATCGTACGATCGACCAAACAACCATTGATCCCCGTTCCTCGTTCCATTGCGAACGTATTACTATGTTGGTTCGACCGCGGTCGTCGCGCTGGTTTACGAGAAAATCGCGAAAAACTCCAATAGCTCCGAAATATTTCAAAGTCCCGACGGATTTCAAAGTCCTCCGGCACCGTCCTCCGAGAACGCCCAAAAAAAGTCGTCCGATCGACCAAACAACCATTGATCCCCGTTCCTCTTTCCATTGCGAACGTATTACTCTGATGGTTCGACCGCGGTCGTCGCGCTGGTTTTCGAGAAAATCGCGAAAAACTCCAATAGCTCCGAAATATTTCAAAGTCCTCCGGCACCGTCCTCCGTGAACGCACAAAAAAAATCGTCCGATCGACCAAACAACCATTGATCCCCGTTCCTCGTTCCATGGCGAACGTATTACTCTGATGGTTCGACCGCGGTCGTGGCGCTGGTTTTCGAGAAAATCGCGAAAAACTCCGATAGCTCCGAAATATTTCAAAGTCCCGACGGATTTCAAAGTCCTCCGGCACCGTCCTCCGAGAACGCCCAAAAAAAAATCGTCCGATCGACCAAACAACCATTGATCCCCGTTCCTCGTTCCATTGCGAACGTATTACTCTGATGGTTCGACCGCGGTCGTCGCGCTGGTTTTCGATAAAATCGCGAAAAACTCCAATAGCTCCGAAATATTTCAAAGACCTCCGGCACCGTCCTCCGAGAACGCCCCAAAAAAAATCGTCCGATCGACCAAACAACCATTGATCCCCGTTCCTCGTTCCATTGCGAACGTATTACTCTGATAGTTCGACCGCGGTCGTCGCGCTGTTTTTCGAGAAAATCGCGAAAAACTCCAATAGCTCCGAAATATTTCAAAGACCTCCGGCACCGTCCTCCGAGAACGCCAAAAAAAATTGTCCGATCGACCAAACAACCATTGATCCCCGTTCCTCGTTCCATTGCGAACGTATTACTATGTTGGTTCGACCGCGGTCGTCGCGCTGGTTTTCGAGAAAATCGCGAAAAACTCCAATAGCTCCGAAATACTTCAAAGTCCCGACGTATTTCAAAGTCCTCCGGCACCGTCCTCCGAGAACGCCCAAAAAAAATCGTCCGATCGACCAAACAACCATTGATCCCCGTTCCTCGTTCCATTGCGAACGTATTACTCTGATGGTTCGACCGCGGTCGTCGCGCTGGTTTTCGAGAAAATCGCGAAAAACTCCAATAGCTCCGAAATATTTCAAATTCCTCCGGCACCGTCCTCCGAGAACGCCCAAAAAAAGTCGTCCGATGGACCAAACAACCATTGATCCCCATTCCTCGTTCCATTGCGAACGTATTAGTCTGATGGTTCGACCGCGGTCGTCGCGCTGGTTTTCGATAAAATCGCGAAAAACCCCTATAGCTCCGAAATATTTCAAAGTCCTCCGGCACCGTCCTCCGAGAACGCCCAAAAAAAATCGTCGGATCGACCAAACAACCATTGATCCCCGTTCCTCGTTCCATTGCGAACGTATTACTCTGATGCTTCGACCGCGGTCGTCGCGCTGGTTTTCGAGAAAATCGCGAAAAACCCATGTAGCTCCGAAATATTTCAAAGTCCTCCGGCACCGTCCTCCGAGAACGCCCAAAAAAAAATCGTCCGATCGACCAAACAACCATTGATCCCCGTTCCTCGTTCCATTGCGAACGTATTACTATGTTGGTTCGACCGCGGTCGTGGCGCTGGTTTTCGAGAAAATCGCGAAAAACTCCAATAGCTCCGAAATATTTCAAAGTCCCGACGGATTTCAAAGTCCTCCGGCACCGTCCTCCGAGAACGCCCAAAAAAAAATCGTCCGATCGACCAAACCACCATTGATCCCCGTTCCTTGTTCCATTGCGAACGTATTACTCTGATGGTTCGACCGCGGTCGTCGCGCTGGTTTTCGATAAAATCGCGAAAAACTCCAATAGCTCCGAAACATTTCAAAGACCTCCGGCACCGTCCTCCGAGATCGCCCCAATAAAAATCGTCCGATCGACCAAACAACCATTGATCCCCGTTCCTCGTTCCATTGCGAACGTATTACTATGTTGGTTCGACCGCGGTCGTCGCGCTGGTTTTCGAGAAAATCGCGAAAAACTCCAATAGCTCCGAAATATTTCAAAGTCCCGACGGATTTCAAAGTCCTCCGGCACCGTCCTCCGAGAACGCCCAAGAAAAGTCGTCCGATCGACCAAACAACCATTGATCCCCGTTCCTCTTTCCATTGCGAACGTATTACTCTGATAGTTCGACCGCGGTCGTCGTGCTGGTTTTCGAGAAAATCGCGAAAAACTTCAATAGCTCCGAAATATTTCAAAGTCCCGACGGATTTCAAAGTCCTCCGGCACCGTCCCCCGAGAACGCCAAAAAAAATCGTCCGATCGACCAAACAACCATTGATCCCCGTTCCTCGTTCCATTGCGAACGTATTACTCTGATGGTTCGACCGCGGTCGTCGCGCTGGTTTTCGAGAAAATCGCGAAAAACTCCAATAGCTCCGAAATATTTCAAATTCCTCCGGCACCGTCCTCCGAGAACGCCCCAAAAAAAATCGTCCGATCGACCAAACAACCACTGATCCCCGTTCCTCGTTCCATTGCGAACGTATTACTCTGATGGTTCGACCGCGGTCGTCCCGCTGGTTTTCGAGAAAATCGCGAAAAACTCCAATAGCTCCGAAACATTTCAAAGTCCCGACGGATTTCAAAGTCCTCCGGCACCGTCCTCCGAAAACGCCCAAAAAAAAATCGTCCGATCGACCAAACAACCATTGATCCCCGTTCCGCGTTCCATTGCGAACGTATTACTCTGATGGTTCGACCGCGGTCGTCGCGCTGGTTTTCGAGAAAATCGCGAAAAACTCCTATAGCTCCGAAATATTTCAAAGTCCTCCGGCACCGTCCTCCGAGAACGCCCCAAAAAAAATCGTCCGATCGACCAAACAACCATTGATCCCCGTTCCTCGTTCCATTGCGAACGTATTACTATGTTGGTTCGACCGCGGTCGTGGCGCTGGTTTTCGAGAAAATCGCGAAAAACTCCAATAGCTCCGAAATATTTCAAAGTCCCGACGGATTTCAAAGTCCTCCGGCACCGTCCTCCGAGAACGCCCAAAAAAAAATCGTCCGATCGACCAAACCACCATTGATCCCCGTTCCTCGTTCCATTGCGAACGTATTACTCTGATGGTTCGACCGCGGTCGTCGCGCTGGTTTTCGATAAAATCGCGAAAAACTCCAATAGCTCCGAAATATTTCAAAGACCTCCGGCACCGTCCTCCGAGATCGCCCCAAAAAAAATCGTCCGATCGACCAAACAACCATTGATCCCCGTTCCTTGTTCCATTGCGAACGTATTACTATGTTGGTTCGACCGCGGTCGTCGCGCTGGTTTTCGATAAAATCGCGAAAAACTCCAATAGCTCCGAAATATTTCAAAGACCTCCGGCACCGTCCTCCGAGAACGCCAAAAAAAATTGTCCGATCGAGCAAACAACCATTGATCCCCGTTCCTCGTTCCATTGCGAACGTATTACTCTGATGGTTCGACCGCGGTCGTCGCGCTGGTTTTCGAGAAAATCGCGAAAAACTACAATAGCTCCGAAATATTTCAAAGTCCACCGGCACCGTCCTCCGAGAACGCCCCAAAAAAAATCGTCCGATCGACCAAACAACCATTGATCCCCGTTCCTCGTTCCATTGCGAACGTATTACTATGTTGGTTCGACCGCGGTCGTCGCGCTGGTTTTCGAGACAATCGCGAAAAACTACAATAGCTCCGAAATATTTCAAAGTCCTCCGGCACCGTCCTCCGAGAACGCCCCCAAAAAAATCGTACGATCGACCAAACAACCATTGATCCCCGTTCCTCGTTCCATTGCGAACGTATTACTATGTTGGTTCGACCGCGGTCGTCGCGCTGGTTTACGAGAAAATCGCGAAAAACTCCAATAGCTCCGAAATATTTCAAAGTCCCGACGGATTTCAAAGTCCTCCGGCACCGTCCTCCGAGAACGCCAAGGAAAATCGTCCGATCGTCCAAACAACCATTGATCCCCGTTCCTCGTTCCATTGCGAACGTATTACTATGTTGGTTCGACCGCGGTCGTCGCGCTGGTTTACGAGAAAATCGCGAAAAACTCCAATAGCTCCGAAATATTTCAAAGTCCCGACGGATTTCAAAGTCCTCCGGCACCGTCCTCCGAGAACGCCCAAAAAAGTCGTCCGATCGACCAAACAACCATTGATCCCCGTTCCTCTTTCCATTGCGAACGTATTACTCTGATGGTTCGACCGCGGTCGTCGCGCTGGTTTTCGAGAAAATCGCGAAAAACTCCAATAGCTCCGAAATATTTCAAAGTCCTCCGGCACCGTCCTCCGTGAACGCACAAGAAAAATCGTCCGATCGACCAAACAACCATTGATCCCCGTTCCTCGTTCCATGGCGAACGTATTACTCTGATGGTTCGACCGCGGTCGTGGCGCTGGTTTTCGAGAAAATCGCGAAAAACTCCGATAGCTCCGAAATATTTCAAAGTCCCGACGGATTTCAAAGTCCTCCGGCACCGTCCTCCGAGAACGCCCAAAAAAAAATCGTCCGATCGACCAAACAACCATTGATCCCCGTTCCTCGTTCCATTGCGAACGTATTACTCTGATAGTTCGACCGCGGTCGTCGCGCTGGTTTTCGATAAAATCGCGAAAAACTCCAATAGCTCCGAAATATTTCAAAGATCTCCGGCACCGTCCTCCGAGAACGCCAAAAAAAATTGTCCGATCGAGCAAACAACCATTGATGCCCGTTCCTCGTTCCATTGCGAACGTATTACTCTGATGGTTCGACCGCGGTCGTCGCGCTGGTTTTCGAGAAAATCGCGAAAAACTACAATAGCTCCGAAATATTTCAAAGTCCACCGGCACCGTCCTCCGAGAACGCCTAAAAAAAAATCGTCCGATCGACCAAATAACCATTGATCCCCGTTCCTCGTTCCATTGCGAACGTATTACTATCTTGGTTCGACCGCGGTCGTCGCGCTGGTTTTCGAGAAAATCGCGAAAAACTCCAATAGCTCCGAAATATTTCAAAGTCCCGACGGATTTCAAAGTCCTCCGGCACCGTCCTCCGAGAACGCCAAGGAAAATCGTCCGATCGTCCAAACAACCATTGTTTCCCGTTCCTCGTTCCATTGCGAACGTATTACTATGTTAGTTCGACCGCGGTCGTCGCGCTGGTTTTCGAGAAAATCGCGAAAAACTCCAATAGCTCCGAAATATTTCAAAGTCCCGACGGATTTCAAAGTCCTCCGGCACCGTCCTCCGAGAACGCCCAAAAAAAGTCGTCCGATAGACCAAACAACCATTCATCCCTGTTCCTCTTTCCATTGCGAACGTATTACTCTGATAGTTCGACCGCGGTCGTCGCGCTGGTTTTCGATTAAATCGCGAAAAACTCCAATAGCTCCGAAATATTTCAAAGTCCTCCGGCACCGTCCTCCGAAAACGCCCAAAAAAAAATCGTCCGATCGGCCAAACAACCATTGATCCCCGTTCCGCGTTCCATTGCGAACGTATTACTCTGATGGTTCGACCGTGGTGGTCGCGCTGGTTTTCGAGAAAATCGCGAAAAACTCCAATAGCTCCGAAATATTTCAAAGTCCCGACGGATTTCAAAGTCCTCCGGCACCGTCCTCCGAGAACGCCAAGGAAAATCGACCGATCGTCCAAACAACCATTGATCCCCGTTCCTCGTTCCATTGCGAACGTATTACTATGTTGGTTCGACCGCGGTCGTCGCGCTGGTTTTCGAGAAAATCGCGAAAAACTCCAATAGCTCCGAAATATTTCAAAGTCCCGACGGATTTCAAAGTCCTCCGGCACCGTCTTCCGAGAACGCCAAAAAAAAATCGTCCTATCGACCAAACAACCATTGATCCCCGTTCTTCGTTCCATTGCGAACGTATTACTCTCATGGTTCGACCGCGGTCGTCGCGCTGGTTTTCGAGAAAATCGCGAAAAACTCGAATAGCTCCGAAATATTTCAAAGTCCTCCGGCACCGTCCTCCGTGAACGCACAAAAAAATTCGTCCGATCGACCAAACAACCATTGATCCCCGTTCCTCGTTCCATGGCGAACGTATTACTCTGATGGTTCGACCGCGGTCGTGGCGCTGGTTTCGAGAAAATCGCGAAAAACTCCGATAGCTCCGAAATATTTCAAAGTCCCGACGGATTTCAAAGTCCTCCGGCACCGTCCTCCGAGAACGCCCATAAAAAGTCGTCCGATCGGCCAAACAACCATTGATCCCCGTTCCGCGTTCCATGGCGAACGTATTACTCTGATGGTTCGACCGCGGTCGTGGCGCTGGTTTCGAGAAAATCGCGAAAAACTCCGATAGCTCCGAAATATTTCAAAGTCCTCCGGCACCGTCCTCCGAGAACGCCCAAAAAAAATCGTCGGATCGACCAAACAACCATTGATCCCCGTTCCTCGTTCCATTGCGAACGTATTACTCTGATGCTTCGACCGCGGTCGTCGCGCTGGTTTTCGAGAAAATCGCGAAAAACCCATGTAGCTCCGAAATATTTCAAAGTCCTCCGGCACGGTCCTCCGAGAACGCCCAAAAAAAAATCGTCCGATCGACCAAACAACCATTGATCCCCGTTCCTCGTTCCATTGCGAACGTATTACTATGTTGGTTCGACCGCGGTCGTGGCGCTGGTTTTCGAGAAAATCGCGAAAAACTCCAATAGCTCCGAAATATTTCAAAGTCCCGACGGATTTCAAAGTCCTCCGGCACCGTCCTCCGAGAACGCCCAAAAAAAAATCGTCCGATCGACCAAACCACCATTGATCCCCGTTCCTCGTTCCATTGCGAACGTATTACTCTGATGGTTCGACCGCGGTCGTCGCGCTGGTTTTCGATAAAATCGCGAAAAACTCCAATAGCTCCGAAATATTTCAAAGACCTCCGGCACCGTCCTCCGAACTCGCCCCAAAAAAAATCGTCCGATCGACCAAACAACCATTGATCCCCGTTCCTCGTTCCATTGCGAACGTATTACTATGTTGGTTCGACCGCGGTCGTCGCGCTGGTTTTCGAGAAAATCGCGAAAAACTCCAATAGCTCCGAAATATTTCAAAGTCCCGACGGATTTCAAAGTCCTCCGGCACCGTCCTCCGAGAACGCCCAAAAAAAGTCGTCCGATCGACCAAACAACCATTGATCCCCGTTCCTCTTTCCATTGCGAACGTATTACTCTGATAGTTCGACCGCGGTCGTCGTGCTGGTTTTCGAGAAAATCGCGAAAAACTCCAATAGCTCCGAAATATTTCAAATTCCTCCGGCACCGTCCTCCGAGAACGCCCAAAAAAAGTCGTCCGATGGACCAAACAACCATTGATCCCCATTCCTCGTTCCATTGCGAACGTATTAGTCTGATGGTTCGACCGCGGTCGTCGCGCTGGTTTTCGATAAAATCGCGAAAAACCCCTATAGCTCCGAAATATTTCAAAGTCCTCCGGCACCGTCCTCCGAGAACGCCCAAAAAAAATCGTCGGATCGACCAAACAACCATTGATCCCCGTTCCTCGTTCCATTGCGAACGTATTACTATGTTGGTTCGACCGCGGTCGTCGCGCTGGTTTTCGAGAAAATCGCGAAAAACTCCAATAGCTCCGAAATATTTCAAAGTCCCGACGGATTTCAAAGTCCTCCGGCACCGTCTTCCGAGAACGCCAAAAAAAATCGTCCGATCGACCAAACAACCATTGATCCCCGTTCTTCGTTCCATTGCGAACGTATTACTCTGATGGTTCGACCGCGGTCGTCGCGCTGGTTTTCGAGAAAATCGCGAAAAACTCGAATAGCTCCGAAATATTTCAAAGTCCTCCGGCACCGTCCTCCGAGATCGCCCAAAAAAAAATCGTCCGATCGACCAAACAACCATTGATTCCCGTTCCTCGTTCCACTGCGAACGTATTACTATGTTGGTTCGACCGCGGTCATCGCGCTGGTTTTCGAGAAAATCGCGAAAAACTCCAATAGCTCCGAAATATTTCAAAGTCCCGACGGATTTCAAAGTCCTCCGGCACCGTCCTCCGAGAACGCCCAAAAAAAGTCGTCCGATAGACCAAACAACCATTCATCCCTGTTCCTCTTTCCATTGCGAACGTATTACTCTGATAGTTCGACCGCGGTCGTCGCGCTGGTTTTCGATTAAATCGCGAAAAACTCCAATAGCTCCGAAATATTTCAAAGTCCTCCGGCACCGTCCTCCGAAAACGCCCAAAAAAAAATCGTCCGATCGGCCAAACAACCATTGATCCCCGTTCCGCGTTCCATTGCGAACGTATTACTCTGATGGTTCGACCGTGGTGGTCGCGCTGGTTTTCGAGAAAATCGCGAAAAACTCCAATAGCTCCGAAATATTTCAAAGTCCCGACGGATTTCAAAGTCCTCCGGCACCGTCCTCCGAGAACGCCAAGGAAAATCGTCCGATCGTCCAAACAACCATTGATCCCCGTTCCTCGTTCCATTGCGAACGTATTACTATGTTGGTTCGACCGCGGTCGTCGCGCTGGTTTTCGAGAAAATCGCGAAAAACTCCAATAGCTCCGAAATATTTCAAAGTCCCGACGGATTTCAAAGTCCTCCGGCACCGTCTTCCGAGAACGCCAAAAAAAATCGTCCTATCGACCAAACAACCATTGATCCCCGTTCTTCGTTCCATTGCGAACGTATTACTCTCATGGTTCGACCGCGGTCGTCGCGCTGGTTTTCGAGAAAATCGCGAAAAACTCGAATAGCTCCGAAATATTTCAAAGTCCTCCGGCACCGTCCTCCGTGAACGCACAAAAAAATTCGTCCGATCGACCAAACAACCATTGATCCCCGTTCCTCGTTCCATGGCGAACGTATTACTCTGATGGTTCGACCGCGGTCGTGGCGCTGGTTTCGAGAAAATCGCGAAAAACTCCGATAGCTCCGAAATATTTCAAAGTCCTCCGGCACCGTCCTCCGAGAACGCCCATAAAAAGTCGTCCGATCGGCCAAACAACCATTGATCCCCGTTCCGCGTTCCATGGCGAACGTATTACTCTGATGGTTCGACCGCGGTCGTGGCGCTGGTTTCGAGAAAATCGCGAAAAACTCCGATAGCTCCGAAATATTTCAAAGTCCTCCGGCACCGTCCTCCGAGAACGCCCAAAAAAAATCGTCGGATCGACCAAACAACCATTGATCCCCGTTCCTCGTTCCATTGCGAACGTATTACTCTGATGCTTCGACCGCGGTCGTCGCGCTGGTTTTCGAGAAAATCGCGAAAAACCCATGTAGCTCCGAAATATTTCAAAGTCCTCCGGCACCGTCCTCCGAGAACGCCCAAAAAAAAATCGTCCGATCGACCAAACAACCATTGATCCCAGTTCCTCGTTCCATTGCGAACGTATTACTATGTTGGTTCGACCGCGGTCGTGGCGCTGGTTTTCGAGAAAATCGCGAAAAACTCCAATAGCTCCGAAATATTTCAAAGTCCCGACGGATTTCAAAGTCCTCCGGCACCGTCCTCCGAGAACGCCCAAAAAAAAATCGTCCGATCGACCAAACCACCATTGATCCCCGTTCCTCGTTCCATTGCGAACGTATTACTCTGATGGTTCGACCGCGGTCGTCGCGCTGGTTTTCGATAAAATCGCGAAAAACTCCAATAGCTCCGAAATATTTCAAAGACCTCCGGCACCGTCCTCCGAACTCGCCCCAAAAAAAATCGTCCGATCGACCAAACAACCATTGATCCCCGTTCCTCGTTCCATTGCGAACGTATTACTATGTTGGTTCGACCGCGGTCGTCGCGCTGGTTTTCGAGAAAATCGCGAAAAACTCCAATAGCTCCGAAATATTTCAAAGTCCCGACGGATTTCAAAGTCCTCCGGCACCGTCCTCCGAGAACGCCCAAAAAAAGTCGTCCGATCGACCAAACAACCATTGATCCCCGTTCCTCTTTCCATTGCGAACGTATTACTCTGATAGTTCGACCGCGGTCGTCGTGCTGGTTTTCGAGAAAATCGCGAAAAACTCCAATAGCTCCGAAATATTTCAAATTCCTCCGGCACCGTCCTCCGAGAACGCCCAAAAAAAGTCGTCCGATGGACCAAACAACCATTGATCCCCATTCCTCGTTCCATTGCGAACGTATTAGTCTGATGGTTCGACCGCGGTCGTCGCGCTGGTTTTCGATAAAATCGCGAAAAACCCCTATAGCTCCGAAATATTTCAAAGTCCTCCGGCACCGTCCTCCGAGAACGCCCAAAAAAAATCGTCGGATCGACCAAACAACCATTGATCCCCGTTCCTCGTTCCATTGCGAACGTATTACTATGTTGGTTCGACCGCGGTCGTCGCGCTGGTTTTCGAGAAAATCGCGAAAAACTCGAATAGCTCCGAAATATTTCAAAGTCCTCCGGCACCGTCCTCCGTGAACGCACAAAAAAAATCGTCCGATCGACCAAACAACCATTGATCCCCGTTCCTCGTTCCATGGCGAACGTATTACTCTGATGGTTCGACCGCGGTCGTGGCGCTGGTTTCGAGAAAATCGCGAAAAACTCCGATAGCTCCGAAATATTTCAAAGTCCCGGCGGATTTCAAAGTCCTCCGGCACCGTCCTCCGAGAACGCCCAAAAAAAAATCGTCCGATCGACCAAACAACCATTGATCCCCGTTCCTCGTTCCATGGCGAACGTATTACTCTCATGGTTCGACCGCGGTTGTCGCGCTGGTTTTCGAGAAATTCGGGAAAAACTCCAATAGCTCCGAAATATTTCAAAGTCCCGACGGATTTCAAAGTCCTCCGGCACCGTCCTCCGAAAACGCCCAAAAAAAATCGTCCGATCGGCCAAACAACCATTGATCCCCGTTCCGCGTTCCATTGCGAACGTATTACTCTGATGGTTCGACCGTGGTCGTCGCGCTGGTTTTCGAGAAAATCGCGAAAAACTCCAATAGCTCCGAAATATTTCAAAGTCCCGACGGATTTCAAAGTCCTCCGGCACCGTCCTCCGAGAACGCCAAGGAAAATCGTCCGATCGTCCAAACAACCATTGATCCCCGTTCCTCGTTCCATTGCGAACGTATTACTATGTTGGTTCGACCGCGGTCGTCGCGCTGGTTTTCGAGAAAATCGCGAAAAACTCCAATAGCTCCGAAATATTTCAAAGTCCTCCGGCACCGTCCTCCGAGAACGCCCAAAAAAAAATCGTCCGATCGACCAAACAACCATTGATCCCCGTTCCTCGTTCCATTGCGAACGTATTACTATGTTGGTTCGACCGCGGTCGTCGCGCTGGTTTTCGAGAAAATCGCGAAAAACTCCAATAGCTCCGAAATACTTCAAAGTCCCGACGTATTTCAAAGTCCTCCGGCACCGTCCTCCGAGAACGCCCAAAAAAAATCGTCCGATCGACCAAACAACCATTGATCCCCGTTCCTCGTTCCATTGCGAACGTATTACTCTGATGGTTCGACCGCGGTCGTCGCGCTGGTTTTCGAGAAAATCGCGAAAAACTCCAATAGCTCCGAAATATTTCAAATTCCTCCGGCACCGTCCTCCGAGAACGCCCAAAAAAAGTCGTCCGATGGACCAAACAACCATTGATCCCCATTCCTCGTTCCATTGCGAACGTATTAGTCTGATGGTTCGACCGCGGTCGTCGCGCTGGTTTTCGATAAAATCGCGAAAAACCCCTATAGCTCCGAAATATTTCAAAGTCCTCCGGCACCGTCCTCCGAGAACGCCCAAAAAAAATCGTCGGATCGACCAAACAACCATTGATCCCCGTTCCTCGTTCCATTGCGAACGTATTACTCTGATGCTTCGACCGCGGTCGTCGCGCTGGTTTTCGAGAAAATCGCGAAAAACCCATGTAGCTCCGAAATATTTCAAAGTCCTCCGGCACCGTCCTCCGAGAACGCCCAAAAAAAAAATCGTCCGATCGACCAAACAACCATTGATCCCCGTTCCTCGTTCCATGGCGAACGTATTACTCTCATGGTTCGACCGCGGTTGTCGCGCTGGTTTTCGAGAAATTCGGGGAAAACTCCAATAGCTCCGAAATATTTCAAAGTCCCGACGGATTTCAAAGTCCTCCGGCACCGTCCTCCGAAAACGCCCAAAAAAAAATCGTCCGATCGGCCAAACAACCATTGATCCCCGTTCCGCGTTCCATTGCGAACGTATTACTCTGATGGTTCGACCGTGGTCGTCGCGCTGGTTTTCGAGAAAATCGCGAAAAACTCCAATAGCTCCGAAATATTTCAAAGTCCCGACGGATTTCAAAGTCCTCCGGCACCGTCCTCCGAGAACGCCAAGGAAAATCGTCCGATCGTCCAAACAACCATTGATCCCCGTTCCTCGTTCCATTGCGAACGTATTACTATGTTGGTTCGACCGCGGTCGTCGCGCTGGTTTTCGAGAAAATCGCGAAAAACTCCAATAGCTCCGAAATATTCCAAAGTCCCGACGGATTTCAAAGTCCTCCGGTACCGTCATCCGAGAACGCCAAAAAAAATCGTCCGATCGACCAAACAACCATTGATCCCCGTTCTTCGTTCCATTGCGAACGTATTACTCTGATGGTTCGTCCGCGGTCGTCGCGCTGGTTTTCGAGAAAATCGCGAAAAACTCGAATAGCTCCGAAATATTTCAAAGTCCTCCGGCACCGTCCTCCGTGAACGCACAAAAAAAATCGTCCGATCGACCAAACAACCATTGATCCCCGTTCCTCGTTCCATGGCGAACGTATTACTCTGATGGTTCGACCGCGGTCGTGGCGCTGGTTTCGAGAAAATCGCGAAAAACTCCGATAGCTCCGAAATATTTCAAAGTCCCGACGGATTTCAAAGTCCTCCGGCACCGTCCTCCGAGAACGCCCAAAAAAAAATCGTCCGATCGACCAAACAACCATTGATCCCCGTTCCTCGTTCCATTGCGAACGTATTACTCTGATGGTTCGACCGCGGTCGTCGCGCTCATTTTCGATAAAATCGCGAAAAACTCCAATAGCTCCGAAATATTTCAAAGTCCTCCGGCACCGTCCTCCGAGAACGCCCATAAAAAGTCGTCCGATCGGCCAAACAACCATTGATCCCCGTTCCGCGTTCCATGGCGAACGTATTACTCTGATGGTTCGACCGCGGTCGTGGCGCTGGTTTCGAGAAAATCGCGAAAAACTCCGATAGCTCCGAAATATTTCAAAGTCCTCCGGCACCGTCCTCCGAGAACGCCCAAAAAAAATCGTCGGATCGACCAAACAACCATTGATCCCCGTTCCTCGTTCCATTGCGAACGTATTACTCTGATGCTTCGACCGCGGTCGTCGCGCTGGTTTTCGAGAAAATCGCGAAAAACCCATGTAGCTCCGAAATATTTCAAAGTCCTCCGGCACCGTCCTCCGAGAACGCCCAAAAAAAAATCGTCCGATCGACCAAACAACCATTGATCCCCGTTCCTCGTTCCATTGCGAACGTATTACTATGTTGGTTCGACCGCGGTCGTGGCGCTGGTTTTCGAGAAAATCGCGAAAAACTCCAATAGCTCCGAAATATTTCAAAGTCCCGACGGATTTCAAAGTCCTCCGGCACCGTCCTCCGAGAACGCCCAAAAAAAAATCGTCCGATCGACCAAACCACCATTGATCCCCGTTCCTCGTTCCATTGCGAACGTATTACTCTGATGGTTCGACCGCGGTCGTCGCGCTGGTTTTCGATAAAATCGCGAAAAACTCCAATAGCTCCGAAATATTTCAAAGACCTCCGGCACCGTCCTCCGAACTCGCCCCAAAAAAAATCGTCCGATCGACCAAACAACCATTGATCCCCGTTCCTCGTTCCATTGCGAACGTATTACTATGTTGGTTCGACCGCGGTCGTCGCGCTGGTTTTCGAGAAAATCGCGAAAAACTCCAATAGCTCCGAAATATTTCAAAGTCCCGACGGATTTCAAAGTCCTCCGGCACCGTCCTCCGAGAACGCCCAAAAAAAGTCGTCCGATCGACCAAACAACCATTGATCCCCGTTCCTCTTTCCATTGCGAACGTATTACTCTGATAGTTCGACCGCGGTCGTCGTGCTGGTTTTCGAGAAAATCGCGAAAAACTCCAATAGCTCCGAAATATTTCAAATTCCTCCGGCACCGTCCTCCGAGAACGCCCAAAAAAAGTCGTCCGATGGACCAAACAACCATTGATCCCCATTCCTCGTTCCATTGCGAACGTATTAGTCTGATGGTTCGACCGCGGTCGTCGCGCTGGTTTTCGATAAAATCGCGAAAAACCCCTATAGCTCCGAAATATTTCAAAGTCCTCCGGCACCGTCCTCCGAGAACGCCCAAAAAAAATCGTCGGATCGACCAAACAACCATTGATCCCCGTTCCTCGTTCCATTGCGAACGTATTACTATGTTGGTTCGACCGCGGTCGTCGCGCTGGTTTTCGAGAAAATCGCGAAAAACTCCAATAGCTCCGAAATATTTCAAAGTCCCGACGGATTTCAAAGTCCTCCGGCACCGTCTTCCGAGAACGCCAAAAAAAATCGTCCGATCGACCAAACAACCATTGATCCCCGTTCTTCGTTCCATTGCGAACGTATTACTCTGATGGTTCGACCGCGGTCGTCGCGCTGGTTTTCGAGAAAATCGCGAAAAACTCGAATAGCTCCGAAATATTTCAAAGTCCTCCGGCACCGTCCTCCGAGATCGCCCAAAAAAAAATCGTCCGATCGACCAAACAACCATTGATTCCCGTTCCTCGTTCCACTGCGAACGTATTACTATGTTGGTTCGACCGCGGTCATCGCGCTGGTTTTCGAGAAAATCGCGAAAAACTCCAATAGCTCCGAAATATTTCAAAGTCCCGACGGATTTCAAAGTCCTCCGGCACCGTCCTCCGAGAACGCCCAAAAAAAGTCGTCCGATAGACCAAACAACCATTCATCCCTGTTCCTCTTTCCATTGCGAACGTATTACTCTGATAGTTCGACCGCGGTCGTCGCGCTGGTTTTCGATTAAATCGCGAAAAACTCCAATAGCTCCGAAATATTTCAAAGTCCTCCGGCACCGTCCTCCGAAAACGCCCAAAAAAAAATCGTCCGATCGGCCAAACAACCATTGATCCCCGTTCCGCGTTCCATTGCGAACGTATTACTCTGATGGTTCGACCGTGGTGGTCGCGCTGGTTTTCGAGAAAATCGCGAAAAACTCCAATAGCTCCGAAATATTTCAAAGTCCCGACGGATTTCAAAGTCCTCCGGCACCGTCCTCCGAGAACGCCAAGGAAAATCGTCCGATCGTCCAAACAACCATTGATCCCCGTTCCTCGTTCCATTGCGAACGTATTACTATGTTGGTTCGACCGCGGTCGTCGCGCTGGTTTTCGAGAAAATCGCGAAAAACTCCAATAGCTCCGAAATATTTCAAAGTCCCGACGGATTTCAAAGTCCTCCGGCACCGTCTTCCGAGAACGCCAAAAAAAATCGTCCTATCGACCAAACAACCATTGATCCCCGTTCTTCGTTCCATTGCGAACGTATTACTCTCATGGTTCGACCGCGGTCGTCGCGCTGGTTTTCGAGAAATTCGCGAAAAACTCGAATAGCTCCGAAATATTTCAAAGTCCTCCGGCACCGTCCTCCGTGAACGCACAAAAAAATTCGTCCGATCGACCAAACAACCATTGATCCCCGTTCCTCGATCCATTGCGAACGTATTACTCTGATGGTTCGACCGCGGTCGTCGCGCTCATTTTCGATAAAATCGCGAAAAACTCCAATAGCTCCGAAATATTTCAAAGTCCTCCGGCACCGTCCTCCGAGAACGCCCATAAAAAGTCGTCCGATCGGCCAAACAACCATTGATCCCCGTTCCGCGTTCCATGGCGAACGTATTACTCTGATGGTTCGACCGCGGTCGTGGCGCTGGTTTCGAGAAAATCGCGAAAAACTCCGATAGCTCCGAAATATTTCAAAGTCCTCCGGCACCGTCCTCCGAGAACGCCCAAAAAAAATCGTCGGATCGACCAAACAACCATTGATCCCCGTTCCTCGTTCCATTGCGAACGTATTACTCTGATGCTTCGACCGCGGTCGTCGCGCTGGTTTTCGAGAAAATCGCGAAAAACCCATGTAGCTCCGAAATATTTCAAAGTCCTCCGGCACCGTCCTCCGAGAACGCCCAAAAAAAAATCGTCCGATCGACCAAACAACCATTGATCCCCGTTCCTCGTTCCATTGCGAACGTATTACTATGTTGGTTCGACCGCGGTCGTGGCGCTGGTTTTCGAGAAAATCGCGAAAAACTCCAATAGCTCCGAAATATTTCAAAGTCCCGACGGATTTCAAAGTCCTCCGGCACCGTCCTCCGAGAACGCCCAAAAAAAAATCGTCCGATCGACCAAACCACCATTGATCCCCGTTCCTCGTTCCATTGCGAACGTATTACTCTGATGGTTCGACCGCGGTCGTCGCGCTGGTTTTCGATAAAATCGCGAAAAACTCCAATAGCTCCGAAATATTTCAAAGACCTCCGGCACCGTCCTCCGAACTCGCCCCAAAAAAAATCGTCCGATCGACCAAACAACCATTGATCCCCGTTCCTCGTTCCATTGCGAACGTATTACTATGTTGGTTCGACCGCGGTCGTCGCGCTGGTTTTCGAGAAAATCGCGAAAAACTCCAATAGCTCCGAAATATTTCAAAGTCCCGACGGATTTCAAAGTCCTCCGGCACCGTCCTCCGAGAACGCCCAAAAAAAGTCGTCCGATCGACCAAACAACCATTGATCCCCGTTCCTCTTTCCATTGCGAACGTATTACTCTGATAGTTCGACCGCGGTCGTCGTGCTGGTTTTCGAGAAAATCGCGAAAAACTCCAATAGCTCCGAAATATTTCAAATTCCTCCGGCACCGTCCTCCGAGAACGCCCAAAAAAAGTCGTCCGATGGACCAAACAACCATTGATCCCCATTCCTCGTTCCATTGCGAACGTATTAGTCTGATGGTTCGACCGCGGTCGTCGCGCTGGTTTTCGATAAAATCGCGAAAAACCCCTATAGCTCCGAAATATTTCAAAGTCCTCCGGCACCGTCCTCCGAGAACGCCCAAAAAAAATCGTCGGATCGACCAAACAACCATTGATCCCCGTTCCTCGTTCCATTGCGAACGTATTACTATGTTGGTTCGACCGCGGTCGTCGCGCTGGTTTTCGAGAAAATCGCGAAAAACTCCAATAGCTCCGAAATATTTCAAAGTCCCGACGGATTTCAAAGTCCTCCGGCACCGTCTTCCGAGAACGCCAAAAAAAATCGTCCGATCGACCAAACAACCATTGATCCCCGTTCTTCGTTCCATTGCGAACGTATTACTCTGATGGTTCGACCGCGGTCGTCGCGCTGGTTTTCGAGAAAATCGCGAAAAACTCGAATAGCTCCGAAATATTTCAAAGTCCTCCGGCACCGTCCTCCGAGATCGCCCAAAAAAAAATCGTCCGATCGACCAAACAACCATTGATTCCCGTTCCTCGTTCCACTGCGAACGTATTACTATGTTGGTTCGACCGCGGTCATCGCGCTGGTTTTCGAGAAAATCGCGAAAAACTCCAATAGCTCCGAAATATTTCAAAGTCCCGACGGATTTCAAA
Organism: Andrena bucephala; assembly: GCA_947577245.1. NCBI lineage: Eukaryota > Metazoa > Arthropoda > Insecta > Hymenoptera > Andrenidae > Andrena > Andrena bucephala. Next base: position 26,431,313 of record OX387716.1, on the reverse strand, counting down.
GTCCTCCGGCACCGTCCTCCGAGAACGCCCAAAAAAAGTCGTCCGATAGACCAAACAACCATTCATCCCTGTTCCTCTTTCCATTGCGAACGTATTACTCTGATAGTTCGACCGCGGTCGTCGCGCTGGTTTTCGATTAAATCGCGAAAAACTCCAATAGCTCCGAAATATTTCAAAGTCCTCCGGCACCGTCCTCCGAAAACGCCCAAAAAAAAATCGTCCGATCGGCCAAACAACCATTGATCCCCTTTCCGCGTTCCATTGCGAACGTATTACTCTGATGGTTCGACCGTGGTGGTCGCGCTGGTTTTCGAGAAAATCGCGAAAAACTCCAATAGCTCCGAAATATTTCAAAGTCCCGACGGATTTCAAAGTCCTCCGGCACCGTCCTCCGAGAACGCCAAGGAAAATCGTCCGATCGTCCAAACAACCATTGATCCCCGTTCCTCGTTCCATTGCGAACGTATTACTATGTTGGTTCGACCGCGGTCGTCGCGCTGGTTTTCGAGAAAATCGCGAAAAACTCCAATAGCTCCGAAATATTTCAAAGTCCCGACGGATTTCAAAGTCCTCCGGCACCGTCTTCCGAGAACGCCAAAAAAAATCGTCCTATCGACCAAACAACCATTGATCCCCGTTCTTCGTTCCATTGCGAACGTATTACTCTCATGGTTCGACCGCGGTCGTCGCGCTGGTTTTCGAGAAAATCGCGAAAAACTCGAATAGCTCCGAAATATTTCAAAGTCCTCCGGCACCGTCCTCCGTGAACGCACAAAAAAATTCGTCCGATCGACCAAACAACCATTGATCCCCGTTCCTCGTTCCATGGCGAACGTATTACTCTGATGGTTCGACCGCGGTCGTGGCGCTGGTTTCGAGAAAATCGCGAAAAACTCCGATAGCTCCGAAATATTTCAAAGTCCTCCGGCACCGTCCTCCGAGAACGCCCATAAAAAGTCGTCCGATCGGCCAAACAACCATTGATCCCCGTTCCGCGTTCCATTGCGAACGTATTACTCTGATGGTTCGACCGTGGTGGTCGCGCTGGATTTCGAGAAAATCGCGAAAAACTCCAATAGCTCCGAAATATTTCAAAGTCCCGACGGATTTCAAAGTCCTCCGGCACCGTCCTCCGAGAACGCCAAGGAAAATCGTCCGATCGTCCAAACAACCATTGATCCCCGTTCCTCGTTCCATTGCGAACGTATTACTATGTTGGTTCGACCGCGGTCGTGGCGCTGGTTTCGAGAAAATCGCGAAAAACTCCGATAGCTCCGAAATATTTCAAAGTCCTCCGGCACCGTCCTCCGAGAACGCCCAAAAAAAATCGTCGGATCGACCAAACAACCATTGATCCCCGTTCCTCGTTCCATTGCGAACGTATTACTCTGATGCTTCGACCGCGGTCGTCGCGCTGGTTTTCGAGAAAATCGCGAAAAACCCATGTAGCTCCGAAATATTTCAAAGTCCTCCGGCACCGTCCTCCGAGAACGCCCAAAAAAAAATCGTCCGATCGACCAAACAACCATTGATCCCCGTTCCTCGTTCCATTGCGAACGTATTACTATGTTGGTTCGACCGCGGTCGTGGCGCTGGTTTTCGAGAAAATCGCGAAAAACTCCAATAGCTCCGAAATATTTCAAAGTCCCGACGGATTTCAAAGTCCTCCGGCACCGTCCTCCGAGAACGCCCAAAAAAAAATCGTCCGATCGACCAAACCACCATTGATCCCCGTTCCTCGTTCCATTGCGAACGTATTACTCTGATGGTTCGACCGCGGTCGTCGCGCTGGTTTTCGATAAAATCGCGAAAAACTCCAATAGCTCCGAAATATTTCAAAGACCTCCGGCACCGTCCTCCGAACTCGCCCCAAAAAAAATCGTCCGATCGACCAAACAACCATTGATCCCCGTTCCTCGTTCCATTGCGAACGTATTACTATGTTGGTTCGACCGCGGTCGTCGCGCTGGTTTTCGAGAAAATCGCGAAAAACTCCAATAGCTCCGAAATATTTCAAAGTCCCGACGGATTTCAAAGTCCTCCGGCACCGTCCTCCGAGAACGCCCAAAAAAAGTCGTCCGATCGACCAAACAACCATTGATCCCCGTTCCTCTTTCCATTGCGAACGTATTACTCTGATAGTTCGACCGCGGTCGTCGTGCTGGTTTTCGAGAAAATCGCGAAAAACTCCAATAGCTCCGAAATATTTCAAATTCCTCCGGCACCGTCCTCCGAGAACGCCCAAAAAAAGTCGTCCGATGGACCAAACAACCATTGATCCCCATTCCTCGTTCCATTGCGAACGTATTAGTCTGATGGTTCGACCGCGGTCGTCGCGCTGGTTTTCGATAAAATCGCGAAAAACCCCTATAGCTCCGAAATATTTCAAAGTCCTCCGGCACCGTCCTCCGAGAACGCCCAAAAAAAATCGTCGGATCGACCAAACAACCATTGATCCCCGTTCCTCGTTCCATTGCGAACGTATTACTATGTTGGTTCGACCGCGGTCGTCGCGCTGGTTTTCGAGAAAATCGCGAAAAACTCGAATAGCTCCGAAATATTTCAAAGTCCTCCGGCACCGTCCTCCGTGAACGCACAAAAAAAATCGTCCGATCGACCAAACAACCATTGATCCCCGTTCCTCGTTCCATGGCGAACGTATTACTCTGATGGTTCGACCGCGGTCGTGGCGCTGGTTTCGAGAAAATCGCGAAAAACTCCGATAGCTCCGAAATATTTCAAAGTCCCGGCGGATTTCAAAGTCCTCCGGCACCGTCCTCCGAGAACGCCCAAAAAAAAATCGTCCGATCGACCAAACAACCATTGATCCCCGTTCCTCGTTCCATGGCGAACGTATTACTCTCATGGTTCGACCGCGGTTGTCGCGCTGGTTTTCGAGAAATTCGGGAAAAACTCCAATAGCTCCGAAATATTTCAAAGTCCCGACGGATTTCAAAGTCCTCCGGCACCGTCCTCCGAGAACGCCAAGGAAAATCGTCCGATCGTCCAAACAACCATTGATCCCCGTTCCTCGTTCCATTGCGAACGTATTACTATGTTGGTTCGACCGCGGTCGTCGCGCTGGTTTTCGAGAAAATCGCGAAAAACTCCAATAGCTCCGAAATATTTCAAAGTCCTCCGGCACCGTCCTCCGAGAACGCCCAAAAAAAAATCGTCCGATCGACCAAACAACCATTGATCCCCGTTCCTCGTTCCATTGCGAACGTATTACTATGTTGGTTCGACCGCGGTCGTCGCGCTGGTTTTCGAGAAAATCGCGAAAAACTCCAATAGCTCCGAAATACTTCAAAGTCCCGACGTATTTCAAAGTCCTCCGGCACCGTCCTCCGAGAACGCCCAAAAAAAATCGTCCGATCGACCAAACAACCATTGATCCCCGTTCCTCGTTCCATTGCGAACGTATTACTCTGATGGTTCGACCGCGGTCGTCGCGCTGGTTTTCGAGAAAATCGCGAAAAACTCCAATAGCTCCGAAATATTTCAAATTCCTCCGGCACCGTCCTCCGAGAACGCCCAAAAAAAGTCGTCCGATGGACCAAACAACCATTGATCCCCATTCCTCGTTCCATTGCGAACGTATTAGTCTGATGGTTCGACCGCGGTCGTCGCGCTGGTTTTCGATAAAATCGCGAAAAACCCCTATAGCTCCGAAATATTTCAAAGTCCTCCGGCACCGTCCTCCGAGAACGCCCAAAAAAAATCGTCGGATCGACCAAACAACCATTGATCCCCGTTCCTCGTTCCATTGCGAACGTATTACTCTGATGCTTCGACCGCGGTCGTCGCGCTGGTTTTCGAGAAAATCGCGAAAAACCCATGTAGCTCCGAAATATTTCAAAGTCCTCCGGCACCGTCCTCCGAGAACGCCCAAAAAAAAATCGTCCGATCGACCAAACAACCATTGATCCCCGTTCCTCGTTCCATGGCGAACGTATTACTCTCATGGTTCGACCGCGGTTGTCGCGCTGGTTTTCGAGAAATTCGGGACAAACTCCAATAGCTCCGAAATATTTCAAAGTCCCGACGGATTTCAAAGTCCTCCGGCACCGTCCTCCGAAAACGCCCAAAAAAAAATCGTCCGATCGGCCAAACAACCATTGATCCCCGTTCCGCGTTCCATTGCGAACGTATTACTCTGATGGTTCGACCGTGGTCGTCGCGCTGGTTTTCGAGAAAATCGCGAAAAACTCCAATAGCTCCGAAATATTTCAAAGTCCCGACGGATTTCAAAGTCCTCCGGCACCGTCCTCCGAGAACGCCAAGGAAAATCGTCCGATCGTCCAAACAACCATTGTTTCCCGTTCCTCGTTCCATTGCGAACGTATTACTATGTTGGTTCGACCGCGGTCGTCGCGCTGGTTTTCGAGAAAATCGCGAAAAACTCCAATAGCTCCGAAATATTTCAAAGTCCTCCGGCACCGTCCTCCGTGAACGCACAAAAAAAATCGTCCGATCGACCAAACAACCATTGATCCCCGTTCCTCGTTCCATGGCGAACGTATTACTCTGATGGTTCGACCGCGGTCGTGGCGCTGGTTTCGAGAAAATCGCGAAAAACTCCGATAGCTCCGAAATATTTCAAAGTCCCGGCGGATTTCAAAGTCCTCCGGCACCGTCCTCCGAGAACGCCCAAAAAAAAATCGTCCGATCGACCAAACAACCATTGATCCCCGTTCCTCGTTCCATTGCGAACGTATTACTCTGATGGTTCGACCGCGGTCGTCGCGCTGGTTTTCGAGAAAATCGCGAAAAACTCGAATAGCTCCGAAATATTTCAAAGTCCTCCGGCACCGTCCTCCGTGAACGCACAAAAAAAATCGTCCGATCGACCAAACAACCATTGATCCCCGTTCCTCGTTCCATGGCGAACGTATTACTCTGATGGTTCGACCGCGGTCGTGGCGCTGGTTTCGAGAAAATCGCGAAAAACTCCGATAGCTCCGAAATATTTCAAAGTCCCGGCGGATTTCAAAGTCCTCCGGCACCGTCCTCCGAGAACGCCCAAAAAAAAAATCGTCCGATCGACCAAACAACCATTGATCCCCGTTCCTCGTTCCATGGCGAACGTATTACTCTCATGGTTCGACCGCGGTTGTCGCGCTGGTTTTCGAGAAATTCGGGGAAAACTCCAATAGCTCCGAAATATTTCAAAGTCCCGACGGATTTCAAAGTCCTCCGGCACCGTCCTCCGAAAACGCCCAAAAAAAAATCGTCCGATCGGCCAAACAACCATTGATCCCCGTTCCGCGTTCCATTGCGAACGTATTACTCTGATGGTTCGACCGTGGTCGTCGCGCTGGTTTTCGAGAAAATCGCGAAAAACTCCAATAGCTCCGAAATATTTCAAAGTCCCGACGGATTTCAAAGTCCTCCGGCACCGTCCTCCGAGAACGCCAAGGAAAATCGTCCGATCGTCCAAACAACCATTGATCCCCGTTCCTCGTTCCATTGCGAACGTATTACTATGTTGGTTCGACCGCGGTCGTCGCGCTGGTTTTCGAGAAAATCGCGAAAAACTCCAATAGCTCCGAAATATTCCAAAGTCCCGACGGATTTCAAAGTCCTCCGGTACCGTCATCCGAGAACGCCAAAAAAAATCGTCCGATCGACCAAACAACCATTGATCCCCGTTCTTCGTTCCATTGCGAACGTATTACTCTAATGGTTCGTCCGCGGTCGTCGCGCTGGTTTTCGAGAAAATCGCGAAAAACTCGAATAGCTCCGAAATATTTCAAAGTCCTCCGGCACCGTCCTCCGTGAACGCACAAAAAAAATCGTCCGATCGACCAAACAACCATTGATCCCCGTTCCTCGTTCCATGGCGAACGTATTACTCTGATGGTTCGACCGCGGTCGTGGCGCTGGTTTCGAGAAAATCGCGAAAAACTCCGATAGCTCCGAAATATTTCAAAGTCCCGGCGGATTTCAAAGTCCTCCGGCACCGTCCTCCGAGAACGCCCAAAAAAAAAATCGTCCGATCGACCAAACAACCATTGATCCCCGTTCCTCGTTCCATGGCGAACGTATTACTCTCATGGTTCGACCGCGGTTGTCGCGCTGGTTTTCGAGAAATTCGGGGAAAACTCCAATAGCTCCGAAATATTTCAAAGTCCCGACGGATTTCAAAGTCCTCCGGCACCGTCCTCCGAAAACGCCCAAAAAAAAATCGTCCGATCGGCCAAACAACCATTGATCCCCGTTCCGCGTTCCATTGCGAACGTATTACTCTGATGGTTCGACCGTGGTCGTCGCGCTGGTTTTCGAGAAAATCGCGAAAAACTCCAATAGCTCCGAAATATTTCAAAGTCCCGACGGATTTCAAAGTCCTCCGGCACCGTCCTCCGAGAACGCCAAGGAAAATCGTCCGATCGTCCAAACAACCATTGATCCCCGTTCCTCGTTCCATTGCGAACGTATTACTATGTTGGTTCGACCGCGGTCGTCGCGCTGGTTTTCGAGAAAATCGCGAAAAACTCCAATAGCTCCGAAATATTCCAAAGTCCCGACGGATTTCAAAGTCCTCCGGTACCGTCATCCGAGAACGCCAAAAAAAATCGTCCGATCGACCAAACAACCATTGATCCCCGTTCTTCGTTCCATTGCGAACGTATTACTCTGATGGTTCGTCCGCGGTCGTCGCGCTGGTTTTCGAGAAAATCGCGAAAAACTCGAATAGCTCCGAAATATTTCAAAGTCCTCCGGCACCGTCCTCCGTGAACGCACAAAAAAAATCGTCCGATCGACCAAACAACCATTGATCCCCGTTCCTCGTTCCATGGCGAACGTATTACTCTGATGGTTCGACCGCGGTCGTGGCGCTGATTTCGAGAAAATCGCGAAAAACTCCGATAGCTCCGAAATATTTCAAAGTCCCGACGGATTTCAAAGTCCTCCGGCACCGTCCTCCGAGAACGCCCAAAAAAAAAATCGTCCGATCGACCAAACAACCATTGATCCCCGTTCCTCGTTCCATTGCGAACGTATTACTCTGATGGTTCGACCGCGGTCGTCGCGCTCATTTTCGATAAAATCGCGAAAAACTCCAATAGCTCCGAAATATTTCAAAGACCTCCGGCACCGTCCTCCGAGATCGCCCAAAAAAAAATTGTCCGATCGACCAAACAACCATTAATTCCCGTTCCTCGTTCCATTGCGAACGTATTACTATGTTGGTTCGACCGCGGTCATCGCGCTGGTTTTCGAGAAAATCGCGAAAAACTCCAATAGCTCCGAAATATTTCAAAGTCCCGACGGATTTCAAAGTCCTCCGGCACCGTCCTCCGAGAACGCCCATAAAAAGTCGTCCGATCGACCAAACAACCATTGATCCCCGTTCCTCTTTCCATTGCGAACGTATTACTCTGATAGTTCGACCGCGGTCGTCGCGCTGGTTTTCGAGAAAATCGCGAAAAACTACAATAGCTCCGAAATATTTCAAAGTCCTCCGGCACCGTCCTCCGAGAACGCCCCCAAAAAAATCGTCCGATCGACCAAACAACCATTGATCCCCGTTCCTCGTTCCATGGCGAACGTATTACTCTCATGGTTCGACCGCGGTTGTCGCACTGGTTTTCGAGAAATTCGGGGAAAACTCCAATAGCTCCGAAATATTTCAAAGTCCCGACGGATTTCAAAGTCCTCCGGCACCGTCCTCCGAAAACGCCCAAAAAAAAATCGTCCGATCGGCCAAACAACCATTGATCCCCGTTCCGCGTTCCATTGCGAACGTATTACTCTGATGGTTCGACCGTGGTCGTCGCGCTGGTTTTCGAGAAAATCGCGAAAAACTCCAATAGCTCCGAAATATTTCAAAGTCCCGACGGATTTCAAAGTCCTCCGGCACCGTCCTCCGAGAACGCCAAGGAAAATCGTCCGATCGTCCAAACAACCATTGATCCCCGTTCCTCGTTCCATTGCGAACGTATTACTATGTTGGTTCGACCGCGGTCGTCGCGCTGGTTTTCGAGAAAATCGCGAAAAACTCCAATAGCTCCGAAATATTCCAAAGTCCCGACGGATTTCAAAGTCCTCCGGTACCGTCATCCGAGAACGCCAAAAAAAATCGTCCGATCGACCAAACAACCATTGATCCCCGTTCTTCGTTCCATTGCGAACGTATTACTCTGATGGTTCGTCCGCGGTCGTCGCGCTGGTTTTCGAGAAAATCGCGAAAAACTCGAATAGCTCCGAAATATTTCAAAGTCCTCCGGCACCGTCCTCCGTGAACGCACAAAAAAAATCGTCCGATCGACCAAACAACCATTGATCCCCGTTCCTCGTTCCATGGCGAACGTATTACTCTGATGGTTCGACCGCGGTCGTGGCGCTGGTTTCGAGAAAATCGCGAAAAACTCCGATAGCTCCGAAATATTTCAAAGTCCCGACGGATTTCAAAGTCCTCCGGCACCGTCCTCCGAGAACGCCCAAAAAAAAAATCGTCCGATCGACCAAACAACCATTGATCCCCGTTCCTCGTTCCATTGCGAACGTATTACTCTGATGGTTCGACCGCGGTCGTCGCGCTCATTTTCGATAAAATCGCGAAAAACTCCAATAGCTCCGAAATATTTCAAAGACCTCCGGCACCGTCCTCCGAGATCGCCCAAAAAAAAATTGTCCGATCGACCAAACAACCATTAATTCCCGTTCCTCGTTCCATTGCGAACGTATTACTATGTTGGTTCGACCGCGGTCATCGCGCTGGTTTTCGAGAAAATCGCGAAAAACTCCAATAGCTCCGAAATATTTCAAAGTCCCGACGGATTTCAAAGTCCTCCGGCACCGTCCTCCGAGAACGCCCATAAAAAGTCGTCCGATCGACCAAACAACCATTGATCCCCGTTCCTCTTTCCATTGCGAACGTATTACTCTGATAGTTCGACCGCGGTCGTCGCGCTGGTTTTCGAGAAAATCGCGAAAAACTACAATAGCTCCGAAATATTTCAAAGTCCTCCGGCACCGTCCTCCGAGAACGCCCCCAAAAAAATCGTCCGATCGACCAAACAACCATTGATCCCCGTTCCTCGTTCCATGGCGAACGTATTACTCTGATGGTTCGACTGCGGTCGTGGCGCTGGTTTTCGAGAAAATCGCGAAAAACTCCGATAGCTCCGAAATATTTCAAAGTCCCGACGGATTTCAAAGTCCTCCGGCACCGTCCTCCGGGAACGCCCAAAAAAAAATCGTCCGATCGACCAAACAACCATTGATCCCCGTTCCTCGTTCCATTGCGAACGTATTACTCTGATGGTTCGACCGCGGTCGTCGCGCTGGTTTTCGATAAAATCGCGAAAAACTCCAATAGCTCCGAAATATTTCAAAGACCTCCGGCACCGTCCTCCGAGATCGCCCAAAAAAAAATCGTCCGATCGACCAAACAACCATTGATTCCCGTTCCTCGTTCCACTGCGAACGTATTACTATGTTGGTTCGACCGCGGTCATCGCGCTGGTTTTCGAGAAAATCGCGAAAAACTCCAATAGCTCCGAAATAATTCAAAGTCCCGACGGATTTCAAAGTCCTCCGGCACCGTCCTCCGAGAACGCCCAAAAAAAGTCGTCCGATCGACCAAACAACCATTCATCCCTGTTCCTCTTTCCATTGCGAACGTATTACTCTGATAGTTCGACCGCGGTCGTCGCGCTGGTTTTCGATAAAATCGCGAAAAACTCCAATAGCTCCGAAATATTTCAAAGACCTCCGGCACCGTCCTCCGAGAACGCCAAAAAAAATTGTCCGATCGAGCAAACAACCATTGATGCCCGTTCCTCGTTCCATTGCGAACGTATTACTCTGATGGTTCGACCGCGGTCGTCGCGCTGGTTTTCGAGAAAATCGCGAAAAACTCCAATAGCTCCGAAATATTTCAAAGTCCCGACGGATTTCAAAGTCCTCCGGCACCGTCCTCCGAGAACGCCCAAAAAAAAATCGTCTGATCGACCAAACCACCATTGATCCCCGTTCCTCGTTCCATTGCGAACGTATTACTCTGATGGTTCGACCGCGGTCGTCGCGCTGGTTTTCGATAAAATCGCGAAAAACTCCAATAGCTCCGAAATATTTCAAAGACCTCCGGCACCGTCCTCCGAGATCGCCCCAAAAAAAATCGTCCGATCGACCAAACAACCATTGATCCCCGTTCCTCGTTCCATTGCGAACGTATTACTATGTTGGTTCGACCGCGGTCGTCGCGCTGGTTTTCGAGAAAATCGCGAAAAACTCCAATAGCTCCGAAATATTTCAAAGTCCCGACGGATTTCAAAGTCCTCCGGCACCGTCCTCCGAGAACGCCCAAAAAAAGTCGTCCGATCGACCAAACAACCATTGATCCCCGTTCCTCTTTCCATTGCGAACGTATTACTCTGATAGTTCGACCGCGGTCGTCGTGCTGGTTTTCGAGAAAATCGCGAAAAACTCCAATAGCTCCGAAATATTTCAAATTCCTCCGGCACCGTCCTCCGAGAACGCCCAAAAAAAGTCGTCCGATGGACCAAACAACCATTGATCCCCATTCCTCGTTCCATTGCGAACGTATTAGTCTGATGGTTCGACCGCGGTCGTCGCGCTCGTTTTCGATAAAATCGCGAAAAACCCTTATAGCTCCGAAATATTTCAAAGTCCTCCGGCACCGTCCTCCGAGAACGCCCAAAAAAAATCGTCGGATCGACCAAACAACCATTGATCCCCGTTCCTCGTTCCATTGCGAACGTATTACTATGTTGGTTCGACCGCGGTCGTCGCGCTGGTTTTCGAGAAAATCGCGAAAAACTCCAATAGCTCTGAAATATTTCAAAGTCCCGACGGATTTCAAAGTCCTCCGGCACCGTCTTCCGAGAACGCCAAAAAAAATCGTCCGATCGACCAAACAACCATTGATCCCCGTTCTTCGTTCCATTGCGAACGTATTACTCTGATGGTTCGACCGCGGTCGTCGCGCTGGTTTTCGAGAAAATCGCGAAAAACTCGAATAGCTCCGAAATATTTCAAAGTCCTCCGGCACCGTCCTCCGTGAACGCACAAAAAAAATCGTCCGATCGACCAAACAACCATTGATCCCCGTTCCTCGTTCCATGGCGAACGTATTACTCTGATGGTTCGACCGCGGTCGTGGCGCTGGTTTCGAGAAAATCGCGAAAAACTCCGATAGCTCCGAAATATTTCAAAGTCCCGGCGGATTTCAAAGTCCTCCGGCACCGTCCTCCGAGAACGCCCAAAAAAAAATCGTCCGATCGACCAAACAACCATTGATCCCCGTTCCTCGTTCCATGGCGAACGTATTACTCTCATGGTTCGACCGCGGTTGTCGCGCTGGTTTTCGAGAAATTCGGGAAAAACTCCAATAGCTCCGAAATATTTCAAAGTCCCGACGGATTTCAAAGTCCTCCGGCACCGTCCTCCGAAAACGCCCAAAAAAAAATCGTCCGATCGGCCAAACAACCATTGATCCCCGTTCCGCGTTCCATTGCGAACGTATTACTCTGATGGTTCGACCGTGGTCGTCGCGCTGGTTTTCGAGAAAATCGCGAAAAACTCCAATAGCTCCGAAATATTTCAAAGTCCTCCGGCACCGTCCTCCGAGAACGCCCAAAAAAAAATCGTCCGATCGACCAAACAACCATTGATCCCCGTTCCTCGTTCCATGGCGAACGTATTACTCTCATGGTTCGACCGCGGTTGTCGCGCTGGTTTTCGAGAAATTCGGGAAAAACTCCAATAGCTCCGAAATATTTCAATGTCCCGACGGATTTCAAAGTCCTCCGGCACCGTCCTCCGAGAACGCCAAGGAAAATCGTCCGATCGTCCAAACAACCATTGATCCCCGTTCCTCGTTCCATTGCGAACGTATTACTATGTTGGTTCGACCGCGGTCGTCGCGCTGGTTTTCGAGAAAATCGCGAAAAACTCCAATAGCTCCGAAATATTTCAAAGTCCTCCGGCACCGTCCTCCGTGAACGCACAAAAAAAATCGTCCGATCGACCAAACAACCATTGATCCCCGTTCCTCGTTCCATGGCGAACGTATTACTCTGATGGTTCGACCGCGGTCGTGGCGCTGGTTTCGAGAAAATCGCGAAAAACTCCGATAGCTCCGAAATATTTCAAAGTCCCGACGGATTTCAAAGTCCTCCGGCACCGTCCTCCGAGAACGCCCAAAAAAAAAATCGTCCGATCGACCAAACAACCATTGATCCCCGTTCCTCGTTCCATTGCGAACGTATTACTCTGATGGTTCGACCGCGGTCGTCGCGCTCATTTTCGATAAAATCGCGAAAAACTCCAATAGCTCCGAAATATTTCAAAGACCTCCGGCACCGTCCTCCGAGATCGCCCAAAAAAAAATTGTCCGATCGACCAAGCAACCATTAATTCCCGTTCCTCGTTCCATTGCGAACGTATTACTATGTTGGTTCGACCGCGGTCATCGCGCTGGTTTTCGAGAAAATCGCGAAAAACTCCAATAGCTCCGAAATATTTCAAAGTCCCGACGGATTTCAAAGTCCTCCGGCACCGTCCTCCGAGAACGCCCATAAAAAGTCGTCCGATCGACCAAACAACCATTGATCCCCGTTCCTCTTTCCATTGCGAACGTATTACTGTGATGGTTCGACCGCGGTCGTCGCGCTGGTTTTCGATAAACTCGCGAAAAACTCCAATAGCTCCGAAATATTTCAAAGACCTCCGGCACCGTCCTCCGAGATCGCCCAAAAAAAAATCGTCCGATCGACCAAACAACCATTGATCCCCGTTCCTCGTTCCATTGCGAACGTATTACTATGTTGGTTCGACCGCGGTCGTCGCGCTGGTTTTCGAGAAAATCGCGAAAAACTCCAATAGCTCCGAAATATTTCAAAGTCCTCCGGCACCGTCCTCCGAGAACGCCCCAAAAAAAATCGTCCGATCGACCAAACAACCATTGATCCCCGTTCCTCGTTCCATTGCGAACGTATTACTATGTTGGTTCGACCGCGGTCGTGGCGCTGGTTTTCGAGAAAATCGCGAAAAACTCCAATAGCTCCGAAATATTTCAAAGTCCCGACGGATTTCAAAGTCCTCCGGCACCGTCCTCCGAGAACGCCCAAAAAAAAATCGTCCGATCGACCAAACCACCATTGATCCCCGTTCCTCGTTCCATTGCGAACGTATTACTCTGATGGTTCGACCGCGGTCGTCGCGCTGGTTTTCGATAAAATCGCGAAAAACTCCAATAGCTCCGAAATATTTCAAAGACCTCCGGCACCGTCCTCCGAGATCGCCCCAAAAAAAATCGTCCGATCGACCAAACAACCATTGATCCCCGTTCCTCGTTCCATTGCGAACGTATTACTATGTTGGTTCGACCGCGGTCGTCGCGCTGGTTTTCGAGAAAATCGCGAAAAACTCCAATAGCTCCGAAATATTTCAAAGTCCCGACGGATTTCAAAGTCCTCCGGCACCGTCCTCCGAGAACGCCCAAAAAAAGTCGTCCGATGGACCAAACAACCATTGATCCCCATTCCTCGTTCCATTGCGAACGTATTAGTCTGATGGTTCGACCGCGGTCGTCGCGCTCGTTTTCGATAAAATCGCGAAAAACCCTTATAGCTCCGAAATATTTCAAAGTCCTCCGGCACCGTCCTCCGAGAACGCCCAAAAAAAATCGTCGGATCGACCAAACAACCATTGATCCCCGTTCCTCGTTCCATTGCGAACGTATTACTATGTTGGTTCGACCGCGGTCGTCGCGCTGGTTTTCGAGAAAATCGCGAAAAACTCCAATAGCTCTGAAATATTTCAAAGTCCCGACGGATTTCAAAGTCCTCCGGCACCGTCTTCCGAGAACGCCAAAAAAAATCGTCCGATCGACCAAACAACCATTGATCCCCGTTCTTCGTTCCATTGCGAACGTATTACTCTGATGGTTCGACCGCGGTCGTCGCGCTGGTTTTCGAGAAAATCGCGAAAAACTCGAATAGCTCCGAAATATTTCAAAGTCCTCCGGCACCGTCCTCCGTGAACGCACAAAAAAAATCGTCCGATCGACCAAACAACCATTGATCCCCGTTCCTCGTTCCATGGCGAACGTATTACTCTGATGGTTCGACCGCGGTCGTGGCGCTGGTTTCGAGAAAATCGCGAAAAACTCCGATTGCTCCGAAATATTTCAAAGTCCCGGCGGATTTCAAAGTCCTCCGGCACCGTCCTCCGAGAACGCCCAAAAAAAAATCGTCCGATCGACCAAACAACCATTGATCCCCGTTCCTCGTTCCATGGCGAACGTATTACTCTCATGGTTCGACCGCGGTTGTCGCGCTGGTTTTCGAGAAATTCGGGAAAAACTCCAATAGCTCCGAAATATTTCAAAGTCCCGACGGATTTCAAAGTCCTCCGGCACCGTCCTCCGAAAACGCCCAAAAAAAAATCGTCCGATCGGCCAAACAACCATTGATCCCCGTTCCGCGTTCCATTGCGAACGTATTACTCTGATGGTTCGACCGTGGTCGTCGCGCTGGTTTTCGAGAAAATCGCGAAAAACTCCAATAGCTCCGAAATATTTCAAAGTCCTCCGGCACCGTCCTCCGTGAACGCACAAAAAAAATCGTCCGATCGACCAAACAACCATTGATCCCCGTTCCTCGTTCCATGGCGAACGTATTACTCTGATGGTTCGACCGCGGTCGTGGCGCTGGTTTCGAGAAAATCGCGAAAAACTCCGATAGCTCCGAAATATTTCAAAGTCCCGGCGGATTTCAAAGTCCTCCGGCACCGTCCTCCGAGAACGCCCAAAAAAAAATCGTCCGATCGACCAAACAACCATTGATCCCCGTTCCTCGTTCCATGGCGAACGTATTACTCTCATGGTTCGACCGCGGTTGTCGCGCTGGTTTTCGAGAAATTCGGGAAAAACTCCAATAGCTCCGAAATATTTCAAAGTCCCGACGGATTTCAAAGTCCTCCGGCACCGTCCTCCGAGAACGCCAAGGAAAATCGTCCGATCGTCCAAACAACCATTGATCCCCGTTCCTCGTTCCATTGCGAACGTATTACTATGTTGGTTCGACCGCGGTCGTCGCGCTGGTTTTCGAGAAAATCGCGAAAAACTCCAATAGCTCCGAAATATTTCAAAGTCCTCCGGCACCGTCCTCCGTGAACGCACAAAAAAAATCGTCCGATCGACCAAACAACCATTGATCCCCGTTCCTCGTTCCATGGCGAACGTATTACTCTGATGGTTCGACCGCGGTCGTGGCGCTGGTTTCGAGAAAATCGCGAAAAACTCCGATAGCTCCGAAATATTTCAAAGTCCCGACGGATTTCAAAGTCCTCCGGCACCGTCCTCCGAGAACGCCCAAAAAAAAAATCGTCCGATCGACCAAACAACCATTGATCCCCGTTCCTCGTTCCATTGCGAACGTATTACTCTGATGGTTCGACCGCGGTCGTCGCGCTCATTTTCGATAAAATCGCGAAAAACTCCAATAGCTCCGAAATATTTCAAAGACCTCCGGCACCGTCCTCCGAGATCGCCCAAAAAAAAATTGTCCGATCGACCAAGCAACCATTAATTCCCGTTCCTCGTTCCATTGCGAACGTATTACTATGTTGGTTCGACGCGGTCATCGCGCTGGTTTTCGAGAAAATCGCGAAAAACTCCAATAGCTCCGAAATATTTCAAAGTCCCGGCGGATTTCAAAGTCCTCCGGCACCGTCCTCCGAGAACGCCCAAAAAAAAATCGTCCGATCGACCAAACAACCATTGATCCCCGTTCCTCGTTCCATGGCGAACGTATTACTCTCATGGTTCGACCGCGGTTGTCGCGCTGGTTTTCGAGAAATTCGGGAAAAACTCCAATAGCTCCGAAATATTTCAAAGTCCCGACGGATTTCAAAGTCCTCCGGCACCGTCCTCCGAAAACGCCCAAAAAAAAATCGTCCGATCGGCCAAACAACCATTGATCCCCGTTCCGCGTTCCATTGCGAACGTATTACTCTGATGGTTCGACCGTGGTCGTCGCGCTGGTTTTCGAGAAAATCGCGAAAAACTCCAATAGCTCCGAAATATTTCAAAGTCCTCCGGCACCGTCCTCCGTGAACGCACAAAAAAAATCGTCCGATCGACCAAACAACCATTGATCCCCGTTCCTCGTTCCATGGCGAACGTATTACTCTGATGGTTCGACCGCGGTCGTGGCGCTGGTTTCGAGAAAATCGCGAAAAACTCCGATAGCTCCGAAATATTTCAAAGTCCCGGCGGATTTCAAAGTCCTCCGGCACCGTCCTCCGAGAACGCCCAAAAAAAAATCGTCCGATCGACCAAACAACCATTGATCCCCGTTCCTCGTTCCATGGCGAACGTATTACTCTCATGGTTCGACCGCGGTTGTCGCGCTGGTTTTCGAGAAATTCGGGAAAAACTCCAATAGCTCCGAAATATTTCAAAGTCCCGACGGATTTCAAAGTCCTCCGGCACCGTCCTCCGAGAACGCCAAGGAAAATCGTCCGATCGTCCAAACAACCATTGATCCCCGTTCCTCGTTCCATTGCGAACGTATTACTATGTTGGTTCGACCGCGGTCGTCGCGCTGGTTTTCGAGAAAATCGCGAAAAACTCCAATAGCTCCGAAATATTTCAAAGTCCTCCGGCACCGTCCTCCGTGAACGCACAAAAAAAATCGTCCGATCGACCAAACAACCATTGATCCCCGTTCCTCGTTCCATGGCGAACGTATTACTCTGATGGTTCGACCGCGGTCGTGGCGCTGGTTTCGAGAAAATCGCGAAAAACTCCGATAGCTCCGAAATATTTCAAAGTCCCGACGGATTTCAAAGTCCTCCGGCACCGTCCTCCGAGAACGCCCAAAAAAAAAATCGTCCGATCGACCAAACAACCATTGATCCCCGTTCCTCGTTCCATTGCGAACGTATTACTCTGATGGTTCGACCGCGGTCGTCGCGCTCATTTTCGATAAAATCGCGAAAAACTCCAATAGCTCCGAAATATTTCAAAGACCTCCGGCACCGTCCTCCGAGATCGCCCAAAAAAAAATTGTCCGATCGACCAAGCAACCATTAATTCCCGTTCCTCGTTCCATTGCAAACGTATTACTATGTTGGTTCGACCGCGGTCATCGCGCTGGTTTTCGAGAAAATCGCGAAAAACTCCAATAGCTCCGAAATATTTCAAAGTCCCGACGGATTTCAAAGTCCTCCGGCACCGTCCTCCGAGAACGCCCATAAAAAGTCGTCCGATCGACCAAACAACCATTGATCCCCGTTCCTCTTTCCATTGCGAACGTATTACTCTGATAGTTCGACCGCGGTCGTCGCGCTGGTTTTCGAGAAAATCGCGAAAAACTACAATAGCTCCGAAATTTTTCAAAGTCCTCCGGCACCGTCCTCCGAGAACGCCCCCAAAAAAATCGTACGATCGACCAAACAACCATTGATCCCCGTTCCTCGTTCCATTGCGAACGTATTACTATGTTGGTTCGACCGCGGTCGTCGCGCTGGTTTACGAGAAAATCGCGAAAAACTCCAATAGCTCCGAAATATTTCAAAGTCCCGACGGATTTCAAAGTCCTCCGGCACCGTCCTCCGAGAACGCCCAAAAAAAGTCGTCCGATCGACCAAACAACCATTGATCCCCGTTCCTCTTTCCATTGCGAACGTATTACTCTGATGGTTCGACCGCGGTCGTCGCGCTGGTTTTCGAGAAAATCGCGAAAAACTCCAATAGCTCCGAAATATTTCAAAGTCCTCCGGCACCGTCCTCCGTGAACGCACAAAAAAAATCGTCCGATCGACCAAACAACCATTGATCCCCGTTCCTCGTTCCATGGCGAACGTATTACTCTGATGGTTCGACCGCGGTCGTGGCGCTGGTTTTCGAGAAAATCGCGAAAAACTCCGATAGCTCCGAAATATTTCAAAGTCCCGACGGATTTCAAAGTCCTCCGGCACCGTCCTCCGAGAACGCCCAAAAAAAAATCGTCCGATCGACCAAACAACCATTGATCCCCGTTCCTCGTTCCATTGCGAACGTATTACTCTGATGGTTCGACCGCGGTCGTCGCGCTGGTTTTCGAGAAAATCGCGAAAAACTACAATAGCTCCGAAATATTTCAAAGTCCACCGGCACCGTCCTCCGAGAACGCCCCAAAAAAAATCGTCCGATCGACCAAATAACCATTGATCCCCGTTCCTCGTTCCATTGCGAACGTATTACTATCTTGGTTCGACCGCGGTCGTCGCGCTGGTTTTCGAGAAAATCGCGAAAAACTCCAATAGCTCCGAAATATTTCAAAGTCCCGACGGATTTCAAAGTCCTCCGGCACCGTCCTCCGAGAACGCCAAGGAAAATCGTCCGATCGTCCAAACAACCATTGTTTCCCGTTCCTCGTTCCATTGCGAACGTATTACTATGTTGGTTCGACCGCGGTCGTCGCGCTGGTTTTCGAGAAAATCGCGAAAAACTCCAATAGCTCCGAAATATTTCAAAGTCCCGACGGATTTCAAAGTCCTCCGGCACCGTCCTCCGAGAACGCCCAAAAAAAAATCGTCTGATCGACCAAACCACCATTGATCCCCGTTCCTCGTTCCATTGCGAACGTATTACTCTGATGGTTCGACCGCGGTCGTCGCGCTGGTTTTCGATAAAATCGCGAAAAACTCGAATAGCTCCGAAATATTTCAAAGTCCTCCGGCACCGTCCTCCGAGATCGCCCAAAAAAAAATCGTCCGATCGACCAAACAACCATTGATTCCCGTTCCTCGTTCCACTGCGAACGTATTACTATGTTGGTTCGACCGCGGTCATCGCGCTGGTTTTCGAGAAAATCGCGAAAAACTCCAATAGCTCCGAAATATTTCAAAGCCCCGACGGATTTCAAAGTCCTCCGGCACCGTCCTCCGAGAACGCCCAAAAAAAGTCGTCCGATCGACCAAACAACCATTCATCCCTGTTCCTCTTTCCATTGCGAACGTATTACTCTGATAGTTCGACCGCGGTCGTCGCGCTGGTTTTCGATAAAATCGCGAAAAACTCCAATAGCTCCGAAATATTTCAAAGTCCTCCGGCACCGTCCTCCGAAAACGCCCAAAAAAAAATCGTCCGATCGGCCAAACAACCATTGATCCCCGTTCCGCGTTCCATTGCGAACGTATTACTCTGATGGTTCGACCGTGGTCGTCGCGCTGGTTTTCGAGAAAATCGCGAAAAACTCCAATAGCTCCGAAATATTTCAAAGTCCCGACGGATTTCAAAGTCCTCCGGCACCGTCCTCCGAGAACGCCAAGGAAAATCGTCCGATCGTCCAAACAACCATTGATCCCCGTTCCTCGTTCCATTGCGAACGTATTACTATGTTGGTTCGACCGCGGTCGTCGCGCTGGTTTTCGAGAAAATCGCGAAAAACTCCAATAGCTCCGAAATATTTCAAAGTCCCGACGGATTTCAAAGTCCTCCGGCACCGTCTTCCGAGAACGCCAAAAAAAATCGTCCTATCGACCAAACAACCATTGATCCCCGTTCTTCGTTCCATTGCGAACGTATTACTCTCATGGTTCGACCGCGGTCGTCGCGCTGGTTTTCGAGAAAATCGCGAAAAACTCGAATAGCTCCGAAATATTTCAAAGTCCTCCGGCACCGTCCTCCGTGAACGCACAAAAAAATTCGTCCGATCGACCAAACAACCATTGATCCCCGTTCCTCGTTCCATGGCGAACTTATTACTCTGATGGTTCGACCGCGGTCGTGGCGCTGGTTTCGAGAAAATCGCGAAAAACTCCGATAGCTCCGAAATATTTCAAAGTCCCGACGGATTTCAAAGTCCTCCGGCACCGTCCTCCGAGAACGCCCAAAAAAAAATCGTCCGATCGACCAAACAACCATTGATCCCCGTTCCTCGTTCCATGGCGAACGTATTACTCTGATGGTTCGACCGCGGTTGTCGCGCTGGTTTTCGAGAAATTCGGGAAAAACTCCAATAGCTCCGAAATATTTCAAAGTCCTCCGGCACCGTCCTCCGTGAACGCACAAAAAAAATCGTCCGATCGACCAAACAACCATTGATCCCCGTTCCTCGTTCCATGGCGAACGTATTACTCTGATGGTTCGACCGCGGTCGTGGCGCTGGTTTCGAAAAAAACGCGAAAAACTCCGATAGCTCCGAAATATTTCAAAGTCCCGGCGGATTTCAAAGTCCTCCGGCACCGTCCTCCGAGAACGCCCAAAAAAAAATCGTCCGATCGACCAAACAACCATTGATCCCCGTTCCTCGTTCCATGGCGAACGTATTACTCTCATGGTTCGACCGCGGTTGTCGCGCTGGTTTTCGAGAAATTCGGGAAAAACTCCAATAGCTCCGAAATATTTCAAAGTCCCGACGGATTTCAAAGTCCTCCGGCACCGTCCTCCGAAAACGCCCAAAAAAAAATCGTCCGATCGGCCAAACAACCATTGATCCCCGTTCCGCGTTCCATTGCGAACGTATTACTCTGATGGTTCGACCGTGGTCGTCGCGCTGGTTTTCGAGAAAATCGCGAAAAACTCCAATAGCTCCGAAATATTTCAAAGTCCCGACGGATTTCAAAGTCCTCCGGCACCGTCCTCCGAGAACGCCAAGGAAAATCGTCCGATCGTCCAAACAACCATTGATCCCCGTTCCTCGTTCCATTGCGAACGTATTACTCTGATGGTTCGACCGCGGTCGTCGCGCTCATTTTCGATAAAATCGCGAAAAACTCCAATAGCTCCGAAATATTTCAAAGACCTCCGGCACCGTCATCCGAGATCGCCCAAAAAAAAATTGTCCGATCGACCAAACAACCATTAATTCCCGTTCCTCGTTCCATTGCGAACGTATTACTATGTTGGTTCGACCGCGGTCATCGCGCTGGTTTTCGAGAAAATCGCGAAAAACTCCAATAGCTCCGAAATATTTCAAAGTCCCGACGGATTTCAAAGTCCTCCGGCACCGTCCTCCGAGAACGCCCAAAAAAAGTCGTCCGATCGACCAAACAACCATTGATCCCCGTTCCTCTTTCCATTGCGAACGTATTACTCTGATGGTTCGACCGCGGTCGTCGCGCTGGTTTTCGAGAAAATCGCGAAAAACTCCAATAGCTCCGAAATATTTCAAAGTCCTCCGGCACCGTCTTCCGAGAACGCCAAAAAAAATCGTCCTATCGACCAAACAACCATTGATCCCCGTTCTTCGTTCCATTGCGAACGTATTACTCTGATGGTTCGACCGCGGTCGTGGCGCTGGTTTTCGAGAAAATCGCGAAAAACTCCGATAGCTCCGAAATATTTCAAAGTCCCGACGGATTTCAAAGTCCTCCGGCACCGTCCTCCGAGAACGCCCATAAAAAGTCGTCCGATCGACCAAACAACCATTGATCCCCGTTCCTCTTTCCATTGCGAACGTATTACTCTGATAGTTCGACCGCGGTCGTCGCGCTGGTTTTCGAGAAAATCGCGAAAAACTACAATAGCTCCGAAATTTTTCAAAGTCCTCCGGCACCGTCCTCCGAGAACGCCCCCAAAAAAATCGTACGATCGACCAAACAACCATTGATCCCCGTTCCTCGTTCCATTGCGAACGTATTACTATGTTGGTTCGACCGCGGTCGTCGCGCTGGTTTACG
This sequence comes from Andrena bucephala, assembly GCA_947577245.1. NCBI lineage: Eukaryota > Metazoa > Arthropoda > Insecta > Hymenoptera > Andrenidae > Andrena > Andrena bucephala. The sequence continues at coordinate 26,409,668 of OX387716.1, read as the reverse complement.
AGAAAATCGCGAAAAACTCCAATAGCTCCGAAATATTTCAAAGTCCCGACGGATTTCAAAGTCCTCCGGCACCGTCCTCCGAGAACGCCCAAAAAAAGTCGTCCGATCGACCAAACAACCATTGATCCCCGTTCCTCTTTCCATTGCGAACGTATTACTCTGATGGTTCGACCGCGGTCGTCGCGCTGGTTTTCGAGAAAATCGCGAAAAACTCCAATAGCTCCGAAATATTTCAAAGTCCTCCGGCACCGTCCTCCGTGAACGCACAAAAAAAATCGTCCGATCGACCAAACAACCATTGATCCCCGTTCCTCGTTCCATGGCGAACGTATTACTCTGATGGTTCGACCGCGGTCGTGGCGCTGGTTTTCGAGAAAATCGCGAAAAACTCCGATAGCTCCGAAATATTTCAAAGTCCCGACGGATTTCAAAGTCCTCCGGCACCGTCCTCCGAGAACGCCCAAAAAAAAATCGTCCGATCGACCAAACAACCATTGATCCCCGTTCCTCGTTCCATGGCGAACGTATTACTCTGATGGTTCGACCGCGGTTGTCGCGCTGGTTTTCGAGAAATTCGGGAAAAACTCCAATAGCTCCGAAATATTTCAAAGTCCTCCGGCACCGTCCTCCGTGAACGCACAAAAAAAATCGTCCGATCGACCAAACAACCATTGATCCCCGTTCCTCGTTCCATGGCGAACGTATTACTCTGATGGTTCGACCGCGGTCGTGGCGCTGGTTTCGAAAAAAACGCGAAAAACTCCGATAGCTCCGAAATATTTCAAAGTCCCGGCGGATTTCAAAGTCCTCCGGCACCGTCCTCCGAGAACGCCCAAAAAAAAATCGTCCGATCGACCAAACAACCATTGATCCCCGTTCCTCGTTCCATGGCGAACGTATTACTCTCATGGTTCGACCGCGGTTGTCGCGCTGGTTTTCGAGAAATTCGGGAAAAACTCCAATAGCTCCGAAATATTTCAAAGTCCCGACGGATTTCAAAGTCCTCCGGCACCGTCCTCCGAAAACGCCCAAAAAAAAATCGTCCGATCGGCCAAACAACCATTGATCCCCGTTCCGCGTTCCATTGCGAACGTATTACTCTGATGGTTCGACCGTGGTCGTCGCGCTGGTTTTCGAGAAAATCGCGAAAAACTCCAATAGCTCCGAAATATTTCAAAGTCCCGACGGATTTCAAAGTCCTCCGGCACCGTCCTCCGAGAACGCCAAGGAAAATCGTCCGATCGTCCAAACAACCATTGATCCCCGTTCCTCGTTCCATTGCGAACGTATTACTCTGATAGTTCGACCGCGGTCGTCGCGCTGGTTTTCGAGAAAATCGCGAAAAACTACAATAGCTCCGAAATTTTTCAAAGTCCTCCGGCACCGTCCTCCGAGAACGCCCCCAAAAAAATCGTACGATCGACCAAACAACCATTGATCCCCGTTCCTCGTTCCATTGCGAACGTATTACTATGTTGGTTCGACCGCGGTCGTCGCGCTGGTTTACGAGAAAATCGCGAAAAACTCCAATAGCTCCGAAATATTTCAAAGTCCCGACGGATTTCAAAGTCCTCCGGCACCGTCCACCGAGAACGCCCAAAAAAAGTCGTCCGATCGACCAAACAACCATTGATCCCCGTTCCTCTTTCCATTGCGAACGTATTACTCTGATGGTTCGACCGCGGTCGTCGCGCTGGTTTTCGAGAAAATCGCGAAAAACTCCAATAGCTCCGAAATATTTCAAAGTCCTCCGGCACCGTCCTCCGTGAACGCACAAAAAAAATCGTCCGATCGACCAAACAACCATTGATCCCCGTTCCTCGTTCCATGGCGAACGTATTACTCTGATGGTTCGACCGCGGTCGTGGCGCTGGTTTTCGAGAAAATCGCGAAAAACTCCGATAGCTCCGAAATATTTCAAAGTCCCGACGGATTTCAAAGTCCTCCGGCACCGTCCTCCGAGAACGCCCAAAAAAAAATCTTCCGATCGACCAAACAACCATTGATCCCCGTTCCTCGTTCCATTGCGAACGTATTACTCTGATGGTTCGACCGCGGTCGTCGCGCTGGTTTTCGATAAAATCGCGAAACACTCCAATAGCTCCGAAATATTTCAAAGACCTCCGGCACCGTCCACCGAGATCGCCCAAAAAAAAATCGTCCGATCGACCAAACAACCATTGATTCCCGTTCCTCGTTCCACTGCGAACGTATTACTATGTTGGTTCGACCGCGGTCATCGCGCTGGTTTTCGAGAAAATCGCGAAAAACTCCAATAGCTCCGAAATATTTCAAAGTCCCGACGGATTTCAAAGTCCTCCGGCACCGTCCTCCGAGAACGCCCAAAAAAAGTCGTCCGATCGACCAAACAACCATTCATCCCTGTTCCTCTTTCCATTGCGAACGTATTACTCTGATAGTTCGACCGCGGTCGTCGCGCTGGTTTTCGATAAAATCGCGAAAAACTCCAATAGCTCCGAAATATTTCAAAGACCTCCGGCACCGTCCTCCGAGAACGCCAAAAAAAATTGTCCGATCGAGCAAACAACCATTGATGCCCGTTCCTCGTTCCATTGCGAACGTATTACTCTGATGGTTCGACCGCGGTCGTCGCGCTGGTTTTCGAGAAAATCGCGAAAAACTACAATAGCTCCGAAATATTTCAAAGTCCACCGGCACCGTCCTCCGAGAACGCCCCAAAAAAAATCGTCCGATCGACCAAATAACCATTGATCCCCGTTCCTCGTTCCATTGCGAACGTATTACTATCTTGGTTCGACCGCGGTCGTCGCGCTGGTTTTCGAGAAAATCGCGAAAAACTCCAATAGCTCCGAAATATTTCAAAGTCCCGACGGATTTCAAAGTCCTCCGGCACCGTCCTCCGAGAACGCCAAGGAAAATCGTCCGATCGTCCAAACAACCATTGTTTCCCGTTCCTCGTACCATTGCGAACGTATTACTATGTTGGTTCGACCGCGGTCGTCGCGCTGGTTTTCGAGAAAATCGCGAAAAACTCCAATAGCTCCGAAATATTTCAAAGTCCCGACGGATTTCAAAGTCCTCCGGCCCCGTCCTCCGAGAACGCCGAAAAAAAAATCGTCTGATCGACCAAACCACTATTGATCCCCGTTCCTCGTTCCATTGCGAACGTATTACTCTGATGGTTCGACCGCGGTCGTCGCGCTGGTTTTCGAGAAAATCGCGAAAAACTCCAATAGCTCCGAAATATTTCAAAGTCCTCCGGCACCGTCCTCCGAGAACGCCAAGGAAAATCGTCCGATCGTCCAAACAACCATTGATCCCCGTTCCTCGTTCCATTGCGAACGTATTACTATGTTGGTTCGACCGCGGTCGTCGCGCTGGTTTTCGAGAAAATCGCGAAAAACTCCAATAGCTCCGAAATATTTCAAAGTCCCGACGGATTTCAAAGTCCTCCGGCACCGTCTTCCGAGAACGCCAAAAAAAATCGTCCTATCGACCAAACAACCATTGATCCCCGTTCTTCGTTCCATTGCGAACGTATTACTCTCATGGTTCGACCGCGGTCGTCGCGCTGGTTTTCGAGAAAATCGCGAAAAACTCGAATAGCTCCGAAATATTTCAAAGTCCTCCGGCACCGTCCTCCGTGAACGCACAAAAAAATTCGTCCGATCGACCAAACAACCATTGATCCCCGTTCCTCGTTCCATGGCGAACGTATTACTCTGATGGTTCGACCGCAGTCGTGGCGCTGGTTTCGAGAAAATCGCGAAAAACTCCGATAGCTCCGAAATATTTCAAAGTCCCGACGGATTTCAAAGTCCTCCGGCACCGTCCTCCGAGAACGCCCAAAAAAAAATCGTCCGATCGACCAAACAACCATTGATCCCCGTTCCTCGTTCCATGGAGAACGTATTACTCTGATGGTTCGACCGCGGTTGTCGCGCTGGTTTTCGAGAAATTCGGGAAAAACTCCAATAGCTCCGAAATATTGCAAAGTCCCGACGGATTTCAAAGTCCTCCGGCACCGTCCTCCGAAAACGCCCAAAAAATATTGTCCGATCGGCCAAACAACCATTGATCCCCGTTCCGCGTTCCATTGCGAACGTATTACTCTGATGGTTCGACCGTGGTCGTCGCGCTGGTTTTCGAGAAAATCGCGAAAAACTCCAATAGCTCCGAAATATTTCAAAGTCCCGACGGATTTCAAAGTCCTCCGGCACCGTCCTCCGAGAACGCCAAGGAAAATCGTCCGATCGTCCAAACAACCATTGATCCCCGTTCCTCGTTCCATTGCGAACGTATTACTACGTTGGTTCGACCGCGGTCGTCGCGCTGGTTTTCGAGAAAATCGCGAAAAACTCCAATAGCTCCGAAATATTTCAAAGTCCTCCGGCACCGTCCTCCGTGAACGCACAAAAAAAATCGTCCGATCGACCAAACAACCATTGATCCCCGTTCCTCGTTCCATGGCGAACGTATTACTCTGATGGTTCGACCGCGGTCGAGGCGCTGGTTTCGAGAAAATCGCGAAAAACTCCGATAACTCCGAAATATTTCAAAGTCCTCCGGCACCGTCCTCCGAGAACGCCCAAAAAAAAAATCGTCCGATCGACCAAACAACCATTGATCCCCGTTCCTCGTTCCATTGCGAACGTATTACTCTGATGGTTCGACCGCGGTCGTCGCGCTCATTTTCGATAAAATCGCGAAAAACTCCAATAGCTCCGAAATATTTCAAAGTCCCGACGGATTTCAAAGTCCTCCGGCACCGTCCTCCGAGAACGCCAAGGAAAATCGTCCGATCGTCCAAACAACCATTGATCCCCGTTCCTCGTTCCATTGCGAACGTATTACTATGTTGGTTCGACCGCGGTCGTCGCGCTGGTTTCGAGAAAATCGCGAAAAACTCCGATAGCTCCGAAATATTTCAAAGTCCCGGCGGATTTCAAAGTCCTCCGGCACCGTCCTCCGAGAACGCCCAAAAAAAAATCGTCCGATCGACCAAACAACCATTGATCCCCGTTCCTCGTTCCATGGCGAACGTATTACTCTCATGGTTCGCCCGCGGTTGTCGCGCTGGTTTTCGAGAAATTCGGGAAAAACTCCAATAGCTCCGAAATATTTCAAAGTCCCGACGGATTTCAAAGTCCTCCGGCACCGTCCTCCGAGAACGCCAAGGAAAATCGTCCGATCATCCAAACAACCATTGATCCCCGTTCCTCGTTCCATTGCGAACGTATTACTATGTTGGTTCGACCGCGGTCGTCGCGCTGGTTTTCGAGAAAATCGCGAAAAACTCCAATAGCTCCGAAATATTTCAAAGTCCTCCGGCACCGTCCTCCGTGAACGCACAAAAAAAATCGTCCGATCGACCAAACAACCATTGATCCCCGTTCCTCGTTCCATGGCGAACGTATTACTCTGATGGTTCGACCGCGGTCGTGGCGCTGGTTTCGAGAAAATCGCGAAAAACTCCGATAGCTCCGAAATATTTCAAAGTCCCGACGGATTTCAAAGTCCTCCGGCACCGTCCTCCGAGAACGCCCAAAAAAAAAATCGTCCGATCGACCAAACAACCATTGATCCCCGTTCCTCGTTCCATTGCGAACGTATTACTCTGATGGTTCGACCGCGGTCGTCGCGCTCATTTTCGATAAAATCGCGAAAAACTCCAATAGCTCCGAAATATTTCAAAGACCTCCGGCACCGTCCTCCGAGATCGCCCAAAAAAAAATTGTCCGATCGACCAAGCAACCATTAATTCCCGTTCCTCGTTCCATTGCGAACGTATTACTATGTTGGTTCGACCGCGGTCATCGCGCTGGTTTTCGAGAAAATCGCGAAAAACTCCAATAGCTCCGAAATATTTCAAAGTCCCGACGGATTTCAAAGTCCTCCGGCACCGTCCTCCGAGAACGCCCATAAAAAGTCGTCCGATCGACCAAACAACCATTGATCCCCGTTCCTCTTTCCATTGCGAACGTATTACTCTGATAGTTCGACCGCGGTCGTCGCGCTGGTTTTCGAGAAAATAGCGAAAAACTACAATAGCTCCGAAATTTTTCAAAGTCCTCCGGCACCGTCCTCCGAGAACGCCCCCAAAAAAATCGTACGATCGACCAAACAACCATTGATCCCCGTTCCTCGTTCCATTGCGAACGTATTACTATGTTGGTTCGACCGCGGTCGTCGCGCTGGTTTACGAGAAAATCGCGAAAAACTCCAATAGCTCCGAAATATTTCAAAGTCCCGACGGATTTCAAAGTCCTCCGGCACCGTCGTCCGATCGACCAAACAACCATTGATCCCCGTTCCTCTTTCCATTGCGAACGTATTACTCTGATGGTTCGACCGCGGTCGTCGCGCTGGTTTTCGAGAAAATCGCGAAAAACTCCAATAGCTCCGAAATATTTCAAAGTCCTCCGGCACCGTCCTCCGTGAACGCACAAAAAAAATCGTCCGATCGACCAAACAACCATTGATCCCCGTTCCTCGTTCCATGGCGAACGTATTACTCTGATGGTTCGACCGCGGTCGTGGCGCTGGTTTTCGAGAAAATCGCGAAAAACTCCGATAGCTCCGAAATATTTCAAAGTCCCGACGGATTTCAAAGTCCTCCGGCACCGTCCTCCGAGAACGCCCAAAAAAAAATCGTCCGATCGACCAAACAACCATTGATCCCCGTTCCTCGTTCCATTGCGAACGTATTACTCTGATGGTTCGACCGCGGTCGTCGCGCTGGTTTTCGAGAAAATCGCGAAAAACTACAATAGCTCCGAAATATTTCAAAGTCCACCGGCACCGTCCTCCGAGAACGCCCCAAAAAAAATCGTCCGATCGTCCAAACAACCATTGTTTCCCGTTCCTCGTTCCATTGCGAACGTATTACTATGTTGGTTCGACCGCGGTCGTCGCGCTGGTTTTCGAGAAAATCGCGAAAAACTCCAATAGCTCCGAAATATTTCAAAGTCCCGACGGATTTCAAAGTCCTCCGGCACCGTCCTCCGAGAACGCCCAAAAAAAAATCGTCTGATCGACCAAACCACCATTGATCCCCGTTCCTCGTTCCATTGCGAACGTATTACTCTGATGGTTCGACCGCGGTCGTCGCGCTGGTTTTCGATAAAATCGCGAAAAACTCGAATAGCTCCGAAATATTTAAAAGTCCTCCGGCACCGTCCTCCGAGATCGCCCAAAAAAAAATCGTCCGATCGACCAAACAACCATTGATTCCCGTTCCTCGTTCCACTGCGAACGTATTACTATGTTGGTTCGACCGCGGTCATCGCGCTGGTTTTCGAGAAAATCGCGAAAAACTCCAATAGCTCCGAAATATTTCAAAGCCCCGACGGATTTCAAAGTCCTCCGGCACCGTCCTCCGAGAACGCCCAAAAAAAGTCGTCCGATCGACCAAACAACCATTCATCCCTGTTCCTCTTTCCATTGCGAACGTATTACTCTGATAGTTCGACCGCGGTCGTCGCGCTGGTTTTCGATAAAATCGCGAAAAACTCCAATAGCTCCGAAATATTTCAAAGTCCTCCGGCACCGTCCTCCGAAAACGCCCAAAAAAAAATCGTCCGATCGGCCAAACAACCATTGATCCCCGTTCCGCGTTCCATTGCGAACGTATTACTCTGATGGTTCGACCGTGGTCGTCGCGCTGGTTTTCGAGAAAATCGCGAAAAACTCCAATAGCTCCGAAATATTTCAAAGTCCCGACGGATTTCAAAGTCCTCCGGCACCGTCTTCCGAGAACGCCAAAAAAAATCGTCCTATCGACCAAACAACCATTGATCCCCGTTCTTCGTTCCATTGCGAACGTATTACTCTCATGGTTCGACCGCGGTCGTCGCGCTGGTTTTCGAGAAAATCGCGAAAAACTCGAATAGCTCCGAAATATTTCAAAGTCCTCCGGCACCGTCCTCCGTGAACGCACAAAAAAATTCGTCCGATCGACCAAACAACCATTGATCCCCGTTCCTCGTTCCATGGCGAACGTATTACTCTGATGGTTCGACCGCGGTCGTGGCGCTGGTTTCGAGAAAATCGCGAAAAACTCCGATAGCTCCGAAATATTTCAAAGTCCCGACGGATTTCAAAGTCCTCCGGCACCGTCCTCCGAGAACGCCCAAAAAAAGTCGTCCGATCGACCAAACAACCATTGATCCCCGTTCCTCTTTCCATTGCGAACGTATTACTCTGATGGTTCGACCGCGGTCGTCGCGCTGGTTTTCGAGAAAATCGCGAAAAACTCCAATAGCTCCGAAATATTTCAAAGTCCTCCGGCACCGTCCTCCGTGAACGCACAAAAAAAATCGTCCGATCGACCAAACAACCATTGATCCCCGTTCCTCGTTCCATGGCGAACGTATTACTCTGATGGTTCGACCGCGGTCGTGGCGCTGGTTTTCGAGAAAATCGCGAAAAACTCCGATAGCTCCGAAATATTTCAAAGTCCCGACGGATTTCAAAGTCCTCCGGCACCGTCCTCCGAGAACGCCCAAAAAAAAATCGTCCGATCGACCAAACAACCATTGATCCCCGTTCCTCGTTCCATTGCGAACGTATTACTCTGATGGTTCGACCGCGGTCGTCGCGCTGGTTTTCGATAAAATCGCGAAAAACTACAATAGCTCCGAAATATTTCAAAGTCCACTGGCACCGTCCTCCGAGAACGCCCAAAAAAAAATCGCCCGATCGACCAAACAACCATTGATCCCCGTTCCTCGTTCCATTGCGAACGTATTACTATCTTGGTTCGACCGCGGTCGTGGCGCTGGTTTTCGAGAAAATCGCGAAAAACTCCGATAGCTCCGAAATATTTCAAAGTCCCGACGGATTTCAAAGTCCTCCGGCACCGTCCTCCGAGAACGCCCAAAAAAAAATCGTCTGATCGACCAAACCACCATTGATCCCCGTTCCTCGTTCCATTGCGAACGTATTACTCTGATGGTTCGACCGCGGTCGTCGCGCTCATTTTCGATAAAATCGCGAAAAACTCCAATAGCTCCGAAATATTTCAAAGACCTCCGGCACCGTCCTCCGAGATCGCCCAAAAAAAAATTGTCCGATCGACCAAGCAACCATTAATTCCCGTTCCTCGTTCCATTGCGAACGTATTACTATGTTGGTTCGACCGCGGTCATCGCGCTGGTTTTCGAGAAAATCGCGAAAAACTCCAATAGCTCCGAAATATTTCAAAGTCCCGACGGATTTCAAAGTCCTCCGGCACCGTCCTCCGAGAACGCCCATAAAAAGTCGTCCGATCGACCAAACAACCATTGATCCCCGTTCCTCTTTCCATTGCGAACGTATTACTCTGATAGTTCGACCGCGGTCGTCGCGCTGGTTTTCGAGAAAATCGCGAAAAACTACAATAGCTCCGAAATTTTTCAAAGTCCTCCGGCACCGTCCTCCGAGAACGCCCCCAAAAAAATCGTACGATCGACCAAACAACCATTGATCCCCGTTCCTCGTTCCATTGCGAACGTATTACTATGTTGGTTCGACCGCGGTCGTCGCGCTGGTTTACGAGAAAATCGCGAAAAACTCCAATAGCTCCGAAATATTTCAAAGTCCCGACGGATTTCAAAGTCCTCCGGCACCGTCCTCCGAGAACGCCCAAAAAAAGTCGTCCGATCGACCAAACAACCATTGATCCCCGTTCCTCTTTCCATTGCGAACGTATTACTCTGATGGTTCGACCGCGGTCGTCGCGCTGGTTTTCGAGAAAATCGCGAAAAACTCCAATAGCTCCGAAATATTTCAAAGTCCTCCGGCACCGTCCTCCGTGAACGCACAAAAAAAATCGTCCGATCGACCAAACAACCATTGATCCCCGTTCCTCGTTCCATGGCGAACGTATTACTCTGATGGTTCGACCGCGGTCGTGGCGCTGGTTTTCGAGAAAATCGCGAAAAACTCCGATAGCTCCGAAATATTTCAAAGTCCCGACGGATTTCAAAGTCCTCCGGCACCGTCCTCCGAGAACGCCCAAAAAAAAATCGTCCGATCGACCAAACAACCATTGATCCCCGTTCCTCGTTCCATTGCGAACGTATTACTCTGATGGTTCGACCGCGGTCGTCGCGCTGGTTTTCGAGAAAATCGCGAAAAACTACAATAGCTCCGAAATATTTCAAAGTCCACCGGCACCGTCCTCCGAGAACGCCCCAAAAAAAATCGTCCGATCGACCAAATAACCATTGATCCCCGTTCCTCGTTCCATTGCGAACGTATTACTATCTTGGTTCGACCGCGGTCGTCGCGCTGGTTTTCGAGAAAATCGCGAAAAACTCCAATAGCTCCGAAATATTTCAAAGTCCCGACGGATTTCAAAGTCCTCCGGCACCGTCCTCCGAGAACGCCAAGGAAAATCGTCCGATCGTCCAAACAACCATTGTTTCCCGTTCCTCGTTCCATTGCGAACGTATTACTATGTTGGTTCGACCGCGGTCGTCGCGCTGGTTTTCGAGAAAATCGCGAAAAACTCCAATAGCTCCGAAATATTTCAAAGTCCCGACGGATTTCAAAGTCCTCCGGCACCGTCCTCCGAGAACGCCCAAAAAAAAATCGTCTGATCGACCAAACCACCATTGATCCCCGTTCCTCGTTCCATTGCGAACGTATTACTCTGATGGTTCGACCGCGGTCGTCGCGCTGGTTTTCGATAAAATCGCGAAAAACTCGAATAGCTCCGAAATATTTCAAAGTCCTCCGGCACCGTCCTCCGAGATCGCCCAAAAAAAAATCGTCCGATCGACCAAACAACCATTGATTCCCGTTCCTCGTTCCACTGCGAACGTATTACTATGTTGGTTCGACCGCGGTCATCGCGCTGGTTTTCGAGAAAATCGCGAAAAACTCCAATAGCTCCGAAATATTTCAAAGCCCCGACGGATTTCAAAGTCCTCCGGCACCGTCCTCCGAGAACGCCCAAAAAAAGTCGTCCGATCGACCAAACAACCATTCATCCCTGTTCCTCTTTCCATTGCGAACGTATTACTCTGATAGTTCGACCGCGGTCGTCGCGCTGGTTTTCGATAAAATCGCGAAAAACTCCAATAGCTCCGAAATATTTCAAAGTCCTCCGGCACCGTCCTCCGAAAACGCCCAAAAAAAAATCGTCCGATCGGCCAAACAACCATTGATCCCCGTTCCGCGTTCCATTGCGAACGTATTACTCTGATGGTTCGACCGTGGTCGTCGCGCTGGTTTTCGAGAAAATCGCGAAAAACTCCAATAGCTCCGAAATATTTCAAAGTCCCGACGGATTTCAAAGTCCTCCGGCACCGTCCTCCGAGAACGCCAAGGAAAATCGTCCGATCGTCCAAACAACCATTGATCCCCGTTCCTCGTTCCATTGCGAACGTATTACTATGTTGGTTCGACCGCGGTCGTCGCGCTGGTTTTCGAGAAAATCGCGAAAAACTCCAATAGCTCCGAAATATTTCAAAGTCCCGACGGATTTCAAAGTCCTCCGGCACCGTCTTCCGAGAACGCCAAAAAAAATCGTCCTATCGACCAAACAACCATTGATCCCCGTTCTTCGTTCCATTGCGAACGTATTACTCTCATGGTTCGACCGCGGTCGTCGCGCTGGTTTTCGAGAAAATCGCGAAAAACTCGAATAGCTCCGAAATATTTCAAAGTCCTCCGGCACCGTCCTCCGTGAACGCACAAAAAAATTCGTCCGATCGACCAAACAACCATTGATCCCCGTTCCTCGTTCCATGGCGAACTTATTACTCTGATGGTTCGACCGCGGTCGTGGCGCTGGTTTCGAGAAAATCGCGAAAAACTCCGATAGCTCCGAAATATTTCAAAGTCCCGACGGATTTCAAAGTCCTCCGGCACCGTCCTCCGAGAACGCCCAAAAAAAAATCGTCCGATCGACCAAACAACCATTGATCCCCGTTCCTCGTTCCATGGCGAACGTATTACTCTGATGGTTCGACCGCGGTTGTCGCGCTGGTTTTCGAGAAATTCGGGAAAAACTCCAATAGCTCCGAAATATTTCAAAGTCCTCCGGCACCGTCCTCCGTGAACGCACAAAAAAAATCGTCCGATCGACCAAACAACCATTGATCCCCGTTCCTCGTTCCATGGCGAACGTATTACTCTGATGGTTCGACCGCGGTCGTGGCGCTGGTTTCGAAAAAAACGCGAAAAACTCCGATAGCTCCGAAATATTTCAAAGTCCCGGCGGATTTCAAAGTCCTCCGGCACCGTCCTCCGAGAACGCCCAAAAAAAAATCGTCCGATCGACCAAACAACCATTGATCCCCGTTCCTCGTTCCATGGCGAACGTATTACTCTCATGGTTCGACCGCGGTTGTCGCGCTGGTTTTCGAGAAATTCGGGAAAAACTCCAATAGCTCCGAAATATTTCAAAGTCCCGACGGATTTCAAAGTCCTCCGGCACCGTCCTCCGAAAACGCCCAAAAAAAAATCGTCCGATCGGCCAAACAACCATTGATCCCCGTTCCGCGTTCCATTGCGAACGTATTACTCTGATGGTTCGACCGTGGTCGTCGCGCTGGTTTTCGAGAAAATCGCGAAAAACTCCAATAGCTCCGAAATATTTCAAAGTCCCGACGGATTTCAAAGTCCTCCGGCACCGTCCTCCGAGAACGCCAAGGAAAATCGTCCGATCGTCCAAACAACCATTGATCCCCGTTCCTCGTTCCATTGCGAACGTATTACTCTGATGGTTCGACCGCGGTCGTCGCGCTCATTTTCGATAAAATCGCGAAAAACTCCAATAGCTCCGAAATATTTCAAAGACCTCCGGCACCGTCATCCGAGATCGCCCAAAAAAAAATTGTCCGATCGACCAAACAACCATTAATTCCCGTTCCTCGTTCCATTGCGAACGTATTACTATGTTGGTTCGACCGCGGTCATCGCGCTGGTTTTCGAGAAAATCGCGAAAAACTCCAATAGCTCCGAAATATTTCAAAGTCCCGACGGATTTCAAAGTCCTCCGGCACCGTCCTCCGAGAACGCCCAAAAAAAGTCGTCCGATCGACCAAACAACCATTGATCCCCGTTCCTCTTTCCATTGCGAACGTATTACTCTGATGGTTCGACCGCGGTCGTCGCGCTGGTTTTCGAGAAAATCGCGAAAAACTCCAATAGCTCCGAAATATTTCAAAGTCCTCCGGCACCGTCTTCCGAGAACGCCAAAAAAAATCGTCCTATCGACCAAACAACCATTGATCCCCGTTCTTCGTTCCATTGCGAACGTATTACTCTGATGGTTCGACCGCGGTCGTGGCGCTGGTTTTCGAGAAAATCGCGAAAAACTCCGATAGCTCCGAAATATTTCAAAGTCCCGACGGATTTCAAAGTCCTCCGGCACCGTCCTCCGAGAACGCCCATAAAAAGTCGTCCGATCGACCAAACAACCATTGATCCCCGTTCCTCTTTCCATTGCGAACGTATTACTCTGATAGTTCGACCGCGGTCGTCGCGCTGGTTTTCGAGAAAATCGCGAAAAACTACAATAGCTCCGAAATTTTTCAAAGTCCTCCGGCACCGTCCTCCGAGAACGCCCCCAAAAAAATCGTACGATCGACCAAACAACCATTGATCCCCGTTCCTCGTTCCATTGCGAACGTATTACTATGTTGGTTCGACCGCGGTCGTCGCGCTGGTTTACGAGAAAATCGCGAAAAACTCCAATAGCTCCGAAATATTTCAAAGTCCCGACGGATTTCAAAGTCCTCCGGCACCGTCCTCCGAGAACGCCCAAAAAAAGTCGTCCGATCGACCAAACAACCATTGATCCCCGTTCCTCTTTCCATTGCGAACGTATTACTCTGATGGTTCGACCGCGGTCGTCGCGCTGGTTTTCGAGAAAATCGCGAAAAACTCCAATAGCTCCGAAATATTTCAAAGTCCTCCGGCACCGTCCTCCGTGAACGCACAAAAAAAATCGTCCGATCGACCAAACAACCATTGATCCCCGTTCCTCGTTCCATGGCGAACGTATTACTCTGATGGTTCGACCGCGGTCGTGGCGCTGGTTTTCGAGAAAATCGCGAAAAACTCCGATAGCTCCGAAATATTTCAAAGTCCCGACGGATTTCAAAGTCCTCCGGCACCGTCCTCCGAGAACGCCCAAAAAAAAATCGTCCGATCGACCAAACAACCATTGATCCCCGTTCCTCGTTCCATGGCGAACGTATTACTCTGATGGTTCGACCGCGGTTGTCGCGCTGGTTTTCGAGAAATTCGGGAAAAACTCCAATAGCTCCGAAATATTTCAAAGTCCTCCGGCACCGTCCTCCGTGAACGCACAAAAAAAATCGTCCGATCGACCAAACAACCATTGATCCCCGTTCCTCGTTCCATGGCGAACGTATTACTCTGATGGTTCGACCGCGGTCGTGGCGCTGGTTTCGAAAAAAACGCGAAAAACTCCGATAGCTCCGAAATATTTCAAAGTCCCGGCGGATTTCAAAGTCCTCCGGCACCGTCCTCCGAGAACGCCCAAAAAAAAATCGTCCGATCGACCAAACAACCATTGATCCCCGTTCCTCGTTCCATGGCGAACGTATTACTCTCATGGTTCGACCGCGGTTGTCGCGCTGGTTTTCGAGAAATTCGGGAAAAACTCCAATAGCTCCGAAATATTTCAAAGTCCCGACGGATTTCAAAGTCCTCCGGCACCGTCCTCCGAAAACGCCCAAAAAAAAATCGTCCGATCGGCCAAACAACCATTGATCCCCGTTCCGCGTTCCATTGCGAACGTATTACTCTGATGGTTCGACCGTGGTCGTCGCGCTGGTTTTCGAGAAAATCGCGAAAAACTCCAATAGCTCCGAAATATTTCAAAGTCCCGACGGATTTCAAAGTCCTCCGGCACCGTCCTCCGAGAACGCCAAGGAAAATCGTCCGATCGTCCAAACAACCATTGATCCCCGTTCCTCGTTCCATTGCGAACGTATTACTCTGATGGTTCGACCGCGGTCGTCGCGCTCATTTTCGATAAAATCGCGAAAAACTCCAATAGCTCCGAAATATTTCAAAGACCTCCGGCACCGTCATCCGAGATCGCCCAAAAAAAAATTGTCCGATCGACCAAACAACCATTAATTCCCGTTCCTCGTTCCATTGCGAACGTATTACTATGTTGGTTCGACCGCGGTCATCGCGCTGGTTTTCGAGAAAATCGCGAAAAACTCCAATAGCTCCGAAATATTTCAAAGTCCCGACGGATTTCAAAGTCCTCCGGCACCGTCCTCCGAGAACGCCCAAAAAAAGTCGTCCGATCGACCAAACAACCATTGATCCCCGTTCCTCTTTCCATTGCGAACGTATTACTCTGATGGTTCGACCGCGGTCGTCGCGCTGGTTTTCGAGAAAATCGCGAAAAACTCCAATAGCTCCGAAATATTTCAAAGTCCTCCGGCACCGTCTTCCGAGAACGCCAAAAAAAATCGTCCTATCGACCAAACAACCATTGATCCCCGTTCTTCGTTCCATTGCGAACGTATTACTCTGATGGTTCGACCGCGGTCGTGGCGCTGGTTTTCGAGAAAATCGCGAAAAACTCCGATAGCTCCGAAATATTTCAAAGTCCCGACGGATTTCAAAGTCCTCCGGCACCGTCCTCCGAGAACGCCCATAAAAAGTCGTCCGATCGACCAAACAACCATTGATCCCCGTTCCTCTTTCCATTGCGAACGTATTACTCTGATAGTTCGACCGCGGTCGTCGCGCTGGTTTTCGAGAAAATCGCGAAAAACTACAATAGCTCCGAAATTTTTCAAAGTCCTCCGGCACCGTCCTCCGAGAACGCCCCCAAAAAAATCGTACGATCGACCAAACAACCATTGATCCCCGTTCCTCGTTCCATTGCGAACGTATTACTATGTTGGTTCGACCGCGGTCGTCGCGCTGGTTTACGAGAAAATCGCGAAAAACTCCAATAGCTCCGAAATATTTCAAAGTCCCGACGGATTTCAAAGTCCTCCGGCACCGTCCTCCGAGAACGCCCAAAAAAAGTCGTCCGATCGACCAAACAACCATTGATCCCCGTTCCTCTTTCCATTGCGAACGTATTACTCTGATGGTTCGACCGCGGTCGTCGCGCTGGTTTTCGAGAAAATCGCGAAAAACTCCAATAGCTCCGAAATATTTCAAAGTCCTCCGGCACCGTCCTCCGTGAACGCACAAAAAAAATCGTCCGATCGACCAAACAACCATTGATCCCCGTTCCTCGTTCCATGGCGAACGTATTACTCTGATGGTTCGACCGCGGTCGTGGCGCTGGTTTTCGAGAAAATCGCGAAAAACTCCGATAGCTCCGAAATATTTCAAAGTCCCGACGGATTTCAAAGTCCTCCGGCACCGTCCTCCGAGAACGCCCAAAAAAAAATCTTCCGATCGACCAAACAACCATTGATCCCCGTTCCTCGTTCCATTGCGAACGTATTACTCTGATGGTTCGACCGCGGTCGTCGCGCTGGTTTTCGATAAAATCGCGAAACACTCCAATAGCTCCGAAATATTTCAAAGACCTCCGGCACCGTCCACCGAGATCGCCCAAAAAAAAATCGTCCGATCGACCAAACAACCATTGATTCCCGTTCCTCGTTCCACTGCGAACGTATTACTATGTTGGTTCGACCGCGGTCATCGCGCTGGTTTTCGAGAAAATCGCGAAAAACTCCAATAGCTCCGAAATATTTCAAAGTCCCGACGGATTTCAAAGTCCTCCGGCACCGTCCTCCGAGAACGCCCAAAAAAAGTCGTCCGATCGACCAAACAACCATTCATCCCTGTTCCTCTTTCCATTGCGAACGTATTACTCTGATAGTTCGACCGCGGTCGTCGCGCTGGTTTTCGATAAAATCGCGAAAAACTCCAATAGCTCCGAAATATTTCAAAGACCTCCGGCACCGTCCTCCGAGAACGCCAAAAAAAATTGTCCGATCGAGCAAACAACCATTGATGCCCGTTCCTCGTTCCATTGCGAACGTATTACTCTGATGGTTCGACCGCGGTCGTCGCGCTGGTTTTCGAGAAAATCGCGAAAAACTACAATAGCTCCGAAATATTTCAAAGTCCACCGGCACCGTCCTCCGAGAACGCCCCAAAAAAAATCGTCCGATCGACCAAATAACCATTGATCCCCGTTCCTCGTTCCATTGCGAACGTATTACTATCTTGGTTCGACCGCGGTCGTCGCGCTGGTTTTCGAGAAAATCGCGAAAAACTCCAATAGCTCCGAAATATTTCAAAGTCCCGACGGATTTCAAAGTCCTCCGGCACCGTCCTCCGAGAACGCCAAGGAAAATCGTCCGATCGTCCAAACAACCATTGTTTCCCGTTCCTCGTACCATTGCGAACGTATTACTATGTTGGTTCGACCGCGGTCGTCGCGCTGGTTTTCGAGAAAATCGCGAAAAACTCCAATAGCTCCGAAATATTTCAAAGTCCCGACGGATTTCAAAGTCCTCCGGCACCGTCCTCCGAGAACGCCGAAAAAAAAATCGTCTGATCGACCAAACCACCATTGATCCCCGTTCCTCGTTCCATTGCGAACGTATTACTCTGATGGTTCGACCGCGGTCGTCGCGCTGGTTTTCGAGAAAATCGCGAAAAACTCCAATAGCTCCGAAATATTTCAAAGTCCCGACGGATTTCAAAGTCCTCCGGCACCGTCCTCCGAGAACGCCAAGGAAAATCGTCCGATCGTCCAAACAACCATTGTTTCCCGTTCCTCGTTCCATTGCGAACGTATTACTATGTTGGTTCGACCGCGGTCGTCGCGCTGGTTTTCGAGAAAATCGCGAAAAACTCCAATAGCTCCGAAATATTTCAAAGTCCCGACGGATTTCAAAGTCCTCCGGCACCGTCCTCCGAGAACGCCGAAAAAAAAATCGTCTGATCGACCAAACCACTATTGATCCCCGTTCCTCGTTCCATTGCGAACGTATTACTCTGATGGTTCGACCGCGGTCGTCGCGCTGGTTTTCGAGAAAATCGCGAAAAACTCCAATAGCTCCGAAATATTTCAAAGTCCTCCGGCACCGTCCTCCGAGAACGCCAAGGAAAATCGTCCGATCGTCCAAACAACCATTGATCCCCGTTCCTCGTTCCATTGCGAACGTATTACTATGTTGGTTCGACCGCGGTCGTCGCGCTGGTTTTCGAGAAAATCGCGAAAAACTCCAATAGCTCCGAAATATTTCAAAGTCCCGACGGATTTCAAAGTCCTCCGGCACCGTCTTCCGAGAACGCCAAAAAAAATCGTCCTATCGACCAAACAACCATTGATCCCCGTTCTTCGTTCCATTGCGAACGTATTACTCTCATGGTTCGACCGCGGTCGTCGCGCTGGTTTTCGAGAAAATCGCGAAAAACTCGAATAGCTCCGAAATATTTCAAAGTCCTCCGGCACCGTCCTCCGTGAACGCACAAAAAAATTCGTCCGATCGACCAAACAACCATTGATCCCCGTTCCTCGTTCCATGGCGAACGTATTACTCTGATGGTTCGACCGCAGTCGTGGCGCTGGTTTCGAGAAAATCGCGAAAAACTCCGATAGCTCCGAAATATTTCAAAGTCCCGACGGATTTCAAAGTCCTCCGGCACCGTCCTCCGAGAACGCCCAAAAAAAAATCGTCCGATCGACCAAACAACCATTGATCCCCGTTCCTCGTTCCATGGAGAACGTATTACTCTGATGGTTCGACCGCGGTTGTCGCGCTGGTTTTCGAGAAATTCGGGAAAAACTCCAATAGCTCCGAAATATTGCAAAGTCCCGACGGATTTCAAAGTCCTCCGGCACCGTCCTCCGAAAACGCCCAAAAAATATTGTCCGATCGGCCAAACAACCATTGATCCCCGTTCCGCGTTCCATTGCGAACGTATTACTCTGATGGTTCGACCGTGGTCGTCGCGCTGGTTTTCGAGAAAATCGCGAAAAACTCCAATAGCTCCGAAATATTTCAAAGTCCCGACGGATTTCAAAGTCCTCCGGCACCGTCCTCCGAGAACGCCAAGGAAAATCGTCCGATCGTCCAAACAACCATTGATCCCCGTTCCTCGTTCCATTGCGAACGTATTACTACGTTGGTTCGACCGCGGTCGTCGCGCTGGTTTTCGAGAAAATCGCGAAAAACTCCAATAGCTCCGAAATATTTCAAAGTCCTCCGGCACCGTCCTCCGTGAACGCACAAAAAAAATCGTCCGATCGACCAAACAACCATTGATCCCCGTTCCTCGTTCCATGGCGAACGTATTACTCTGATGGTTCGACCGCGGTCGAGGCGCTGGTTTCGAGAAAATCGCGAAAAACTCCGATAACTCCGAAATATTTCAAAGTCCTCCGGCACCGTCCTCCGAGAACGCCCAAAAAAAAAATCGTCCGATCGACCAAACAACCATTGATCCCCGTTCCTCGTTCCATTGCGAACGTATTACTCTGATGGTTCGACCGCGGTCGTCGCGCTCATTTTCGATAAAATCGCGAAAAACTCCAATAGCTCCGAAATATTTCAAAGTCCCGACGGATTTCAAAGTCCTCCGGCACCGTCCTCCGAGAACGCCAAGGAAAATCGTCCGATCGTCCAAACAACCATTGATCCCCGTTCCTCGTTCCATTGCGAACGTATTACTATGTTGGTTCGACCGCGGTCGTCGCGCTGGTTTCGAGAAAATCGCGAAAAACTCCGATAGCTCCGAAATATTTCAAAGTCCCGGCGGATTTCAAAGTCCTCCGGCACCGTCCTCCGAGAACGCCCAAAAAAAAATCGTCCGATCGACCAAACAACCATTGATCCCCGTTCCTCGTTCCATGGCGAACGTATTACTCTCATGGTTCGACCGCGGTTGTCGCGCTGGTTTTCGAGAAATTCGGGAAAAACTCCAATAGCTCCGAAATATTTCAAAGTCCCGACGGATTTCAAAGTCCTCCGGCACCGTCCTCCGAGAACGCCAAGGAAAATCGTCCGATCATCCAAACAACCATTGATCCCCGTTCCTCGTTCCATTGCGAACGTATTACTATGTTGGTTCGACCGCGGTCGTCGCGCTGGTTTTCGAGAAAATCGCGAAAAACTCCAATAGCTCCGAAATATTTCAAAGTCCTCCGGCACCGTCCTCCGTGAACGCACAAAAAAAATCGTCCGATCGACCAAACAACCATTGATCCCCGTTCCTCGTTCCATGGCGAACGTATTACTCTGATGGTTCGACCGCGGTCGTGGCGCTGGTTTCGAGAAAATCGCGAAAAACTCCGATAGCTCCGAAATATTTCAAAGTCCCGACGGATTTCAAAGTCCTCCGGCACCGTCCTCCGAGAACGCCCAAAAAAAAAATCGTCCGATCGACCAAACAACCATTGATCCCCGTTCCTCGTTCCATTGCGAACGTATTACTCTGATGGTTCGACCGCGGTCGTCGCGCTCATTTTCGATAAAATCGCGAAAAACTCCAATAGCTCCGAAATATTTCAAAGACCTCCGGCACCGTCCTCCGAGATCGCCCAAAAAAAAATTGTCCGATCGACCAAGCAACCATTAATTCCCGTTCCTCGTTCCATTGCGAACGTATTACTATGTTGGTTCGACCGCGGTCATCGCGCTGGTTTTCGAGAAAATCGCGAAAAACTCCAATAGCTCCGAAATATTTCAAAGTCCCGACGGATTTCAAAGTCCTCCGGCACCGTCCTCCGAGAACGCCCATAAAAAGTCGTCCGATCGACCAAACAACCATTGATCCCCGTTCCTCTTTCCATTGCGAACGTATTACTCTGATAGTTCGACCGCGGTCGTCGCGCTGGTTTTCGAGAAAATCGCGAAAAACTACAATAGCTCCGAAATTTTTCAAAGTCCTCCGGCACCGTCCTCCGAGAACGCCCCCAAAAAAATCGTACGATCGACCAAACAACCATTGATCCCCGTTCCTCGTTCCATTGCGAACGTATTACTATGTTGGTTCGACCGCGGTCGTCGCGCTGGTTTACGAGAAAATCGCGAAAAACTCCAATAGCTCCGAAATATTTCAAAGTCCCGACGGATTTCAAAGTCCTCCGGCACCGTCGTCCGATCGACCAAACAACCATTGATCCCCGTTCCTCTTTCCATTGCGAACGTATTACTCTGATGGTTCGACCGCGGTCGTCGCGCTGGTTTTCGAGAAAATCGCGAAAAACTCCAATAGCTCCGAAATATTTCAAAGTCCTCCGGCACCGTCCTCCGTGAACGCACAAAAAAAATCGTCCGATCGACCAAACAACCATTGATCCCCGTTCCTCGTTCCATGGCGAACGTATTACTCTGATGGTTCGACCGCGGTCGTGGCGCTGGTTTTCGAGAAAATCGCGAAAAACTCCGATAGCTCCGAAATATTTCAAAGTCCCGACGGATTTCAAAGTCCTCCGGCACCGTCCTCCGAGAACGCCCAAAAAAAAATCGTCCGATCGACCAAACAACCATTGATCCCCGTTCCTCGTTCCATTGCGAACGTATTACTCTGATGGTTCGACCGCGGTCGTCGCGCTGGTTTTCGAGAAAATCGCGAAAAACTACAATAGCTCCGAAATATTTCAAAGTCCACCGGCACCGTCCTCCGAGAACGCCCCAAAAAAAATCGTCCGATCGTCCAAACAACCATTGTTTCCCGTTCCTCGTTCCATTGCGAACGTATTACTATGTTGGTTCGACCGCGGTCGTCGCGCTGGTTTTCGAGAAAATCGCGAAAAACTCCAATAGCTCCGAAATATTTCAAAGTCCCGACGGATTTCAAAGTCCTCCGGCACCGTCCTCCGAGAACGCCCAAAAAAAAATCGTCTGATCGACCAAACCACCATTGATCCCCGTTCCTCGTTCCATTGCGAACGTATTACTCTGATGGTTCGACCGCGGTCGTCGCGCTGGTTTTCGATAAAATCGCGAAAAACTCGAATAGCTCCGAAATATTTAAAAGTCCTCCGGCACCGTCCTCCGAGATCGCCCAAAAAAAAATCGTCCGATCGACCAAACAACCATTGATTCCCGTTCCTCGTTCCACTGCGAACGTATTACTATGTTGGTTCGACCGCGGTCATCGCGCTGGTTTTCGAGAAAATCGCGAAAAACTCCAATAGCTCCGAAATATTTCAAAGCCCCGACGGATTTCAAAGTCCTCCGGCACCGTCCTCCGAGAACGCCCAAAAAAAGTCGTCCGATCGACCAAACAACCATTCATCCCTGTTCCTCTTTCCATTGCGAACGTATTACTCTGATAGTTCGACCGCGGTCGTCGCGCTGGTTTTCGATAAAATCGCGAAAAACTCCAATAGCTCCGAAATATTTCAAAGTCCTCCGGCACCGTCCTCCGAAAACGCCCAAAAAAAAATCGTCCGATCGGCCAAACAACCATTGATCCCCGTTCCGCGTTCCATTGCGAACGTATTACTCTGATGGTTCGACCGTGGTCGTCGCGCTGGTTTTCGAGAAAATCGCGAAAAACTCCAATAGCTCCGAAATATTTCAAAGTCCCGACGGATTTCAAAGTCCTCCGGCACCGTCTTCCGAGAACGCCAAAAAAAATCGTCCTATCGACCAAACAACCATTGATCCCCGTTCTTCGTTCCATTGCGAACGTATTACTCTCATGGTTCGACCGCGGTCGTCGCGCTGGTTTTCGAGAAAATCGCGAAAAACTCGAATAGCTCCGAAATATTTCAAAGTCCTCCGGCACCGTCCTCCGTGAACGCACAAAAAAATTCGTCCGATCGACCAAACAACCATTGATCCCCGTTCCTCGTTCCATGGCGAACGTATTACTCTGATGGTTCGACCGCGGTCGTGGCGCTGGTTTCGAGAAAATCGCGAAAAACTCCGATAGCTCCGAAATATTTCAAAGTCCCGACGGATTTCAAAGTCCTCCGGCACCGTCCTCCGAGAACGCCCAAAAAAAGTCGTCCGATCGACCAAACAACCATTGATCCCCGTTCCTCTTTCCATTGCGAACGTATTACTCTGATGGTTCGACCGCGGTCGTCGCGCTGGTTTTCGAGAAAATCGCGAAAAACTCCAATAGCTCCGAAATATTTCAAAGTCCTCCGGCACCGTCCTCCGTGAACGCACAAAAAAAATCGTCCGATCGACCAAACAACCATTGATCCCCGTTCCTCGTTCCATGGCGAACGTATTACTCTGATGGTTCGACCGCGGTCGTGGCGCTGGTTTTCGAGAAAATCGCGAAAAACTCCGATAGCTCCGAAATATTTCAAAGTCCCGACGGATTTCAAAGTCCTCCGGCACCGTCCTCCGAGAACGCCCAAAAAAAAATCGTCCGATCGACCAAACAACCATTGATCCCCGTTCCTCGTTCCATTGCGAACGTATTACTCTGATGGTTCGACCGCGGTCGTCGCGCTGGTTTTCGATAAAATCGCGAAAAACTACAATAGCTCCGAAATATTTCAAAGTCCACTGGCACCGTCCTCCGAGAACGCCCAAAAAAAAATCGCCCGATCGACCAAACAACCATTGATCCCCGTTCCTCGTTCCATTGCGAACGTATTACTATCTTGGTTCGACCGCGGTCGTGGCGCTGGTTTTCGAGAAAATCGCGAAAAACTCCGATAGCTCCGAAATATTTCAAAGTCCCGACGGATTTCAAAGTCCTCCGGCACCGTCCTCCGAGAACGCCAAGGAAAATCGTCCGATCGTCCAAACAACCATTGATCCCCGTTCCTCGTTCCATTGCGAACGTATTACTATGTTGGTTCGACCGCGGTCGTCGCGCTGGTTTTCGAGAAAATCGCGAAAAACTCCAATAGCTCCGTATTATTTCAAAGTCCCGACGGATTTCAAAGTCCTCCGGCACCGTCTTCCGAGAACGCCAAAAAAAATCGTCCGATCGACCAAACAACCATTGATCCCCGTTCTTCGTTCCATTGCGAACGTATTACTCTGATGGTTCGACCGCGGTCGTCGCGCTGGTTTTCGAGAAAATCGCGAAAAACTCGAATAGCTCCGAAATATTTCAAAGTCCTCCGGCACCGTCCTCCGTGAACGCACAAAAAAAATCGTCCGATCGACCAAACAACCATTGAACCCCGTTCCTCGTTCCATGGCGAACGTATTACTCTGATGGTTCGACCGCGGTTGTGGCGCTGGTTTCGAGAAAATCGCGAAAAACTCCGATAGCTCCTTAATATTTCAAAGTCCCGACGGATTTCAAAGTCCTCCGGCACCGTCCTCCGAGAACGCCAAGGAAAATCGTCCGATCGTCCAAACAACCATTGATCCCCGTTCCTCGTTCCATTGCGAACGTATTACTATGTTGGTTCGACCGCGGTCGTCGCGCTGGTTTTCGAGAAAATCGCGAAAAACTCCGATAGCTCCGAAATATTTCAAAGTCCCGACGGATTTCAAAGTCCTCCGGCACCGGCCTCCGAGAACGCCCAAAAAAAAATCGTCCGATCGACCAAACAACCATTGATCCCCGTTCCTCGTTCCATTGCGAACGTATTACTCTGATGGTTCGACCGCGGTCGTCGCGCTGGTTTTCGATAAAATCGCGAAAAACTCCAATAGCTCCGAAATATTTCAAAGACCTCCGGCACCGTCCTCCGAGATCGCCCAAAAAAAAATCGTCCGATCGACCAAACAACCATTGATCCCCGTTCCTCGTTCCATTGCGAACGTATTACTATGTTGGTTCGACCGCGGTCGTCGCGCTGGTTTTCGAGAAAATCGCGAAAAACTCCAATAGCTCCGAAATATTTCAAAGACCTCCGGCACCGTCCTCCGAGATCGCCCAAAAAAAAATCGTCCGATCGACCAAACAACCATTGATCCCCGTTCCTCGTTCCATTGCGAACGTATTACTATGTTGGTTCGACCGCGGTCGTCGCGCTGGTTTTCGAGAAAATCGCGAAAAACTCCAATAGCTCCGAAATATTTGAAAGTCCCGACGGATTTCAAAGTCCTCCGGCACCGTCCTCCGAAAACGCCCAAAAAAAAATCGTCCGATCGACCAAACAACAATTGATCCCCGTTCCTCGTTCCATTGTGAACGTATTACTCTGATGGTTCGACCGCGGTCGTCCCGCTGGTTTTCGAGAAAATCGCGAAAAACTCCAATAGCTCCGAAATATTTCAAAGTCCCGACGGATTTCAAAGTCCTCCGGCACCGTCCTCCGAAAACGCCCAAAAAAAAATCGTCCGATCGGCCAAACAACCATTGATCCCCGTTCCGCGTTCCATTGCGAACGTATTACTCTGATGGTTCGACCGCTGTCGTCGCGCTGGTTTTCGAGAAAATCGCGAAAAACTCCAATAGCTCCGAAATATTTCAAAGACCTCCGGCACCGTCCTCCGAGATCGCCCAAAAAAAAATCGTCCGATCGACCAAACAACCATTGATCCCCGTTCCTCGTTCCATTGCGAACGTATTACTATGTTGGTTCGACCGCGGTCGTCGCGCTGGTTTTCGAGAAAATCGCGAAAAACTCCAATAGCTCCGAAATATTTCAAAGACCTCCGGCACCGTCCTCCGAGATCGCCCAAAAAAAAATCGTCCGATCGACCAAACAACCATTGATCCCCGTTCCTCGTGCCATTGCGAACGTATTACTATGTTGGTTCGACCGCGGTCGTCGCGCTGGTTTTCGAGAAAATCGCGAAAAACTCCAATAGCTCCGAAATATTTGAAAGTCCCGACGGATTTCAAAGTCCTCCGGCACCGTCCTCCGAAAACGCCCAAAAAAAAATCGTCCGATCGACCAAACAACAATTGATCCCCGTTCCTCGTTCCATTGTGAACGTATTACTCTGATGGTTCGACCGCGGTCGTCCCGCTGGTTTTCGAGAAAATCGCGAAAAACTCCAATAGCTCCGAAATATTTCAAAGTCCCGACGGATTTCAAAGTCCTCCGGCACCGTCCTCCGAAAACGCCCAAAAAAAAATCGTCCGATCGACCAAACAACAATTGATCCCCGTTCCTCGTTCCATTGTGAACGTATTACTCTGATGGTTCGACCGCGGTCGTCCCGCTGGTTTTCGAGAAAATCGCGAAAAACTCCAATAGCTCCGAAATATTTCAAAGTCCCGACGGATTTCAAAGTCCTCCGGCACCGTCCTCCGAAAACGCCCAAAAAAAAATCGTCCGATCGGCCAAACAACCATTGATCCCCGTTCCGCGTTCCATTGCGAACGTATTACTCTGATGGTTCGACCGCTGTCGTCGCGCTGGTTTTCGAGAAAATCGCGAAAAACTCCAATAGCTCCGAAATATTTCAAAGACCTCCGGCACCGTCCTCCGAGATCGCCCAAAAAAAAATCGTCCGATCGACCAAACAACCATTGATCCCCGTTCCTCGTTCCATTGCGAACGTATTACTATGTTGGTTCGACCGCGGTCGTCGCGCTGGTTTTCGAGAAAATCGCGAAAAACTCCAATAGCTCCGAAATATTTCAAAGACCTCCGGCACCGTCCTCCGAGATCGCCCAAAAAAAAATCGTCCGATCGACCAAACAACCATTGATCCCCGTTCCTCGTGCCATTGCGAACGTATTACTATGTTGGTTCGACCGCGGTCGTCGCGCTGGTTTTCGAGAAAATCGCGAAAAACTCCAATAGCTCCGAAATATTTGAAAGTCCCGACGGATTTCAAAGTCCTCCGGCACCGTCCTCCGAAAACGCCCAAAAAAAAATCGTCCGATCGACCAAACAACAATTGATCCCCGTTCCTCGTTCCATTGTGAACGTATTACTCTGATGGTTCGACCGCGGTCGTCCCGCTGGTTTTCGAGAAAATCGCGAAAAACTCCAATAGCTCCGAAATATTTCAAAGTCCCGACGGATTTCAAAGTCCTCCGGCACCGTCCTCCGAAAACGCCCAAAAAAAAATCGTCCGATCGGCCAAACAACCATTGATCCCCGTTCCGCGTTCCATTGCGAACGTATTACTCTGATGGTTCGACCGCTGTCGTCGCGCTGGTTTTCGAGAAAATCGCGAAAAACTCCAATAGCTCCGAAATATTTCAAAGTCCTCCGGCACCGTCCTCCGAGAACGCCCCAAAAAAAATCGTCCGATCGACCAAACAACCATTGATCCCCGTTCCTCGTTCCATTGCGAACGTATTACTATGTTGGTTCGACCGCGGTCGTGGCGCTGGTTTTCGAGAAAATCGCGAAAAACTCCAATAGCTCCGAAATATTTCAAAGTTCCGACGGATTTCAAAGTCCTCCACCACCGTCCTCCGAGAACGCCCAAAAAAAAATCGTCCGATCGACCAAACAACAATTGATCCCCGTTCCTCGTTCCATTGTGAACGTATTATTCTAATGGTTCGACCGCGGTCGTCCCGCTGGTATTCGAGAAAATCGCGAAAAACTCCAATAGCTCCGAAATATTTCAAAGTCCCGACGGATTTCAAAGTCCTCCGGCACCGTCCTCCGAAAACGCCTAAAAAAAAATCGTCCGATCGACCTAACAACCATTGATCCCCGTTCCGCGTTCCATTGCGAACGTATTACTCTGATGGTTCGACCGCGGTCGTCGCGCTGGTTATCGAGAAAATCGCGAAAAACTCCAATAGCTCCGAAATATTTCAAAGTCCTCCGGCACCGTCCTCCGAGAACGCCCAAAAAAAATCGTCCGATCGACCAAACAACCATTGATCCCCGTTCTTCGTTCCATGGCGAACGTATTACTCTGATGGTTTGACCGCGGTCGTGGCGCTGGTTTTCGAGAAAATCGCGAAACACTCCGATAGCTCCGAAATATTTCAAAGTCCCGACGGATTTCAAAGTCCTGCGGCACCGTGCTCCGAGAACGCCCAAAAAAAAATCGTCTGATCGACCAAACCACCATTGATCCCCGTTCCTCGTTCCAATGCGAACGTATTACTCTGATGGATCGACCGCGGTCGTCGCGCTGGTTTTCGATAAAATCGCGAAAAACTCCAATAGCTCCGAAATATTTCAAAGACCTCCGGCACCGTCCTCCGAGATCGCCCAAAAAAAAATCGTCCGTTCGACCAAACAACCATTGATCCCCGTTCCTCGTTCCATTGCGAACGTATTACTCTGATGGTTCGACCGCGGTCGTCGCGCTGGTTTTCGAGAAAATCGCGAAAAACTCCAATAGCTCCGAAATATTTCAAAGTCCCGACGGATTTCACAGTCCTCCGGCACCGTCTTCCGAGAACGCCAAAAAAAATCGTCCGATCGACCAAACAACCATTGATCCCCGTTCTTCGTTCCATTGCGAACGTATTACTCTGATGGTTCGACCGCGGTCGTCGCGCTGGTTTTCGAGAAAATCGCGAAAAACTCGAATAGCTCCGAAATATTTCAAAGTCCTCCGGCACCGTCCTCCGTGAACGCACAAAAAAAATCGTCCGATCGACCAAACAACCATTGATCCCCGTTCCTCGTTCCATGGCGAACGTATTACTCTGATGGTTCGCCCGCGGTTGTGGCGCTGGTTTCGAGAAAATCGCGAAAAACTCCGATAGCTCCGAAATATTTCAAAGTCCCGACGGATTTCAAAGTCCTCCGGCACCGTCCTCCGAGAACGCCCAAAAAAAAATCGTCCGATCGACCAAACAACCATTGATCCCTGTTCCTCGTTCCATTGCGAACGTATTACTCTGATGGTTCGACCGCGGTCGTCGCGCTGGTTTTCGAGAAAATCGCGAAAAACTCCAATAGCTCCGAAATATTTCAAAGACCTCCGGCACCGTCCTCCGAGATCGCCCAAAAAAAAATCGTCCGATCGACCAAACAACCATTGATCCCCGTTCCTCGTTCCATTGCGAACGTATTACTATGTTGGTTCGACCGCGGTCGTCGCGCTGGTTTTCGAGAAAATCGCGAAAAACTCCAATAGCTCCGAAATATTTCAAAGACCTCCGGCACCGTCCTCCGAGATCGCCCAAAAAAAAATCGTCCGATCGACCAAACAACCATTGATCCCCGTTCCTCGTGCCATTGCGAACGTATTACTATGTTGGTTCGACCGCGGTCGTCGCGCTGGTTTTCGAGAAAATCGCGAAAAACTCCAATAGCTCCGAAATATTTGAAAGTCCCGACGGATTTCAAAGTCCTCCGGCACCGTCCTCCGAAAACGCCCAAAAAAAAATCGTCCGATCGACCAAACAACAATTGATCCCCGTTCCTCGTTCCATTGTGAACGTATTACTCTGATGGTTCGACCGCGGTCGTCCCGCTGGTTTTCGAGAAAATCGCGAAAAACTCCAATAGCTCCGAAATATTTCAAAGTCCCGACGGATTTCAAAGTCCTCCGGCACCGTCCTCCGAAAACGCCCAAAAAAAAATCGTCCGATCGGCCAAACAACCATTGATCCCTGTTCCGCGTTCCATTGCGAACGTATTACTCTGATGGTTCGACCGCTGTCGTCGCGCTGGTTTTCGAGAAAATCGCGAAAAACTCCAATAGCTCCGAAATATTTCAAAGTCCTCCGGCACCGTCCTCCGAGAACGCCCCAAAAAAAATCGTCCGATCGACCAAACAACCATTGATCCCCGTTCCTCGTTCCATTGCGAACGTATTACTATGTTGGTTCGACCGCGGTCGTGGCGCTGGTTTTCGAGAAAATCGCGAAAAACTCCAATAGCTCCGAAATATTTCAAAGTTCCGACGGATTTCAAAGTCCTCCACCACCGTCCTCCGAGAACGCCCAAAAAAAAATCGTCCGATCGACCAAACAACAATTGATCCCCGTTCCTCGTTCCATTGTGAACGTATTATTCTAATGGTTCGACCGCGGTCGTCCCGCTGGTATTCGAGAAAATCGCGAAAAACTCCAATAGCTCCGAAATATTTCAAAGTCCCGACGGATTTCAAAGACCTCCGGCACCGTCCTCCGAAAACGCCTAAAAAAAAATCGTCCGATCGACCTAACAACCATTGATCCCCGTTCCGCGTTCCATTGCGAACGTATTACTCTGATGGTTCGACCGCGGTCGTCGCGCTGGTTATCGAGAAAATCGCGAAAAACTCCAATAGCTCCGAAATATTTCAAAGTCCTCCGGCACCGTCCTCCGAGAACGCCCAAAAAAAATCGTCCGATCGACCAAACAACCATTGATCCCCGTTCTTCGTTCCATGGCGAACGTATTACTCTGATGGTTTGACCGCGGTCGTGGCGCTGGTTTTCGAGAAAATCGCGAAACACTCCGATAGCTCCGAAATATTTCAAAGTCCCGACGGATTTCAAAGTCCTGCGGCACCGTGCTCCGAGAACGCCCAAAAAAAAATCGTCTGATCGACCAAACCACCATTGATCCCCGTTCCTCGTTCCAATGCGAACGTATTACTCTGATGGTTCGACCGCGGTCGTCGCGCTGGTTTTCGATAAAATCGCGAAAAACTCCAATAGCTCCGAAATATTTCAAAGACCTCCGGCACCGTCCTCCGAGATCGCCCAAAAAAAAATCGTCCGATCGACCAAACAACCATTGATCCCCGTTCCTCGTTCCATTGCGAACGTATTACTCTGATGGTTCGACCGCGGTCGTCGCGCTGGTTTTCGAGAAAATCGCGAAAAACTCCAATAGCTCCGAAATATTTCAAAGTCCTCCGGCACCGTCCTCCGTGAACGCACAAAAAAAATCGTCCGATCGACCAAACAACCATTGATCCCCGTTCCTCGTTCCATGGCGAACGTATTACTCTGATGGTTCGCCCGCGGTTGTGGCGCTGGTTTCGAGAAAATCGCGAAAAACTCCGATAGCTCCGAAATATTTCAAAGTCCCGACGGATTTCAAAGTCCTCCGGCACCGTCCTCCGAGAACGCCCAAAAAAAAATCGTCCGATCGACCAAACAACCATTGATCCCTGTTCCTCGTTCCATTGCGAACGTATTACTCTGATGGTTCGACCGCGGTCGTCGCGCTGGTTTTCGAGAAAATCGCGAAAAACTCCAATAGCTCCGAAATATTTCAAAGTCCTCCGGCACCGTCCTCCGTGAACGCACAAAAAAAATCGTCCGATCGACCAAACAACCATTGATCCCCGTTCCTCGTTCCATGGCGAACGTATTACTCTGATGGTTCGACCGCGGTCGTGGCGCTGGTTTTCGAGAAAATCGCGAAAAACTCCGATAGCTCCGAAATATTTCAAAGTCCCGACGGATTTCAAAGTCCTCCGGCACCGTCCTCCGAGATCGCCCAAAAAAAGTCGTCCGATCGACCAAACAACCATTCATCCCTGTTCCTCTTTCCATTGCGAACGTATTACTCTGATAGTTCGACCGCGGTCGTCGCGCTGGTTTTCGATAAAATCGCGAAAAACTACAATAGCTCCGAAATATTTCAAAGTCCACTGGCACCGTCCTCCGAGAACGCCCAAAAAAAAATCGCCCGATCGACCAAACAACCATTGATCCCCGTTCCTCGTTCCATTGCGAACGTATTACTATCTTGGTTCGACCGCGGTCGTCGCGCTGGTTTTCGAGAAAATCGCGAAAAACTCCAATAGCTCCGAAATATTTCAAAGTCCCGACGGATTTCAAAGTCCTCCGGCACCGTCCTCCGAGAACGCCCCAAAAAAAATCGTCTGATCGACCAAACCACCATTGATCCCCGTTCCTCGTTCCATTGCGAACGTATTACTCTGATGGTTCGACCGCGGTCGTCGCGCTGGTTTTCGATAAAATCGCGAAAAACTCCAATAGCTCCGAAATATTTCAAAGACCTCCGGCACCGTCCTCCGAGAACGCCAAAAAAAATTGTCCGATCGACCAAACAACCATTGATCCCCGTTCCTCGTTCCATTGCGAACGTATTACTCTGATGGTTCGACCGCGGTCGTGGCGCTGGTTTTCGAGAAAATCGCGAAAAACTCCGATAGCTCCGAAATATTTCAAAGTCCCGACGGATTTCAAAGTCCTCCGGCACCGTCCTCCGAGAACGCCCAAAAAAAAATCGTCCGATCGACCAAACAACCATTGATCCCCGTTCCTCGTTCCATTGCGAACGTATTACTCTGATGGTTCGACCGCGGTCGTCGCGCTGGTTTTCGATAAAATCGCGAAAAACTCCAATAGCTCCGAAATATTTCAAAGACCTCCGGCACCGTCCTCCGAGATCGCCCAAAAAAAAATCGTCCGATCGACCAAACAACCATTGATCCCCGTTCCTCGTTCCATTGCGAACGTATTACTATGTTGGTTCGACCGCGGTCGTCGCGCTGGTTTTCGAGAAAATCGCGAAAAACTCCAATAGCTCCGAAATATTTGAAAGTCCCGACGGATTTCAAAGTCCTCCGGCACCGTCCTCCGAAAACGCCCAAAAAAAAATCGTCCGATCGACCAAACAACAATTGATCCCCGTTCCTCGTTCCATTGTGAACGTATTACTCTGATGGTTCGACCGCGGTCGTCCCGCTGGTTTTCGAGAAAATCGCGAAAAACTCCAATAGCTCCGAAATATTTCAAAGTCCCGACGGATTTCAAAGTCCTCCGGCACCGTCCTCCGAGAACGCCCCAAAAAAAATCGTCCGATCGACCAAACAACCATTGATCCCCGTTCCTCGTTCCATTGCGAACGTATTACTATGTTGGTTCGACCGCGGTCGTGGCGCTGGTTTTCGAGAAAATCGCGAAAAACTCCAATAGCTCCGAAATATTTCAAAGTTCCGACGGATTTCAAAGTCCTCCACCACCGTCCTCCGAGAACGCCCCAAAAAAAATCGTCCGATCGACCAAACAACAATTGATCCCCGTTCCTCGTTCCATTGTGAACGTATTATTCTAATGGTTCGACCGCGGTCGTCCCGCTGGTATTCGAGAAAATCGCGAAAAACTCCAATAGCTCCGAAATATTTCAAAGTCCCGACGGATTTCAAAGTCCTCCGGCACCGTCCTCCGAAAACGCCTAAAAAAAAATCGTCCGATCGGCCTAACAACCATTGATCCCCGTTCCGCGTTCCATTGCGAACGTATTACTCTGATGGTTCGACCGCGGTCGTCGCGCTGGTTATCGAGAAAATCGCGAAAAACTCCAATAGCTCCGAAATATTTCAAAGTCCTCCGGCACCGTCCTCCGAGAACGCCCAAAAAAAAATCGTCCGATCGACCAAACAACCATTGATCCCCGTTCCTCGTTCCATGGCGAACGTATTACTCTGATGGTTTGACCGCGGTCGTGGCGCTGGTTTTCGAGAAAATCGCGAAAAACTCCGATAGCTCCGAAATATTTCAAAGTCCCGACGGATTTCAAAGTCCTGCGGCACCGTCCTCCGAGAACGCCCAAAAAAAAATCGTCTGATCGACCAAACCACCATTGATCCCCGTTCCTCGTTCCAATGCGAACGTATTACTCTGATGGTTCGACCGCGGTCGTCGCGCTGGTTTTCGATAAAATCGCGAAAAACTCCAATAGCTCCGAAATATTTCAAAGACCTCCGGCACCGTCCTCCGAGATCGCCCAAAAAAAAATCGTCCGATCGACCAAACAACCATTGATCCCCGTTCCTCGTTCCATTGCGAACGTATTACTATGTTGGTTCGACCGCGGTCGTCGCGCTGGTTTTCGAGAAAATCGCGAAAAACTCCAATAGCTCCGAAATATTTCAAAGTCCCGACGGATTTCAAAGTCCTCCGGCACCGTCCTCCGAAAACGCCAAAAAAAATCGTCCGATCGACCAAACAACCATTGATCCCCGTTCCTCGTTCCATTGCGAACGTATTACTCTGATGGTTCGACCGCGGTCGTCGCACTGGTTTTCGAGAAAATCGCGAAAAACTCCAATAGCTCCGAAATATTTCAAAGTCCCGACGGATTTCAAAGTCCTCCACCACCGTCCTCCGAGAACGCCCAAAAAAAAATCGTCCGATCGACCAAACAACAATTGATCCCCGTTCCTCGTTCCATTGTGAACGTATTACTCTAATGGTTCGACCGCGGTCGTCCCGCTGGTATTCGAGAAAATCGCGAAAAACTCCAATAGCTCCGAAATATTTCAAAGTCCCGACGGATTTCAAAGTCCTCCGGCACCGTCCTCCGAGAACGCCCAAAAAAAATCGTCCGATCGACCAAACAACCATTGATCCCCGTTCCTCGTTCCATGGCGAACGTATTACTCTGATGGTTTGACCGCGGTCGTGGCGCTGGTTTTCGAGAAAATCGCGAAAAACTCCGATAGCTCCGAAATATTTCAAAGTCCCGACGGATTTCAAAGTCCTGCGGCACCGTCCTCCGAGAACGCCCAAAAAAAAATCGTCTGATCGACCAAACCACCATTGATCCCCGTTCCTCGTTCCAATGCGAACGTATTACTCTGATGGTTCGACCGCGGTCGTCGCGCTGGTTTTCGATAAAATCGCGAAAAACTCCAATAGCTCCGAAATATTTCAAAGTCCCGACGGATTTCAAAGTCCTCCGGCACCGTCCTCCGAAAACGCCAAAAAAAATCGTCCGATCGACCAAACAACCATTGATCCCCGTTCCTCGTTCCATTGCGAACGTATTACTATGTTGGTTCGACCGCGGTCGTCGCGCTGGTTTTAGAGAAAATAGCGAAAAACTCCAATAGCTCCGAAATATTTGAAAGTCCCGACGGATTTCAAAGTCCTCCGGCACCGTCCTCCGAAAACGCCCCAAAAAAAATCGTCCGATCGACCAAACAACAATTGATCCCCGTTCCTCGTTCCATTGTGAACGTATTACTCTGATGGTTCGACCGCGGTCGTCCCGCTGGTTTTCGAGAAAATCGCGAAAAACTCCAATAGCTCCGAAATATTTCAAAGTCCCGACGGATTTCAAAGTCCTCCGGCACCGTCCTCCGAAAACGCCCAAAAAAAAATCGTCCGATCGGCCAAACAACCATTGATCCCCGTTCCGCGTTCCATTGCGAACGTATTACTCTGATGGTTTGACCGCGGTCGTGGCGCTGGTTTTCGAGAAAATCGCGAAAAACTCCGATAGCTCCGAAATATTTCAAAGTCCCGACGGATTTCAAAGTCCTCCGGCACCGTCCTCCGAGAACGCCCAAAAAAAAATCGTCCGATCGACCAAACAACCATTGATCCCCGTTCCTCGTTCCATTGCGAACGTAGTACTCTGATGGTTCGACCGCGGTCGTCGCGCTGGTTTTCGATAAAATCGCGAAAAACTCCAATAGCTCCGAAATATTTCAAAGACCTCCGGCACCGTCCTCCGAGATCGCCCAAAAAAAAATCGTCCGATCGACCAAACAACCATTGATCCCCGTTCCTCGTTCCATTGCGAACGTATTACTATGTTGGTTCGACCGCGGTCGTCGCGCTGGTTTTAGAGAAAATAGCGAAAAACTCCAATAGCTCCGAAATATTTGAAAGTCCCGACGGATTTCAAAGTCCTCCGGCACCGTCCTCCGAAAACGCCCCAAAAAAAATCGTCCGATCGACCAAACAACAATTGATCCCCGTTCCTCGTTCCATTGTGAACGTATTACTCTGATGGTTCGACCGCGGTCGTCCCGCTGGTTTTCGAGAAAATCGCGAAAAACTCCAATAGCTCCGAAATATTTCAAAGTCCCGACGGATTTCAAAGTCCTCCGGCACCGTCCTCCGAAAACGCCCAAAAAAAATCGTCCGATCGGCCAAACAACCATTCATCCCCGTTCCGCGTTCCATTGCGAACGTATTACTCTGATGGTTCGACCGCGGTCGTCGCGCTGGTTTTCGAGAAAATCGCGAAAAACTCCAATAGCTCCGAAATATTTCAAAGTCCTCCGGCACCGTCCTCCGAGAACGCCCCAAAAAAAATCGTCCGATCGACCAAACAACCATTGATCCCCGTTCCTCGTTCCATTGCGAACGTATTACTATGTTGGTTCGACCGCGGTCGTGGCGCTGGTTTTCGAGAAAATCGCGAAAAACTCCAATAGCCCCGAAATATTTCAAAGTCCCGACGGATTTCAAAGTCCTCCACCACCGTCCTCCGAGAACGCCCAAAAAAAAATCGTCCGATCGACCAAACAACAATTGATCCCCGTTCCTCGTTCCATTGTGAACGTATTACTCTAATGGTTCGACCGCGGTCGTCCCGCTGGTATTCGAGAAAATCGCGAAAAACTCCAATAGCTCCGAAATATTTCAAAGTCCCGACGGATTTCAAAGTCCTCCGGCACCGTCCTCCGAAAACGCCTAAAAAAAAATCGTCCGATCGGCCTAACAACCATTGATCCCCGTTCCGCGTTCCATTGCGAACGTATTACTCTGATGGTTCGACCGCGGTCGTCGCGCTGGTTATCGAGAAAATCGCGAAAAACTCCAATAGCTCCGAAATATTTCAAAGTCCTCCGGCACCGTCCTCCGAGAACGCCCAAAAAAAAAACGTCTGATCGACCAAACCACCATTGATCCCCGTTCCTCGTTCCAATGCGAACGTATTACTCTGATGGTTCGACCGCGGTCGTCGCGCTGGTTTTCGATAAAATCGCGAAAAACTCCAATAGCTCCGAAATATTTCAAAGACCTCCGGCACCGTCCTCCGAGATCGCCCAAAAAAAAATCGTCCGATCGACCAAACAACCATTGATCCCCGTTCCTCGTTCCATTGCGAACGTATTACTATGTTGGTTCGACCGCGGTCGTCGCGCTGGTTTTCGAGAAAATCGCGAAAAACTCCAATAGCTCCGAAATATTTCAAAGTCCCGACGGATTTCAAAGTCCTCCGGCACCGTCCTCCGAAAACGCCAAAAAAAATCGTCCGATCGACCAAACAACCATTGATCCCCGTTCCTCGTTCCATTGTGAACGTATTACTCTAATGGTTCGACCGCGGTCGTCCCGCTGGTATTCGAGAAAATCGCGAAAAACTCCAATAGCTCCGAAATATTTCAAAGTCCCGACGGATTTCAAAGTCCTCCGGCACCGTCCTCCGAAAACGCCTAAAAAAAAATCGTCCGATCGGCCTAACAACCATTGATCCCCGTTCCGCGTTCCATTGCGAACGTATTACTCTGATGGTTCGACCGCGGTCGTCGCGCTGGTTATCGAGAAAATCGCGAAAAACTCCAATAGCTCCGAAATATTTCAAAGTCCTCCGGCACCGTCCTCCGAGAACGCCCAAAAAAAATCGTCCGATCGACCAAACAACCATTGATCCCCGTTCCTCGTTCCATGGCGAACATATTACTCTGATGGTTTGACCGCGGTCGTGGCGCTGGTTTTCGAGAAAATCGCGAAAAACTCCGATAGCTCCGAAATATTTCAAAGTCCCGACGGATTTCAAAGTCCTGCGGCACCGTCCTCCGAGAACGCCCAAAAAAAAATCGTCTGATC
Organism: Andrena bucephala; assembly: GCA_947577245.1. Taxonomy (NCBI): domain Eukaryota; kingdom Metazoa; phylum Arthropoda; class Insecta; order Hymenoptera; family Andrenidae; genus Andrena; species Andrena bucephala. Next base: position 26,372,426 of record OX387716.1, on the reverse strand, counting down.
GACCAAACCACCATTGATCCCCGTTCCTCGTTCCAATGCGAACGTATTACTCTGATGGTTCGACCGCGGTCGTCGCGCTGGTTTTCGATAAAATCGCGAAAAACTCCAATAGCTCCGAAATATTTCAAAGACCTCCGGCACCGTCCTTCGAGATCGCCCAAAAAAAAATCGTCCGATCGACCAAACAACCATTGATCCCCGTTCCTCGTTCCATTGCGAACGTATTACTATGTTGGTTCGACCGCGGTCGTCGCGCTGGTTTTCGAGAAAATCGCGAAAAACTCCAATAGCTCCGAAATATTTGAAAGTCCCGACGGATTTCAAAGTCCTCCGGCACCGTCCTCCGAAAACGCCCAAAAAAAAATCGTCCGATCGACCAAACAACAATTGATCCCCGTTCCTCGTTCCATTGTGAACGTATTACTCTGATGGTTCGACCGCGGTCGTCCCGCTGGTTTTCGAGAAAATCGCGAAAAACTCCAATAGCTCCGAAATATTTCAAAGTCCCGACGGATTTCAAAGTCCTCCGGCACCGTCCTCCGAAAACGCCCAAAAAAAAATCGTCCGATCGGCCAAACAACCATTGATCCCCGTTCCGCGTTCCATTGCGAACGTATTACTCTGATGGTTCGACCGCTGTCGTCGCGCTGGTTTTCGAGAAAATCGCGAAAAACTCCAATAGCTCCGAAATATTTCAAAGTTCCGACGGATTTCAAAGTCCTCCACCACCGTCCTCCGAGAACGCCCAAAAAAAAATCGTCCGATCGACCAAACAACAATTGATCCCCGTTCCTCGTTCCATTGTGAACGTATTATTCTAATGGTTCGACCGCGGTCGTCCCGCTGGTATTCGAGAAAATCGCGAAAAACTCCAATAGCTCCGAAATATTTCAAAGTCCCGACGGATTTCAAAGTCCTCCGGCACCGTCCTCCGAAAACGCCTAAAAAAAAATCGTCCGATCGACCTAACAACCATTGATCCCCGTTCCGCGTTCCATTGCGAACGTATTACTCTGATGGTTCGACCGCGGTCGTCGCGCTGGTTATCGAGAAAATCGCGAAAAACTCCAATAGCTCCGAAATATTTCAAAGTCCTCCGGCACCGTCCTCCGAGAACGCCCAAAAAAAATCGTCCGATCGACCAAACAACCATTGATCCCCGTTCCTCGTTCCATTGCGAACGTATTACTATCTTGGTTCGACCGCGGTCGTCGCGCTGGTTTTCGAGAAAATCGCGAAAAACTCCAATAGCTCCGAAATATTTCAAAGTCCCGACGGATTTCAAAGTCCTCCGGCACCGTCCTCCGAGAACGCCAAGGAAAATCGTCCGATCGTCCAAACAACCATTGATCCCCGTTCCTCGTTCCATTGCGAACGTATTACTATGTTGGTTCGACCGCGGTCGTCGCGCTGGTTTTCGAGAAAATCGCGAAAAACTCCAATAGCTCCGTATTATTTCAAAGTCCCGACGGATTTCAAAGTCCTCCGGCACCGTCTTCCGAGAACGCCAAAAAAAATCGTCCGATCGACCAAACAACCATTGATCCCCGTTCTTCGTCCCATTGCGAACGTATTACTCTGATGGTTCGACCGCGGTCGTCGCGCTGGTTTTCGAGAAAATCGCGAAAAACTCGAATAGCTCCGAAATATTTCAAAGTCCTCCGGCACCGTCCTCCGTGAACGCACAAAAAAAATCGTCCGATCGACCAAACAACCATTGAACCCCGTTCCTCGTTCCATGGCGAACGTATTACTCTGATGGTTCGACCGCGGTTGTGGCGCTGGTTTCGAGAAAATCGCGAAAAAATCCGATAGCTCCGAAATATTTCAAAGTCCCGACGGATTTCAAAGTCCTCCGGCACCGTCCTCCGAGAACGCCAAGGAAAATCGTCCGATCGTCCAAACAACCATTGATCCCCGTTCCTCGTTCCATTGCAAACGTATTACTATGTTGGTTCGACCGCGGTCGTCGCGCTGGTTTTCGAGAAAATCGCGAAAAACTCCAATAGCTCCGAAATATTTCAAAGTCCCGACGGATTTCACAGTCCTCCGGCACCGTCTTCCGAGAACGCCAAAAAAAATCGTCCGATCGACCAAACAACCATTGATCCCCGTTCCTCGTTCCATTGCGAACGTATTACTCTGATGGTTCGACCGCGGTCGTCGCGCTGGTTTTCGAGAAAATCGCGAAAAACTCCAATAGCTCCGAAATATTTCAAAGTCCTCCGGCACCGTCCTCCGTGAACGCACAAAAAAAATCGTCCGATCGACCAAACAACCATTGATCCCCGTTCCTCGTTCCATGGCGAACGTATTACTCTGATGGTTCGACCGCGGTCGTGGCGCTGGTTTTCGAGAAAATCGCGAAAAACTCCGATAGCTCCGAAATATTTCAAAGTCCCGACGGATTTCAAAGTCCTCCGGCACCGGCCTCCGAGAACGCCCAAAAAAAAATCGTCCGATCGACCAAACAACCATTGATCCCCGTTCCTCGTTCCATTGCGAACGTATTACTCTGATGGTTCGACCGCGGTCGTCGCGCTGGTTTTCGATAAAATCGCGAAAAACTCCAATAGCTCCGAAATATTTCAAAGACCTCCGACATCGTCCTCCGAGATCGCCCAAAAAAAAATCGTCCGATCGACCAAACAACCATTGATTCCCGTTCCTCGTTCCACTGCGAACGTATTACTATGTTGGTTCGACCGCGGTCATCGCGCTGGTTTTCGAGAAAATCGCGAAAAACTCCAATAGCTCCGAAATATTTCAAAGTCCTCCGGCACCGTCCTCCGAGAACGCCCCAAAAAAAATCGTCCGATCGACCAAACAACCATTGATCCCCGTTCCTCGTTCCATTGCGAACGTATTACTCTGATGGTTCGACCGCGGTCGTCGCGCTGGTTTTCGAGAAAATCGCGAAAAACTCGAATAGCTCCGAAATATTTCAAAGTCCTCCACCACCGTCCTCCGAGAACGCCCAAAAAAAAATCGTCCGATCGACCAAACAACAATTGATCCCCGTTCCTCGTTCCATTGTGAACGTATTATTCTAATGGTTCGACCGCGGTCGTCCCGCTGGTATTCGAGAAAATCGCGAAAAACTCCAATAGCTCCGAAATATTTCAAAGTCCCGACGGATTTCAAAGTCCTCCGGCACCGTCCTCCGAAAACGCCTAAAAAAAAATCGTCCGATCGACCTAACAACCATTGATCCCCGTTCCGCGTTCCATTGCGAACGTATTACTCTGATGGTTCGACCGCGGTCGTCGCGCTGGTTATCGAGAAAATCGCGAAAAACTCCAATAGCTCCGAAATATTTCAAAGTCCTCCGGCACCGTCCTCCGAGAACGCCCAAAAAAAATCGTCCGATCGACCAAACAACCATTGATCCCCGTTCCTCGTTCCATTGCGAACGTATTACTATCTTGGTTCGACCGCGGTCGTCGCGCTGGTTTTCGAGAAAATCGCGAAAAACTCCAATAGCTCCGAAATATTTCAAAGTCCCGACGGATTTCAAAGTCCTCCGGCACCGTCCTCCGAGAACGCCAAGGAAAATCGTCCGATCGTCCAAACAACCATTGATCCCCGTTCCTCGTTCCATTGCGAACGTATTACTATGTTGGTTCGACCGCGGTCGTCGCGCTGGTTTTCGAGAAAATCGCGAAAAACTCCAATAGCTCCGTATTATTTCAAAGTCCCGACGGATTTCAAAGTCCTCCGGCACCGTCTTCCGAGAACGCCAAAAAAAATCGTCCGATCGACCAAACAACCATTGATCCCCGTTCTTCGTCCCATTGCGAACGTATTACTCTGATGGTTCGACCGCGGTCGTCGCGCTGGTTTTCGAGAAAATCGCGAAAAACTCGAATAGCTCCGAAATATTTCAAAGTCCTCCGGCACCGTCCTCCGTGAACGCACAAAAAAAATCGTCCGATCGACCAAACAACCATTGAACCCCGTTCCTCGTTCCATGGCGAACGTATTACTCTGATGGTTCGACCGCGGTTGTGGCGCTGGTTTCGAGAAAATCGCGAAAAAATCCGATAGCTCCGAAATATTTCAAAGTCCCGACGGATTTCAAAGTCCTCCGGCACCGTCCTCCGAGAACGCCAAGGAAAATCGTCCGATCGTCCAAACAACCATTGATCCCCGTTCCTCGTTCCATTGCAAACGTATTACTATGTTGGTTCGACCGCGGTCGTCGCGCTGGTTTTCGAGAAAATCGCGAAAAACTCCAATAGCTCCGAAATATTTCAAAGTCCCGACGGATTTCACAGTCCTCCGGCACCGTCTTCCGAGAACGCCAAAAAAAATCGTCCGATCGACCAAACAACCATTGATCCCCGTTCCTCGTTCCATTGCGAACGTATTACTCTGATGGTTCGACCGCGGTCGTCGCGCTGGTTTTCGAGAAAATCGCGAAAAACTCCAATAGCTCCGAAATATTTCAAAGTCCTCCGGCACCGTCCTCCGTGAACGCACAAAACAAATCGTCCGATCGACCAAACAACCATTGATCCCCGTTCCTCGTTCCATGGCGAACGTATTACTCTGATGGTTCGACCGCGGTCGTGGCGCTGGTTTTCGAGAAAATCGCGAAAAACTCCGATAGCTCCGAAATATTTCAAAGTCCCGACGGATTTCAAAGTCCTCCGGCACCGGCCTCCGAGAACGCCCAAAAAAAAATCGTCCGATCGACCAAACAACCATTGATCCCCGTTCCTCGTTCCATTGCGAACGTATTACTCTGATGGTTCGACCGCGGTCGTCGCGCTGGTTTTCGATAAAATCGCGAAAAACTCCAATAGCTCCGAAATATTTCAAAGACCTCCGACATCGTCCTCCGAGATCGCCCAAAAAAAAATCGTCCGATCGACCAAACAACCATTGATTCCCGTTCCTCGTTCCACTGCGAACGTATTACTATGTTGGTTCGACCGCGGTCATCGCGCTGGTTTTCGAGAAAATCGCGAAAAACTCCAATAGCTCCGAAATATTTCAAAGTCCTCCGGCACCGTCCTCCGAGAACGCCCCAAAAAAAATCGTCCGATCGACCAAACAACCATTGATCCCCGTTCCTCGTTCCATTGCGAACGTATTACTATGTTGGTTCGACCGCGGTCGTGGCGCTGGTTTTCGAGAAAATCGCGAAAAACTCCAATAGCTCCGAAATATTTCAAAGTCCCGACGGATTTCAAAGTCCTCCGGCACCGTCCTCCGAAAACGCCCAAAAAAAATCGTCCGATCGGCCAAACAACCATTCATCCCCGTTCCGCGTTCCATTGCGAACGTATTACTCTGATGGTTCGACCGCGGTCGTCGCGCTGGTTTTCGAGAAAATCGCGAAAAACTCCAATAGCTCCGAAATATTTCAAAGTCCTCCGGCACCGTCCTCCGAGAACGCCCCAAAAAAAATCGTCCAATCGACCAAACAACCATTGATCCCCGTTCCTCGTTCCATTGCGAACGTATTACTATGTTGGTTCGACCGCGGTCGTGGCGCTGGTTTTCGAGAAAATCGCGAAAAACTCCAATAGCCCCGAAATATTTCAAAGTCCCGACGGATTTCAAAGTCCTCCACCACCGTCCTCCGAGAACGCCCAAAAAAAAATCGTCCGATCGACCAAACAACAATTGATCCCCGTTCCTCGTTCCATTGTGAACGTATTACTCTAATGGTTCGACCGCGGTCGTCCCGCTGGTATTCGAGAAAATCGCGAAAAACTCCAATAGCTCCGAAATATTTCAAAGTCCCGACGGATTTCAAAGTCCTCCGGCACCGTCCTCCGAAAACGCCTAAAAAAAAATCGTCCGATCGGCCTAACATCCATTGATCCCCGTTCCGCGTTCCATTGCGAACGTATTACTCTGATGGTTCGACCGCGGTCGTCGCGCTGGTTATCGAGAAAATCGCGAAAAACTCCAATAGCTCCGAAATATTTCAAAGTCCTCCGGCACCGTCCTCCGAGAACGCCCAAAAAAAATCGTCCGATCGACCAAACAACCATTGATCCCCGTTCCTCGTTCCATGGCGAACGTATTACTCTGATGGTTTGACCGCGGTCGTGGCGCTGGTTTTCGAGAAAATCGCGGAAAACTCCGATAGCTCCGAAATATTTCAAAGTCCCGACGGATTTCAAAGTCCTGCGGCACCGTCCTCCGAGAACGCCCAAAAAAAAATCGTCTGATCGACCAAACCACCATTGATCCCCGTTCCTCGTTCCAATGCGAACGTATTACTCTGATGGTTCGACCGCGGTCGTCGCGCTGGTTATCGAGAAAATCGCGAAAAACTCCAATAGCTCCGAAATATTTCAAAGTTCCGACGGATTTCAAAGTCCTCCACCACCGTCCTCCGAGAACGCCCAAAAAAAAATCGTCCGATCGGCCAAACAACAATTGATCCCCGTTCCTCGTTCCATTGTGAACGTATTACTCTGATGGTTCGACCGCGGTCGTCCCGCTGGTTTTCGAGAAAATCGCGAAAAACTCCAATAGCTCCGAAATATTTCAAAGTCCCGACGGATTTCAAAGTCCTCCGGCACCGTCCTCCGAAAACGCCTAAAAAAAAATCGTCCGATCGGCCTAACAACCATTGATCCCCGTTCCGCGTTCCATTGCGAACGTATTACTCTGATGGTTCGACCGCGGTCGTCGCGCTGGTTATCGAGAAAATCGCGAAAAACTCCAATAGCTCCGAAATATTTCAAAGTCCTCCGGCACCGTCCTCCGAGAACGCCCAAAAAAAATCGTCCGATCGACCAAACAACCATTGATCCCCGTTCCTCGTTCCATGGCGAACATATTACTCTGATGGTTTGACCGCGGTCGTGGCGCTGGTTTTCGAGAAAATCGCGAAAAACTCCGATAGCTCCGAAATATTTCAAAGTCCCGACGGATTTCAAAGTCCTGCGGCACCGTCCTCCGAGAACGCCCAAAAAAAAATCGTCTGATCGACCAAACCACCATTGATCCCCGTTCCTCGTTCCAATGCGAACGTATTACTCTGATGGTTCGACCGCGGTCGTCGCGCTGGTTTTCGATAAAATCGCGAAAAACTCCAATAGCTCCGAAATATTTCAAAGACCTCCGGCACCGTCCTCCGAGATCGCCCAAAAAAAAATCGTCCGATCGACCAAACAACCATTGATCCCCGTTCCTCGTTCCATTGCGAACGTATTACTATGTTGGTTCGACCGCGGTCGTCGCGCTGGTTTTCGAGAAAATCGCGAAAAACTCCAATAGCTCCGAAATATTTCAAAGTCCCGACGGATTTCAAAGTCCTCCGGCACCGTCCTCCGAAAACGCCAAAAAAAATCGTCCGATCGACCAAACAACCATTGATCCCCGTTCCTCGTTCCATTGCGAACGAATTACTCTGATGGTTCGACCGCGGTCGTCGCGCTGGTTTTCGATAAAATCGCGAAAAACTCCAATAGCTCCGAAATATTTCAAAGACCTCCGGCACCGTCCTCCGAGAACGCCAAAAAAAATTGTCCGATCGACCAAACAACCATTGATCCCCGTTCCTCGTTCCATTGCGAACGTATTACTCTGATGGTTCGACCGCGGTCGTGGCGCTGGTTTTCGAGAAAATCGCGAAAAACTCCGATAGCTCCGAAATATTTCAAAGTCCCGACGGATTTCAAAGTCCTCCGGCACCGTCCTCCGAGAACGCCCAAAAAAAAATCGTCCGATCGACCAAACAACCATTGATCCCCGTTCCTCGTTCCATTGCGAACGTATTACTCTGATGGTTCGACCGCGGTCGTGGCGCTGGTTTTCGAGAAAATCGCGAAAAACTCCGATAGCTCCGAAATATTTCAAAGTCCCGACGGATTTCAAAGTCCTCCGGCACCGTCCTCCGAAAACGCCCAAAAAAAAATCGTCCGATCGACCAAACAACAATTGATCCCCGTTCCTCGTTCCATTGTGAACGTATTACTCTGATGGTTCGACCGCGGTCGTCCCGCTGGTTTTCGAGAAAATCGCGAAAAACTCCAATAGCTCCGAAATATTTCAAAGTCCCGACGGATTTCAAAGTCCTCCGGCACCGTCCTCCGAAAACGCCCAAAAAAAAATCGTCCGATCGGCCAAACAACCATTGATCCCCGTTCCGCGTTCCATTGCGAACGTATTACTCTGATGGTTCGACCGCTGTCGTCGCGCTGGTTTTCGAGAAAATCGCGAAAAACTCCAATAGCTCCGAAATATTTCAAAGTCCTCCGGCACCGTCCTCCGAGAACGCCCAAAAAAAATCGTCCGATCGACCAAACAACCATTGATCCCCGTTCCTCGTTCCATGGCGAACATATTACTCTGATGGTTTGACCGCGGTCGTGGCGCTGGTTTTCGAGAAAATCGCGAAAAACTCCGATAGCTCCGAAATATTTCAAAGTCCCGACGGATTTCAAAGTCCTGCGGCACCGTCCTCCGAGAACGCCCAAAAAAAAATCGTCTGATCGACCAAACCACCATTGATCCCCGTTCCTCGTTCCAATGCGAACGTATTACTCTGATGGTTCGACCGCGGTCGTCGCGCTGGTTTTCGATAAAATCGCGAAAAACTCCAATAGCTCCGAAATATTTCAAAGACCTCCGGCACCGTCCTCCGAGATCGCCCAAAAAAAAATCGTCCGATCGACCAAACAACCATTGATCCCCGTTCCTCGTTCCATTGCGAACGTATTACTATGTTGGTTCGACCGCGGTCGTCGCGCTGGTTTTCGAGAAAATCGCGAAAAACTCCAATAGCTCCGAAATATTTCAAAGTCCCGACGGATTTCAAAGTCCTCCGGCACCGTCCTCCGAAAACGCCAAAAAAAATCGTCCGATCGACCAAACAACCATTGATCCCCGTTCCTCGTTCCATTGCGAACGTATTACTCTGATGGTTCGACCGCGGTCGTCGCGCTGGTTTTCGATAAAATCGCGAAAAACTCCAATAGCTCCGAAATATTTCAAAGACCTCCGGCACCGTCCTCCGAGATCGCCCAAAAAAAAATCGTCCGATCGACCAAACAACCATTGATCCCCGTTCCTCGTTCCATTGCGAACGTATTACTATGTTGGTTCGACCGCGGTCGTCGCGCTGGTTTTCGAGAAAATCGCGAAAAACTCCAATAGCTCCGAAATCTTTGAAAGTCCCGACGGATTTCAAAGTCCTCCGGCACCGTCCTCCGAAAACGCCCAAAAAAAAATCGTCCGATCGACCAAACAACAATTGATCCCCGTTCCTCGTTCCATTGTGAACGTATTACTCTGATGGTTCGACCGCGGTCGTCCCGCTGGTTTTCGAGAAAATCGCGAAAAACTCCAATAGCTCCGAAATATTTCAAAGTCCCGACGGATTTCAAAGTCCTCCGGCACCGTCCTCCGAAAACGCCCAAAAAAAAATCGTCCGATCGGCCAAACAACCATTGATCCCCGTTCCGCGTTCCATTGCGAACGTATTACTCTGATGGTTCGACCGCTGTCGTCGCGCTGGTTTTCGAGAAAATCGCGAAAAACTCCAATAGCTCCGAAATATTTCAAAGTCCTCCGGCACCGTCCTCCGAGAACGCCCAAAAAAAATCGTCCGATCGACCAAACAACCATTGATCCCCGTTCCTCGTTCCATGGCGAACATATTACTCTGATGGTTTGACCGCGGTCGTGGCGCTGGTTTTCGAGAAAATCGCGAAAAACTCCGATAGCTCCGAAATATTTCAAAGTCCCGACGGATTTCAAAGTCCTGCGGCACCGTCCTCCGAGAACGCCCAAAAAAAAATCGTCTGATCGACCAAACCACCATTGATCCCCGTTCCTCGTTCCAATGCGAACGTATTACTCTGATGGTTCGACCGCGGTCGTCGCGCTGGTTTTCGATAAAATCGCGAAAAACTCCAATAGCTCCGAAATATTTCAAAGACCTCCGGCACCGTCCTCCGAGATCGCCCAAAAAAAAATCGTCCGATCGACCAAACAACCATTGATCCCCGTTCCTCGTTCCATTGCGAACGTATTACTATGTTGGTTCGACCGCGGTCGTCGCGCTGGTTTTCGAGAAAATCGCGAAAAACTCCAATAGCTCCGAAATATTTCAAAGTCCCGACGGATTTCAAAGTCCTCCGGCACCGTCCTCCGAAAACGCCAAAAAAAATCGTCCGATCGACCAAACAACCATTGATCCCCGTTCCTCGTTCCATTGCGAACGTATTACTCTGATGGTTCGACCGCGGTCGTCGCGCTGGTTTTCGATAAAATCGCGAAAAACTCCAATAGCTCCGAAATATTTCAAAGACCTCCGGCACCGTCCTCCGAGAACGCCAAAAAAAATTGTCTGATCGACCAAACAACCATTGATCCCCGTTCCTCGTTCCATTGCGAACGTATTACTCTGATGGTTCGACCGCGGTCGTGGCGCTGGTTTTCGAGAAAATCGCGAAAAACTCCGATAGCTCCGAAATATTTCAAAGTCCCGACGGATTTCAAAGTCCTCCGGCACCGTCCTCCGAGAACGCCCAAAAAAAAATCGTCCGATCGACCAAACAACCATTGATCCCCGTTCCTCGTTCCATTGCGAACGTATTACTCTGATGGTTCGACCGCGGTCGTCGCGCTGGTTTTCGATAAAATCGCGAAAAACTCCAATAGCTCCGAAATATTTCAAAGACCTCCGGCACCGTCCTCCGAGATCGCCCAAAAAAAAATCGTCCGATCGACCAAACAACCATTGATCCCCGTTCCTCGTTCCATTGCGAACGTATTACTATGTTGGTTCGACCGCGGTCGTCGCGCTGGTTTTCGAGAAAATCGCGAAAAACTCCAATAGCTCCGAAATCTTTGAAAGTCCCGACGGATTTCAAAGTCCTCCGGCACCGTCCTCCGAAAACGCCCAAAAAAAAATCGTCCGATCGACCAAACAACAATTGATCCCCGTTCCTCGTTCCATTGTGAACGTATTACTCTGATGGTTCGACCGCGGTCGTCCCGCAGGTTTTCGAGAAAATCGCGAAAAACTCCAATAGCTCCGAAATATTTCAAAGTCCCGACGGATTTCAAAGTCCTCCGGCACCGTCCTCCGAAAACGCCCAAAAAAAAATCGTCCGATCGGCCAAACAACCATTGATCCCCGTTCCGCGTTCCATTGCGAACGTATTACTCTGATGGTTCGACCGCTGTCGTCGCGCTGGTTTTCGAGAAAATCGCGAAAAACTCCAATAGCTCCGAAATATTTCAAAGTCCTCCGGCACCGTCCTCCGAGAACGCCCAAAAAAAATCGTCCGATCGACCAAACAACCATTGATCCCCGTTCCTCGTTCCATTGCGAACGTATTACTATCTTGGTTCGACCGCGGTCGTCGCGCTGGTTTTCGAGAAAATCGCGAAAAACTCCAATAGCTCCGAAATATTTCAAAGTCCCGACGGATTTCAAAGTCCTCCGGCACCGTCCTCCGAGAACGCCAAGGAAAATCGTCCGATCGTCCAAACAACCATTGATCCCCGTTCCTCGTTCCATTGCGAACGTATTACTATGTTGGTTCGACCGCGGTCGTCGCGCTGGTTTTCGAGAAAATCGCGAAAAACTCCAATAGCTCCGTATTATTTCAAAGTCCCGACGGATTTCAAAGTCCTCCGGCACCGTCTTCCGAGAACGCCAAAAAAAATCGTCCGATCGACCAAACAACCATTGATCCCCGTTCTTCGTCCCATTGCGAACGTATTACTCTGATGGTTCGACCGCGGTCGTCGCGCTGGTTTTCGAGAAAATCGCGAAAAACTCGAATAGCTCCGAAATATTTCAAAGTCCTCCGGCACCGTCCTCCGTGAACGCACAAAAAAAATCGTCCGATCGACCAAACAACCATTGAACCCCGTTCCTCGTTCCATGGCGAACGTATTACTCTGATGGTTCGACCGCGGTTGTGGCGCTGGTTTCGAGAAAATCGCGAAAAAATCCGATAGCTCCGAAATATTTCAAAGTCCCGACGGATTTCAAAGTCCTCCGGCACCGTCCTCCGAGAACGCCAAGGAAAATCGTCCGATCGTCCAAACAACCATTGATCCCCGTTCCTCGTTCCATTGCGAACGTATTACTATGTTGGTTCGACCGCGGTCGTCGCGCTGGTTTTCGAGAAAATCGCGAAAAACTCCAATAGCTCCGAAATCTTTGAAAGTCCCGACGGATTTCAAAGTCCTCCGGCACCGTCCTCCGAAAACGCCCAAAAAAAAATCGTCCGATCGACCAAACAACAATTGATCCCCGTTCCTCGTTCCATTGTGAACGTATTACTCTGATGGTTCGACCGCGGTCGTCCCGCTGGTTTTCGAGAAAATCGCGAAAAACTCCAATAGCTCCGAAATATTTCAAAGTCCCGACGGATTTCAAAGTCCTCCGGCACCGTCCTCCGAAAACGCCCAAAAAAAAATCGTCCGATCGGCCAAACAACCATTGATCCCCGTTCCGCGTTCCATTGCGAACGTATTACTCTGATGGTTCGACCGCTGTCGTCGCGCTGGTTTTCGAGAAAATCGCGAAAAACTCCAATAGCTCCGAAATATTTCAAAGTCCTCCGGCACCGTCCTCCGAGAACGCCCAAAAAAAATCGTCCGATCGACCAAACAACCATTGATCCCCGTTCCTCGTTCCATTGCGAACGTATTACTATCTTGGTTCGACCGCGGTCGTCGCGCTGGTTTTCGAGAAAATCGCGAAAAACTCCAATAGCTCCGAAATATTTCAAAGTCCCGACGGATTTCAAAGTCCTCCGGCACCGTCCTCCGAGAACGCCAAGGAAAATCGTCCGATCGTCCAAACAACCATTGATCCCCGTTCCTCGTTCCATTGCGAACGTATTACTATGTTGGTTCGACCGCGGTCGTCGCGCTGGTTTTCGAGAAAATCGCGAAAAACTCCAATAGCTCCGTATTATTTCAAAGTCCCGACGGATTTCAAAGTCCTCCGGCACCGTCTTCCGAGAACGCCAAAAAAAATCGTCCGATCGACCAAACAACCATTGATCCCCGTTCTTCGTCCCATTGCGAACGTATTACTCTGATGGTTCGACCGCGGTCGTCGCGCTGGTTTTCGAGAAAATCGCGAAAAACTCGAATAGCTCCGAAATATTTCAAAGTCCTCCGGCACCGTCCTCCGTGAACGCACAAAAAAAATCGTCCGATCGACCAAACAACCATTGAACCCCGTTCCTCGTTCCATGGCGAACGTATTACTCTGATGGTTCGACCGCGGTTGTGGCGCTGGTTTCGAGAAAATCGCGAAAAAATCCGATAGCTCCGAAATATTTCAAAGTCCCGACGGATTTCAAAGTCCTCCGGCACCGTCCTCCGAGAACGCCAAGGAAAATCGTCCGATCGTCCAAACAACCATTGATCCCCGTTCCTCGTTCCATTGCAAACGTATTACTATGTTGGTTCGACCGCGGTCGTCGCGCTGGTTTTCGAGAAAATCGCGAAAAACTCCAATAGCTCCGAAATATTTCAAAGTCCCGACGGATTTCACAGTCCTCCGGCACCGTCTTCCGAGAACGCCAAAAAAAATCGTCCGATCGACCAAACAACCATTGATCCCCGTTCTTCGTTCCATTGCGAACGTATTACTCTGATGGTTCGACCGCGGTCGTCGCGCTGGTTTTCGAGAAAAACGCGAAAAACTCGAATAGCTCCGAAATATTTCAAAGTCCTCCGGCACCGTCCTCCGTGAACGCACAAAAAAAATCGTCCGATCGACCAAACAACCATTGATCCCCGTTCCTCGTTCCATGGCGAACGTATTACTCTGATGGTTCGACCGCGGTTGTAGCGCTGGTTTCGAGAAAATCGCGAAAAACTCCGATAGCTCCGAAATATTTCAAAGTCCCGACGGATTTCAAAGTCCTCCGGCACCGTCCTCCGAGAACGCCCAAAAAAAAATCGTCCGATCGACCAAACAACCATTGATCCCCGTTCCTCGTTCCATTGCGAACGTATTACTCTGATGGTTCGACCGCGGTCGTCGCGCTGGTTTTCGAGAAAATCGCGAAAAACTCCAATAGCTCCGAAATATTTCAAAGTCCTCCGGCACCGTCCTCCGTGAACGCACAAAAAAAATCGTCCGATCGACCAAACAACCATTGATCCCCGTTCCTCGTTCCATGGCGAACGTATTACTCTGATGGTTCGACCGCGGTCGTGGCGCTGGTTTTCGAGAAAATCGCGAAAAACTCCGATAGCTCCGAAATATTTCAAAGTCCCGACGGATTTCAAAGTCCTCCGGCACCGGCCTCCGAGAACGCCCAAAAAAAAATCGTCCGATCGACCAAACAACCATTGATCCCCGTTCCTCGTTCCATTGCGAACGTATTACTCTGATGGTTCGACCGCGGTCGTCGCGCTGGTTTTCGATAAAATCGCGAAAAACTCCAATAGCTCCGAAATATTTCAAAGACCTCCGACACCGTCCTCCGAGATCGCCCAAAAAAAAATCGTCCGATCGACCAAACAACCATTGATTCCCGTTCCTCGTTCCACTGCGAACGTATTACTATGTTGGTTCGACCGCGGTCATCGCGCTGGTTTTCGAGAAAATCGCGAAAAACTCCAATAGCTCCGAAATATTTCAAAGTCCTCCGGCACCGTCCTCCGAGAACGCCCCAAAAAAAATCGTCCGATCGACCAAACAACCATTGATCCCCGTTCCTCGTTCCATTGCGAACGTATTACTATGTTGGTTCGACCGCGGTCGTGGCGCTGGTTTTCGAGAAAATCGCGAAAAACTCCAATAGCTCCGAAATATTTCAAAGTTCCGACGGATTTCAAAGTCCTCCACCACCGTCCTCCGAGAACGCCCAAAAAAAAATCGTCCGATCGGCCAAACAACCATTGATCCCCGTTCCGCGTTCCATTGCGAACGTATTACTCTGATGGTTCGACCGCTGTCGTCGCGCTGGTTTTCGAGAAAATCGCGAAAAACTCCAATAGCTCCGAATTATTTCAAAGTCCTCCGGCACCGTCCTCCGAGAACGCCCCAAAAAAAATCGTCCGATCGACCAAACAACCATTGATCCCCGTTCCTCGTTCCATTGCGAACGTATTACTATGTTGGTTCGACCGCGGTCGTGGCGCTGGTTTTCGAGAAAATCGCGAAAAACTCCAATAGCTCCGAAATATTTCAAAGTTCCGACGGATTTCAAAGTCCTCCACCACCGTCCTCCGAGAACGCCCAAAAAAAAATCGTCCGATCGGCCAAACAACAATTGATCCCCGTTCCTCGTTCCATTGTGAACGTATTACTCTGATGGTTCGACCGCGGTCGTCCCGCTGGTTTTCGAGAAAATCGCGAAAAACTCCAATAGCTCCGAAATATTTCAAAGTCCCGACGGATTTCAAAGTCCTCCGGCACCGTCCTCCGAAAACGCCTAAAAAAAAATCGTCCGATCGGCCTAACAACCATTGATCCCCGTTCCGCGTTCCATTGCGAACGTATTACTCTGATGGTTCGACCGCGGTCGTCGCGCTGGTTATCGAGAAAATCGCGAAAAACTCCAATAGCTCCGAAATATTTCAAAGTCCTCCGGCACCGTCCTCCGAGAACGCCCAAAAAAAATCGTCCGATCGACCAAACAACCATTGATCCCCGTTCCTCGTTCCATGGCGAACATATTACTCTGATGGTTTGACCGCGGTCGTGGCGCTGGTTTTCGAGAAAATCGCGAAAAACTCCGATAGCTCCGAAATATTTCAAAGTCCCGACGGATTTCAAAGTCCTGCGGCACCGTCCTCCGAGAACGCCCAAAAAAAAATCGTCTGATCGACCAAACCACCATTGATCCCCGTTCCTCGTTCCAATGCGAACGTATTACTCTGATGGTTCGACCGCGGTCGTCGCGCTGGTTTTCGATAAAATCGCGAAAAACTCCAATAGCTCCGAAATATTTCAAAGACCTCCGGCACCGTCCTCCGAGATCGCCCAAAAAAAAATCGTCCGATCGACCAAACAACCATTGATCCCCGTTCCTCGTTCCATTGCGAACGTATTACTATGTTGGTTCGACCGCGGTCGTCGCGCTGGTTTTCGAGAAAATCGCGAAAAACTCCAATAGCTCCGAAATATTTCAAAGTCCCGACGGATTTCAAAGTCCTCCGGCACCGTCCTCCGAGAACGCCCCAAAAAAAATCGTCCGATCGACCAAACAACCATTGATCCCCGTTCCTCGTTCCATTGCGAACGTATTACTATGTTGGTTCGACCGCGGTCGTGGCGCTGGTTTTCGAGAAAATCGCGAAAAACTCCAATAGCTCCGAAATATTTCAAAGTTCCGACGGATTTCAAAGTCCTCCACCACCGTCCTCCGAGAACGCCCAAAAAAAAATCGTCCGATCGGCCAAACAACAATTGATCCCCGTTCCTCGTTCCATTGTGAACGTATTACTCTGATGGTTCGACCGCGGTCGTCCCGCTGGTTTTCGAGAAAATCGCGAAAAACTCCAATAGCTCCGAAATATTTCAAAGTCCCGACGGATTTCAAAGTCCTCCGGCACCGTCCTCCGAAAACGCCTAAAAAAAAATCGTCCGATCGGCCTAACAACCATTGATCCCCGTTCCGCGTTCCATTGCGAACGTATTACTCTGATGGTTCGACCGCGGTCGTCGCGCTGGTTATCGAGAAAATCGCGAAAAACTCCAATAGCTCCGAAATATTTCAAAGTCCTCCGGCACCGTCCTCCGAGAACGCCCAAAAAAAATCGTCCGATCGACCAAACAACCATTGATCCCCGTTCCTCGTTCCATGGCGAACATATTACTCTGATGGTTTGACCGCGGTCGTGGCGCTGGTTTTCGAGAAAATCGCGAAAAACTCCGATAGCTCCGAAATATTTCAAAGTCCCGACGGATTTCAAAGTCCTGCGGCACCGTCCTCCGAGAACGCCCAAAAAAAAATCGTCTGATCGACCAAACCACCATTGATCCCCGTTCCTCGTTCCAATGCGAACGTATTACTCTGATGGTTCGACCGCGGTCGTCGCGCTGGTTTTCGATAAAATCGCGAAAAACTCCAATAGCTCCGAAATATTTCAAAGACCTCCGGCACCGTCCTCCGAGATCGCCCAAAAAAAAATCGTCCGATCGACCAAACAACCATTGATCCCCGTTCCTCGTTCCATTGCGAACGTATTACTATGTTGGTTCGACCGCGGTCGTCGCGCTGGTTTTCGAGAAAATCGCGAAAAACTCCAATAGCTCCGAAATATTTCAAAGTCCCGACGGATTTCAAAGTCCTCCGGCACCGTCCTCCGAAAACGCCAAAAAAAATCGTCCGATCGACCAAACAACCATTGATCCCCGTTCCTCGTTCCATTGCGAACGTATTACTCTGATGGTTCGACCGCGGTCGTCGCGCTGGTTTTCGATAAAATCGCGAAAAACTCCAATAGCTCCGAAATATTTCAAAGACCTCCGGCACCGTCCTCCGAGAACGCCAAAAAAAATTGTCCGATCGACCAAACAACCATTGATCCCCGTTCCTCGTTCCATTGCGAACGTATTACTCTGATGGTTCGACCGCGGTCGTGGCGCTGGTTTTCGAGAAAATCGCGAAAAACTCCGATAGCTCCGAAATATTTCAAAGTCCCGACGGATTTCAAAGTCCTCCGGCACCGTCCTCCGAGAACGCCCAAAAAAAAATCGTCCGATCGACCAAACAACCATTGATCCCCGTTCCGCGTTCCATTGCGAACGTATTACTCTGATGGTTCGACCGCGGTCGTCGCGCTGGTTATCGAGAAAATCGCGAAAAACTCCAATAGCTCCGAAATATTTCAAAGTCCTCCGGCACCGTCCTCCGAAAACGCCCAAAAAAAATCGTCCGATCGACCAAACAACAATTGATCCCCGTTCCTCGTTCCATTGTGAACGTATTACTCTGATGGTTCGACCGCGGTCGTCCCGCTGGTTTTCGAGAAAATCGCGAAAAACTCCAATAGCTCCGAAATATTTCAAAGTCCCGACGGATTTCAAAGTCCTCCGGCACCGTCCTCCGAAAACGCCCAAAAAAAAATCGTCCGATCGGCCAAACAACCATTGATCCCCGTTCCGCGTTCCATTGCGAACGTATTACTCTGATGGTTCGACCGCTGTCGTCGCGCTGGTTTTCGAGAAAATCGCGAAAAACTCCAATAGCTCCGAAATATTTCAAAGTCCTCCGGCACCGTCCTCCGAGAACGCCCCAAAAAAAATCGTCCGATCGACCAAACAACCATTGATCCCCGTTCCTCGTTCCATTGCGAACGTATTACTATGTTGGTTCGACCGCGGTCGTGGCGCTGGTTTTCGAGAAAATCGCGAAAAACTCCAATAGCTCCGAAATATTTCAAAGTTCCGACGGATTTCAAAGTCCTCCACCACCGTCCTCCGAGAACGCCCAAAAAAAAATCGTCCGATCGACCAAACAACAATTGATCCCCGTTCCTCGTTCCATTGTGAACGTATTATTCTAATGGTTCGACCGCGGTCGTCCCGCTGGTTTTCGATAAAATCGCGAAAAACTCCAATAGCTCCGAAATATTTCAAAGACCTCCGGCACCGTCCTCCGAGAACGCCAAAAAAAATTGTCCGATCGACCAAACAACCATTGATCCCCGTTCCTCGTTCCATTGCGAACGTATTACTCTGATGGTTCGACCGCGGTCGTGGCGCTGGTTTTCGAGAAAATCGCGAAAAACTCCGATAGCTCCGAAATATTTCAAAGTCCCGACGGATTTCAAAGTCCTCCGGCACCGTCCTCCGAGAACGCCCAAAAAAAAATCGTCCGATCGACCAAACAACCATTGATCCCCGTTCCTCGTTCCATTGCGAACGTATTACTCTGATGTTTCGACCGCGGTCGTCGCGCTGGTTTTCGATAAAATCGCGAAAAACTCCAATAGCTCCGAAATATTTCAAAGACCTCCGGCACCGTCCTCCGAGATCGCCCAAAAAAAAATCGTCCGATCGACCAAACAACCATTGATCCCCGTTCCTCGTTCCATTGCGAACGTATTACTATGTTGGTTCGACCGCGGTCGTCGCGCTGGTTTTCGAGAAAATCGCGAAAAACTCCAATAGCTCCGAAATATTTGAAAGTCCCGACGGATTTCAAAGTCCTCCGGCACCGTCCTCCGAAAACGCCCAAAAAAAAATCGTCCGATCGACCAAACAACAATTGATCCCCGTTCCTCGTTCCATTGTGAACGTATTACTCTGATGGTTCGACCGCGGTCGTCCCGCTGGTTTTCGAGAAAATCGCGAAAAACTCCAATAGCTCCGAAATATTTCAAAGTCCCGTCGGATTTCAAAGTCCTCCGGCACCGTCCTCCGAAAACGCCCAAAAAAAAATCGTCCGATCGACCAAACAACAATTGATCCCCGTTCCTCGTTCCATTGTGAACGTATTACTCTGATGGTTCGACCGCGGTCGTCCCGCTGGTTTTCGAGAAAATCGCGAAAAACTCCAATAGCTCCGAAATATTTCAAAGTCCCGACGGATTTCAAAGTCCTCCGGCACCGTCCTCCGAAAACGCCCAAAAAAAAATCGTCCGATCGGCCAAACAACCATTGATCCCCGTTCCGCGTTCCATTGCGAACGTATTACTCTGATGGTTCGACCGCTGTCGTCGCGCTGGTTTTCGAGAAAATCGCGAAAAACTCCAATAGCTCCGAAATATTTCAAAGTCCTCCGGCACCGTCCTCCGAGAACGCCCAAAAAAAATCGTCCGATCGACCAAACAACCATTGATCCCCGTTCCTCGTTCCATTGCGAACGTATTACTATCTTGGTTCGACCGCGGTCGTCGCGCTGGTTTTCGAGAAAATCGCGAAAAACTCCAATAGCTCCGAAATATTTCAAAGTCCCGACGGATTTCAAAGTCCTCCGGCACCGTCCTCCGAGAACGCCAAGGAAAATCGTCCGATCGTCCAAACAACCATTGATCCCCGTTCCTCGTTCCATTGCGAACGTATTACTATGTTGGTTCGACCGCGGTCGTCGCGCTGGTTTTCGAGAAAATCGCGAAAAACTCCAATAGCTCCGTATTATTTCAAAGTCCCGACGGATTTCAAAGTCCTCCGGCACCGTCTTCCGAGAACGCCAAAAAAAATCGTCCGATCGACCAAACAACCATTGATCCCCGTTCTTCGTCCCATTGCGAACGTATTACTCTGATGGTTCGACCGCGGTCGTCGCGCTGGTTTTCGAGAAAATCGCGAAAAACTCGAATAGCTCCGAAATATTTCAAAGTCCTCCGGCACCGTCCTCCGTGAACGCACAAAAAAAATCGTCCGATCGACCAAACAACCATTGAACCCCGTTCCTCGTTCCATGGCGAACGTATTACTCTGATGGTTCGACCGCGGTTGTGGCGCTGGTTTCGAGAAAATCGCGAAAAAATCCGATAGCTCCGAAATATTTCAAAGTCCCGACGGATTTCAAAGTCCTCCGGCACCGTCCTCCGAGAACGCCAAGGAAAATCGTCCGATCGTCCAAACAACCATTGATCCCCGTTCCTCGTTCCATTGCAAACGTATTACTATGTTGGTTCGACCGCGGTCGTCGCGCTGGTTTTCGAGAAAATCGCGAAAAACTCCAATAGCTCCGAAATATTTCAAAGTTCCGACGGATTTCAAAGTCCTCCACCACCGTCCTCCGAGAACGCCCAAAAAAAAATCGTCCGATCGACCAAACAACAATTGATCCCCGTTCCTCGTTCCATTGTGAACGTATTACTCTGATGGTTCGACCGCGGTCGTCCCGCTGGTTTTCGAGAAAATCGCGAAAAACTCCAATAGCTCCGAAATATTTCAAAGTCCCGACGGATTTCAAAGTCCTCCGGCACCGTCCTCCGAAAACGCCCAAAAAAAAATCGTCCGATCGGCCAAACAACCATTGATCCCCGTTCCGCGTTCCATTGCGAACGTATTACTCTGATGGTTCGACCGCTGTCGTCGCGCTGGTTTTCGAGAAAATCGCGAAAAACTCCAATAGCTCCGAAATATTTCAAAGTCCTCCGGCACCGTCCTCCGAGAACGCCCCAAAAAAAATCGTCCGATCGACCAAACAACCATTGATCCCCGTTCCTCGTTCCATTGCGAACGTATTACTATGTTGGTTCGACCGCGGTCGTGGCGCTGGTTTTCGAGAAAATCGCGAAAAACTCCAATAGCTCCGAAATATTTCAAAGTTCCGACGGATTTCAAAGTCCTCCACCACCGTCCTCCGAGAACGCCCAAAAAAAAATCGTCCGATCGACCAAACAACAATTGATCCCCGTTCCTCGTTCCATTGTGAACGTATTATTCTAATGGTTCGACCGCGGTCGTCCCGCTGGTTTTCGATAAAATCGCGAAAAACTCCAATAGCTCCGAAATATTTCAAAGACCTCCGGCACCGTCCTCCGAGAACGCCAAAAAAAATTGTCCGATCGACCAAACAACCATTGATCCCCGTTCCTCGTTCCATTGCGAACGTATTACTCTGATGGTTCGACCGCGGTCGTGGCGCTGGTTTTCGAGAAAATCGCGAAAAACTCCGATAGCTCCGAAATATTTCAAAGTCCCGACGGATTTCAAAGTCCTCCGGCACCGTCCTCCGAGAACGCCCAAAAAAAAATCGTCCGATCGACCAAACAACCATTGATCCCCGTTCCTCGTTCCATTGCGAACGTATTACTCTGATGTTTCGACCGCGGTCGTCGCGCTGGTTTTCGATAAAATCGCGAAAAACTCCAATAGCTCCGAAATATTTCAAAGACCTCCGGCACCGTCCTCCGAGATCGCCCAAAAAAAAATCGTCCGATCGACCAAACAACCATTGATCCCCGTTCCTCGTTCCATTGCGAACGTATTACTATGTTGGTTCGACCGCGGTCGTCGCGCTGGTTTTCGAGAAAATCGCGAAAAACTCCAATAGCTCCGAAATATTTGAAAGTCCCGACGGATTTCAAAGTCCTCCGGCACCGTCCTCCGAAAACGCCCAAAAAAAAATCGTCCGATCGACCAAACAACAATTGATCCCCGTTCCTCGTTCCATTGTGAACGTATTACTCTGATGGTTCGACCGCGGTCGTCCCGCTGGTTTTCGAGAAAATCGCGAAAAACTCCAATAGCTCCGAAATATTTCAAAGTCCCGTCGGATTTCAAAGTCCTCCGGCACCGTCCTCCGAAAACGCCCAAAAAAAAATCGTCCGATCGACCAAACAACAATTGATCCCCGTTCCTCGTTCCATTGTGAACGTATTACTCTGATGGTTCGACCGCGGTCGTCCCGCTGGTTTTCGAGAAAATCGCGAAAAACTCCAATAGCTCCGAAATATTTCAAAGTCCCGACGGATTTCAAAGTCCTCCGGCACCGTCCTCCGAAAACGCCCAAAAAAAAATCGTCCGATCGGCCAAACAACCATTGATCCCCGTTCCGCGTTCCATTGCGAACGTATTACTCTGATGGTTCGACCGCTGTCGTCGCGCTGGTTTTCGAGAAAATCGCGAAAAACTCCAATAGCTCCGAAATATTTCAAAGTCCTCCGGCACCGTCCTCCGAGAACGCCCAAAAAAAATCGTCCGATCGACCAAACAACCATTGATCCCCGTTCCTCGTTCCATTGCGAACGTATTACTATCTTGGTTCGACCGCGGTCGTCGCGCTGGTTTTCGAGAAAATCGCGAAAAACTCCAATAGCTCCGAAATATTTCAAAGTCCTCCGGCACCGTCCTCCGTGAACGCACAAAAAAAATCGTCCGATCGACCAAACAACCATTGATCCCCGTTCCTCGTTCCATGGCGAACGTATTACTCTGATGGTTCGACCGCGGTCGTGGCGCTGGTTTTCGAGAAAATCGCGAAAAACTCCGATAGCTCCGAAATATTTCAAAGTCCCGACGGATTTCAAAGTCCTCCGGCACCGGCCTCCGAGAACGCCCAAAAAAAAATCGTCCGATCGACCAAACAACCATTGATCCCCGTTCCTCGTTCCATTGCGAACGTATTACTCTGATGGTTCGACCGCGGTCGTCGCGCTGGTTTTCGATAAAATCGCGAAAAACTCCAATAGCTCCGAAATATTTCAAAGACCTCCGACACCGTCCTCCGAGATCGCCCAAAAAAAAATCGTCCGATCGACCAAACAACCATTGATTCCCGTTCCTCGTTCCACTGCGAACGTATTACTATGTTGGTTCGACCGCGGTCATCGCGCTGGTTTTCGAGAAAATCGCGAAAAACTCCAATAGCTCCGAAATATTTCAAAGTCCTCCGGCACCGTCCTCCGAGAACGCCCCAAAAAAAATCGTCCGATCGACCAAACAACCATTGATCCCCGTTCCTCGTTCCATTGCGAACGTATTACTATGTTGGTTCGACCGCGGTCGTGGCGCTGGTTTTCGAGAAAATCGCGAAAAACTCCAATAGCTCCGAAATATTTCAAAGTTCCGACGGATTTCAAAGTCCTCCACCACCGTCCTCCGAGAACGCCCAAAAAAAAATCGTCCGATCGGCCAAACAACCATTGATCCCCGTTCCGCGTTCCATTGCGAACGTATTACTCTGATGGTTCGACCGCTGTCGTCGCGCTGGTTTTCGAGAAAATCGCGAAAAACTCCAATAGCTCCGAAATATTTCAAAGTCCTCCGGCACCGTCCTCCGAGAACGCCCCAAAAAAAATCGTCCGATCGACCAAACAACCATTGATCCCCGTTCCTCGTTCCATTGCGAACGTATTACTATGTTGGTTCGACCGCGGTCGTGGCGCTGGTTTTCGAGAAAATCGCGAAAAACTCCAATAGCTCCGAAATATTTCAAAGTTCCGACGGATTTCAAAGTCCTCCACCACCGTCCTCCGAGAACGCCCAAAAAAAAATCGTCCGATCGGCCAAACAACAATTGATCCCCGTTCCTCGTTCCATTGTGAACGTATTACTCTGATGGTTCGACCGCGGTCGTCCCGCTGGTTTTCGAGAAAATCGCGAAAAACTCCAATAGCTCCGAAATATTTCAAAGTCCCGACGTGTTTCAAAGTCCTCCGGCACCGTCCTCCGAAAACGCCTAAAAAAAAATCGTCCGATCGGCCTAACAACCATTGATCCCCGTTCCGCGTTCCATTGCGAACGTATTACTCTGATGGTTCGACCGCGGTCGTCGCGCTGGTTATCGAGAAAATCGCGAAAAACTCCAATAGCTCCGAAATATTTCAAAGTCCTCCGGCACCGTCCTCCGAGAACGCCCAAAAAAAATCGTCCGATCGACCAAACAACCATTGATCCCCGTTCCTCGTTCCATGGCGAACATATTACTCTGATGGTTTGACCGCGGTCGTGGCGCTGGTTTTCGAGAAAATCGCGAAAAACTCCGATAGCTCCGAAATATTTCAAAGTCCCGACGGATTTCAAAGTCCTGCGGCACCGTCCTCCGAGAACGCCCAAAAAAAAATCGTCTGATCGACCAAACCACCATTGATCCCCGTTCCTCGTTCCAATGCGAACGTATTACTCTGATGGTTCGACCGCGGTCGTCGCGCTGGTTTTCGATAAAATCGCGAAAAACTCCAATAGCTCCGAAATATTTCAAAGACCTCCGGCACCGTCCTCCGAGATCGCCCAAAAAAAAATCGTCCGATCGACCAAACAACCATTGATCCCCGTTCCTCGTTCCATTGCGAACGTATTACTATGTTGGTTCGACCGCGGTCGTCGCGCTGGTTTTCGAGAAAATCGCGAAAAACTCCAATAGCTCCGAAATATTTCAAAGTCCCGACGGATTTCAAAGTCCTCCGGCACCGTCCTCCGAAAACGCCAAAAAAAATCGTCCGATCGACCAAACAACCATTGATCCCCGTTCCTCGTTCCATTGCGAACGTATTACTCTGATGGTTCGACCGCGGTCGTCGCGCTGGTTTTCGATAAAATCGCGAAAAACTCCAATAGCTCCGAAATATTTCAAAGACCTCCGGCACCGTCCTCCGAGAACGCCAAAAAAAATTGTCCGATCGACCAAACAACCATTGATCCCCGTTCCTCGTTCCATTGCGAACGTATTACTCTGATGGTTCGACCGCGGTCGTGGCGCTGGTTTTCGAGAAAATCGCGAAAAACTCCGATAGCTCCGAAATATTTCAAAGTCCCGACGGATTTCAAAGTCCTCCGGCACCGTCCTCCGAGAACGCCCAAAAAAAAATCGTCCGATCGACCAAACAACCATTGATCCCCGTTCCGCGTTCCATTGCGAACGTATTACTCTGATGGTTCGACCGCGGTCGTCGCGCTGGTTATCGAGAAAATCGCGAAAAACTCCAATAGCTCCGAAATATTTCAAAGTCCTCCGGCACCGTCCTCCGAAAACGCCCAAAAAAAATCGTCCGATCGACCAAACAACAATTGATCCCCGTTCCTCGTTCCATTGTGAACGTATTACTCTGATGGTTCGACCGCGGTCGTCCCGCTGGTTTTCGAGAAAATCGCGAAAAACTCCAATAGCTCCGAAATATTTCAAAGTCCCGACGGATTTCAAAGTCCTCCGGCACCGTCCTCCGAAAACGCCCAAAAAAAAATCGTCCGATCGGCCAAACAACCATTGATCCCCGTTCCGCGTTCCATTGCGAACGTATTACTCTGATGGTTCGACCGCTGTCGTCGCGCTGGTTTTCGAGAAAATCGCGAAAAACTCCAATAGCTCCGAAATATTTCAAAGTCCTCCGGCACCGTCCTCCGAGAACGCCCCAAAAAAAATCGTCCGATCGACCAAACAACCATTGATCCCCGTTCCTCGTTCCATTGCGAACGTATTACTATGTTGGTTCGACCGCGGTCGTGGCGCTGGTTTTCGAGAAAATCGCGAAAAACTCCAATAGCTCCGAAATATTTCAAAGTTCCGACGGATTTCAAAGTCCTCCACCACCGTCCTCCGAGAACGCCCAAAAAAAAATCGTCCGATCGACCAAACAACAATTGATCCCCGTTCCTCGTTCCATTGTGAACGTATTATTCTAATGGTTCGACCGCGGTCGTCCCGCTGGTTTTCGATAAAATCGCGAAAAACTCCAATAGCTCCGAAATATTTCAAAGACCTCCGGCACCGTCCTCCGAGAACGCCAAAAAAAATTGTCCGATCGACCAAACAACCATTGATCCCCGTTCCTCGTTCCATTGCGAACGTATTACTCTGATGGTTCGACCGCGGTCGTGGCGCTGGTTTTCGAGAAAATCGCGAAAAACTCCGATAGCTCCGAAATATTTCAAAGTCCCGACGGATTTCAAAGTCCTCCGGCACCGTCCTCCGAGAACGCCCAAAAAAAAATCGTCCGATCGACCAAACAACCATTGATCCCCGTTCCTCGTTCCATTGCGAACGTATTACTCTGATGTTTCGACCGCGGTCGTCGCGCTGGTTTTCGATAAAATCGCGAAAAACTCCAATAGCTCCGAAATATTTCAAAGACCTCCGGCACCGTCCTCCGAGATCGCCCAAAAAAAAATCGTCCGATCGACCAAACAACCATTGATCCCCGTTCCTCGTTCCATTGCGAACGTATTACTATGTTGGTTCGACCGCGGTCGTCGCGCTGGTTTTCGAGAAAATCGCGAAAAACTCCAATAGCTCCGAAATATTTGAAAGTCCCGACGGATTTCAAAGTCCTCCGGCACCGTCCTCCGAAAACGCCCAAAAAAAAATCGTCCGATCGACCAAACAACAATTGATCCCCGTTCCTCGTTCCATTGTGAACGTATTACTCTGATGGTTCGACCGCGGTCGTCCCGCTGGTTTTCGAGAAAATCGCGAAAAACTCCAATAGCTCCGAAATATTTCAAAGTCCCGTCGGATTTCAAAGTCCTCCGTCACCGTCCTCCGAAAACGCCCAAAAAAAAATCGTCCGATCGGCCAAACAACCATTGATCCCCGTTCCGCGTTCCATTGCGAACGTATTACTCTGATGGTTCGACCGCTGTCGTCGCGCTGGTTTTCGAGAAAATCGCGAAAAACTCCAATAGCTCCGAAATATTTCAAAGTCCTCCGGCACCGTCCTCCGAGAACGCCCCAAAAAAAATCGTCCGATCGACCAAACAACCATTGATCCCCGTTCCTCGTTCCATTGCGAACGTATTACTATGTTGGTTCGACCGCGGTCGTGGCGCTGGTTTTCGAGAAAATCGCGAAAAACTCCAATAGCTCCGAAATATTTCAAAGTTCCGACGGATTTCAAAGTCCTCCACCACCGTCCTCCGAGAACGCCCAAAAAAAAATCGTCCGATCGACCAAACAACAATTGATCCCCGTTCCTCGTTCCATTGTGAACGTATTATTCTAATGGTTCGACCGCGGTCGTCCCGCTGGTATTCGAGAAAATCGCGAAAAACTCCAATAGCTCCGAAATATTTCAAAGTCCCGACGGATTTCAAAGTCCTCCGGCACCGTCCTCCGAAAACGCCTAAAAAAAAATCGTCCGATCGACCTAACAACCATTGATCCCCGTTCCGCGTTCCATTGCGAACGTATTACTCTGATGGTTCGACCGCGGTCGTCGCGCTGGTTATCGAGAAAATCGCGAAAAACTCCAATAGCTCCGAAATATTTCAAAGTCCTCCGGCACCGTCCTCCGAAAACGCCCAAAAAAAAATCGTCCGATCGACCAAACAACAATTGATCCCCGTTCCTCGTTCCATTGCGAACGTATTACTCTGATGGTTCGACCGCGGTCGTGGCGCTGGTTTTCGAGAAAATCGCGAAAAACTCCGATAGCTCCGAAATATTTCAAAGTCCCGACGGATTTCAAAGTCCTCCGGCACCGTCCTCCGAGAACGCCCAAAAAAAAATCGTCCGATCGACCAAACAACCATTGATCCCCGTTCCGCGTTCCATTGCGAACGTATTACTCTGATGGTTCGACCGCGGTCGTCGCGCTGGTTATCGAGAAAATCGCGAAAAACTCCAATAGCTCCGAAATATTTCAAAGTCCTCCGGCACCGTCCTCCGAAAACGCCCAAAAAAAATCGTCCGATCGACCAAACAACAATTGATCCCCGTTCCTCGTTCCATTGTGAACGTATTACTCTGATGGTTCGACCGCGGTCGTCCCGCTGGTTTTCGAGAAAATCGCGAAAAACTCCAATAGCTCCGAAATATTTCAAAGTCCCGACGGATTTCAAAGTCCTCCGGCACCGTCCTCCGAAAACGCCCAAAAAAAAATCGTCCGATCGGCCAAACAACCATTGATCCCCGTTCCGCGTTCCATTGCGAACGTATTACTCTGATGGTTCGACCGCTGTCGTCGCGCTGGTTTTCGAGAAAATCGCGAAAAACTCCAATAGCTCCGAAATATTTCAAAGTCCTCCGGCACCGTCCTCCGAGAACGCCCCAAAAAAAATCGTCCGATCGACCAAACAACCATTGATCCCCGTTCCTCGTTCCATTGCGAACGTATTACTATGTTGGTTCGACCGCGGTCGTGGCGCTGGTTTTCGAGAAAATCGCGAAAAACTCCAATAGCTCCGAAATATTTCAAAGTTCCGACGGATTTCAAAGTCCTCCACCACCGTCCTCCGAGAACGCCCAAAAAAAAATCGTCCGATCGACCAAACAACAATTGATCCCCGTTCCTCGTTCCATTGTGAACGTATTATTCTAATGGTTCGACCGCGGTCGTCCCGCTGGTTTTCGATAAAATCGCGAAAAACTCCAATAGCTCCGAAATATTTCAAAGACCTCCGGCACCGTCCTCCGAGAACGCCAAAAAAAATTGTCCGATCGACCAAACAACCATTGATCCCCGTTCCTCGTTCCATTGCGAACGTATTACTCTGATGGTTCGACCGCGGTCGTGGCGCTGGTTTTCGAGAAAATCGCGAAAAACTCCGATAGCTCCGAAATATTTCAAAGTCCCGACGGATTTCAAAGTCCTCCGGCACCGTCCTCCGAGAACGCCCAAAAAAAAATCGTCCGATCGACCAAACAACCATTGATCCCCGTTCCTCGTTCCATTGCGAACGTATTACTCTGATGTTTCGACCGCGGTCGTCGCGCTGGTTTTCGATAAAATCGCGAAAAACTCCAATAGCTCCGAAATATTTCAAAGACCTCCGGCACCGTCCTCCGAGATCGCCCAAAAAAAAATCGTCCGATCGACCAAACAACCATTGATCCCCGTTCCTCGTTCCATTGCGAACGTATTACTATGTTGGTTCGACCGCGGTCGTCGCGCTGGTTTTCGAGAAAATCGCGAAAAACTCCAATAGCTCCGAAATATTTGAAAGTCCCGACGGATTTCAAAGTCCTCCGGCACCGTCCTCCGAAAACGCCCAAAAAAAAATCGTCCGATCGACCAAACAACAATTGATCCCCGTTCCTCGTTCCATTGTGAACGTATTACTCTGATGGTTCGACCGCGGTCGTCCCGCTGGTTTTCGAGAAAATCGCGAAAAACTCCAATAGCTCCGAAATATTTCAAAGTCCCGTCGGATTTCAAAGTCCTCCGTCACCGTCCTCCGAAAACGCCCAAAAAAAAATCGTCCGATCGGCCAAACAACCATTGATCCCCGTTCCGCGTTCCATTGCGAACGTATTACTCTGATGGTTCGACCGCTGTCGTCGCGCTGGTTTTCGAGAAAATCGCGAAAAACTCCAATAGCTCCGAAATATTTCAAAGTCCTCCGGCACCGTCCTCCGAGAACGCCCCAAAAAAAATCGTCCGATCGACCAAACAACCATTGATCCCCGTTCCTCGTTCCATTGCGAACGTATTACTATGTTGGTTCGACCGCGGTCGTGGCGCTGGTTTTCGAGAAAATCGCGAAAAACTCCAATAGCTCCGAAATATTTCAAAGTTCCGACGGATTTCAAAGTCCTCCACCACCGTCCTCCGAGAACGCCCAAAAAAAAATCGTCCGATCGACCAAACAACAATTGATCCCCGTTCCTCGTTCCATTGTGAACGTATTATTCTAATGGTTCGACCGCGGTCGTCCCGCTGGTATTCGAGAAAATCGCGAAAAACTCCAATAGCTCCGAAATATTTCAAAGTCCCGACGGATTTCAAAGTCCTCCGGCACCGTCCTCCGAAAACGCCTAAAAAAAAATCGTCCGATCGACCTAACAACCATTGATCCCCGTTCCGCGTTCCATTGCGAACGTATTACTCTGATGGTTCGACCGCGGTCGTCGCGCTGGTTATCGAGAAAATCGCGAAAAACTCCAATAGCTCCGAAATATTTCAAAGTCCTCCGGCACCGTCCTCCGAAAACGCCCAAAAAAAAATCGTCCGATCGACCAAACAACAATTGATCCCCGTTCCTCGTTCCATTGTGAACGTATTACTCTGATGGTTCGACCGCGGTCGTCCCGCTGGTTTTCGAGAAAATCGCGAAAAACTCCAATAGCTCCGAAATATTTCAAAGTCCCGACGGATTTCAAAGTCCTCCGGCACCGTCCTC
Organism: Andrena bucephala; assembly: GCA_947577245.1. NCBI lineage: Eukaryota > Metazoa > Arthropoda > Insecta > Hymenoptera > Andrenidae > Andrena > Andrena bucephala. Next base: position 26,342,005 of record OX387716.1, on the reverse strand, counting down.
CGAAAACGCCCAAAAAAAAATCGTCTGATCGACCAAACCACCATTGATCCCCGTTCCTCGTTCCAATGCGAACGTATTACTCTGATGGTTCGACCGCGGTCGTCGCGCTGGTTTTCGATAAAATCGCGAAAAACTCCAATAGCTCCGAAATATTTCAAAGACCTCCGGCACCGTCCTCCGAGATCGCCCAAAAAAAAATCGTCCGATCGACCAAACAACCATTGATCCCCGTTCCTCGTTCCATTGCGAACGTATTACTATGTTGGTTCGACCGCGGTCGTCGCGCTGGTTTTCGAGAAAATCGCGAAAAACTCCAATAGCTCCGAAATATTTCAAAGTCCCGACGGATTTCAAAGTCCTCCGGCACCGTCCTCCGAAAACGCCAAAAAAAATCGTCCGATCGACCAAACAACCATTGATCCCCGTTCCTCGTTCCATTGCGAACGTATTACTCTGATGGTTCGACCGCGGTCGTCGCGCTGGTTTTCGATAAAATCGCGAAAAACTCCAATAGCTCCGAAATATTTCAAAGACCTCCGGCACCGTCCTCCGAGAACGCCAAAAAAAATTGTCCGATCGACCAAACAACCATTGATCCCCGTTCCTCGTTCCATTGCGAACGTATTACTCTGATGGTTCGACCGCGGTCGTGGCGCTGGTTTTCGAGAAAATCGCGAAAAACTCCGATAGCTCCGAAATATTTCAAAGTCCCGACGGATTTCAAAGTCCTCCGGCACCGTCCTCCGAGAACGCCCAAAAAAAAATCGTCCGATCGACCAAACAACCATTGATCCCCGTTCCGCGTTCCATTGCGAACGTATTACTCTGATGGTTCGACCGCGGTCGTCGCGCTGGTTATCGAGAAAATCGCGAAAAACTCCAATAGCTCCGAAATATTTCAAAGTCCTCCGGCACCGTCCTCCGAAAACGCCCAAAAAAAATCGTCCGATCGACCAAACAACAATTGATCCCCGTTCCTCGTTCCATTGTGAACGTATTACTCTGATGGTTCGACCGCGGTCGTCCCGCTGGTTTTCGAGAAAATCGCGAAAAACTCCAATAGCTCCGAAATATTTCAAAGTCCCGACGGATTTCAAAGTCCTCCGGCACCGTCCTCCGAAAACGCCCAAAAAAAAATCGTCCGATCGGCCAAACAACCATTGATCCCCGTTCCGCGTTCCATTGCGAACGTATTACTCTGATGGTTCGACCGCTGTCGTCGCGCTGGTTTTCGAGAAAATCGCGAAAAACTCCAATAGCTCCGAAATATTTCAAAGTCCTCCGGCACCGTCCTCCGAGAACGCCCCAAAAAAAATCGTCCGATCGACCAAACAACCATTGATCCCCGTTCCTCGTTCCATTGCGAACGTATTACTATGTTGGTTCGACCGCGGTCGTGGCGCTGGTTTTCGAGAAAATCGCGAAAAACTCCAATAGCTCCGAAATATTTCAAAGTTCCGACGGATTTCAAAGTCCTCCACCACCGTCCTCCGAGAACGCCCAAAAAAAAATCGTCCGATCGACCAAACAACAATTGATCCCCGTTCCTCGTTCCATTGTGAACGTATTATTCTAATGGTTCGACCGCGGTCGTCCCGCTGGTTTTCGATAAAATCGCGAAAAACTCCAATAGCTCCGAAATATTTCAAAGACCTCCGGCACCGTCCTCCGAGAACGCCAAAAAAAATTGTCCGATCGACCAAACAACCATTGATCCCCGTTCCTCGTTCCATTGCGAACGTATTACTCTGATGGTTCGACCGCGGTCGTGGCGCTGGTTTTCGAGAAAATCGCGAAAAACTCCGATAGCTCCGAAATATTTCAAAGTCCCGACGGATTTCAAAGTCCTCCGGCACCGTCCTCCGAGAACGCCCAAAAAAAAATCGTCCGATCGACCAAACAACCATTGATCCCCGTTCCTCGTTCCATTGCGAACGTATTACTCTGATGTTTCGACCGCGGTCGTCGCGCTGGTTTTCGATAAAATCGCGAAAAACTCCAATAGCTCCGAAATATTTCAAAGACCTCCGGCACCGTCCTCCGAGATCGCCCAAAAAAAAATCGTCCGATCGACCAAACAACCATTGATCCCCGTTCCTCGTTCCATTGCGAACGTATTACTATGTTGGTTCGACCGCGGTCGTCGCGCTGGTTTTCGAGAAAATCGCGAAAAACTCCAATAGCTCCGAAATATTTGAAAGTCCCGACGGATTTCAAAGTCCTCCGGCACCGTCCTCCGAAAACGCCCAAAAAAAAATTGTCCGATCGACCAAACAACCATTGATCCCCGTTCCTCGTTCCATTGCGAACGTATTACTCTGATGGTTCGACCGCGGTCGTGGCGCTGGTTTTCGAGAAAATCGCGAAAAACTCCGATAGCTCCGAAATATTTCAAAGTCCCGACGGATTTCAAAGTCCTCCGGCACCGTCCTCCGAGAACGCCCAAAAAAAAATCGTCCGATCGACCAAACAACCATTGATCCCCGTTCCGCGTTCCATTGCGAACGTATTACTCTGATGGTTCGACCGCGGTCGTCGCGCTGGTTATCGAGAAAATCGCGAAAAACTCCAATAGCTCCGAAATATTTCAAAGTCCTCCGGCACCGTCCTCCGAAAACGCCCAAAAAAAATCGTCCGATCGACCAAACAACAATTGATCCCCGTTCCTCGTTCCATTGTGAACGTATTACTCTGATGGTTCGACCGCGGTCGTCCCGCTGGTTTTCGAGAAAATCGCGAAAAACTCCAATAGCTCCGAAATATTTCAAAGTCCCGACGGATTTCAAAGTCCTCCGGCACCGTCCTCCGAAAACGCCCAAAAAAAAATCGTCCGATCGGCCAAACAACCATTGATCCCCGTTCCGCGTTCCATTGCGAACGTATTACTCTGATGGTTCGACCGCTGTCGTCGCGCTGGTTTTCGAGAAAATCGCGAAAAACTCCAATAGCTCCGAAATATTTCAAAGTCCTCCGGCACCGTCCTCCGAGAACGCCCCAAAAAAAATCGTCCGATCGACCAAACAACCATTGATCCCCGTTCCTCGTTCCATTGCGAACGTATTACTATGTTGGTTCGACCGCGGTCGTGGCGCTGGTTTTCGAGAAAATCGCGAAAAACTCCAATAGCTCCGAAATATTTCAAAGTTCCGACGGATTTCAAAGTCCTCCACCACCGTCCTCCGAGAACGCCCAAAAAAAAATCGTCCGATCGACCAAACAACAATTGATCCCCGTTCCTCGTTCCATTGTGAACGTATTATTCTAATGGTTCGACCGCGGTCGTCCCGCTGGTTTTCGATAAAATCGCGAAAAACTCCAATAGCTCCGAAATATTTCAAAGACCTCCGGCACCGTCCTCCGAGAACGCCAAAAAAAATTGTCCGATCGACCAAACAACCATTGATCCCCGTTCCTCGTTCCATTGCGAACGTATTACTCTGATGGTTCGACCGCGGTCGTGGCGCTGGTTTTCGAGAAAATCGCGAAAAACTCCGATAGCTCCGAAATATTTCAAAGTCCCGACGGATTTCAAAGTCCTCCGGCACCGTCCTCCGAGAACGCCCAAAAAAAAATCGTCCGATCGACCAAACAACCATTGATCCCCGTTCCTCGTTCCATTGCGAACGTATTACTCTGATGTTTCGACCGCGGTCGTCGCGCTGGTTTTCGATAAAATCGCGAAAAACTCCAATAGCTCCGAAATATTTCAAAGACCTCCGGCACCGTCCTCCGAGATCGCCCAAAAAAAAATCGTCCGATCGACCAAACAACCATTGATCCCCGTTCCTCGTTCCATTGCGAACGTATTACTATGTTGGTTCGACCGCGGTCGTCGCGCTGGTTTTCGAGAAAATCGCGAAAAACTCCAATAGCTCCGAAATATTTGAAAGTCCCGACGGATTTCAAAGTCCTCCGGCACCGTCCTCCGAAAACGCCCAAAAAAAAATCGTCCGATCGACCAAACAACAATTGATCCCCGTTCCTCGTTCCATTGTGAACGTATTACTCTGATGGTTCGACCGCGGTCGTCCCGCTGGTTTTCGAGAAAATCGCGAAAAACTCCAATAGCTCCGAAATATTTCAAAGTCCCGTCGGATTTCAAAGTCCTCCGTCACCGTCCTCCGAAAACGCCCAAAAAAAAATCGTCCGATCGGCCAAACAACCATTGATCCCGGTTCCGCGTTCCATTGCGAACGTATTACTCTGATGGTTCGACCGCTGTCGTCGCGCTGGTTTTCGAGAAAATCGCGAAAAACTCCAATAGCTCCGAAATATTTCAAAGTCCTCCGGCACCGTCCTCCGAGAACGCCCCAAAAAAAATCGTCCGATCGACCAAACAACCATTGATCCCCGTTCCTCGTTCCATTGCGAACGTATTACTATGTTGGTTCGACCGCGGTCGTGGCGCTGGTTTTCGAGAAAATCGCGAAAAACTCCAATAGCTCCGAAATATTTCAAAGTTCCGACGGATTTCAAAGTCCTCCACCACCGTCCTCCGAGAACGCCCAAAAAAAAATCGTCCGATCGACCAAACAACAATTGATCCCCGTTCCTCGTTCCATTGTGAACGTATTATTCTAATGGTTCGACCGCGGTCGTCCCGCTGGTATTCGAGAAAATCGCGAAAAACTCCAATAGCTCCGAAATATTTCAAAGTCCCGACGGATTTCAAAGTCCTCCGGCACCGTCCTCCGAAAACGCCTAAAAAAAAATCGTCCGATCGACCTAACAACCATTGATCCCCGTTCTGCGTTCCATTGCGAACGTATTACTCTGATGGTTCGACCGCGGTCGTCGCGCTGGTTATCGAGAAAATCGCGAAAAACTCCAATAGCTCCGAAATATTTCAAAGTCCTCCGGCACCGTCCTCCGAAAACGCCCAAAAAAAAATCGTCCGATCGACCAAACAACAATTGATCCCCGTTCCTCGTTCCATTGTGAACGTATTACTCTGATGGTTCGACCGCGGTCGTCCCGCTGGTTTTCGAGAAAATCGCGAAAAACTCCAATAGCTCCGAAATATTTCAAAGTCCCGACGGATTTCAAAGTCCTCCGGCACCGTCCTCCGAAAACGCCCAAAAAAAAATCGTCCGATCGGCCAAACAACCATTGATCCCCGTTCCGCGTTCCATTGCGAACGTATTACTCTGATGGTTCGACCGCTGTCGTCGCGCTGGTTTTCGAGAAAATCGCGAAAAACTCCAATAGCTCCGAAATATTTCAAAGTCCTCCGGCACCGTCCTCCGAGAACGCCCCAAAAAAAATCGTCCGATCGACCAAACAACCATTGATCCCCGTTCCTCGTTCCATTGCGAACGTATTACTATGTTGGTTCGACCGCGGTCGTGGCGCTGGTTTTCGAGAAAATCGCGAAAAACTCCAATAGCTCCGAAATATTTCAAAGTTCCGACGGATTTCAAAGTCCTCCACCACCGTCCTCCGAGAACGCCCAAAAAAAAATCGTCCGATCGACCAAACAACAATTGATCCCCGTTCCTCGTTCCATTGTGAACGTATTATTCTAATGGTTCGACCGCGGTCGTCCCGCTGGTTTTCGATTAAATCGCGAAAAACTCCAATAGCTCCGAAATATTTCAAAGACCTCCGGCACCGTCCTCCGAGAACGCCAAAAAAAATTGTCCGATCGACCAAACAACCATTGATCCCCGTTCCTCGTTCCATTGCGAACGTATTACTCTGATGGTTCGACCGCGGTCGTGGCGCTGGTTTTCGAGAAAATCGCGAAAAACTCCGATAGCTCCGAAATATTTCAAAGTCCCGACGGATTTCAAAGTCCTCCGGCACCGTCCTCCGAGAACGCCCAAAAAAAAATCGTCCGATCGACCAAACAACCATTGATCCCCGTTCCTCGTTCCATTGCGAACGTATTACTCTGATGGTTCGACCGCGGTCGTCGCGCTGGTTTTCGATAAAATCGCGAAAAACTCCAATAGCTCCGAAATATTTCAAAGACCTCCGGCACCGTCCTCCGAGATCGCCCAAAAAAAAATCGTCCGATCGACCAAACAACCATTGATCCCCGTTCCTCGTTCCATTGCGAACGTATTACTATGTTGGTTCGACCGCGGTCGTCGCGCTGGTTTTCGAGAAAATCGCGAAAAAGTCCAATAGCTCCGAAATATTTGAAAGTCCCGACGGATTTCAAAGTCCTCCGGCACCGTCCTCCGAAAACGCCTAAAAAAAAATCGTCCGATCGACCTAACAACCATTGATCCCCGTTCCGCGTTCCATTGCGAACGTATTACTCTGATGGTTCGACCGCGGTCGTCGCGCTGGTTATCGAGAAAATCGCGAAAAACTCCAATAGCTCCGAAATATTTCAAAGTCCTCCGGCACCGTCCTCCGAAAACGCCCAAAAAAAAATCGTCCGATCGACCAAACAACAATTGATCCCCGTTCCTCGTTCCATTGTGAACGTATTACTCTGATGGTTCGACCGCGGTCGTCCCGCTGGTTTTCGAGAAAATCGCGAAAAACTCCAATAGCTCCGAAATATTTCAAAGTCCCGACGGATTTCAAAGTCCTCCGGCACCGTCCTCCGAAAACGCCCAAAAAAAAATCGTCCGATCGGCCAAACAACCATTGATCCCCGTTCCGCGTTCCATTGCGAACGTATTACTCTGATGGTTCGACCGCTGTCGTCGCGCTGGTTTTCGAGAAAATCGCGAAAAACTCCAATAGCTCCGAAATATTTCAAAGTCCTCCGGCACCGTCCTCCGAGAACGCCCCAAAAAAAATCGTCCGATCGACCAAACAACCATTGATCCCCGTTCCTCGTTCCATTGCGAACGTATTACTATGTTGGTTCGACCGCGGTCGTGGCGCTGGTTTTCGAGAAAATCGCGAAAAACTCCAATAGCTCCGAAATATTTCAAAGTTCCGACGGATTTCAAAGTCCTCCACCACCGTCCTCCGAGAACGCCCAAAAAAAAATCGTCCGATCGACCAAACAACAATTGATCCCCGTTCCTCGTTCCATTGTGAACGTATTATTCTAATGGTTCGACCGCGGTCGTCCCGCTGGTTTTCGATTAAATCGCGAAAAACTCCAATAGCTCCGAAATATTTCAAAGACCTCCGGCACCGTCCTCCGAGAACGCCAAAAAAAATTGTCCGATCGACCAAACAACCATTGATCCCCGTTCCTCGTTCCATTGCGAACGTATTACTCTGATGGTTCGACCGCGGTCGTGGCGCTGGTTTTCGAGAAAATCGCGAAAAACTCCGATAGCTCCGAAATATTTCAAAGTCCCGACGGATTTCAAAGTCCTCCGGCACCGTCCTCCGAGAACGCCCAAAAAAAAATCGTCCGATCGACCAAACAACCATTGATCCCCGTTCCTCGTTCCATTGCGAACGTATTACTCTGATGGTTCGACCGCGGTCGTCGCGCTGGTTTTCGATAAAATCGCGAAAAACTCCAATAGCTCCGAAATATTTCAAAGACCTCCGGCACCGTCCTCCGAGATCGCCCAAAAAAAAATCGTCCGATCGACCAAACAACCATTGATCCCCGTTCCTCGTTCCATTGCGAACGTATTACTATGTTGGTTCGACCGCGGTCGTCGCGCTGGTTTTCGAGAAAATCGCGAAAAACTCCAATAGCTCCGAAATATTTGAAAGTCCCGACGGATTTCAAAGTCCTCCGGCACCGTCCTCCGAAAACGCCCAAAAAAAAATCGTCCGATCGACCAAACAACAATTGATCCCCGTTCCTCGTTCCATTGTGAACGTATTACTCTGATGGTTCGACCGCGGTCGTCCCGCTGGTTTTCGAGAAAATCGCGAAAAACTCCAATAGCTCCGAAATATTTCAAAGTCCCGACGGATTTCAAAGTCCTCCGGCACCGTCCTCCGAAAACGCCCAAAAAAAAATCGTCCGATCGGCCAAACAACCATTGATCCCCGTTCCGCGTTCCATTGCGAACGTATTACTCTGATGGTTCGACCGCTGTCGTCGCGCTGGTTTTCGAGAAAATCGCGAAAAACTCCAATAGCTCCGAAATATTTCAAAGTCCTCCGGCACCGTCCTCCGAGAACGCCCCAAAAAAAATCGTCCGATCGACCAAACAACCATTGATCCCCGTTCCTCGTTCCATTGCGAACGTATTACTATGTTGGTTCGACCGCGGTCGTGGCGCTGGTTTTCGAGAAAATCGCGAAAAACTCCAATAGCTCCGAAATATTTCAAAGTTCCGACGGATTTCAAAGTCCTCCACCACCGTCCTCCGAGAACGCCCAAAAAAAAATCGTCCGATCGACCAAACAACAATTGATCCCCGTTCCTCGTTCCATTGCGAACGTATTACTCTGATGGTTCGACCGCTGTCGTCGCGCTGGTTTTCGAGAAAATCGCGAAAAACTCCAATAGCTCCGAAATATTTCAAAGTCCTCCGGCACCGTCCTCCGAGAACGCCCCAAAAAAAATCGTCCGATCGACCAAACAACCATTGATCCCCGTTCCTCGTTCCATTGCGAACGTATTACTATGTTGGTTCGACCGCGGTCGTGGCGCTGGTTTTCGAGAAAATCGCGAAAAACTCCAATAGCTCCGAAATATTTCAAAGTTCCGACGGATTTCAAAGTCCTCCACCACCGTCCTCCGAGAACGCCCAAAAAAAAATCGTCCGATCGACCAAACAACAATTGATCCCCGTTCCTCGTTCCATTGTGAACGTATTATTCTAATGGTTCGACCGCGGTCGTCCCGCTGGTATTCGAGAAAATCGCGAAAAACTCCAATAGCTCCGAAATATTTCAAAGTCCCGACGGATTTCAAAGTCCTCCGGCACCGTCCTCCGAAAACGCCTAAAAAAAAATCGTCCGATCGACCTAACAACCATTGATCCCCGTTCCGCGTTCCATTGCGAACGTATTACTCTGATGGTTCGACCGCGGTCGTCGCGCTGGTTATCGAGAAAATCGCGAAAAACTCCAATAGCTCCGAAATATTTCAAAGTCCTCCGGCACCGTCCTCCGAGAACGCCCAAAAAAAATCGTCCGATCGACCAAACAACCATTGATCCCCGTTCCTCGTTCCATTGCGAACGTATTACTATCTTGGTTCGACCGCGGTCGTCGCGCTGGTTTTCGAGAAAATCGCGAAAAACTCCAATAGCTCCGAAATATTTCAAAGTCCCGACGGATTTCAAAGTCCTCCGGCACCGTCCTCCGAGAACGCCAAGGAAAATCGTCCGATCGTCCAAACAACCATTGATCCCCGTTCCTCGTTCCATTGCGAACGTATTACTATGTTGGTTCGACCGCGGTCGTCGCGCTGGTTTTCGAGAAAATCGCGAAAAACTCCAATAGCTCCGTATTATTTCAAAGTCCCGACGGATTTCAAAGTCCTCCGGCACCGTCTTCCGAGAACGCCAAAAAAAATCGTCCGATCGACCAAACAACCATTGATCCCCGTTCTTCGTCCCATTGCGAACGTATTACTCTGATGGTTCGACCGCGGTCGTCGCGCTGGTTTTCGAGAAAATCGCGAAAAACTCGAATAGCTCCGAAATATTTCAAAGTCCTCCGGCACCGTCCTCCGTGAACGCACAAAAAAAATCGTCCGATCGACCAAACAACCATTGAACCCCGTTCCTCGTTCCATGGCGAACGTATTACTCTGATGGTTCGACCGCGGTTGTGGCGCTGGTTTCGAGAAAATCGCGAAAAAATCCGATAGCTCCGAAATATTTCAAAGTCCCGACGGATTTCAAAGTCCTCCGGCACCGTCCTCCGAGAACGCCAAGGAAAATCGTCCGATCGTCCAAACAACCATTGATCCCCGTTCCTCGTTCCATTGCAAACGTATTACTATGTTGGTTCGACCGCGGTCGTCGCGCTGGTTTTCGAGAAAATCGCGAAAAACTCCAATAGCTCCGAAATATTTCAAAGTCCCGATGGATTTCACAGTCCTCCGGCACCGTCTTCCGAGAACGCCAAAAAAAATCGTCCGATCGACCAAACAACCATTGATCCCCGTTCTTCGTTCCATTGCGAACGTATTACTCTGATGGTTCGACCGCGGTCGTCGCGCTGGTTTTCGAGAAAATCGCGAAAAACTCGAATAGCTCCGAAATATTTCAAAGTCCTCCGGCACCGTCCTCCGTGAACGCACAAAAAAAATCGTCCGATCGACCAAACAACCATTGATCCCCGTTCCTCGTTCCATGGCGAACGTATTACTCTGATGGTTCGACCGCGGTTGTGGCGCTGGTTTCGAGAAAATCGCGAAAAACTCCGATAGCTCCGAAATATTTCAAAGTCCCGACGGATTTCAAAGTCCTCCGGCACCGTCCTCCGAGAACGCCCAAAAAAAAATCGTCCGATCGACCAAACAACCATTGATCCCCGTTCCTCGTTCCATTGCGAACGTATTACTCTGATGGTTCGACCGCGGTCGTCGCGCTGGTTTTCGAGAAAATCGCGAAAAACTCCAATAGCTCCGAAATATTTCAAAGTCCTCCGGCACCGTCCTCCGTGAACGCACAAAAAAAATCGTCCGATCGACCAAACAACCATTGATCCCCGTTCCTCGTTCCATGGCGAACGTATTACTCTGATGGTTCGACCGCGGTCGTGGCGCTGGTTTTCGAGAAAATCGCGAAAAACTCCGATAGCTCCGAAATATTTCAAAGTCCCGACGGATTTCAAAGTCCTCCGGCACCGGCCTCCGAGAACGCCCAAAAAAAAATCGTCCGATCGACCAAACAACCATTGAACCCCGTTCCTCGTTCCATGGCGAACGTATTACTCTGATGGTTCGACCGCGGTTGTGGCGCTGGTTTCGAGAAAATCGCGAAAAAATCCGATAGCTCCGAAATATTTCAAAGTCCCGACGGATTTCAAAGTCCTCCGGCACCGTCCTCCGAGAACGCCAAGGAAAATCGTCCGATCGTCCAAACAACCATTGATCCCCGTTCCTCGTTCCATTGCAAACGTATTACTATGTTGGTTCGACCGCGGTCGTCGCGCTGGTTTTCGAGAAAATCGCGAAAAACTCCAATAGCTCCGAAATATTTCAAAGTCCCGACGGATTTCACAGTCCTCCGGCACCGTCTTCCGAGAACGCCAAAAAAAATCGTCCGATCGACCAAACAACCATTGATCCCCGTTCTTCGTTCCATTGCGAACGTATTACTCTGATGGTTCGACCGCGGTCGTCGCGCTGGTTTTCGAGAAAATCGCGAAAAACTCCAATAGCTCCGAAATATTTCAAAGTTCCGACGGATTTCAAAGTCCTCCACCACCGTCCTCCGAGAACGCCCAAAAAAAAATCGTCCGATCGGCCAAACAACCATTGATCCCCGTTCCGCGTTCCATTGCGAACGTATTACTCTGATGGTTCGACCGCTGTCGTCGCGCTGGTTTTCGAGAAAATCGCGAAAAACTCCAATAGCTCCGAAATATTTCAAAGTCCTCCGGCACCGTCCTCCGAGAACGCCCCAAAAAAAATCGTCCGATCGACCAAACAACCATTGATCCCCGTTCCTCGTTCCATTGCGAACGTATTACTATGTTGGTTCGACCGCGGTCGTGGCGCTGGTTTTCGAGAAAATCGCGAAAAACTCCAATAGCTCCGAAATATTTCAAAGTTCCGACGGATTTCAAAGTCCTCCACCACCGTCCTCCGAGAACGCCCAAAAAAAAATCGTCCGATCGACCAAACAACAATTGATCCCCGTTCCTCGTTCCATTGTGAACGTATTATTCTAATGGTTCGACCGCGGTCGTCCCGCTGGTATTCGAGAAAATCGCGAAAAACTCCAATAGCTCCGAAATATTTCAAAGTCCCGACGGATTTCAAAGTCCTCCGGCACCGTCCTCCGAAAACGCCTAAAAAAAAATCGTCCGATCGACCTAACAACCATTGATCCCCGTTCCGCGTTCCATTGCGAACGTATTACTCTGATGGTTCGACCGCGGTCGTCGCGCTGGTTATCGAGAAAATCGCGAAAAACTCCAATAGCTCCGAAATATTTCAAAGTCCTCCGGCACCGTCCTCCGAGAACGCCCAAAAAAAATCGTCCGATCGACCAAACAACCATTGATCCCCGTTCCTCGTTCCATGGCGAACGTATTACTCTGATGGTTTGACCGCGGTCGTGGCGCTGGTTTTCGAGAAAATCGCGAAAAACTCCGATAGCTCCGAAATATTTCAAAGTCCCGACGGATTTCAAAGTCCTGCGGCACCGTCCTCCGAGAACGCCCAAAAAAAAATCGTCTGATCGACCAAACCACCATTGATCCCCGTTCCTCGTTCCAATGCGAACGTATTACTCTGATGGTTCGACCGCGGTCGTCGCGCTGGTTTTCGATAAAATCGCGAAAAACTCCAATAGCTCCGAAATATTTCAAAGACCTCCGGCACCGTCCTCCGAGATCGCCCAAAAAAAAATCGTCCGATCGACCAAACAACCATTGATCCCCGTTCCTCGTTCCATTGCGAACGTATTACTATGTTGGTTCGACCGCGGTCGTCGCGCTGGTTTTCGAGAAAATCGCGAAAAACTCCAATAGCTCCGAAATATTTCAAAGTCCCGACGGATTTCAAAGTCCTCCGGCACCGTCCTCCGAAAACGCCAAAAAAAATCGTCCGATCGACCAAACAACCATTGATCCCCGTTCCTCGTTCCATTGCGAACGTATTACTCTGATGGTTCGACCGCGGTCGTCGCGCTGGTTTTCGAGAAAATCGCGAAAAACTCCAATAGCTCCGAAATATTTCAAAGTCCCGACGGATTTCACAGTCCTCCGGCACCGTCTTCCGAGAACGCCAAAAAAAATCGTCCGATCGACCAAACAACCATTGATCCCCGTTCCTCGTTCCATGGCGAACGTATTACTCTGATGGTTCGACCGCGGTCGTGGCGCTGGTTTTCGAGAAAATCGCGAAAAACTCCGATAGCTCCGAAATATTTCAAAGTCCCGACGGATTTCAAAGTCCTCCGGCACCGGCCTCCGAGAACGCCCAAAAAAAAATCGTCCGATCGACCAAACAACCATTGATCCCCGTTCCTCGTTCCATTGCGAACGTATTACTCTGATGGTTCGACCGCGGTCGTCGCGCTGGTTTTCGATAAAATCGCGAAAAACTCCAATAGCTCCGAAATATTTCAAAGACCTCCGACACCGTCCTCCGAGATCGCCCAAAAAAAAATCGTCCGATCGACCAAACAACCATTGATTCCCGTTCCTCGTTCCACTGCGAACGTATTACTATGTTGGTTCGACCGCGGTCATCGCGCTGGTTTTCGAGAAAATCGCGAAAAACTCCAATAGCTCCGAAATATTTCAAAGTCCCGACGGATTTCAAAGTCCTCCGGCACCGTCCTCCGAGATCGCCCAAAAAAAGTCGTCCGATCGACCAAACAACCATTCATCCCTGTTCCTCTTTCCATTGCGAACGTATTACTCTGATAGTTCGACCGCGGTCGTCGCGCTGGTTTTCGATAAAATCGCGAAAAACTCCAATAGCTCCGAAATATTTCAAAGTCCCGACGGATTTCAAAGTCCTCCGGCACCGTCCTCCGAGAACGCCCCAAAAAAAATCGTCTGATCGACCAAACCACCATTGATCCCCGTTCCTCGTTCCATTGCGAACGTATTACTCTGATGGTTCGACCGCGGTCGTCGCGCTGGTTTTCGATAAAATCGCGAAAAACTCCAATAGCTCCGAAATATTTCAAAGACCTCCGGCACCGTCCTCCGAGAACGCCAAAAAAAATTGTCCGATCGACCAAACAACCATTGATCCCCGTTCCTCGTTCCATTGCGAACGTATTACTCTGATGGTTCGACCGCGGTCGTGGCGCTGGTTTTCGAGAAAATCGCGAAAAACTCCGATAGCTCCGAAATATTTCAAAGTCCCGACGGATTTCAAAGTCCTCCGGCACCGTCCTCCGAGAACGCCCAAAAAAAAATCGTCCGATCGACCAAACAACCATTGATCCCCGTTCCTCGTTCCATTGCGAACGTATTACTCTGATGGTTCGACCGCGGTCGTCGCGCTGGTTTTCGATAAAATCGCGAAAAACTCCAATAGCTCCGAAATATTTCAAAGACCTCCGGCACCGTCCTCCGAGATCGCCCAAAAAAAAATCGTCCGATCGACCAAACAACCATTGATCCCCGTTCCTCGTTCCATTGCGAACGTATTACTATGTTGGTTCGACCGCGGTCGTCGCGCTGGTTTTCGAGAAAATCGCGAAAAACTCCAATAGCTCCGAAATATTTGAAAGTCCCGACGGATTTCAAAGTCCTCCGGCACCGTCCTCCGAAAACGCCCAAAAAAAAATCGTCCGATCGACCAAACAACAATTGATCCCCGTTCCTCGTTCCATTGTGAACGTATTACTCTGATGGTTCGACCGCGGTCGTCCCGCTGGTTTTCGAGAAAATCGCGAAAAACTCCAATAGCTCCGAAATATTTCAAAGTCCCGACGGATTTCAAAGTCCTCCGGCACCGTCCTCCGAAAACGCCCAAAAAAAAATCGTCCGATCGGCCAAACAACCATTGATCCCCGTTCCGCGTTCCATTGCGAACGTATTACTCTGATGGTTCGACCGCTGTCGTCGCGCTGGTTTTCGAGAAAATCGCGAAAAACTCCAATAGCTCCGAAATATTTCAAAGTCCTCCGGCACCGTCCTCCGAGAACGCCCCAAAAAAAATCGTCCGATCGACCAAACAACCATTGATCCCCGTTCCTCGTTCCATTGCGAACGTATTACTATGTTGGTTCGACCGCGGTCGTGGCGCTGGTTTTCGAGAAAATCGCGAAAAACTCCAATAGCTCCGAAATATTTCAAAGTCCTCCGGCACCGTCCTCCGAGAACGCCCAAAAAAAATCGTCCGATCGACCAAACAACCATTGATCCCCGTTCCTCGTTCCATGGCGAACGTATTACTCTGATGGTTTGACCGCGGTCGTGGCGCTGGTTTTCGAGAAAATCGCGAAAAACTCCGATAGCTCCGAAATATTTCAAAGTCCCGACGGATTTCAAAGTCCTGCGGCACCGTCCTCCGAGAACGCCCAAAAAAAATCGTCTGATCGACCAAACCACCATTGATCCCCGTTCCTCGTTCCAATGCGAACGTATTACTCTGATGGTTCGACCGCGGTCGTCGCGCTGGTTTTCGATAAAATCGCGAAAAACTCCAATAGCTCCGAAATATTTCAAAGACCTCCGGCACCGTCCTCCGAGATCGCCCAAAAAAAAATCGTCCGATCGACCAAACAACCATTGATCCCCGTTCCTCGTTCCATTGCGAACGTATTACTATGTTGGTTCGACCGCGGTCGTCGCGCTGGTTTTCGAGAAAATCGTGAAAAACTCCAATAGCTCCGAAATATTTCAAAGTCCCGACGGATTTCAAAGTCCTCCGGCACCGTCCTCCGAAAACGCCAAAAAAAATCGTCCGATCGACCAAACAACCATTGATCCCCGTTCCTCGTTCCATTGCGAACGTATTACTATGTTGGTTCGACCGCGGTCGTCGCGCTGGTTTTAGAGAAAATAGCGAAAAACTCCAATAGCTCCGAAATATTTGAAAGTCCCGACGGATTTCAAAGTCCTCCGGCACCGTCCTCCGAAAACGCCCCAAAAAAAATCGTCCGATCGACCAAACAACAATTGATCCCCGTTCCTCGTTCCATTGTGAACGTATTACTCTGATGGTTCGACCGCGGTCGTCCCGCTGGTTTTCGAGAAAATCGCGAAAAACTCCAATAGCTCCGAAATATTTCAAAGTCCCGACGGATTTCAAAGTCCTCCGGCACCGTCCTCCGAAAACGCCCAAAAAAAAATCGTCCGATCGGCCAAACAACCATTGATCCCCGTTCCGCGTTCCATTGCGAACGTATTACTCTGATGGTTTGACCGCGGTCGTGGCGCTGGTTTTCGAGAAAATCGCGAAAAACTCCGATAGCTCCGAAATATTTCAAAGTCCCGACGGATTTCAAAGTCCTCCGGCACCGTCCTCCGAGAACGCCCAAAAAAAAATCGTCCGTTCGACCAAACAACCATTGATCCCCGTTCCTCGTTCCATTGCGAACGTAGTACTCTGATGGTTCGACCGCGGTCGTCGCGCTGGTTTTCGATAAAATCGCGAAAAACTCCAATAGCTCCGAAATATTTCAAAGACCTCCGGCACCGTCCTCCGAGATCGCCCAAAAAAAAATCGTCCGATCGACCAAACAACCATTGATCCCCGTTCCTCGTTCCATTGCGAACGTATTACTATGTTGGTTCGACCGCGGTCGTCGCGCTGGTTTTAGAGAAAATAGCGAAAAACTCCAATAGCTCCGAAATATTTGAAAGTCCCGACGGATTTCAAAGTCCTCCGGCACCGTCCTCCGAAAACGCCCCAAAAAAAATCGTCCGATCGACCAAACAACAATTGATCCCCGTTCCGCGTTCCATTGCGAACGTATTACTCTGATGGTTTGACCGCGGTCGTGGCGCTGGTTTTCGAGAAAATCGCGAAAAACTCCGATAGCTCCGAAATATTTCAAAGTCCCGACGGATTTCAAAGTCCTCCGGCACCGTCCTCCGAAAACGCCCAAAAAAAAATCGTCCGTTCGACCAAACAACCATTGATCCCCGTTCCTCGTTCCATTGCGAACGTAGTACTCTGATGGTTCGACCGCGGTCGTCGCGCTGGTTTTCGATAAAATCGCGAAAAACTCCAATAGCTCCGAAATATTTCAAAGACCTCCGGCACCGTCCTCCGAGATCGCCCAAAAAAAAATCGTCCGATCGACCAAACAACCATTGATCCCCGTTCCTCGTTCCATTGCGAACGTATTACTATGTTGGTTCGACCGCGGTCGTCGCGCTGGTTTTAGAGAAAATAGCGAAAAACTCCAATAGCTCCGAAATATTTGAAAGTCCCGACGGATTTCAAAGTCCTCCGGCACCGTCCTCCGAAAACGCCCCAAAAAAAATCGTCCGATCGACCAAACAACAATTGATCCCCGTTCCTCGTTCCATTGTGAACGTATTACTCTGATGGTTCGACCGCGGTCGTCCCGCTGGTTTTCGAGAAAATCGCGAAAAACTCCAATAGCTCCGAAATATTTCAAAGTCCCGACGGATTTCAAAGTCCTCCGGCACCGTCCTCCGAAAACGCCCAAAAAAAAATCGTCCGATCGGCCAAACAACCATTGATCCCCGTTCCGCGTTCCATTGCGAACGTATTACTCTGATGGTTCGACCGCGGTCGTCGCGCTGGTTTTCGAGAAAATCGCGAAAAACTCCAATAGCTCCGAAATATTTCAAAGTCCTCCGGCACCGTCCTCCGAGAACGCCCCAAAAAAAATCGTCCGATCGACCAAACAACCATTGATCCCCGTTCCTCGTTCCATTGCGAACGTATTACTATGTTGGTTCGACCGCGGTCGTGGCGCTGGTTTTCGAGAAAATCGCGAAAAACTCCAATAGCCCCGAAATATTTCAAAGTCCCGACGGATTTCAAAGTCCTCCACCACCGTCCTCCGAGAACGCCCAAAAAAAAATCGTCCGATCGACCAAACAACAATTGATCCCCGTTCCTCGTTCCATTGTGAACGTATTACTCTAATGGTTCGACCGCGGTCGTCCCGCTGGTATTCGAGAAAATCGCGAAAATCTCCAATAGCTCCGAAATATTTCAAAGTCCCGACGGATTTCAAAGTCCTCCGGCACCGTCCTCCGAAAACGCCTAAAAAAAAATCGTCCGATCGGCCTAACAACCATTGATCCCCGTTCCGCGTTCCATTGCGAACGTATTACTCTGATGGTTCAACCGCGGTCGTCGCGCTGGTTATCGAGAAAATCGCGAAAAACTCCAATAGCTCCGAAATATTTCAAAGTCCTCCGGCACCGTCCTCCGAGAACGCCCAAAAAAAATCGTCCGATCGACCAAACAACCATTGATCCCCGTTCCTCGTTCCATGGCGAACGTATTACTCTGATGGTTTGACCGCGGTCGTGGCGCTGGTTTTCGAGAAAATCGCAAAAAACTCCGATAGCTCCGAAATATTTCAAAGTCCCGACGGATTTCAAAGTCCTGCGGCACCGTCCTCCGAGAACGCCCAAAAAAAAATCGTCTGATCGACCAAACCACCATTGATCCCCGTTCCTCGTTCCAATGCGAACGTATTACTCTGATGGTTCGACCGCGGTCGTCGCGCTGGTTTTCGATAAAATCGCGAAAAACTCCAATAGCTCCGAAATATTTCAAAGACCTCCGGCACCGTCCTCCGAGATCGCCCAAAAAAAAATCGTCCGATCGACCAAACAACCATTGATCCCCGTTCCTCGTTCCATTGCGAACGTATTACTATGTTGGTTCGACCGCGGTCGTCGCGCTGGTTTTCGAGAAAATCGCGAAAAACTCCAATAGCTCCGAAATATTTCAAAGTCCCGACGGATTTCAAAGTCCTCCGGCACCGTCCTCCGAAAACGCCAAAAAAAATCGTCCGATCGACCAAACAACCATTGATCCCCGTTCCTCGTTCCATTGGGAACGTATTACTCTAATGGTTCGACCGCGGTCGTCCCGCTGGTATTCGAGAAAATCGCGAAAAACTCCAATAGCTCCGAAATATTTCAAAGTCCCGACGGATTTCAAAGTCCTCCGGCACCGTCCTCCGAAAACGCCTAAAAAAAAATCGTCCGATCGGCCTAACAACCATTGATCCCCGTTCCGCGTTCCATTGCGAACGTATTACTCTGATGGTTCGACCGCGGTCGTCGCGCTGGTTATCGAGAAAATCGCGAAAAACTCCAGTAGCTCCGAAATATTTCAAAGTCCTCCGGCACCGTCCTCCGAGAACGCCAAAAAAAAATCGTCCGATCGACCAAACAACCATTGATCCCCGTTCCTCGATCCATGGCGAACGTATTACTCTGATGGTTTGACCGCGGTCGTGGCGCTGGTTTTCGAGAAAATCGCGAAAAACTCCGATAGCTCCGAAATATTTCAAAGTCCCGACGGATTTCAAAGTCCTGCGGCACCGTCCTCCGAGAACGCCCAAAAAAAAATCGTCTGATCGACCAAACCACCATTGATCCCCGTTCCTCGTTCCAATGCGAACGTATTACTCTGATGGTTCGACCGCGGTCGTCGCGCTGGTTTTCGATAAAATCGCGAAAAACTCCAATAGCTCCGAAATATTTCAAAGACCTCCGGCACCGTCCTCCGAGATCGCCCAAAAAAAAATCGTCCGATCGACCAAACAACCATTGATCCCCGTTCCTCGTTCCATTGCGAACGTATTACTATGTTGGTTCGACCGCGGTCGTCGCGCTGGTTTTCGAGAAAATCGCGAAAAACTCCAATAGCTCCGAAATATTTCAAAGTCCCGACGGATTTCAAAGTCCTCCGGCACCGTCCTCCGAAAACGCCAAAAAAAATCGTCCGATCGACCAAACAACCATTGATCCCCGTTCCTCGTTCCATTGCGAACGTATTACTCTGATGGTTCGACCGCGGTCGTCGCGCTGGTTTTCGAGAAAATCGCGAAAAACTCCAATAGCTCCGAAATATTTCAAAGTCCCGACGGATTTCAAAGTCCTCCGGCACCGTCCTCCGAAAACGCCAAAAAAAATCGTCCGATCGACCAAACAACCATTGATCCCCGTTCCTCGTTCCATTGCGAACGTATTACTCTGATGGTTCGACCGCGGTCGTCGCGCTGGTTTTCGAGAAAATCGCGAAAAACTCCAATAGCTCCGAAATATTTCAAAGTCCCGACGGATTTCAAAGTCCTCCGGCACCGTCCTCCGAAAACGCCTAAAAAAAAATCGTCCGATCGGCCTAACAACCATTGATCCCCGTTCCGCGTTCCATTGCGAACGTATTACTCTGATGGTTCGACCGCGGTCGTCGCGCTGGTTATCGAGAAAATCGCGAAAAACTCCAGTAGCTCCGAAATATTTCAAAGTCCTCCGGCACCGTCCTCCGAGAAAGCCCAAAAAAAATCGTCCGATCGACCAAACAACCATTGATCCCCGTTCCTCGATCCATGGCGAACGTATTACTCTGATGGTTTGACCGCGGTCGTGGCGCTGGTTTTCGAGAAAATCGCGAAAAACTCCGATAGCTCCGAAATATTTCAAAGTCCCGACGGATTTCAAAGTCCTGCGGCACCGTCCTCCGAGAACGCCCAAAAAAAAATCGTCTGATCGACCAAACCACCATTGATCCCCGTTCCTCGTTCCAATGCGAACGTATTACTCTGATGGTTCGACCGCGGTCGTCGCGCTGGTTTTCGATAAAATCGCGAAAAACTCCAATAGCTCCGAAATATTTCAAAGACCTCCGGCACCGTCCTCCGAGATCGCCCAAAAAAAAATCGTCCGATCGACCAAACAACCATTGATCCCCGTTCCTCGTTCCATTGCGAACGTATTACTATGTTGGTTCGACCGCGGTCGTCGCGCTGGTTTTCGAGAAAATCGCGAAAAACTCCAATAGCTCCGAAATATTTCAAAGTCCCGACGGATTTCAAAGTCCTCCGGCACCGTCCTCCGAAAACGCCAAAAAAAATCGTCCGATCGACCAAACAACCATTGATCCCCGTTCCTCGTTCCATTGCGAACGTATTACTCTGATGGTTCGACCGCGGTCGTCGCGCTGGTTTTCGAGAAAATCGCGAAAAACTCCAATAGCTCCGAAATATTTCAATGTCCCGACGGATTTCAAAGTCCTCCGGCACCGTCCTCCGAAAACGCCAAAAAAAATCGTCCGATCGACCAAACAACCATTGATCCCCGTTCCTCGTTCCATTGCGAACGTATTACTCTGATGGTTCGACCGCGGTCGTCGCGCTGGTTTTCGAGAAAATCGCGAAAAACTCCAATAGCTCCGAAATATTTCAAAGTCCCGACGGATTTCAAAGTCCTCCGGCACCGTCCTCCGAAAACGCCAAAAAAAATCGTCCGATCGACCAAACAACCATTGATCCCCGTTCCTCGTTCCATTGGGAACGTATTACTCTAATGGTTCGACCGCGGTCGTCCCGCTGGTATTCGAGAAAATCGCGAAAAACTCCAATAGCTCCGAAATATTTCAAAGTCCCGACGGATTTCAAAGTCCTCCGGCACCGTCCTCCGAAAACGCCTAAAAAAAAATCGTCCGATCGGCCTAACAACCATTGATCCCCGTTCCGCGTTCCATTGCGAACGTATTACTCTGATGGTTCGACCGCGGTCGTCGCGCTGGTTATCGAGAAAATCGCGAAAAACTCCAGTAGCTCCGAAATATTTCAAAGTCCTCCGGCACCGTCCTCCGAGAACGCCCAAAAAAAATCGTCCGATCGACCAAACAACCATTGATCCCCGTTCCTCGATCCATGGCGAACGTATTACTCTGATGGTTTGACCGCGGTGGTGGCGCTGGTTTTCGAGAAAATCGCGAAAAACTCCGATAGCTCCGAAATATTTCAAAGTCCCGACGGATTTCAAAGTCCTGCGGCACCGTCCTCCGAGAACGCCCAAAAAAAAATCGTCTGATCGACCAAACCACCATTGATCCCCGTTCCTCGTTCCAATGCGAACGTATTACTCTGATGGTTCGACCGCGGTCGTCGCGCTGGTTTTCGATAAAATCGCGAAAAACTCCAATAGCTCCGAAATATTTCAAAGACCTCCGGCACCGTCCTCCGAGATCGCCCAAAAAAAAATCGTCCGATCGACCAAACAACCATTGATCCCCGTTCCTCGTTCCATTGCGAACGTATTACTATGTTGGTTCGACCGCGGTCGTCGCGCTGGTTTTCGAGAAAATCGCGAAAAACTCCAATAGCTCCGAAATATTTCAAAGTCCCGACGGATTTCAAAGTCCTCCGGCACCGTCCTCCGAAAACGCCAAAAAAAATCGTCCGATCGACCAAACAACCATTGATCCCCGTTCCTCGTTCCATTGCGAACGTATTACTCTGATGGTTCGACCGCGGTCGTCGCGCTGGTTTTCGAGAAAATCGCGAAAAACTCCAATAGCTCCGAAATATTTCAAAGTCCCGACGGATTTCAAAGTCCTCCGGCACCGTCCTCCGAAAACGCCAAAAAAAATCGTCCGATCGACCAAACAACCATTGATCCCCGTTCCTCGTTCCATTGCGAACGTATTACTCTGATGGTTCGACCGCGGTCGTCGCGCTGGTTTTCGAGAAAATCGCGAAAAACTCCAATAGCTCCGAAATATTTCAAAGTCCCGACGGATTTCAAAGTCCTCCGGCACCGTCCTCCGAAAACGCCAAAAAAAATCGTCCGATCGACCAAACAACCATTGATCCCCGTTCCTCGTTCCATTGGGAACGTATTACTCTAATGGTTCGACCGCGGTCGTCCCGCTGGTATTCGAGAAAATCGCGAAAAACTCCAATAGCTCCGAAATATTTCAAAGTCCCGACGGATTTCAAAGTCCTCCGGCACCGTCCTCCGAAAACGCCTAAAAAAAAATCGTCCGATCGGCCTAACAACCATTGATCCCCGTTCCGCGTTCCATTGCGAACGTATTACTCTGATGGTTCGACCGCGGTCGTCGCGCTGGTTATCGAGAAAATCGCGAAAAACTCCAGTAGCTCCGAAATATTTCAAAGTCCTCCGGCACCGTCCTCCGAGAACGCCCAAAAAAAATCGTCCGATCGACCAAACAACCATTGATCCCCGTTCCTCGATCCATGGCGAACGTATTACTCTGATGGTTTGACCGCGGTCGTGGCGCTGGTTTTCGAGAAAATCGCGAAAAACTCCGATAGCTCCGAAATATTTCAAAGTCCCGACGGATTTCAAAGTCCTGCGGCACCGTCCTCCGAGAACGCCCAAAAAAAAATCGTCTGATCGACCAAACCACCATTGATCCCCGTTCCTCGTTCCAATGCGAACGTATTACTCTGATGGTTCGACCGCGGTCGTCGCGCTGGTTTTCGATAAAATCGCGAAAAACTCCAATAGCTCCGAAATATTTCAAAGACCTCCGGCACCGTCCTCCGAGATCGCCCAAAAAAAAATCGTCCGATCGACCAAACAACCATTGATCCCCGTTCCTCGTTCCATTGCGAACGTATTACTATGTTGGTTCGACCGCGGTCGTCGCGCTGGTTTTCGAGAAAATCGCGAAAAACTCCAATAGCTCCGAAATATTTCAAAGTCCCGACGGATTTCAAAGTCCTCCGGCACCGTCCTCCGAAAACGCCAAAAAAAATCGTCCGATCGACCAAACAACCATTGATCCCCGTTCCTCGTTCCATTGCGAACGTATTACTCTGATGGTTCGACCGCGGTCGTCGCGCTGGTTTTCGAGAAAATCGCGAAAAACTCCAATAGCTCCGAAATATTTCAAAGTCCCGACGGATTTCAAAGTCCTCCGGCACCGTCCTCCGAAAACGCCAAAAAAAATCGTCCGATCGACCAAACAACCATTGATCCCCGTTCCTCGTTCCATTGCGAACGTATTACTCTGATGGTTCGACCGCGGTCGTCGCGCTGGTTTTCGAGAAAATCGCGAAAAACTCCAATAGCTCCGAAATATTTCAAAGCCCCGACGGATTTCAAAGTCCTCCGGCACCGTCCTCCGAGAACGCCCAAAAAAAAATCGTCCGATCGACCAAACAACCATTGATCCCCGTCCCTCGTTCCATTGCGAACGTATTACTCTGATGGTTCGACCGCGGTCTTCGCGCTGGTTTTCGAGAAAATCGCGAAAAACTCCAATAGCTCCGAAATACTTCAAAGTCCTCCGGCACCGTCCTCCGAGAACGCCCCAAAAAAAATCGTCCGATCGACCAAACAACGATTGATCCCCGTCCCTCGTTCCATTGCGAACGTATTACTCTGATGGTCACTGGTCACTGGTCTCTAGTCACTGGTCACTGGTCACAATTCACTGGTCACTTGTCACTGGTCAGTGGTCAGTGGTCACTGGTCACTGGTCACAGACCACTGGTCACAAGTCACTGGTCACTGGTCACAAGTCACTGGTCACTGGTCAGTGGTCACTGGTCACAGGTCACTGGTCACCTGTCACATGTCACTGGTCACTGGTCACTGGTCACTGGTCACTGGTCACTGGTCACAGGTCACTGGTCACTTGTCAATGGTCACAGTCGCTGGTCACTTGTCTCTGGTCACGGGTCACTGGTCACTAGTCACTGGTCACTGGTCACTGGTCACTGGTCACTGGTCACAGGTCACTGGTTACCTGTCACTGGTCACTGGTCACTGGTCAATGGTCACTGTCGCTGGTCACTGGTCACATGTTACTGGTCACTGGTCACTTGTCTCTAGTCACTGGTCACTGGTCACTGGTCACTGGTCATAGGTCACTGGTCACCTGTCACTGGTCACTGGTCACTGGTCACTGGTCATTGTTCAATGGTCACTGTCGCTGGTCACTGGTCACTGGTCAGTGGTCACAGATCACTGGTCACTAGTCACTAGTCACTGGTCACTGGTCACTGGTCACTTTTCAGGGGTCACTGGTAACTGGTCACTGGTCAGTGGTCACAGGTCACTAGTCACTGGTCACAAGTCACTGGTCACTGGTCACTGGTCACTGGTCACTGGTCACTGGTCACTGGTCACAGGTCACTGGTCAGCTGTCACTGGTCACTGGTCAGTGGTCACTGGTCACTGGTCACAGGCCACTGGTCACAAGTCACTGGTCACTAGTCACTGGTCACTGGTCACTAGTCACTGGTCACAAGTCACTGGTCACTGGTCACGGGTCACTGGTCACTGGTCACTGGTCACTGGTCACTGGTCACTGGTCACTGGTCACAGGTCACTGGTCACTTGTCAATGGTCACAGTCGCTGGTCACTTGTCTCTGGTCACTGGTCACTGGTCACTAGTCACTGGTCACTGGTCACTGGTCACTGGTCACTGGTCACAGGTCACTGGTTACCTGTCACTGGTCACTGGTCACTGGTCAATGGTCACTGTCGCTGGTCACTGGTCACATGTTACTGGTCACTGGTCACTTGTCTCTAGTCACTGGTCACTGGTCACAATTCACTGGTCACTTGTCACTGGTCAGTGATCAGTGGTCACTGGTCACTGGTCACAGGTCACTAGTCACTTGTCACAGGTCACAAGTCACTGGTCACTGGTCACTGGTCACTGGTCACTGGTCACTTGTCACTGGTCACTGGTCACAGGTCACTGGTCACTGGTCAGTAGTCAGTGGTCACTGGTCACTGGTCACTGGTCACTGGCCACGAGTCACTGGTCACTGGTCACAAGTCACTGGTCACTGGTCACAGGTCACTAGTCACTGGTCACGGGCCACTGGTCACTAGTCACAGATCACTGGTCAGTAGTCAGTGGTCACTGGTCACTGCTCACTGGTCACTGGTCACTGGTCACTGGTCACTGGTCACAGGTCACTGGTCACTATTCACTGGTCACTGGTCACTGGTCACTTTTCAGGGGTCACTGGTCACTGGTCACTGGTCAGTGGTCACGGTTCACTATTCACTGGTCACTGGTCACTGGTCACTGGTCACTGGTCACTGGTCACTGGTCACAGGTCACTGGTCACTAGTCACTGGTCACAGGTCACTGGTCACTTTTCAGGGGTCACTGTTCACTGGTCACTGGTCAGTGGTCACGGTTCACTATTCACTGGTCACGGGTCACTGGTCACTGGTCACTGGTCACTGGTCACTGGCCACTAGTCACTGGTCAGTGGTCTCTGGTCACTGGTCACGGGTCACTGGTCACTAGTCACTGGTCACTGGTCACTGGTCACTGGTCATAGGTCACTGGTCACCTGTCACTGGTCACTGGTCACTGGTCACTGGTCATTGATCAATGGTCACTGTCGCTGGTCACTGGTCACTGGTCAGTGGTCACAGATCACTGGTCACTAGTCACTAGTCACTGGTCACTGGTCACTGGTCACTTTTCAGGGGTCACTGGTAACTGGTCACTGGTCAGTGGTCACAGGTCACTAGTCACTGGTCACAAGTCACTGGTCACTGGTCACTGGTCACTGGTCACTGGTCACTGGTCACTGGTCACAGGTCACTGGTCAGCTGTCACTGGTCACTGGTCACTGGTCACTGGTCACTGGTCACTGGTCAATGTTCACTGTCGCTGGTCACTAGTCACTGGTCACTGGTCACTAGTCACTGGTCACAAGTCACTGGTCACTGGTCACGGGTCCCTGGTCACTGGTCACTGGTCACTGGTCACTGGTCACTGGTCACTGGTCACTATTCACTGGTCACTGGTCACTGGGCACATTGCAGGGGTCACTGGTCACAGGTCACTGGTCACTGGTCACGGGTCACATGTCACGGGTCACTGGTCACTGGTCGCTGGTCACTAGTCACTGGTCACAAGTCACTTGTCAGTAGGCAGTGGTCGCTGGTCACTGGTCACGGGTCACTGGTCACTAGTCACTGGTTACTGTTCACTGGTCACTGGTCACTGGTCAATGGTCACTGTCGCTGGTCAATGGTCACTGGTCACTGGTCAACGGTCTCTAGTCACTGGTCACTGGTCACAATTCACTGGTCACTTGTCACTGGTCAGTGGTCAGTGGTCACTGGTCACTGGTCACAGGCCACTTGTCACAGGTCACTAGTCACTGGTCACTGGTCACTGGTCACTGGTCACTGGTCACTGGTCACTGGTCACTGGTCACTGGTCACAGGTCACTGGTCAGCTGTCACTGGTCACTGGTCACTGGTCACTGGTCAGCGGTCAATGGTCACTGTCGCTGGTCACTGGTCACTGGTCAGTGGTCAGTGGTCACTGGTCAATGGTCACAGGTCACTGGTCACATGCCACTGGTCACTGGTCACGGGTCACAAGTCACTGGTCACTGGTCAATGGTCACTGGCCACTGGTCACTGGTCACTGGTCACTGGTCACAGGTCACTGGTCACCTGTCACTGGTCACTGGTAACTGGTCACTGGTCAATGGTCACAGTCGCTGGTCACTGGTCACTGGTCACTGGTCTCTGTTCTCTAGTCACTGGTCACTGGTCACAATTCACTGGTCACTTGTCACTGGTCCGTGGACAGTGGTCACTGGTCACTGGTCACAGGTCACTAGTCACTGGTCACGGGTCACTGGTCACCGGTCACTGGTCACTGGTCACTTGTCACTGGTCACTGGTCACTGGTCACAGGTCACTGGTCACATGTCACAGGTCACTGGTCATAGGTCACTGGTCACCTGTCACCGGTCACTGGTCACTGGTCACTGGTCACTGGTCATTGGTCAATGGTCACTGTCGCTGGTCACTGGTCACTGGTCACTGGTCACTGGTCACTGGTCACAGGTCACTGGTTACCTGTCACTGGTCACTGGTCACTGGTCAATGGTCACTGTCGCTGGTCACTGGTCACATGTTACTGGTCACTGGTCACTTGTCTCTAGTCACTGGTCACTGGTCACAATTCACTGGTCACTTGTCACTGGTCAGTGGTCAGTGGTCACTGGTCACTGGTCACAGGTCACTAGTCACATGTCACAGGTCACAAGTCACTGGTCACTGGTCACTGGTCACTGGTCACTGGTCACTGGTCACTGGTCACTGGTCACAGGTCACAAGTCACTGGTCACGGGCCACTGGTCACTAGTCACAGATCACTGGTCACTGGTCACTGGTCACTGGTCACTGCTCACTGGTCACAAGTCACTGGTCACTGGTCACTCGTCACTGGTCACTGGTCACAGGTCACTGGTCACCTGTCACTGGTCACTGGTCACTGGTCACAGGTCACTGGTCACTATTCACTGGTCACTGGTCACTGGTCACTTTTCAGGGGTCACTGGTCACTGGTCACTGGTCAGTGGTCACGGTTCACTATTCACTGGTCACTGGTCACTGGTCACTGGTCACTGGTCACTGGTCACTGGTCACAGGTCACTGGTCACTAGTCACTGGTCACAGGTCACTGGTCACTGGTCACTGGTCACTGGTCACAGGTCACTGGTCACTTGTCAATGGTCACAGTCGCTGGTCACTTGTCTCTGGTCACGTGTCACTGGTCACTAGTCACTGGTCACTGGTCACTGGTCACTGGTCACTGGTCACAGGTCACTGGTTACCTGTCACTGGTCACTGGTCACTGGTCAATGGTCACTGTCGCTGGTCACTGGTCACATGTTACTGGTCACTGGTCACTTGTCTCTAGTCACTGGTCACTGGTCACAATTCACTGGTCACTTGTCACTGGTCAGTGATCAGTGGTCACTGGTCACTGGTCACAGGTCACTAGTCACTTGTCACAGGTCACAAGTCACTGGTCACTGGTCACTGGTCACTGGTCACTGGTCACTGGTCACTGGTCACTGGTCACAGGTCACTGGTCACTGGTCAGTAGTCAGTGGTCACTGGTCACTGGTCACTGGTCACTGGCCACGAGTCACTGGTCACTGGTCACAAGTCACTGGTCACTGGTCACAGGTCACTAGTCACTGGTCACGGGCCACTGGTCACTAGTCACAGATCACTGGTCAGTAGTCAGTGGTCACTGGTCACTGCTCACTGGTCACTGGTCACTGGTCACTGGTCACTGGTCACTGGTCACAGGTCACTGGTCACTATTCACTGGTCACTGGTCACTGGTCACTTTTCAGGGGTCACTGGTCACTGGTCACTGGTCAGTGGTCACGGTTCACTATTCACTGGTCACTGGTCACTGGTCACTGGTCACTGGTCACTGGTCACTGGTCACAGGTCACTGGACACTAGTCACTGGTCACAGGTCACTGGTCACTTTTCAGGGGTCACTGTTCACTGGTCACTGGTCAGTGGTCACGGTTCACTATTCACTGGTCACGGGTCACTGGTCACTGGTCACTGGTCACTGGTCAATGGTCACTGTCGCTGGTCACTGGTCACTGGTCACTGGTCACTGGCCACTAGTCACTGGTCAGTGGTCTCTGGTCACTGGTCACGGGTCACTGGTCACATGCCACTGGTCACTGGTCACGGGTCACAAGTCACTGGTCACTGGTCAATGGTCACTGGCCACTGGTCACTGGTCACTGGTCACTGGTCACAGGTCACTGGTCACCTGTCACTGGTCACTGGTAACTGGTCACTGGTCAATGGTCACAGTCGCTGGTCACTGGTCACTGGTCACTGGTCTCTGTTCTCTAGTCACTGGTCACTGGTCACAATTCACTGGTCACTTGTCACTGGTCCGTGGACAGTGGTCACTGGTCACTGGTCACAGGTCACTAGTCACTGGTCACGGGTCACTGGTCACCGGTCACTGGTCACTGGTCACTTGTCACTGGTCACTGGTCACTGGTCACAGGTCACTGGTCACATGTCACAGGTCACTGGTCATAGGTCACTGGTCACCTGTCACCGGTCACTGGTCACTGGTCACTGGTCACTGGTCATTGGTCAATGGTCACTGTCGCTGGTCACTGGTCACTGGTCACTGGTCACTGGTCACTGGTCACAGGTCACTGGTTACCTGTCACTGGTCACTGGTCACTGGTCAATGGTCACTGTCGCTGGTCACTGGTCACATGTTACTGGTCACTGGTCACTTGTCTCTAGTCACTGGTCACTGGTCACAATTCACTGGTCACTTGTCACTGGTCAGTGGTCAGTGGTCACTGGTCACTGGTCACAGGTCACTAGTCACATGTCACAGGTCACAAGTCACTGGTCACTGGTCACTGGTCACTGGTCACTGGTCACTGGTCACTGGTCACTGGTCACAGGTCACAAGTCACTGGTCACGGGCCACTGGTCACTAGTCACAGATCACTGGTCACTGGTCACTGGTCACTGGTCACTGCTCACTGGTCACAAGTCACTGGTCACTGGTCACTCGTCACTGGTCACTGGTCACAGGTCACTGGTCACCTGTCACTGGTCACTGGTCACTGGTCACAGGTCACTGGTCACTATTCACTGGTCACTGGTCACTGGTCACTTTTCAGGGGTCACTGGTCACTGGTCACTGGTCAGTGGTCACGGTTCACTATTCACTGGTCACTGGTCACTGGTCACTGGTCACTGGTCACTGGTCACTGGTCACAGGTCACTGGTCACTAGTCACTGGTCACAGGTCACTGGTCACTGGTCACTGGTCACAGGTCACTGGTCACTTGTCAATGGTCACAGTCGCTGGTCACTTGTCTCTGGTCACGGGTCACTGGTCACTAGTCACTGGTCACTGGTCACTGGTCACTGGTCACTGGTCACAGGTCACTGGTTACCTGTCACTGGTCACTGGTCACTGGTCAATGGTCACTGTCGCTGGTCACTGGTCACATGTTACTGGTCACTGGTCACTTGTCTCTAGTCACTGGTCACTGGTCACAATTCACTGGTCACTTGTCACTGGTCAGTGATCAGTGGTCACTGGTCACTGGTCACAGGTCACTAGTCACTTGTCACAGGTCACAAGTCACTGGTCACTGGTCACTGGTCACTGGTCACTGGTCACTGGTCACTGGTCACTGGTCACTGGTCACAGGTCACTGGTCACTGGTCAGTAGTCAGTGGTCACTGGTCACTGGTCACTGGTCACTGGCCACGAGTCACTGGTCACTGGTCACAAGTCACTGGTCACTGGTCACAGGTCACTAGTCACTGGTCACGGGCCACTGGTCACTAGTCACAGATCACTGGTCAGTAGTCAGTGGTCACTGGTCACTGCTCACTGGTCACTGGTCACTGGTCACTGGTCACTGGTCACTGGTCACAGGTCACTGGTCACTATTCACTGGTCACTGGTCACTGGTCACTTTTCAGGGGTCACTGGTCACTGGTCACTGGTCAGTGGTCACGGTTCACTATTCACTGGTCACTGGTCACTGGTCACTGGTCACTGGTCACTGGTCACTGGTCACAGGTCACTGGTCACTAGTCACTGGTCACAGGTCACTGGTCACTTTTCAGGGGTCACTGTTCACTGGTCACTGGTCAGTGGTCACGGTTCACTATTCACTGGTCACGGGTCACTGGTCACTGGTCACTGGTCACTGGTCAATGGTCACTGTCGCTGGTCACTGGTCACTGGTCACTGGTCACTGGCCACTAGTCACTGGTCAGTGGTCTCTGGTCACTGGTCACGGGTCACTGGTCACTAGTCACTGGTCACTGGTCACTGGTCACTGGTCATAGGTCACTGGTCACCTGTCACTCGTCACTGGTCACTGGTCACTGGTCATTGTTCAATGGTCACTGTCGCTGGTCACTGGTCACTGGTCAGTGGTCACAGATCACTGGTCACTAGTCACTAGTCACTGGTCACTGGTCACTGGTCACTTTTCAGGGGTCACTGGTAACTGGTCACTGGTCAGTGGTCACAGGTCACTAGTCACTGGTCACAAGTCACTGGTCACTGGTCACTGGTCACTGGTCACTGGTCACTGGTCACTGGTCACAGGTCACTGGTCAGCTGTCACTGGTCACTGGTCACTGGTCACTGGTCACTGGTCACTGGTCAATGTTCACTGTCGCTGGTCACTAGTCACTGGTCACTGGTCACTAGTCACTGGTCACAAGTCACTGGTCACTGGTCACGGGTCACTGGTCACTGGTCACTGGTCACTGGTCACTGGTCACTATTCACTGGTCACTGGTCACTGGGCACATTGCAGGGGTCACTGGTCACAGGTCACTGGTCACTGGTCACGGGTCACATGTCACGGGTCACTGGTCACTGGTCGCTGGTCACTAGTCACTGGTCACAAGTCACTTGTCAGTAGGCAGTGGTCGCTGGTCACTGGTCACGGGTCACTGGTCACTAGTCACTGGTTACTGTTCACTGGTCACTGGTCACTGGTCAATGGTCACTGTCGCTGGTCAATGGTCACTGGTCACTGGTCAACGGTCTCTAGTCACTGGTCACTGGTCACAATTCACTGGTCACTTGTCACTGGTCAGTGGTCAGTGGTCACTGGTCATTGGTCACAGGCCACTTGTCACAGGTCACTAGTCACTGGTCACTGGTCACTGGTCACTGGTCACTGGTCACTGGTCACTGGTCACTGGTCACTGGTCACAGGTCACTGGTCAGCTGTCACTGGTCACTGGTCACTGGTCACTGGTCAGCGGTCAATGGTCACTGTCGCTGGTCACTGGTCACTGGTCAGTGGTCAGTGGTCACTGGTCAATGGTCACAGGTCACTGGTCACATGCCACTGGTCACTGGTCACGGGTCACAAGTCACTGGTCACTGGTCAATGGTCACTGGCCACTGGTCACTGGTCACTGGTCACTGGTCACAGGTCACTGGTCACCTGTCACTGGTCACTGGTAACTGGTCACTGGTCAATGGTCACAGTCGCTGGTCACTGGTCACTGGTCACTGGTCTCTGTTCTCTAGTCACTGGTCACTGGTCACAATTCACTGGTCACTTGTCACTGGTCCGTGGACAGTGGTCACTGGTCACTGGTCACAGGTCACTAGTCACTGGTCACGGGTCACTGGTCACCGGTCACTGGTCACTGGTCACTGGTCACTGGTCACTGGTCACTGGTCACAGGTCACTGGTCACATGTCACAGGTCACTGGTCATAGGTCACTGGTCACCTGTCACCGGTCACTGGTCACTGGTCACTGGTCACTGGTCATTGGTCAATGGTCACTGTCGCTGGTCACTGGTCACTGGTCACTGGTCACTGGTCACTGGTCACAGGTCACTGGTTACCTGTCACTGGTCACTGGTCACTGGTCAATGGTCACTGTCGCTGGTCACTGGTCACATGTTACTGGTCACTGGTCACTTGTCTCTAGTCACTGGTCACTGGTCACAATTCACTGGTCACTTGTCACTGGTCAGTGGTCAGTGGTCACTGGTCACTGGTCACAGGTCACTAGTCACATGTCACAGGTCACAAGTCACTGGTCACTGGTCACTGGTCACTGGTCAATGGTCACTGGTCACTGGTCACTGGTCACAGGTCACAAGTCACTGGTCACGGGCCACTGGTCACTAGTCACAGATCACTGGTCACTGGTCACTGGTCACTGGTCACTGCTCACTGGTCACAAGTCACTGGTCACTGGTCACTCGTCACTGGTCACTGGTCACAGGTCACTGGTCACCTGTCACTGGTCACTGGTCACTGGTCACAGGTCACTGGTCACTATTCACTGGTCACTGGTCACTGGTCACTTTTCAGGGGTCACTGGTCACTGGTCACTGGTCAGTGGTCACGGTTCACTATTCACTGGTCACTGGTCACTGGTCACTGGTCACTGGTCACTGGT
The DNA here is from genome assembly GCA_947577245.1 of Andrena bucephala. NCBI lineage: Eukaryota > Metazoa > Arthropoda > Insecta > Hymenoptera > Andrenidae > Andrena > Andrena bucephala. Next base: position 26,308,790 of record OX387716.1, on the reverse strand, counting down.
CACTGGTCACAGGTCACTGGTCACTAGTCACTGGTCACAGGTCACTGGTCACTTTTCAGGGGTCACTGTTCACTGGTCACTGGTCACTGGTCACTGGTCACAGGTCACTGGTCACTGGTCACTGGTCACTGGTCACTGGTCACTGGTCACAAGTCACTGGTCACTGGTCACTGGTCACTGGTCACTGGTCACAGGTCACTGGTCACCTGTCACTGGTCACTGGTCACTGGTCACTGGTCACAGGTCACTGGTCACTGGTCACTGGTCACTGGTCACTGGTCACTGCTCACTGGTCACAAGTCACTGGTCACTGGTCACTGGTCACTGGTCACTGGTCACAGGTCACTGGTCACCTGTCACTGGTCACTGGTCACTGGTCACAGGTCACTGGTCACTATTCACTGGTCACTGGTCACTGGTCACTTTTCAGGGGTCACTGGTCACTGGTCACTGGTCAGTGGTCACGGTTCACTATTCACTGGTCACTGGTCACTGGTCACTGGTCACTGGTCACTGGTCACTGGTCACAGGTCACTGGTCACTAGTCACTGGTCACAGGTCACTGGTCACTTTTCAGGGGTCACTGTTCACTGGTCACTGGTCACTGGTCACTGGTCACAGGTCACTGGTCACTGGTCACTGGTCACTGGTCACTGGTCACTGGTCACTGGTCAATGGTCACTGTCGCTGGTCACTGGTCACTGGTCACTGGTCACTGGTCACTGGTCACAGGTCACTGGTCACTGGTCACTGGTCACTGGTCACTGGTCACTGGTCACTGGTCACTGGTCAATGGTCACTGTCGCTGGTCACTGGTCACTGATCACTGGTCACTGGCCACTAGTCACTGGTCAGTGGTCTCTGGTCACTGGTCACGGGTCACTGGTCACTAGTCACTGGTCACTGGTCACTGGTCACTGGTCACTGGTCACTGGTCATAGGTCACTGGTCACCTGTCACTGGTCACTGGTCACTGGTCACTGGTCATTGTTCAATGGTCACTGTCGCTGGTCACTGGTCACTGGTCACTGGTCACTGGTCACAGATCACTGGTCACTAGTCACTAGTCACTGGTCACTGGTCACTGGTCACTTTTCAGGGGTCACTGGTAACTGGTCACTGGTCAGTGGTCACAGGTCACTAGTCAATGGTCACAAGTCACTGGTCACTGGTCACTGGTCACTGGTCACTGGTCAGCTGTCACTGGTCACTGGTCACTGGTCACTGGTCACTGGTCACTGGTCAATGTTCACTGTCGCTGGTCACTAGTCACTGGTCACTGGTCACAGGTCACTAGTCACTGGTCACTGGTGACTGGTCACTGGTCACTGGTCACTGGTCACAGGTCACTGGTCGTTGGTCAGTAATCAGTGGTCACTGGTCACTGCTCATAGGTCACTGGTCACTGGTCACTGGTCACTGGTCACTGGTCAATGGTCACTGTCGCTGGTCACTGGGCACTGGTCACTGGTCACTGGCCACTAGTCACTGGTCACTGGTCACTGGTCAGTGGTCTCTGGTCACTGGTCACTGGTCACTGGTCACTGGTCACAGGTCACTAGTCACATGTCACAGGTCACAAGTCACTGGTCACTGGTCACTGGTCACTGGTCACTGGTCACTGGTCACAGGTCACTAGTCAATGGTCACAAGTCACTGGTCACTGGTCACTGGTCACTGGTCACTGGTCAGCTGTCACTGGTCACTGGTCACTGGTCACTGGTCACTGGTCACTGGTCAATGTTCACTGTCGCTGGTCACTAGTCACTGGTCACTGGTCACAGGTCACTAGTCACTGGTCACTGGTGACTGGTCACTGGTCACTGGTCACTGGTCACAGGTCACTGGTCGCTGGTCAGTAATCAGTGGTCACTGGTCACTGCTCATAGGTCACTGGTCACTGGTCACTGGTCACTGGTCACTGGTCAATGGTCACTGTCGCTGGTCACTGGGCACTGGTCACTGGTCACTGGCCACTAGTCACTGGTCACAAGTCACTGGTCACTGGTCACTCGTCACTGGTCACTGGTCACAGGTCACTGGTCACCGGTCACTGGTCACTGGTCACTGGTCACAGGTCACTGGTCACTATTCACTGGTCACTGGTCACTGGTCACTTTTCAGGGGTCACTGGTCACTGGTCACTGGTCAGTGGTCACGGTTCACTATTCACTGGTCACTGGTCACTGGTCACTGGTCACTGGTCACTGGTCACTGGTCACTGGTCAATGGTCACTGTCGCTGGTCACTGGTCACTGATCACTGGTCACTGGCCACTAGTCACTGGTCAGTGGTCTCTGGTCACTGGTCACGGGTCACTGGTCACTAGTCACTGGTCACTGGTCACTGGTCACTGGTCACTGGTCACTGGTCATAGGTCACTGGTCACCTGTCACTGGTCACTGGTCACTGGTCACTGGTCATTGTTCAATGGTCACTGTCGCTGGTCACTGGTCACTGGTCACTGGTCACTGGTCACAGATCACTGGTCACTAGTCACTAGTCACTGGTCACTGGTCACTGGTCACTTTTCAGGGGTCACTGGTAACTGGTCACTGGTCAGTGGTCACAGGTCACTAGTCAATGGTCACAAGTCACTGGTCACTGGTCACTGGTCACTGGTCACTGGTCAGCTGTCACTGGTCACTGGTCACTGGTCACTGGTCACTGGTCACTGGTCAATGTTCACTGTCGCTGGTCACTAGTCACTGGTCACTGGTCACAGGTCACTAGTCACTGGTCACTGGTGACTGGTGACTGGTCACTGGTCACTGGTCACAGGTCACTGGTCACTGGTCAGTAATCAGTGGTCACTGGTCACTGCTCATAGGTCACTGGTCACCTGTCACTGGTCACTGGTCACTGGTCACTGGTCACTGGTCACTGGTCAATGGTCACTGTCGCTGGTCACTGGGCACTGGTCACTGGTCACTGGCCACTAGTCACTGGTCACTGGTCACTGGTCACAGGTCACTGGTCACTAGTCACTGGTCACAGGTCACTGGTCACTTTTCAGGGGTCACTGTTCACTGGTCACTGGTCACTGGTCACTGGTCACAGGTCACTGGTCACTGGTCACTGGTCACTGGTCACTGGTCACTGGTCACTGGTCACTGGTCACTGGTCACTGGTCACTGGTCACAGGTCACTGGTCACCTGTCACTGGTCACTGGTCACTGGTCACTGGTCACAGGTCACTGGTCACTGGTCATATGTCACTGGTCACCTGTCACTGGTCACCTGTCACTTGTCACTGGTCACTGGACACTGGTCATTTTTCAATGGGCACTGTCGCTGGTCACTGGTCACTGGTCACTGGTCACAGATCACTGGTCACTAGTCACTGGTCACTGGTCACTTTTCAGGGGTCACTGGTAACTGGTCACGGGTCACTGGTCACGATTCACAATTCACTGGTCACTGGTCACTGGTCACTGGTCATAGGTCACTGGTCACCTGTCACCGGTCACTGGTCACTGGTCACTGGTCACTGGTCATTGGTCAATGGTCACTGTCGCTGGTCACTGGTCTCTGGTCACTGGTCAATGGTCTCTAGTCACTGGTCACTGGTCACAAATCACTGGTCACTTGTCACTGGTCCGTGGACAGTGGTCACTGGTCACTGGTCACAGGTCACTAGTCACTGGTCACGGGTCACTGGTCACCGGTCACTGGTCACTGGTCACTGGTCACTGGTCACTGGTCACTGGTCACAGGTCACTGGTCACATGTCACAGGTCACTGGTCACTGGTCACTGGTCACTGGTCAATGGTCACTGTCGCTGGACGCTGGTCACTGGTCACTGGTCAATGGTCTCTAGTCACTGGTCACTGGTCACAATTCACTGGTAACTTGTCACTGGTCAGTGGTCAGTGGTCACTGGTCAATGGTCACTGGCCACAAGTCACTGGTCACTGGTCACTGGTCACTAGTCACTGGTCACTGGTCACAATTCACTGGTCACTTGTCACTGGTCAGTTGTCAGTGGTCACTGGTCACTGGTTACATGTCACTAGTCACTGGTCACTGGTCATATGTCACTGGTCACTGGTCACTGGCCACTGGTCACTGGTCACTGGTCACAGGTCACTGGTCACTGGTCAGTAGTCAGTGGTCACTGGTCACTGGTCACTGGTCACTGGTCACTGGTCACAGGTCACTGGTCACTGGTCACTGGTCACAGGTCACTGGTCACTTGTCAATGGTCACAGTCGCTGGTCACTTGTCTCTGGTCACGGGTCACTGGTCACTAGTCACTGGTCACTGGTCACTGGTCACTGGTCACTGGTCACAGGTCACTGGTTACCTGTCACTGGTCACTGGTCACTGGTCAATGGTCACTGTCGCTGGTCACTGGTCACATGTTACTGGTCACTGGTCACTTGTCTCTAGTCACTGGTCACTGGTCACAATTCACTGGTCACTTGCCACTTGTCAGTGGTCAGTGGTCACTGGTCACTGGTCACAGGTCACTAGTCACTTGTCACAGGTCACAAGTCACTGGTCACTGGTCACTGGTCACTGGTCACTGGTCACTGGTCACTGGTCACTGGTCACAGGTCACTGGTCACTGGTCAGTAGTCAGTGGTCACTGGTCACTGGCCACTAGTCACTGGTCACTGGTCACAAGTCACTGGTCACGGGCCACTGGTCACTAGTCACAGATCACTGGTCAGTAGTCAGTGGTCACTGGACACTGCTCACTGGTCACTGGTCACTGGTCACAGGTCACTGGTCACTAGTCACTGGTCACTGGTCACTGGTCACTGGTCACTGGTCACTGGTCATAGGTCACTGGTCACCTGTCACTGGTCACTGGTCACTGGTCACTGGTCATTGTTCAATGGTCACTGTCGCTGGTCACTGGTCACTGGTCACTGGTCACTGGTCACTGGTCACTGGTCACAGATCACTGGTCACTAGTCACTAGTCACTGGTCACTGGTCACTGGTCACTTTTCAGGGGTCACTGGTAACTGGTCACTGGTCAGTGGTCACAGGTCACTAGTCACTGGTCACAAGTCACTGGTCACTGGTCACTGGTCACTGGTCACTGGTCACTGGTCACTGGTCACTGGTCACAGGTCACTGGTCAGCTGTCACTGGTCACTGGTCACTGGTCACTGGTCACTGGTCACTGGTCAATGTTCACTGTCGCTGGTCACTAGTCACTGGTCACTGGTCACAGGTCACTAATCACTGGTCACTGGTCACTGGTCACTGGTCACTGGTCACTGGTCACAGGTCACTGGTCACTGGTCAGTAATCAGTGGTCACTGGTCACTGGTCATAGGTCACTGGTCACCTGTCACTGGTCACTGGTCACTGGTCACTGGTCACTGGTCAATGGTCACTGTCGCTGGTCACTGGTCACTGGTCACTGGTCACTGGTCACTGGTCACTGGTCACTGGTCATAGGTCACTGGTCACTGGTCACTGGTCACTGGTCACTGGTCATAGGTCACTGGTCACCTGTCACTGGTCACTGGTCACTGGTCACTGGTCATTGTTCAATGGTCACTGTCGCTGGTCACTGGTCACTGGTCACTGGTCACTGGTCACAGATCACTGGTCACTAGTCACTGGTCACTGGTCACTTTTCAGGGGTCACTGGTAACTGGTCACTGGTCAGTGGTCACGATTCACAATTCACTGGTCACTGGTCACTGGTCACTGGTCATAGGTCACTGGTCACCTGTCACTGGTCACTGGTCACTGGTCACTGGTCACTGGTCATTGGTCAATGGTCACTGTCGCTGGTCACTGGTCACTGGTCACTGGTCAATGGTCTCTAGTCACTGGTCACTGGTCACAAGTCACTGGTCACTGGTCACTGGTCACTGGTCACTGGTCACAGGTCACTAGTCACTTGTCACAGGTCACAAGTCACTGGTCACTGGTCACTGGTCACTGGTCACTGGTCACTGGTCACTGGTCACTGGTCACAGGTCACTGGTCACTGGTCAGTAGTCAGTGGTCACTGGTCACTGGTCACTGGTCACTGGCCACGAGTCACTGGTCACTGGTCACAAGTCACTGGTCACTGGTCACAGGTCACTAGTCACTGGTCACGGGCCACTGGTCACTAGTCACAGATCACTGGTCAGTAGTCAGTGGTCACTGGTCACTGCTCACTGGTCACTGGTCACTGGTCACTGGTCACTGGTCACTGGTCACAGGTCACTGGTCACTATTCACTGGTCACTGGTCACTGGTCACTTTTCAGGGGTCACTGGTCACTGGTCACTGGTCAGTGGTCACGGTTCACTATTCACTGGTCACTGGTCACTGGTCACTGGTCACTGGTCACTGGTCACTGGTCACAGGTCACTGGTCACTAGTCACTGGTCACAGGTCACTGGTCACTTTTCAGGGGTCACTGTTCACTGGTCACTGGTCAGTGGTCACGGTTCACTATTCACTGGTCACGGGTCACTGGTCACTGGTCACTGGTCACTGGTCAATGGTCACTGTCGCGGGTCACTGGTCACTGGTCACTGGTCAGTGGCCACTAGTCACTGGTCAGTGGTCTCTGGTCACTGGTCACGGGTCACTGGTCACTAGTCACTGGTCACTGGTCACTGGTCACTGGTCATAGGTCGCTGGTCACCTGTCACTGGTCACTGGTCACTGGTCACTGGTCATTGTTCAATGGTCACTGTCGCTGGTCACTGGTCACTGGTCAGTGGTCACAGATCACTGGTCACTAGTCACTAGTCACTGGTCACTGGTCACTGGTCACTTTTCAGGGGTCACTGGTAACTGGTCACTGGTCAGTGGTCACAGGTCACTAGTCACTGGTCACAAGTCACTGGTCACTGGTCACTGGTCACTGGTCACTGGTCACTGGTCACTGGTCACAGGTCACTGGTCAGCTGTCACTGGTCACTGGTCACTGGTCACTGGTCACTGGTCACTGGTCACTGGTCACTGCTCACTGGTCAAAAGTCACTGGTCACTGGTCACTGGTCACTGGTCACTGGTCACAGGTCACTGGTCACCTGTCACTGGTCACTGGTCACTGGTCACAGGTCACTGGTCACTATTCACTGGTCACTGGTCACTGGTCACTTTTCAGGGGTCACTGGTCACTGGTCACTGGTCAGTGGTCACGGTTCACTATTCACTGGTCACTGGTCACTGGTCACTGGTCACTGGTCACTGGTCACTGGTCACTGGTCACAGGTCACTGGTCACTAGTCACTGGTCACAGGTCACTGGTCACTTTTCAGGGGTCACTGTTCACTGGTCACTGGTCACTGGTCACTGGTCACAGGTCACTGGTCACTGGTCACTGGTCACTGGTCACTGGTCACTGGTCACTGGTCACTGGTCAATGGTCACTGTCGCTGGTCACTGGTCACTGGTCACTGGTCACTGGTCACTGGTCACAGGTCACTGGTCACTGGTCACTGGTCACTGGTCACTGGTCACTGGTCACTGGTCACTGGTCAATGGTCACTGTCGCTGGTCACTGGTCACTGATCACTGGTCACTGGCCACTAGTCACTGGTCAGTGGTCTCTGGTCACTGGTCACGGGTCACTGGTCACTAGTCACTGGTCACTGGTCACTGGTCACTGGTCACTGGTCACTGGTCATAGGTCACTGGTCACCTGTCACTGGTCACTGGTCACTGGTCACTGGTCATTGTTCAATGGTCACTGTCGCTGGTCACTGGTCACTGGTCACTGGTCACTGGTCACAGATCACTGGTCACTAGTCACTAGTCACTGGTCACTGGTCACTGGTCACTTTTCAGGGGTCACTGGTAACTGGTCACTGGTCAGTGGTCACAGGTCACTAGTCAATGGTCACAAGTCACTGGTCACTGGTCACTGGTCACTGGTCAGCTGTCACTGGTCACTGGTCACTGGTCACTGGTCACTGGTCACTGGTCAATGTTCACTGTCGCTGGTCACTAGTCACTGGTCACTGGTCACAGGTCACTAGTCACTGGTCACTGGTGACTGGTCACTGGTCACTGGTCACTGGTCACAGGTCACTGGTCGCTGGTCAGTAATCAGTGGTCACTGGTCACTGCTCATAGGTCACTGGTCACTGGTCACTGGTCACTGGTCACTGGTCAATGGTCACTGTCGCTGGTCACTGGGCACTGGTCACTGGTCACTGGCCACTAGTCACTGGTCACTGGTCACTGGTCAGTGGTCTCTGGTCACTGGTCACTGGTCACTGGTAACTGGTCACTGGTCAGTGGTCACAGGTCACTAGTCAATGGTCACAAGTCACTGGTCACTGGTCACTGGTCACTGGTCACTGGTCAGCTGTCACTGGTCACTGGTCACTGGTCACTGGTCACTGGTCACTGGTCACAGGTCACTGGTCACCTGTCACTGGTCACTGGTAACTGGTCACTGGTCAATGGTCACAGTCGCTGGGCACTGGTCACTGGTCACTGGTCTCTGTTCTCTAGTCACTGGTCACTGGTCACAATTCACTGGTCACTTGTCACTGGTCCGTGGACAGTGGTCACTGGTCACTGGTCACAGGTCACTAGTCACTGGTCACGGGTCACTGGTCACCGGTCACTGGTCACTGGTCACTGGTCACTGGTCACTGGTCACTGGTCACAGGTCACTGGTCACATGTCACAGGTCACTGGTCATAGGTCACTGGTCACCTGTCACCGGTCACTGGTCACTGGTCACTGGTCACTGGTCATTGGTCAATGGTCACTGTCGCTGGTCACTGGTCACTGGTCACTGGTCACTGGTCACTGGTCACAGGTCACTGGTTACCTGTCACTGGTCACTGGTCACTGGTCAATGGTCACTGTCGCTGGTCACTGGTCACATGTTACTGGTCACTGGTCACTTGTCTCTAGTCACTGGTCACTGGTCACAATTCACTGGTCACTTGTCACTGGTCAGTGGTCAGTGGTCACTGGTCACTGGTCACAGGTCACTAGTCACATGTCACAGGTCACAAGTCACTGGTCACTGGTCACTGGTCACTGGTCACTGGTCACTGGTCACTGGTCACTGGTCACAGGTCACAAGTCACTGGTCACGGGCCACTGGTCACTAGTCACAGATCACTGGTCACTGGTCACTGGTCACTGGTCACTGCTCACTGGTCACAAGTCACTGGTCACTGGTCACTCGTCACTGGTCACTGGTCACAGGTCACTGGTCACCTGTCACTGGTCACTGGTCACTGGTCACAGGTCACTGGTCACTATTCACTGGTCACTGGTCACTGGTCACTTTTCAGGGGTCACTGGTCACTGGTCACTGGTCAGTGGTCACGGTTCACTATTCACTGGTCACTGGTCACTGGTCACTGGTCACTGGTCACTGGTCACTGGTCAATGGTCACTGTCGCTGGTCACTGGTCACTGATCACTGGTCACTGTCCACTAGTCACTGGTCAGTGGTCTCTGGTCACTGGTCACGGGTCACTGGTCACTAGTCACTGGTCACTGGTCACTGGTCACTGGTCACTGGTCACTGGTCATAGGTCACTGGTCACCTGTCACTGGTCACTGGTCACTGGTCACTGGTCATTGTTCAATGGTCACTGTCGCTGGTCACTGGTCACTGGTCACTGGTCACTGGTCACAGATCACTGGTCACTAGTCACTAGTCACTGGTCACTGGTCACTGGTCACTTTTCAGGGGTCACTGGTAACTGGTCACTGGTCAGTGGTCACAGGTCACTAGTCAATGGTCACAAGTCACTGGTCACTGGTCACTGGTCACTGGTCACTGGTCAGCTGTCACTGGTCACTGGTCACTGGTCACTGGTCACTGGTCACTGGTCAATGTTCACTGTCGCTGGTCACTAGTCACTGGTCACTGGTCACAGGTCACTAGTCACTGGTCACTGGTGACTGGTCACTGGTCACTGGTCACTGGTCACAGGTCACTGGTCACTGGTCAGTAATCAGTGGTCACTGGTCACTGCTCATAGGTCACTGGTCACCTGTCACTGGTCACTGGTCACTGGTCACTGGTCACTGGTCACTGGTCAATGGTCACTGTCGCTGGTCACTGGGCACTGGTCACTGGTCACTGGCCACTAGTCACTGGTCACTGGTCACTGGTCACAGGTCACTGGTCACTAGTCACTGGTCACAGGTCACTGGTCACTTTTCAGGGGTCACTGTTCACTGGTCACTGGTCACTGGTCACTGGTCACAGGTCACTGGTCACTGGTCACTGGTCACTGGTCACTGGTCACTGGTCACTGGTCACTGGTCACTGGTCACTGGTCACTGGTCACAGGTCACTGGTCACCTGTCACAGGTCACTGGTCACTGGTCACTGGTCACAGGTCACTGGTCACTGGTCATATGTCACTGGTCACCTGTCACTGGTCACCTGTCACTTGTCACTGGTCACTGGACACTGGTCATTTTTCAATGGGCACTGTCGCTGGTCACTGGTCACTGGTCACTGGTCACAGATCACTGGTCACTAGTCACTGGTCACTGGTCACTTTTCAGGGGTCACTGGTAACTGGTCACGGGTCAGTGGTCACGATTCACAATTCACTGGTCACTGGTCACTGGTCACTGGTCATAGGTCACTGGTCACCTGTCACCGGTCACTGGTCACTGGTCACTGGTCACTGGTCATTGGTCAATGGTCACTGTCGCTGGTCACTGGTCTCTGGTCACTGGTCAATGGTCTCTAGTCACTGGTCACTGGTCACAAATCACTGGTCACTTGTCACTGGTCCGTGGACAGTGGTCACTGGTCACTGGTCACAGGTCACTAGTCACTGGTCACGGGTCACTGGTCACCGGTCACTGGTCACTGGTCACTGGTCACTGGTCACTGGTCACTGGTCACAGGTCACTGGTCACATGTCACAGGTCACTGGTCACTGGTCACTGGTCACTGGTCAATGGTCACTGTCGCTGGACGCTGGTCACTGGTCACTGGTCAATGGTCTCTAGTCACTGGTCACTGGTCACAATTCACTGGTAACTTGTCACTGGTCAGTGGTCAGTGGTCACTGGTCAATGGTCACTGGCCACAAGTCACTGGTCACTGGTCACTGGTCACTAGTCACTGGTCACTGGTCACAATTCACTGGTCACTTGTCACTGGTCAGTTGTCAGTGGTCACTGGTCACTGGTTACATGTCACTAGTCACTGGTCACTGGTCATATGTCACTGGTCACTGGTCACTGGCCACTGGTCACTGGTCACTGGTCACAGGTCACTGGTCACTGGTCAGTAGTCAGTGGTCACTGGTCACTGGTCACTGGTCACTGGTCACTGGTCACAGGTCACTGGTCACTGGTCACTGGTCACAGGTCACTGGTCACTTGTCAATGGTCACAGTCGCTGGTCACTTGTCTCTGGTCACGGGTCACTGGTCACTAGTCACTGGTCACTGGTCACTGGTCACTGGTCACTGGTCACAGGTCACTGGTTACCTGTCACTGGTCACTGGTCACTGGTCAATGGTCACTGTCGCTGGTCACTGGTCACATGTTACTGGTCACTGGTCACTTGTCTCTAGTCACTGGTCACTGGTCACAATTCACTGGTCACTTGCCACTTGTCAGTGGTCAGTGGTCACTGGTCACTGGTCACAGGTCACTAGTCACTTGTCACAGGTCACAAGTCACTGGTCACTGGTCACTGGTCACTGGTCACTGGTCACTGGTCACTGGTCACTGGTCACAGGTCACTGGTCACTGGTCAGTAGTCAGTGGTCACTGGTCACTGGCCACTAGTCACTGGTCACTGGTCACAAGTCACTGGTCACGGGCCACTGGTCACTAGTCACAGATCACTGGTCAGTAGTCAGTGGTCACTGGACACTGCTCACTGGTCACTGGTCACTGGTCACAGGTCACTGGTCACTAGTCACTGGTCACTGGTCACTGGTCACTGGTCACTGGTCACTGGTCATAGGTCACTGGTCACCTGTCACTGGTCACTGGTCACTGGTCACTGGTCATTGTTCAATGGTCACTGTCGCTGGTCACTGGTCACTGGTCACTGGTCACTGGTCACTGGTCACTGGTCACAGATCACTGGTCACTAGTCACTAGTCACTGGTCACTGGTCACTGGTCACTTTTCAGGGGTCACTGGTAACTGGTCACTGGTCAGTGGTCACAGGTCACTAGTCACTGGTCACAAGTCACTGGTCACTGGTCACTGGTCACTGGTCACTGGTCACTGGTCACTGGTCACTGGTCACAGGTCACTGGTCAGCTGTCACTGGTCACTGGTCACTGGTCACTGGTCACTGGTCACTGGTCAATGTTCACTGTCGCTGGTCACTAGTCACTGGTCACTGGTCACAGGTCACTAATCACTGGTCACTGGTCACTGGTCACTGGTCACTGGTCACTGGTCACAGGTCACTGGTCACTGGTCAGTAATCAGTGGTCACTGGTCACTGGTCATAGGTCACTGGTCACCTGTCACTGGTCACTGGTCACTGGTCACTGGTCACTGGTCAATGGTCACTGTCGCTGGTCACTGGTCACTGGTCACTGGTCACTGGTCACTGGTCACTGGTCACTGGTCATAGGTCACTGGTCACTGGTCACTGGTCACTGGTCACTGGTCATAGGTCACTGGTCACCTGTCACTGGTCACTGGTCACTGGTCACTGGTCATTGTTCAATGGTCACTGTCGCTGGTCACTGGTCACTGGTCACTGGTCACTGGTCACAGATCACTGGTCACTAGTCACTGGTCACTGGTCACTTTTCAGGGGTCACTGGTAACTGGTCACTGGTCAGTGGTCACGATTCACAATTCACTGGTCACTGGTCACTGGTCACTGGTCATAGGTCACTGGTCACCTGTCACTGGTCACTGGTCACTGGTCACTGGTCACTGGTCACTGGTCATTGGTCAATGGTCACTGTCGCTGGTCACTGGTCACTGGTCACTGGTCAATGGTCTCTAGTCACTGGTCACTGGTCACAAGTCACTGGTCACTGGTCACTGGTCACTGGTCACTGGTCACAGGTCACTAGTCACTTGTCACAGGTCACAAGTCACTGGTCACTGGTCACTGGTCACTGGTCACTGGTCACTGGTCACTGGTCACAGGTCACTGGTCACTGGTCAGTAGTCAGTGGTCACTGGTCACTGGTCACTGGTCACTGGTCACAGGTCAATGGTCACTGGTCACAAGTCACTGGTCACTGGTCACAGGTCACTAGTCACTGGTCACGGGCCACTGGTCACTAGTCACAGATCACTGGTCAGTAGTCAGTGGTCACTGGTCACTGCTCACTGGTCACTGGTCACTGGTCACTGGTCACTGGTCACTGGTCACAGGTCACTGGTCACTATTCACTGGTCACTGGTCACTGGTCACTTTTCAGGGGTCACTGGTCACTGGTCACTGGTCAGTGGTCACGGTTCACTATTCACTGGTCACTGGTCACTGGTCACTGGTCACTGGTCACTGGTCACTGGTCACAGGTCACTGGTCACTAGTCACTGGTCACAGGTCACTGGTCACTTTTCAGGGGTCACTGTTCACTGGTCACTGGTCAGTGGTCACGGTTCACTATTCACTGGTCACGGGTCACTGGTCACTGGTCACTGGTCACTGGTCAATGGTCACTGTCGCTGGTCACTGGTCACTGGTCACTGGTCACTGGCCACTAGTCACTGGTCAGTGGTCTCTGGTCACTGGTCACGGGTCACTGGTCACTAGTCACTGGTCACTGGTCACTGGTCACTGGTCATAGGTCGCTGGTCACCTGTCACTGGTCACTGGTCACTGGTCACTGGTCATTGTTCAATGGTCACTGTCGCTGGTCACTGGTCACTGGTCAGTGGTCACAGATCACTGGTCACTAGTCACTAGTCACTGGTCACTGGTCACTGGTCACTTTTCAGGGGTCACTGGTAACTGGTCACTGGTCAGTGGTCACAGGTCACTAGTCACTGGTCACAAGTCACTGGTCACTGGTCACTGGTCACTGGTCACTGGTCACTGGTCACTGGTCACAGGTCACTGGTCAGCTGTCACTGGTCACTGGTCACTGGTCACTGGTCACTGGTCACTGGTCAATGTTCACTGTCGCTGGTCACTAGTCACTGGTCACTGGTCACTAGTCACTGGTCACAAGTCACTGGTCACTGGTCACGGGTCACTGGTCACTGGTCACTGGTCACTGGTCACTGGTCACTGGTCACTATTCACTGGTCACTGGTCACTGGGCACATTGCAGGGGTCACTGGTCACAGGTCACTGGTCACTGGTCACGGGTCACATGTCACGGGTCACTGGTCACTGGTCGCTGGTCACTAGTCACTGGTCACAAGTCACTTGTCAGTAGGCAGTGGTCGCTGGTCACTGGTCACGGGTCACTGGTCACTAGTCACTGGTTACTGTTCACTGGTCACTGGTCACTGGTCAATGGTCACTGTCGCTGGTCAATGGTCACTGGTCACTGGTCAACGGTCTCTAGTCACTGGTCACTGGTCACAATTCACTGGTCACTTGTCACTGGTCAGTGGTCAGTGGTCACTGGTCACTGGTCACAGGCCCCTTGTCACAGGTCACTAGTCACTGGTCACTGGTCACTGGTCACTGGTCACTGGTCACTGGTCACTGGTCACTGGTCACAGGTCACTGGTCAGCTGTCACTGGTCACTGGTCACTGGTCACTGGTCAGCGGTCAATGGTCACTGTCGCTGGTCACTGGTCACTGGTCAGTGGTCAGTGGTCACTGGTCAATGGTCACAGGTCACTGGTCACATGCCACTGGTCACTGGTCACGGGTCACAAGTCACTGGTCACTGGTCAATGGTCACTGGCCACTGGTCACTGGTCACTGGTGACTGGTCACAGGTCACTGGTCACCTGTCACTGGTCACTGGTAACTGGTCACTGGTCAATGGTCACAGTCGCTGGTCACTGGTCACAGGTCACTGGTCAGCTGTCACTGGTCACTGGTCACTGGTCACTGGTCAGCGGTCAATGGTCACTGTCGCTGGTCACTGGTCACTGGTCACAGGTCACTGGTCACTGGTCACTGGTCACTGGTCACTGGTCACTGGTCACAAGTCACTGGTCACTGGTCACTGGTCACTGGTCACTGGTCACAGGTCACTGGTCACCTGTCACTGGTCACTGGTCACTGGTCACTGGTCACAGGTCACTGGTCACTGGTCACTGGTCACTGGTCACTGGTCACTGGTCACTGGTCACTGCTCACTGGTCACAAGTCACTGGTCACTGGTCACTGGTCACTGGTCACTGGTCACAGGTCACAGGTCACTGGTCACCTGTCACTGGTCACTGGTCACTGGTCACAGGTCACTGGTCACTATTCACTGGTCACTGGTCACTGGTCACTTTTCAGGGGTCACTGGTCACTGGTCACTGGTCAGTGGTCACGGTTCACTATTCACTGGTCACTGGTCACTGGTCACTGGTCACTGGTCACTGGTCACTGGTCACAGGTCACTGGTCACTAGTCACTGGTCACAGGTCACTGGTCACTTTTCAGGGGTCACTGTTCACTGGTCACTGGTCACTGGTCACTGGTCACAGGTCACTGGTCACTGGTCACTGGTCACTGGTCACTGGTCACTGGTCACTGGTCAATGGTCACTGTCGCTGGTCACTGGTCACTGGTCACTGGTCACTGGTCACTGGTCACAGGTCACTGGTCACTGGTCACTGGTCACTGGTCACTGGTCACTGGTCACTGGTCACTGGTCAATGGTCACTGTCGCTGGTCACTGGTCACTGATCACTGGTCACTGGCCACTAGTCACTGGTCAGTGGTCTCTGGTCACTGGTCACGGGTCACTGGTCACTAGTCACTGGTCACTGGTCACTGGTCACTGGTCACTGGTCACTGGTCATAGGTCACTGGTCACCTGTCACTGGTCACTGGTCACTGGTCACTGGTCATTGTTCAATGGTCACTGTCGCTGGTCACTGGTCACTGGTCACTGGTCACTGGTCACAGATCACTGGTCACTAGTCACTAGTCACTGGTCACTGGTCACTGGTCACTTTTCAGGGGTCACTGGTAACTGGTCACTGGTCAGTGGTCACAGGTCACTAGTCAATGGTCACAAGTCACTGGTCACTGGTCACTGGTCACTGGTCAGCTGTCACTGGTCACTGGTCACTGGTCACTGGTCACTGGTCACTGGTCAATGTTCACTGTCGCTGGTCACTAGTCACTGGTCACTGGTCACAGGTCACTAGTCACTGGTCACTGGTGACTGGTCACTGGTCACTGGTCACTGGTCACAGGTCACTGGTCACTGGTCAGTAATCAGTGGTCACTGGTCACTGCTCATAGGTCACTGGTCACCTGTCACTGGTCACTGGTCACTGGTCACTGGTCACTGGTCAATGGTCACTGTCGCTGGTCACTGGGCACTGGTCACTGGTCACTGGCCACTAGTCACTGGTCACTGGTCACTGGTCAGTGGTCTCTGGTCACTGGTCACTGGTCACTGGTAACTGGTCACTGGTCAGTGGTCACAGGTCACTAGTCAATGGTCACAAGTCACTGGTCACTGGTCACTGGTCACTGGTCACTGGTCAGCTGTCACTGGTCACTGGTCACTGGTCACTGGTCACTGGTCACTGGTCAATGTTCACTGTCGCTGGTCACTAGTCACTGGTCACTGGTCACAGGTCACTGGTCACTAGTCACTGGTCACAGGTCACTGGTCACTTTTCAGGGGTCACTGTTCACTGGTCACTGGTCACTGGTTACTGGTCACAGGTCACTGGTCACTGGTCACTGGTCACTGGTCACTGGTCACTGGTCACTGGTCACTGGTCACTGGTCACTGGTCACTGGTCACAGGTCACTGGTCACCTGTCACTGGTCACTGGTCACTGGTCACTGGTCACAGGTCACTGGTCACTGGTCATATGTCACTGGTCACCTGTCACTGGTCACCTGTCACTGGTCACTGGTCACTGGACACTATTCATTTTTCAATGGGCACTGTCGCTGGTCACTGGTCACTGGTCACTGGTCACAGATCACTGGTCACTAGTCACTGGTCACTGGTCACTTTTCAGGGGTCACTGGTAAGTGGTCACGGGTCAGTGGTCACGATTCACAATTCACTGGTCACTGGTCACTGGTCACTGGTCATAGGTCACTGGTCACCTGTCACCGGTCACTGGTCACTGGTCACTGGTCACTGGTCATTGGTCAATGGTCACTGTCGCTGGTCACTGGTCTCTGGTCACTGGTCAATGGTCTCTAGTCACTGGTCACTGGTCACAAATCACTGGTCACTTGTCACTGGTCCGTGGACAGTGGTCACTGGTCACTGGTCACAGGTCACTAGTCACTGGTCACGGGTCACTGGTCACCGGTCACTGGTCACTGGTCACTGGTCACTGGTCACTGGTCACTGGTCACAGGTCACTGGTCACATGTCACAGGTCACTGGTCACTGGTCACTGGTCACTGGTCAATGGTCACTGTCGCTGGACGCTGCTCACTGGTCACTGGTCAATGGTCTCTAGTCACTGGTCACTGGTCACAATTCACTGGTAACTTGTCACTGGTCAGTGGTCAGTGGTCACTGGTCAATGGTCACTGGCCACAAGTCACTGGTCACTGGTCACTGGTCACTAGTCACTGGTCACTGGTCACAATTCACTGGTCACTTGTCACTGGTCAGTTGTCAGTGGTCACTGGTCACTGGTTACAGGTCACTAGTCACTGGTCATATGTCACTGGTCACTGGTCACTGGCCACTGGTCACTGGTCACTGGTCACAGGTCACTGGTCACTGGTCAGTAGTCAGTGGTCACTGGTCACTGGTCACTGGTCACTGGTCACTGGTCACAGGTCACTGGTCACTGGTCACTGGTCACAGGTCACTGGTCACTTGTCAATGGTCACAGTCGCTGGTCACTTGTCTCTGGTCACGGGTCACTGGTCACTAGTCACTGGTCACTGGTCACTGGTCACTGGTCACTGGTCACAGGTCACTGGTTACCTGTCACTGGTCACTGGTCACTGGTCAATGGTCACTGTCGCTGGTCACTGGTCACATGTTACTGGTCACTGGTCACTTGTCTCTAGTCACTGGTCACTGGTCACAATTCACTGGTCACTTGTCACTTGTCAGTGGTCAGTGGTCACTGGTCACTGGTCACAGGTCACTAGTCACTTGTCACAGGTCACAAGTCACTGGTCACTGGTCACTGGTCACTGGTCACTGGTCACTGGTCACTGGTCACTGGTCACAGGTCACTGGTCACTGGTCACTGGTCAGTAGTCAGTGGTCACTGGTCACTGGCCACTAGTCACAGGTCACTGGTCACAAGTCACTGGTCACGGGCCACTGGTCACTAGTCACAGATCACTGGTCAGTAGTCAGTGGTCACTGGACACTGCTCACTGGTCACTGGTCACTGGTCACAGGTCACTGGTCACTGGTCACTGGTCACTGGTCACTGGTCACTGGTCACTGGTCACTGGTCATAGGTCACTGGTCACCTGTCACTGGTCACTGGTCACTGGTCACTGGTCATTGTTCAATGGTCACTGTCGCTGGTCACTGGTCACTGGTCACTGGTCACTGGTCACTGGTCACTGGTCACAGATCACTGGTCACTAGTCACTAGTCACTGGTCACTGGTCACTGGTCACTTTTCAGGGGTCACTGGTAACTGGTCACTGGTCAGTGGTCACAGGTCACTAGTCACTGGTCACAAGTCACTGGTCACTGGTCACTGGTCACTGGTCACTGGTCACTGGTCACTGGTCACTGGTCACTGGTCACAGGTCACTGGTCAGCTGTCACTGGTCACTGGTCACTGGTCACTGGTCACTGGTCACTGGTCAATGTTCACTGTCGCTGGTCACTAGTCACTGGTCACTGGTCACAGGTCACTAATCACTGGTCACTGGTCACTGGTCACTGGTCACTGGTCACTGGTCACAGGTCACTGGTCACTGGTCAGTAATCAGTGGTCACTGGTCACTGGTCATAGGTCACTGGTCACCTGTCACTGGTCACTGGTCACTGGTCACTGGTCACTGGTCAATGGTCACTGTCGCTGGTCACTGGTCACTGGTCACTGGTCACTGGTCACTGGTCACTGGTCATAGGTCACTGGTCACTGGTCACTGGTCACTGGTCACTGGTCATAGGTCACTGGTCACCTGTCACTGGTCACTGGTCACTGGTCACTGGTCACTGGTCATAGGTCACTGGTCACCTGTCACTGGTCACTTTTCAGGGGTCACTGGTAACTGGTCACTGGTCAGTGGTCACGATTCACAATTCACTGGTCACTGGTCACTGGTCACTGGTCATAGGTCACTGGTCACCTGTCACTGGTCACTGGTCACTGGTCACTGGTCACTGGTCATTGGTCACTGGTCACTGGTCACTGGTCACAGGTCACTGGTCACTAGTCACTGGTCACAGGTCACTGGTCACTTTTCAGGGGTCACTGTTCACTGGTCACTGGTCAGTGGTCACGGTTCACTATTCACTGGTCACGGGTCACTGGTCACTGGTCACTGGTCACTGGTCAATGGTCACTGTCGCTGGTCACTGGTCACTGGTCACTGGTCACTGGCCACTAGTCACTGGTCAGTGGTCTCTGGTCACTGGTCACGGGTCACTGGTCACTAGTCACTGGTCACTGGTCACTGGTCACTGGTCATAGGTCGCTGGTCACCTGTCACTGGTCACTGGTCACTGGTCACTGGTCATTGTTCAATGGTCACTGTCGCTGGTCACTGGTCACTGGTCAGTGGTCACAGATCACTGGTCACTAGTCACTAGTCACTGGTCACTGGTCACTGGTCACTTTTCAGGGGTCACTGGTAACTGGTCACTGGTCAGTGGTCACAGGTCACTAGTCACTGGTCACAAGTCACTGGTCACTGGTCACTGGTCACTGGTCACTGGTCACTGGTCACTGGTCACAGGTCACTGGTCAGCTGTCACTGGTCACTGGTCACTGGTCACTGGTCACTGGTCACTGGTCAATGTTCACTGTCGCTGGTCACTAGTCACTGGTCACTGGTCACTAGTCACTGGTCACAAGTCACTGGTCACTGGTCACGGGTCACTGGTCACTGGTCACTGGTCACTGGTCACTGGTCACTGGTCACTATTCACTGGTCACTGGTCACTGGGCACATTGCAGGGGTCACTGGTCACAGGTCACTGGTCACTGGTCACGGGTCACATGTCACGGGTCACTGGTCACTGGTCGCTGGTCACTAGTCACTGGTCACAAGTCACTTGTCAGTAGGCAGTGGTCGCTGGTCACTGGTCACGGGTCACTGGTCACTGGTCACTGGTCACTGGTCACTGGTCACAGGTCACTGGTCAGCTGTCACTGGTCACTGGTCACTGGTCACTGGTCACTGGTCACTGGTCAATGTTCACTGTCGCTGGTCACTAGTCACTGGTCACTGGTCACTAGTCACTGGTCACAAGTCACTGGTCACTGGTCACTGGTCAGTGGTCTCTGGTCACTGGTCACTGGTCACTGGTAACTGGTCACTGGTCAGTGGTCACAGGTCACTAGTCAATGGTCACAAGTCACTGGTCACTGGTCACTGGTCACTGGTCACTGGTCAGCTGTCACTGGTCACTGGTCACTGGTCACTGGTCACTGGTCACTGGTCACAGGTCACTGGTCACCTGTCACTGGTCACTGGTAACTGGTCACTGGTCAATGGTCACAGTCGCTGGGCACTGGTCACTGGTCACTGGTCTCTGTTCTCTAGTCACTGGTCACTGGTCACAATTCACTGGTCACTTGTCACTGGTCCGTGGACAGTGGTCACTGGTCACTGGTCACAGGTCACTAGGCACTGGTCACGGGTCACTGGTCACCGGTCACTGGTCACTGGTCACTGGTCACTGGTCACTGGTCACTGGTCACAGGTCACTGGTCACATGTCACAGGTCACTGGTCATAGGTCACTGGTCACCTGTCACCGGTCACTGGTCACTGGTCACTGGTCACTGGTCATTGGTCAATGGTCACTGTCGCTGGTCACTGGTCACTGGTCACTGGTCACTGGTCACTGGTCACAGGTCACTGGTTACCTGTCACTGGTCACTGGTCACTGGTCAATGGTCACTGTCGCTGGTCACTGGTCACATGTTACTGGTCACTGGTCACTTGTCTCTAGTCACTGGTCACTGGTCACAATTCACTGGTCACTTGTCACTGGTCAGTGGTCAGTGGTCACTGGTCACTGGTCACAGGTCACTAGTCACATGTCACAGGTCACAAGTCACTGGTCACTGGTCACTGGTCACTGGTCACTGGTCACTGGTCACTGGTCACTGGTCACAGGTCACAAGTCACTGGTCACGGGCCACTGGTCACTAGTCACAGATCACTGGTCACTGGTCACTGGTCACTGGTCACTGCTCACTGGTCACAAGTCACTGGTCACTGGTCACTCGTCACTGGTCACTGGTCACAGGTCACTGGTCACCTGTCACTGGTCACTGGTCACTGGTCACAGGTCACTGGTCACTATTCACTGGTCACTGGTCACTGGTCACTTTTCAGGGGTCACTGGTCACTGGTCACTGGTCAGTGGTCACGGTTCACTATTCACTGGTCACTGGTCACTGGTCACTGGTCACTGGTCACTGGTCACTGGTCACTGGTCAATGGTCACTGTCGCTGGTCACTGGTCACTGATCACTGGTCACTGGCCACTAGTCACTGGTCAGTGGTCTCTGGTCACTGGTCACGGGTCACTGGTCACTAGTCACTGGTCACTGGTCACTGGTCACTGGTCACTGGTCACTGGTCATAGGTCACTGGTCACCTGTCACTGGTCACTGGTCACTGGTCACTGGTCATTGTTCAATGGTCACTGTCGCTGGTCACTGGTCACTGGTCACTGGTCACTGGTCACAGATCACTGGTCACTAGTCACTAGTCACTGGTCACTGGTCACTGGTCACTTTTCAGGGGTCACTGGTAACTGGTCACTGGTCAGTGGTCACAGGTCACTAGTCAATGGTCACAAGTCACTGGTCACTGGTCACTGGTCACTGGTCACTGGTCAGCTGTCACTGGTCACTGGTCACTGGTCACTGGTCACTGGTCACTGGTCAATGTTCACTGTCGCTGGTCACTAGTCACTGGTCACTGGTCACAGGTCACTAGTCACTGGTCACTGGTGACTGGTCACTGGTCACTGGTCACTGGTCACAGGTCACTGGTCACTGGTCAGTAATCAGTGGTCACTGGTCACTGGTCAGTAATCAGTGGTCACTGGTCACTGCTCATAGGTCACTGGTCACCTGTCACTGGTCACTGGTCACTGGTCACTGGTCACTGGTCACTGGTCAATGGTCACTGTCGCTGGTCACTGGGCACTGGTCACTGGTCACTGGCCACTAGTCACTGGTCACTGGTCACTGGTCACAGGTCACTGGTCACTAGTCACTGGTCACAGGTCACTGGTCACTTTTCAGGGGTCACTGGTAACTGGTCACTGGTCAGTGGTCACAGGTCACTAGTCACTGGTCACAAGTCACTGGTCACTGGTCACTGGTCACTGGTCACTGGTCACTGGTCACTGGTCACAGGTCACTGGTCAGCTGTCACTGGTCACTGGTCACTGGTCACTGGTCACTGGTCACTGGTCAATGTTCACTGTCGCTGGTCACTAGTCACTGGTCACTGGTCACTAGTCACTGGTCACAAGTCACTGGTCACTGGTCACGGGTCACTGGTCACTGGTCACTGGTCACTGGTCACTGGTCACTGGTCACTATTCACTGGTCACTGGTCACTGGGCACATTGCAGGGGTCACTGGTCACAGGTCACTGGTCACTGGTCACGGGTCACATGTCACGGGTCACTGGTCACTGGTCGCTGGTCACTAGTCACTGGTCACAAGTCACTTGTCAGTAGGCAGTGGTCGCTGGTCACTGGTCACGGGTCACTGGTCACTGGTCACTGGTCACTGGTCACAGGTCACTGGTCAGCTGTCACTGGTCACTGGTCACTGGTCACTGGTCACTGGTCACTGGTCAATGTTCACTGTCGCTGGTCACTAGTCACTGGTCACTGGTCACTAGTCACTGGTCACAAGTCACTGGTCACTGGTCACTGGTCAGTGGTCTCTGGTCACTGGTCACTGGTCACTGGTAACTGGTCACTGGTCAGTGGTCACAGGTCACTAGTCAATGGTCACAAGTCACTGGTCACTGGTCACTGGTCACTGGTCACTGGTCAGCTGTCACTGGTCACTGGTCACTGGTCACTGGTCACTGGTCACTGGTCACAGGTCACTGGTCACCTGTCACTGGTCACAGGTAACTGGTCACTGGTCAATGGTCACAGTCGCTGGGCACTGGTCACTGGTCACTGGTCTCTGTTCTCTAGTCACTGGTCACTGGTCACAATTCACTGGTCACTTGTCACTGGTCCGTGGACAGTGGTCACTGGTCACTGGTCACAGGTCACTAGGCACTGGTCACGGGTCACTGGTCACCGGTCACTGGTCACTGGTCACTGGTCACTGGTCACTGGTCACTGGTCACAGGTCACTGGTCACATGTCACAGGTCACTGGTCATAGGTCACTGGTCACCTGTCACCGGTCACTGGTCACTGGTCACTGGTCACTGGTCATTGGTCAATGGTCACTGTCGCTGGTCACTGGTCACTGGTCACTGGTCACTGGTCACTGGTCACAGGTCACTGGTTACCTGTCACTGGTCACTGGTCACTGGTCAATGGTCACTGTCGCTGGTCACTGGTCACATGTTACTGGTCACTGGTCACTTGTCTCTAGTCACTGGTCACTGGTCACAATTCACTGGTCACTTGTCACTGGTCAGTGGTCAGTGGTCACTGGTCACTGGTCACAGGTCACTAGTCACATGTCACAGGTCACAAGTCACTGGTCACTGGTCACTGGTCACTGGTCACTGGTCACTGGTCACTGGTCACTGGTCACAGGTCACAAGTCACTGGTCACGGGCCACTGGTCACTAGTCACAGATCACTGGTCACTGGTCACTGCTCACTGGTCACAAGTCACTGGTCACTGGTCACTCGTCACTGGTCACTGGTCACAGGTCACTGGTCACCTGTCACTGGTCACTGGTCACTGGTCACAGGTCACTGGTCACTATTCACTGGTCACTGGTCACTGGTCACTTTTCAGGGGTCACTGGTCACTGGTCACTGGTCAGTGGTCACGGTTCACTATTCACTGGTCACTGGTCACTGGTCACTGGTCACTGGTCACTGGTCACTGGTCACTGGTCAATGGTCACTGTCGCTGGTCACTGGTCACTGATCACTGGTCACTGGCCACTAGTCACTGGTCAGTGGTCTCTGGTCACTGGTCACGGGTCACTGGTCACTAGTCACTGGTCACTGGTCACTGGTCACTGGTCACTGGTCACTGGTCATAGGTCACTGGTCACCTGTCACTGGTCACTGGTCACTGGTCACTGGTCATTGTTCAATGGTCACTGTCGCTGGTCACTGGTCACTGGTCACTGGTCACTGGTCACAGATCACTGGTCACTAGTCACTAGTCACTGGTCACTGGTCACTGGTCACTTTTCAGGGGTCACTGGTAACTGGTCACTGGTCAGTGGTCACAGGTCACTAGTCAATGGTCACAAGTCACTGGTCACTGGTCACTGGTCACTGGTCACTGGTCAGCTGTCACTGGTCACTGGTCACTGGTCACTGGTCACTGGTCACTGGTCAATGTTCACTGTCGCTGGTCACTAGTCACTGGTCACTGGTCACAGGTCACTAGTCACTGGTCACTGGTGACTGGTCACTGGTCACTGGTCACTGGTCACAGGTCACTGGTCACTGGTCAGTAATCAGTGGTCACTGGTCACTGGTCAGTAATCAGTGGTCACTGGTCACTGCTCATAGGTCACTGGTCACCTGTCACTGGTCACTGGTCACTGGTCACTGGTCACTGGTCACTGGTCACTGGTCAATGGTCACTGTCGCTGGTCACTGGGCACTGGTCACTGGTCACTGGCCACTAGTCACTGGTCACTGGTCACTGGTCACAGGTCACTGGTCACTAGTCACTGGTCACAGGTCACTGGTCACTTTTCAGGGGTCACTGTTCACTGGTCACTGGTCACTGGTCACTGGTCACAGGTCACTGGTCACTGGTCACTGGTCACTGGTCACTGGTCACTGGTCACTGGTCACTGGTCACTGGTCACTGGTCACTGGTCACTGGTCACAGGTCACTGGTCACCTGTCACTGGTCACTGGTCACTGGTCACTGGTCACAGGTCACTGGTCACTGGTCATATGTCACTGGTCACCTGTCACTGGTCACCTGTCACTTGTCACTGGTCACTGGACACTGGTCATTTTTCAATGGGCACTGTCGCTGGTCACTGGTCACTGGTCACTGGTCACAGATCACTGGTCACTAGTCACTGGTCACTGGTCACTTTTCAGG
Organism: Andrena bucephala; assembly: GCA_947577245.1. Lineage (NCBI taxonomy): Eukaryota > Metazoa > Arthropoda > Insecta > Hymenoptera > Andrenidae > Andrena > Andrena bucephala. The sequence continues at coordinate 26,283,372 of OX387716.1, read as the reverse complement.
GGTCACTGGTAACTGGTCACGGGTCAGTGGTCACGATTCACAATTCACTGGTCACTGGTCACTGGTCACTGGTCATAGGTCACTGGTCACCTGTCACCGGTCACTGGTCACTGGTCACTGGTCACTGGTCATTGGTCAATGGTCACTGTCGCTGGTCACTGGTCTCTGGTCACTGGTCAATGGTCTCTAGTCACTGGTCACTGGTCACAAATCACTGGTCACTTGTCACTGGTCCGTGGACAGTGGTCACTGGTCACTGGTCACAGGTCACTAGTCACTGGTCACGGGTCACTGGTCACCGGTCACTGGTCACTGGTCACTGGTCACTGGTCACTGGTCACTGGTCACAGGTCACTGGTCACATGTCACAGGTCACTGGTCACTGGTCACTGGTCACTGGTCAATGGTCACTGTCGCTGGACGCTGGTCACTGGTCACTGGTCAATGGTCTCTAGTCACTGGTCACTGGTCACAATTCACTGGTAACTTGTCACTGGTCAGTGGTCAGTGGTCACTGGTCAATGGTCACTGGCCACAAGTCACTGGTCACTGGTCACTGGTCACTAGTCACTGGTCACTGGTCACAATTCACTGGTCACTTGTCACTGGTCAGTTGTCAGTGGTCACTGGTCACTGGTTACATGTCACTAGTCACTGGTCACTGGTCATATGTCACTGGTCACTGGTCACTGGCCACTGGTCACTGGTCACTGGTCACAGGTCACTGGTCACTGGTCAGTAGTCAGTGGTCACTGGTCACTGGTCACTGGTCACAGGTCACTGGTCACTGGTCACTGGTCACAGGTCACTGGTCACTTGTCAATGGTCACAGTCGCTGGTCACTTGTCTCTGGTCACGGGTCACTGGTCACTAGTCACTGGTCACTGGTCACTGGTCACTGGTCACTGGTCACATGTCACTGGTTACCTGTCACTGGTCACTGGTCACTGGTCAATGGTCACTGTCGCTGGTCACTGGTCACATGTTACTGGTCACTGGTCACTTGTCTCTAGTCACTGGTCACTGGTCACAATTCACTGGTCACTTGCCACTTGTCAGTGGTCAGTGGTCACTGGTCACTGGTCACAGGTCACTAGTCACTTGTCACAGGTCACAAGTCACTGGTCACTGGTCACTGGTCACTGGTCACTGGTCACTGGTCACTGGTCACTGGTCACAGGTCACTGGTCACTGGTCAGTAGTCAGTGGTCACTGGTCACTGGCCACTAGTCACTGGTCACTGGTCACAAGTCACTGGTCACGGGCCACTGGTCACTAGTCACAGATCACTGGTCAGTAGTCAGTGGTCACTGGACACTGCTCACTGGTCACTGGTCACTGGTCACAGGTCACTGGTCACTAGTCACTGGTCACTGGTCACTGGTCACTGGTCACTGGTCACTGGTCATAGGTCACTGGTCACCTGTCACTGGTCACTGGTCACTGGTCACTGGTCATTGTTCAATGGTCACTGTCGCTGGTCACTGGTCACTGGTCACTGGTCACTGGTCACTGGTCACTGGTCACAGATCACTGGTCACTAGTCACTAGTCACTGGTCACTGGTCACTGGTCACTTTTCAGGGGTCACTGGTAACTGGTCACTGGTCAGTGGTCACAGGTCACTAGTCACTGGTCACAAGTCACTGGTCACTGGTCACTGGTCACTGGTCACTGGTCACTGGTCACTGGTCACTGGTCACAGGTCACTGGTCAGCTGTCACTGGTCACTGGTCACTGGTCACTGGTCACTGGTCACTGGTCAATGTTCACTGTCGCTGGTCACTAGTCACTGGTCACTGGTCACAGGTCACTAATCACTGGTCACTGGTCACTGGTCACTGGTCACTGGTCACTGGTCACAGGTCACTGGTCACTGGTCAGTAATCAGTGGTCACTGGTCACTGGTCATAGGTCACTGGTCACCTGTCACTGGTCACTGGTCACTGGTCACTGGTCACTGGTCAATGGTCACTGTCGCTGGTCACTGGTCACTGGTCACTGGTCACTGGTCACTGGTCACTGGTCACTGGTCATAGGTCACTGGTCACTGGTCACTGGTCACTGGTCACTGGTCATAGGTCACTGGTCACCTGTCACTGGTCACTGGTCACTGGTCACTGGTCATTGTTCAATGGTCACTGTCGCTGGTCACTGGTCACTGGTCACTGGTCACTGGTCACAGATCACTGGTCACTAGTCACTGGTCACTGGTCACTTTTCAGGGGTCACTGGTAACTGGTCACTGGTCAGTGGTCACGATTCACAATTCACTGGTCACTGGTCACTGGTCACTGGTCATTGTTCAATGGTCACTGTCGCTGGTCACTGGTCACTGGTCACTGGTCACTGGTCACTGGTCACTGGTCACAGATCACTGGTCACTAGTCACTAGTCACTGGTCACTGGTCACTGGTCACTTTTCAGGGGTCACTGGTAACTGGTCACTGGTCAGTGGTCACAGGTCACTAGTCACTGGTCACAAGTCACTGGTCACTGGTCACTGGTCACTGGTCACTGGTCACTGGTCACTGGTCACTGGTCACAGGTCACTGGTCAGCTGTCACTGGTCACTGGTCACTGGTCATTGGTCACTGGTCACTGGTCAATGTTCACTGTCGCTGGTCACTAGTCACTGGTCACTGGTCACAGGTCACTAATCACTGGTCACTGGTCACTGGTCACTGGTCACTGGTCACTGGTCACAGGTCACTGGTCACTGGTCAGTAATCAGTGGTCACTGGTCACTGGTCATAGGTCACTGGTCACCTGTCACTGGTCACTGGTCACTGGTCACTGGTCACTGGTCAATGGTCACTGTCGCTGGTCACTGGTCACTGGTCACTTGTCACTGGTCACTGGTCACTGGTCACTGGTCATAGGTCACTGGTCACTGGTCACTGGTCACTGGTCACTGGTCATAGGTCACTGGTCACCTGTCACTGGTCACTGGTCACTGGTCACTGGTCATTGTTCAATGGTCACTGTCGCTGGTCACTGGTCACTGGTCACTGGTCACTGGTCACAGATCACTGGTCACTAGTCACTGGTCACTGGTCACTTTTCAGGGGTCACTGGTAACTGGTCACTGGTCAGTGGTCACGATTCACAATTCACTGGTCACTGGTCACTGGTCACTGGTCATAGGTCACTGGTCACCTGTCACTGGTCACTGGTCACTGGTCACTGGTCACTGGTCATTGGTCAATGGTCACTGTCGCTGGTCACTGGTCACTGGTCACTGGTCAATGGTCTCTAGTCACTGGTCACTGGTCACAAGTCACTGGTCACTGGTCACTGGTCACTGGTCACTGGTCACAGGTCACTAGTCACTTGTCACAGGTCACAAGTCACTGGTCACTGGTCACTGGTCACTGGTCACTGGTCACTGGTCACTGGTCACTGGTCACAGGTCACTGGTCACTGGTCAGTAGTCAGTGGTCACTGGTCACTGGTCACTGGTCACTGGCCACGAGTCACTGGTCACTGGTCACAAGTCACTGGTCACTGGTCACAGGTCACTAGTCACTGGTCACGGGCCACTGGTCACTAGTCACAGATCACTGGTCAGTAGTCAGTGGTCACTGGTCACTGCTCACTGGTCACTGGTCACTGGTCACTGGTCACTGGTCACTGGTCACAGGTCACTGGTCACTATTCACTGGTCACTGGTCACTGGTCACTTTTCAGGGGTCACTGGTCACTGGTCACTGGTCAGTGGTCACGGTTCACTATTCACTGGTCACTGGTCACTGGTCACTGGTCACTGGTCACTGGTCACTGGTCACAGGTCACTGGTCACTAGTCACTGGTCACAGGTCACTGGTCACTTTTCAGGGGTCACTGTTCACTGGTCACTGGTCAGTGGTCACGGTTCACTATTCACTGGTCACGGGTCACTGGTCACTGGTCACTGGTCACTGGTCAATGGTCACTGTCGCTGGTCACTGGTCACTGGTCACTGGTCACTGGCCACTAGTCACTGGTCAGTGGTCTCTGGTCACTGGTCACGGGTCACTGGTCACTAGTCACTGGTCACTGGTCACTGGTCACTGGTCATAGGTCGCTGGTCACCTGTCACTGGTCACTGGTCACTGGTCACTGGTCATTGTTCAATGGTCACTGTCGCTGGTCACTGGTCACTGGTCAGTGGTCACAGATCACTGGTCACTAGTCACTAGTCACTGGTCACTGGTCACTGGTCACTTTTCAGGGGTCACTGGTAACTGGTCACTGGTCAGTGGTCACAGGTCACTAGTCACTGGTCACAAGTCACTGGTCACTGGTCACTGGTCACTGGTCACTGGTCACTGGTCACTGGTCACAGGTCACTGGTCAGCTGTCACTGGTCACTGGTCACTGGTCACTGGTCACTGGTCACTGGTCACTGGTCACTGGTCACTGCTCACTGGTCACAAGTCACTGGTCACTGGTCACTGGTCACTGGTCACTGGTCACAGGTCACTGGTCACCTGTCACTGGTCACTGGTCACTGGTCACAGGTCACTGGTCACTATTCACTGGTCACTGGTCACTGGTCACTTTTCAGGGGTCACTGGTCACTGGTCACTGGTCAGTGGTCACGGTTCACTATTCACTGGTCACTGGTCACTGGTCACTGGTCACTGGTCACTGGTCACTGGTCACAGGTCACTGGTCACTGGTCACTGGTCACTGGTCACTGGTCACTGGTCACTGGTCACTGGTCAATGGTCACTGTCGCTGGTCACTGGTCACTGATCACTGGTCACTGGCCACTAGTCACTGGTCAGTGGTCTCTGGTCACTGGTCACGGGTCACTGGTCACTAGTCACTGGTCACTGGTCACTGGTCACTGGTCACTGGTCACTGGTCATAGGTCACTGGTCACCTGTCACTGGTCACTGGTCACTGGTCACTGGTCATTGTTCAATGGTCACTGTCGCTGGTCACTGGTCACTGGTCACTGGTCACTGGTCACAGATCACTGGTCACTAGTCACTAGTCACTGGTCACTGGTCACTGGTCACTTTTCAGGGGTCACTGGTAACTGGTCACTGGTCAGTGGTCACAGGTCACTAGTCAATGGTCACAAGTCACTGGTCACTGGTCACTGGTCACTGGTCACTGGTCAGCTGTCACTGGTCACTGGTCACTGGTCACTGGTCACTGGTCACTGGTCAATGTTCACTGTCGCTGGTCACTAGTCACTGGTCACTGGTCACAGGTCACTAGTCACTGGTCACTGGTGACTGGTCACTGGTCACTGGTCACTGGTCACAGGTCACTGGTCGCTGGTCAGTAATCAGTGGTCACTGGTCACTGCTCATAGGTCACTGGTCACTGGTCACTGGTCACTGGTCACTGGTCAATGGTCACTGTCGCTGGTCACTGGGCACTGGTCACTGGTCACTGGCCACTAGTCACTGGTCACTGGTCACTGGTCAGTGGTCTCTGGTCACTGGTCACTGGTAACTGGTCACTGGTCAGTGGTCACAGGTCACTAGTCAATGGTCACAAGTCACTGGTCACTGGTCACTGGTCACTGGTCACTGGTCAGCTGTCACTGGTCACTGGTCACTGGTCACTGGTCACTGGTCACTGGTCACAGGTCACTGGTCACCTGTCACTGGTGACTGGTAACTGGTCACTGGTCAATGGTCACAGTCGCTGGGCACTGGTCACTGGTCACTGGTCTCTGTTCTCTAGTCACTGGTCACTGGTCACAATTCACTGGTCACTTGTCACTGGTCCGTGGACAGTGGTCACTGGTCACTGGTCACAGGTCACTAGTCACTGGTCACGGGTCACTGGTCACCGGTCACTGGTCACTGGTCACTGGTCACTGGTCACTGGTCACTGGTCACAGGTCACTGGTCACATGTCACAGGTCACTGGTCATAGGTCACTGTTCACCTGTCACCGGTCACTGGTCACTGGTCACTGGTCACTGGTCATTGGTCAATGGTCACTGTCGCTGGTCACTGGTCACTGGTCACTGGTCACTGGTCACTGGTCACAGGTCACTGGTTACCTGTCACTGGTCACTGGTCACTGGTCAATGGTCACTGTCGCTGGTCACTGGTCACATGTTACTGGTCACTGGTCACTTGTCTCTAGTCACTGGTCACTGGTCACAATTCACTGGTCACTTGTCACTGGTCAGTGGTCAGTGGTCACTGGTCACTGGTCACAGGTCACTAGTCACATGTCACAGGTCACAAGTCACTGGTCACTGGTCACTGGTCACTGGTCACTGGTCACTGGTCACTGGTCACTGGTCACAGGTCACAAGTCACTGGTCACGGGCCACTGGTCACTAGTCACAGATCACTGGTCACTGGTCACTGGTCACTGGTCACTGCTCACTGGTCACAAGTCACTGGTCACTGGTCACTCGTCACTGGTCACTGGTCACAGGTCACTGGTCACCTGTCACTGGTCACTGGTCACTGGTCACAGGTCACTGGTCACTATTCACTGGTCACTGGTCACTGGTCACTTTTCAGGGGTCACTGGTCACTGGTCACTGGTCAGTGGTCACGGTTCACTATTCACTGGTCACTGGTCACTGGTCACTGGTCACTGGTCACTGGTCACTGGTCACTGGTCAATGGTCACTGTCGCTGGTCACTGGTCACTGATCACTGGTCACTGGCCACTAGTCACTGGTCAGTGGTCTCTGGTCACTGGTCACGGGTCACTGGTCACTAGTCACTGGTCACTGGTCACTGGTCACTGGTCACTGGTCACTGGTCATAGGTCACTGGTCACCTGTCACTGGTCACTGGTCACTGGTCACTGGTCATTGTTCAATGGTCACTGTCGCTGGTCACTGGTCACTGGTCACTGGTCACTGGTCACAGATCACTGGTCACTAGTCACTAGTCACTGGTCACTGGTCACTGGTCACTTTTCAGGGGTCACTGGTAACTGGTCACTGGTCAGTGGTCACAGGTCACTAGTCAATGGTCACAAGTCACTGGTCACTGGTCAGCTGTCACTGGTCACTGGTCACTGGTCACTGGTCACTGGTCACTGGTCAATGTTCACTGTCGCTGGTCACTAGTCACTGGTCACTGGTCACAGGTCACTAGTCACTGGTCACTGGTGACTGGTCACTGGTCACTGGTCACTGGTCACAGGTCACTGGTCACTGGTCAGTAATCAGTGGTCACTGGTCACTGCTCATAGGTCACTGGTCACCTGTCACTGGTCACTGGTCACTGGTCACTGGTCACTGGTCACTGGTCAATGGTCACTGTCGCTGGTCACTGGGCACTGGTCACTGGTCACTGGCCACTAGTCACTGGTCACTGGTCACTGGTCACAGGTCACTGGTCACTAGTCACTGGTCACAGGTCACTGGTCACTTTTCAGGGGTCACTGTTCACTGGTCACTGGTCACTGGTCACTGGTCACAGGTCACTGGTCACTGGTCACTGGTCACTGGTCACTGGTCACTGGTCACTGGTCACTGGTCACTGGTCACTGGTCACTGGTCACAGGTCACTGGTCACCTGTCACTGGTCACTGGTCACTGGTCACTGGTCACAGGTCACTGGTCACTGGTCATATGTCACTGGTCACCTGTCACTGGTCACCTGTCACTTGTCACTGGTCACTGGACACTGGTCATTTTTCAATGGGCACTGTCGCTGGTCACTTGTCACTGGTCACTGGTCACAGATCACTGGTCACTAGTCACTGGTCACTGGTCACTTTTCAGGGGTCACTGGTAACTGGTCACGGGTCAGTGGTCACGATTCACAATTCACTGGTCACTGGTCACTGGTCACTGGTCATAGGTCACTGGTCACCTGTCACCGGTCACTGGTCACTGGTCACTGGTCACTGGTCATTGGTCAATGGTCACTGTCGCTGGTCACTGGTCTCTGGTCACTGGTCAATGGTCTCTAGTCACTGGTCACTGGTCACAAATCACTGGTCACTTGTCACTGGTCCGTGGACAGTGGTCACTGGTCACTGGTCACAGGTCACTAGTCACTGGTCACGGGTCACTGGTCACCGGTCACTGGTCCCTGGTCACTGGTCACTGGTCACTGGTCACTGGTCACAGGTCACTGGTCACATGTCACAGGTCACTGGTCACTGGTCACTGGTCACTGGTCAATGGTCACTGTCGCTGGACGCTGGTCACTGGTCACTGGTCAATGGTCTCTAGTCACTGGTCACTGGTCACAATTCACTGGTAACTTGTCACTGGTCAGTGGTCAGTGGTCACTGGTCAATGGTCACTGGCCACAAGTCACTGGTCACTGGTCACTGGTCACTAGTCACTGGTCACTGGTCACAATTCACTGGTCACTTGTCACTGGTCAGTTGTCAGTGGTCACTGGTCACTGGTTACATGTCACTAGTCACTGGTCACTGGTCATATGTCACTGGTCACTGGTCACTGGCCACTGGTCACTGGTCACTGGTCACTGGTCACAGGTCACTGGTCACTGGTCACTGGTCACAGGTCACTGGTCACTTGTCAATGGTCACAGTCGCTGGTCACTTGTCTCTGGTCACGGGTCACTGGTCACTAGTTACTGGTCACTGGTCACTGGTCACAGGTCACTAGTCACTTGTCACAGGTCACAAGTCACTGGTCACTGGTCACTGGTCACTGGGCACTGGTCACTGGTCACTGGTCACTGGTCACAGGTCACTGGTCACTGGTCAGTAGTCAGTGGTCACTGGTCACTGGCCACTAGTCACTGGTCACTGGTCACAAGTCACTGGTCACGGGCCACTAATCACTGGTCACTGGTCACTGGTCACTGGTCACTGGTCACTGGTCACAGGTCACTGGTCACTGGTCAGTAATCAGTGGTCACTGGTCACTGGTCATAGGTCACTGGTCACCTGTCACTGGTCACTGGTCACTGGTCACTGGTCACTGGTCAATGGTCACTGTCGCTGGTCACTGGTCACTGGTCACTGGTCACTGGTCACTGGTCACTGGTCACTGGTCATAGGTCACTGGTCACTGGTCACTGGTCACTGGTCACTGGTCATAGGTCACTGGTCACCTGTCACTGGTCACTGGTCACTGGTCACTGGTCATTGTTCAATGGTCACTGTCGCTGGTCACTGGTCACTGGTCACTGGTCACTGGTCACAGATCACTGGTCACTAGTCACTGGTCACTGGTCACTTTTCAGGGGTCACTGGTAACTGGTCACTGGTCAGTGGTCACGATTCACAATTCACTGGTCACTGGTCACTGGTCACTGGTCATTGTTCAATGGTCACTGTCGCTGGTCACTGGTCACTGGTCACTGGTCACTGGTCACTGGTCACTGGTCACAGATCACTGGTCACTAGTCACTAGTCACTGGTCACTGGTCACTGGTCACTTTTCAGGGGTCACTGGTAACTGGTCACTGGTCAGTGGTCACAGGTCACTAGTCACTGGTCACAAGTCACTGGTCACTGGTCACTGGTCACTGGTCACTGGTCACTGGTCACTGGTCACTGGTCACAGGTCACTGGTCAGCTGTCACTGGTCACTGGTCACTGGTCACTGGTCACTGGTCACTGGTCAATGTTCACTGTCGCTGGTCACTAGTCACTGGTCACTGGTCACAGGTCACTAATCACTGGTCACTGGTCACTGGTCACTGGTCACTGGTCACTGGTCACAGGTCACTGGTCACTGGTCAGTAATCAGTGGTCACTGGTCACTGGTCATAGGTCACTGGTCACCTGTCACTGGTCACTGGTCACTGGTCACTGGTCACTGGTCAATGGTCACTGTCGCTGGTCACTGGTCACTGGTCACTTGTCACTGGTCACTGGTCACTGGTCACTGGTCATAGGTCACTGGTCACTGGTCACTGGTCACTGGTCACTGGTCATAGGTCACTGGTCACCTGTCACTGGTCACTGGTCACTGGTCACTGGTCATTGTTCAATGGTCACTGTCGCTGGTCACTGGTCACTGGTCACTGGTCACTGGTCACAGATCACTGGTCACTAGTCACTGGTCACTGGTCACTTTTCAGGGGTCACTGGTAACTGGTCACTGGTCAGTGGTCACGATTCACAATTCACTGGTCACTGGTCACTGGTCACTGGTCATAGGTCACTGGTCACCTGTCACTGGTCACTGGTCACTGGTCACTGGTCACTGGTCATTGGTCAATGGTCACTGTCGCTGGTCACTGGTCACTGGTCACTGGTCAATGGTCTCTAGTCACTGGTCACTGGTCACAAGTCACTGGTCACTGGTCACTGGTCACTGGTCACTGGTCACAGGTCACTAGTCACTTGTCACAGGTCACAAGTCACTGGTCACTGGTCACTGGTCACTGGTCACTGGTCACTGGTCACTGGTCACTGGTCACAGGTCACTGGTCACTGGTCAGTAGTCAGTGGTCACTGGTCACTGGTCACTGGTCACTGGCCACGAGTCACTGGTCACTGGTCACAAGTCACTGGTCACTGGTCACAGGTCACTAGTCACTGGTCACGGGCCACTGGTCACTAGTCACAGATCACTGGTCAGTAGTCAGTGGTCACTGGTCACTGCTCACTGGTCACTGGTCACTGGTCACTGGTCACTGGTCACTGGTCACAGGTCACTGGTCACTATTCACTGGTCACTGGTCACTGGTCACTTTTCAGGGGTCACTGGTCACTGGTCACTGGTCAGTGGTCACGGTTCACTATTCACTGGTCACTGGTCACTGGTCACTGGTCACTGGTCACTGGTCACTGGTCACAGGTCACTGGTCACTAGTCACTGGTCACAGGTCACTGGTCACTTTTCAGGGGTCACTGTTCACTGGTCACTGGTCAGTGGTCACGGTTCACTATTCACTGGTCACGGGTCACTGGTCACTGGTCACTGGTCACTGGTCAATGGTCACTGTCGCTGGTCACTGGTCACTGGTCACTGGTCACTGGCCACTAGTCACTGGTCAGTGGTCTCTGGTCACTGGTCACGGGTCACTGGTCACTAGTCACTGGTCACTGGTCACTGGTCACTGGTCATAGGTCGCTGGTCACCTGTCACTGGTCACTGGTCACTGGTCACTGGTCATTGTTCAATGGTCACTGTCGCTGGTCACTGGTCACTGGTCAGTGGTCACAGATCACTGGTCACTAGTCACTAGTCACTGGTCACTGGTCACTGGTCACTTTTCAGGGGTCACTGGTAACTGGTCACTGGTCAGTGGTCACAGGTCACTAGTCACTGGTCACAAGTCACTGGTCACTGGTCACTGGTCACTGGTCACTGGTCACTGGTCACTGGTCACAGGTCACTGGTCAGCTGTCACTGGTCACTGGTCACTGGTCACTGGTCACTGGTCACTGGTCACTGGTCACTGGTCACTGCTCACTGGTCACAAGTCACTGGTCACTGGTCACTGGTCACTGGTCACTGGTCACAGGTCACTGGTCACCTGTCACTGGTCACTGGTCACTGGTCACAGGTCACTGGTCACTATTCACTGGTCACTGGTCACTGGTCACTTTTCAGGGGTCACTGGTCACTGGTCACTGGTCAGTGGTCACGGTTCACTATTCACTGGTCACTGGTCACTGGTCACTGGTCACTGGTCACTGGTCACTGGTCACAGGTCACTGGTCACTGGTCACTGGTCACTGGTCACTGGTCACTGGTCACTGGTCACTGGTCAATGGTCACTGTCGCTGGTCACTGGTCACTGATCACTGGTCACTGGCCACTAGTCACTGGTCAGTGGTCTCTGGTCACTGGTCACGGGTCACTGGTCACTAGTCACTGGTCACTGGTCACTGGTCACTGGTCACTGGTCACTGGTCATAGGTCACTGGTCACCTGTCACTGGTCACTGGTCACTGGTCACTGGTCATTGTTCAATGGTCACTGTCGCTGGTCACTGGTCACTGGTCACTGGTCACTGGTCACAGATCACTGGTCACTAGTCACTAGTCACTGGTCACTGGTCACTGGTCACTTTTCAGGGGTCACTGGTAACTGGTCACTGGTCAGTGGTCACAGGTCACTAGTCAATGGTCACAAGTCACTGGTCACTGGTCACTGGTCACTGGTCACTGGTCAGCTGTCACTGGTCACTGGTCACTGGTCACTGGTCACTGGTCACTGGTCAATGTTCACTGTCGCTGGTCACTAGTCACTGGTCACTGGTCACAGGTCACTAGTCACTGGTCACTGGTGACTGGTCACTGGTCACTGGTCACTGGTCACAGGTCACTGGTCGCTGGTCAGTAATCAGTGGTCACTGGTCACTGCTCATAGGTCACTGGTCACTGGTCACTGGTCACTGGTCACTGGTCAATGGTCACTGTCGCTGGTCACTGGGCACTGGTCACTGGTCACTGGCCACTAGTCACTGGTCACTGGTCACTGGTCAGTGGTCTCTGGTCACTGGTCACTGGTAACTGGTCACTGGTCAGTGGTCACAGGTCACTAGTCAATGGTCACAAGTCACTGGTCACTGGTCACTGGTCACTGGTCACTGGTCAGCTGTCACTGGTCACTGGTCACTGGTCACTGGTCACTGGTCACTGGTCACAGGTCACTGGTCACCTGTCACTGGTGACTGGTAACTGGTCACTGGTCAATGGTCACAGTCGCTGGGCACTGGTCACTGGTCACTGGTCTCTGTTCTCTAGTCACTGGTCACTGGTCACAATTCACTGGTCACTTGTCACTGGTCCGTGGACAGTGGTCACTGGTCACTGGTCACAGGTCACTAGTCACTGGTCACGGGTCACTGGTCACCGGTCACTGGTCACTGGTCACTGGTCACTGGTCACTGGTCACTGGTCACAGGTCACTGGTCACATGTCACAGGTCACTGGTCATAGGTCACTGTTCACCTGTCACCGGTCACTGGTCACTGGTCACTGGTCACTGGTCATTGGTCAATGGTCACTGTCGCTGGTCACTGGTCACTGGTCACTGGTCACTGGTCACTGGTCACAGGTCACTGGTTACCTGTCACTGGTCACTGGTCACTGGTCAATGGTCACTGTCGCTGGTCACTGGTCACATGTTACTGGTCACTGGTCACTTGTCTCTAGTCACTGGTCACTGGTCACAATTCACTGGTCACTTGTCACTGGTCAGTGGTCAGTGGTCACTGGTCACTGGTCACAGGTCACTAGTCACATGTCACAGGTCACAAGTCACTGGTCACTGGTCACTGGTCACTGGTCACTGGTCACTGGTCACTGGTCACTGGTCACAGGTCACAAGTCACTGGTCACGGGCCACTGGTCACTAGTCACAGATCACTGGTCACTGGTCACTGGTCACTGGTCACTGCTCACTGGTCACAAGTCACTGGTCACTGGTCACTCGTCACTGGTCACTGGTCACAGGTCACTGGTCACCTGTCACTGGTCACTGGTCACTGGTCACAGGTCACTGGTCACTATTCACTGGTCACTGGTCACTGGTCACTTTTCAGGGGTCACTGGTCACTGGTCACTGGTCAGTGGTCACGGTTCACTATTCACTGGTCACTGGTCACTGGTCACTGGTCACTGGTCACTGGTCACTGGTCACTGGTCAATGGTCACTGTCGCTGGTCACTGGTCACTGATCACTGGTCACTGGCCACTAGTCACTGGTCAGTGGTCTCTGGTCACTGGTCACGGGTCACTGGTCACTAGTCACTGGTCACTGGTCACTGGTCACTGGTCACTGGTCACTGGTCATAGGTCACTGGTCACCTGTCACTGGTCACTGGTCACTGGTCACTGGTCATTGTTCAATGGTCACTGTCGCTGGTCACTGGTCACTGGTCACTGGTCACTGGTCACAGATCACTGGTCACTAGTCACTAGTCACTGGTCACTGGTCACTGGTCACTTTTCAGGGGTCACTGGTAACTGGTCACTGGTCAGTGGTCACAGGTCACTAGTCAATGGTCACAAGTCACTGGTCACTGGTCAGCTGTCACTGGTCACTGGTCACTGGTCACTGGTCACTGGTCACTGGTCAATGTTCACTGTCGCTGGTCACTAGTCACTGGTCACTGGTCACAGGTCACTAGTCACTGGTCACTGGTGACTGGTCACTGGTCACTGGTCACTGGTCACAGGTCACTGGTCACTGGTCAGTAATCAGTGGTCACTGGTCACTGCTCATAGGTCACTGGTCACCTGTCACTGGTCACTGGTCACTGGTCACTGGTCACTGGTCACTGGTCAATGGTCACTGTCGCTGGTCACTGGGCACTGGTCACTGGTCACTGGCCACTAGTCACTGGTCACTGGTCACTGGTCACAGGTCACTGGTCACTAGTCACTGGTCACAGGTCACTGGTCACTTTTCAGGGGTCACTGTTCACTGGTCACTGGTCACTGGTCACTGGTCACAGGTCACTGGTCACTGGTCACTGGTCACTGGTCACTGGTCACTGGTCACTGGTCACTGGTCACTGGTCACTGGTCACTGGTCACAGGTCACTGGTCACCTGTCACTGGTCACTGGTCACTGGTCACTGGTCACAGGTCACTGGTCACTGGTCATATGTCACTGGTCACCTGTCACTGGTCACCTGTCACTTGTCACTGGTCACTGGACACTGGTCATTTTTCAATGGGCACTGTCGCTGGTCACTTGTCACTGGTCACTGGTCACAGATCACTGGTCACTAGTCACTGGTCACTGGTCACTTTTCAGGGGTCACTGGTAACTGGTCACGGGTCAGTGGTCACGATTCACAATTCACTGGTCACTGGTCACTGGTCACTGGTCATAGGTCACTGGTCACCTGTCACCGGTCACTGGTCACTGGTCACTGGTCACTGGTCATTGGTCAATGGTCACTGTCGCTGGTCACTGGTCTCTGGTCACTGGTCAATGGTCTCTAGTCACTGGTCACTGGTCACAAATCACTGGTCACTTGTCACTGGTCCGTGGACAGTGGTCACTGGTCACTGGTCACAGGTCACTAGTCACTGGTCACGGGTCACTGGTCACCGGTCACTGGTCACTGGTCACTGGTCACTGGTCACTGGTCACTGGTCACAGGTCACTGGTCACATGTCACAGGTCACTGGTCACTGGTCACTGGTCACAGGTCAATGGTCACTGTCGCTGGACGCTGGTCACTGGTCACTGGTCAATGGTCTCTAGTCACTGGTCACTGGTCACAATTCACTGGTAACTTGTCACTGGTCAGTGGTCAGTGGTCACTGGTCAATGGTCACTGGCCACAAGTCACTGGTCACTGGTCACTGGTCACTAGTCACTGGTCACTGGTCACAATTCACTGGTCACTTGTCACTGGTCAGTTGTCAGTGGTCACTGGTCACTGGTTACATGTCACTAGTCACTGGTCACTGGTCATATGTCACTGGTCACTGGTCACTGGCCACTGGTCACTGGTCACTGGTCACTGGTCACAGGTCACTGGTCACTGGTCACTGGTCACAGGTCACTGGTCACTTGTCAATGGTCACAGTCGCTGGTCACTTGTCTCTGGTCACGGGTCACTGGTCACTAGTCACTGGTCACTGGTCACTGGTCACAGGTCACTAGTCACTTGTCACAGGTCACAAGTCACTGGTCACTGGTCACTGGTCACTGGTCACTGGTCACTGGTCACTGGTCACTGGTCACAGGTCACTGGTCACTGGTCAGTAGTCAGTGGTCACTGGTCACTGGCCACTAGTCACTGGTCACTGGTCACAAGTCACTGGTCACGGGCCACTGGTCACTAGTCACAGATCACTGGTCAGTAGTCAGTGGTCACTGGACACTGCTCACTGGTCACTGGTCACTGGTCACAGGTCACTGGTCACTAGTCACTGGTCACTGGTCACTGGTCACTGGTCACTGGTCACTGGTCATAGGTCACTGGTCACCTGTCACTGGTCACTGGTCACTGGTCACTGGTCATTGTTCAATGGTCACTGTCGCTGGTCACTGGTCACTGGTCACTGGTCACTGGTCACTGGTCACTGGTCACAGATCACTGGTCACTAGTCACTAGTCACTGGTCACTGGTCACTGGTCACTTTTCAGGGGTCACTGGTAACTGGTCACTGGTCAGTGGTCACAGGTCACTAGTCACTGGTCACAAGTCACTGGTCACTGGTCACTGGTCACTGGTCACTGGTCACTGGTCACTGGTCACTGGTCACAGGTCACTGGTCAGCTGTCACTGGTCACTGGTCACTGGTCACTGGTCACTGGTCACTGGTCAATGTTCACTGTCGCTGGTCACTAGTCACTGGTCACTAATCACTGGTCACTGGTCACTGGTCACTGGTCACTGGTCACTGGTCACAGGTCACTGGTCACTGGTCAGTAATCAGTGGTCACTGGTCACTGGTCATAGGTCACTGGTCACCTGTCACTGGTCACTGGTCACTGGTCACTGGTCACTGGTCAATGGTCACTGTCGCTGGTCACTGGTCACTGGTCACTGGTCACTGGTCACTGGTCACTGGTCACTGGTCATAGGTCACTGGTCACTGGTCACTGGTCACTGGTCACTGGTCATAGGTCACTGGTCACCTGTCACTGGTCACTGGTCACTGGTCACTGGTCATTGTTCAATGGTCACTGTCGCTGGTCACTGGTCACTGGTCACTGGTCACTGGTCACTGGTCACTGGTCACTGGTCAATGTTCACTGTCGCTGGTCACTAGTCACTGGTCACTAATCACTGGTCACTGGTCACTGGTCACTGGTCACTGGTCACTGGTCACAGGTCACTGGTCACTGGTCAGTAATCAGTGGTCACTGGTCACTGGTCATAGGTCACTGGTCACCTGTCACTGGTCACTGGTCACTGGTCACTGGTCACTGGTCAATGGTCACTGTCGCTGGTCACTGGTCACTGGTCACTGGTCACTGGTCACTGGTCACTGGTCACTGGTCATAGGTCACTGGTCACTGGTCACTGGTCACTGGTCACTGGTCATAGGTCACTGGTCACCTGTCACTGGTCACTGGTCACTGGTCACTGGTCATTGTTCAATGGTCACTGTCGCTGGTCACTGGTCACTGGTCACTGGTCACTGGTCACAGATCACTGGTCACTAGTCACTGGTCACTGGTCACTTTTCAGGGGTCACTGGTAACTGGTCACTGGTCAGTGGTCACGATTCACAATTCACTGGTCACTGGTCACTGGTCACTGGTCATAGGTCACTGGTCACCTGTCACTGGTCACTGGTCACTGGTCACTGGTCACTGGTCACTGGTCAGCTGTCACTGGTCACTGGTCACTGGTCACTGGTCACTGGTCACTGGTCAATGTTCACTGTCGCTGGTCACTAGTCACTGGTCACTGGTCACAGGTCACTAGTCACTGGTCACTGGTGACTGGTCACTGGTCACTGGTCACTGGTCACAGGTCACTGGTCACTGGTCAGTAATCAGTGGTCACTGGTCACTGGTCAGTAATCAGTGGTCACTGGTCACTGCTCATAGGTCACTGGTCACCTGTCACTGGTCACTGGTCACTGGTCACTGGTCACTGGTCACTGGTCACTGGTCAATGGTCACTGTCGCTGGTCACTGGGCACTGGTCACTGGTCACTGGCCACTAGTCACTGGTCACTGGTCACTGGTCACAGGTCACTGGTCACTAGTCACTGGTCACAGGTCACTGGTCACTTTTCAGGGGTCACTGTTCACTGGTCACTGGTCACTGGTCACTGGTCACAGGTCACTGGTCACTGGTCACTGGTCACTGGTCACTGGTCACTGGTCACTGGTCACTGGTCACTGGTCACTGGTCACTGGTCACAGGTCACTGGTCACCTGTCACTGGTCACTGGTCACTGGTCACTGGTCACAGGTCACTGGTCACTGGTCATATGTCACTGGTCACCTGTCACTGGTCACCTGTCACTTGTCACTGGTCACTGGACACTGGTCATTTTTCAATGGGCACTGTCGCTGGTCACTGGTCACTGGTCACTGGTCACAGATCACTGGTCACTAGTCACTGGTCACTGGTCACTTTTCAGGGGTCACTGGTAACTGGTCACGGGTCAGTGGTCACGATTCACAATTCACTGGTCACTGGTCACTGGTCACTGGTCATAGGTCACTGGTCACCTGTCACCGGTCACTGGTCACTGGTCACTGGTCACTGGTCATTGGTCAATGGTCACTGTCGCTGGTCACTGGTCTCTGGTCACTGGTCAATGGTCTCTAGTCACTGGTCACTGGTCACAAATCACTGGTCACTTGTCACTGGTCCGTGGACAGTGGTCACTGGTCACTGGTCACAGGTCACTAGTCACTGGTCACGGGTCACTGGTCACCGGTCACTGGTCACTGGTCACTGGTCACTGGTCACTGGTCACTGGTCACAGGTCACTGGTCACATGTCACAGGTCACTGGTCACTGGTCACTGGTCACTGGTCAATGGTCACTGTCGCTGGACGCTGGTCACTGGTCACTGGTCAATGGTCTCTAGTCACTGGTCACTGGTCACAATTCACTGGTAACTTGTCACTGGTCAGTGGTCAGTGGTCACTGGTCAATGGTCACTGGCCACAAGTCACTGGTCACTGGTCACTGGTCACTAGTCACTGGTCACTGGTCACAATTCACTGGTCACTTGTCACTGGTCAGTTGTCAGTGGTCACTGGTCACTGGTTACATGTCACTAGTCACTGGTCACTGGTCATATGTCACTGGTCACTGGTCACTGGCCACTGGTCACTGGTCACTGGTCACAGGTCACTGGTCACTGGTCAGTAGTCAGTGGTCACTGGTCACTGGTCACTGGTCACAGGTCACTGGTCACTGGTCACTGGTCACAGGTCACTGGTCACTTGTCAATGGTCACAGTCGCTGGTCACTTGTCTCTGGTCACGGGTCACTGGTCACTAGTCACTGGTCACTGGTCACTGGTCACTGGTCACTGGTCACATGTCACTGGTTACCTGTCACTGGTCACTGGTCACTGGTCAATGGTCACTGTCGCTGGTCACTGGTCACATGTTACTGGTCACTGGTCACTTGTCTCTAGTCACTGGTCACTGGTCACAATTCACTGGTCACTTGCCACTTGTCAGTGGTCAGTGGTCACTGGTCACTGGTCACAGGTCACTAGTCACTTGTCACAGGTCACAAGTCACTGGTCACTGGTCACTGGTCACTGGTCACTGGTCACTGGTCACTGGTCACTGGTCACAGGTCACTGGTCACTGGTCAGTAGTCAGTGGTCACTGGTCACTGGCCACTAGTCACTGGTCACTGGTCACAAGTCACTGGTCACGGGCCACTGGTCACTAGTCACAGATCACTGGTCAGTAGTCAGTGGTCACTGGACACTGCTCACTGGTCACTGGTCACTGGTCACAGGTCACTGGTCACTAGTCACTGGTCACTGGTCACTGGTCACTGGTCACTGGTCACTGGTCATAGGTCACTGGTCACCTGTCACTGGTCACTGGTCACTGGTCACTGGTCATTGTTCAATGGTCACTGTCGCTGGTCACTGGTCACTGGTCACTGGTCACTGGTCACTGGTCACTGGTCACAGATCACTGGTCACTAGTCACTAGTCACTGGTCACTGGTCACTGGTCACTTTTCAGGGGTCACTGGTAACTGGTCACTGGTCAGTGGTCACAGGTCACTAGTCACTGGTCACAAGTCACTGGTCACTGGTCACTGGTCACTGGTCACTGGTCACTGGTCACTGGTCACTGGTCACAGGTCACTGGTCAGCTGTCACTGGTCACTGGTATCTGGTCACTGGTCACTGGTCACTGGTCAATGTTCACTGTCGCTGGTCACTAGTCACTGGTCACTGGTCACAGGTCACTAATCACTGGTCACTGGTCACTGGTCACTGGTCACTGGTCACTGGTCACAGGTCACTGGTCACTGGTCAGTAATCAGTGGTCACTGGTCACTGGTCATAGGTCACTGGTCACCTGTCACTGGTCACTGGTCACTGGTCACTGGTCACTGGTCAATGGTCACTGTCGCTGGTCACTGGTCACTGGTCACTGGTCACTGGTCACTGGTCACTGGTCACTGGTCATAGGTCACTGGTCACTGGTCACTGGTCACTGGTCACTGGTCATAGGTCACTGGTCACCTGTCACTGGTCACTGGTCACTGGTCACTGGTCATTGTTCAATGGTCACTGTCGCTGGTCACTGGTCACTGGTCACTGGTCACTGGTCACAGATCACTGGTCACTAGTCACTGGTCACTGGTCACTTTTCAGGGGTCACTGGTAACTGGTCACTGGTCAGTGGTCACGATTCACAATTCACTGGTCACTGGTCACTGGTCACTGGTCATTGTTCAATGGTCACTGTCGCTGGTCACTGGTCACTGGTCACTGTTCACTGGTCACTGGTCACTGGTCACAGATCACTGGTCACTAGTCACTAGTCACTGGTCACTGGTCACTGGTCACTTTTCAGGGGTCACTGGTAACTGGTCACTGGTCAGTGGTCACAGGTCACTAGTCACTGGTCACAAGTCACTGGTCACTGGTCACTGGTCACTGGTCACTGGTCACTGGTCACTGGTCACTGGTCACAGGTCACTGGTCAGCTGTCACTGGTCACTGGTCACTGGTCACTGGTCACTGGTCACTGGTCAATGTTCACTGTCGCTGGTCACTAGTCACTGGTCACTGGTCACAGGTCACTAATCACTGGTCACTGGTCACTGGTCACTGGTCACTGGTCACTGGTCACAGGTCACTGGTCACTGGTCAGTAATCAGTGGTCACTGGTCACTGGTCATAGGTCACTGGTCACCTGTCACTGGTCACTGGTCACTGGTCACTGGTCACTGGTCAATGGTCACTGTCGCTGGTCACTGGTCACTGGTCACTTGTCACTGGTCACTGGTCACTGGTCACTGGTCATAGGTCACTGGTCACTGGTCACTGGTCACTGGTCACTGGTCATAGGTCACTGGTCACCTGTCACTGGTCACTGGTCACTGGTCACTGGTCATTGTTCAATGGTCACTGTCGCTGGTCACTGGTCACTGGTCACTGGTCACTGGTCACAGATCACTGGTCACTAGTCACTGGTCACTGGTCACTTTTCAGGGGTCACTGGTAACTGGTCACTGGTCAGTGGTCACGATTCACAATTCACTGGTCACTGGTCACTGGTCACTGCTCATAGGTCACTGGTCACCTGTCACTGGTCACTGGTCACTGGTCACTGGTCACTGGTCATTGGTCAATGGTCACTGTCGCTGGTCACTGGTCACTGGTCACTGGTCAATGGTCTCTAGTCACTGGTCACTGGTCACAAGTCACTGGTCACTGGTCACTGGTCACTGGTCACTGGTCACAGGTCACTAGTCACTTGTCACAGGTCACATGTCACTGGTCACTGGTCACTGGTCACTGGTCACTGGTCACTGGTCACTGGTCACAGGTCACTGGTCACTGGTCAGTAGTCAGTGGTCACTGGTCACTGGTCACTGGTCACTGGCCACGAGTCACTGGTCACTGGTCACAAGTCACTGGTCACTGGTCACAGGTCACTAGTCACTGGTCACGGGCCACTGGTCACTAGTCACAGATCACTGGTCAGTAGTCAGTGGTCACTGGTCACTGCTCACTGGTCACTGGTCACTGGTCACTGGTCACTGGTCACTGGTCACAGGTCACTGGTCACTATTCACTGGTCACTGGTCACTGGTCACTTTTCAGGGGTCACTGGTCACTGGTCACTGGTCAGTGGTCACGGTTCACTATTCACTGGTCACTGGTCACTGGTCACTGGTCACTGGTCACTGGTCACTGGTCACAGGTCACTGGTCACTAGTCACTGGTCACAGGTCACTGGTCACTTTTCAGGGGTCACTGTTCACTGGTCACTGGTCAGTGGTCACGGTTCACTATTCACTGGTCACGGGTCACAGGTCACTGGTCACTGGTCACTGGTCAATGGTCACTGTCGCTGGTCACTGGTCACTGGTCACTGGTCACTGGCCACTAGTCACTGGTCAGTGGTCTCTGGTCACTGGTCACGGGTCACTGGTCACTAGTCACTGGTCACTGGTCACTGGTCACTGGTCATAGGTCGCTGGTCACCTGTCACTGGTCACTGGTCACTGGTCACTGGTCATTGTTCAATGGTCACTGTCGCTGGTCACTGGTCACTGGTCAGTGGTCACAGATCACTGGTCACTAGTCACTAGTCACTGGTCACTGGTCACTGGTCACTTTTCAGGGGTCACTGGTAACTGGTCACTGGTCAGTGGTCACAGGTCACTAGTCACTGGTCACAAGTCACTGGTCACTGGTCACTGGTCACTGGTCACTGGTCACTGGTCACAGGTCACTGGTCAGCTGTCACTGGTCACTGGTCACTGGTCACTGGTCACTGGTCACTGGTCACTGGTCACTGGTCACTGCTCACTGGTCACAAGTCACTGGTCACTGGTCACTGGTCACTGGTCACTGGTCACAGGTCACTGGTCACCTGTCACTGGTCACTGGTCACTGGTCACAGGTCACTGGTCACTATTCACTGGTCACTGGTCACTGGTCACTTTTCAGGGGTCACTGGTCACTGGTCACTGGTCAGTGGTCACGGTTCACTATTCACTGGTCACTGGTCACTGGTCACTGGTCACTGGTCACTGGTCACTGGTCACAGGTCACTGGTCACTGGTCACTGGTCACTGGTCACTGGTCACTGGTCACTGGTCACTGGTCAATGGTCACTGTCGCTGGTCACTGGTCACTGGTCACTGGTCACTGGTCACTGGTCATAGGTCACTGGTCACCTGTCACTGGTCACTGGTCACTGGTCACTGGTCATTGTTCAATGGTCACTGTCGCTGGTCACTGGTCACTGGTCACTGGTCACTGGTCACAGATCACTGGTCACTAGTCACTAGTCACTGGTCACTGGTCACTGGTCACTTTTCAGGGGTCACTGGTAACTGGTCACTGGTCAGTGGTCACAGGTCACTAGTCAATGGTCACAAGTCACTGGTCACTGGTCACTGGTCACTGGTCACTGGTCAGCTGTCACTGGTCACTGGTCACTGGTCACTGGTCACTGGTCACTGGTCAATGTTCACTGTCGCTGGTCACTAGTCACTGGTCACTGGTCACAGGTCACTAGTCACTGGTCACTGGTGACTGGTCACTGGTCACTGGTCACTGGTCACAGGTCACTGGTCGCTGGTCAGTAATCAGTGGTCACTGGTCACTGCTCATAGGTCACTGGTCACTGGTCACTGGTCACTGGTCACTGGTCAATGGTCACTGTCGCTGGTCACTGGGCACTGGTCACTGGTCACTGGCCACTAGTCACTGGTCACTGGTCACTGGTCAGTGGTCTCTGGTCACTGGTCACTGGTAACTGGTCACTGGTCAGTGGTCACAGGTCACTAGTCAATGGTCACAAGTCACTGGTCACTGGTCACTGGTCACTGGTCACTGGTCAGCTGTCACTGGTCACTGGTCACTGGTCACTGGTCACTGGTCACTGGTCACAGGTCACTGGTCACCTGTCACTGGTGACTGGTAACTGGTCACTGGTCAATGGTCACAGTCGCTGGGCACTGGTCACTGGTCACTGGTCTCTGTTCTCTAGTCACTGGTCACTGGTCACAATTCACTGGTCACTTGTCACTGGTCCGTGGACAGTGGTCACTGGTCACTGGTCACAGGTCACTAGTCACTGGTCACGGGTCACTGGTCACCGGTCACTGGTCACTGGTCACTGGTCACTGGTCACTGGTCACTGGTCACAGGTCACTGGTCACATGTCACAGGTCACTGGTCATAGGTCACTGTTCACCTGTCACCGGTCACTGGTCACTGGTCACTGGTCACTGGTCATTGGTCAATGGTCACTGTCGCTGGTCACTGGTCACTGGTCACTGGTCACTGGTCACTGGTCACAGGTCACTGGTTACCTGTCACTGGTCACTGGTCACTGGTCAATGGTCACTGTCGCTGGTCACTGGTCACATGTTACTGGTCACTGGTCACTTGTCTCTAGTCACTGGTCACTGGTCACAATTCACTGGTCACTTGTCACTGGTCAGTGGTCAGTGGTCACTGGTCACTGGTCACAGGTCACTAGTCACATGTCACAGGTCACAAGTCACTGGTCACTGGTCACTGGTCACTGGTCACTGGTCACTGGTCACTGGTCACTGGTCACAGGTCACAAGTCACTGGTCACGGGCCACTGGTCACTAGTCACAGATCACTGGTCACTGGTCACTGGTCACTGGTCACTGGTCACTGCTCACTGGTCACAAGTCACTGGTCACTGGTCACTCGTCACTGGTCACTGGTCACAGGTCACTGGTCACCTGTCACTGGTCACTGGTCACTGGTCACAGGTCACTGGTCACTATTCACTGGTCACTGGTCACTGGTCACTTTTCAGGGGTCACTGGTCACTGGTCACTGGTCAGTGGTCACGGTTCACTATTCACTGGTCACTGCTCACTGGTCACTGGTCACTGGTCACTGGTCACTGGTCACTGGTCAATGGTCACTGTCGCTGGTCACTGGTCACTGATCACTGGTCACTGGCCACTAGTCACTGGTCAGTGGTCTCTGGTCACTGGTCACGGGTCACTGGTCACTAGTCACTGGTCACTGGTCACTGGTCACTGGTCACTGGTCACTGGTCATAGGTCACTGGTCACCTGTCACTGGTCACTGGTCACTGGTCACTGGTCATTGTTCAATGGTCACTGTCGCTGGTCACTGGTCACTGGTCACTGGTCACTGGTCACAGATCACTGGTCACTAGTCACTAGTCACTGGTCACTGGTCACTGGTCACTTTTCAGGGGTCACTGGTAACTGGTCACTGGTCAGTGGTCACAGGTCACTAGTCAATGGTCACAAGTCACTGGTCACTGGTCAGCTGTCACTGGTCACTGGTCACTGGTCACTGGTCACTGGTCACTGGTCAATGTTCACTGTCGCTGGTCACTAGTCACTGGTCACTGGTCACAGGTCACTAGTCACTGGTCACTGGTGACTGGTCACTGGTCACTGGTCACTGGTCACAGGTCACTGGTCACTGGTCAGTAATCAGTGGTCACTGGTCACTGCTCATAGGTCACTGGTCACCTGTCACTGGTCACTGGTCACTGGTCACTGGTCACTGGTCACTGGTCAATGGTCACTGTCGCTGGTCACTGGGCACTGGTCACTGGTCACTGGCCACTAGTCACTGGTCACTGGTCACTGGTCACAGGTCACTGGTCACTAGTCACTGGTCACAGGTCACTGGTCACTTTTCAGGGGTCACTGTTCACTGGTCACTGGTCACTGGTCACTGGTCACAGGTCACTGGTCACTGGTCACTGGTCACTGGTCACTGGTCACTGGTCACTGGTCACTGGTCACTGGTCACTGGTCACTGGTCACAGGTCACTGGTCACCTGTCACTGGTCACTGGTCACTGGTCACTGGTCACAGGTCACTGGTCACTGGTCATATGTCACTGGTCACCTGTCACTGGTCACCTGTCACTTGTCACTGGTCACTGGACACTGGTCATTTTTCAATGGGCACTGTCGCTGGTCACTTGTCACTGGTCACTGGTCACAGATCACTGGTCACTAGTCACTGGTCACTGGTCACTTTTCAGGGGTCACTGGTAACTGGTCACGGGTCAGTGGTCACGATTCACAATTCACTGGTCACTGGTCACTGGTCACTGGTCATAGGTCACTGGTCACCTGTCACCGGTCACTGGTCACTGGTCACTGGTCACTGGTCATTGGTCAATGGTCACTGTCGCTGGTCACTGGTCTCTGGTCACTGGTCAATGGTCTCTAGTCACTGGTCACTGGTCACAAATCACTGGTCACTTGTCACTGGTCCGTGGACAGTGGTCACTGGTCACTGGTCACAGGTCACTAGTCACTGGTCACGGGTCACTGGTCACCGGTCACTGGTCACTGGTCACTGGTCACTGGTCACTGGTCACTGGTCACAGGTCACTGGTCACATGTCACAGGTCACTGGTCACTGGTCACTGGTCACTGGTCAATGGTCACTGTCGCTGGACGCTGGTCACTGGTCACTGGTCAATGGTCTCTAGTCACTGGTCACTGGTCACAATTCACTGGTAACTTGTCACTGGTCAGTGGTCAGTGGTCACTGGTCAATGGTCACTGGCCACAAGTCACTGGTCACTGGTCACTGGTCACTAGTCACTGGTCACTGGTCACAATTCACTGGTCACTTGTCACTGGTCAGTTGTCAGTGGTCACTGGTCACTGGTTACATGTCACTAGTCACTGGTCACTGGTCATATGTCACTGGTCACTGGTCACTGGCCACTGGTCACTGGTCACTGGTCACTGGTCACAGGTCACTGGTCACTGGTCACTGGTCACAGGTCACTGGTCACTTGTCAATGGTCACAGTCGCTGGTCACTTGTCTCTGGTCACGGGTCACTGGTCACTAGTCACTGGTCACTGGTCACTGGTCACAGGTCACTAGTCACTTGTCACAGGTCACAAGTCACTGGTCACTGGTCACTGGTCACTGGTCACTGGTCACTGGTCACTGGTCACTGGTCACAGGTCACTGGTCACTGGTCAGTAGTCAGTGGTCACTGGTCACTGGCCACTAGTCACTGGTCACTGGTCACAAGTCACTGGTCACGGGCCACTGGTCACTAGTCACAGATCACTGGTCAGTAGTCAGTGGTCACTGGACACTGCTCACTGGTCACTGGTCACTGGTCACAGGTCACTGGTCACTAGTCACTGGTCACTGGTCACTGGTCACTGGTCACTGGTCACTGGTCATAGGTCACTGGTCACCTGTCACTGGTCACTGGTCACTGGTCACTGGTCATTGTTCAATGGTCACTGTCGCTGGTCACTGGTCACTGGTCACTGGTCACTGGTCACTGGTCACTGGTCACAGATCACTGGTCACTAGTCACTAGTCACTGGTCACTGGTCACTGGTCACTTTTCAGGGGTCACTGGTAACTGGTCACTGGTCAGTGGTCACAGGTCACTAGTCACTGGTCACAAGTCACTGGTCACTGGTCACTGGTCACTGGTCACTGGTCACTGGTCACTGGTCACTGGTCACAGGTCACTGGTCAGCTGTCACTGGTCACTGGTCACTGGTCACTGGTCACTGGTCACTGGTCAATGTTCACTGTCGCTGGTCACTAGTCACTGGTCACTAATCACTGGTCACTGGTCACTGGTCACTGGTCACTGGTCACTGGTCACAGGTCACTGGTCACTGGTCAGTAATCAGTGGTCACTGGTCACTGGTCATAGGTCACTGGTCACCTGTCACTGGTCACTGGTCACTGGTCACTGGTCACTGGTCAATGGTCACTGTCGCTGGTCACTGGTCACTGGTCACTGGTCACTGGTCACTGGTCACTGGTCACTGGTCATAGGTCACTGGTCACTGGTCACTGGTCACTGGTCACTGGTCATAGGTCACTGGTCACCTGTCACTGGTCACTGGTCACTGGTCACTGGTCATTGTTCAATGGTCACTGTCGCTGGTCACTGGTCACTGGTCACTGGTCACTGGTCACAGATCACTGGTCACTAGTCACTGGTCACTGGTCACTTTTCAGGGGTCACTGGTAACTGGTCACTGGTCAGTGGTCACGATTCACAATTCACTGGTCACTGGTCACTGGTCACTGGTCATAGGTCACTGGTCACCTGTCACTGGTCACTGGTCACTGGTCACTGGTCACTGGTCACTGGTCATTGGTCAATGGTCACTGTCGCTGGTCACTGGTCACTGGTCACTGGTCAATGGTCTCTAGTCACTGGTCACTGGTCACAAGTCACTGGTCACTGGTCACTGGTCACTGGTCACTGGTCACAGGTCACTAGTCACTTGTCACAGGTCACAAGTCACTGGTCACTGGTCACTGGTCACTGGTCACTGGTCACTGGTCACTGGTCACTGGTCACAGGTCACTGGTCACTGGTCAGTAGTCAGTGGTCACTGGTCACTGGTCACTGGTCACTGGCCACGAGTCACTGGTCACTGGTCACAGGTCACTAGTCACTGGTCACGGGCCACTGGTCACTAGTCACAGATCACTGGTCAGTAGTCAGTGGTCACTGGTCACTGCTCACTGGTCACTGGTCACTGGTCACTGGTCACTGGTCACTGGTCACAGGTCACTGGTCACTATTCACTGGTCACTGGTCACTGGTCACTTTTCAGGGGTCACTGGTCACTGGTCACTGGTCAGTGGTCACGGTTCACTATTCACTGGTCACTGGTCACTGGTCACTGGTCACTGGTCACTGGTCACTGGTCACAGGTCACTGGTCACTAGTCACTGGTCACAGGTCACTGGTCACTTTTCAGGGGTCACTGTTCACTGGTCACTGGTCAGTGGTCACGGTTCACTATTCACTGGTCACGGGTCACTGGTCACTGGTCACTGGTCACTGGTCAATGGTCACTGTCGCTGGTCACTGGTCACTGGTCACTGGTCACTGGCCACTAGTCACTGGTCAGTGGTCTCTGGTCACTGGTCACGGGTCACTGGTCACTAGTCACTGGTCACTGGTCACTGGTCACTGGTCATAGGTCGCTGGTCACCTGTCACTGGTCACTGGTCACTGGTCACTGGTCATTGTTCAATGGTCACTGTCGCTGGTCACTGGTCACTGGTCAGTGGTCACAGATCACTGGTCACTAGTCACTAGTCACTGGTCACTGGTCACTGGTCACTTTTCAGGGGTCACTGGTAACTGGTCACTGGTCAGTGGTCACAGGTCACTAGTCACTGGTCACAAGTCACTGGTCACTGGTCACTGGTCACTGGTCACTGGTCACTGGTCACTGGTCACAGGTCACTGGTCAGCTGTCACTGGTCACTGGTCACTGGTCACTGGTCACTGGTCACTGGTCAATGTTCACTGTCGCTGGTCACTAGTCACTGGTCACTGGTCACTAGTCACTGGTCACAAGTCACTGGTCACTGGTCACGGGTCACTGGTCACTGGTCACTGGTCACTGGTCACTGGTCACTGGTCACTATTCACTGGTCACTGGTCACTGGGCACATTGCAGGGGTCACTGGTCACAGGTCACTGGTCACTGGTCACGGGTCACATGTCACGGGTCACTGGTCACTGGTCGCTGGTCACTAGTCACTGGTCACAAGTCACTTGTCAGTAGGCAGTGGTCGCTGGTCACTGGTCACGGGTCACTGGTCACTAGTCACTGGTTACTGTTCACTGGTCACTGGTCACTGGTCAATGGTCACTGTCGCTGGTCAATGGTCACTGGTCACTGGTCAACGGTCTCTAGTCACTGGTCACTGGTCACAATTCACTGGTCACTTGTCACTGGTCAGTGGTCAGTGGTCACTGGTCACTGGTCACAGGCCACTTGTCACAGGTCACTAGTCACTGGTCACTGGTCACTGGTCACTGGTCACTGGTCACTGGTCACTGGTCACTGGTCACTGGTCACAGGTCACTGGTCAGCTGTCACTGGTCACTGGTCACTGGTCACTTGTCACTGGTCAGTGGTCAGTGGTCACTGGTCACTGGTCACAGGCCACTTGTCACAGGTCACTAGTCACTGGTCACTGGTCACTGGTCACTGGTCACTGGTCACTGGTCACTGGTCACTGGTCACTGGTCACAGGTCACTGGTCAGCTGTCACTGGTCGCTGGTCACTGGTCACTGGTCAGTGGTCACAGATCACTGGTCACTAGTCACTAGTCACTGGTCACTGGTCACTGGTCACTTTTCAGGGGTCACTGGTAACTGGTCACTGGTCAGTGGTCACAGGTCACTAGTCACTGGTCACAAGTCACTGGTCACTGGTCACTGGTCACTGGTCACTGGTCACTGGTCACAGGTCACTGGTCACTGGTCACTGGTCACTGGTCACTGGTCACTGGTCACAAGTCACTGGTCACTGGTCACTGGTCACTGGTCACTGGTCACAGGTCACTGGTCACCTGTCACTGGTCACTGGTCACTGGTCACTGGTCACAGGTCACTGGTCACTGGTCACTGGTCACTGGTCACTGGTCACTGGTCACTGGTCACTGCTCACTGGTCACAAGTCACTGGTCACTGGTCACTGGTCACTGGTCACTGGTCACAGGTCACAGGTCACTGGTCACCTGTCACTGGTCACTGGTCACTGGTCACAGGTCACTGGTCACTATTCACTGGTCACTGGTCACTGGTCACTTTTCAGGGGTCACTGGTCACTGGTCACTGGTCAGTGGTCACGGTTCACTATTCACTGGTCACTGGTCACTGGTCACTGGTCACTGGTCACTGGTCACTGGTCACAGGTCACTGGTCACTAGTCACTGGTCACAGGTCACTGGTCACTTTTCAGGGGTCACTGTTCACTGGTCACTGGTCACTGGTCACTGGTCACAGGTCACTGGTCACTGGTCACTGGTCACTGGTCACTGGTCACTGGTCACTGGTCAATGGTCACTGTCGCTGGTCACTGGTCACTGGTCACTGGTCACTGGTCACTGGTCACAGGTCACTGGTCACTGGTCACTGGTCACTGGTCAGTGGTCACTGGTCACTGGTCACTGGTCAATGGTCACTGTCGCTGGTCACTGGTCACTGATCACTGGTCACTGGCCACTAGTCACTGGTCAGTGGTCTCTGGTCACTGGTCACGGGTCACTGGTCACTAGTCACTGGTCACTGGTCACTGGTCACTGGTCACTGGTCACTGGTCATAGGTCACTGGTCACCTGTCACTGGTCACTGGTCACTGGTCACTGGTCATTGTTCAATGGTCACTGTCGCTGGTCACTGGTCACTGGTCACTGGTCACTGGTCACAGATCACTGGTCACTAGTCACTAGTCACTGGTCACTGGTCACTGGTCACTTTTCAGGGGTCACTGGTAACTGGTCACTGGTCAGTGGTCACAGGTCACTAGTCAATGGTCACAAGTCACTGGTCACTGGTCACTGGTCACTGGTCACTGGTCAGCTGTCACTGGTCACTGGTCACTGGTCACTGGTCACTGGTCACTGGTCAATGTTCACTGTCGCTGGTCACTAGTCACTGGTCACTGGTCACAGGTCACTAGTCACTGGTCACTGGTGACTGGTCACTGGTCACTGGTCACTGGTCACAGGTCACTGGTCACTGGTCAGTAATCAGTGGTCACTGGTCACTGCTCATAGGTCACTGGTCACCTGTCACTGGTCACTGGTCACTGGTCACTGGTCACTGGTCAATGGTCACTGTCGCTGGTCACTGGGCACTGGTCACTGGTCACTGGCCACTAGTCACTGGTCACTGGTCACTGGTCAGTGGTCTCTGGTCACTGGTCACTGGTCACTGGTAACTGGTCACTGGTCAGTGGTCACAGGTCACTAGTCAATGGTCACAAGTCACTGGTCACTGGTCACTGGTCACTGGTCACTGGTCAGCTGTCACTGGTCACTGGTCACTGGTCACTGGTCACTGGTCACTGGTCAATGTTCACTGTCGCTGGTCACTAGTCACTGGTCACTGGTCACAGGTCACTGGTCACTAGTCACTGGTCACAGGTCACTGGTCACTTTTCAGGGGTCACTGTTCACTGGTCACTGGTCACTGGTCACTGGTCACAGGTCACTGGTCACTGGTCACTGGTCACTGGTCACTGGTCACTGGTCACTGGTCACTGGTCACTGGTCACTGGTCACTGGTCACAGGTCACTGGTCACCTGTCACTGGTCACTGGTCACTGGTCACTGGTCACAGGTCACTGGTCACTGGTCATATGTCACTGGTCACCTGTCACTGGTCACCTGTCACTGGTCACTGGTCACTGGACACTATTCATTTTTCAATGGGCACTGTCGCTGGTCACTGGTCACTGGTCACTGGTCACAGATCACTGGTCACTAGTCACTGGTCACTGGTCACTTTTCAGGGGTCACTGGTAACTGGTCACGGGTCAGTGGTCACGATTCACAATTCACTGGTCACTGGTCACTGGTCACTGGTCATAGGTCACTGGTCACCTGTCACCGGTCACTGGTCACTGGTCACTGGTCACTGGTCATTGGTCAATGGTCACTGTCGCTGGTCACTGGTCTCTGGTCACTGGTCAATGGTCTCTAGTCACTGGTCACTGGTCACAAATCACTGGTCACTTGTCACTGGTCCGTGGACAGTGGTCACTGGTCACTGGTCACAGGTCACTAGTCACTGGTCACGGGTCACTGGTCACCGGTCACTGGTCACTGGTCACTGGTCACTGGTCACTGGTCACTGGTCACAGGTCACTGGTCACATGTCACAGGTCACTGGTCACTGGTCACTGGTCACTGGTCAATGGTCACTGTCGCTGGACGCTGGTCACTGGTCACTGGTCAATGGTCTCTAGTCACTGGTCACTGGTCACAATTCACTGGTAACTTGTCACTGGTCAGTGGTCAGTGGTCACTGGTCAATGGTCACTGGCCACAAGTCACTGGTCACTGGTCACTGGTCACTAGTCACTGGTCACTGGTCACAATTCACTGGTCACTTGTCACTGGTCAGTTGTCAGTGGTCACTGGTCACTGGTTACAGGTCACTAGTCACTGGTCATATGTCACTGGTCACTGGTCACTGGCCACTGGTCACTGGTCACTGGTCACAGGTCACTGGTCACTGGTCAGTAGTCAGTGGTCACTGGTCACTGGTCACTGGTCACTGGTCACTGGTCACAGGTCACTGGTCACTGGTCACTGGTCACAGGTCACTGGTCACTTGTCAATGGTCACAGTCGCTGGTCACTTGTCTCTGGTCACGGGTCACTGGTCACTAGTCACTGGTCACTGGTCACTGGTCACTGGTCACTGGTCAGAGGTCACTGGTTACCTGTCACTGGTCACTGGTCACTGGTCAATGGTCACTGTCGCTGGTCACTGGTCACATGTTACTGGTCACTGGTCACTTGTCTCTAGTCACTGGTCACTGGTCACAATTCACTGGTCACTTGTCACTTGTCAGTGGTCAGTGGTCACTGGTCACTGGTCACAGGTCACTAGTCACTTGTCACAGGTCACAAGTCACTGGTCACTGGTCACTGGTCACTGGTCACTGGTCACTGGTCACTGGTCACTGGTCACAGGTCACTGGTCACTGGTCACTGGTCAGTAGTCAGTGGTCACTGGTCACTGGCCACTAGTCACAGGTCACTGGTCACAAGTCACTGGTCACGGGCCACTGGTCACTAGTCACAGATCACTGGTCAGTAGTCAGTGGTCACTGGACACTGCTCACTGGTCACTGGTCACTGGTCACAGGTCACTGGTCACTGGTCACTGGTCACTGGTCACTGGTCACTGGTCACTGGTCACTGGTCATAGGTCACTGGTCACCTGTCACTGGTCACTGGTCACTGGTCACTGGTCATTGTTCAATGGTCACTGTCGCTGGTCACTGGTCACTGGTCACTGGTCACTGGTCACTGGTCACTGGTCACAGATCACTGGTCACTAGTCACTAGTCACTGGTCACTGGTCACTGGTCACTTTTCAGGGGTCACTGGTAACTGGTCACTGGTCAGTGGTCACAGGTCACTAGTCACTGGTCACAAGTCACTGGTCACTGGTCACTGGTCACTGGTCACTGGTCACTGGTCACTGGTCACTGGTCACTGGTCACAGGTCACTGGTCAGCTGTCACTGGTCACTGGTCACTGGTCACTGGTCACTGGTCACTGGTCAATGTTCACTGTCGCTGGTCACTAGTCACTGGTCACTGGTCACAGGTCACTAATCACTGGTCACTGGTCACTGGTCACTGGTCACTGGTCACTGGTCACTGGTCACAGGTCACTGGTCACTGGTCAGTAATCAGTGGTCACTGGTCACTGGTCATAGGTCACTGGTCACCTGTCACTGGTCACTGGTCACTGGTCACTGGTCACTGGTCACTGGTCACTGGTCACAGGTCACTGGTCACTAGTCACTGGTCACAGGTCACTGGTCACTTTTCAGGGGTCACTGTTCACTGGTCACTGGTCACTGGTCACTGGTCACAGGTCACTGGTCACTGGTCACTGGTCACTGGTCACTGGTCACTGGTCACTGGTCAATGGTCACTGTCGCTGGTCACTGGTCACTGGTCACTGGTCACTGGTCACTGGTCACAGGTCACTGGTCACTGGTCACTGGTCACTGGTCAGTGGTCACTGGTCACTGGTCACTGGTCAATGGTCACTGTCGCTGGTCACTGGTCACTGATCACTGGTCACTGGCCACTAGTCACTGGTCAGTGGTCTCTGGTCACTGGTCACGGGTCACTGGTCACTAGTCACTGGTCACTGGTCACTGGTCACTGGTCACTGGTCACTGGTCATAGGTCACTGGTCACCTGTCACTGGTCACTGGTCACTGGTCACTGGTCATTGTTCAATGGTCACTGTCGCTGGTCACTGGTCACTGGTCACTGGTCACTGGTCACAGATCACTGGTCACTAGTCACTAGTCACTGGTCACTGGTCACTGGTCACTTTTCAGGGGTCACTGGTAACTGGTCACTGGTCAGTGGTCACAGGTCACTAGTCAATGGTCACAAGTCACTGGTCACTGGTCACTGGTCACTGGTCACTGGTCAGCTGTCACTGGTCACTGGTCACTGGTCACTGGTCACTGGTCACTGGTCAATGTTCACTGTCGCTGGTCACTAGTCACTGGTCACTGGTCACAGGTCACTAGTCACTGGTCACTGGTGACTGGTCACTGGTCACTGGTCACTGGTCACAGGTCACTGGTCACTGGTCAGTAATCAGTGGTCACTGGTCACTGCTCATAGGTCACTGGTCACCTGTCACTGGTCACTGGTCACTGGTCACTGGTCACTGGTCAATGGTCACTGTCGCTGGTCACTGGGCACTGGTCACTGGTCACTGGCCACTAGTCACTGGTCACTGGTCACTGGTCAGTGGTCTCTGGTCACTGGTCACTGGTCACTGGTAACTGGTCACTGGTCAGTGGTCACAGGTCACTAGTCAATGGTCACAAGTCACTGGTCACTGGTCACTGGTCACTGGTCACTGGTCAGCTGTCACTGGTCACTGGTCACTGGTCACTGGTCACTGGTCACTGGTCAATGTTCACTGTCGCTGGTCACTAGTCACTGGTCACTGGTCACAGGTCACTGGTCACTAGTCACTGGTCACAGGTCACTGGTCACTTTTCAGGGGTCACTGTTCACTGGTCACTGGTCACTGGTCACTGGTCACAGGTCACTGGTCACTGGTCACTGGTCACTGGTCACTGGTCACTGGTCACTGGTCACTGGTCACTGGTCACTGGTCACTGGTCACAGGTCACTGGTCACCTGTCACTGGTCACTGGTCACTGGTCACTGGTCACAGGTCACTGGTCACTGGTCATATGTCACTGGTCACCTGTCACTGGTCACCTGTCACTGGTCACTGGTCACTGGACACTATTCATTTTTCAATGGGCACTGTCGCTGGTCACTGGTCACTGGTCACTGGTCACAGATCACTGGTCACTAGTCACTGGTCACTGGTCACTTTTCAGGGGTCACTGGTAACTGGTCACGGGTCAGTGGTCACGATTCACAATTCACTGGTCACTGGTCACTGGTCACTGGTCATAGGTCACTGGTCACCTGTCACCGGTCACTGGTCACTGGTCACTGGTCACTGGTCATTGGTCAATGGTCACTGTCGCTGGTCACTGGTCTCTGGTCACTGGTCAATGGTCTCTAGTCACTGGTCACTGGTCACAAATCACTGGTCACTTGTCACTGGTCCGTGGACAGTGGTCACTGGTCACTGGTCACAGGTCACTAGTCACTGGTCACGGGTCACTGGTCACCGGTCACTGGTCACTGGTCACTGGTCACTGGTCACTGGTCACTGGTCACAGGTCACTGGTCACATGTCACAGGTCACTGGTCACTGGTCACTGGTCACTGGTCAATGGTCACTGTCGCTGGACGCTGGTCACTGGTCACTGGTCAATGGTCTCTAGTCACTGGTCACTGGTCACAATTCACTGGTAACTTGTCACTGGTCAGTGGTCAGTGGTCACTGGTCAATGGTCACTGGCCACAAGTCACTGGTCACTGGTCACTGGTCACTAGTCACTGGTCACTGGTCACAATTCACTGGTCACTTGTCACTGGTCAGTTGTCAGTGGTCACTGGTCACTGGTTACAGGTCACTAGTCACTGGTCATATGTCACTGGTCACTGGTCACTGGCCACTGGTCACTGGTCACTGGTCACAGGTCACTGGTCACTGGTCAGTAGTCAGTGGTCACTGGTCACTGGTCACTGGTCACTGGTCACTGGTCACAGGTCACTGGTCACTGGTCACTGGTCACAGGTCACTGGTCACTTGTCAATGGTCACAGTCGCTGGTCACTTGTCTCTGGTCACGGGTCACTGGTCACTAGTCACTGGTCACTGGTCACTGGTCACTGGTCACTGGTCAGAGGTCACTGGTTACCTGTCACTGGTCACTGGTCACTGGTCAATGGTCACTGTCGCTGGTCACTGGTCACATGTTACTGGTCACTGGTCACTTGTCTCTAGTCACTGGTCACTGGTCACAATTCACTGGTCACTTGTCACTTGTCAGTGGTCAGTGGTCACTGGTCACTGGTCACAGGTCACTAGTCACTTGTCACAGGTCACAAGTCACTGGTCACTGGTCACTGGTCACTGGTCACTGGTCACTGGTCACTGGTCACTGGTCACAGGTCACTGGTCACTGGTCACTGGTCAGTAGTCAGTGGTCACTGGTCACTGGCCACTAGTCACAGGTCACTGGTCACAAGTCACTGGTCACGGGCCACTGGTCACTAGTCACAGATCACTGGTCAGTAGTCAGTGGTCACTGGACACTGCTCACTGGTCACTGGTCACTGGTCACAGGTCACTGGTCACTGGTCACTGGTCACTGGTCACTGGTCACTGGTCACTGGTCACTGGTCATAGGTCACTGGTCACCTGTCACTGGTCACTGGTCACTGGTCACTGGTCATTGCTCAATGGTCACTGTCGCTGGTCACTGGTCACTGGTCACTGGTCACTGGTCACTGGTCACTGGTCACAGATCACTGGTCACTAGTCACTAGTCACTGGTCACTGGTCACTGGTCACTTTTCAGGGGTCACTGGTAACTGGTCACTGGTCAGTGGTCACAGGTCACTAGTCACTGGTCACAAGTCACTGGTCACTGGTCACTGGTCACTGGTCACTGGTCACTGGTCACTGGTCACTGGTCACTGGTCACAGGTCACTGGTCAGCTGTCACTGGTCACTGGTCACTGGTCACTGGTCACTGGTCACTGGTCAATGTTCACTGTCGCTGGTCACTAGTCACTGGTCACTGGTCACAGGTCACTAATCACTGGTCACTGGTCACTGGTCACTGGTCACTGGTCACTGGTCACTGGTCACAGGTCACTGGTCACTGGTCAGTAATCAGTGGTCACTGGTCACTGGTCATAGGTCACTGGTCACCTGTCACTGGTCACTGGTCACTGGTCACTGGTCACTGGTCAATGGTCACTGTCGCTGGTCACTGGTCACTGGTCACTGGTCACTGGTCACTGGTCACTGGTCATAGGTCACTGGTCACTGGTCACTGGTCACTGGTCACTGGTCATAGGTCACTGGTCACCTGTCACTGGTCACTGGTCACTGGTCACTGGTCACTGGTCATAGGTCACTGGTCACCTGTCACTGGTCACTTTTCAGGGGTCACTGGTAACTGGTCACTGGTCAGTGGTCACGATTCACAATTCACTGGTCACTGGTCACTGGTCACTGGTCATAGGTCACTGGTCACCTGTCACTGGTCACTGGTCACTGGTCACTGGTCACTGGTCATTGGTCACTGGTCACTGGTCACTGGTCACAGGTCACTGGTCACTAGTCACTGGTCACAGGTCACTGGTCACTTTTCAGGGGTCACTGTTCACTGGTCACTGGTCAGTGGTCACGGTTCACTATTCACTGGTCACGGGTCACTGGTCACTGGTCACTGGTCACTGGTCAATGGTCACTGTCGCTGGTCACTGGTCACTGGTCACTGGTCACTGGCCACTAGTCACTGGTCAGTGGTCTCTGGTCACTGGTCACGGGTCACTGGTCACTAGTCACTGGTCACTGGTCACTGGTCACTGGTCATAGGTCGCTGGTCACCTGTCACTGGTCACTGGTCACTGGTCACTGGTCATTGTTCAATGGTCACTGTCGCTGGTCACTGGTCACTGGTCAGTGGTCACAGATCACTGGTCACTAGTCACTAGTCACTGGTCACTGGTCACTGGTCACTTTTCAGGGGTCACTGGTAACTGGTCACTGGTCAGTGGTCACAGGTCACTAGTCACTGGTCACAAGTCACTGGTCACTGGTCACTGGTCACTGGTCACTGGTCACTGGTCACTGGTCACAGGTCACTGGTCAGCTGTCACTGGTCACTGGTCACTGGTCACTGGTCACTGGTCACTGGTCAATGTTCACTGTCGCTGGTCACTAGTCACTGGTCACTGGTCACTAGTCACTGGTCACAAGTCACTGGTCACTGGTCACGGGTCACTGGTCACTGGTCACTGGTCACTGGTCACTGGTCACTGGTCACTATTCACTGGTCACTGGTCACTGGGCACATTGCAGGGGTCACTGGTCACAGGTCACTGGTCACTGGTCACGGGTCACATGTCACGGGTCACTGGTCACTGGTCGCTGGTCACTAGTCACTGGTCACAAGTCACTTGTCAGTAGGCAGTGGTCGCTGGTCACTGGTCACGGGTCACTGGTCACTAGTCACTGGTTACTGTTCACTGGTCACTGGTCACTGGTCAATGGTCACTGTCGCTGGTCAATGGTCACTGGTCACTGGTCAACGGTCTCTAGTCACAGGTCACTGGTCACAATTCACTGGTCACTTGTCACTGGTCAGTGGTCAGTGGTCACTGGTCACTGGTCACAGGCCACTTGTCACAGGTCACTAGTCACTGGTCACTGGTCACTGGTCACTGGTCACTGGTCACTGGTCACTGGTCACAGGTCACTGGTCAGCTGTCACTGGTCACTGGTCACTGGTCACTGGTCAGCGGTCAATGGTCACTGTCGCTGGTCACTGGTCACTGGTCAGTGGTCTCTGGTCACTGGTCACGGGTCACTGGTCACTAGTCACTGGTCACTGGTCACTGGTCACTGGTCACTGGTCACTGGTCATAGGTCACTGGTCACCTGTCACTGGTCACTGGTCACTGGTCACTGGTCATTGTTCAATGGTCACTGTCGCTGGTCACTGGTCACTGGTCACTGGTCACTGGTCACAGATCACTGGTCACTAGTCACTAGTCACTGGTCACTGGTCACTGGTCACTTTTCAGGGGTCACTGGTAACTGGTCACTGGTCAGTGGTCACAGGTCACTAGTCAATGGTCACAAGTCACTGGTCACTGGTCACTGGTCACTGGTCACTGGTCAGCTGTCACTGGTCACTGGTCACTGGTCACTGGTCACTGGTCACTGGTCAATGTTCACTGTCGCTGGTCACTAGTCACTGGTCACTGGTCACAGGTCACTAGTCACTGGTCACTGGTGACTGGTCACTGGTCACTGGTCACTGGTCACAGGTCACTGGTCACTGGTCAGTAATCAGTGGTCACTGGTCACTGCTCATAGGTCACTGGTCACCTGTCACTGGTCACTGGTCACTGGTCACTGGTCACTGGTCAATGGTCACTGTCGCTGGTCACTGGGCACTGGTCACTGGTCACTGGCCACTAGTCACTGGTCACTGGTCACTGGTCAGTGGTCTCTGGTCACTGGTCACTGGTCACTGGTAACTGGTCACTGGTCAGTGGTCACAGGTCACTAGTCAATGGTCACAAGTCACTGGTCACTGGTCACTGGTCACTGGTCACTGGTCAGCTGTCACTGGTCACTGGTCACTGGTCACTGGTCACTGGTCACTGGTCAATGTTCACTGTCGCTGGTCACTAGTCACTGGTCACTGGTCACAGGTCACTGGTCACTAGTCACTGGTCACAGGTCACTGGTCACTTTTCAGGGGTCACTGTTCACTGGTCACTGGTCACTGGTCACTGGTCACAGGTCACTGGTCACTGGTCACTGGTCACTGGTCACTGGTCACTGGTCACTGGTCACTGGTCACTGGTCACTGGTCACTGGTCACTGGTCACAGGTCACTGGTCACCTGTCACTGGTCACTGGTCACTGGTCACTGGTCACAGGTCACTGGTCACTGGTCATATGTCACTGGTCACCTGTCACTGGTCACCTGTCACTGGTCACTGGTCACTGGACACTGGTCATTTTTCAATGGGCACTGTCGCTGGTCACTGGTCACTGGTCACTGGTCACAGATCACTGGTCACTAGTCACTGGTCACTGGTCACTTTTCAGGGGTCACTGGTAACTGGTCACGGGTCAGTGGTCACGATTCACAATTCACTGGTCACTGGTCACTGGTCACTGGTCATAGGTCACTGGTCAC
Organism: Andrena bucephala; assembly: GCA_947577245.1. Lineage (NCBI taxonomy): Eukaryota > Metazoa > Arthropoda > Insecta > Hymenoptera > Andrenidae > Andrena > Andrena bucephala. The sequence goes on along the minus strand of OX387716.1, from coordinate 26,242,955 downwards.
CTGTCACCGGTCACTGGTCACTGGTCACTGGTCACTGGTCATTGGTCAATGGTCACTGTCGCTGGTCACTGGTCTCTGGTCACTGGTCAATGGTCTCTAGTCACTGGTCACTGGTCACAAATCACTGGTCACTTGTCACTGGTCCGTGGACAGTGGTCACTGGTCACTGGTCACAGGTCACTAGTCACTGGTCACGGGTCACTGGTCACCGGTCACTGGTCACTGGTCACTGGTCACTGGTCACTGGTCACTGGTCACAGGTCACTGGTCACATGTCACAGGTCACTGGTCACTGGTCACTGGTCACTGGTCAATGGTCACTGTCGCTGGACGCTGGTCACTGGTCACTGGTCAATGGTCTCTAGTCACTGGTCACTGGTCACAATTCACTGGTAACTTGTCACTGGTCAGTGGTCAGTGGTCACTGGTCAATGGTCACTGGCCACAAGTCACTGGTCACTGGTCACTTGTCACTAGTCACTGGTCACTGGTCACAATTCACTGGTCACTTGTCACTGGTCAGTTGTCAGTGGTCACTGGTCACTGGTTACAGGTCACTAGTCACTGGTCATATGTCACTGGTCACTGGTCACTGGCCACTGGTCACTGGTCACTGGTCACAGGTCACTGGTCACTGGTCAGTAGTCAGTGGTCACTGGTCACTGGTCACTGGTCACTGGTCACTGGTCACTGGTCACAGGTCACTGGTCACTGGTCAGTGGTCACAGGTCACTAGTCAATGGTCACAAGTCACTGGTCACTGGTCACTGGTCACTGGTCACTGGTCAGCTGTCACTGGTCACTGGTCACTGGTCACTGGTCACTGGTCACTGGTCAATGTTCACTGTCGCTGGTCACTAGTCACTGGTCACTGGTCACAGGTCACTAGTCACTGGTCACTGGTGACTGGTCACTGGTCACTGGTCACTGGTCACAGGTCACTGGTCACTGGTCAGTAATCAGTGGTCACTGGTCACTGCTCATAGGTCACTGGTCACCTGTCACTGGTCACTGGTCACTGGTCACTGGTCACTGGTCAATGGTCACTGTCGCTGGTCACTGGGCACTGGTCACTGGTCACTGGCCACTAGTCACTGGTCACTGGTCACTGGTCAGTGGTCTCTGGTCACTGGTCACTGGTCACTGGTAACTGGTCACTGGTCAGTGGTCACAGGTCACTAGTCAATGGTCACAAGTCACTGGTCACTGGTCACTGGTCACTGGTCACTGGTCAGCTGTCACTGGTCACTGGTCACTGGTCACTGGTCACTGGTCACTGGTCAATGTTCACTGTCGCTGGTCACTAGTCACTGGTCACTGGTCACAGGTCACTGGTCACTAGTCACTGGTCACAGGTCACTGGTCACTTTTCAGGGGTCACTGTTCACTGGTCACTGGTCACTGGTCACTGGTCACAGGTCACTGGTCACTGGTCACTGGTCACTGGTCACTGGTCACTGGTCACTGGTCACTGGTCACTGGTCACTGGTCACTGGTCACTGGTCACAGGTCACTGGTCACCTGTCACTGGTCACTGGTCACTGGTCACTGGTCACAGGTCACTGGTCACTGGTCATATGTCACTGGTCACCTGTCACTGGTCACCTGTCACTGGTCACTGGTCACTGGACACTGGTCATTTTTCAATGGGCACTGTCGCTGGTCACTGGTCACTGGTCACTGGTCACAGATCACTGGTCACTAGTCACTGGTCACTGGTCACTTTTCAGGGGTCACTGGTAACTGGTCACGGGTCAGTGGTCACGATTCACAATTCACTGGTCACTGGTCACTGGTCACTGGTCATAGGTCACTGGTCACCTGTCACCGGTCACTGGTCACTGGTCACTGGTCACTGGTCATTGGTCAATGGTCACTGTCGCTGGTCACTGGTCTCTGGTCACTGGTCAATGGTCTCTAGTCACTGGTCACTGGTCACAAATCACTGGTCACTTGTCACTGGTCCGTGGACAGTGGTCACTGGTCACTGGTCACAGGTCACTAGTCACTGGTCACGGGTCACTGGTCACCGGTCACTGGTCACTGGTCACTGGTCACTGGTCACTGGTCACTGGTCACAGGTCACTGGTCACATGTCACAGGTCACTGGTCACTGGTCACTGGTCACTGGTCAATGGTCACTGTCGCTGGACGCTGGTCACTGGTCACTGGTCAATGGTCTCTAGTCACTGGTCACTGGTCACAATTCACTGGTAACTTGTCACTGGTCAGTGGTCAGTGGTCACTGGTCAATGGTCACTGGCCACAAGTCACTGGTCACTGGTCACTTGTCACTAGTCACTGGTCACTGGTCACAATTCACTGGTCACTTGTCACTGGTCAGTTGTCAGTGGTCACTGGTCACTGGTTACAGGTCACTAGTCACTGGTCATATGTCACTGGTCACTGGTCACTGGCCACTGGTCACTGGTCACTGGTCACAGGTCACTGGTCACTGGTCAGTAGTCAGTGGTCACTGGTCACTGGTCACTGGTCACTGGTCACTGGTCACAGGTCACTGGTCACTGGTCACTGGTCACAGGTCACTGGTCACTTGTCAATGGTCACAGTCGCTGGTCACTTGTCTCTGGTCACGGGTCACTGGTCACTAGTCACTGGTCACTGGTCACTGGTCACTGGTCACTGGTCACAGGTCACTGGTTACCTGTCACTGGTGACTGGTCACTGGTCAATGGTCACTGTCGCTGGTCACTGGTCACATGTTACTGGTCACTGGTCACTTGTCTCTAGTCACTGGTCACTGGTCACAATTCACTGGTCACTTGTCACTTGTCAGTGGTCAGTGGTCACTGGTCACTGGTCACAGGTCACTAGTCACTTGTCACAGGTCACAAGTCACTGGTCACTGGTCACTGGTCACTGGTCACTGGTCACTGGTCACTGGTCACTGGTCACAGGTCACTGGTCACTGGTCACTGGTCAGTAGTCAGTGGTCACTGGTCACTGGCCACTAGTCACAGGTCACTGGTCACAAGTCACTGGTCACGGGCCACTGGTCACTAGTCACAGATCACTGGTCAGTAGTCAGTGGTCACTGGACACTGCTCACTGGTCACTGGTCACTGGTCACAGGTCACTGGTCACTGGTCACTGGTCACTGGTCACTGGTCACTGGTCACTGGTCACTGGTCATAGGTCACTGGTCACCTGTCACTGGTCACTGGTCACTGGTCACTGGTCATTGTTCAATGGTCACTGTCGCTGGTCACTGGTCACTGGTCACTGGTCACTGGTCACTGGTCACTGGTCACAGATCACTGGTCACTAGTCACTAGTCACTGGTCACTGGTCACTGGTCACTTTTCAGGGGTCACTGGTAACTGGTCACTGGTCAGTGGTCACAGGTCACTAGTCACTGGTCACAAGTCACTGGTCACTGGTCACTGGTCACTGGTCACTGGTCACTGGTCACTGGTCACTGGTCACTGGTCACAGGTCACTGGTCAGCTGTCACTGGTCACTGGTCACTGGTCACTGGTCACTGGTCACTGGTCAATGTTCACTGTCGCTGGTCACTAGTCACTGGTCACTGGTCACAGGTCACTAATCACTGGTCACTGGTCACTGGTCACTGGTCACTGGTCACTGGTCACTGGTCACAGGTCACTGGTCACTGGTCAGTAATCAGTGGTCACTGGTCACTGGTCATAGGTCACTGGTCACCTGTCACTGGTCACTGGTCACTGGTCACTGGTCACTGGTCAATGGTCACTGTCGCTGGTCACTGGTCACTGGTCACTGGTCACTGGTCATAGGTCACTGGTCACTGGTCACTGGTCACTGGTCACTGGTCACTGGTCATAGGTCACTGGTCACCTGTCACTGGTCACTGGTCACTGGTCACTGGTCACTGGTCATAGGTCACTGGTCACCTGTCACTGGTCACTTTTCAGGGGTCACTGGTAACTGGTCACTGGTCAGTGGTCACGATTCACAATTCACTGGTCACTGGTCACTGGTCACTGGTCATAGGTCACTGGTCACCTGTCACTGGTCACTGGTCACTAGTCACTGGTCACTAGTCACTGGTCACTGGTCACTGGTCACTTTTCAGGGGTCACTGGTAACTGGTCACTGGTCAGTGGTCACAGGTCACTAGTCACTGGTCACAAGTCACTGGTCACTGGTCACTGGTCACTGGTCACTGGTCACTGGTCACTGGTCACAGGTCACTGGTCACTGGTCACTGGTCACTGGTCACTGGTCAATGTTCACTGTCGCTGGTCACTAGTCACTGGTCACTGGTCACTAGTCACTGGTCACAAGTCACTGGTCACTGGTCACGGGTCACTGGTCACTGGTCACTGGTCACTGGTCACTGGTCACTGGTCACTGGTCACTATTCACTGGTCACTGGTCACTGGGCACATTGCAGGGGTCACTGGTCACAGGTCACTGGTCACTGGTCACGGGTCACATGTCACGGGTCACTGGTCACTGGTCGCTGGTCACTAGTCACTGGTCACAAGTCACTTGTCAGTAGGCAGTGGTCGCTGGTCACTGGTCACGGGTCACTGGTCACTAGTCACTGGTTACTGTTCACTGGTCACTGGTCACTGGTCAATGGTCACTGTCGCTGGTCAATGGTCACTGGTCACTGGTCAACGGTCTCTAGTCACTGGTCACTGGTCACAATTCACTGGTCACTTGTCACTGGTCAGTGGTCAGTGGTCACTGGTCACTGGTCACAGGCCACTTGTCACAGGTCACTAGTCACTGGTCACTGGTCACTGGTCACTGGTCACTGGTCACTGGTCACTGGTCACTGGTCACTGGTCACAGGTCACTGGTCAGCTGTCACTGGTCACTGGTCACTGGTCACTGGTCAGCGGTCAATGGTCACTGTCGCTGGTCACTGGTCACTGGTCAGTGGTCAGTGGTCACTGGTCAATGGTCACAGGTCACTGGTCACATGCCACTGGTCACTGGTCACGGGTCACAAGTCACTGGTCACTGGTCAATGGTCACTGGCCACTGGTCACTGGTCACTGGTCACTGGTCACATGTCACTGGTCACCTGTCACTGGTCACTGGTAACTGGTCACTGGTCAATGGTCACAGTCGCTGGTCACTGGTCACTGGTCGCTGGTCTCTGTTCTCTAGTCACTGGTCACTGGTCACAATTCACTGGTCACTTGTCACTGGTCCGTGGACAGTGGTCACTGGTCACTGGTCACAGGTCACTAGTCACTGGTCACGGGTCACTGGTCACCGGTCACTGGTCACTGGTCACTGGTCACTGGTCACTGGTCACTGGTCACAGGTCACTGGTCACATGTCACAGGTCACTGGTCATAGGTCACTGGTCACCTGTCACCGGTCACTGGTCACTGGTCACTGGTCACTGGTCATTGGTCAATGGTCACTGTCGCTGGTCACTGGTCACTGGTCACTGGTCACTGGTCAATGGTCACAGGTCACTGGTTACCTGTCACTGGTCACAGGTCACTGGTCAATGGTCACTGTCGCTGGTCACTGGTCACATGTTACTGGTCACTGGTCACTTGTCTCTAGTCACTGGTCACTGGTCACAATTCACTGGTCACTTGTCACTGGTCAGTGGTCAGTGGTCACTGGTCACTGGTCACAGGTCACTAGTCATATGTCACAGGTCACAAGTCACTGGTCACTGGTCACTGGTCACTGGTCACTGGTCACTGGTCACTGGTCACTGGTCACAGGTCACTAGTCACTGGTCACGGGCCACTGGTCACTAGTCACAGATCACTGGTCACTGGTCACTGGTCACTGGTCACTGCTCACTGGTCACAAGTCACTGGTCACTGGTCACTCGTCACTGGTCACTGGTCACAGGTCACTGGTCACCTGTCACTGGTCACTGGTCACTGGTCACAGGTCACTGGTCACTATTCACTGGTCACTGGTCACTGGTCACTTTTCAGGGGTCACTGGTCACTGGTCACTGGTCAGTGGTCACGGTTCACTATTCACTGGTCACTGGTCACTGGTCACTGGTCACTAGTCACTGGTCACTGGTCACAGGTCACTGGTCACTAGTCACTGGTCACAGGTCACTGGTCACTTTTCAGGGGTCACTGTTCACTGGTCACTGGTCACTGGTCACTGGTCACTGGTCACAGGTCACTGGTCACTGGTCACTGGTCACTGGTCACTGGTCACTGGTCACAAGTCACTGGTCACTGGTCACTGGTCACTGGTCACTGGTCACAGGTCACTGGTCACCTGTCACTGGTCACTGGTCACTGGTCACTGGTCACAGGTCACTGGTCACTGGTCACTGGTCACTGGTCACTGGTCACTGGTCACTGGTCACTGCTCACTGGTCACAAGTCACTGGTCACTGGTCACTGGTCACTGGTCACTGGTCACAGGTCACTGGTCAACTGTCACTGGTCACTGGTCACTGGTCACAGGTCACTGGTCACTATTCACTGGTCACTGGTCACTGGTCACTTTTCAGGGGTCACTGGTCACTGGTCACTGGTCAGTGGTCACGGTTCACTATTCACTGGTCACTGGTCACTGGTCACTGGTCACTGGTCACTGGTCACTGGTCACAGGTCACTGGTCACTAGTCACTGGTCACAGGTCACTGGTCACTTTTCAGGGGTCACTGTTCACTGGTCACTGGTCACTGGTCACTGGTCACAGGTCACTGGTCACTGGTCACTGGTCACTGGTCACTGGTCACTGGTCACTGGTCAATGGTCACTGTCGCTGGTCACTGGTCACTGGTCACTGGTCACTGGTCACTGGTCACAGGTCACTGGTCACTGGTCACTGGTCACTGGTCACTGGTCACTGGTCAATGGTCACTGTCGCTGGTCACTGGTCACTGATCACTGGTCACTGGCCACTAGTCACTGGTCAGTGGTCTCTGGTCACTGGTCACGGGTCACTGGTCACTAGTCACTGGTCACTGGTCACTGGTCACTGGTCACTGGTCACTGGTCATAGGTCACTGGTCACCTGTCACTGGTCACTGGTCACTGGTCACTGGTCATTGTTCAATGGTCACTGTCGCTGGTCACTGGTCACTGGTCACTGGTCACTGGTCACAGATCACTGGTCACTAGTCACTAGTCACTGGTCACTGGTCACTGGTCACTTTTCAGGGGTCACTGGTAACTGGTCTCTGGTCAGTGGACACAGGTCACTAGTCAATGGTCACAAGTCACTGGTCACTGGTCACTGGTCACTGGTCACTGGTCAGCTGTCACTGGTCACTGGTCACTGGTCACTGGTCACTGGTCACTGGTCAATGTTCACTGTCGCTGGTCACTAGTCACTGGTCACTGGTCACAGGTCACTAGTCACTGGTCACTGGTCACTGGTCACTGGTCATAGGTCACTGGTCACCTGTCACTGGTCACTGGTCACTGGTCACTGGTCACTGGTCAATGGTCACTGTCGCTGGTCACTGGGCACTGGTCACTGGTCACTGGCCACTAGTCACTGGTCACTGGTCACTGGTCAGTGGTCTCTGGTCACTGGTCACTGGTCACTGGTAACTGGTCACTGGTCAGTGGTCACAGGTCACTAGTCAATGGTCACAAGTCACTGGTCACTGGTCACTGGTCACTGGTCACTGGTCAGCTGTCACTGGTCACTGGTCACTGGTCACTGGTCACTGGTCACTGGTCAGTGGTCACAGGTCACTAGTCAATGGTCACAAGTCACTGGTCACTGGTCACTGGTCACTGGTCACTGGTCAGCTGTCACTGGTCACTGGTCACTGGTCACTGGTCACTGGTCACTGGTCAATGTTCACTGTCGCTGGTCACTAGTCACTGGTCACTGGTCACAGGTCACTGGTCACTAGTCACTGGTCACAGGTCACTGGTCACTTTTCAGGGGTCACTGTTCACTGGTCACTGGTCACTGGTCACTGGTCACAGGTCACTGGTCACAGGTCACTGGTCACTGGTCACTGGTCACTGGTTACTGGTCACTGGTCAATGGTCACTGTCGCTGGTCACTGGTCACTGATCACTGGTCACTGGCCACTAGTCACTGGTCAGTGGTCTCTGGTCACTGGTCACGGGTCACTGGTCACTAGTCACTGGTCACTGGTCACTGGTCACTGGTCACTGGTCACTGGTCATAGGTCACTGGTCACCTGTCACTGGTCACTGGTCACTGGTCACTGGTCATTGTTCAATGGTCACTGTCGCTGGTCACTGGTCACTGGTCACTGGTCACTGGTCACAGATCACTGGTCACTAGTCACTAGTCACTGGTCACTGGTCACTGGTCACTTTTCAGGGGTCACTGGTAACTGGTCACTGGTCAGTGGACACAGGTCACTAGTCAATGGTCACAAGTCACTGGTCACTGGTCACTGGTCACTGGTCACTGGTCAGCTGTCACTGGTCACTGGTCACTGGTCACTGGTCACTGGTCACTGGTCAATGTTCACTGTCGCTGGTCACTAGTCACTGGTCACTGGTCACAGGTCACTAGTCACTGGTCACTGGTCACTGGTCACTGGTCATAGGTCACTGGTCACCTGTCACTGGTCACTGGTCACTGGTCACTGGTCACTGGTCACTGGCCACTAGTCACTGGTCACTGGTCACTGGTCAGTGGTCTCTGGTCACTGGTCACTGGTCACTGGTAACTGGTCACTGGTCAGTGGTCACAGGTCACTAGTCAATGGTCACAAGTCACTGGTCACTGGTCACTGGTCACTGGTCACTGGTCAGCTGTCACTGGTCACTGGTCACTGGTCACTGGTCACTGGTCACTGGTCAGTGGTCACAGGTCACTAGTCAATGGTCACAAGTCACTGGTCACTGGTCACTGGTCACTGGTCACTGGTCAGCTGTCACTGGTCACTGGTCACTGGTCACTGGTCACTGGTCACTGGTCAATGTTCACTGTCGCTGGTCACTAGTCACTGGTCACTGGTCACAGGTCACTGGTCACTAGTCACTGGTCACAGGTCACTGGTCACTTTTCAGGGGTCACTGTTCACTGGTCACTGGTCACTGGTCACTGGTCACAGGTCACTGGTCACTGGTCACTGGTCACTGGTCACTGGTCACTGGTCACTGGTCACTGGTCACTGGTCACTGGTCACTGGTCACAGGTCACTGGTCACCTGTCACTGGTCACTGGTCACTGGTCACTGGTCACAGGTCACTGGTCACTGGTCACTGGTCACTGGTCACTGGTCACTGGTCACTGGTCACTGCTCACTGGTCACAAGTCACTGGTCACTGGTCACTGGTCACTGGTCACTGGTCACAGGTCACTGGTCACCTGTCACTGGTCACTGGTCACTGGTCACAGGTCACTGGTCACTATTCACTGGTCACTGGTCACTGGTCACTTTTCAGGGGTCACTGGTCACTGGTCACTGGTCAGTGGTCACGGTTCACTATTCACTGGTCACTGGTCACTGGTCACTGGTCACTGGTCACTGGTCACTGGTCACAGGTCACTGGTCACTAGTCACTGGTCACAGGTCACTGGTCACTTTTCAGGGGTCACTGTTCACTGGTCACTGGTCACTGGTCACAGGTCACTGGTCACTGGTCACTGGTCACTGGTCACTGGTCACTGGTCACTGGTCAATGGTCACTGTCGCTGGTCACTGGTCACTGGTCACTGGTCACAGGTCACTGGTCACTGGTCACTGGTCACTGGTCAGCTGTCACTGGTCACTGGTCACTGGTCACTGGTCACTGGTCACTGGTCAATGTTCACTGTCGCTGGTCACTAGTCACTGGTCACTGGTCACAGGTCACTAGTCACTGGTCACTGGTGACTGGTCACTGGTCACTGGTCACTGGTCACAGGTCACTGGTCACTGGTCAGTAATCAGTGGTCACTGGTCACTGGTCATAGGTCACTGGTCACCTGTCACTGGTCACTGGTCACTGGTCACTGGTCACTGGTCAATGGTCACTGTCGCTGGTCACTGGGCACTGGTCACTGGTCACTGGCCACTAGTCACTGGTCACTGGTCACTGGTCAGTGGTCTCTGGTCACTGGTCACGGGTCACTGGTCACTAGTCACTGGTCACTGGTCACTGGTCACTGGTCACTGGTCACTGGTCACTGGTCATATGTCACTGGTCACCTGTCACTGGTCACTGGTCACTGGACACTGGTCATTGTTCAATGGGCACTGTCGCTGGTCACTGGTCACTGGTCACTGGTCACTGGTCACAGATCACTGGTCACTAGTCACTGGTCACTGGTCACTTTTCAGGGGTCACTGGTAACTGGTCACGGATCAGTGGTCACGATTCACAATTCACTGGTCACTGGTCACTGGTCACTGGTCATAGGTCACTGGTCACCTGTCACCGGTCACTGGTCACTGGTCACTGGTCACTGGTCATTGGTCAAAGGTCACTGTCGCTGGTCACTGGCCACTGGTCACTGGTCAATGGTCTCTAGTCACTGGTCACTGGTCACAAGTCACTGGTCACTGGTCACTGGTCACCTGTCACTGGTCACTGGTCACTGGTAACTGGTCACTGGTCAATGGTCACAGTCGCTGGTCACTGGTCACTGGTCACTGGTCTCTGTTCTCTAGTCACTGGTCACTGGTCACAAATCACTGGTCACTTGTCACTGGTCCGTGGACAGTGGTCACTGGTCACTGGTCACAGGTCACTAGTCACTGGTCACGGGTCACTGGTCACCGGTCACTGGTCACTGGTCACTGGTCACTGGTCACTGGTCACTGGTCACAGGTCACTGGTCACATGTCACAGGTCACTGGTCACTGGTCACTGGTCACTGGTCAATGGTCACTGTCGCTGGACGCTGGTCACTGGTCACTGGTCAATGGTCTCTAGTCACTGGTCACTGGTCACAATTCACTGGTAACTTGTCACTGGTCAGTGGTCAGTGGTCACTGGTCAATGGTCACTGGCCACAAGTCACTGGTCACTGGTCACTGGTCACTAGTCACTGGTCACTGGTCATAATTCACTGGTCACTTGTCACTGGTCAGTTGTCAGTGGTCACTGGTCACTGGTCACAGGTCACTAGTCACTGGTCACTGGTCATATGTCACTGGTCACTGGTCACTGGCCACTGGTCACTGGTCACTGGTCACTGGTCACAGGTCACTGGTCACTGGTCAGTAGTCAGTGGTCACTGGTCACTGGTCACTTGTCACTGGTCACTGGTCACAGGTCACTGGTCACTGGTCACTGGTCACAGGTCACTGGTCACTTGTCAATGGTCACAGTCGCTGGTCACTTGTCTCTGGTCACGGGTCACTGGTCACTAGTCACTGGTCACTAGTCACTAGTCACTGGTCACTGGTCACTGGTCACTTTTCAGGGGTCACTGGTAACTGGTCACTGGTCAGTGGTCACAGGTCACTAGTCAATGGTCACAAGTCACTGGTCACTGGTCACTGGTCACTGGTCACTGCTCAGCTGTCACTGGTCACTGGTCACTGGTCACTGGTCACTGGTCAATGTTCACTGTCGCTGGTCACTAGTCACTGGTCACTGGTCACAGGTCACTAGTCACTGGTCACTGGTGACTGGTCACTGGTCACTGGTCACTGGTCACAGGTCACTGGTCACTGGTCAGTAATCAGTGGTCACTGGTCACTGGTCATAGGTCACTGGTCACCTGTCACTGGTCACTGGTCACTGGTCACTGGTCACTGGTCACTGGTCACTGGTCACTGGTCATATGTCACTGGTCATATGTCACTGGTCACCTGTCACTGGTCACTGGTCACTGGACACTGGTCATTTTTCAATGGGCACTGTCGCTGGTCACTGGTCACTGGTCACTGGTCACAGATCACTGGTCACTAGTCACTGGTCACTGGTCACTTTTCAGGGGTCACTGGTAACTGGTCACGGGTCAGTGGTCACGATTCACAATTCACTGGTCACTGGTCACTGGTCACTGGTCATAGGTCACTGGTCACCTGTCACCGGTCACTGGTCACTGGTCATTGATCAATGGTCACTGTCGCTGGTCACTGGTCTCTGGTCACTGGTCAATGGTCTCTAGTCACAGGTCACTGGTCACAAGTCACTGGTCACTGGTCACTGGTCACCTGTCACTGGTCACTGGTCACTGGTAACTGGTCACTGGTCAATGGTCACAGTCGCTGGTCACTGGTCACTGGTCACTGGTCAGCTGTCACTGGTCACTGGTCACTGGTCACTGGTCACTGGTCACTGGTCAATGTTCACTGTCGCTGGTCACTAGTCACTGGTCACTGGTCACAGGTCACTAGTCACTGGTCACTGGTGACTGGTCACTGGTCACTGGTCACTGGTCACAGGTCACTGGTCACTGGTCAGTAATCAGTGGTCACTGGTCACTGCTCATAGGTCACTGGTCACCTGTCACTGGTCACTGGTCACTGGTCACTGGTCACTGGTCAATGGTCACTGTCGCTGGTCACTGGGCACTGGTCACTGGTCACTGGCCACTAGTCACTGGTCACTGGTCACTGGTCAGTGGTCTCTGGTCACTGGTCACTGGTCACTGGTAACTGGTCACTGGTCAGTGGTCACAGGTCACTAGTCAATGGTCACAAGTCACTGGTCACTGGTCACTGGTCACTGGTCACTGGTCAGCTGTCACTGGTCACTGGTCACTGGTCACTGGTCACTGGTCACTGGTCAATGTTCACTGTCGCTGGTCACTAGTCACTGGTCACTGGTCACAGGTCACTGGTCACTAGTCACTGGTCACAGGTCACTGGTCACTTTTCAGGGGTCACTGTTCACTGGTCACTGGTCACTGGTCACTGGTCACAGGTCACTGGTCACTGGTCACTGGTCACTGGTCACTGGTCACTGGTCACTGGTCACTGGTCACTGGTCACAGGTCACTGGTCACCTGTCACTGGTCACTGGTCACTGGTCACTGGTCACAGGTCACTGGTCACTGGTCATATGTCACTGGTCACCTGTCACTGGTCACCTGTCACTGGTCACTGGTCACTGGACACTATTCATTTTTCAATGGGCACTGTCGCTGGTCACTGGTCACTGGTCACTGGTCACAGATCACTGGTCACTAGTCACTGGTCACTGGTCACTTTTCAGGGGTCACTGGTAACTGGTCACGGGTCAGTGGTCACGATTCACAATTCACTGGTCACTGGTCACTGGTCACTGGTCATAGGTCACTGGTCACCTGTCACCGGTCACTGGTCACTGGTCACTGGTCACTGGTCATTGGTCAATGGTCACTGTCGCTGGTCACTGGTCTCTGGTCACTGGTCAATGGTCTCTAGTCACTGGTCACTGGTCACAAATCACTGGTCACTTGTCACTGGTCCGTGGACAGTGGTCACTGGTCACTGGTCACAGGTCACTAGTCACTGGTCACGGGTCACTGGTCACCGGTCACTGGTCACTGGTCACTGGTCACTGGTCACTGGTCACTGGTCACAGGTCACTGGTCACATGTCACAGGTCACTGGTCACTGGTCACTGGTCACTGGTCAATGGTCACTGTCGCTGGACGCTGGTCACTGGTCACTGGTCAATGGTCTCTAGTCACTGGTCACTGGTCACAATTCACTGGTAACTTGTCACTGGTCAGTGGTCAGTGGTCACTGGTCAATGGTCACTGGCCACAAGTCACTGGTCACTGGTCACTGGTCACTAGTCACTGGTCACTGGTCACAATTCACTGGTCACTTGTCACTGGTCAGTTGTCAGTGGTCACTGGTCACTGGTTACAGGTCACTAGTCACTGGTCATATGTCACTGGTCACTGGTCACTGGCCACTGGTCACTGGTCACTGGTCACAGGTCACTGGTCACTGGTCAGTAGTCAGTGGTCACTGGTCACTGGTCACTGGTCACTGGTCACTGGTCACAGGTCACTGGTCACTGGTCACTGGTCACAGGTCACTGGTCACTTGTCAATGGTCACAGTCGCTGGTCACTTGTCTCTGGTCACGGGTCACTGGTCACTAGTCACTGGTCACTGGTCACTGGTCACTGGTCACTGGTCAGAGGTCACTGGTTACCTGTCACTGGTCACTGGTCACTGGTCAATGGTCACTGTCGCTGGTCACTGGTCACATGTTACTGGTCACTGGTCACTTGTCTCTAGTCACTGGTCACTGGTCACAATTCACTGGTCACTTGTCACTTGTCAGTGGTCAGTGGTCACTGGTCACTGGTCACAGGTCACTAGTCACTTGTCACAGGTCACAAGTCACTGGTCACTGGTCACTGGTCACTGGTCACTGGTCACTGGTCACTGGTCACTGGTCACAGGTCACTGGTCACTGGTCACTGGTCAGTAGTCAGTGGTCACTGGTCACTGGCCACTAGTCACAGGTCACTGGTCACAAGTCACTGGTCACGGGCCACTGGTCACTAGTCACAGATCACTGGTCAGTAGTCAGTGGTCACTGGACACTGCTCACTGGTCACTGGTCACTGGTCACAGGTCACTGGTCACTGGTCACTGGTCACTGGTCACTGGTCACTGGTCACTGGTCACTGGTCATAGGTCACTGGTCACCTGTCACTGGTCACTGGTCACTGGTCACTGGTCATTGTTCAATGGTCACTGTCGCTGGTCACTGGTCACTGGTCACTGGTCACTGGTCACTGGTCACTGGTCACAGATCACTGGTCACTAGTCACTAGTCACTGGTCACTGGTCACTGGTCACTTTTCAGGGGTCACTGGTAACTGGTCACTGGTCAGTGGTCACAGGTCACTAGTCACTGGTCACAAGTCACTGGTCACTGGTCACTGGTCACTGGTCACTGGTCACTGGTCACTGGTCACTGGTCACTGGTCACAGGTCACTGGTCAGCTGTCACTGGTCACTGGTCACTGGTCACTGGTCACTGGTCACTGGTCAATGTTCACTGTCGCTGGTCACTAGTCACTGGTCACTGGTCACAGGTCACTAATCACTGGTCACTGGTCACTGGTCACTGGTCACTGGTCACTGGTCACTGGTCACAGGTCACTGGTCACTGGTCAGTAATCAGTGGTCACTGGTCACTGGTCATAGGTCACTGGTCACCTGTCACTGGTCACTGGTCACTGGTCACTGGTCACTGGTCAATGGTCACTGTCGCTGGTCACTGGTCACTGGTCACTGGTCACTGGTCACTGGTCACTGGTCATAGGTCACTGGTCACTGGTCACTGGTCACTGGTCACTGGTCATAGGTCACTGGTCACCTGTCACTGGTCACTGGTCACTGGTCACTGGTCACTGGTCATAGGTCACTGGTCACCTGTCACTGGTCACTTTTCAGGGGTCACTGGTAACTGGTCACTGGTCAGTGGTCACGATTCACAATTCACTGGTCACTGGTCACTGGTCACTGGTCATAGGTCACTGGTCACCTGTCACTGGTCACTGGTCACTGGTCACTGGTCACTGGTCATTGGTCACTGGTCACTGGTCACTGGTCACAGGTCACTGGTCACTAGTCACTGGTCACAGGTCACTGGTCACTTTTCAGGGGTCACTGTTCACTGGTCACTGGTCAGTGGTCACGGTTCACTATTCACTGGTCACGGGTCACTGGTCACTGGTCACTGGTCACTGGTCAATGGTCACTGTCGCTGGTCACTGGTCACTGGTCACTGGTCACTGGCCACTAGTCACTGGTCAGTGGTCTCTGGTCACTGGTCACGGGTCACTGGTCACTAGTCACTGGTCACTGGTCACTGGTCACTGGTCATAGGTCGCTGGTCACCTGTCACTGGTCACTGGTCACTGGTCACTGGTCATTGTTCAATGGTCACTGTCGCTGGTCACTGGTCACTGGTCAGTGGTCACAGATCACTGGTCACTAGTCACTAGTCACTGGTCACTGGTCACTGGTCACTTTTCAGGGGTCACTGGTAACTGGTCACTGGTCAGTGGTCACAGGTCACTAGTCACTGGTCACAAGTCACTGGTCACTGGTCACTGGTCACTGGTCACTGGTCACTGGTCACTGGTCACAGGTCACTGGTCAGCTGTCACTGGTCACTGGTCACTGGTCACTGGTCACTGGTCACTGGTCAATGTTCACTGTCGCTGGTCACTAGTCACTGGTCACTGGTCACTAGTCACTGGTCACAAGTCACTGGTCACTGGTCACGGGTCACTGGTCACTGGTCACTGGTCACTGGTCACTGGTCACTGGTCACTATTCACTGGTCACTGGTCACTGGGCACATTGCAGGGGTCACTGGTCACAGGTCACTGGTCACTGGTCACGGGTCACATGTCACGGGTCACTGGTCACTGGTCGCTGGTCACTAGTCACTGGTCACAAGTCACTTGTCAGTAGGCAGTGGTCGCTGGTCACTGGTCACGGGTCACTGGTCACTAGTCACTGGTTACTGTTCACTGGTCACTGGTCACTGGTCAATGGTCACTGTCGCTGGTCAATGGTCACTGGTCACTGGTCAACGGTCTCTAGTCACAGGTCACTGGTCACAATTCACTGGTCACTTGTCACTGGTCAGTGGTCAGTGGTCACTGGTCACTGGTCACAGGCCACTTGTCACAGGTCACTAGTCACTGGTCACTGGTCACTGGTCACTGGTCACTGGTCACTGGTCACTGGTCACAGGTCACTGGTCAGCTGTCACTGGTCACTGGTCACTGGTCACTGGTCAGCGGTCAATGGTCACTGTCGCTGGTCACTGGTCACTGGTCAGTGGTCTCTGGTCACTGGTCACGGGTCACTGGTCACTAGTCACTGGTCACTGGTCACTGGTCACTGGTCACTGGTCACTGGTCATAGGTCACTGGTCACCTGTCACTGGTCACTGGTCACTGGTCACTGGTCATTGTTCAATGGTCACTGTCGCTGGTCACTGGTCACTGGTCACTGGTCACTGGTCACAGATCACTGGTCACTAGTCACTAGTCACTGGTCACTGGTCACTGGTCACTTTTCAGGGGTCACTGGTAACTGGTCACTGGTCAGTGGTCACAGGTCACTAGTCAATGGTCACAAGTCACTGGTCACTGGTCACTGGTCACTGGTCACTGGTCAGCTGTCACTGGTCACTGGTCACTGGTCACTGGTCACTGGTCACTGGTCAATGTTCACTGTCGCTGGTCACTAGTCACTGGTCACTGGTCACAGGTCACTAGTCACTGGTCACTGGTGACTGGTCACTGGTCACTGGTCACTGGTCACAGGTCACTGGTCACTGGTCAGTAATCAGTGGTCACTGGTCACTGCTCATAGGTCACTGGTCACCTGTCACTGGTCACTGGTCACTGGTCACTGGTCACTGGTCAATGGTCACTGTCGCTGGTCACTGGGCACTGGTCACTGGTCACTGGCCACTAGTCACTGGTCACTGGTCACTGGTCAGTGGTCTCTGGTCACTGGTCACTGGTCACTGGTAACTGGTCACTGGTCAGTGGTCACAGGTCACTAGTCAATGGTCACAAGTCACTGGTCACTGGTCACTGGTCACTGGTCACTGGTCAGCTGTCACTGGTCACTGGTCACTGGTCACTGGTCACTGGTCACTGGTCAATGTTCACTGTCGCTGGTCACTAGTCACTGGTCACTGGTCACAGGTCACTGGTCACTAGTCACTGGTCACAGGTCACTGGTCACTTTTCAGGGGTCACTGTTCACTGGTCACTGGTCACTGGTCACTGGTCACAGGTCACTGGTCACTGGTCACTGGTCACTGGTCACTGGTCACTGGTCACTGGTCACTGGTCACTGGTCACTGGTCACTGGTCACTGGTCACAGGTCACTGGTCACCTGTCACTGGTCACTGGTCACTGGTCACTGGTCACAGGTCACTGGTCACTGGTCATATGTCACTGGTCACCTGTCACTGGTCACCTGTCACTGGTCACTGGTCACTGGACACTGGTCATTTTTCAATGGGCACTGTCGCTGGTCACTGGTCACTGGTCACTGGTCACAGATCACTGGTCACTAGTCACTGGTCACTGGTCACTTTTCAGGGGTCACTGGTAACTGGTCACGGGTCAGTGGTCACGATTCACAATTCACTGGTCACTGGTCACTGGTCACTGGTCATAGGTCACTGGTCACCTGTCACCGGTCACTGGTCACTGGTCACTGGTCACTGGTCATTGGTCAATGGTCACTGTCGCTGGTCACTGGTCTCTGGTCACTGGTCAATGGTCTCTAGTCACTGGTCACTGGTCACAAATCACTGGTCACTTGTCACTGGTCCGTGGACAGTGGTCACTGGTCACTGGTCACAGGTCACTAGTCACTGGTCACGGGTCACTGGTCACCGGTCACTGGTCACTGGTCACTGGTCACTGGTCACTGGTCACTGGTCACAGGTCACTGGTCACATGTCACAGGTCACTGGTCACTGGTCACTGGTCACTGGTCAATGGTCACTGTCGCTGGACGCTGGTCACTGGTCACTGGTCAATGGTCTCTAGTCACTGGTCACTGGTCACAATTCACTGGTAACTTGTCACTGGTCAGTGGTCAGTGGTCACTGGTCAATGGTCACTGGCCACAAGTCACTGGTCACTGGTCACTTGTCACTAGTCACTGGTCACTGGTCACAATTCACTGGTCACTTGTCACTGGTCAGTTGTCAGTGGTCACTGGTCACTGGTTACAGGTCACTAGTCACTGGTCATATGTCACTGGTCACTGGTCACTGGCCACTGGTCACTGGTCACTGGTCACAGGTCACTGGTCACTGGTCAGTAGTCAGTGGTCACTGGTCACTGGTCACTGGTCACTGGTCACTGGTCACAGGTCACTGGTCACTGGTCACTGGTCACAGGTCACTGGTCACTTGTCAATGGTCACAGTCGCTGGTCACTTGTCTCTGGTCACGGGTCACTGGTCACTAGTCACTGGTCACTGGTCACTGGTCACTGGTCACTGGTCACAGGTCACTGGTTACCTGTCACTGGTGACTGGTCACTGGTCAATGGTCACTGTCGCTGGTCACTGGTCACATGTTACTGGTCACTGGTCACTTGTCTCTAGTCACTGGTCACTGGTCACAATTCACTGGTCACTTGTCACTTGTCAGTGGTCAGTGGTCACTGGTCACTGGTCACAGGTCACTAGTCACTTGTCACAGGTCACAAGTCACTGGTCACTGGTCACTGGTCACTGGTCACTGGTCACTGGTCACTGGTCACTGGTCACAGGTCACTGGTCACTGGTCACTGGTCAGTAGTCAGTGGTCACTGGTCACTGGCCACTAGTCACAGGTCACTGGTCACAAGTCACTGGTCACGGGCCACTGGTCACTAGTCACAGATCACTGGTCAGTAGTCAGTGGTCACTGGACACTGCTCACTGGTCACTGGTCACTGGTCACAGGTCACTGGTCACTGGTCACTGGTCACTGGTCACTGGTCACTGGTCACTGGTCACTGGTCATAGGTCACTGGTCACCTGTCACTGGTCACTGGTCACTGGTCACTGGTCATTGTTCAATGGTCACTGTCGCTGGTCACTGGTCACTGGTCACTGGTCACTGGTCACTGGTCACTGGTCACAGATCACTGGTCACTAGTCACTAGTCACTGGTCACTGGTCACTGGTCACTTTTCAGGGGTCACTGGTAACTGGTCACTGGTCAGTGGTCACAGGTCACTAGTCACTGGTCACAAGTCACTGGTCACTGGTCACTGGTCACTGGTCACTGGTCACTGGTCACTGGTCACTGGTCACTGGTCACAGGTCACTGGTCAGCTGTCACTGGTCACTGGTCACTGGTCACTGGTCACTGGTCACTGGTCAATGTTCACTGTCGCTGGTCACTAGTCACTGGTCACTGGTCACAGGTCACTAATCACTGGTCACTGGTCACTGGTCACTGGTCACTGGTCACTGGTCACTGGTCACAGGTCACTGGTCACTGGTCAGTAATCAGTGGTCACTGGTCACTGGTCATAGGTCACTGGTCACCTGTCACTGGTCACTGGTCACTGGTCACTGGTCACTGGTCAATGGTCACTGTCGCTGGTCACTGGTCACTGGTCACTGGTCACTGGTCATAGGTCACTGGTCACTGGTCACTGGTCACTGGTCACTGGTCACTGGTCATAGGTCACTGGTCACCTGTCACTGGTCACTGGTCACTGGTCACTGGTCACTGGTCATAGGTCACTGGTCACCTGTCACTGGTCACTTTTCAGGGGTCACTGGTAACTGGTCACTGGTCAGTGGTCACGATTCACAATTCACTGGTCACTGGTCACTGGTCACTGGTCATAGGTCACTGGTCACCTGTCACTGGTCACTGGTCACTGGTCACTGGTCACTGGTCATTGGTCAATGGTCACTGTCGCTGGTCACTGGTCACTGGTCACTGGTCAATGGTCTCTAGTCACTGGTCACTGGTCACAAGTCACTGGTCACTGGTCACTGGTCACTGGTCACTGGTCACAGGTCACTAGTCACTTGTCACAGGTCACAAGTCACTGGTCACTGGTCACTGGTCACTGGTCACTGGTCACTGGTCACTGGTCACTGGTCACAGGTCACTGGTCACTGGTCAGTAGTCAGTGGTCACTGGTCACTGGTCACTGGTCACTGGCCACGAGTCACTGGTCACTGGTCACAAGTCACTGGTCACTGGTCACAGGTCACTAGTCACTGGTCACGGGCCACTGGTCACTAGTCACAGATCACTGGTCAGTAGTCAGTGGTCACTGGTCACTGCTCACTGGTCACTGGTCACTGGTCACTGGTCACTGGTCACTGGTCACAGGTCACTGGTCACTATTCACTGGTCACTGGTCACTGGTCACTTTTCAGGGGTCACTGGTCACTGGTCACTGGTCAGTGGTCACGGTTCACTATTCACTGGTCACTGGTCACTGGTCACTGGTCACTGGTCACTGGTCACTGGTCACAGGTCACTGGTCACTAGTCACTGGTCACAGGTCACTGGTCACTTTTCAGGGGTCACTGTTCACTGGTCACTGGTCAGTGGTCACGGTTCACTATTCACTGGTCACGGGTCACTGGTCACTGGTCACTGGTCACTGGTCAATGGTCACTGTCGCTGGTCACTGGTCACTGGTCACTGGTCACTGGCCACTAGTCACTGGTCAGTGGTCATAGGTCACTGGTCACGGGTCACTGGTCACTAGTCACTGGTCACTGGTCACTGGTCACTGGTCATAGGTCACTGGTCACCTGTCACTGGTCACTGGTCACTGGTCACTGGTCATTGTTCAATGGTCACTGTCGCTGGTCACTGGTCACTGGTCAGTGGTCACAGATCACTGGTCACTAGTCACTAGTCACTGGTCACTGGTCACTGGTCACTTTTCAGGGGTCACTGGTAACTGGTCACTGGTCAGTGGTCACAGGTCACTAGTCACTGGTCACAAGTCACTGGTCACTGGTCACTGGTCACTGGTCACTGGTCACTGGTCACTGGTCACAGGTCACTGGTCACTGGTCACTGGTCACTGGTCACTGGTCAATGTTCACTGTCGCTGGTCACTAGTCACTGGTCACTGGTCACTAGTCACTGGTCACAAGTCACTGGTCACTGGTCACGGGTCACTGGTCACTGGTCACTGGTCACTGGTCACTGGTCACTGGTCACTGGTCACTATTCACTGGTCACTGGTCACTGGGCACATTGCAGGGGTCACTGGTCACAGGTCACTGGTCACTGGTCACGGGTCACATGTCACGGGTCACTGGTCACTGGTCGCTGGTCACTAGTCACTGGTCACAAGTCACTTGTCAGTAGGCAGTGGTCGCTGGTCACTGGTCACGGGTCACTGGTCACTAGTCACTGGTTACTGTTCACTGGTCACTGGTCACTGGTCAATGGTCACTGTCGCTGGTCAATGGTCACTGGTCACTGGTCAACGGTCTCTAGTCACTGGTCACTGGTCACAATTCACTGGTCACTTGTCACTGGTCAGTGGTCAGTGGTCACTGGTCACTGGTCACAGGCCACTTGTCACAGGTCACTAGTCACTGGTCACTGGTCACTGGTCACTGGTCACTGGTCACTGGTCACTGGTCACTGGTCACTGGTCACAGGTCACTGGTCAGCTGTCACTGGTCACTGGTCACTGGTCACTGGTCAGCGGTCAATGGTCACTGTCGCTGGTCACTGGTCACTGGTCAGTGGTCAGTGGTCACTGGTCAATGGTCACAGGTCACTGGTCACATGCCACTGGTCACTGGTCACGGGTCACAAGTCACTGGTCACTGGTCAATGGTCACTGGCCACTGGTCACTGGTCACTGGTCACTGGTCACATGTCACTGGTCACCTGTCACTGGTCACTGGTAACTGGTCACTGGTCAATGGTCACAGTCGCTGGTCACTGGTCACTGGTCGCTGGTCTCTGTTCTCTAGTCACTGGTCACTGGTCACAATTCACTGGTCACTTGTCACTGGTCCGTGGACAGTGGTCACTGGTCACTGGTCACAGGTCACTAGTCACTGGTCACGGGTCACTGGTCACCGGTCACTGGTCACTGGTCACTGGTCACTGGTCACTGGTCACTGGTCACAGGTCACTGGTCACATGTCACAGGTCACTGGTCATAGGTCACTGGTCACCTGTCACCGGTCACTGGTCACTGGTCACTGGTCACTGGTCATTGGTCAATGGTCACTGTCGCTGGTCACTGGTCACTGGTCACTGGTCACTGGTCAATGGTCACAGGTCACTGGTTACCTGTCACTGGTCACAGGTCACTGGTCAATGGTCACTGTCGCTGGTCACTGGTCACATGTTACTGGTCACTGGTCACTTGTCTCTAGTCACTGGTCACTGGTCACAATTCACTGGTCACTTGTCACTGGTCAGTGGTCAGTGGTCACTGGTCACTGGTCACAGGTCACTAGTCATATGTCACAGGTCACAAGTCACTGGTCACTGGTCACTGGTCACTGGTCACTGGTCACTGGTCACTGGTCACTGGTCACAGGTCACTAGTCACTGGTCACGGGCCACTGGTCACTAGTCACAGATCACTGGTCACTGGTCACTGGTCACTGGTCACTGCTCACTGGTCACAAGTCACTGGTCACTGGTCACTCGTCACTGGTCACTGGTCACAGGTCACTGGTCACCTGTCACTGGTCACTGGTCACTGGTCACAGGTCACTGGTCACTATTCACTGGTCACTGGTCACTGGTCACTTTTCAGGGGTCACTGGTCACTGGTCACTGGTCAGTGGTCACGGTTCACTATTCACTGGTCACTGGTCACTGGTCACTGGTCACTAGTCACTGGTCACTGGTCACAGGTCACTGGTCACTAGTCACTGGTCACAGGTCACTGGTCACTTTTCAGGGGTCACTGTTCACTGGTCACTGGTCACTGGTCACTGGTCACTGGTCACAGGTCACTGGTCACTGGTCACTGGTCACTGGTCACTGGTCACTGGTCACAAGTCACTGGTCACTGGTCACTGGTCACTGGTCACTGGTCACAGGTCACTGGTCACCTGTCACTGGTCACTGGTCACTGGTCACTGGTCACAGGTCACTGGTCACTGGTCACTGGTCACTGGTCACTGGTCACTGGTCACTGGTCACTGCTCACTGGTCACAAGTCACTGGTCACTGGTCACTGGTCACTGGTCACTGGTCACAGGTCACTGGTCAACTGTCACTGGTCACTGGTCACTGGTCACAGGTCACTGGTCACTATTCACTGGTCACTGGTCACTGGTCACTTTTCAGGGGTCACTGGTCACTGGTCACTGGTCAGTGGTCACGGTTCACTATTCACTGGTCACTGGTCACTGGTCACTGGTCACTGGTCACTGGTCACTGGTCACAGGTCACTGGTCACTAGTCACTGGTCACAGGTCACTGGTCACTTTTCAGGGGTCACTGTTCACTGGTCACTGGTCACTGGTCACTGGTCACAGGTCACTGGTCACTGGTCACTGGTCACTGGTCACTGGTCACTGGTCACTGGTCAATGGTCACTGTCGCTGGTCACTGGTCACTGGTCACTGGTCACTGGTCACTGGTCACAGGTCACTGGTCACTGGTCACTGGTCACTGGTCACTGGTCACTGGTCAATGGTCACTGTCGCTGGTCACTGGTCACTGATCACTGGTCACTGGCCACTAGTCACTGGTCAGTGGTCTCTGGTCACTGGTCACGGGTCACTGGTCACTAGTCACTGGTCACTGGTCACTGGTCACTGGTCACTGGTCACTGGTCATAGGTCACTGGTCACCTGTCACTGGTCACTGGTCACTGGTCACTGGTCATTGTTCAATGGTCACTGTCGCTGGTCACTGGTCACTGGTCACTGGTCACTGGTCACAGATCACTGGTCACTAGTCACTAGTCACTGGTCACTGGTCACTGGTCACTTTTCAGGGGTCACTGGTAACTGGTCTCTGGTCAGTGGACACAGGTCACTAGTCAATGGTCACAAGTCACTGGTCACTGGTCACTGGTCACTGGTCACTGGTCAGCTGTCACTGGTCACTGGTCACTGGTCACTGGTCACTGGTCACTGGTCAATGTTCACTGTCGCTGGTCACTAGTCACTGGTCACTGGTCACAGGTCACTAGTCACTGGTCACTGGTCACTGGTCACTGGTCATAGGTCACTGGTCACCTGTCACTGGTCACTGGTCACTGGTCACTGGTCACTGGTCAATGGTCACTGTCGCTGGTCACTGGGCACTGGTCACTGGTCACTGGCCACTAGTCACTGGTCACTGGTCACTGGTCAGTGGTCTCTGGTCACTGGTCACTGGTCACTGGTAACTGGTCACTGGTCAGTGGTCACAGGTCACTAGTCAATGGTCACAAGTCACTGGTCACTGGTCACTGGTCACTGGTCACTGGTCAGCTGTCACTGGTCACTGGTCACTGGTCACTGGTCACTGGTCACTGGTCAGTGGTCACAGGTCACTAGTCAATGGTCACAAGTCACTGGTCACTGGTCACTGGTCACTGGTCACTGGTCAGCTGTCACTGGTCACTGGTCACTGGTCACTGGTCACTGGTCACTGGTCAATGTTCACTGTCGCTGGTCACTAGTCACTGGTCACTGGTCACAGGTCACTGGTCACTAGTCACTGGTCACAGGTCACTGGTCACTTTTCAGGGGTCACTGTTCACTGGTCACTGGTCACTGGTCACTGGTCACAGGTCACTGGTCACAGGTCACTGGTCACTGGTCACTGGTCACTGGTTACTGGTCACTGGTCAATGGTCACTGTCGCTGGTCACTGGTCACTGATCACTGGTCACTGGCCACTAGTCACTGGTCAGTGGTCTCTGGTCACTGGTCACGGGTCACTGGTCACTAGTCACTGGTCACTGGTCACTGGTCACTGGTCACTGGTCACTGGTCATAGGTCACTGGTCACCTGTCACTGGTCACTGGTCACTGGTCACTGGTCATTGTTCAATGGTCACTGTCGCTGGTCACTGGTCACTGGTCACTGGTCACTGGTCACAGATCACTGGTCACTAGTCACTAGTCACTGGTCACTGGTCACTGGTCACTTTTCAGGGGTCACTGGTAACTGGTCACTGGTCAGTGGACACAGGTCACTAGTCAATGGTCACAAGTCACTGGTCACTGGTCACTGGTCACTGGTCACTGGTCAGCTGTCACTGGTCACTGGTCACTGGTCACTGGTCACTGGTCACTGGTCAATGTTCACTGTCGCTGGTCACTAGTCACTGGTCACTGGTCACAGGTCACTAGTCACTGGTCACTGGTCACTGGTCACTGGTCATAGGTCACTGGTCACCTGTCACTGGTCACTGGTCACTGGTCACTGGTCACTGGTCACTGGCCACTAGTCACTGGTCACTGGTCACTGGTCAGTGGTCTCTGGTCACTGGTCACTGGTCACTGGTAACTGGTCACTGGTCAGTGGTCACAGGTCACTAGTCAATGGTCACAAGTCACTGGTCACTGGTCACTGGTCACTGGTCACTGGTCAGCTGTCACTGGTCACTGGTCACTGGTCACTGGTCACTGGTCACTGGTCAGTGGTCACAGGTCACTAGTCAATGGTCACAAGTCACTGGTCACTGGTCACTGGTCACTGGTCACTGGTCAGCTGTCACTGGTCACTGGTCACTGGTCACTGGTCACTGGTCACTGGTCAATGTTCACTGTCGCTGGTCACTAGTCACTGGTCACTGGTCACAGGTCACTGGTCACTAGTCACTGGTCACAGGTCACTGGTCACTTTTCAGGGGTCACTGTTCACTGGTCACTGGTCACTGGTCACTGGTCACAGGTCACTGGTCACTGGTCACTGGTCACTGGTCACTGGTCACTGGTCACTGGTCACTGGTCACTGGTCACTGGTCACTGGTCACAGGTCACTGGTCACCTGTCACTGGTCACTGGTCACTGGTCACTGGTCACAGGTCACTGGTCACTGGTCACTGGTCACTGGTCACTGGTCACTGGTCACTGGTCACTGCTCACTGGTCACAAGTCACTGGTCACTGGTCACTGGTCACTGGTCACTGGTCACAGGTCACTGGTCACCTGTCACTGGTCACTGGTCACTGGTCACAGGTCACTGGTCACTATTCACTGGTCACTGGTCACTGGTCACTTTTCAGGGGTCACTGGTCACTGGTCACTGGTCAGTGGTCACGGTTCACTATTCACTGGTCACTGGTCACTGGTCACTGGTCACTGGTCACTGGTCACTGGTCACAGGTCACTGGTCACTAGTCACTGGTCACAGGTCACTGGTCACTTTTCAGGGGTCACTGTTCACTGGTCACTGGTCACTGGTCACAGGTCACTGGTCACTGGTCACTGGTCACTGGTCACTGGTCACTGGTCACTGGTCAATGGTCACTGTCGCTGGTCACTGGTCACTGGTCACTGGTCACAGGTCACTGGTCACTGGTCACTGGTCACTGGTCAGCTGTCACTGGTCACTGGTCACTGGTCACTGGTCACTGGTCACTGGTCAATGTTCACTGTCGCTGGTCACTAGTCACTGGTCACTGGTCACAGGTCACTAGTCACTGGTCACTGGTGACTGGTCACTGGTCACTGGTCACTGGTCACAGGTCACTGGTCACTGGTCAGTAATCAGTGGTCACTGGTCACTGGTCATAGGTCACTGGTCACCTGTCACTGGTCACTGGTCACTGGTCACTGGTCACTGGTCAATGGTCACTGTCGCTGGTCACTGGGCACTGGTCACTGGTCACTGGCCACTAGTCACTGGTCACTGGTCACTGGTCAGTGGTCTCTGGTCACTGGTCACGGGTCACTGGTCACTAGTCACTGGTCACTGGTCACTGGTCACTGGTCACTGGTCACTGGTCACTGGTCATATGTCACTGGTCACCTGTCACTGGTCACTGGTCACTGGACACTGGTCATTGTTCAATGGGCACTGTCGCTGGTCACTGGTCACTGGTCACTGGTCACTGGTCACAGATCACTGGTCACTAGTCACTGGTCACTGGTCACTTTTCAGGGGTCACTGGTAACTGGTCACGGATCAGTGGTCACGATTCACAATTCACTGGTCACTGGTCACTGGTCACTGGTCATAGGTCACTGGTCACCTGTCACCGGTCACTGGTCACTGGTCACTGGTCACTGGTCATTGGTCAAAGGTCACTGTCGCTGGTCACTGGCCACTGGTCACTGGTCAATGGTCTCTAGTCACTGGTCACTGGTCACAAGTCACTGGTCACTGGTCACTGGTCACCTGTCACTGGTCACTGGTCACTGGTAACTGGTCACTGGTCAATGGTCACAGTCGCTGGTCAC
The DNA here is from genome assembly GCA_947577245.1 of Andrena bucephala. Taxonomy (NCBI): domain Eukaryota; kingdom Metazoa; phylum Arthropoda; class Insecta; order Hymenoptera; family Andrenidae; genus Andrena; species Andrena bucephala. The sequence goes on along the minus strand of OX387716.1, from coordinate 26,215,252 downwards.
TGGTCACTGGTCACTGGTCTCTGTTCTCTAGTCACTGGTCACTGGTCACAAATCACTGGTCACTTGTCACTGGTCCGTGGACAGTGGTCACTGGTCACTGGTCACAGGTCACTAGTCACTGGTCACGGGTCACTGGTCACCGGTCACTGGTCACTGGTCACTGGTCACTGGTCACTGGTCACTGGTCACAGGTCACTGGTCACATGTCACAGGTCACTGGTCACTGGTCACTGGTCACTGGTCAATGGTCACTGTCGCTGGACGCTGGTCACTGGTCACTGGTCAATGGTCTCTAGTCACTGGTCACTGGTCACAATTCACTGGTAACTTGTCACTGGTCAGTGGTCAGTGGTCACTGGTCAATGGTCACTGGCCACAAGTCACTGGTCACTGGTCACTGGTCACTAGTCACTGGTCACTGGTCATAATTCACTGGTCACTTGTCACTGGTCAGTTGTCAGTGGTCACTGGTCACTGGTCACAGGTCACTAGTCACTGGTCACTGGTCATATGTCACTGGTCACTGGTCACTGGCCACTGGTCACTGGTCACTGGTCACTGGTCACAGGTCACTGGTCACTGGTCAGTAGTCAGTGGTCACTGGTCACTGGTCACTTGTCACTGGTCACTGGTCACAGGTCACTGGTCACTGGTCACTGGTCACAGGTCACTGGTCACTTGTCAATGGTCACAGTCGCTGGTCACTTGTCTCTGGTCACGGGTCACTGGTCACTAGTCACTGGTCACTAGTCACTAGTCACTGGTCACTGGTCACTGGTCACTTTTCAGGGGTCACTGGTAACTGGTCACTGGTCAGTGGTCACAGGTCACTAGTCAATGGTCACAAGTCACTGGTCACTGGTCACTGGTCACTGGTCACTGCTCAGCTGTCACTGGTCACTGGTCACTGGTCACTGGTCACTGGTCAATGTTCACTGTCGCTGGTCACTAGTCACTGGTCACTGGTCACAGGTCACTAGTCACTGGTCACTGGTGACTGGTCACTGGTCACTGGTCACTGGTCACAGGTCACTGGTCACTGGTCAGTAATCAGTGGTCACTGGTCACTGGTCATAGGTCACTGGTCACCTGTCACTGGTCACTGGTCACTGGTCACTGGTCACTGGTCACTGGTCACTGGTCACTGGTCATATGTCACTGGTCATATGTCACTGGTCACCTGTCACTGGTCACTGGTCACTGGACACTGGTCATTTTTCAATGGGCACTGTCGCTGGTCACTGGTCACTGGTCACTGGTCACAGATCACTGGTCACTAGTCACTGGTCACTGGTCACTTTTCAGGGGTCACTGGTAACTGGTCACGGGTCAGTGGTCACGATTCACAATTCACTGGTCACTGGTCACTGGTCACTGGTCATAGGTCACTGGTCACCTGTCACCGGTCACTGGTCACTGGTCATTGATCAATGGTCACTGTCGCTGGTCACTGGTCTCTGGTCACTGGTCAATGGTCTCTAGTCACAGGTCACTGGTCACAAGTCACTGGTCACTGGTCACTGGTCACCTGTCACTGGTCACTGGTCACTGGTAACTGGTCACTGGTCAATGGTCACAGTCGCTGGTCACTGGTCACTGGTCACTGGTCTCTGTTCTCTAGTCACTGGTCACTGGTCACAAATCACTGGTCACTTGTCACTGGTCCGTGGACAGTGGTCACTGGTCACTGGTCACAGGTCACTAGTCACTGGTCACGGGTCACTGGTCACCGGTCACTGGTCACTGGTCACTGGTCACTGGTCACTGGTCACTGGTCACAGGTCACTGGTCACATGTCACAGGTCACTGGTCACTGGTCACTGGTCACTGGTCAGTGGTCTCTGGTCACTGGTCACTGGTCACTGGTAACTGGTCACTGGTCAGTGGTCACAGGTCACTAGTCAATGGTCACAAGTTACTGGTCACTGGTCACTGGTCACTGGTCACTGGTCAGCTGTCACTGGTCACTGGTCACTGGTCACTGGTCACTGGTCACTGGTCAATGTTCACTGTCGCTGGTCACTAGTCACTGGTCACTGGTCACAGGTCACTGGTCACTGTCGCTGGTCACTGGTCACTGGTCACTGGTCACTGGCCACTAGTCACTGGTCACTGGTCACTGGTCAGTGGTCTCTGGTCACTGGTCACGGGTCACTGGTCACTAGTCACTGGTCACTGGTCACTGGTCACTGGTCACTGGTCATATGTCACTGGTCATATGTCACTGGTCACCTGTCACTGGTCACTGGTCACTGGACACTGGTCATTTTTCAATGGGCACTGTCGCTGGTCACTGGTCACTGGTCACTGGTCACTGGTCACAGATCACTGGTCACTAGTCACTGGTCACTGGTCACTTTTCAGGGGTCACTGGTAACTGGTCACGGGTCAGTGGTCACGATTCACAATTCACTGGTCACTGGTCACTGGTCACTGGTCATAGGTCACTGGTCACCTGTCACCGGTCACTGGTCACTGGTCACTGGTCACTGGTCATTGGTCAATGGTCACTGTCGCTGGTCACTGGTCTCTGGTCACTGGTCAATGGTCTCTAGTCACTGGTCACTGGTCACAAGTCACTGGTCACTGGTCACTGGTCACCTGTCACTGGTCACTGGTCACTGGTAACTGGTCACTGGTCAATGGTCACAGTCGCTGGTCACTGGTCACTGGTCACTGGTCTCTGTTCTCTAGTCACTGGTCACTGGTCACAAATCACTGGTCACTTGTCACTGGTCCGTGGACAGTGGTCACTGGTCACTGGTCACAGGTCACTAGTCACTGGTCACGGGTCACTGGTCACCGGTCACTGGTCACTGGTCACTGGTCACTGGTCACTGGTCACTGGTCACTGGTCACAGGTCACTGGTCACATGTCACAGGTCACTGGTCACTGGTCACTGGTCACTGGTCAGTGGTCTCTGGTCACTGGTCACTGGTCACTGGTAACTGGTCACTGGTCAGTGGTCACAGGTCACTAGTCAATGGTCACAAGTCACTGGTCACTGGTCACTGGTCACTGGTCACTGGTCAGCTGTCACTGGTCACTGGTCACTGGTCACTGGTCACTGGTCACTGGTCAATGTTCACTGTCGCTGGTCACTAGTCACTGGTCACTGGTCACCTGTCACTGGTCACTGGTCACTGGACACTGGTCATTGTTCAATGGGCACTGTCGCTGGTCACTGGTCACTGGTCACTGGTCACTGGTCACTGGTCACTGGTAACTGGTCACTGGTCACTGCTCACTGGTCACAAGTCACTGGTCACTGGTCACTGGTCACTGGTCACTGGTCACTGGTCACAGGTCACTGGTCACCTGTCACTGGTCACTGGTCACTGGTCACAGGTCACTGGTCACTATTCACTGGTCACTGGTCACTGGTCACTTTTCAGGGGTCACTGGCCACTGGTCACTGGTCACTGGTCACAGGTCACTGGTCACTGGTCAGTAGTCAGTGGTCACTGGTCACTGGTCACTGGTCACTGGTCACTGGTCACAGGTCACTGGTCACTGGTCACTGGTCACAGGTCACTGGTCACTTGTCAATGGTCACAGTCGCTGGTCACTTGTCTCTGGTCACGGGTCACTGGTCACTAGTCACTGGTCACTGGTCACTGGTCACTGGTCACTGGTCACAGGTCACTGGTTACCTGTCACTGGTCACTGGTCACTGGTCAATGGTCACTGTCGCTGGTCACTGGTCACATGTTACTGGTCACTAGTCACTTGTCTCTAGTCACTGGTCACTGGTCACAATTCACTGGTCACTTGTCACTTGTCAGTGGTCAGTGGTCACTGGTCACTGGTCACAGGTCACTAGTCACTTGTCACAGGTCACAAGTCACTGGTCACTGGTCACTGGTCACTGGTCACTGGTCACTGGTCACTGGTCACTGGTCACTGGTCACAGGTCACTGGTCACCTGTCACTGGTCACTGGTCACTGGTCACTGGTCACAGGTCACTGGTCACTGGTCACTGGTCACTGGTCACTGGTCACTGGTCACTGGTCACTGCTCACTGGTCACAAGTCACTGGTCACTGGTCACTGGTCACTGGTCACTGGTCACAGGTCACTGGTCACCTGTCACTGGTCACTGGTCACTGGTCACAGGTCACTGGTCACTATTCACTGGTCACTGGTCACTGGTCACTTTTCAGGGGTCACTGGTCACTGGTCACTGTTCAGTGGTCACGGTTCACTATTCACTGGTCACTGGTCACTGGTCACTGGTCACTGGTCACTGGTCACTGGTCACAGGTCACTGGTCACTAGTCACTGGTCACAGGTCACTGGTCACTTTTCAGGGGTCACTGTTCACTGGTCACTGGTCACTGGTCACTGGTCACAGGTCACTGGTCACTGGTCACTGGTCACTGGTCACTGGTCACTGGTCACTGGTCACTGGTCAATGGTCACTGTCGCTGGTCACTGGTCACTGGTCACTGGTCACAGGTCACTGGTCACTGGTCACTGGTCAGCTGTCACTGGTCACTGGTCACTGGTCACTGGTCACTGGTCACTGGTCAATGTTCACTGTCGCTGGTCACTAGTCACTGGTCACTGGTCACAGGTCACTAGTCACTGGTCACTGGTGACTGGTCACTGGTCACTGGTCACTGGTCACAGGTCACTGGTCACTGGTCAGTAATCAGTGGTCACTGGTCACTGGTCACTGGTCACTGGTCACTGGTCACTGGTCACTGGTCACTTGTCACAGGTCACTGGTCACCTGTCACTGGTCACTGGTCACTGGTCACTGGCCACAGGTCACTGGTCACTGGTCACCGGTCACTGGTCACTGGTCACTGGTCACTGGTCACTGCTCACTTGTCACAAGTCACTGGTCACTGGTCACTGGTCACTGGTCACTGGTCACAGGTCACTGGTCACCTGTCACTGGTCACTGGTCACTGGTCACAGGTCACTGGTCACTATTCACTGGTCACTGGTCACTGGTCACTTTTCAGGGGTCACTGGCCACTGGTCACTGGTCACTGGTCACAGGTCACTGGTCACTGGTCAGTAGTCAGTGGTCACTGGTCACTGGTCACTGGTCACTGGTCACTGGTCACAGGTCACTGGTCACTGGTCACTGGTCACAGGTCACTGGTCACTTGTCAATGGTCACAGTCGCTGGTCACTTGTCTCTGGTCACGGGTCACTGGTCACTAGTCACTGGTCACTGGTCACTGGTCACTGGTCACTGGTCACAGGTCACTGGTTACCTGTCACTGGTCACTGGTCACTGGTCAATGGTCACTGTCGCTGGTCACTGGTCACATGTTACTGGTCACTAGTCACTTGTCTCTAGTCACTGGTCACTGGTCACAATTCACTGGTCACTTGTCACTTGTCAGTGGTCAGTGGTCACTGGTCACTGGTCACAGGTCACTAGTCACTTGTCACAGGTCACAAGTCACTGGTCACTGGTCACTGGTCACTGGTCACTGGTCACTGGTCACTGGTCACTGGTCACAGGTCACTGGTCACTGGTCAGTAGTCAGTGGTCACTGGTCACTGGTCACTGGTCACTGGCCACTAGTCACTGGTCACTGGTCACAAGTCACTGGTCACGGGCCACTGGTCACTAGTCACAGATCACTGGTCAGTAGTCAGTGGTCACTGGACACTGCTCACTGGTCACTGGTCACTGGTCACTGGTCACTGGTCACAGGTCACTGGTCACTGGTCACTGGTCACTGGTCACTGGTCACTGGTCACTGGTCACTGGTCACTGGTCACTGGTCACTGGTCACAGGTCACTGGTCACCTGTCACTGGTCACTGGTCACTGGTCACTGGTCACAGGTCACTGGTCACTGGTCACTGGTCACTGGTCACTGGTCACTGGTCACTGGTCACTGCTCACTGGTCACAAGTCACTGGTCACTGGTCACTGGTCACTGGTCACTGGTCACAGGTCACTGGTCACCTGTCACTGGTCACTGGTCACTGGTCACAGGTCACTGGTCACTATTCACTGGTCACTGGTCACTGGTCACTTTTCAGGGGTCACTGGTCACTGGGCACTGGTCAGTGGTCACGGTTCACTATTCACTGGTCACTGGTCACTGGTCACTGGTCACTGGTCACTGGTCACTGGTCACAGGTCACTGGTCACTAGTCACTGGTCACAGGTCACTGGTCACTTTTCAGGGGTCACTGTTCACTGGTCACTGGTCACTGGTCACTGGTCACAGGTCACTGGTCACTGGTCACTGGTCACTGGTCACTGGTCACTGGTCACTGGTCAATGGTCACTGTCGCTGGTCACTGGTCACTGGTCACTGGTCACAGGTCACTGGTCACTGGTCACTGGTCAGCTGTCACTGGTCACTGGTCACTGGTCACTGGTCACTGGTCACTGGTCAATGTTCACTGTCGCTGGTCACTAGTCACTGGTCACTGGTCACAGGTCACTAGTCACTGGTCACTGGTGACTGGTCACTGGTCACTGGTCACTGGTCACAGGTCACTGGTCACTGGTCAGTAATCAGTGGTCACTGGTCACTGGTCATAGGTCACTGGTCACCTGTCACTGGTCACTGGTCACTGGTCACTGGTCACTGGTCACTGGTCAATGGTCACTGTCGCTGGTCACTGGGCACTGGTCACTGGTCACTGGCCACTAGTCACTGGTCACTGGTCACTGGTCAGTGGTCTCTGGTCACTGGTCACGGGTCACTGGTCACTAGTCACTGGTCACTGGTCACTGGTCACTGGTCATTGGTCACTGGTCACTGGTCATATGTCACTGGTCACCTGTCACTGGTCACTGGTCACTGGACACTGGTCATTGTTCAATGGGCACTGTCGCTGGTCACTGGTCACTGGTCACTGGTCACTGGTCACAGATCACTGGTCACTAGTCACTGGTCACTGGTCACTTTTCAGGGGTCACTGGTAACTGGTCACGGGTCAGTGGTCACGATTCACAATTCACTGGTCACTGGTCACTGGTCACTGGTCATAGGTCACTGGTCACCTGTCACCGGTCACTGGTCACTGGTCACTGGTCACTGGTCATTGGTCAAAGGTCACTGTCGCTGGTCACTGGCCACTGGTCACTGGTCAATGGTCTCTAGTCACTGGTCACTGGTCACAAGTCACTGGTCACTGGTCACTGGTCACCTGTCACTGGTCACTGGTCACTGGTAACTGGTCACTGGTCAATGGTCACAGTCGCTGGTCACTGGTCACAGGTCACTGGTCTCTGTTCTCTAGTCACTGGTCACTGGTCACAAATCACTGGTCACTTGTCACTGGTCCGTGGACAGTGGTCACTGGTCACTGGTCACAGGTCACTAGTCACTGGTCACGGGTCACTGGTCACCGGTCACTGGTCACTGGTCACTGGTCACTGGTCACATGTCACTGGTCACATGTCACAGGTTACTGGTCACTGGTCACTGGTCACTGGTCAATGGTCACTGTCGCTGGTCACTAGTCACTGGTCACTGGTCACAGGTCACTAGTCACTGGTCACTGGTGACTGGTCACTGGTCACTGGTCACTGGTCACAGGTCACTGGTCACTGGTCAGTAATCAGTGGTCACTGGTCACTGGTCATAGGTCACTGGTCACCTGTCACTGGTCACTGGTCACTGGTCACTGGTCACTGGTCAATGGTCACTGTCGCTGGTCACTGGGCACTGGTCACTGGTCACTGGCCACTAGTCACTGGTCACTGGTCACTGGTCAGTGGTCTCTGGTCACTGGTCACGGGTCACTGGTCACTAGTCACTGGTCACTGGTCACTGGTCACTGGTCATTGGTCACTGGTCACTGGTCATATGTCACTGGTCACCTGTCACTGGTCACTGGTCACTGGACACTGGTCATTGTTCAATGGGCACTGTCGCTGGTCACTGGTCACTGGTCACTGGTCACTGGTCACAGATCACTGGTCACTAGTCACTGGTCACTGGTCACTTTTCAGGGGTCACTGGTAACTGGTCACGGGTCAGTGGTCACGATTCACAATTCACTGGTCACTGGTCACTGGTCACTGGTCATAGGTCACTGGTCACCTGTCACCGGTCACTGGTCACTGGTCACTGGTCACTGGTCATTGGTCAAAGGTCACTGTCGCTGGTCACTGGCCACTGGTCACTGGTCAATGGTCTCTAGTCACTGGTCACTGGTCACAAGTCACTGGTCACTGGTCACTGGTCACCTGTCACTGGTCACTGGTCACTGGTAACTGGTCACTGGTCAATGGTCACAGTCGCTGGTCACTGGTCACAGGTCACTGGTCTCTGTTCTCTAGTCACTGGTCACTGGTCACAGGTCACTAGTCACTGGTCACGGGTCACTGGTCACCGGTCACTGGTCACTGGTCACTGGTCACTGGTCACTGGTCACTGGTCACATTGCACTGGTCACATGTCACAGGTCACTGGTCACTGGTCACTGGTCACTGGTCAATGGTCACTGTCGCTGGACGCTGGTCACTGGTCACTGGTCAATGGTCTCTAGTCACTGGTCACTGGTCACAATTCACTGGTAACTTGTCACTGGTCAGTGGTCAGTGGTCACTGGTCAATGGTCACTGGCCACAAGTCACTGGTCACTGGTCACTGGTCACTAGTCACTGGTCACTGGTCACAATTCACTGGTCACTTGTCACTGGTCAGTTGTCAGTGGTCACTGGTCACTGGTCACAGGTCACTAGTCACTGGTCACTGGTCATATGTCACTGGTCACTGGTCACTGGTCACTGGTCACTGGTCACTGGTCACAGGTCACTGGTCACTGGTCACTGGTCACAGGTCACTGGTCACTTGTCAATGGTCACAGTCGCTGGTCACTTGTGTCTGGTCACGGGTCACTGGTCACTAGTCACTGGTCACTAGTCACTAGTCACTGGTCACTGGTCACTGGTCACTTTTCAGGGGTCACTGGTAACTGGTCACTGGTCAGTGGTCACAGGTCACTAGTCAATGGTCACAAGTCACTGGTCACTGGTCACTGGTCACTGGTCACTGGTCAGCTGTCACTGGTCACTGGTCACTGGTCACTGGTCACTGGTCAATGTTCACTGTCGCTGGTCACTAGTCACTGGTCACTGGTCACAGGTCACTAGTCACTGGTCACTGGTGACTGGTCACTGGTCACTGGTCACTGGTCACAGGTCACTGGTCACTGGTCAGTAATCAGTGGTCACTGGTCACTGGTCATAGGTCACTGGTCACCTGTCACTGGTCACTGGTCACTGGTCACTGGTCACTGGTCAATGGTCACTGTCGCTGGTCACTGGTCACTGGTCACTGGTCACTGGCCACTAGTCACTGGTCACTGGTCACTGGTCAGTGGTCTCTGGTCACTGGTCACGGGTCACTGGTCACTAGTCACTGGTCACTGGTCACTGGTCACTGGTCACTGGTCACTGGTCACTGGTCATATGTCACTGGTCATATGTCACTGGTCACCTGTCACTGGTCACTGGTCACTGGACACTGGTCATTTTTCAATGGGCACTGTCGCTGGTCACTGGTCACTGGTCACTGGTCACTGGTCACAGATCACTGGTCACTAGTCACTGGTCACTGGTCACTTTTCAGGGGTCACTGGTAACTGGTCACGGGTCAGTGGTCACGATTCACAATTCACTGGTCACTGGTCACTGGTCACTGGTCATAGGTCACTGGTCACCTGTCACCGGTCACTGGTCACTGGTCACTGGTCACTGGTCATTGGTCAATGGTCACTGTCGCTGGTCACTGGTCTCTGGTCACTGGTCAATGGTCTCTAGTCACTGGTCACTGGTCACAAGTCACTGGTCACTGGTCACTGGTCACCAGTCACTGGTCACTGGTCACTGGTAACTGGTCACTGGTCAATGGTCACAGTCGCTGGTCACTGGTCACTGGTCACTGGTCTCTGTTCTCTAGTCACTGGTCACTGGTCACAAATCACTGGTCACTTGTCACTGGTCCGTGGACAGTGGTCACTGGTCACTGGTCACAGGTCACTAGTCACTGGTCACGGGTCACTGGTCACCGGTCACTGGTCACTGGTCACTGGTCACTGGTCACTGGTCACTGGTCACAGGTCACTGGTCACATGTCACAGGTCACTGGTCACTGGTCACTGGTCACTGGTCAATGGTCACTGTCGCTGGACGCTGGTCACTGGTCACTGGTCAATGGTCTCTAGTCACTGGTCACTGGTCACAATTCACTGGTAACTTGTCACTGGTCAGTGGTCAGTGGTCACTGGTCAATGGTCACTGGCCACAAGTCACTGGTCACTGGTCACTGGTCACTAGTCACTGGTCACTGGTCACAATTCACTGGTCACTTGTCACTGGTCAGTTGTCAGTGGTCACTGGTCACTGGTTACAGGTCACTAGTCACTGGTCACTGGTCATATGTCACTGGTCACTGGTCACTGGCCACTGGTCACTGGTCACTGGTCACAGGTCACTGGTCACTGGTCAGTAGTCAGTGGTCACTGGTCACTGGTCACTGGTCACTGGTCACAGGTCACTGGTCACTGGTCACTGGTCACAGGTCACTGGTCACTTGTCAATGGTCACAGTCGCTGGTCACTTGTCTCTGGTCACGGGTCACTGGTCACTAGTCACTGGTCACTGGTCACTGGTCACTGGTCACTGGTCACAGGTCGCTGGTTACCTGTCACTGGTCACTGGTCACTGGTCAATGGTCACTGTCGCTGGTCACTGGTCACATGTTACTGGTCACTAGTCACTTGTCTCTAGTCACTGGTCACTGGTCACAATTCACTGGTCACTTGTCACTTGTCAGTGGTCAGTGGTCACTGGTCACTGGTCACAGGTCACTAGTCACTTGTCACAGGTCACATGTCACTGGTCACTGGTCACTGGTCAATGGTCACTGGTCACTGGTCACTGGTCACTGGTCACAGGTCACTGGTCACTGGTCAGTAGTCAGTGGTCACTGGTCACTGGTCACTGGTCACTGGCCACTAGTCACTGGTCACTGGTCACAAGTCACTGGTCACTGGCCACTGGTCACTAGTCACAGATCACTGGTCAGTAGTCAGTGGTCACTGGACACTGCTCACTGGTCACTGGTCACTGGTCACAGGTCACTGGTCACTAGTCACTGGTCACTGGTCACTGGTCACTGGTCACTGGTCACTGGTCATAGGTCACTGGTCACCTGTCACTGGTCACTGGTCACTGGTCACTGGTCACTGGTCACTGGTCATTGTTCAATGGTCACTGTCGCTGGTCACTGGTCACTGGTCACTGGTCACTGGTCACTGGTCACTGGTCACAGATCACTGGTCACTAGTCACTAGTCACTGGTCACTGGTCACTGGTCACTTTTCAGGGGTCACTGGTAACTGGTCACTGGTCAGGGGTCACAGGTCACTAGTCACTGGTCACAAGTCACTGGTCACTGGTCACTGGTCACTGGTCACTGGTCACTGGTCACTGGTCACTGGTCACAGGTCACTGGTCAGCTGTCACTGGTCACTGGTCACTGGTCACTGGTCACTGGTCACTGGTCAATGTTCACTGTCGCTGGTCACTAGTCACTGGTCACTGGTCACAGGTCACTAATCACTGGTCACTGGTCACTGGTCACTGGTCACTGGTCACTGGTCACTGGTCACAGGTCACTGGTCACTGGTCAGTAATCAGTGGTCACTGGTCACTGGTCATAGGTCACTGGTCACCTGTCACTGGTCACTGGTCACTGGTCACTGGTCACTGGTCAATGGTCACTGTCGCTGGTCACTGGTCACTGGTCACTGGTCACTGGTCACTGGTCACTGGTCACTGGTCATAGGTCACTGGTCACTGGTCACTGGTCACTGGTCACTGGTCATAGGTCACTGGTCACCTGTCACTGGTCACTGGTCACTGGTCACTGGTCATTGTTCAATGGTCACTGTCGCTGGTCACTGGTCACTGGTCACTGGTCACTGGTCACAGATCACTGGTCACTAGTCACTGGTCACTGGTCACTTTTCAGGGGTCACTGGTAACTGGTCACTGGTCAGTGGTCACGATTCACAATTCACTGGTCACTGGTCACTGGTCACTGGTCATTGGTCAATGGTCACTGTCGCTGGTCACTGGTCACTGGTCACTGGTCACTGGTCACTGGTCACAGGTCACTGGTTACCTGTCACTGGTCACTGGTCACTGGTCAATGGTCACTGTCGCTGGTCACTGGTCACTTTTCAGGGGTCACTGTTCACTGGTCACTGGTCACTGGTCACTGGTCACAGGTCACTGGTCACTGGTCACTGGTCACTGGTCACTGGTCACTGGTCACAAGTCACTGGTCACTGGTCACTGGTCACTGGTCACTGGTCACTGGTCAATGTTCACTGTCGCTGGTCACTAGTCACTGGTCACTGGTCACTGGTGACTGGTCACTGGTCACTGGTCACTGGTCACTGCTCACTGGTCACAAGTCACTGGTCACTGGTCACTCGTCACTGGTCACTGGTCACAGGTCACTGGTCACCTGTCACTGGTCACTGGTCACTGGTCACAGGTCACTGGTCACTATTCACTGGTCACTGGTCACTGGTCACTTTTCAGGGGTCACTGGTCACTGGTCACTGGTCAGTGGTCACGGTTCACTATTCACTGGTCACTGGTCACTGGTCACTGGTCACTGGTCACTGGTCACTGGTCACAGGTCACTGGTCACTAGTCACTGGTCACAGGTCACTGGTCACTTTTCAGGGGTCACTGTTCACTGGTCACTGGTCACTGGTCACTGGTCACAGGTCACTGGTCACTGGTCACTGGTCACTGGTCACTGGTCACTGGTCACAAGTCACTGGTCACTGGTCACTGGTCACTGGTCACTGGTCATAGGTCACTGGTCACCTGTCACTGGTCACTGGTCACTGGTCACTGGTCACAGGTCACTGGTCACTGGTCACTGGTCACTGGTCACTGGTCACTGGTCACTGGTCACTGCTCACTGGTCACTGGTCACTGGTCAGTGGTCACGGTTCACTATTCACTGGTCACTGGTCACTGGTCACTGGTCACTGGTCACTGGTCACTGGTCACAGGTCACTGGTCACTAGTCACTGGTCACAGGTCACTGGTCACTTTTCAGGGGTCACTGTTCACTGGTCACTGGTCACTGGTCACTGGTCACAGGTCACTGGTCACTGGTCACTGGTCACTGGTCACTGGTCACTGGTCACTGGTCACTGGTCAATGGTCACTGTCGCTGGTCACTGGTCACTGGTCACTGGTCACTGGTCACTGGTCACAGGTCACTGGTCACTGGTCACTGGTCACTGGTCACTGGTCACTGGTCAATGGTCACTGTCGCTGGTCACTGGTCACTGATCACTGGTCACTGGCCACTAGTCACTGGTCAGTGGTCTCTGGTCACTGGTCACGGGTCACTGGTCACTAGTCACTGGTCACTGGTCACTGGTCACTGGTCACTGGTCACTGGTCATAGGTCACTGGTCACCTGTCACTGGTCACTGGTCACTGGTCACTGGTCATTGTTCAATGGTCACTGTCGCTGGTCACTGGTCACTGGTCACTGGTCACTGGTCACAGATCACTGGTCACTAGTCACTAGTCACTGGTCACTGGTCACTGGTCACTTTTCAGGGGTCACTGGTAACTGGTCACTGGTCAGTGGTCACAGGTCACTAGTCAATGGTCACAAGTCACTGGTCACTGGTCACTGGTCACTGGTCACTGGTCAGCTGTCACTGGTCACTGGTCACTGGTCACTGGTCACTGGTCACTGGTCAATGTTCACTGTCGCTGGTCACTAGTCACTGGTCACTGGTCACAGGTCACTAGTCACTGGTCACTGGTGACTGGTCACTGGTCACTGGTCACTGGTCACAGGTCACTGGTCACTGGTCAGTAATCAGTGGTCACTGGTCACTGGTCATAGGTCACTGGTCACCTGTCACTGGTCACTGGTCACTGGTCACTGGTCACTGGTCAATGGTCACTGTCGCTGGTCACTGGGCACTGGTCACTGGTCACTGGCCACTAGTCACTGGTCACTGGTCACTGGTCAGTGGTCTCTGGTCACTGGTCACTGGTCACTGGTAACTGGACACTGGTCAGTGGTCACAGGTCACTAGTCAATGGTCACAAGTCACTGGTCACTGGTCACTGGTCACTGGTCACTGGTCAGCTGTCACTGGTCACTGGTCACTGGTCACTGGTCACTGGTCACTGGTCAATGTTCACTGTCGCTGGTCACTAGTCACTGGTCACTGGTCACAGGTCACTGGTCACTAGTCACTGGTCACAGGTCACTGGTCACTTTTCAGGGGTCACTGTTCACTGGTCACTGGTCACTGGTCACTGGTCACAGGTCACTGGTCACTGGTCACTGGTCACTGGTCACTGGTCACTGGTCACTGGTCACTGGTCACTGGTCACTGGTCACAGGTCACTGGTCACCTGTCACTGGTCACTGGTCACTGGTCACTGGTCACAGGTCACTGGTCACTGGTCACTGGTCACTGGTCACTGGTCACTGGTCACTGGTCACTGCTCACTGGTCACAAGTCACTGGTCACTGGTCACTGGTCACTGGTCACTGGTCACAGGTCACTGGTCACCTGTCACTGGTCACTGGTCACTGGTCACAGGTCACTGGTCACTATTCACTGGTCACTGGTCACTGGTCACTTTTCAGGGGTCACTGGTCACTGGTCACTGGTCAGTGGTCACGGTTCACTATTCACTGGTCACTGGTCACTGGTCACTGGTCACTGGTCACTGGTCACTGGTCACAGGTCACTGGTCACTAGTCACTGGTCACAGGTCAGTGGTCACTTTTCAGGGGTCACTGTTCACTGGTCACTGGTCACTGGTCACTGGTCACAGGTCACTGGTCACTGGTCACTGGTCACTGGTCACTGGTCACTGGTCACTGGTCAATGGTCACTGTCGCTGGTCACTGGTCACTGGTCACTGGTCACAGGTCACTGGTCACTGGTCACTGGTCAGCTGTCACTGGTCACTGGTCACTGGTCACTGGTCACTGGTCACTGGTCAATGTTCACTGTCGCTGGTCACTAGTCACTGGTCACTGGTCACTGGTGACTGGTCACTGGTCACTGGTCACTGGTCACAGGTCACTGGTCACTGGTCAGTAATCAGTGGTCACTGGTCACTGGTCATAGGTCACTGGTCACCTGTCACTGGTCACTGGTCACTGGTCACTGGTCACTGGTCAATGGTCACTGTCGCTGGTCACTGGGCACTGGTCACTGGTCACTGGCCACTAGTCACTGGTCACTGGTCACTGGTCAGTGGTCTCTGGTCACTGGTCACGGGTCACTGGTCACTAGTCACTGGTCACTGGTCACTGGTCACTGGTCACTGGTCACTGGTCACTGGTCATATGTCACTGGTCACCTGTCACTGGTCACTGGTCACTGGACACTGGTCATTGTTCAATGGGCACTGTCGCTGGTCACTGGTCACTGGTCACTGGTCACTGGTCACAGATCACTGGTCACTAGTCACTGGTCACTGGTCACTTTTCAGGGGTCACTGGTAACTGGTCACGGGTCAGTGGTCACGATTCACAATTCACTGGTCACTGGTCACTGGTCACTGGTCATAGGTCACTGGTCACCTGTCACCGGTCACTGGTCACTGGTCACTGGTCACTGGTCATTGGTCAAAGGTCACAGTCGCTGGTCACTGGCCACTGGTCACTGGTCAATGGTCTCTAGTCACTGGTCACTGGTCACAAGTCACTGGTCACTGGTCACTGGTCACCTGTCACTGGTCACTGGTCACAGGTAACTGGTCACTGGTCAATGGTCACAGTCGCTGGTCACTGGTCACTGGTCACTGGTCTCTGTTCTCTAGTCACTGGTCACTGGTCACAAATCACTGGTCACTTGTCACTGGTCCGTGGACAGTGGTCACTGGTCACTGGTCACAGGTCACTAGTCACTGGTCACGGGTCACTGGTCACCGGTCACTGGTCACTGGTCACTGGTCACTGGTCACTGGTCACTGGTCACAGGTCACTGGTCACATGTCACAGGTCACTGGTCACTGGTCACTGGTCACTGGTCAATGGTCACTGTCGCTGGACGCTGGTCACTGGTCACTGGTCAATGGTCTCTAGTCACTGGTCACTGGTCACAATTCACTGGTAACTTGTCACTGGTCAGTGGTCAGTGGTCACTGGTCAATGGTCACTGGCCACAAGTCACTGGTCACTGGTCACTGGTCACTAGTCACTGGTCACTGGTCACAATTCACTGGTCACTTGTCACTGGTCAGTTGTCAGTGGTCACTGGTCACTGGTCACAGGTCACTAGTCACTGGTCACTGGTCATATGTCACTGGTCACTGGTCACTGGCCACTGGTCACTGGTCACTGGTCACTGGTCACAGGTCACTGGTCACTGGTCAGTAGTCAGTGGTCACTGGTCACTGGTCACTGGTCACTGGTCACTGGTCACAGGTCACTGGTCACTGGTCACTGGTCACAGGTCACTGGTCACTTGTCAATGGTCACAGTCGCTGGTCACTTGTCTCTGGTCACGGGTCACTGGTCACTAGTCACTGGTCACTAGTCACTAGTCACTGGTCACTGGTCACTGGTCACTTTTAAGGGGTCACTGGTAACTGGTCACTGGTCAGTGGTCACAGGTCACTAGTCAATGGTCACAAGTCACTGGTCACTGGTCACTGGTCACTGGTCACTGGTCAGCTGTCACTGGTCACTGGTCACTGGTCACTGGTCACTGGTCAATGTTCACTGTCGCTGGTCACTAGTCACTGGTCACTGGTCACAGGTCACTAGTCACTGGTCACTGGTGACAGGTCACTGGTCACTGGTCACTGGTCACAGGTCACTGGTCACTGGTCAGTAATCAGTGGTCACTGGTCACTGGTCATAGGTCACTGGTCACCTGTCACTGGTCACTGGTCACTGTTCACTGGTCACTGGTCAATGGTCACTGTCGCTGGTCACTTGTCACTGGTCACTGGTCACTGGCCACTAGTCACTGGTCACTGGTCACTGGTCAGTGGTCTCTGGTCACTGGTCACGGGTCACTGGTCACTAGTCACTGGTCACTGGTCACTGGTCACTGGTCACTGGTCACTGGTCACTGGTCATATGTCACTGGTCATATGTCACTGGTCACCTGTCACTGGTCACTGGTCACTGGACACTGGTCATTTTTCAATGGGCACTGTCGCTGGTCACTGGTCACTGGTCACTGGTCACTGGTCACAGATCACTGGTCACTAGTCACTGGTCACTGGTCACTTTTCAGGGGTCACTGGTAACTGGTCACGGGTCAGTGGTCACGATTCACAATTCACTGGTCACTGGTCACTGGTCACTGGTCATAGGTCACTGGTCACCTGTCACCGGTCACTGGTCACTGGTCACTGGTCACTGGTCATTGGTCAATGGTCACTGTCGCTGGTCACTGGTCTCTGGTCACTGGTCAATGGTCTCTAGTCACTGGTCACTGGTCACAAGTCACTGGTCACTGGTCACTGGTCACCTGTCACTGGTCACTGGTCACTGGTAACTGGTCACTGGTCAATGGTCACAGTCGCTGGTCACTGGTCACTGGTCACTGGTCTCTGTTCTCTAGTCACTGGTCACTGGTCACAAATCACTGGTCACTTGTCACTGGTCCGTGGACAGTGGTCACTGGTCACTGGTCACAGGTCACTAGTCACTGGTCACGGGTCACTGGTCACCGGTCACTGGTCACTGGTCACTGGTCACTGGTCACTGGTCACTGGTCACAGGTCACTGGTCACATGTCACAGGTCACTGGTCACTGGTCACTGGTCACTGGTCAATGGTCACTGTCGCTGGACGCTGGTCACTGGTCACTGGTCAATGGTCTCTAGTCACTGGTCACTGGTCACAATTCACTGGTAACTTGTCACTGGTCAGTGGTCAGTGGTCACTGGTCAATGGTCACTGGCCACAAGTCACTGGTCACTGGTCACTGGTCACTAGTCACTGGTCACTGGTCACAATTCACTGGTCACTTGTCACTGGTCAGTTGTCAGTGGTCACTGGTCACTGGTTACAGGTCACTAGTCACTGGTCACTGGTCATATGTCACTGGTCACTGGTCACTGGCCACTGGTCACTGGTCACTGGTCACAGGTCACTGGTCACTGGTCAGTAGTCAGTGGTCACTGGTCACTGGTCACTGGTCACTGGTCACTGGTCACTGGTCACAGGTCACTGGTCACTGGTCACTGGTCACTGGTCACTGGTCAATGGTCACTGTCGCTGGACGCTGGTCACTGGTCACTGGTCAATGGTCTCTAGTCACTGGTCACTGGTCACAATTCACTGGTAACTTGTCACTGGTCAGTGGTCAGTGGTCACTGGTCAATGGTCACTGGCCACAAGTCACTGGTCACTGGTCACTGGTCACTAGTCACTGGTCACTGGTCACAATTCACTGGTCACTTGTCACTGGTCAGTTGTCAGTGGTCACTGGTCACTGGTTACAGGTCACTAGTCACTGGTCACTGGTCATATGTCACTGGTCACTGGTCACTGGCCACTGGTCACTGGTCACTGGTCACAGGTCACTGGTCACTGGTCAGTAGTCAGTGGTCACTGGTCACTGGTCACTAGTCACTGGTCACTGGTCACAATTCACTGGTCACTTGTCACTGGTCAGTTGTCAGTGGTCACTGGTCACTGGTTACAGGTCACTAGTCACTGGTCACTGGTCATATGTCACTGGTCACTGGTCACTGGCCACTGGTCACTGGTCACTGGTCACAGGTCACTGGTCACTGGTCAGTAGTCAGTGGTCACTGGTCACTGGTCACTGGTCACTGGTCACTGGTCACTGGTCACAGGTCACTGGTCACTGGTCAGTAGTCAGTGGTCACTGGTCACTGGTCACTGGTCACTGGTCACTGGTCACTGGTCATATGTCACTGGTCACTGGTCACTGGCCACTGGTCACTGGTCACTGGTCACAGGTCACTGGTCACTGGTCAGTAGTCAGTGGTCACTGGTCACTGGTCACTGGTCACTGGTCACTGGTCACTGGTCACAGGTCACTGGTCACTGGTCACTGGTCACTGGTCACTGGTCACAGGTCACTGGTCACTGGTCAGTAGTCAGTGGTCACTGGTCACTGGTCACTGGTCACTGGTCACTGGTCACTGGTCATATGTCACTAGTCACTGGTCACTAGTCACTAGTCACTGGTCACTGGTCACTGGTCACTTTTAAGGGGTCACTGGTAACTGGTCACTGGTCAGTGGTCACAGGTCACTAGTCAATGGTCACAAGTCACTGGTCACTGGTCACTGGTCACTGGTCACTGGTCAGCTGTCACTGGTCACTGGTCACTGGTCACTGGTCACTGGTCAATGTTCACTGTCGCTGGTCACTAGTCACTGGTCACTGGTCACAGGTCACTAGTCACTGGTCACTGGTGACAGGTCACTGGTCACTGGTCACTGGTCACAGGTCACTGGTCACTGGTCAGTAATCAGTGGTCACTGGTCACTGGTCATAGGTCACTGGTCACCTGTCACTGGTCACTGGTCACTGTTCACTGGTCACTGGTCAATGGTCACTGTCGCTGGTCACTTGTCACTGGTCACTGGTCACTGGCCACTAGTCACTGGTCACTGGTCACTGGTCAGTGGTCTCTGGTCACTGGTCACGGGTCACTGGTCACTAGTCACTGGTCACTGGTCACTGGTCACTGGTCACTGGTCACTGGTCACTGGTCATATGTCACTGGTCATATGTCACTGGTCACCTGTCACTGGTCACTGGTCACTGGACACTGGTCATTTTTCAATGGGCACTGTCGCTGGTCACTGGTCACTGGTCACTGGTCACTGGTCACAGATCACTGGTCACTAGTCACTGGTCACTGGTCACTTTTCAGGGGTCACTGGTAACTGGTCACGGGTCAGTGGTCACGATTCACAATTCACTGGTCACTGGTCACTGGTCACTGGTCATAGGTCACTGGTCACCTGTCACCGGTCACTGGTCACTGGTCACTGGTCACTGGTCATTGGTCAATGGTCACTGTCGCTGGTCACTGGTCTCTGGTCACTGGTCAATGGTCTCTAGTCACTGGTCACTGGTCACAAGTCACTGGTCACTGGTCACTGGTCACCTGTCACTGGTCACTGGTCACTGGTAACTGGTCACTGGTCAATGGTCACAGTCGCTGGTCACTGGTCACTGGTCACTGGTCTCTGTTCTCTAGTCACTGGTCACTGGTCACAAATCACTGGTCACTTGTCACTGGTCCGTGGACAGTGGTCACTGGTCACTGGTCACAGGTCACTAGTCACTGGTCACGGGTCACTGGTCACCGGTCACTGGTCACTGGTCACTGGTCACTGGTCACTGGTCACTGGTCACAGGTCACTGGTCACATGTCACAGGTCACTGGTCACTGGTCACTGGTCACTGGTCAATGGTCACTGTCGCTGGACGCTGGTCACTGGTCACTGGTCAATGGTCTCTAGTCACTGGTCACTGGTCACAATTCACTGGTAACTTGTCACTGGTCAGTGGTCAGTGGTCACTGGTCAATGGTCACTGGCCACAAGTCACTGGTCACTGGTCACTGGTCACTAGTCACTGGTCACTGGTCACAATTCACTGGTCACTTGTCACTGGTCAGTTGTCAGTGGTCACTGGTCACTGGTTACAGGTCACTAGTCACTGGTCACTGGTCATATGTCACTGGTCACTGGTCACTGGCCACTGGTCACTGGTCACTGGTCACAGGTCACTGGTCACTGGTCAGTAGTCAGTGGTCACTGGTCACTGGTCACTGGTCACTGGTCACTGGTCACTGGTCACAGGTCACTGGTCACTGGTCACTGGTCACTGGTCACTGGTCAATGGTCACTGTCGCTGGACGCTGGTCACTGGTCACTGGTCAATGGTCTCTAGTCACTGGTCACTGGTCACAATTCACTGGTAACTTGTCACTGGTCAGTGGTCAGTGGTCACTGGTCAATGGTCACTGGCCACAAGTCACTGGTCACTGGTCACTGGTCACTAGTCACTGGTCACTGGTCACAATTCACTGGTCACTTGTCACTGGTCAGTTGTCAGTGGTCACTGGTCACTGGTTACAGGTCACTAGTCACTGGTCACTGGTCATATGTCACTGGTCACTGGTCACTGGCCACTGGTCACTGGTCACTGGTCACAGGTCACTGGTCACTGGTCAGTAGTCAGTGGTCACTGGTCACTGGTCACTAGTCACTGGTCACTGGTCACAATTCACTGGTCACTTGTCACTGGTCAGTTGTCAGTGGTCACTGGTCACTGGTTACAGGTCACTAGTCACTGGTCACTGGTCATATGTCACTGGTCACTGGTCACTGGCCACTGGTCACTGGTCACTGGTCACAGGTCACTGGTCACTGGTCAGTAGTCAGTGGTCACTGGTCACTGGTCACTGGTCACTGGTCACTGGTCACTGGTCACAGGTCACTGGTCACTGGTCAGTAGTCAGTGGTCACTGGTCACTGGTCACTGGTCACTGGTCACAGGTCACTAATCACTGGTCACTGGTCACTGGTCACTGGTCACTGGTCACTGGTCACAGGTCACTGGTCACTGGTCAGTAATCAGTGGTCACTGGTCACTGGTCATAGGTCACTGGTCACCTGTCACTGGTCACTGGTCACTGGTCACATTTCCGGGGTCACTGGTAACTGGTCACTGGTCAGTGGTCACAGGTCACTAGTCACTGGTCACATGTCACTGGTCACTGGTCACTGGTCACTGGTCACTGGTCACTGGTCACTGGTCACTGGTCACAGGTCACTGGTCACTGGTCAGTAGTCAGTGGTCACTGGTCACTGGTCACTGGTCACTGGCCACTAGTCACTGGTCACTGGTCACAAGTCACTGGTCACGGGCCACTGGTCACTAGTCACAGATCACTGGTCAGTAGTCAGTGGTCACTGGACACTGCTCACTGGTCACTGGTCACTGGTCACAGGTCACTGGTCACTAGTCACTGGTCACTGGTCACTGGTCACTGGTCACTGGTCACTGGTCATAGGTCACTGGTCACCTGTCACTGGTCACTGGTCACTGGTCACTGGTCATTGTTCAATGGTCACTGTCGCTGGTCACTGGTCACTGGTCACTGGTCACTGGTCACTGGTCACTGGTCACAGATCACTGGTCACTAGTCACTAGTCACTGGTCACTGGTCACTGGTCACTTTTCAGGGGTCACTGGTTACTGTTCACTGGTCACTGGTCACTGGTCAATGGTCACTGTCGCTGGTCAATGGTCACTGGTCACTGGTCAACGGTCTCTAGTCACTGGTCACTGGTCACAATTCACTGGTCACTTGTCACTGGTCAGTGGTCAGTGGTCACTGGTCACTGGTCACAGGCCACTTGTCACAGGTCACTAGTCACTGGTCACTGGTCACTGGTCACTGGTCACTGGTCACTGGTCACTGGTCACTGGTCACTGGTCACAGGTCACTGGTCAGCTGTCACTGGTCACTGGTCACTGGTCACTGGTCAGCGGTCAATGGTCACTGTCGCTGGTCACTGGTCACTGGTCAGTGGTCAGTGGTCACTGGTCAATGGTCACAGGTCACTGGTCACATGCCACTGGTCACTGGTCACGGGTCACAAGTCACTGGTCACTGGTCAATGGTCACTGGCCACTGGTCACTGGTCACTGGTCACTGGTCACAGGTCACTGGTCACCTGTCACTGGTCACTGGTCACTGGTCACTGGTCACTGGTCACTGGTCACTGGTCACAGGTCACTAGTCACTGGTCAGTAGTTAGTGGTCACTGGTCACTGGTCACTGGTCACTGGCCACTAGTCACTGGTCACTGGTCACAAGTCACTGGTCACGGGCCACTGGTCACTAGTCACAGATCACTGGTCAGTAGTCAGTGGTCACTGGACACTGCTCACTGGTCACTGGTCACTGGTCACAGGTCACTGGTCACTAGTCACTGGTCACTGGTCACTGGTCACTGGTCACTGGTCACTGGTCATAGGTCACTGGTCACCTGTCACTGGTCACTGGTCACTGGTCACTGGTCATTGTTCAATGGTCACTGTCGCTGGTCACTGGTCACTGGTCACTGGTCACTGGTCACTGGTCACTGGTCACAGATCACTGGTCACTAGTCACTAGTCACTGGTCACTGGTCACTGGTCACTTTTCAGGGGTCACTGGTTACTGTTCACTGGTCACTGGTCACTGGTCAATGGTCACTGTCGCTGGTCAATGGTCACTGGTCACTGGTCAACGGTCTCTAGTCACTGGTCACTGGTCACAATTCACTGGTCACTTGTCACTGGTCAGTGGTCAGTGGTCACTGGTCACTGGTAACAGGCCACTTGTCACAGGTCACTAGTCACTGGTCACTGGTCACTGGTCACTGGTCACTGGTCACTGGTCACTGGTCACTGGTCACTGGTCACAGGTCACTGGTCAGCTGTCACTGGTCACTGGTCACTGGTCACTGGTCAGCGGTCAATGGTCACTGTCGCTGGTCACTGGTCACTGGTCAGTGGTCAGTGGTCACTGGTCAATGGTCACAGGTCACTGGTCACATGCCACTGGTCACTGGTCACGGGTCACAAGTCACTGGTCACTGGTCAATGGTCACTGGCCACTGGTCACTGGTCACTGGTCACTGGTCACAGGTCACTGGTCACCTGTCACTGGTCACTGGTAACTGGTCACTGGTCAATGGTCACAGTCGCTGGTCACTGGTCACTGGTCACTGGTCTCTGTTCTCTAGTCACTGGTCACTGGTCACAATTCACTGGTCACTTGTCACTGGTCCGTGGACAGTGGTCACTGGTCACTGGTCACAGGTCACTAGTCACTGGTCACGGGTCACTGGTCACCGGTCACTGGTCACTGGTCACTGGTCACTGGTCACTGGTCACTGGTCACAGGTCACTGGTCACATGTCACAGGTCACTGGTCATAGGTCACTGGTCACCTGTCACCGGTCACTGGTCACTGGTCACTGGTCACTGGTCATTGGTCAATGGTCACTGTCGCTGGTCACTGGTCACTGGTCACTGGTCACTGGTCACTGGTCACAGGTCACTGGTTACCTGTCACTGGTCACTGGTCACTGGTCAATGGTCACTGTCACTGGTCACTGGTCACATGTTACTGGTCACTGGTCACTTGTCTCTAGTCACTGGTCACTGGTCACAATTCACTGGTCACTTGTCACTGGTCAGTGGTCAGTGGTCACTGGTCACTGGTCACAGGTCACTAGTCACATGTCACAGGTCACAAGTCACTGGTCACTGGTCACTGGTCACTGGTCACTGGTCACTGGTCACTGGTCACTGGTCACAGGTCACTAGTCACTGGTCACGGGCCACTGGTCACTAGTCACAGATCACTGGTCACTGGTCACTGGTCACTGGTCACTGGTCACTGGTCACTGGTCACTGGTCAGTGGTCTCTGGTCACTGGTCACGAGTCACTGGTCACTAGTCACTGGTCACTGGTCACTGGTCACTGGTCACTGGTCACTGGTCACTGGTCATATGTCACTGGTCACCTGTCACTGGTCACTGGTCACTGGACACTGGTCATTGTTCAATGGGCACTGTCGCTGGTCACTGGTCACTGGTCACAGATCACTGGTCACTAGTCACTGGTCACTGGTCACTTTTCAGGGGTCACTGGTAACTGGTCACGGGTCAGTGGTCACGATTCACAATTCACTGGTCACTGGTCACTGGTCACTGGTCATAGGTCACTGTTCACCTGTCACCGGTCACTGGTCACTGGTCACTGGTCACTGGTCATTGGTCAAAGGTCACTGTCGCTGGTCACTGGCCACTGGTCACTGGTCAATGGTCTCTAGTCACTGGTCACTGGTCACTGGTCACTGGTCATATGTCACTGGTCACCTGTCACTGGTCACTGGTCACTGGACACTGGTCATTGTTCAATGGGCACTGTCGCTGGTCACTGGTCACTGGTCACAGATCACTGGTCACTAGTCACTGGTCACTGGTCACTTTTCAGGGGTCACTGGTAACTGGTCACGGGTCAGTGGTCACGATTCACAATTCACTGGTCACTGGTCACTGGTCACTGGTCATAGGTCACTGTTCACCTGTCACCGGTCACTGGTCACTGGTCACTGGTCACAGGTCACTGGTCACATGTCACAGGTCACTGGTCACTGGTCACTGGTCACTGGTCAATGGTCACTGTCGCTGGACGCTGGTCACTGGTCACTGGTCAATGGTCTCTAGTCACTGGTCACTGGTCACAATTCACTGGTAACTTGTCACTGGTCAGTGGTCAGTGGTCACTGGTCAATGGTCACTGGCCACAAGTCACTGGTCACTGGTCACTGGTCACTAGTCACTGGTCACTGGTCACAATTCACTGGTCACTTGTCACTGGTCAGTTGTCAGTGGTCACTGGTCACTGGTCACAGGTCACTAGTCACTGGTCACTGGTCATATGTCACTGGTCACTGGTCACTGGCCACTGGTCACTGGTCACTGGTCACTGGTCACAGGTCACTGGTCACTGGTCAGTAGTCAGTGGTCACTGGTCACTGGTCACTGGTCACTGGTCACTGGTCACAGGTCACTGGTCACTGGTCACTGGTCACAGGTCACTGGTCACTTGTCAATGGTCACAGTCGCTGGTCACTTGTCTCTGGTCACGGGTCACTGGTCACTAGTCACTGGTCACTAGTCACTAGTCACTGGTCACTGGTCACTGGTCACTTTTCAGGGGTCACTGGTAACTGGTCACTGGTCAGTGGTCACAGGTCACTAGTCAATGGTCACAAGTCACTGGTCACTGGTCACTGGTCACTGGTCACTGGTCAGCTGTCACTGGTCACTGGTCACTGGTCACTGGTCACTGGTCAATGTTCACTGTCGCTGGTCACTAGTCACTGGTCACTGGTCACAGGTCACTAGTCACTGGTCACTCGTGACTGGTCACTGGTCACTGGTCACTGGTCACAGGTCACTGGTCACTGGTCAGTAATCAGTGGTCACTGGTCACTGGTCATAGGTCACTGGTCACCTGTCACTGGTCACAGGTCAATGGTCACTGTCGCTGGTCACTGGTCACTGGTCACTGGTCACTGGTCACTGGTCACAGGTCACTGGTCACTGGTCACTGGTCACTGGTCACTGGTCACTGGTCAATGGTCACTGTCGCTGGTCACAGGTCACTGATCACTGGTCACTGGCCAATAGTCACTGGTCAGTGGTCTCTGGTCACTGGTCACGGGTCACTGGTCACTAGTCACTGGTCACTGGTCACTGGTCACTGGTCACTGGTCACTGGTCATAGGTCACTGGTCACCTGTCACTGGTCACTGGTCACTGGTCACTGGTCATTGTTCAATGGTCACTGTCGCTGGTCACTGGTCACTGGTCACTGGTCACTGGTCACAGATCACTGGTCACTAGTCACTAGTCACTGGTCACTGGTCACTGGTCACTTTTCAGGGGTCACTGGTAACTGGTCACTGGTCAGTGGTCACAGGTCACTAGTCAATGGTCACAAGTCACTGGTCACTGGTCACTGGTCACTGGTCACTGGTCAGCTGTCACTGGTCACTGGTCACTGGTCACTGGTCACTGGTCACTGGTCACTGGTCAATGTTCACTGTCGCTGGTCACTAGTCACTGGTCACTGGTCACAGGTCACTAGTCACTGGTCACTCGTGACTGGTCACTGGTCACTGGTCACTGGTCACAGGTCACTGGTCACTGGTCAGTAATCAGTGGTCACTGGTCACTGGTCATAGGTCACTGGTCACCTGTCACTGGTCACTGGTCAATGGTCACTGTCGCTGGTCACTGGTCACTGGTCACTGGTCACTGGTCACTGGTCACAGGTCACTGGTCACTGGTCACTGGTCACTGGTCACTGGTCACTGGTCACTGGTCACTGGTCAATGGTCACTGTCGCTGGTCACAGGTCACTGATCACTGGTCACTGGCCAATAGTCACTGGTCAGTGGTCTCTGGTCACTGGTCACGGGTCACTGGTCACTAGTCACTGGTCACTGGTCACTGGTCACTGGTCACTGGTCACTGGTCATAGGTCACTGGTCACCTGTCACTGGTCACTGGTCACTGGTCACTGGTCATTGTTCAATGGTCACTGTCGCTGGTCACTGGTCACTGGTCACTGGTCACTGGTCACAGATCACTGGTCACTAGTCACTAGTCACTGGTCACTGGTCACTGGTCACTTTTCAGGGGTCACTGGTAACTGGTCACTGGTCAGTGGTCACAGGTCACTAGTCAATGGTCACAAGTGACTGGTCACTGGTCACTGGTCACTGGTCACTGGTCAGCTGTCACTGGTCACTGGTCACTGGTCACTGGTCACTGGTCACTGGTCAATGTTCACTGTCGCTGGTCACTAGTCACTGGTCACTGGTCACAGGTCACTAGTCACTGGTCACTGGTGACTGGTCACTGGTCACTGGTCACTGGTCACAGGTCACTGGTCACTGGTCAGTAATCAGTGGTCACTGGTCACTGGTCATAGGTCACTGGTCACCTGTCACTGGTCACTGGTCACTGGTCACTGGTCACTGGTCAATGGTCACTGTCGCTGGTCACTGGGCACTGGTCACTGGTCACTGGCCACTAGTCACTGGTCACTGGTCACTGGTCAGTGGTCTCTGGTCACTGGTCACTGGTCACTGGTAACTGGTCACTGGTCAGTGGTCACAGGTCACTAGTCAATGGTCACAAGTCACTGGTCACTGGTCACTGGTCACTGGTCACTGGTCAGCTGTCACTGGTCACTGGTCACTGGTCACTGGTCACTGGTCAATGTTCACTGTCGCTGGTCACTAGTCACTGGTCACTGGTCACAGGTCACTAGTCACTGGTCACTGGTGACTGGTCACTGGTCACTGGTCACTGGTCACAGGTCACTGGTCACTGGTCAGTAATCAGTGGTCACTGGTCACTGGTCATAGGTCACTGGTCACCTGTCACTGGTCACTGGTCACTGGTCACTGGTCACTGGTCAATGGTCACTGTCGCTGGACACTGGTCACTGGTCACTGGTCACTGGCCACTAGTCACTGGTCACTGGTCACTGGTCAGTGGTCTCTGGTCACTGGTCACGGGTCACTGGTCACTAGTCACTGGTCACTGGTCACTGGTCACTGGTCACTGGTCACTGGTCACTGGTCATATGTCACTGGTCATATGTCACTGGTCACCTGTCACTGGTCACTGGTCACTGGACACTGGTCATTTTTCAATGGGCACTGTCGCTGGTCACTGGTCACTGGTCACTGGTCACTGGTCACAGATCACTGGTCACTAGTCACTGGTCACTGGTCACTTTTCAGGGGTCACTGGTAACTGGTCACGGGTCAGTGGTCACGATTCACAATTCACTGGTCACTGGTCACTGGTCACTGGTCATAGGTCACTGGTCACCTGTCACCGGTCACTGGTCACTGGTCACTGGTCACTGGTCATTGGTCAATGGTCACTGTCGCTGGTCACTGGTCTCTGGTCACTGGTCAATGGTCTCTAGTCACTGGTCACTGGTCACAAATCACTGGTCACTGGTCACTGGTCACCTGTCACTGGTCACTGGTCACTGGTAACTGGTCACTGGTCAATGGTCACAGTCGCTGGTCACTGGTCACTGGTCACTGGTCTCTGTTCTCTAGTCACTGGTCACTGGTCACAAATCACTGGTCACTTGTCACTGGTCCGTGGACAGTGGTCACTGGTCACTGGTCACAGGTCACTAGTCACTGGTCACGGGTCACTGGTCACCGGTCACTGGTCACTGGTCACTGGTCACTGGTCACTGGTCACTGGTCACAGGTCACTGGTCACATGTCACAGGTCACTGGTCACTGGTCACTGGTCACTGGTCAATGGTCACTGTCGCTGGACGCTGGTCACTGGTCACTGGTCAATGGTCTCTAGTCACTGGTCACTGGTCACAATTCACTGGTAACTTGTCACTGGTCAGTGGTCAGTGGTCACTGGTCAATGGTCACTGGCCACAAGTCACTGGTCACTGGTCACTGGTCACTAGTCACTGGTCACTGGTCACAATTCACTGGTCACTTGTCACTGGTCAGTTGTCAGTGGTCACTGGTCACTGGTTACAGGTCACTAGTCACTGGTCACTGGTCATATGTCACTGGTCACTGGTCACTGGCCACTGGTCACTGGTCACTGGTCACAGGTCACTGGTCACTGGTCAGTAGTCAGTGGTCACTGGTCACTGGTCACTGGTCACTGGTCACTGGTCACAGGTCACTGGTCACTGGTCACTGGTCACAGGTCACTGGTCACTGGTCAGTAATCAGTGGTCACTGGTCACTGGTCATAGGTCACTGGTCACCTGTCACTGGTCACTGGTCACTGGTCACTGGTCACTGGTCAATGGTCACTGGTCACTGGTCAATGGTCACTGTCGCTGGTCACTGGTCACTGGTCACTGGTCACTGGTCACTGGTCACTGGTCACTGGTCATAGGTCACTGGTCACTGGTCACTGGTCACTGGTCACTGGTCATAGGTCACTGGTCACCTGTCACTGGTCACTGGTCACTGGTCACTGGTCATTGTTCAATGGTCACTGTCGCTGGTCACTGGTCACTGGTCACTGGTCACTGGTCACAGATCACTGGTCACTAGTCACTGGTCACTGGTCACTTTTCAGGGGTCACTGGTAACTGGTCACTGGTCAGTGGTCACGATTCACAATTCACTGGTCACTGGTCACTGGTCACTGGTCATAGGTCACTGGTCACCTGTCACTGGTCACTGGTCACTGGTCACTGGTCACTGGTCATTGGTCAATGGTCACTGTCGCTGGTCACTGGTCACTGGTCACTGGTCAATGGTCTCTAGTCACTGGTCACTGGTCACAAGTCACTGGTCACTGGTCACTGGTCACTGGTCACTGGTCACTGGTCACTGGTCACAGGTCACTAGTCACTGGTCACGGGTCACTGGTCACTGGTCACTGGTAACTGGTCACTGGTCACTGGTCACTGGTCACAGGTCACTGGTCACTGGTCAGTAGTCAGTGGTCACTGGTCACTGGTCACTGGTCACTGGTCACGGGTCACCTATCACTGGTCACTGGTCACTGGTCACTGGTCACTGGTCACAGGTCACTGGTCACTGGTCAGTAATCAGTGGTCACTGGTCACTGGTCATAGATCACTGGTCACCTGTCACTGGTCACTGGTCACTGGTCACTTTTCAGGGGTCACTGGTAACTGGTCACTGGTCAGTGGTCACAGGTCACTAGTCACTGGTCACAAGTCACTGGTCACTGGTCACTGGTCACTGGTCACTGGTCACTGGTCACTGGTCACTGGTCACAGGTCACTGGTCAGCTGTCACTGGTCACTGGTCACTGGTCACTGGTCACTGGTCACTGGTCAATGTTCACTGTCGCTGGTCACTAGTCACTGGTCACTGGTCACAGGTCACTAATCACTGGTCACTGGTCACTGGTCACTGGTCACTGGTCACTGGTCACTGGTCACTGGTCACAGGTCACTGGTCACTGGTCAGTAATCAGTGGTCACTGGTCACTGGTCATAGGTCACTCGTCACCTGTCACTGGTCACTGGTCACTGGTCACTGGTCACTGGTCAGTGGTCTCTGGTCACTGGTCACGGGTCACTGGTCACTAGTCACTGGTCACTGGTCACTGGTCACTGGTCACTGGTCACTGGTCATAGGTCACTGGTCACTGGTCACTGGTCACTGGTCACTGGTCATAGGTCACTGGTCACCTGTCACTGGTCACTGGTCACTGGTCACTGGTCATTGTTCAATGGTCACTGTCGCTGGTCACTGGTCACTGGTCACTGGTCACTGGTCACAGATCACTGGTCACTAGTCACTGGTCACTGGTCACTTTTCAGGGGACACTGGTAACTGGTCACTGGTCAGTGGTCACGATTCACAATTCACTGGTCACTGGTCACTGGTCACTGGTCATAGGTCACTGGTCACCTGTCACTGGTCACTGGTCACTGGTCACTGGTCACTGGTCATTGGTCAATGGTCACTGTCGCTGGTCACTGGTCACTGGTCACTGGTCAATGGTCTCTAGTCACTGGTCACTGGTCACAAGTCACTGGTCACTGGTCACTGGTCACTGGTCACTGGTCACTGGTCACTGGTCACAGGTCACTAGTCACTGGTCACGGGTCACTGGTCACTGGTCACTGGTAACTGGTCACTGGTCACTGGTCACTGGTCACAGGTCACTGGTCACTGGTCAGTAGTCAGTGGTCACTGGTCACTGGTCACTGGTCACTGGCCACAAGTCACTGGTCACTGGTCACAGGTCACTGGTCACTGGTCACGGGTCACTGGTCACTAGTCACTGGTCAATGGTCACAGGTCACCGGTCACTAGTCACTAGTCACTGGTCACTGGTCACTGGTCACTTTTCAGGGGTCACTGGTAACTGGTCACTGGTCAGTGGTCACAGGTCACTAGTCACTGGTCACAAGTCACTGGTCACTGGTCACTGGTCACTGGTCACTGGTCACTGGTCACTGGTCACTGGTCACTGGTCACAGGTCACTGGTCACTGGTCAGTAGTCAGTGGTCACTGGTCACTGGTCACTGGTCACTGGCCACAAGTCACTGGTCACTGGTCACAGGTCACTGGTCACTGGTCACGGGTCACTGGTCACTAGTCACTGGTCAATGGTCACAGGTCACCGGTCACTAGTCACTAGTCACTGGTCACTGGTCACTGGTCACTTTTCAGGGGTCACTGGTAACTGGTCACTGGTCACTGGTCACAGGTCACTAGTCACTGGTCACTGGTCACTGGTCAGTGGTCTCTGGTCACTGGTCACGGGTCACTGGTCACTAGTCACTGGTCACTGGTCACTGGTCACTGGTCACTGGTCACTGGTCACTGGTCATAGGTCACTGGTCACCTGTCACTGGTCACTGGTCACTGGTCACTGGTCACTGGTCATTGTTCAATGGTCACTGTCGCTGGTCACTGGTCACTGGTCACTGGTCACAGATCACTGGTCACTAGTCACTGGTCACTGGTCACTTTTCAGGGGTCACTGGTAACTGGTCACTGGTCAGTGGTCACGATTCACAATTCACTGGTCACTGGTCACTGGTCACTGGTCATAGGTCACTGGTCACCTGTCACTGGTCACTGGTCACAAGTCACTGGTCACTGGTCACTGGTCACTGGTCACTGGTCACTGGTCACTGGTCACAGGTCACTAGTCACTGGTCACGGGTCACTGGTCACTGGTCACTGGTAACTGGTCACTGGTCACTGGTCACTGGTCACAGGTCACTGGTCACTGGTCAGTAGTCAGTGGTCACTGGTCACTGGTCACTGGTCACTGGTCACAGGTCACTAATCACTGGTCACTGGTCACTGGTCACTGGTCACTGGTCACTGGTCACAGGTCACTGGTCACTGGTCAGTAATCAGTGGTCACTGGTCACTGGTCATAGGTCACTGGTCACCTGTCACTGGTCACTGGTCACTGGTCACATTTCAGGGGTCACTGGTAACTGGTCACTGATCAGTGGTCACAGGTCACTAGTCACTGGTCACAAGTCACTGGTCACTGGTCACTGGTCACTGGTCACTGGTCACTGGTCACTGGTCACTGGTCACTGGTCACAGGTCACTGGTCAGCTGTCACTGGTCACTGGTCACTGGTCACTGGTCACTGGTCACTGGTCAATGTTCACTGTCGCTGGTCACTAGTCACTGGTCACTGGTCACAGGTCACTAATCACTGGTCACTGGTCACTGGTCACTGGTCACTGGTCACTGGTCACTGGTCACTGGTCACTGGTCACTGGTCACTGGTCACAGGTCACTGGTCACTGGTCAGTAGTCAGTGGTCACTGGTCACTGGACACTGGTCACTGGCCACTAGTCACTGGTCACTGGTCACAAGTCACTGGTCACGGGCCACTGGTCACTAGTCACAGATCACTGGTCAGTAGTCAGTGGTCACTGGACACTGCTCACTGGTCACTGGTCACTGGTCACAGGTCACTGGTCACTAGTCACTGGTCACTGGTCACTGGTCACTGGTCACTGGTCACTGGTCATAGGTCACTGGTCACCTGTCACTGGTCACTGGTCACTGGTCACTGGTCATTGTTCAATGGTCACTGTCGCTGGTCACTGGTCACTGGTCACTGGTCACTGGTCACTGGTCACTGGTCACAGATCACTGGTCACTAGTCACTAGTCACTGGTCACTGGTCACTGGTCACTTTTCAGGGGTCACTGGTAACTGGTCACTGGTCAGTGGTCACAGGTCACTAGTCACTGGTCACAAGTCACTGGTCACTGGTCACTGGTCACTGGTCACTGGTCACTGGTCACTGGTCACTGGTCACAGGTCACTGGTCAGCTGTCACTGGTCACTGGTCACTGGTCACTGGTCACTGGTCACTGGTCAATGTTCACTGTCGCTGGTCACTAGTCACTGGTCACTGGTCACAGGTCACTAATCACTGGTCACTGGTCACTGGTCACTGGTCACTGGTCACTGGTCACTGGTCACTGGTCACAGGTCACTGGTCACTGGTCAGTAATCAGTGGTCACTGGTCACTGGTCATAGGTCACTGGTCACCTGTGACTGGTCACTGGTCACTGGTCACTGGTCACTGGTCAATGGTCACTGTCGCTGGTCACTGGTCACTGGTCACTGGTCACTGGCCACTAGTCACTGGTCACTGGTCACTGGTCACTGGTCACTGGTCATAGGTCACTGGTCACTGGTCACTGGTCACTGGTCACTGGTCATAGGTCACTGGTCACCTGTCACTGGTCACTGGTCACTGGTCACTGGTCATTGTTCAATGGTCACTGTCGCTGGTCACTGGTCACTGGTCACTGGTCACTGGTCACAGATCACTGGTCACTAGTCACTGGTCACTGGTCACTTTTCAGGGGTCACTGGTAACTGGTCACTGGTCAGTGGTCACGATTCACAATTCACTGGTCACTGGTCACTGGTCACTGGTCATAGGTCACTGGTCACCTGTTACTGGTCACTGGTCACTGGTCACTGGTCACTGGTCACTGGTCACTGGTCATTGGTCAATGGTCACTGTCGCTGGTCACTGGTCACTGGTCACTGGTCAATGGTCTCTAGTCACTGGTCACTGGTCACAAGTCACTGGTCACAGTCGCTGGTCACTTGTCTCTGGTCACGGGTCACTGGTCACTAGTCACTGGTCACTAGTCACTAGTCACTGGTCACTGGTCACTGGTCACTTTTCAGGGGTCACTGGTAACTGGTCACTGGTCAGTGGTCACAGGTCACTAGTCAATGGTCACAAGTCACTGGTCACTGGTCACTGGTCACTGGTCACTGGTCAGCTGTCACTGGTCACTGGTCACTGGTCACAGGTCACTGGTCACTGGTCACATTTCAGGGGTCACTGGTAACTGGTCACTGGTCAGTGGTCACAGGTCACTAGTCACTGGTCACAAGTCACTGGTCACTGGTCACTGGTCACTGGTCACTGGTCACTGGTCACTGGTCACAGGTCACTGGTCAGCTGTCACTGGTCACTGGTCACTGGTCACTGGTCACTGGTCACTGGTCAATGTTCACTGTCGCTGGTCACTAGTCACTGGTCACTGGTCACAGGTCACTAATCACTGGTCACTGGTCACTGGTCACTGGTCACTGGTCACTGGTCACTGGTCACTGGTCACTGATCACTGGTCACTGGTCACAGGTCACTGGTCACTGGTCAGTAGTCAGTGGTCACTGGTCACTGGTCACTGGTCACTGGCCACTAGTCACTGGTCACTGGTCACAAGTCACTGGTCACGGGCCACTGGTCACTAGTCACAGATCACTGGTCAGTAGTCAGTGGTCACTGGACACTGCTCACTGGTCACTGGTCACTGGTCACAGGTCACTGGTCACTAGTCACTGGTCACTGGTCACTGGTCACTGGTCACTGGTCACTGGTCACAGGTCACTGGTCACTGGTCACTGGTCACAGGTCACTGGTCACTGGTCAGTAATCAGTGGTCACTGGTCACTGGTCATAGGTCACTGGTCACCTGTCACTGGTCACTGGTCACTGGTCACTGGTCACTGGTCAATGGTCACTGGTCACTGGTCAATGGTCACTGTCGCTGGTCACTGGTCACTGGTCACTGGTCACTGGTCACTGGTCACTGGTCACTGGTCATAGGTCACTGGTCACTGGTCACTGGTCACTGGTCACTGGTCATAGGTCACTGGTCACCTGTCACTGGTCACTGGTCACTGGTCACTGGTCATTGTTCAATGGTCACTGTCGCTGGTCACTGGTCACTGGTCACTGGTCACTGGTCACAGATCACTGGTCACTAGTCACTGGTCACTGGTCACTTTTCAGGGGTCACTGGTAACTGGTCACTGGTCAGTGGTCACGATTCACAATTCACTGGTCACTGGTCACTGGTCACTGGTCATAGGTCACTGGTCACCTGTCACTGGTCACTGGTCACTGGTCACTGGTCACTGGTCATTGGTCAATGGTCACTGTCGCTGGTCACTGGTCACTGGTCACTGGTCAATGGTCTCTAGTCACTGGTCACTGGTCACAAGTCACTGGTCACTGGTCACTGGTCACTGGTCACTGGTCACTGGTCACTGGTCACAGGTCACTAGTCACTGGTCACGGGTCACTGGTCACTGGTCACTGGTAACTGGTCACTGGTCACTGGTCACTGGTCACAGGTCACTGGTCACTGGTCAGTAGTCAGTGGTCACTGGTCACTGGTCACTGGTCACTGGTCACGGGTCACTAATCACTGGTCACTGGTCACTGGTCACTGGTCACTGGTCACAGGTCACTGGTCACTGGTCAGTAATCAGTGGTCACTGGTCACTGGTCATAGATCACTGGTCACCTGTCACTGGTCACTGGTCACTGGTCACTTTTCAGGGGTCACTGGTAACTGGTCACTGGTCAGTGGTCACAGGTCACTAGTCACTGGTCACAAGTCACTGGTCACTGGTCACTGGTCACTGGTCACTGGTCACTGGTCACTGGTCACTGGTCACAGGTCACTGGTCAGCTGTCACTGGTCACTGGTCACTGGTCACTGGTCACTGGTCACTGGTCAATGTTCACTGTCGCTGGTCACTAGTCACTGGTCACTGGTCACAGGTCACTAATCACTGGTCACTGGTCACTGGTCACTGGTCACTGGTCACTGGTCACTGGTCACTGGTCACAGGTCACTGGTCACTGGTCAGTAATCAGTGGTCACTGGTCACTGGTCATAGGTCACTCGTCACCTGTCACTGGTCACTGGTCACTGGTCACTGGTCACTGGTCAGTGGTCTCTGGTCACTGGTCACGGGTCACTGGTCACTAGTCACTGGTCACTGGTCACTGGTCACTGGTCACTGGTCACTGGTCATAGGTCACTGGTCACTGGTCACTGGTCACTGGTCACTGGTCATAGGTCACTGGTCACCTGTCACTGGTCACTGGTCACTGGTCACTGGTCATTGTTCAATGGTCACTGTCGCTGGTCACTGGTCACTGGTCACTGGTCACTGGTCACAGATCACTGGTCACTAGTCACTGGTCACTGGTCACTTTTCAGGGGACACTGGTAACTGGTCACTGGTCAGTGGTCACGATTCACAATTCACTGGTCACTGGTCACTGGTCACTGGTCATAGGTCACTGGTCACCTGTCACTGGTCACTGGTCACTGGTCACTGGTCACTGGTCATTGGTCAATGGTCACTGTCGCTGGTCACTGGTCACTGGTCACTGGTCAATGGTCTCTAGTCACTGGTCACTGGTCACAAGTCACTGGTCACTGGTCACTGGTCACTGGTCACTGGTCACTGGTCACTGGTCACAGGTCACTAGTCACTGGTCACGGGTCACTGGTCACTGGTCACTGGTAACTGGTCACTGGTCACTGGTCACTGGTCACAGGTCACTGGTCACTGGTCAGTAGTCAGTGGTCACTGGTCACTGGTCACTGGTCACTGGCCACAAGTCACTGGTCACTGGTCACAGGTCACTGGTCACTGGTCACGGGTCACTGGTCACTAGTCACTGGTCAATGGTCACAGGTCACCGGTCACTAGTCACTAGTCACTGGTCACTGGTCACTGGTCACTTTTCAGGGGTCACTGGTAACTGGTCACTGGTCAGTGGTCACAGGTCACTAGTCACTGGTCACAAGTCACTGGTCACTGGTCACTGGTCACTGGTCACTGGTCACTGGTCACTGGTCACTGGTCACAGGTCACTGGTCAGCTGTCACTGGTCACTGGTCACTGGTCACTGGTCACTGGTCACTGGTCAATGTTCACTGTCGCTGGTCACTAGTCACTGGTCACTGGTCACAGGTCACTAGTCACTGGTCACTGGTCACTGGTCACTGGTCACTGGTCACTGGTCACTGGTCACTGGTCAGTAATCAGTGGTCACTGGTCACTGGTCATAGGTCACTGGTCACTGGTCACAGGTCACTAGTCACTGGTCACTGGTCACTGGTCAGTGGTCTCTGGTCACTGGTCACGGGTCACTGGTCACTAGTCACTGGTCACTGGTCACTGGTCACTGGTCACTGGTCACTGGTCACTGGTCATAGGTCACTGGTCACCTGTCACTGGTCACTGGTCACTGGTCACTGGTCACTGGTCATTGTTCAATGGTCACTGTCGCTGGTCACTGGTCACTGGTCACTGGTCACAGATCACTGGTCACTAGTCACTGGTCACTGGTCACTTTTCAGGGGTCACTGGTAACTGGTCACTGGTCAGTGGTCACGATTCACAATTCACTGGTCACTGGTCACTGGTCACTGGTCATAGGTCACTGGTCACCTGTCACTGGTCACTGGTCACAAGTCACTGGTCACTGGTCACTGGTCACTGGTCACTGGTCACTGGTCACTGGTCACAGGTCACTAGTCACTGGTCACGGGTCACTGGTCACTGGTCACTGGTAACTGGTCACTGGTCACTGGTCACTGGTCACAGGTCACTGGTCACTGGTCAGTAGTCAGTGGTCACTGGTCACTGGTCACTGGTCACTGGTCACAGGTCACTAATCACTGGTCACTGGTCACTGGTCACTGGTCACTGGTCACTGGTCACAGGTCACTGGTCACTGGTCAGTAATCAGTGGTCACTGGTCACTGGTCATAGGTCACTGGTCACCTGTCACTGGTCACTGGTCACTGGTCACATTTCAGGGGTCACTGGTAACTGGTCACTGATCAGTGGTCACAGGTCACTAGTCACTGGTCACAAGTCACTGGTCACTGGTCACTGGTCACTGGTCACTGGTCACTGGTCACTGGTCACTGGTCACTGGTCACAGGTCACTGGTCAGCTGTCACTGGTCACTGGTCACTGGTCACTGGTCACTGGTCACTGGTCAATGTTCACTGTCGCTGGTCACTAGTCACTGGTCACTGGTCACAGGTCACTAATCACTGGTCACTGGTCACTGGTCACTGGTCACTGGTCACTGGTCACTGGTCACTGGTCACTGGTCACTGGTCACTGGTCACAGGTCACTGGTCACTGGTCAGTAGTCAGTGGTCACTGGTCACTGGACACTGGTCACTGGCCACTAGTCACTGGTCACTGGTCACAAGTCACTGGTCACGGGCCACTGGTCACTAGTCACAGATCACTGGTCAGTAGTCAGTGGTCACTGGACACTGCTCACTGGTCACTGGTCACTGGTCACAGGTCACTGGTCACTAGTCACTGGTCACTGGTCACTGGTCACTGGTCACTGGTCACTGGTCATAGGTCACTGGTCACCTGTCACTGGTCACTGGTCACTGGTCACTGGTCATTGTTCAATGGTCACTGTCGCTGGTCACTGGTCACTGGTCACTGGTCACTGGTCACTGGTCACTGGTCACAGATCACTGGTCACTAGTCACTAGTCACTGGTCACTGGTCACTGGTCACTTTTCAGGGGTCACTGGTAACTGGTCACTGGTCAGTGGTTACAGGTCACTAGTCACTGGTCACAAGTCACTGGTCACTGGTCACTGGTCACTGGTCACTGGTCACTGGTCACTGGTCACTGGTCACAGGTCACTGGTCAGCTGTCACTGGTCACTGGTCACTGGTCACTGGTCACTGGTCACTGGTCAATGTTCACTGTCGCTGGTCACTAGTCACTGGTCACTGGTCACAGGTCACTAATCACTGGTCACTGGTCACTGGTCACTGGTCACTGGTCACTGGTCACTGGTCACTGGTCACAGGTCACTGGTCACTGGTCAGTAATCAGTGGTCACTGGTCACTGGTCATAGGTCACTGGTCACCTGTGACTGGTCACTGGTCACTGGTCACTGGTCACTGGTCAATGGTCACTGTCGCTGGTCACTGGTCACTGGTCACTGGTCACTGGCCACTAGTCACTGGTCACTGGTCACTGGTCACTGGTCACTGGTCATAGGTCACTGGTCACTGGTCACTGGTCACTGGTCACTGGTCATAGGTCACTGGTCACCTGTCACTGGTCACTGGTCACTGGTCACTGGTCATTGTTCAATGGTCACTGTCGCTGGTCACTGGTCACTGGTCACTGGTCACTGGTCACAGATCACTGGTCACTAGTCACTGGTCACTGGTCACTTTTCAGGGGTCACTGGTAACTGGTCACTGGTCAGTGGTCACGATTCACAATTCACTGGTCACTGGTCACTGGTCACTGGTCATAGGTCACTGGTCACCTGTTACTGGTCACTGGTCACTGGTCACTGGTCACTGGTCACTGGTCACTGGTCATTGGTCAATGGTCACTGTCGCTGGTCACTGGTCACTGGTCACTGGTCAATGGTCTCTAGTCACTGGTCACTGGTCACAAGTCACTGGTCACAGTCGCTGGTCACTTGTCTCTGGTCACGGGTCACTGGTCACTAGTCACTGGTCACTAGTCACTAGTCACTGGTCACTGGTCACTGGTCACTTTTCAGGGGTCACTGGTAACTGGTCACTGGTCAGTGGTCACAGGTCACTAGTCAATGGTCACAAGTCACTGGTCACTGGTCACTGGTCACTGGTCACTGGTCAGCTGTCACTGGTCACTGGTCACTGGTCACAGGTCACTGGTCACTGGTCACATTTCAGGGGTCACTGGTAACTGGTCACTGGTCAGTGGTCACAGGTCACTAGTCACTGGTCACAAGTCACTGGTCACTGGTCACTGGTCACTGGTCACTGGTCACTGGTCACTGGTCACTGGTCACTGGTCACTGGTCACAGGTCACTGGTCAGCTGTCACTGGTCACTGGTCACTGGTCACTGGTCACTGGTCACTGGTCACTGGTCAATGTTCACTGTCGCTGGTCACTAGTCACTGGTCACTGGTCACAGGTCACTAATCACTGGTCACTGGTCACTGGTCACTGGTCACTGGTCACTGGTCACTGGTCACTGGTCACTGATCACTGGTCACTGGTCACAGGTCACTGGTCACTGGTCAGTAGTCAGTGGTCACTGGTCACTGGTCACTGGTCACTGGCCACTAGTCACTGGTCACTGGTCACAAGTCACTGGTCACGGGCCACTGGTCACTAGTCACAGATCACTGGTCAGTAGTCAGTGGTCACTGGACACTGCTCACTGGTCACTGGTCACTGGTCACAGGTCACTGGTCACTAGTCACTGGTCACTGGTCACTGGTCACTGGTCACTGGTCACTGGACATAGGTCACTGGTCACCTGTCACTGGTCACTGGTCACTGGTCACTGGTCATTGTTCAATGGTCACTGTCGCTGGTCACTGTTCACTGGTCACTGGTCACTGGTCACTGGTCACTGGTCACAGATCACTGGTCACTAGTCACTAGTCACTGGTCACTGGTCACTGGTCACTTTTCAGGGGTCACTGGTTACTGTTCACTGGTCACTGGTCACTGGTCAATGGTCACTGTCGCTGGTCAATGGTCACTGGTCACTGGTCAACTGTCTCTAGTCACTGGTCACTGGTCACAATTCACTGGTCACTTGTCACTGGTCAGTGGTCAGTGGTCACTGGTCACTGGTCACAGGCCACTTGTCACAGGTCACTAGTCACTGGTCACTGGTCACTGGTCACTGGTCACTGGTCACTGGTCACTGGTCACTGGTCACTGGTCACAGGTCACTGGTCAGCTGTCACTGGTCACTGGTCACTGGTCACTGGTCAGCGGTCAATGGTCACTGTTGCTGGTCACTGGTCACTGGTCAGTGGTCAGTGGTCACTGGTCAATGGTCACAGGTCACTGGTCACATGCCACTGGTCACTGGTCACGGGTCACAAGTCACTGGTCACTGGTCAATGGTCACTGGCCACTGGTCACTGGTCACTGGTCACTGGTCACAATTCACTGGTCACTTGTCACTGGTCAGTGGTCAGTGGTCACTGGTCACTGGTCACAGGTCACTAGTCACATGTCACAGGTCACAAGTCACTGGTCACTGGTCACTGGTCACAGGTCACTAGTCACTGGTCACGGGCCACTGGTCACTAGTCACAGATCACTGGTCACTGGTCACTGGTCACTGGTCACTGCTCACTGGTCACAAGTCACTGGTCACTGGTCACTCGTCACTGGTCACTGGTCACAGGTCACTGGTCACCTGTCACTGGTCACTGGTCACTGGTCACAGGTCACTGGTCACTATTCACTGGTCACTGGTCACTGGTCACTGGTCACTGGTCACTGGTCACTGGTCACAGGTCACTGGTCACTGGTCACTGGTCACTGGTCACTGGTCACTGGTCACTGGTCACTGGTCAATGGTCACTGTCGCTGGTCACTGGTCACTGATCACTGGTCACTGGCCACTAGTCACTGGTCAGTGGTCTCTGGTCACTGGTCACGGGTCACTGGTCACTAGTCACTGGTCACTGGTCACTGGTCACTGGTCACTGGTCACTGGTCATAGGTCACTGGTCACCTGTCACTGGTCACTGGTCACTGGTCACTGGTCATTGTTCAATGGTCACTGTCGCTGGTCACTGGTCACTGGTCACTGGTCACTAGTCACTGGTCACAAGTCACTGGTCACTGGTCACTGGTCACTGGTCACTGGTCACTGGTCACTGGTCACTGGTCACTGGTCACAGGTCACTGGTCAGCTGTCACTGGTCACTGGTCACTGGTCACTGGTCACTGGTCACTGGTCAATGTTCACTGTCGCTGGTCACTAGTCACTGGTCACTGGTCATAGGTCACTAATCACTGGTCACTGGTCACTGGTCACTGGTCACTGGTCACTGGTCACTGGTCACTGGTCACTGGTCACTGGTCACTGGTCACAGGTCACTGGTCACTGGTCAGTAGTCAGTGGTCACTGGTCACTGGACACTGGTCACTGGCCACTAGTCACTGGTCACTGGTCACAAGTCACTGGTCACGGGCCACTGGTCACTAGTCACAGATCACTGGTCAGTAGTCAGTGGTCACTGGACACTGCTCACTGGTCACTGGTCACTGGTCACAGGTCACTGGTCACTAGTCACTGGTCACTGGTCACTGGTCACTGGTCACTGGTCACTGGTCATAGGTCACTGGTCACCTGTCACTGGTCACTGGTCACTGGTCACTGGTCATTGTTCAATGGTCACTGTCGCTGGTCACTGGTCACTGGTCACTGGTCACTGGTCACTGGTCACTGGTCACAGATCACTGGTCACTAGTCACTAGTCACTGGTCACTGGTCACTGGTCACTTTTCAGGGGTCACTGGTAACTGGTCACTGGTCAGTGGTCACAGGTCACTAGTCACTGGTCACAAGTCACTGGTCACTGGTCACTGGTCACTGGTCACTGGTCACTGGTCACTGGTCACTGGTCACAGGTCACTGGTCAGCTGTCACTGGTCACTGGTCACTGGTCACTGGTCACTGGTCACTGGTCACTGGTCAATGTTCACTGTCGCTGGTCACTAGTCACTGGTCACTGGTCACAGGTCACTAATCACTGGTCACTGGTCACTGGTCACTGGTCACTGGTCACTGGTCACTGGTCACTGGTCACAGGTCACTGGTCACTGGTCAGTAATCAGTGGTCACTGGTCACTGGTCATAGGTCACTGGTCACCTGTGACTGGTCACTGGTCACTGGTCACTGGTCACTGGTCAATGGTCACTGTCGCTGGTCACTGGTCACTGGTCACTGGTCACTGGCCACTAGTCACTGGTCACTGGTCACTGGCCACTGGTCACTGGTCACTGGTCATAGGTCACTGGTCACTGGTCACTGGTCACTGGTCACAGGTCATAGGTCACTGGTCACCTGTCACTGGTCACTGGTCACTGGTCACTGGTCATTGTTCAATGGTCACTGTCGCTGGTCACTGGTCACTGGTCACTGGTCACTGGTCACAGATCACTGGTCACTAGTCACTGGTCACTGGTCACTTTTCAGGGGTCACTGGTAACTGGTCACTGGTCAGTGGTCACGATTCACAATTCACTGGTCACTGGTCACTGGTCACTGGTCATAGGTCACTGGTCACCTGTCACTGGTCACTGGTCACTGGTCACTGGTCACTGGTCATTGGTCAATGGTCACGTTCGCTGGTCACTGGTCACTGGTCACTGGTCAATGGTCTCTAGTCACTGGTCACTGGTCACAAGTCACTGGTCACAGTCGCTGGTCACTTGTCTCTGGTCACGGGTCACTGGTCACTAGTCACTGGTCACTAGTCACTAGTCACTGGTCACTGGTCACTGGTCACTTTTCAGGGGTCACTGGTAACTGGTCACTGGTCAGTGGTCACAGGTCACTAGTCAATGGTCACAAGTCACTGGTCACTGGTCACTGGTCACTGGTCACTGGTCAGCTGTCACTGGTCACTGGTCACTGGTCACAGGTCACTGGTCACTGGTCACATTTCAGGGGTCACTGGTAACTGGTCACTGGTCAGTGGTCACAGGTCACTAGTCACTGGTCACAAGTCACTGGTCACTGGTCACTGGTCACTGGTCACTGGCCACTGGTCACTGGTCACTGGTCACTGGTCACTGGTCACAGGTCACTGGTCAGCTGTCACTGGTCACTGGTCACTGGTCACTGGTCACTGGTCACTGGTCAATGTTCACTGTCGCTGGTCACTAGTCACTGGTCACTGGTCACAGGTCACTAATCACTGGTCACTGGTCACTGGTCACTGGTCACTGGTCACTGGTCACTGGTCACTGGTCACTGATCACTGGTCACTGGTCACAGGTCACTGGTCACTGGTCAGTAGTCAGTGGTCACTGGTCACTGGTCACTGGTCACTGGCCACTAGTCACTGGTCACTGGTCACAAGTCACTGGTCACGGGCCACTGGTCACTAGTCACAGATCACTGGTCAGTAGTCAGTGGTCACTGGACACTGCTCACTGGTCACTGGTCACTGGTCACAGGTCACTGGTCACTAGTCACTGGTCACTGGTCACTGGTCACTGGTCACTGGTCACTGGACATAGGTCACTGGTCACCTGTCACTGGTCACTGGTCACTGGTCACTGGTCATTGTTCAATGGTCACTGTCGCTGGTCACTGGTCACTGGTCACTGGTCACTGGTCACTGGTCACTGGTCACAGATCACTGGTCACTAGTCACTAGTCACTGGTCACTGGTCACTGGTCACTTTTCAGGGGTCACTGGTTACTGTTCACTGGTCACTGGTCACTGGT
Organism: Andrena bucephala; assembly: GCA_947577245.1. Classification (NCBI taxonomy): domain Eukaryota; kingdom Metazoa; phylum Arthropoda; class Insecta; order Hymenoptera; family Andrenidae; genus Andrena; species Andrena bucephala. The sequence goes on along the minus strand of OX387716.1, from coordinate 26,170,549 downwards.
CAATGGTCACTGTCGCTGGTCAATGGTCACTGGTCACTGGTCAACTGTCTCTAGTCACTGGTCACTGGTCACAATTCACTGGTCACTTGTCACTGGTCAGTGGTCAGTGGTCACTGGTCACTGGTCACAGGCCACTTGTCACAGGTCACTAGTCACTGGTCACTGGTCACTGGTCACTGGTCACTGGTCACTGGTCACTGGTCACTGGTCACTGGTCACAGGTCACTGGTCAGCTGTCACTGGTCACTGGTCACTGGTCACTGGTCAGCGGTCAATGGTCACTGTCGCTGGTCACTGGTCACTGGTCAGTGGTCAGTGGTCACTGGTCAATGGTCACAGGTCACTGGTCACATGCCACTGGTCACTGGTCACGGGTCACAAGTCACTGGTCACTGGTCAATGGTCACTGGCCACTGGTCACTGGTCACTGGTCACTGGTCACAATTCACTGGTCACTTGTCACTGGTCAGTGGTCAGTGGTCACTGGTCACTGGTCACAGGTCACTAGTCACATGTCACAGGTCACAAGTCACTGGTCACTGGTCACTGGTCACTGGTCACTGTTCACTGGTCACTGGTCACTGGTCACAGGTCACTAGTCACTGGTCACGGGCCACTGGTCACTAGTCACAGATCACTGGTCACTGGTCACTGGTCACTGGTCACTGCTCACTGGTCACAAGTCACTGGTCACTGGTCACTCGTCACTGGTCACTGGTCACAGGTCACTGGTCACCTGTCACTGGTCACTGATCACTGGTCACAGGTCACTGGTCACTATTCACTGGTCACTGGTCACTGGTCACTGGTCACTGGTCACTGGTCACTGGTCACAGGTCACTGGTCACTGGTCACTGGTCACTGGTCACTGGTCACTGGTCACTGGTCACTGGTCAATGGTCACTGTCGCTGGTCACTGGTCACTGATCACTGGTCACTGGCCACTAGTCACTGGTCAGTGGTCTCTGGTCACTGGTCACGGGTCACTGGTCACTAGTCACTGGTCACTGGTCACTGGTCACTGGTCACTGGTCACTGGTCATAGGTCACTGGTCACCTGTCACTGGTCACTGGTCACTGGTCACTGGTCATTGTTCAATGGTCACTGTCGCTGGTCACTGGTCACTGGTCACTGGTCACTGGTCACAGATCACTGGTCACTAGTCACTAGTCACTGGTCACTGGTCACTGGTCACTTTTCAGGGGTCACTGGTAACTGGTCACTGGTCAGTGGTCACAGGTCACTAGTCAATGGTCACAAGTCACTGGTCACTGGTCACTGGTCACTGGTCACTGGTCAGCTGTCACTGGTCACTGGTCACTGGTCACTGGTCACTGGTCACTGGTCAATGTTCTCTGTCGCTGGTCACTAGTCACTGGTCACTGGTCACAGGTCACTAGTCACTGGTCACTGGTGACTGGTCACTGGTCACTGGTCACTGGTCACAGGTCACTGGTCACTGGTCAGTAATCAGTGGTCACTGGTCACTGGTCATAGGTCACTGGTCACCTGTCACTGGTCACTGGTCACTGGTCACTGGTCACTGGTCAATGGTCACTGTCGCTGGTCACTGGGCACTGGTCACTGGTCACTGGCCACTAGTCACTGGTCACTGGTCACTGGTCAGTGGTCTCTGGTCACTGGTCACTGGTCACAGGTCACTGGTCACCTGTCACTGGTCACTGGTCACTGGTCACTGGTCACAGGTCACTGGTCACTGGTCACTGGTCACTGGTCACTGGTCACTGGTCACTGGTCACTGCTCACTGGTCACAAGTCACTGGTCACTGGTCACTGGTCACTGGTCACTGGTCACAGGTCACTGGTCACCTGTCACTGGTCACTGGTCACTGGTCACAGGTCACTGGTCACTGGTCACTGGTCACTGGTCACTGGTCAATGGTCACTGTCGCTTGTCACTGGTCACTGGTCACTGGTCACAGGTCACTGGTCACTGGTCAGTAATCAGTGGTCACTGGTCACTGGTCATAGGTCACTGGTCACCTGTCACTGGTCACTGGTCACTGGTCACTGGTCACTGGTCAATGGTCACTGTCGCTGGTCACTGGGCACTGGTCACTGGTCACTGGCCACTAGTCACTGGTCACTGGTCACTGGTCAGTGGTCTCTGGTCACTGGTCACGGGTCACTGGTCACTAGTCACTGGTCACTGGTCACTGGTCACTGGTCACTGGTCACTGGTCACTGGTCATATGTCACTGGTCACCTGTCACTGGTCACTGGTCACTGGACACTGGTCATTGTTCAATGGGCACTGTCGCTGGTCACTGGTCACTGGTCACAGATCACTGGTCACTAGTCACTGGTCACTGGTCACTTTTCAGGGGTCACTGGTAACTGGTCACGGGTCAGTGGTCACGATTCACAATTCACTGGTCACTGGTCACTGGTCACTGGTCATAGGTCACTGGTCACCTGTCACCGGTCACTGGTCACTGGTCACTGGTCACTGGTCACTGGTCATTGGTCAAAGGTCACTGTCGCTGGTCACTGGCCACTGGTCACTGGTCAATGGTCTCTAGTCACTGGTCACTGGTCACAAGTCACTGGTCACTGGTCACTGGTCACCTGTCACTGGTCACTGGTCACTGGTAACTGGTCACTGGTCCATGGTCACAGTCGCTGGTCACTGGTCACTGGTCACTGGTCTCTGTTCTCTAGTCACTGGTCACTGGTCACAAATCACTGGTCACTTGTCACTGGTCCGTGGACAGTGGTCACTGGTCACTGGTCACAGGTCACTAGTCACTGGTCACGGGTCACTGGTCACCGGTCACTGGTCACTGGTCACTGGTCACTGGTCACTGGTCACTGGTCACAGGTCACTGGTCACATGTCACAGGTCACTGGTCACTGGTCACTGGTCACTGGTCAATGGTCACTGTCGCTGGACGCTGGTCACTGGTCACTGGTCAATGGTCTCTAGTCACTGGTCACTGGTCACAATTCACTGGTAACTTGTCACTGGTCAGTGGTCAGTGGTCACTGGTCAATGGTCACTGGCCACAAGTCACTGGTCACTGGTCACTTGTCACTAGTCACTGGTCACTGGTCACAATTCACTGGTCACTTGTCACTGGTCAGTTGTCAGTGGTCACTGGTCACTGGTCACAGGTCACTAGTCACTGGTCACTGGTCATATGTCACTGGTCACTGGTCACTGGCCACTGGTCACTGGTCACTGGTCACTGGTCACAGGTCACTGGTCACTGGTCAGTAGTCAGTGGTCACTGGTCACTGGTCACTGGTCACTGGTCACTGGTCACAGGTCACTGGTCACTGGTCACTGGTCACAGGTCACTGGTCACTTGTCAATGGTCACAGTCGCTGGTCACTTGTCTCTGGTCACGGGTCACTGGTCACTAGTCACTGGTCACTAGTCACTAGTCACTGGTCACTGGTCACTGGTCACTTTTCAGGGGTCACTGGTAACTGGTCACTGGTCAGTGGTCACAGGTCACTAGTCAATGGTCACAAGTCACTGGTCACTGGTCACTGGTCACTGGTCACTGGTCAGCTGTCACTGGTCACTGGTCACTGGTCACTGGTCACTGGTCAATGTTCACTGTCGCTGGTCACTAGTCACTGGTCACTGGTCACAGGTCACTAGTCACTGGTCACTCGTGACTGGTCACTGGTCACTGGTCACTGGTCACAGGTCACTGGTCACTGGTCAGTAATCAGTGGTCACTGGTCACTGGTCATAGGTCACTGGTCACCTGTCACTGGTCACTGGTCAATGGTCACTGTCGCTGGTCACTGGTCACTGGTCACTGGTCACTGGTCACTGGTCACAGGTCACTGGTCACTGGTCACTGGTCACTGGTCACTGGTCACTGGTCACTGGTCACTGGTCAATGGTCACTGTCGCTGGTCACTGGTCACTGATCACTGGTCACTGGCCACTAGTCACTGGTCAGTGGTCTCTGGTCACTGGTCACGGGTCACTGGTCACTAGTCACTGGTCACTGGTCACTGGTCACTGGTCACTGGTCACTGGTCATAGGTCACTGGTCACCTGTCACTGGTCACTGGTCACTGGTCACTGGTCATTGTTCAATGGTCACTGTCGCTGGTCACTGGTCACTGGTCACTGGTCACTGGTCACAGATCACTGGTCACTAGTCACTAGTCACTGGTCACTGGTCACTGGTCACTTTTCAGGGGTCACTGGTAACTGGTCACTGGTCAGTGGTCACAGGTCACTAGTCAATGGTCACAAGTCACTGGTCACTGGTCACTGGTCACTGGTCACTGGTCAGCTGTCACTGGTCACTGGTCACTGGTCACTGGTCACTGGTCACTGGTCAATGTTCACTGTCGCTGGTCACTAGTCACTGGTCACTGGTCACAGGTCACTAGTCACTGGTCACTGGTGACTGGTCACTGGTCACTGGTCACTGGTCACAGGTCACTGGTCACTGGTCAGTAATCAGTGGTCACTGGTCACTGGTCATAGGTCACTGGTCACCTGTCACTGGTCACTGGTCACTGGTCACTGGTCACTGGTCAATGGTCACTGTCGCTGGTCACTGGGCACTGGTCACTGGTCACTGGCCACTAGTCACTGGTCACTGGTCACTGGTCAGTGGTCTCTGGTCACTGGTCACTGGTCACTGGTAACTGGTCACTGGTCAGTGGTCACAGGTCACTAGTCAATGGTCACAAGTCACTGGTCACTGGTCACTGGTCACTGGTCACTGGTCAGCTGTCACTGGTCACTGGTCACTGGTCACTGGTCACTGGTCACTGGTCACTGGTCAATGTTCACTGTCGCTGGTCACTAGTCACTGGTCACTGGTCACAGGTCACTGGTCACTAGTCACTGGTCACTGGTCACTGGTCACTTTTCAGGGGTCACTGTTCACTGGTCACTGGTCACTGGTCACTGGTCACAGGTCACTGGTCACTGGTCACTGGTCACTGGTCACTGGTCACTGGTCACTGGTCACTGGTTACTGGTCACTGGTCACTGGTCACAGGTCACTGGTCACCTGTCACTGGTCACTGGTCACTGGTCACTGGTCACAGGTCACTGGTCACTGGTCACTGGTCACTGGTCACTGGTCACTGGTCACTGGTCACTGCTCACTGGTCACAAGTCACTGGTCACTGGTCACTGGTCACTGGTCACTGGTCACAGGTCACTGGTCACCTGTCACTGGTCACTGGTCACTGGTCACAGGTCACTGGTCACTATTCACTGGTCACTGGTCACTGGTCACTTTTCAGGGGTCACTGGTCACTGGTCACTGGTCAGTGGTCACGGTTCACTATTCACTGGTCACTGGTCACTGGTCACTGGTCACTGGTCACTGGTCACTGGTCACAGGTCACTGGTCACTAGTCACTGGTCACAGGTCACTGGTCACTTTTCAGGGGTCACTGTTCACTGGTCACTGGTCACTGGTCACTGGTCACAGGTCACTGGTCACTGGTCACTGGTCACTGGTCACTGGTCACTGGTCACTGGTCAATGGTCACTGTCGCTGGTCACTGGTCACTGGTCACTGGTCACAGGTCACTGGTCACTGGTCAGTAATCAGTGGTCACTGGTCACTGGTCATAGGTCACTGGTCACCTGTCACTGGTCACTGGTCACTGGTCACTGGTCACTGGTCAATGGTCACTGTCGCTGGTCACTGGGCACTGGTCACGGGTCACTGGTCACTAGTCACTGGTCACTGGTCACTGGTCACTGGTCACTGGTCACTGGTCACTGGTCATATGTCACTGGTCACCTGTCACTGGTCACTGGTCACTGGACACTGGTCATTGTTCAATGGGCACTGTCGCTGGTCACTGGTCACTGGTCACAGATCACTGGTCACTAGTCACTGGTCACTGGTCACTTTTCAGGGGTCACTGGTAACTGGTCACGGGTCAGTGGTCACGATTCACAATTCACTGGTCACTGGTCACTGGTCACTGGTCATAGGTCACTGGTCACCTGTCACTGGTCACTGGTCACCTGTCACTGGTCACTGGTCACTGGTAACTGGTCAATGGTCACAGTCGCTGGTCACTGGTCACTGGTCACTGGTCTCTGTTCTCTAGTCACTGGTCACTGGTCACAAATCACTGGTCACTTGTCACTGGTCCGTGGACAGTGGTCACTGGTCACTGGTCACAGGTCACTAGTCACTGGTCACGGGTCACTGGTCACCGGTCACTGGTCACTGGTCACTGGTCACTGGTCACTGGTCACTGGTCACAGGTCACTGGTCACATGTCACAGGTCACTGGTCACTGGTCACTGGTCACTGGTCAATGGTCACTGTCGCTGGACGCTGGTCACTGGTCACTGGTCAATGGTCTCTAGTCACTGGTCACTGGTCACAATTCACTGGTAACTTGTCACTGGTCAGTGGTCAGTGGTCACTGGTCAATGGTCACTGGCCACAAGTCACTGGTCACTGGTCACTGGTCACTAGTCACTGGTCACTGGTCACAATTCACTGGTCACTTGTCACTGGTCAGTTGTCAGTGGTCACTGGTCACTGGTCACAGGTCACTAGTCACTGGTCACTGGTCATATGTCACTGGTCACTGGTCACTGGCCACTGGTCACTGGTCACTGGTCACTGGTCACAGGTCACTGGTCACTGGTCAGTAGTCAGTGGTCACTGGTCACTGGTCACTGGTCACTGGTCACTGGTCACAGGTCACTGGTCACTGGTCACTGGTCACAGGTCACTGGTCACTTGTCAATGGTCACAGTCGCTGGTCACTTGTCTCTGGTCACGGGTCACTGGTCACTAGTCACTGGTCACTAGTCACTAGTCACTGGTCACTGGTCACTGGTCACTTTTCAGGGGTCACTGGTAACTGGTCACTGGTCAGTGGTCACAGGTCACTAGTCAATGGTCACAAGTCACTGGTCACTGGTCACTGGTCACTGGTCACTGGTCAGCTGTCACTGGTCACTGGTCACTGGTCACTGGTCACTGGTCAATGTTCACTGTCGCTGGTCACTAGTCACTGGACACTGGTCACAGGTCACTAGTCACTGGTCACTCGTGACTGGTCACTGGTCACTGGTCACTGGTCACAGGTCACTGGTCACTGGTCAGTAATCAGTGGTCACTGGTCACTGGTCATAGGTCACTGGTCACCTGTCACTGGTCACTGGTCAATGGTCACTGTCGCTGGTCACTGGTCACTGGTCACTGGTCACTGGTCACTGGTCACAGGTCACTGGTCACTGGTCACTGGTCACTGGTCACTGGTCACTGGTCACTGGTCACTGGTCAATGGTCACTGTCGCTGGTCACTGGTCACTGATCACTGGTCACTGGCCACTAGTCACTGGTCAGTGGTCTCTGGTCACTGGTCACGGGTCACTGGTCACTAGTCACTGGTCACTGGTCACTGGTCACTGGTCACTGGTCACTGGTCATAGGTCACTGGTCACCTGTCACTGGTCACTGGTCACTGGTCACTGGTCATTGTTCAATGGTCACTGTCGCTGGTCACTGGTCACTGGTCACTGGTCACTGGTCACAGATCACTGGTCACTAGTCACTAGTCACTGGTCACTGGTCACTGGTCACTTTTCAGGGGTCACTGGTAACTGGTCACTGGTCAGTGGTCACAGGTCACTAGTCAATGGTCACAAGTCACTGGTCACTGGTCACTGGTCACTGGTCACTGGTCAGCTGTCACTGGTCACTGGTCACTGGTCACTGGTCACTGGTCACTGGTCAATGTTCACTGTCGCTGGTCACTAGTCACTGGTCACTGGTCACAGGTCACTAGTCACTGGTCACTGGTGACTGGTCACTGGTCACTGGTCACTGGTCACAGGTCACTGGTCACTGGTCAGTAATCAGTGGTCACTGGTCACTGGTCATAGGTCACTGGTCACCTGTCACTGGTCACTGGTCACTGGTCACTGGTCACTGGTCAATGGTCACTGTCGCTGGTCACTGGGCACTGGTCACTGGTCACTGGCCACTAGTCACTGGTCACTGGTCACTGGTCAGTGGTCTCTGGTCACTGGTCACTGGTCACTGGTAACTGGTCACTGGTCAGTGGTCACAGGTCACTAGTCAATGGTCACAAGTCACTGGTCACTGGTCACTGGTCACTGGTCACTGGTCAGCTGTCACTGGTCACTGGTCACTGGTCACTGGTCACTGGTCACTGGTCAATGTTCACTGTCGCTGGTCACTAGTCACTGGTCACTGGTCACAGGTCACTGGTCACTAGTCACTGGTCACAGGTCACTGGTCACTTTTCAGGGGTCACTGTTCACTGGTCACTGGTCACTGGTCACTGGTCACAGGTCACTGGTCACTGGTCACTGGTCACTGGTCACTGGTCACTGGTCACTGGTCACTGGTCACTGGTCACTGGTCACTGGTCACAGGTCACTGGTCACCTGTCACTGGTCACTGGTCACTGGTCACTGGTCACAGGTCACTGGTCACTGGTCACTGGTCACTGGTCACTGGTCACTGGTCACTGGTCACTGGTCACTGGTCACTGGTCACAGGTCACTGGTCACCTGTCACTGGTCACTGGTCACTGGTCACAGGTCACTGGTCACTATTCACTGGTCACTGGTCACTGGTCACTTTTCAGGGGTCACTGGTCACTGGTCACTGGTCAGTGGTCACGGTTCACTATTCACTGGTCACTGGTCACTGGTCACTGGTCACTGGTCACTGGTCACTGGTCACAGGTCACTGGTCACTAGTCACTGGTCACGGGTCACTGGTCACTTTTCAGGGGTCACTGTTCACTGGTCACTGGTCACTGGTCACTGGTCACAGGTCACTGGTCACTGGTCACTGGTCACTGGTCACTGGTCACTGGTCACTGGTCAATGGTCACTGTCGCTGGTCACTGGTCACTGGTCACTGGTCACAGGTCACTGGTCACTGGTCAGTAATCAGTGGTCACTGGTCACTGGTCATAGGTCACTGGTCACCTGTCACTGGTCACTGGTCACTGGTCACTGGTCACTGGTCAATGGTCACTGTCGCTGGTCACTGGGCACTGGTCACTGGTCACTGGCCACTAGTCACTGGTCACTGGTCACTGGTCAGTGGTCTCTGGTCACTGGTCACGGGTCACTGGTCACTAGTCACTGGTCACTGGTCACTGGTCACTGGTCACTGGTCACTGGTCACTGGTCATATGTCACTGGTCACCTGTCACTGGTCACTGGTCACTGGACACTGGTCATTGTTCAATGGGCACTGTCGCTGGTCACTGGTCACTGGTCACAGATCACTGGTCACTAGTCACTGGTCACTGGTCACTTTTCAGGGGTCACTGGTAACTGGTCACGGGTCAGTGGTCACGATTCACAATTCACTGGTCACTGGTCACTGGTCACTGGTCATAGGTCACTGGTCACCTGTCACCGGTCACTGGTCACTGGTCACTGGTCACTGGTCACTGGTCATTGGTCAAAGGTCACTGTCGCTGGTCACTGGCCACTGGTCACTGGTCAATGGTCTCTAGTCACTGGTCACTGGTCACAAGTCACTGGTCACTGGTCACTGGTCACCTGTCACTGGTCACTGGTCACTGGTAACTGGTCAATGGTCACAGTCGCTGGTCACTGGTCACTGGTCACTGGTCTCTGTTCTCTAGTCACTGGTCACTGGTCACAAATCACTGGTCACTTGTCACTGGTCCGTGGACAGTGGTCACTGGTCACTGGTCACAGGTCACTAGTCACTGGTCACGGGTCACTGGTCACCGGTCACTGGTCACTGGTCACTGGTCACTGGTCACTGGTCACTGGTCACAGGTCACTGGTCACATGTCACAGGTCACTGGTCACTGGTCACTGGTCACTGGTCAATGGTCACTGTCGCTGTACGCTGGTCACTGGTCACTGGTCAATGGTCTCTAGTCACTGGTCACTGGTCACAATTCACTGGTAACTTGTCACTGGTCAGTGGTCAGTGGTCACTGGTCAATGGTCACTGGCCACAAGTCACTGGTCACTGGTCACTGGTCACTAGTCACTGGTCACTGGTCACAATTCACTGGTCACTTGTCACTGGTCAGTTGTCAGTGGTCACTGGTCACTGGTCACAGGTCACTAGTCACTGGTCACTGGTCATATGTCACTGGTCACTGGTCACTGGCCACTGGTCACTGGTCACTGGTCACTGGTCACAGGTCACTGGTCACTGGTCAGTAGTCAGTGGTCACTGGTCACTGGTCACTGGTCACTGGTCACTGGTCACAGGTCACTGGTCACTGGTCACTGGTCACAGGTCACTGGTCACTTGTCAATGGTCACAGTCGCTGGTCACTTGTCTCTGGTCACGGGTCACTGGTCACTAGTCACTGGTCACTAGTCACTAGTCACTGGTCACTGGTCACTGGTCACTTTTCAGGGGTCACTGGTAACTGGTCACTGGTCAGTGGTCACAGGTCACTAGTCAATGGTCACAAGTCACTGGTCACTGGTCACTGGTCACTGGTCACTGGTCAGCTGTCACTGGTCACTGGTCACTGGTCACTGGTCACTGGTCAATGTTCACTGTCGCTGGTCACTAGTCACTGGTCACTGGTCACAGGTCACTAGTCACTGGTCACTGGTGACTGGTCACTGGTCACTGGTCACTGGTCACAGGTCACTGGTCACTGGTCAGTAATCAGTGGTCACTGGTCACTGGTCATAGGTCACTGGTCACCTGTCACTGGTCACTGGTCACTGGTCACTGGTCACTGGTCAATGGTCACTGTCGCTGGTCACTGGTCACTGGTCACTGGTCACTGGCCACTAGTCACTGGTCACTGGTCACTGGTCAGTGGTCTCTGGTCACTGGTCACGGGTCACTGGTCACTAGTCACTGGTCACTGGTCACTGGTCACTGGTCACTGGTCATATGTCACTGGTCATATGTCACTGGTCACCTGTCACTGGTCACTGGTCACTGGACACTGGTCATTTTTCAATGGGCACTGTCGCTGGTCACTGGTCACTGGTCACTGGTCACTGGTCACAGATCACTGGTCACTAGTCACTGGTCACTGGTCACTTTTCAGGGGTCACTGGTAACTGGTCACGGGTCAGTGGTCACGATTCACAATTCACTGGTCACTGGTCACTGGTCACTGGTCATAGGTCACTGGTCACCTGTCACCGGTCACTGGTCACTGGTCACTGGTCACTGGTCATTGGTCAATGGTCACTGTCGCTGGTCACTGGTCTCTGGTCACTGGTCAATGGTCTCTAGTCACTGGTCACTGGTCACAAGTCACTGGTCACTGGTCACTGGTCACCTGTCACTGGTCACTGGTCACTGGTAACTGGTCACTGGTCAATGGTCACAGTCGCTGGTCACTGGTCACTGGTCACTGGTCTCTGTTCTCTAGTCACTGGTCACTGGTCACAAATCACTGGTCACTTGTCACTGGTCCGTGGACAGTGGTCACTGGTCACTGGTCACAGGTCACTAGTCACTGGTCACGGGTCACTGGTCACCGGTCACTGGTCACTGGTCACTGGTCACTGGTCACTGGTCACTGGTCACTGGTCACAGGTCACTGGTCACATGTCACAGGTCACTGGTCACTGGTCACTGGTCACTGGTCAATGGTCACTGTCGCTGGACGCTGGTCACTGGTCACTGGTCAATGGTCTCTAGTCACTGGTCACTGGTCACTGGTCACAGGTCACTGGTCACTGGTCACTGGTCATAGGTCACTCGTCACCTGTCACTGGTCACTGGTCACTGGTCACTGGTCACTGGTCAGTGGTCTCTGGTCACTGGTCACGGGTCACTGGTCACTAGTCACTGGTCACTGGTCACTGGTCACTGGTCACTGGTCACTGGTCATAGGTCACTGGTCACTGGTCACTGGTCACTGGTCACTGGTCATAGGTCACTGGTCACCTGTCACTGGTCACTGGTCACTGGTCACTGGTCATTGTTCAATGGTCACTGTCGCTGGTCACTGGTCACTGGTCACTGGTCACTGGTCACAGATCACTGGTCACTAGTCACTGGTCACTGGTCACTTTTCAGGGGACACTGGTAACTGGTCACTGGTCAGTGGTCACGATTCACAATTCACTGGTCACTGGTCACTGGTCACTGGTCATAGGTCACTGGTCACCTGTCACTGGTCACTGGTCACTGGTCACTGGTCACTGGTCATTGGTCAATGGTCACTGTCGCTGGTCACTGGTCACTGGTCACTGGTCAATGGTCTCTAGTCACTGGTCACTGGTCACAAGTCACTGGTCACTGGTCACTGGTCACTGGTCACTGGTCACTGGTCACTGGTCACAGGTCACTAGTCACTGGTCACGGGTCACTGGTCACTGGTCACTGGTAACTGGTCACTGGACACTGGTCACTGGTCACAGGTCACTGGTCACTGGTCAGTAGTCAGTGGTCACTGGTCACTGGTCACTGGTCACTGGCCACAAGTCACTGGTCACTGGTCACAGGTCACTGGTCACTGGTCACGGGTCACTGGTCACTAGTCACTGGTCAATGGTCACAGGTCACCGGTCACTAGTCACTAGTCACTGGTCACTGGTCACTGGTCACTTTTCAGGGGTCACTGGTAACTGGTCACTGGTCAGTGGTCACAGGTCACTAGTCACTGGTCACAAGTCACTGGTCACTGGTCACTGGTCACTGGTCACTGGTCACTGGTCACTGGTCACAGGTCACTGGTCAGCTGTCACTGGTCACTGGTCACTGGTCACTGGTCACTGGTCACTGGTCAATGTTCACTGTCGCTGGTCACTAGTCACTGGTCACTGGTCACAGGTCACTAGTCACTGGTCACTGGTCACTGGTCACTGGTCACTGGTCACTGGTCACTGGTCACTGGTCAGTAATCAGTGGTCACTGGTCACTGGTCATAGGTCACTGGTCACCTGTCACTGGTCACTGGTCACTGGTCACTGGTCAATGGTCACTGTCGCTGGTCACTGGTCACTGGTCACTGGTCACTGGCCACTAGTCACTGGTCACTGGTCACTGGTCAGTGGTCTCTGGTCACTGGTCACGGGTCACTGGTCACTAGTCACTGGTCACTGGTCACTGGTCACTGGTCACTGGTCATAGGTCACTGGTCACCTGTCACTGGTCACTGGTCACTGGTCACTGGTCACTGGTCATTGTTCAATGGTCACTGTCGCTGGTCACTGGTCACTGGTCACTGGTCACAGATCACCGGTCACTAGTCACTGGTCACTGGTCACTTTTCAGGGGTTACTGGTAACTGGTCACTGGTCAGTGGTCACGATTCACAATTCACTGGTCACTGGTCACTGGTCACTGGTCATAGGTCACTGGTCACCTGTCACTGGTCACTGGTCACAAGTCACTGGTCACTGGTCACTGGTCACTGGTCACTGGTCACTGGTCACTGGTCACAGGTCACTAGTCACTGGTCACGGGTCACTGGTCACTGGTCACTGGTAACTGGTCACTGGTCACTGGTCACTGGTCACAGGTCACTGGTCACTGGTCAGTAGTCAGTGGTCACTGGTCACTGGTCACTGGTCACTGGTCACAGGTCACTAATCACTGGTCACTGGTCACTGGTCACTGGTCACTGGTCACTGGTCACAGGTCACTGGTCACTGGTCAGTAATCAGTGGTCACTGGTCACTGGTCATAGGTCACTGGTCACCTGTCACTGGTCACTGGTCACTGGTCACATTTCAGGGGTCACTGGTAACTGGTCACTGGTCAGTGGTCACAGGTCACTAGTCACTGGTCACAAGTCACTGGTCACTGGTCACTGGTCACTGGTCACTGGTCACTGGTCACTGGTCACTGGTCACTGGTCACAGGTCACTGGTCAGCTGTCACTGGTCACTGGTCACTGGTCACTGGTCACTGGTCACTGGTCAATGTTCACTGTCGCTGGTCATTAGTCACTGGTCACTGGTCACAGGTCACTAATCACTGGTCACTGGTCACTGGTCACTGGTCACTGGTCACTGGTCACTGGTCACTGGTCACTGGTCACTGGTCACAGGTCACTGGTCACTGGTCAGTAGTCAGTGGTCACTGGTCACTGGACACTGGTCACTGGCCACTAGTCACTGGTCACTGGTCACAAGTCACTGGTCACGGGCCACTGGTCACTAGTCACAGATCACTGGTCAGTAGTCAGTGGTCACTGGACACTGCTCACTGGTCACTGGTCACTGGTCACAGGTCACTGGTCACTAGTCACTGGTCACTGGTCACTGGTCACTGGTCACTGGTCACTGGTCATAGGTCACTGGTCACCTGTCACTGGTCACTGGTCACTGGTCACTGGTCATTGTTCAATGGTCACTGTCGCTGGTCACTGGTCACTGGTCACTGGTCACTGGTCACTGGTCACTGGTCACAGATCACTGGTCACTAGTCACTAGTCACTGGTCACTGGTCACTGGTCACTTTTCAGGGGTCACTGGTAACTGGTCACTGGTCAGGGGTCACAGGTCACTAGTCACTGGTCACAAGTCACTGGTCACTGGTCACTGGTCACTGGTCACTGGTCACTGGTCACTGGTCATTGGTCACAGGTCACTGGTCAGCTGTCACTGGTCACTGGTCACTGGTCACTGGTCACTGGTCACTGGTCAATGTTCACTGTCGCTGGTCACTAGTCACTGGTCACTGGTCACAGGTCACTAATCACTGGTCACTGGTCACTGGTCACTGGTCACTGGTCACTGGTCACTGGTCACTGGTCACAGGTCACTGGTCACTGGTCAGTAATCAGTGGTCACTGGTCACTGGTCATAGGTCACTGGTCACCTGTGACTGGTCACTGGTCACTGGTCACTGGTCACTGGTCAATGGTCACTGTCGCTGGTCACTGGTCACTGGTCACTGGTCACTGGCCACTAGTCACTGGTCACTGGTCACTGGTCACTGGTCACTGGTCATAGGTCACTGGTCACTGGTCACTGGTCACTGGTCACTGGTCATAGGTCACTGGTCACCTGTCACTGGTCACTGGTCACTGGTCACTGGTCATTGTTCAATGGTCACTGTCGCTGGTCACTGGTCACTGGTCACTGGTCACTGGTCACAGATCACTGGTCACTAGTCACTGGTCACTGGTCACTTTTCAGGGGTCACTGGTAACTGGTCACTGGTCAGTGGTCACGATTCACAATTCACTGGTCACTGGTCACTGGTCACTGGTCATAGGTCACTGGTCACCTGTCACTGGTCACTGGTCACTGGTCACTGGTCACTGGTCATTGGTCAATGGTCACTGTCGCTGGTCACTGGTCACTGGTCACTGGTCAATGGTCTCTAGTCACTGGTCACTGGTCACAAGTCACTGGTCACAGTCGCTGGTCACTTGTCTCTGGTCACGGGTCACTGGTCACTAGTCACTGGTCACTAGTCACTAGTCACTGGTCACTGGTCACTGGTCACTTTTCAGGGGTCACTGGTAACTGGTCACTGGTCAGTGGTCACAGGTCACTAGTCAATGGTCACAAGTCACTGGTCACTGGTCACTGGTCACTGGTCACTGGTCAGCTGTCACTGGTCACTGGTCACTGGTCACTGGTCACTGGTCACTGGTCAATGTTCACTGTCGCTGGTCACTAGTCACTGGTCACTGGTCACAGGTCACTAGTCACTGGTCACTGGTGACTGGTCACTGGTCACTGGTCACTGGTCACTGGTCAGTAATCAGTGGTCACTGGTCACTGGTCATAGGTCACTGGTCACCTGTCACTGGTCACTGGTCACTGGTCACTGGTCACTGGTCAATGGTCACTGTCGCTGGTCACTGGTCACTGGTCACTGGTCACTGGCCACTAGTCACTGGTCACTGGTCACTGGTCAGTGGTCTCTGGTCACTGGTCACGGGTCACTGGTCACTAGTCACTGGTCACTGGTCACTGGTCACTGGTCACTGGTCACTGGTCACTGGTCATATGTCACTGGTCATATGTCACTGGTCACCTGTCACTGGTCACTGGTCACTGGACACTGGTCATTGTTCAATGGGCACTGTCGCTGGTCACTGGTCACTGGTCACTGGTCACTGGTCACAGATCACTGGTCACTAGTCACTGGTCACTGGTCACTTTTCAGGGGTCACTGGTAACTTGTCACGGGTCAGTGGTCACGATTCACAATTCACTGGTCACTGGTCACTGGTCACTGGTCATAGGTCACTGGTCACCTGTCACCGGTCACTGGTCACTGGTCACTGGTCACTGGTCATTGGTCAATGGTCACTGTCGCTGGTCACTGGTCTCTGGTCACTGGTCAATGGTCTCTAGTCACTGGTCACTGGTCACAAGTCACTGGTCACTGGTCACTGGTCACCTGTCACTGGTCACTGGTCACTGGTAACTGGTCACTGGTCAATGGTCACAGTCGCTGGTCACTGGTCACTGGTCACTGGTCTCTGTTCTCTAGTCACTGGTCACTGGTCACAAATCACTGGTCACTTGTCACTGGTCCGTGGACAGTGGTCACTGGTCACTGGTCACAGGTCACTAGTCACTGGTCACGGGTCACTGGTCACCGGTCACTGGTCACTGGTCACTGGTCACTGGTCACTGGTCACTGGTCACAGGTCACTGGTCACATGTCACAGGTCACTGGTCACTGGTCACTGGTCACTGGTCAATGGTCACTGTCGCTGGACGCTGGTCACTGGTCACTGGTCAATGGTCTCTAGTCACTGGTCACTGGTCACAATTCACTGGTAACTTGTCACTGGTCAGTGGTCAGTGGTCACTGGTCAATGGTCACTGGCCACAAGTCACTGGTCACTGGTCACTGGTCACTAGTCACTGGTCACTGATCACAATTCACTGGTCACTTGTCACTGGTCAGTTGTCAGTGGTCACTGGTCACTGGTTACAGGTCACTAGTCACTGGTCACTGGTCATATGTCACTGGTCACTGGTCACTGGCCACTGGTCACTGGTCACTGGTCACAGGTCACTGGTCACTGGTCAGTAGTCAGTGGTCACTGGTCACTGGTCACTGGTCACTGGTCACTGGTCACAGGTCACTGGTCACTGGTCACTGGTCACAGGTCACTGGTCACTTGTCAATGGTCACAGTCGCTGGTCACTTGTCTCTGGTCACGGGTCACTGGTCACTAGTCACTGGTCACTGGTCACTGGTCACTGGTCACTGGTCACAGGTCACTGGTTACCTGTCACTGGTCACTGGTCACTGGTCAATGGTCACTGTCGCTGGTCACTGGTCACATGTTACTGGTCACTGGTCACTTGTCTCTAGTCACTGGTCACTGGTCACAATTCACTGGTCACTTGTCACTTGTCAGTGGTCAGTGGTCACTGGTCACTGGTCACAGGTCACTAGTCACTTGTCACAGGTCACAAGTCACTGGTCACTGGTCACTGGTCACTGGTCACTGGTCACTGGTCACTGGTCACTGTTCACAGGTCACTGGTCACTGGTCAGTAGTCAGTGGTCACTGGTCACTGGTCACTGGTCACTAGCCACTAGTCACTGGTCACTGGTCACAAGTCACTTGTCACGGGCCACTGGTCACTAGTCACAGATCACTGGTCAGTAGTCAGTGGTCACTGGACACTGCTCACTGGTCACTGGTCACTGGTCACAGGTCACTGGTCACTAGTCACTGGTCACTGGTCACTGGTCACTGGTCATAGGTCACTGGTCACCTGTCACTGGTCACTGGTCACTGGTCACTGGTCATTGTTCAATGGTCACTGTCGCTGGTCACTGGTCACTGGTCACTGGTCACTGGTCACTGGTCACTGGTCACAGATCACTGGTCACTAGTCACTAGTCACTGGTCACTGGTCACTGGTCACTTTTCAGGGGTCACTGGTAACTGGTCACTGGTCAGTGGTCACAGGTCACTAGTCACTGGTCACAAGTCACTGGTCACTGGTCACTGGTCACTGGTCACTGGTCACTGGTCACTGGTCACAGGTCACTGGTCAGCTGTCACTGGTCACTGGTCACTGGTCACTGGTCACTGGTCACTGGTCAATGTTCACTGTCGCTGGTCACTACTCACTGGTCACTGGTCACAGGTCACTAATCACTGGTCACTGGTCACTGGTCACTGGTCACTGGTCACTGGTCACTGGTCACAGGTCACTGGTCACTGGTCAGTAATCAGTGGTCACTGGTCACTGGTCATAGGTCACTGGTCACCTGTCACTGGTCACTGGTCACTGGTCACTGGTCACTGGTCAATGGTCACTGTCGCTGGTCACTGGTCACTGGTCACTGGTCACTGGTCACTGGTCACTGGTCACTGGTCATAGGTCACTGGTCACTGGTCACTGGTCACTGGTCACTGGTCATAGGTCACAGGTCACTGGTCACTGGTCAGTAATCAGTGGTCACTGGTCACTGGTCATAGATCACTGGTCACCTGTCACTGGTCACTGGTCACTGGTCACTTTTCAGGGGTCACTGGTAACTGGTCACTGGTCAGTGGTCACAGGTCACTAGTCACTGGTCACAAGTCACTGGTCACTGGTCACTGGTCACTGGTCACTGGTCACTGGTCACTGGTCACTGGTCACTGGTCACAGGTCACTGGTCAGCTGTCACTGGTCACTGGTCACTGGTCACTGGTCAATGTTCACTGTCGCTGGTCACTAGTCACTGGTCACTGGTCACAGGTCACTAACCACTGGTCACTGGTCACTGGTCACTGGTCACTGGTCACTGGTCACTGGTCACAGGTCACTGGTCACTGGTCAGTAATCAGTGGTCACTGGTCACTGGTCATAGGTCACTCGTCACCTGTCACTGGTCACTGGTCACTGGTCACTGGTCACTGGTCAGTGGTCCCTGGTCACTGGTCACGGGTCACTGGTCACTAGTCACTGGTCACTGGTCACTGGTCACTGGTCACTGGTCATAGGTCACTGGTCACCTGTCACTGGTCACTGGTCACTGGTCACTGGTCACTTTTCAGGGGTCACTGGTAACTGGTCACTGGTCAGTGGTCACAGGTCACTAGTCACTGGTCACAAGTCACTGGTCACTGGTCACTGGTCACTGGTCACTGGTCACTGGTCACTGGTCACTGGTCACTGGTCACAGGTCACTGGTCAGCTGTCACTGGTCACTGGTCACTGGTCACTGGTCAATGTTCACTGTCGCTGGTCACTAGTCACTGGTCACTGGTCACAGGTCACTAACCACTGGTCACTGGTCACTGGTCACTGGTCACTGGTCACTGGTCACTGGTCACAGGTCACTGGTCACTGGTCAGTAATCAGTGGTCACTGGTCACTGGTCATAGGTCACTCGTCACCTGTCACTGGTCACTGGTCACTGGTCACTGGTCACTGGTCAGTGGTCCCTGGTCACTGGTCACGGGTCACTGGTCACTAGTCACTGGTCACTGGTCACTGGTCACTGGTCACTGGTCACTGGTCACTGGTCATAGGTCACTGGTCACTGGTCACTGGTCACTGGTCACTGGTCATAGGTCACTGGTCACCTGTCACTGGTCACTGGTCACTGGTCACTGGTCATTGTTCAATGGTCACTGTCGCTGGTCACTGGTCACTGGTCACTGGTCACTGGTCACAGATCACTGGTCACTAGTCACTGGTCACTGGTCACTTTTCAGGGGTCACTGGTAACTGGTCACTGGTCAGTGGTCACGATTCACAATTCACTGGTCACTGGTCACTGGTCACTGGTCATAGGTCACTGGTCACCTGTCACTGGTCACTGGTCACTGGTCACTGGTCACTGGTCATTGGTCAATGGTCACTGGTCACAGGTCACTGGTCAGCTGTCACTGGTCACTGGTCACTGGTCACTGGTCACTGGTCACTGGTCAATGTTCACTGTCGCTGGTCATTAGTCACTGGTCACTGGTCACAGGTCACTAATCACTGGTCACTGGTCACTGGTCACTGGTCACTGGTCACTGGTCACTGGTCACTGGTCACTGGTCACTGGTCACTGGTCACAGGTCACTGGTCACTGGTCAGTAGTCAGTGGTCACTGGTCACTGGACACTGGTCACTGGCCACTAGTCACTGGTCACTGGTCACAAGTCACTGGTCACGGGCCACTGGTCACTAGTCACAGATCACTGGTCAGTAGTCAGTGGTCACTGGACACTGCTCACTGGTCACTGGTCACTGGTCACAGGTCACTGGTCACTAGTCACTGGTCACTGGTCACTGGTCACTGGTCACTGGTCACTGGTCATAGGTCACTGGTCACCTGTCACTGGTCACTGGTCACTGGTCACTGGTCATTGTTCAATGGTCACTGTCGCTGGTCACTGGTCACTGGTCACTGGTCACTGGTCACTGGTCACTGGTCACAGATCACTGGTCACTAGTCACTAGTCACTGGTCACTGGTCACTGGTCACTTTTCAGGGGTCACTGGTAACTGGTCACTGGTCAGTGGTCACAGGTCACTAGTCACTGGTCACAAGTCACTGGTCACTGGTCACTGGTCACTGGTCACTGGTCACTGGTCACTGGTCACTGGTCACAGGTCACTGGTCAGCTGTCACTGGTCACTGGTCACTGGTCACTGGTCACTGGTCACTGGTCAATGTTCACTGTCGCTGGTCACTAGTCACTGGTCACTGGTCACAGGTCACTAATCACTGGTCACTGGTCACTGGTCACTGGTCACTGGTCACTGGTCACTGGTCACTGGTCACAGGTCACTGGTCACTGGTCAGTAATCAGTGGTCACTGGTCACTGGTCATAGGTCACTGGTCACGTGTGACTGGTCACTGGTCACTGGTCACTGGTCACTGGTCAATGGTCACTGTCGCTGGTCACTGGTCACTGGTCACTGGTCACTGGCCACTAGTCACTGGTCACTGGTCACTGGTCACTGGTCACTGGTCATAGGTCACTGGTCACTGGTCACTGGTCACTGGTCACTGGTCATAGGTCACTGGTCACCTGTCACTGGTCACTGGTCACTGGTCACTGGTCATTGTTCAATGGTCACTGTCGCTGGTCACTGGTCACTGGTCACTGGTCACTGGTCACAGATCACTGGTCACTAGTCACTGGTCACTGGTCACTTTTCAGGGGTCACTGGTAACTGGTCACTGGTCAGTGGTCACGATTCACAATTCACTGGTCACTGGTCACTGGTCACTGGTCATAGGTCACTGGTCACCTGTCACTGGTCACTGGTCACTGGTCACTGGTCACTGGTCATTGGTCAATGGTCACTGTCGCTGGTCACTGGTCACTGGTCACTGGTCAATGGTCTCTAGTCACTGGTCACTGGTCACAAGTCACTGGTCACAGTCGCTGGTCACTTGTCTCTGGTCACGGGTCACTGGTCACTAGTCACTGGTCACTAGTCACTAGTCACTGGTCACTGGTCACTGGTCACTTTTCAGGGGTCACTGGTAACTGGTCACTGGTCAGTGGTCACAGGTCACTAGTCAATGGTCACAAGTCACTGGTCACTGGTCACTGGTCACTGGTCACTGGTCAGCTGTCACTGGTCACTGGTCACTGGTCACTGGTCACTGGTCACTGGTCAATGTTCACTGTCGCTGGTCACTAGTCACTGGTCACTGGTCACAGGTCACTAGTCACTGGTCACTGGTGACTGGTCACTGGTCACTGGTCACTGGTCACTGGTCAGTAATCAGTGGTCACTGGTCACTGGTCATAGGTCACTGGTCACCTGTCACTGGTCACTGGTCACTGGTCACTGGTCACTGGTCAATGGTCACTGTCGCTGGTCACTGGTCACTGGTCACTGGTCACTGGCCACTAGTCACTGGTCACTGGTCACTGGTCAGTGGTCTCTGGTCACTGGTCACGGGTCACTGGTCACTAGTCACTGGTCACTGGTCACTGGTCACTGGTCACTGGTCACTGGTCACTGGTCATATGTCACTGGTCATATATCACTGGTCACCTGTCACTGGTCACTGGTCACTGGACACTGGTCATTGTTCAATGGGCACTGTCGCTGGTCACTGGTCACTGGTCACTGGTCACTGGTCACAGATCACTGGTCACTAGTCACTGGTCACTGGTCACTTTTCAGGGGTCACTGGTAACTTGTCACGGGTCAGTGGTCACGATTCACAATTCACTGGTCACTGGTCACTGGTCACTGGTCATAGGTCACTGGTCACCTGTCACCGGTCACTGGTCACTGGTCACTGGTCACTGGTCATTGGTCAATGGTCACTGTCGCTGGTCACTGGTCTCTGGTCACTGGTCAATGGTCTCTAGTCACTGGTCACTGGTCACAAGTCACTGGTCACTGGTCACTGGTCACCTGTCACTGGTCACTGGTCACTGGTAACTGGTCACTGGTCAATGGTCACAGTCGCTGGTCACTGGTCACTGGTCACTGGTCTCTGTTCTCTAGTCACTGGTCACTGGTCACAAATCACTGGTCACTTGTCACTGGTCCGTGGACAGTGGTCACTGGTCACTGGTCACAGGTCACTAGTCACTGGTCACGGGTCACTGGTCACCGGTCACTGGTCACTGGTCACTGGTCACTGGTCACTGGTCACTGGTCACAGGTCACTGGTCACATGTCACAGGTCACTGGTCACTGGTCACTGGTCACTGGTCAATGGTCACTGTCGCTGGACGCTGGTCACTGGTCACTGGTCAATGGTCTCTAGTCACTGGTCACTGGTCACAATTCACTGGTAACTTGTCACTGGTCAGTGGTCAGTGGTCACTGGTCAATGGTCACTGGCCACAAGTCACTGGTCACTGGTCACTGGTCACTAGTCACTGGTCACTGATCACAATTCACTGGTCACTTGTCACTGGTCAGTTGTCAGTGGTCACTGGTCACTGGTTACAGGTCACTAGTCACTGGTCACTGGTCATATGTCACTGGTCACTGGTCACTGGCCACTGGTCACTGGTCACTGGTCACAGGTCACTGGTCACTGGTCAGTAGTCAGTGGTCACTGGTCACTGGTCACTGGTCACTGGTCACTGGTCACAGGTCACTGGTCACTGGTCACTGGTCACAGGTCACTGGTCACTTGTCAATGGTCACAGTCGCTGGTCACTTGTCTCTGGTCACGGGTCACTGGTCACTAGTCACTGGTCACTGGTCACTGGTCACTGGTCACTGGTCACAGGTCACTGGTTACCTGTCACTGGTCACTGGTCACTGGTCAATGGTCACTGTCGCTGGTCACTGGTCACATGTTACTGGTCACTGGTCACTTGTCTCTAGTCACTGGTCACTGGTCACAATTCACTGGTCACTTGTCACTTGTCAGTGGTCAGTGGTCACTGGTCACTGGTCACAGGTCACTAGTCACTTGTCACAGGTCACAAGTCACTGGTCACTGGTCACTGGTCACTGGTCACTGGTCACTGGTCACTGGTCACTGTTCACAGGTCACTGGTCACTGGTCAGTAGTCAGTGGTCACTGGTCACTGGTCACTGGTCACTAGCCACTAGTCACTGGTCACTGGTCACAAGTCACTTGTCACGGGCCACTGGTCACTAGTCACAGATCACTGGTCAGTAGTCAGTGGTCACTGGACACTGCTCACTGGTCACTGGTCACTGGTCACAGGTCACTGGTCACTAGTCACTGGTCACTGGTCACTGGTCACTGGTCATAGGTCACTGGTCACCTGTCACTGGTCACTGGTCACTGGTCACTGGTCATTGTTCAATGGTCACTGTCGCTGGTCACTGGTCACTGGTCACTGGTCACTGGTCACTGGTCACTGGTCACAGATCACTGGTCACTAGTCACTAGTCACTGGTCACTGGTCACTGGTCACTTTTCAGGGGTCACTGGTAACTGGTCACTGGTCAGTGGTCACAGGTCACTAGTCACTGGTCACAAGTCACTGGTCACTGGTCACTGGTCACTGGTCACTGGTCACTGGTCACTGGTCACAGGTCACTGGTCAGCTGTCACTGGTCACTGGTCACTGGTCACTGGTCACTGGTCACTGGTCAATGTTCACTGTCGCTGGTCACTACTCACTGGTCACTGGTCACAGGTCACTAATCACTGGTCACTGGTCACTGGTCACTGGTCACTGGTCACTGGTCACTGGTCACAGGTCACTGGTCACTGGTCAGTAATCAGTGGTCACTGGTCACTGGTCATAGGTCACTGGTCACCTGTCACTGGTCACTGGTCACTGGTCACTGGTCACTGGTCAATGGTCACTGTCGCTGGTCACTGGTCACTGGTCACTGGTCACTGGTCACTGGTCACTGGTCACTGGTCATAGGTCACTGGTCACTGGTCACTGGTCACTGGTCACTGGTCATAGGTCACAGGTCACTGGTCACTGGTCAGTAATCAGTGGTCACTGGTCACTGGTCATAGATCACTGGTGACCTGTCACTGGTCACTGGTCACTGGTCACTTTTCAGGGGTCACTGGTAACTGGTCACTGGTCAGTGGTCACAGGTCACTAGTCACTGGTCACAAGTCACTGGTCACTGGTCACTGGTCACTGGTCACTGGTCACTGGTCACTGGTCACTGGTCACAGGTCACTGGTCAGCTGTCACTGGTCACTGGTCACTGGTCACTGGTCAATGTTCACTGTCGCTGGTCACTAGTCACTGGTCACTGGTCACAGGTCACTAATCACTGGTCACTGGTCACTGGTCACTGGTCACTGGTCACTGGTCACTGATCACAGGTCACTGGTCACTGGTCAGTAATCAGTGGTCACTGGTCACTGGTCATAGGTCACTCGTCACCTGTCACTGGTCACTGGTCACTGGTCACTGGTCACTGGTCAGTGGTCCCTGGTCACTGGTCACGGGTCACTGGTCACTAGTCACTGGTCACTGGTCACTGGTCACTGGTCACTGGTCACTGGTCACTGGTCATAGGTCACTGGTCACTGGTCACTGGTCACTGGTCACTGGTCATAGGTCACTGGTCACCTGTCACTGGTCACTGGTCACTGGTCACTGGTCATTGTTCAATGGTCACTGTCGCTGGTCACTGGTCACTGGTCACTGGTCACTGGTCACAGATCACTGGTCACTAGTCACTGGTCACTGGTCACTTTTCAGGGGTCACTGGTAACTGGTCACTGGTCAGTGGTCACGATTCACAATTCACTGGTCACTGGTCACTGGTCACTGGTCATAGGTCACTGGTCACCTGTCACTGGTCACTGGTCACTGGTCACTGGTCACTGGTCATTGGTCAATGGTCACTGTCGCTGGTCACTGGTCACTGGTCACTGGTCAATGGTCTCTAGTCACTGGTCACTGGTCACAAGTCACTGGTCACTGGTCACTGGTCACTGGTCACTGGTCACTGGTCACTGGTCACAGGTCACTAGTCACTGGTCACGGGTCACTGGTCACTGGTCACTGGTAACTGGTCACTGGTCACTGGTCACTGGTCACAGGTCACTGGTCACTGGTCAGTAGTCAGTGGTCACTGGTCACTGGTCACTGGTCACTGGTCACAGGTCACTAATCACTGGTCACTGGTCACTGGTCACTGGTCACTGGTAACTGGTCACTGGTCACTGGTCACTGGTCACAGGTCACTGGTCACTGGTCAGTAGTCAGTGGTCACTGGTCACTGGTCACTGGTCACTGGTCACAGGTCACTAATCACTGGTCACTGGTCACTGGTCACTGGTCACTGGTCACTGGTCACTGGTCACAGGTCACTGGTCACTGGTCAGTAATCAGTGGTCACTGGTCACTGGTCATAGGTCACTGGTCACCTGTCACTGGTCACTGGTCACTGGTCACTGGTCACTGGTCAATGGTCACTGTCGCTGGTCACTGGTCACTGGTCACTGGTCACTGGCCACTAGTCACTGGTCACTGGTCACTGGTCAGTGGTCTCTGGTCACTGGTCACGGGTCACTGGTCACTAGTCACTGGTCACTGGTCACTGTTCACTGGTCACTGGTCACTGGTCACTGGTCATAGGTCACTGGTCACTGGTCACTTGTCACTGGTCACTGGTCATAGGTCACTGGTCACCTGTCACTGGTCACTGGTCACTGGTCACTGGTCATTGTTCAATGCTCACTGTCGCTGGTCACTGGTCACTGGTCACTGGTCACTGGTCACAGATCACTGGTCACTAGTCACTGGTCACTGGTCACTTTTCAGGGGTCACTGGTAACTGGTCACTGGTCAGTGGTCACGATTCACAATTCACTGGTCACTGGTCACTGGTCACTGGTCATAGGTCACTGGTCACCTGTCACTGGTCACTGGTCACTGGTCACTGGTCACTGGTCATTGGTCAATGGTCACTGTCGCTGGTCACTGGTCACTGGTCACTGGTCAATGGTCTCTAGTCACTGGTCACTGGTCACAAGTCACTGGTCACTGGTCACTGGTCACTGGTCACTGGTCACTGGTCACTGGTCACAGGTCACTAGTCACTGGTCACGGGTCACTGGTCACTGGTCACTGGTAACTGGTCACTGGTCACTGGTCACTGGTCACAGGTCACTGGTCACTGGTCAGTAGTCAGTGGTCACTGGTCACTGGTCACTGGTCACTGGCCACAAGTCACTGGTCACTGGTCACAGGTCACTGGTCACTGGTCACGGGTCACTGGTCACTAGTCACTGGTCAATGGTCACAGGTCACCGGTCACTAGTCACTAGTCACTGGTCACTGGTCACTGGTCACTTTTCAGGGGTCACTGGTAACTGGTCACTGGTCAGTGGTCACAGGTCACTAGTCACTGGTCACAAGTCACTGGTCACTGGTCACTGGTCACTGGTCACTGGTCACTGGTCACTGGTCACAGGTCACTGGTCAGCTGTCACTGGTCACTGGTCACTGGTCACTGGTCACTGGTCACTGGTCAATGTTCACTGTCGCTGGTCACTAGTCACTGGTCACTGGTCACAGGTCACTAGTCACTGGTCACTGGTCACTGGTCACTGGTCACTGGTCACTGGTCACTGGTCAGTAATCAGTGGTCACTGGTCACTGGTCATAGGTCACTGGTCACCTGTCACTGGTCACTGGTCACTGGTCACTGGTCACTGGTCAATTGTCACTGTCGCTGGTCACTGGTCACTGGTCACTGGTCACTGGCCACTAGTCACTGGTCACTGGTCACTGGTCAGTGGTCTCTGGTCACTGGTCACGGGTCACTGGTCACTAGTCACTGGTCACTGGTCACTGGTCACTGGTCACTGGTCACTGGTCACTGGTCATAGGTCACTGGTCACCTGTCACTGGTCACTGGTCACTGGTCACTGGTCACTGGTCATTGTTCAATGGTCACTGTCGCTGGTCACTGGTCACTGGTCACTGGTCACAGATCACTGGTCACTAGTCACTGGTCACTGGTCACTTTTCAGGGGTCACTGGTAACTGGTCACTGGTCAGTGGTCACGATTCACAATTCACTGGTCACTGGTCACTGGTCACTGGTCATAGGTCACTGGTCACCTGTCACTGGTCACTGGTCACAAGTCACTGGTCACTGGTCACAGGTCACTAATCACTGGTCACTGGTCACTGGTCACTGGTCACTGGTCACTGGTCACTGGTCACAGGTCACTGGTCACTGGTCAGTAATCAGTGGTCACTGGTCACTGGTCATAGGTCACTGGTCACCTGTCACTGGTCACTGGTCACTGGTCACTTTTCAGGGGTCACTGGTAACTGGTCACTGGTCAGTGGTCACAGGTCACTAGTCACTGGTCACAAGTCACTGGTCACTGGTCACTGGTCACTGGTCACTGGTCACTGGTCACTGGTCACTGGTCACTGGTCACAGGTCACTGGTCAGCTGTCACTGGTCACTGGTCACTGGTCACTGGTCACTGGTCACTGGTCAATGTTCACTGTCGCTGGTCACTAGTCACTGGTCACTGGTCACAGGTCACTAATCTCTGGTCACTGGTCACTGGTCACTGGTCACTGGTCACTGGTCACTGGTCACAGGTCACTGGTCACTGGTCAGTGGTCAGTGGTCACTGGTCACTGGTCACTGGTCACTGGCCACTAGTCACTGGTCACTGGTCACAAGTCACTGGTCACGGGCCACTGGTCACTAGTCACAGATCACTGGTCAGTAGTCAGTGGTCACTGGACACTGCTCACTGGTCACTGGTCACAGGTCACTGGTCACTAGTCACTGGTCACTGGTCACTGGTCACTGGTCACTGGTCACTGGTCATAGGTCACTGGTCACCTGTCACTGGTCACTGGTCACTGGTCACTGGTCATTGTTCAATGGTCACTGTCGCTGGTCACTGGTCACTTGTCACTGGTCACTGGTCACTGGTCACTGGTCACAGATCACTGGTCACTAGTCACTAGTCACTGGTCACTGGTCACTGGTCACTTTTCAGGGGTCACTGGTAACTGGTCACTGGTCAGTGGTCACAGGTCACTAGTCACTGGTCACAAGTCACTGGTCACTGGTCACTGGTCACTGGTCACTGGTCACTGGTCACTGGTCACTGGTCACTGGTCACTGGTCACAGGTCACTGGTCAGCTGTCACTGGTCATTGGTCAATGGTCACTGTCGCTGGTCACTGGTCACTGGTCACTGGTCAATGGTCTCTAGTCACTGGTCACTGGTCACAAGTCACTGGTCACTGGTCACTGGTCACTGGTCACTGGTCACTGGTCACTGGTCACAGGTCACTAGTCACTGGTCACGGGTCACTGGTCACTGGTCACTGGTAACTGGTCACTGGTCACTGGTCACTGGTCACAGGTCACTGGTCAGTGGTCAGTAGTCAGTGGTCACTGGTCACTGGTCACTGGTCACTGGTCACAGGTCACTAATCACTGGTCACTGGTCACTGGTCACTGGTCACTGGTCACTGGTCACTGGTCACAGGTCACTGGTCTCTGGTCAGTAATCAGTGGTCACTGGTCACTGGTCATAGGTCACTGGTCACCTGTCACTGGTCACTGGTCACTGGTCACTTTTCAGGGGTCACTGGTAACTGGTCACTGGTCAGTTGTCACGATTCACAATTCACTGGTCACTGGTCACTGGTCACTGGTCACAGGTCACTAGTCACTGGTCACGGGTCACTGGTCACTGGTCACGGGTAACTGGTCACTGGTCACTGGTCACTGGTCACAGGTCACTGGTCAGTAGTCAGTGGTCACTGGTCACTGGTCACTGGTCACTGGCCACAAGTCACTGGTCACTGGTCACAGGTCACTGGTCACTGGTCACGGGTCACTGGTCACTAGTCACTGGTCAATGGTCACAGGTCACCGGTCACTAGTCACTAGTCACTGGTCACTGGTCACTGGTCACTTTTCAGGGGTCACTGGTAACTGGTCACTGGTCAGTGGTCACAGGTCACTAGTCACTGGTCACAAGTCACTGGTCACTGGTCACTGGTCACTGGTCACTGGTCACTGGTCACTGGTCACAGGTCACTGGTCAGCTGTCACTGGTCACTGGTCACTGGTCACTGGTCACTGGTCACTGGTCAATGTTCACTGTCGCTGGTCACTAGTCACTGGTCACTGGTCACAGGTCACTAGTCACTGGTCACTGGTCACTGGTCACTGGTCACTGGTCACTGGTCACTGGTCACAGGTCACTGGTCACTGGTCAGTAATCAGTGGTCACTGGTCACTGGTCATAGGTCACTGGTCACCTGTCACTGGTCACTGGTCACTGGTCACTGGTCACTGGTCAATGGTCACTGTCGCTGGTCACTGGTCACTGGTCACTGGTCACTGGCCACTAGTCACTGGTCACTGGTCACTGGTCAGTGGTCTCTGGTCACTGGTCACGGGTCACTGGTCACTAGTCACTGGTCACTCGTCACTGGTCACTGGTCACTGGTCACTGGTCACTGGTCATAGGTCACTGGTCACCTGTCACTGGTCACTGGTCACTGGTCACTGGTCACTGGTCATTGTTCAATGGTCACTGTCGCTGGTCACTGGTCACTGGTCACTGGTCACTGGTCACAGATCACTGGTCACTAGTCACTGGTCACTGGTCACTTTTCAGGGGTCACTGGTAACTGGTCACGGGTCAGTGGTCACGATTCACAATTCACTGGTCACTGGTCACTGGTCACTGGTCATAGGTCACTGGTCACCTGTCACCGGTCACTGGTCACTGGTCACTGGTCACTGGTCATTGGTCAATGGTCACTGTCGCTGGTCACTGGTCTCTGGTCACTGGTCAATGGTCTCTAGTCACTGGTCACTGGTCACAAGTCACTGGTCACTGGTCACTGGTCACCTGTCACTGGTCACTGGTCACTGGTAACTGGTCACTGGTCAATGGTCACAGTCGCTGGTCACTGGTCACTGGTCACTGGTCACTTGTCACTGGTCCGTGGACAGTGGTCACTGGTCACTGGTCACAGGTCACTAGTCACTGGTCACGGGTCACTGGTCACCGGTCACTGGTCACTGGTCACTGGTCACTGGTCACTGGTCACTGGTCACAGGTCACTGGTCACATGTCACAGGTCACTGGTCACTGGTCACTGGTCACTGGTCAATGGTCACTGTCGCTGGACGCTGGTCACTGGTCACTGGTCAATGGTCTCTAGTCACTGGTCACTGGTCACAATTCACTGGTAACTTGTCACTGGTCAGTGGTCAGTGGTCACTGGTCAATGGTCACTGGCCACAAGTCACTGGTCACTGGTCACTGGTCACTAGTCACTGGTCACTGGTCACAATTCACTGGTCACTTGTCACTGGTCAGTTGTCAGTGGTCACTGGTCACTGGTTACAGGTCACTAGTCACTGGTCACTGGTCATATGTCACTGGTCACTGGTCACTGGTCACTGGTCACTGGTCACTGGTCACTGGTCACTGGTCACTGGTCATAGGTCACTGGTCACTGGTCACTGGTCACTGGTCACTGGTCATAGGTCACTGGTCACCTGTCACTGGTCACTGGTCACTGGTCACTGGTCACAGATCACTGGTCACTAGTCACTGGTCACTGGTCACTTTTCAGGGGTCACTGGTAACTGGTCACTGGTCAGTGGTCACGATTCACAATTCACTGGTCACTGGTCACTGGTCACTGGTCATAGGTCACTGGTCACCTGTCACTGGTCACTGGTCACTGGTCACTGGTCACTGGTCATTGGTCAATGGTCACTGTCGCTGGTCACTGGTCACTGGTCACTGGTCAATGGTCTCTAGTCACTGGTCACTGGTCACAAGTCACTGGTCACTGGTCACTGGTCACTGGTCACTGGTCACTGGTCACTGGTCACAGGTCACTAGTCACTGGTCACGGGTCACTGGTCACTGGTCACGGGTAACTGGTCACTGGTCACTGGTCACTGGTCACAGGTCACTGGTCAGTAGTCAGTGGTCACTGGTCACTGGTCACTGGTCACTGGCCACAAGTCACTGGTCACTGGTCACAGGTCACTGGTCACTGGTCACGGGTCACTGGTCACTAGTCACTGGTCAATGGTCACAGGTCACCGGTCACTAGTCACTAGTCACTGGTCACTGGTCACTGGTCACTTTTCAGGGGTCACTGGTAACTGGTCACTGGTCAGTGGTCACAGGTCACTAGTCACTGGTCACAAGTCACTGGTCACTGGTCACTGGTCACTGGTCACTGGTCACTGGTCACAGGTCACTGGTCAGCTGTCACTGGTCACTGGTCACTGGTCACTGGTCACTGGTCACTGGTCAATGTTCACTGTCGCTGGTCACTAGTCACTGGTCACTGGTCACAGGTCACTAGTCACTGGTCACTGGTCACTGGTCACTGGTCACTGGTCACTGGTCACTGGTCACAGGTCACTGGTCACTGGTCAGTAATCAGTGGTCACTGGTCACTGGTCATAGGTCACTGGTCACCTGTCACTGGTCACTGGTCACTGGTCACTGGTCACTGGTCAATGGTCACTGTCGCTGGTCACTGGTCACTGGTCACTGGTCACTGGCCACTAGTCACTGGTCACTGGTCACTGGTCAGTGGTCTCTGGTCACTGGTCACGGGTCACTGGTCACTAGTCACTGGTCACTCGTCACTGGTCACTGGTCACTGGTCATAGGTCACTGGTCACTGGTCACTGGTCACTGGTCACTGGTCATAGGTCACTGGTCACCTGTCACTGGTCACTGGTCACTGGTCACTGGTCACAGATCACTGGTCACTAGTCACTGGTCACTGGTCACTTTTCAGGGGTCACTGGTAACTGGTCACTGGTCAGTGGTCACGATTCACAATTCACTGGTCACTGGTCACTGGTCACTGGTCATAGGTCACTGGTCACCTGTCACTGGTCACTGGTCACTGGTCACTGGTCACTGGTCATTGGTCAATGGTCACTGTCGCTGGTCACTGGTCACTGGTCACTGGTCAATGGTCTCTAGTCACTGGTCACTGGTCACAAGTCACTGGTCACTGGTCACTGGTCACTGGTCACTGGTCACTGGTCACTGGTCACAGGTCACTAGTCACTGGTCACGGGTCACTGGTCACTGGTCACGGGTAACTGGTCACTGGTCACTGGTCACTGGTCACAGGTCACTGGTCAGTAGTCAGTGGTCACTGGTCACTGGTCACTGGTCACTGGCCACAAGTCACTGGTCACTGGTCACAGGTCACTGGTCACTGGTCACGGGTCACTGGTCACTAGTCACTGGTCAATGGTCACAGGTCACCGGTCACTAGTCACTAGTCACTGGTCACTGGTCACTGGTCACTTTTCAGGGGTCACTGGTAACTGGTCACTGGTCAGTGGTCACAGGTCACTAGTCACTGGTCACAAGTCACTGGTCACTGGTCACTGGTCACTGGTCACTGGTCACTGGTCACAGGTCACTGGTCAGCTGTCACTGGTCACTGGTCACTGGTCACTGGTCACTGGTCACTGGTCAATGTTCACTGTCGCTGGTCACTAGTCACTGGTCACTGGTCACAGGTCACTAGTCACTGGTCACTGGTCACTGGTCACTGGTCACTGGTCACTGGTCACTGGTCACAGGTCACTGGTCACTGGTCAGTAATCAGTGGTCACTGGTCACTGGTCATAGGTCACTGGTCACCTGTCACTGGTCACTGGTCACTGGTCACTGGTCACTGGTCAATGGTCACTGTCGCTGGTCACTGGTCACTGGTCACTGGTCACTGGCCACTAGTCACTGGTCACTGGTCACTGGTCAGTGGTCTCTGGTCACTGGTCACGGGTCACTGGTCACTAGTCACTGGTCACTCGTCACTGGTCACTGGTCACTGGTCACTGGTCACTGGTCATAGGTCACTGGTCACCTGTCACTGGTCACTGGTCACTGGTCACTGGTCACTGGTCATTGTTCAATGGTCACTGTCGCTGGTCACTGGTCACTGGTCACTGGTCACAGATCACTGGTCACTAGTCACTGGTCACTGGTCACTTTTCAGGGGTCACTGGTAACTGGTCACGGGTCAGTGGTCACGATTCACAATTCACTGGTCACTGGTCACTGGTCACTGGTCATAGGTCACTGGTCACCTGTCACCGGTCACTGGTCACTGGTCACTGGTCACTGGTCATTGGTCAATGGTCACTGTCGCTGGTCACTGGTCTCTGGTCACTGGTCAATGGTCTCTAGTCACTGGTCACTGGTCACAAGTCACTGGTCACTGGTCACTGGTCACCTGTCACTGGTCACTGGTCACTGGTAACTGGTCACTGGTCAATGGTCACAGTCGCTGGTCACTGGTCGCTGGTCACTGGTCACTTGTCACTGGTCCGTGGACAGTGGTCACTGGTCACTGGTCACAGGTCACTAGTCACTGGTCACGGGTCACTGGTCACCGGTCACTGGTCACTGGTCACTGGTCACTGGTCACTGGTCACTGGTCACAGGTCACTGGTCACATGTCACAGGTCACTGGGCACTGGTCACTGGTCACTGGTCAATGGTCACTGTCGCTGGACGCTGGTCACTGGTCACTGGTCAATGGTCTCTAGTCACTGGTCACTGGTCACAATTCACTGGTAACTTGTCACTGGTCAGTGGTCAGTGGTCACTGGTCAATGGTCACTGGCCACAAGTCACTGGTCACTGGTCACTGGTCACTAGTCACTGGTCACTGGTCACAATTCACTGGTCACTTGTCACTGGTCAGTTGTCAGTGGTCACTGGTCACTGGTTACAGGTCACTAGTCACTGGTCACTGGTCATATGTCACTGGTCACTGGTCACTGGCCACTGGTCACTGGTCACTGGTCACAGGTCACTGGTCACTGGTCAGTAGTCAGTGGTCACTGGTCACTGGTCACTGGTCACTGGTCACTGGTCACAGGTCACTGGTCACTGGTCACTGGTCACAGGTCACTGGTCACTGGTCAGTAATCAGTGGTCACTGGTCACTGGTCATAGGTCACTGGTCACCTGTCACTGGTCACTGGTCACTGGTCACTGGTCACTGGTCAATGGTCACTGTCGCTGGTCACTGGTCACTGGTCACTGGTCACTGGTCACTGGTCACTGGTCACTGGTCATAGGTCACTGGTCACTGGTCACTGGTCACTGGTCACTGGTCATAGGTCACTGGTCACCTGTCACTGGTCACTGGTCACTGGTCACTGGTCATTGTTCAATGGTCACTGTCGCTGGTCACTGGTCACTGGTCACTGGTCACTGGTCACAGATCACTGGTCACTAGTCACTGGTCACTGGTCACTTTTCAGGGGTCACTGGTAACTGGTCACTGGTCAGTGGTCACGATTCACAATTCACTGGTCACTGGTCACTGGTCACTGGTCATAGGTCACTGGTCACCTGTCACTGGTCACTGGTCACTGGTCACTGGTCACTGGTCATTGGTCAATGGTCACTGTCGCTGGTCACTGGTCACTGGTCACTGGTCAATGGTCTCTAGTCACTGGTCTCTGGTCACAAGTCACTGGTCACTGGTCACTGGTCACTGGTCACTGGTCACTGGTCACTGGTCACAGGTCACTAGTCACTGGTCACGGGTCACTGGTCACTGGTCACTGGTAACTGGTCACTGGTCACTGGTCACTGGTCACAGGTCACTGGTCACTGGTCAGTAGTCAGTGGTCACTGGTCACTGGTCACTGGTCACTGGTCACGGGTCACTAATCACTGGTCACTGGTCACTGGTCACTGGTCACTGGTCACAGGTCACTGGTCACTGGTCAGTAATCAGTGGTCACTGGTCACTGGTCATAGATCACTGGTCACCTGTCACTGGTCACTGGTCACTGGTCACTTTTCAGGGGTCACTGGTAACTGGTCACTGGTCAGTGGTCACAGGTCACTAGTCACTGGTCACAAGTCACTGGTCACTGGTCACTGGTCACTGGTCACTGGTCACTGGTCACTGGTCACTGGTCACAGGTCACTGGTCAGCTGTCACTGGTCACTGGTCACTGGTCACTGGTCACTGGTCACTGGTCAATGTTCACTGTCGCTGGTCACTAGTCACTGGTCACTGGTCACAGGTCACTAATCACTGGTCACTGGTCACTGGTCACTGGTCACTGGTCACTGGTCACTGGTCACAGGTCACTGGTCACTGGTCAGTAATCAGTGGTCACTGGTCACTGGTCATAGGTCACTCGTCACCTGTCACTGGTCACTGGTCACTGGTCACTGGTCACTGGTCAGTGGTCTCTGGTCACTGGTCACGGGTCACTGGTCACTAGTCACTGGTCACTGGTCACTGGTCACTGGTCACTGGTCACTGGTCATAGGTCACTGGTCACTGGTCACTGGTCACTGGTCACTGGTCATAGGTCACTGGTCACCTGTCACTGGTCACTGGTCACTGGTCACTGGTCATTGTTCAATGGTCACTGTCGCTGGTCACTGGTCACTGGTCACTGGTCACTGGTCACAGATCACTGGTCACTAGTCACTGGTCACTGGTCACTTTTCAGGGGACACTGGTAACTGGTCACTGGTCAGTGGTCACGATTCACAATTCACTGGTCACTGGTCACTGGTCACTGGTCATAGGTCACTGGTCACCTGTCACTGGTCACTGGTCACTGGTCACTGGTCACTGGTCATTGGTCAATGGTCACTGTCGCTGGTCACTGGTCACTGGTCACTGGTCAATGGTCTCTAGTCACTGGTCACTGGTCACAAGTCACTGGTCACTGGTCACTGGTCACTGGTCACTGGTCACTGGTCACTGGTCACAGGTCACTAGTCACTGGTCACGGGTCACTGGTCACTGGTCACTGGTAACTGGTCACTGGTCACTGGTCACTGGTCACAGGTCACTGGTCACTGGTCAGTAGTCAGTGGTCACTGGTCACTGGTCACTGGTCACTGGCCACAAGTCACTGGTCACTGGTCACAGGTCACTGGTCACTGGTCACGGGTCACTGGTCACTAGTCACTGGTCAATGGTCACAGGTCACCGGTCACTAGTCACTAGTCACTGGTCACTGGTCACTGGTCACTTTTCAGGGGTCACTGGTAACTGGTCACTGGTCAGTGGTCACAGGTCACTAGTCACTGGTCACAAGTCACTGGTCACTGGTCACTGGTCACTGGTCACTGGTCACTGGTCACTGGTCACTGGTCACAGGTCACTGGTCAGCTGTCACTGGTCACTGGTCACTGGTCACTGGTCACTGGTCACTGGTCAATGTTCACTGTCGCTGGTCACTAGTCACTGGTCACTGGTCACAGGTCACTAGTCACTGGTCACTGGTCACTGGTCACTGGTCACTGGTCACTGGTCACTGGTCACTGGTCAGTAATCAGTGGTCACTGGTCACTGGTCATAGGTCACTGGTCACCTGTCACTGGTCACTGGTCACTGGTCACGGGTCAATGGTCACTGTCGCTGGTCACTGGTCACTGGTCACTGGTCACTGGCCACTAGTCACTGGTCACTGGTCACTGGTCAGTGGTCTCTGGTCACTGGTCACGGGTCACTGGTCACTAGTCACTGGTCACTGGTCACTGGTCACTGGTCACTGGTCACTGGTCACTGGTCATAGGTCACTGGTCACCTGTCACTGGTCACTGGTCACTGGTCACTGGTCACTGGTCATTGTTCAATGGTCACTGTCGCTGGTCACTGGTCACTGGTCACTGGTCACAGATCACTGGTCACTAGTCACTGGTCACTGGTCACTTTTCAGGGGTCACTGGTAACTGGTCACTGGTCAGTGGTCACGATTTACAATTCACTGGTCACTGGTCACTGGTCACTGGTCATAGGTCACTGGTCACCTGTCACTGGTCACTGGTCACAAGTCACTGGTCACTGGTCACTGGTCACTGGTCACTGGTCACTGGTCACTGGTCACAGGTCACTAGTCACTGGTCACGGGTCACTGGTCACTGGTCACTGGTAACTGGTCACTGGTCACTGGTCACTGGTCACAGGTCACTGGTCACAGGTCAGTAGTCAGTGGTCACTGGTCACTGGTCACTGGTCACTGGTCACAGGTCACTAATCACTGGTCACTGGTCACTGGTCACTGGTCACTGGTCACTGGTCACAGGTCACTGGTCACTGGTCAGTAATCAGTGGTCACTGGTCACTGGTCATAGGTCACTGGTCACTTGTCACTGGTCACTGGTCACTGGTCACATTTCAGGGGTCACTGGTAACTGGTCACTGGTCAGTGGTCACAGGTCACTAGTCACTGGTCACAAGTCACTGGTCACTGGTCACTGGTCACTGGTCACTGGTCACTGGTCACTGGTCACTGGTCACTGGTCACAGGTCACTGGTCAGCTGTCACTGGACACTGGTCACTGGTCACTGGTCACTGGTCACTGGTCAATGTTCACTGTCGCTGGTCACTAGTCACTGGTCACTGGTCACAGGTCACTAATCACTGGTCACTGGTCACTGGTCACTGGTCACTGGTCACTGGTCACTGGTCACTGGTCACTGGTCACTGGTCACTGGTCACAGGTCACTGGTCACTGGTCAGTAGTCAGTGGTCACTGGTCACTGGACACTGGTCACTGGCCACTAGTCACTGGTCACTGGTCACAAGTCACTGGTCACGGGCCACTGGTCACTAGTCACAGATCACTGGTCAGTAGTCAGTGGTCACTGGACACTGCTCACTGGTCACTGGTCACTGGTCACAGGTCACTGGTCACTAGTCACTGGTCACTGGTCACTGGTCACTGGTCACTGGTCACTGGTCATAGGTCACTGGTCACCTGTCACTGGTCACTGGTCACTGGTCACTGGTCATTGTTCAATGGTCACTGTCGCTGGTCACTGGTCACTGGTCACT
Organism: Andrena bucephala; assembly: GCA_947577245.1. Classification (NCBI taxonomy): domain Eukaryota; kingdom Metazoa; phylum Arthropoda; class Insecta; order Hymenoptera; family Andrenidae; genus Andrena; species Andrena bucephala. Next base: position 26,132,398 of record OX387716.1, on the reverse strand, counting down.
GGTCACTGGTCACTGGTCACTGGTCACAGATCACTGGTCACTAGTCACTAGTCACTGGTCACTGGTCACTGGTCACTTTTCAGGGGTCACTGGTAACTGGTCACTGGTCAGTGGTCACAGGTCACTAGTCACTGGTCACAAGTCACTGGTCACTGGTCACTGGTCACTGGTCACTGGTCACTGGTCACTGGTCACTGGTCACAGGTCACTGGTCAGCTGTCACTGGTCACTGGTCACTGGTCACTGGTCACTGGTCAATGTTCACTGTCGCTGGTCACTAGTCACTGGTCACTGGTCACAGGTCACTAATCACTGGTCACTGGTCACTGGTCACTGGTCACTGGTCACTGGTCACTGGTCACTGGTCACAGGTCACTGGTCACTGGTCAGTAATCAGTGGTCACTGGTCACTGGTCATAGGTCACTGGTCACCTGTGACTGGTCACTGGTCACTGGTCACTGGTCACTGGTCAATGGTCACTGTCGCTGGTCACTGGTCACTGGTCACTGGTCACTGGCCACTAGTCACTGGTCACTGGTCACTGGTCACTGGTCACTGGTCATAGGCCACTGGTCACTGGTCACTGGTCACTGGTCACTGGTCATAGGTCACTGGTCACCTGTCACTGGTCACTGGTCACTGGTCACTGGTCATTGTTCAATGGTCACTGTCGCTGGTCACTGGTCACTGGTCACTGGTCACTGGTCACAGATCACTGGTCACTAGTCACTGGTCACTGGTCACTTTTCAGGGGTCACTGGTAACTGGTCACTGGTCAGTGGTCACGATTCACAATTCACTGGTCACTGGTCACTGGTCACTGGTCATAGGTCACTGGTCACCTGTCACTGGTCACTGGTCACTGGTCACTGGTCACTGGTCATTGGTCAATGGTCACTGTCGCTGGTCACTGGTCACTGGTCACTGGTCAATGGTCTCTAGTCACTGGTCACTGGTCACAAGTCACTGGTCACAGTCGCTGGTCACTTGTCTCTGGTCACGGGTCACTGGTCACTAGTCACTGGTCACTAGTCACTAGTCACTGGTCACTGGTCACTGGTCACTTTTCAGGGGTCACTGGTAACTGGTCACTGGTCAGTGGTCACAGGTCACTAGTCAATGGTCACAAGTCACTGGTCACTGGTCACTGGTCACTGGTCACTGGTCAGCTGTCACTGGTCACTGGTCACTGGTCACAGGTCACTGGTCACCTGTCACTGGTCACTGGTCACTGGTCACATTTCAGGGGTCACTGGTAACTGGTCACTGGTCAGTGGTCACAGGTCACTAGTCACTGGTCACAAGTCACTGGTCACTGGTCACTGGTCACTGGTCACTGGTCACTGGTCACTGGTCACTGGTCACTGGTCACTGGTCACAGGTCACTGGTCAGCTGTCACTGGTCACTGGTCACTGGTCACTGGTCACTGGTCACTGGTCAATGTTCACTGTCGCTGGTCACTAGTCACTGGTCACTGGTCACAGGTCACTAATCACTGGTCACTGGTCACTGGTCACTGGTCACTGGTCACTGGTCACTGGTCACTGGTCACTGGTCACTGGTCACTGGTCACTGGTCACAGGTCACTGGTCACTGGTCAGTAGTCAGTGGTCACTGGTCACTGGTCACTGGTCACTGGCCACTAGTCACTGGTCACTGGTCACAAGTCACTGGTCACGGGCCACTGGTCACTAGTCACAGATCACTGGTCAGTAGTCAGTGGTCACTGGACACTGCTCACTGGTCACTGGTCACTGGTCACAGGTCACTGGTCACTAGTCACTGGTCACTGGTCACTGGTCACTGGTCACTGGTCACTGGTCATAGGTCACTGGTCACCTGCCACTGGTCACTGGTCACTGGTCACTGGTCATTGTTCAATGGTCACTGTCGCTGGTCACTGGTCACTGGTCACTGGTCACTGGTCACTGGTCACTGGTCACAGATCACTGGTCACTAGTCACTAGTCACTGGTCACTGGTCACTGGTCACTTTTCAGGGGTCACTGGTTACTGTTCACTGGTCACTGGTCACTGGTCAATGGTCACTGTCGCTGGTCAATGGTCACTGGTCACTGGTCAACGGTCTCTAGTCACTGGTCACTGGTCACAATTCACTGGTCACTTGTCACTGGTCAGTGGTCAGTGGTCACTGGTCACTGGTCACAGGCCACTTGTCACAGGTCACTAGTCACTGGTCACTGGTCACTGGTCACTGGTCACTGGTCACTGGTCACTGGTCACTGGTCACTGGTCACAGGTCACTGGTCAGCTGTCACTGGTCACTGGTCGCTGGTCACTGGTCAGCGGTCAATGGTCACTGTCGCTGGTCACTGGTCACTGGTCAGTAATCAGTGGTCACTGGTCACTGGTCATAGGTCACTGGTCACCTGTCACTGGTCACTGGTCACTGGTCACTGGTCACTGGTCAATGGTCACTGTCGCTGGTCACTGGGCACTGGTCACTGGTCACTGGCCACTAGTCACTGGTCACTGGTCACTGGTCAGTGGTCTCTGGTCACTGGTCACGGGTCACTGGTCACTAGTCACTGGTCACTGGTCACTGGTCACTGGTCACTGGTCACTGGTCACTGGTCATATGTCACTGGTCACTGGTCACTGGTCACTGGTCAATGGTCACTGTCGCTGGTCACTGGTCACTGGTCACTGGTCACTGGCCACTAGTCACTGGTCACTGGTCACTGGTCACTGGTCACTGGTCATAGGTCACTGGTCACTGGTCACTGGTCACTGGTCACTGGTCATAGGTCACTGGTCACCTGTCACTGGTCACTGGTCACTGGTCACTGGTCATTGTTCAATGGTCACTGTCGCTGGTCACTGGTCACTGGTCACTGGTCACTGGTCACAGATCACTGGTCACTAGTCACTGGTCACTGGTCACTTTTCAGGGGTCACTGGTAACTGGTCACTGGTCAGTGGTCACGATTCACAATTCACTGGTCACTGGTCACTGGTCACTGGTCATAGGTCACTGGTCACCTGTCACTGGTCACTGGTCACTGGTCACTGGTCACTGGTCATTGGTCAATGGTCACTGTCGCTGGTCACTGGTCACTGGTCACTGGTCAATGGTCTCTAGTCACTGGTCACTGGTCACAAGTCACTGGTCACAGTCGCTGGTCACTTGTCTCTGGTCACGGGTCACTGGTCACTAGTCACTGGTCACTAGTCACTAGTCACTGGTCACTGGTCACTGGTCACTTTTCAGGGGTCACTGGTAACTGGTCACTGGTCAGTGGTCACAGGTCACTAGTCAATGGTCACAAGTCACTGGTCACTGGTCACTGGTCACTGGTCACTGGTCAGCTGTCACTGGTCACTGGTCACTGGTCACAGGTCACTGGTCACTGGTCACATTTCAGGGGTCACTGGTAACTGGTCACTGGTCAGTGGTCACAGGTCACTAGTCACTGGTCACAAGTCACTGGTCACTGGTCACTGGTCACTGGTCACTGGTCACTGGTCACTGGTCACTGGTCACTGGTCACTGGTCACAGGTCACTGGTCAGCTGTCACTGGTCACTGGTCACTGGTCACTGGTCACTGGTCACTGGTCAATGTTCACTGTCGCTGGTCACTAGTCACTGGTCACTGGTCACAGGTCACTAATCACTGGTCACTGGTCACTGGTCACTGGTCACTGGTCACTGGTCACTGGTCACTGGTCACTGGTCACTGATCACTGGTCACTGGTCACAGGTCACTGGTCACTGGTCAGTAGTCAGTGGTCACTGGTCACTGGTCACTGGTCACTGGCCACTAGTCACTGGTCACTGGTCACAAGTCACTGGTCACGGGCCACTGGTCACTAGTCACAGATCACTGGTCAGTAGTCAGTGGTCACTGGACACTGCTCACTGGTCACTGGTCACTGGTCACAGGTCACTGGTCACTAGTCACTGGTCACTGGTCACTGGTCACTGGTCACTGGTCACTGGACATAGGTCACTGGTCACCTGTCACTGGTCACTGGTCACTGGTCACTGGTCATTGTTCAATGGTCACTGTCGCTGGTCACTGGTCACTGGTCACTGGTCACTGGTCACTGGTCACTGGTCACAGATCACTGGTCACTAGTCACTAGTCACTGGTCACTGGTCACTGGTCACTTTTCAGGGGTCACTGGTTACTGTTCACTGGTCACTGGTCACTGGTCAATGGTCACTGTCGCTGGTCAATGGTCACTGGTCACTGGTCAACTGTCTCTAGTCACTGGTCACTGGTCACAATTCACTGGTCACTTGTCACTGGTCAGTGGTCAGTGGTCACTGGTCACTGGTCACAGGCCACTTGTCACAGGTCACTAGTCACTGGTCACTGGTCACTGGTCACTGGTCACTGGTCACTGGTCACTGGTCACTGGTCACTGGTCACAGGTCACTGGTCAGCTGTCACTGGTCACTGGTCACTGGTCACTGGTCAGCGGTCAATGGTCACTGTCGCTGGTCACTGGTCACTGGTCAGTGGTCAGTGGTCACTGGTCAATGGTCACAGGTCACTGGTCACATGCCACTGGTCACTGGTCACGGGTCACAAGTCACTGGTCACTGGTCAATGGTCACTGGCCACTGGTCACTGGTCACTGGTCACTGGTCACAATTCACTGGTCACTTGTCACTGGTCAGTGGTCAGTGGTCACTGGTCACTGGTCACAGGTCACTAGTCACATGTCACAGGTCACAAGTCACTGGTCACTGGTCACTGGTCACTGGTCACTGTTCACTGGTCACTGGTCACTGGTCACAGGTCACTAGTCACTGGTCACGGGCCACTGGTCACTAGTCACAGATCACTGGTCACTGGTCACTGGTCACTGGTCACTGCTCACTGGTCACAAGTCACTGGTCACTGGTCACTCGTCACTGGTCACTGGTCACAGGTCACTGGTCACCTGTCACTGGTCACTGGTCACTGGTCACAGGTCACTGGTCACTATTCACTGGTCACTGGTCACTGGTCACTGGTCACTGGTCACTGGTCACTGGTCACAGGTCACTGGTCACTGGTCACTGGTCACTGGTCACTGGTCACTGGTCACTGGTCACTGGTCAATGGTCACTGTCGCTGGTCACTGGTCACTGATCACTGGTCACTGGCCACTAGTCACTGGTCAGTGGTCTCTGGTCACTGGTCACGGGTCACTGGTCACTAGTCACTGGTCACTGGTCACTGGTCACTGGTCACTGGTCACTGGTCATAGGTCACTGGTCACCTGTCACTGGTCACTGGTCACTGGTCACTGGTCATTGTTCAATGGTCACTGTCGCTGGTCACTGGTCACTGGTCACTGGTCACTGGTCACAGATCACTGGTCACTAGTCACTAGTCACTGGTCACTGGTCACTGGTCACTTTTCAGGGGTCACTGGTAACTGGTCACTGGTCAGTGGTCACAGGTCACTAGTCAATGGTCACAAGTCACTGGTCACTGGTCACTGGTCACTGGTCACTGGTCAGCTGTCACTGGTCACTGGTCACTGGTCACTGGTCACTGGTCACTGGTCAATGTTCTCTGTCGCTGGTCACTAGTCACTGGTCACTGGTCACAGGTCACTAGTCACTGGTCACTGGTGACTGGTCACTGGTCACTGGTCACTGGTCACAGGTCACTGGTCACTGGTCAGTAATCAGTGGTCACTGGTCACTGGTCATAGGTCACTGGTCACCTGTCACTGGTCACTGGTCACTGGTCACTGGTCACTGGTCAATGGTCACTGTCGCTGGTCACTGGGCACTGGTCACTGGCCACTGGCCACTAGTCACTGGTCACTGGTCACTGGTCAGTGGTCTCTGGTCACTGGTCACTGGTCACAGGTCACTGGTCACCTGTCACTGGTCACTGGTCACTGGTCACTGGTCACAGGTCACTGGTCACTGGTCACTGGTCACTGGTCACTGGTCACTGGTCACTGGTCACTGCTCACTGGTCACAAGTCACTGGTCACTGGTCACTGGTCACTGGTCACTGGTCACAGGTCACTGGTCACCTGTCACTGGTCACTGGTCACTGGTCACAGGTCACTGGTCACTGGTCACTGGTCACTGGTCACTGGTCAATGGTCACTGTCGCTTGTCACTGGTCACTGGTCACTGGTCACAGGTCACTGGTCACTGGTCAGTAATCAGTGGTCACTGGTCACTGGTCATAGGTCACTGGTCACCTGTCACTGGTCACTGGTCACTGGTCACTGGTCACTGGTCAATGGTCACTGTCGCTGGTCACTGGGCACTGGTCACTGGTCACTGGCCACTAGTCACTGGTCACTGGTCACTGGTCAGTGGTCTCTGGTCACTGGTCACGGGTCACTGGTCACTAGTCACTGGTCACTGGTCACTGGTCACTGGTCACTGGTCACTGGTCACTGGTCATATGTCACTGGTCACCTGTCACTGGTCACTGGTCACTGGACACTGGTCATTGTTCAATGGGCACTGTCGCTGGTCACTGGTCACTGGTCACAGATCACTGGTCACTAGTCACTGGTCACTGGTCACTTTTCAGGGGTCACTGGTAACTGGTCACGGGTCAGTGGTCACGATTCACAATTCACTGGTCACTGGTCACTGGTCACTGGTCATAGGTCACTGGTCACCTGTCACCGGTCACTGGTCACTGGTCACTGGTCACTGGTCATTGGTCAAAGGTCACTGTCGCTGGTCACTGGCCACTGGTCACTGGTCAATGGTCTCTAGTCACTGGTCACTGGTCACAAGTCACTGGTCACTGGTCACTGGTCACCTGTCACTGGTCACTGGTCACTGGTAACTGGTCACTGGTCCATGGTCACAGTCGCTGGTCACTGGTCACTGGTCACTGGTCTCTGTTCTCTAGTCACTGGTCACTGGTCACAAATCACTGGTCACTTGTCACTGGTCCGTGGACAGTGGTCACTGGTCACTGGTCACAGGTCACTAGTCACTGGTCACGGGTCACTGGTCACCGGTCACTGGTCACTGGTCACTGGTCACTGGTCACTGGTCACTGGTCACAGGTCACTGGTCACATGTCACAGGTCACTGGTCACTGGTCACTGGTCACTGGTCAATGGTCACTGTCGCTGGACGCTGGTCACTGGTCACTGGTCAATGGTCTCTAGTCACTGGTCACTGGTCACAATTCACTGGTAACTTGTCACTGGTCAGTGGTCAGTGGTCACTGGTCAATGGTCACTGGCCACAAGTCACTGGTCACTGGTCACTGGTCACTAGTCACTGGTCACTGGTCACAATTCACTGGTCACTTGTCACTGGTCAGTTGTCAGTGGTCACTGGTCACTGGTCACAGGTCACTAGTCACTGGTCACTGGTCATATGTCACTGGTCACTGGTCACTGGCCACTGGTCACTGGTCACTGGTCACTGGTCACAGGTCACTGGTCACTGGTCAGTAGTCAGTGGTCACTGGTCACTGGTCACTGGTCACTGGTCACTGGTCACAGGTCACTGGTCACTGGTCACTGGTCACAGGTCACTGGTCACTTGTCAATGGTCACAGTCGCTGGTCACTTGTCTCTGGTCACGGGTCACTGGTCACTAGTCACTGGTCACTAGTCACTAGTCACTGGTCACTGGTCACTGGTCACTTTTCAGGGGTCACTGGTAACTGGTCACTGGTCAGTGGTCACAGGTCACTAGTCAATGGTCACAAGTCACTGGTCACTGGTCACTGGTCACTGGTCACTGGTCAGCTGTCACTGGTCACTGGTCACTGGTCACTGGTCACTGGTCAATGTTCACTGTCGCTGGTCACTAGTCACTGGTCACTGGTCACAGGTCACTAGTCACTGGTCACTCGTGACTGGTCACTGGTCACTGGTCACTGGTCACAGGTCACTGGTCACTGGTCAGTAATCAGTGGTCACTGGTCACTGGTCATAGGTCACTGGTCACCTGTCACTGGTCACTGGTCAATGGTCACTGTCGCTGGTCACTGGTCACTGGTCACTGGTCACTGGTCACTGGTCACAGGTCACTGGTCACTGGTCACTGGTCACTGGTCACTGGTCACTGGTCACTGGTCACTGGTCAATGGTCACTGTCGCTGGTCACTGGTCACTGATCACTGGTCACTGGCCACTAGTCACTGGTCAGTGGTCTCTGGTCACTGGTCACGGGTCACTGGTCACTAGTCACTGGTCACTGGTCACTGGTCACTGGTCACTGGTCACTGGTCATAGGTCACTGGTCACCTGTCACTGGTCACTGGTCACTGGTCACTGGTCATTGTTCAATGGTCACTGTCGCTGGTCACTGGTCACTGGTCACTGGTCACTGGTCACAGATCACTGGTCACTAGTCACTAGTCACTGGTCACTGGTCACTGGTCACTTTTCAGGGGTCACTGGTAACTGGTCACTGGTCAGTGGTCACAGGTCACTAGTCAATGGTCACAAGTCACTGGTCACTGGTCACTGGTCACTGGTCACTGGTCAGCTGTCACTGGTCACTGGTCACTGGTCACTGGTCACTGGTCACTGGTCAATGTTCACTGTCGCTGGTCACTAGTCACTGGTCACTGGTCACAGGTCACTAGTCACTGGTCACTGGTGACTGGTCACTGGTCACTGGTCACTGGTCACAGGTCACTGGTCACTGGTCAGTAATCAGTGGTCACTGGTCACTGGTCATAGGTCACTGGTCACCTGTCACTGGTCACTGGTCACTGGTCACTGGTCACTGGTCAATGGTCACTGTCGCTGGTCACTGGGCACTGGTCACTGGTCACTGGCCACTAGTCACTGGTCACTGGTCACTGGTCAGTGGTCTCTGGTCACTGGTCACTGGTCACTGGTAACTGGTCACTGGTCAGTGGTCACAGGTCACTAGTCAATGGTCACAAGTCACTGGTCACTGGTCACTGGTCACTGGTCACTGGTCAGCTGTCACTGGTCACTGGTCACTGGTCACTGGTCACTGGTCACTGGTCACTGGTCAATGTTCACTGTCGCTGGTCACTAGTCACTGGTCACTGGTCACAGGTCACTGGTCACTAGTCACTGGTCACTGGTCACTGGTCACTTTTCAGGGGTCACTGTTCACTGGTCACTGGTCACTGGTCACTGGTCACAGGTCACTGGTCACTGGTCACTGGTCACTGGTCACTGGTCACTGGTCACTGGTCACTGGTTACTGGTCACTGGTCACTGGTCACAGGTCACTGGTCACCTGTCACTGGTCACTGGTCACTGGTCACTGGTCACAGGTCACTGGTCACTGGTCACTGGTCACTGGTCACTGGTCACTGGTCACTGGTCACTGCTCACTGGTCACAAGTCACTGGTCACTGGTCACTGGTCACTGGTCACTGGTCACAGGTCACTGGTCACCTGTCACTGGTCACTGGTCACTGGTCACAGGTCACTGGTCACTATTCACTGGTCACTGGTCACTGGTCACTTTTCAGGGGTCACTGGTCACTGGTCACTGGTCAGTGGTCACGGTTCACTATTCACTGGTCACTGGTCACTGGTCACTGGTCACTGGTCACTGGTCACTGGTCACAGGTCACTGGTCACTAGTCACTGGTCACAGGTCACTGGTCACTTTTCAGGGGTCACTGTTCACTGGTCACTGGTCACTGGTCACTGGTCACAGGTCACTGGTCACTGGTCACTGGTCACTGGTCACTGGTCACTGGTCACTGGTCACTGGTCAATGGTCACTGTCGCTGGTCACTGGTCACTGGTCACTGGTCACAGGTCACTGGTCACTGGTCAGTAATCAGTGGTCACTGGTCACTGGTCATAGGTCACTGGTCACCTGTCACTGGTCACTGGTCACTGGTCACTGGTCACTGGTCAATGGTCACTGTCGCTGGTCACTGGGCACTGGTCACGGGTCACTGGTCACTAGTCACTGGTCACTGGTCACTGGTCACTGGTCACTGGTCACTGGTCACTGGTCATATGTCACTGGTCACCTGTCACTGGTCACTGGTCACTGGACACTGGTCATTGTTCAATGGGCACTGTCGCTGGTCACTGGTCACTGGTCACAGATCACTGGTCACTAGTCACTGGTCACTGGTCACTTTTCAGGGGTCACTGGTAACTGGTCACGGGTCAGTGGTCACGATTCACAATTCACTGGTCACTGGTCACTGGTCACTGGTCATAGGTCACTGGTCACCTGTCACTGGTCACTGGTCACCTGTCACTGGTCACTGGTCACTGGTAACTGGTCACTGGTCAATGGTCACAGTCGCTGGTCACTGGTCACTGGTCACTGGTCTCTGTTCTCTAGTCACTGGTCACTGGTCACAAATCACTGGTCACTTGTCACTGGTCCGTGGACAGTGGTCACTGGTCACTGGTCACAGGTCACTAGTCACTGGTCACGGGTCACTGGTCACCGGTCACTGGTCACTGGTCACTGGTCACTGGTCACTGGTCACTGGTCACAGGTCACTGGTCACATGTCACAGGTCACTGGTCACTGGTCACTGGTCACTGGTCAATGGTCACTGTCGCTGGACGCTGGTCACTGGTCACTGGTCAATGGTCTCTAGTCACTGGTCACTGGTCACAATTCACTGGTAACTTGTCACTGGTCAGTGGTCAGTGGTCACTGGTCAATGGTCACTGGCCACAAGTCACTGGTCACTGGTCACTGGTCACTAGTCACTGGTCACTGGTCACAATTCACTGGTCACTTGTCACTGGTCAGTTGTCAGTGGTCACTGGTCACTGGTCACAGGTCACTAGTCACTGGTCACTGGTCATATGTCACTGGTCACTGGTCACTGGCCACTGGTCACTGGTCACTGGTCACTGGTCACAGGTCACTGGTCACTGGTCAGTAGTCAGTGGTCACTGGTCACTGGTCACTGGTCACTGGTCACTGGTCACAGGTCACTGGTCACTGGTCACTGGTCACAGGTCACTGGTCACTTGTCAATGGTCACAGTCGCTGGTCACTTGTCTCTGGTCACGGGTCACTGGTCACTAGTCACTGGTCACTAGTCACTAGTCACTGGTCACTGGTCACTGGTCACTTTTCAGGGGTCACTGGTAACTGGTCACTGGTCAGTGGTCACAGGTCACTAGTCAATGGTCACAAGTCACTGGTCACTGGTCACTGGTCACTGGTCACTGGTCAGCTGTCACTGGTCACTGGTCACTGGTCACTGGTCACTGGTCAATGTTCACTGTCGCTGGTCACTAGTCACTGGTCACTGGTCACAGGTCACTAGTCACTGGTCACTCGTGACTGGTCACTGGTCACTGGTCACTGGTCACAGGTCACTGGTCACTGGTCAGTAATCAGTGGTCACTGGTCACTGGTCATAGGTCACTGGTCACCTGTCACTGGTCACTGGTCAATGGTCACTGTCGCTGGTCACTGGTCACTGGTCACTGGTCACTGGTCACTGGTCACAGGTCACTGGTCACGGGTCACTGGTCACTAGTCACTGGTCACTGGTCACTGGTCACTGGTCACTGGTCACTGGTCATAGGTCACTGGTCACCTGTCACTGGTCACTGGTCACTGGTCACTGGTCATTGTTCAATGGTCACTGTCGCTGGTCACTGGTCACTGGTCACTGGTCACTGGTCACAGATCACTGGTCACTAGTCACTAGTCACTGGTCACTGGTCACTGGTCACTTTTCAGGGGTCACTGGTAACTGGTCACTGGTCAGTGGTCACAGGTCACTAGTCAATGGTCACAAGTCACTGGTCACTGGTCACTGGTCACTGGTCACTGGTCAGCTGTCACTGGTCACTGGTCACTGGTCACTGGTCACTGGTCACTGGTCAATGTTCACTGTCGCTGGTCACTAGTCACTGGTCACTGGTCACAGGTCACTAGTCACTGGTCACTGGTGACTGGTCACTGGTCACTGGTCACTGGTCACAGGTCACTGGTCACTGGTCAGTAATCAGTGGTCACTGGTCACTGGTCATAGGTCACTGGTCACCTGTCACTGGTCACTGGTCACTGGTCACTGGTCACTGGTCAATGGTCACTGTCGCTGGTCACTGGGCACTGGTCACTGGTCACTGGCCACTAGTCACTGGTCACTGGTCACTGGTCAGTGGTCTCTGGTCACTGGTCACTGGTCACTGGTAACTGGTCACTGGTCAGTGGTCACAGGTCACTAGTCAATGGTCACAAGTCACTGGTCACTGGTCACTGGTCACTGGTCACTGGTCAGCTGTCACTGGTCACTGGTCACTGGTCACTGGTCACTGGTCACTGGTCAATGTTCACTGTCGCTGGTCACTAGTCACTGGTCACTGGTCACAGGTCACTGGTCACTAGTCACTGGTCACAGGTCACTGGTCACTTTTCAGGGGTCACTGTTCACTGGTCACTGGTCACTGGTCACTGGTCACAGGTCACTGGTCACTGGTCACTGGTCACTGGTCACTGGTCACTGGTCACTGGTCACTGGTCACTGGTCACTGGTCACTGGTCACAGGTCACTGGTCACCTGTCACTGGTCACTGGTCACTGGTCACTGGTCACAGGTCACTGGTCACTGGTCACTGGTCACTGGTCACTGGTCACTGGTCACTGGTCACTGGTCACTGGTCACTGGTCACAGGTCACTGGTCACCTGTCACTGGTCACTGGTCACTGGTCACAGGTCACTGGTCACTATTCACTGGTCACTGGTCACTGGTCACTTTTCAGGGGTCACTGGTCACTGGTCACTGGTCAGTGGTCACGGTTCACTATTCACTGGTCACTGGTCACTGGTCACTGGTCACTGGTCACTGGTCACTGGTCACAGGTCACTGGTCACTAGTCACTGGTCACAGGTCACTGGTCACTTTTCAGGGGTCACTGTTCACTGGTCACTGGTCACTGGTCACTGGTCACAGGTCACTGGTCACTGGTCACTGGTCACTGGTCACTGGTCACTGGTCACTGGTCAATGGTCACTGTCGCTGGTCACTGGTCACTGGTCACTGGTCACAGGTCACTGGTCACTGGTCAGTAATCAGTGGTCACTGGTCACTGGTCATAGGTCACTGGTCACCTGTCACTGGTCACTGGTCACTGGTCACTGGTCACTGGTCAATGGTCACTGTCGCTGGTCACTGGGCACTGGTCACTGGTCACTGGCCACTAGTCACTGGTCACTGGTCACTGGTCAGTGGTCTCTGGTCACTGGTCACGGGTCACTGGTCACTAGTCACTGGTCACTGGTCACTGGTCACTGGTCACTGGTCACTGGTCACTGGTCATATGTCACTGGTCACCTGTCACTGGTCACTGGTCACTGGACACTGGTCATTGTTCAATGGGCACTGTCGCTGGTCACTGGTCACTGGTCACAGATCACTGGTCACTAGTCACTGGTCACTGGTCACTTTTCAGGGGTCACTGGTAACTGGTCACGGGTCAGTGGTCACGATTCACAATTCACTGGTCACTGGTCACTGGTCACTGGTCATAGGTCACTGGTCACCTGTCACCGGTCACTGGTCACTGGTCACTGGTCACTGGTCACTGGTCATTGGTCAAAGGTCACTGTCGCTGGTCACTGGCCACTGGTCACTGGTCAATGGTCTCTAGTCACTGGTCACTGGTCACAAGTCACTGGTCACTGGTCACTGGTCACCTGTCACTGGTCACTGGTCACTGGTAACTGGTCAATGGTCACAGTCGCTGGTCACTGGTCACTGGTCACTGGTCTCTGTTCTCTAGTCACTGGTCACTGGTCACAAATCACTGGTCACTTGTCACTGGTCCGTGGACAGTGGTCACTGGTCACTGGTCACAGGTCACTAGTCACTGGTCACGGGTCACTGGTCACCGGTCACTGGTCACTGGTCACTGGTCACTGGTCACTGGTCACTGGTCACAGGTCACTGGTCACATGTCACAGGTCACTGGTCACTGGTCACTGGTCACTGGTCAATGGTCACTGTCGCTGTACGCTGGTCACTGGTCACTGGTCAATGGTCTCTAGTCACTGGTCACTGGTCACAATTCACTGGTAACTTGTCACTGGTCAGTGGTCAGTGGTCACTGGTCAATGGTCACTGGCCACAAGTCACTGGTCACTGGTCACTGGTCACTAGTCACTGGTCACTGGTCACAATTCACTGGTCACTTGTCACTGGTCAGTTGTCAGTGGTCACTGGTCACTGGTCACAGGTCACTAGTCACTGGTCACTGGTCATATGTCACTGGTCACTGGTCACTGGCCACTGGTCACTGGTCACTGGTCACTGGTCACAGGTCACTGGTCACTGGTCAGTAGTCAGTGGTCACTGGTCACTGGTCACTGGTCACTGGTCACTGGTCACAGGTCACTGGTCACTGGTCACTGGTCACAGGTCACTGGTCACTTGTCAATGGTCACAGTCGCTGGTCACTTGTCTCTGGTCACGGGTCACTGGTCACTAGTCACTGGTCACTAGTCACTAGTCACTGGTCACTGGTCACTGGTCACTTTTCAGGGGTCACTGGTAACTGGTCACTGGTCAGTGGTCACAGGTCACTAGTCAATGGTCACAAGTCACTGGTCACTGGTCACTGGTCACTGGTCACTGGTCAGCTGTCACTGGTCACTGGTCACTGGTCACTGGTCACTGGTCAATGTTCACTGTCGCTGGTCACTAGTCACTGGTCACTGGTCACAGGTCACTAGTCACTGGTCACTGGTGACTGGTCACTGGTCACTGGTCACTGGTCACAGGTCACTGGTCACTGGTCAGTAATCAGTGGTCACTGGTCACTGGTCATAGGTCACTGGTCACCTGTCACTGGTCACTGGTCACTGGTCACTGGTCACTGGTCAATGGTCACTGTCGCTGGTCACTGGTCACTGGTCACTGGTCACTGGCCACTAGTCACTGGTCACTGGTCACTGGTCAGTGGTCTCTGGTCACTGGTCACGGGTCACTGGTCACTAGTCACTGGTCACTGGTCACTGGTCACTGGTCACTGGTCACTGGTCATATGTCACTGGTCATATGTCACTGGTCACCTGTCACTGGTCACTGGTCACTGGACACTGGTCATTTTTCAATGGGCACTGTCGCTGGTCACTGGTCACTGGTCACTGGTCACTGGTCACAGATCACTGGTCACTAGTCACTGGTCACTGGTCACTTTTCAGGGGTCACTGGTAACTGGTCACGGGTCAGTGGTCACGATTCACAATTCACTGGTCACTGGTCACTGGTCACTGGTCATAGGTCACTGGTCACCTGTCACCGGTCACTGGTCACTGGTCACTGGTCACTGGTCATTGGTCAATGGTCACTGTCTCTGGTCACTGGTCTCTGGTCACTGGTCAATGGTCTCTAGTCACTGGTCACTGGTCACAAGTCACTGGTCACTGGTCACTGGTCACCTGTCACTGGTCACTGGTCACTGGTAACTGGTCACTGGTCAATGGTCACAGTCGCTGGTCACTGGTCACTGGTCACTGGTCTCTGTTCTCTAGTCACTGGTCACTGGTCACAAATCACTGGTCACTTGTCACTGGTCCGTGGACAGTGGTCACTGGTCACTGGTCACAGGTCACTAGTCACTGGTCACGGGTCACTGGTCACCGGTCACTGGTCACTGGTCACTGGTCACTGGTCACTGGTCACTGGTCACAGGTCACTGGTCACATGTCACAGGTCACTGGTCACTGGTCACTGGTCACTGGTCAATGGTCACTGTCGCTGGACGCTGGTCACTGGTCACTGGTCAATGGTCTCTAGTCACTGGTCACTGGTCACTGGTCACAGGTCACTGGTCACTGGTCACTGGTCATAGGTCACTCGTCACCTGTCACTGGTCACTGGTCACTGGTCACTGGTCACTGGTCAGTGGTCTCTGGTCACTGGTCACGGGTCACTGGTCACTAGTCACTGGTCACTGGTCACTGGTCACTGGTCACTGGTCACTGGTCATAGGTCACTGGTCACTGGTCACTGGTCACTGGTCACTGGTCATAGGTCACTGGTCACCTGTCACTGGTCACTGGTCACTGGTCACTGGTCATTGTTCAATGGTCACTGTCGCTGGTCACTGGTCACTGGTCACTGGTCACTGGTCACAGATCACTGGTCACTAGTCACTGGTCACTGGTCACTTTTCAGGGGACACTGGTAACTGGTCACTGGTCAGTGGTCACGATTCACAATTCACTGGTCACTGGTCACTGGTCACTGGTCATAGGTCACTGGTCACCTGTCACTGGTCACTGGTCACTGGTCACTGGTCACTGGTCATTGGTCAATGGTCACTGTCGCTGGTCACTGGTCACTGGTCACTGGTCAATGGTCTCTAGTCACTGGTCACTGGTCACAAGTCACTGGTCACTGGTCACTGGTCACTGGTCACTGGTCACTGGTCACAGGTCACTAGTCACTGGTCACGGGTCACTGGTCACTGGTCACTGGTCATATGTCACTGGTCATATGTCACTGGTCACCTGTCACTGGTCACTGGTCACTGGACACTGGTCATTTTTCAATGGGCACTGTCGCTGGTCACTGGTCACTGGTCACTGGTCACAGGTCACAGATCACTGGTCACTAGTCACTGGTCACTGGTCACTTTTCAGGGGTCACTGGTAACTGGTCACGGGTCAGTGGTCACGATTCACAATTCACTGGTCACTGGTCACTGGTCACTGGTCATAGGTCACTGGTCACCTGTCACCGGTCACTGGTCACTGGTCACTGGTCACTGGTCATTGGTCAATGGTCACTGTCGCTGGTCACTGGTCTCTGGTCACTGGTCAATGGTCTCTAGTCACTGGTCACTGGTCACAAGTCACTGGTCACTGGTCACTGGTCACCTGTCACTGGTCACTGGTCACTGGTAACTGGTCACTGGTCAATGGTCACAGTCGCTGGTCACTGGTCACTGGTCACTGGTCTCTGTTCTCTAGTCACTGGTCACTGGTCACAAATCACTGGTCACTTGTCACTGGTCCGTGGACAGTGGTCACTGGTCACTGGTCACAGGTCACTAGTCACTGGTCACGGGTCACTGGTCACCGGTCACTGGTCACTGGTCACTGGTCACTGGTCACTGGTCACTGGTCACAGGTCACTGGTCACATGTCACAGGTCACTGGTCACTGGTCACTGGTCACTGGTCAATGGTCACTGTCGCTGGACGCTGGTCACTGGTCACTGGTCAATGGTCTCTAGTCACTGGTCACTGGTCACTGGTCACAGGTCACTGGTCACTGGTCACTGGTCATAGGTCACTCGTCACCTGTCACTGGTCACTGGTCACTGGTCACTGGTCACTGGTCAGTGGTCTCTGGTCACTGGTCACGGGTCACTGGTCACTAGTCACTGGTCACTGGTCACTGGTCACTGGTCACTGGTCACTGGTCATAGGTCACTGGTCACTGGTCACTGGTCACTGGTCACTGGTCATAGGTCACTGGTCACCTGTCACTGGTCACTGGTCACTGGTCACTGGTCATTGTTCAATGGTCACTGTCGCTGGTCACTGGTCACTGGTCACTGGTCACTGGTCACAGATCACTGGTCACTAGTCACTGGTCACTGGTCACTTTTCAGGGGACACTGGTAACTGGTCACTGGTCAGTGGTCACGATTCACAATTCACTGGTCACTGGTCACTGGTCACTGGTCATAGGTCACTGGTCACCTGTCACTGGTCACTGGTCACTGGTCACTGGTCACTGGTCATTGGTCAATGGTCACTGTCGCTGGTCACTGGTCACTGGTCACTGGTCAATGGTCTCTAGTCACTGGTCACTGGTCACAAGTCACTGGTCACTGGTCACTGGTCACTGGTCACTGGTCACTGGTCACAGGTCACTAGTCACTGGTCACGGGTCACTGGTCACTGGTCACTGGTAACTGGTCACTGGACACTGGTCACTGGTCACAGGTCACTGATCACTGGTCAGTAGTCAGTGGTCACTGGTCACTGGTCACTGGTCACTGGCCACAAGTCACTGGTCACTGGTCACAGGTCACTGGTCACTGGTCACGGGTCACTGGTCACTAGTCACTGGTCAATGGTCACAGGTCACCGGTCACTAGTCACTAGTCACTGGTCACTGGTCACTGGTCACTTTTCAGGGGTCACTGGTAACTGGTCACTGGTCAGTGGTCACAGGTCACTAGTCACTTGTCACAAGTCACTGGTCACTGGTCACTGGTCACTGGTCACTGGTCACTGGTCACTGGTCACTGGTCACTGGTCACAGGTCACTGGTCAGCTGTCACTGGTCACTGGTCACTGGTCACTGGTCACTGGTCACTGGTCAATGTTCACTGTCGCTGGTCACTAGTCACTGGTCACTGGTCACAGGTCACTAGTCACTGGTCACTGGTCACTGGTCACTGGTCACTGGTCACTGGTCACTGGTCACTGGTCAGTAATCAGTGGTCACTGGTCACTGGTCATAGGTCACTGGTCACCTGTCACTGGTCACTGGTCACTGGTCACTGGTCAATGGTCACTGTCGCTGGTCACTGGTCACTGGTCACTGGTCACTGGCCACTAGTCACTGGTCACTGGTCACTGGTCAGTGGTCTCTGGTCACTGGTCACGGGTCACTGGTCACTAGTCACTGGTCACTGGTCACTGGTCACTGGTCACTGGTCATAGGTCACTGGTCACCTGTCACTGGTCACTGGTCACTGGTCACTGGTCACTGGTCATTGTTCAATGGTCACTGTCGCTGGTCACTGGTCACTGGTCACTGGTCACAGATCACCGGTCACTAGTCACTGGTCACTGGTCACTTTTCAGGGGTTACTGGTAACTGGTCACTGGTCAGTGGTCACGATTCACAATTCACTGGTCACTGGTCACTGGTCACTGGTCATAGGTCACTGGTCACCTGTCACTGGTCACTGGTCACAAGTCACTGGTCACTGGTCACTGGTCACTGGTCACTGGTCACTGGTCACTGGTCACAGGTCACTAGTCACTGGTCACGGGTCACTGGTCACTGGTCACTGGTAACTGGTCACTGGTCACTGGTCACTGGTCACAGGTCACTGGTCACTGGTCAGTAGTCAGTGGTCACTGGTCACTGGTCACTGGTCACTGGTCACAGGTCACTAATCACTGGTCACTGGTCACTGGTCACTGGTCACTGGTCACTGGTCACAGGTCACTGGTCACTGGTCAGTAATCAGTGGTCACTGGTCACTGGTCATAGGTCACTGGTCACCTGTCACTGGTCACTGGTCACTGGTCACATTTCAGGGGTCACTGGTAACTGGTCACTGGTCAGTGGTCACAGGTCACTAGTCACTGGTCACAAGTCACTGGTCACTGGTCACTGGTCACTGGTCACTGGTCACTGGTCACTGGTCACTGGTCACTGGTCACAGGTCACTGGTCAGCTGTCACTGGTCACTGGTCACTGGTCACTGGTCACTGGTCACTGGTCAATGTTCACTGTCGCTGGTCATTAGTCACTGGTCACTGGTCACAGGTCACTAATCACTGGTCACTGGTCACTGGTCACTGGTCACTGGTCACTGGTCACTGGTCACTGGTCACTGGTCACTGGTCACAGGTCACTGGTCACTGGTCAGTAGTCAGTGGTCACTGGTCACTGGACACTGGTCACTGGCCACTAGTCACTGGTCACTGGTCACAAGTCACTGGTCACGGGCCACTGGTCACTAGTCACAGATCACTGGTCAGTAGTCAGTGGTCACTGGACACTGCTCACTGGTCACTGGTCACTGGTCACAGGTCACTGGTCACTAGTCACTGGTCACTGGTCACTGGTCACTGGTCACTGGTCACTGGTCATAGGTCACTGGTCACCTGTCACTGGTCACTGGTCACTGGTCACTGGTCATTGTTCAATGGTCACTGTCGCTGGTCACTGGTCACTGGTCACTGGTCACTGGTCACTGGTCACTGGTCACAGATCACTGGTCACTAGTCACTAGTCACTGGTCACTGGTCACTGGTCACTTTTCAGGGGTCACTGGTAACTGGTCACTGGTCAGGGGTCACAGGTCACTAGTCACTGGTCACAAGTCACTGGTCACTGGTCACTGGTCACTGGTCACTGGTCACTGGTCACTGGTCATTGGTCACAGGTCACTGGTCAGCTGTCACTGGTCACTGGTCACTGGTCACTGGTCACTGGTCACTGGTCAATGTTCGCTGTCGCTGGTCACTAGTCACTGGTCACTGGTCACAGGTCACTAATCACTGGTCACTGGTCACTGGTCACTGGTCACTGGTCACTGGTCACTGGTCACTGGTCACAGGTCACTGGTCACTGGTCAGTAATCAGTGGTCACTGGTCACTGGTCATAGGTCACTGGTCACCTGTGACTGGTCACTGGTCACTGGTCACTGGTCACTGGTCAATGGTCACTGTCGCTGGTCACTGGTCACTGGTCACTGGTCACTGGCCACTAGTCACTGGTCACTGGTCACTGGTCACTGGTCACTGGTCATAGGTCACTGGTCACTGGTCACTGGTCACTGGTCACTGGTCATAGGTCACTGGTCACCTGTCACTGGTCACTGGTCACTGGTCACTGGTCATTGTTCAATGGTCACTGTCGCTGGTCACTGGTCACTGGTCACTGGTCACTGGTCACAGATCACTGGTCACTAGTCACTGGTCACTGGTCACTTTTCAGGGGTCACTGGTAACTGGTCACTGGTCAGTGGTCACGATTCACAATTCACTGGTCACTGGTCACTGGTCACTGGTCATAGGTCACTGGTCACCTGTCACTGGTCACTGGTCACTGGTCACTGGTCACTGGTCATTGGTCAATGGTCACTGTCGCTGGTCACTGGTCACTGGTCACTGGTCAATGGTCTCTAGTCACTGGTCACTGGTCACAAGTCACTGGACACAGTCGCTGGTCACTTGTCTCTGGTCACGGGTCACTGGTCACTAGTCACTGGTCACTAGTCACTAGTCACTGGTCACTGGTCACTGGTCACTTTTCAGGGGTCACTGGTAACTGGTCACTGGTCAGTGGTCACAGGTCACTAGTCAATGGTCACAAGTCACTGGTCACTGGTCACTGGTCACTGGTCACTGGTCAGCTGTCACTGGTCACTGGTCACTGGTCACTGGTCACTGGTCACTGGTCAATGTTCACTGTCGCTGGTCACTAGTCACTGGTCACTGGTCACAGGTCACTAGTCACTGGTCACTGGTGACTGGTCACTGGTCACTGGTCACTGGTCACTGGTCAGTAATCAGTGGTCACTGGTCACTGGTCATAGGTCACTGGTCACCTGTCACTGGTCACTGGTCACTGGTCACTGGTCACTGGTCAATGGTCACTGTCGCTGGTCACTGGTCACTGGTCACTGGTCACTGGCCACTAGTCACTGGTCACTGGTCACTGGTCAGTGGTCTCTGGTCACTGGTCACGGGTCACTGGTCACTAGTCACTGGTCACTGGTCACTGGTCACTGGTCACTGGTCACTGGTCACTGGTCATATGTCACTGGTCATATGTCACTGGTCACCTGTCACTGGTCACTGGTCACTGGACACTGGTCATTGTTCAATGGGCACTGTCGCTGGTCACTGGTCACTGGTCACTGGTCACTGGTCACAGATCACTGGTCACTAGTCACTGGTCACTGGTCACTTTTCAGGGGTCACTGGTAACTTGTCACGGGTCAGTGGTCACGATTCACAATTCACTGGTCACTGGTCACTGGTCACTGGTCATAGGTCACTGGTCACCTGTCACCGGTCACTGGTCACTGGTCACTGGTCACTGGTCATTGGTCAATGGTCACTGTCGCTGGTCACTGGTCTCTGGTCACTGGTCAATGGTCTCTAGTCACTGGTCACTGGTCACAAGTCACTGGTCACTGGTCACTGGTCACCTGTCACTGGTCACTGGTCACTGGTAACTGGTCACTGGTCAATGGTCACAGTCGCTGGTCACTGGTCACTGGTCACTGGTCTCTGTTCTCTAGTCACTGGTCACTGGTCACAAATCACTGGTCACTTGTCACTGGTCCGTGGACAGTGGTCACTGGTCACTGGTCACAGGTCACTAGTCACTGGTCACGGGTCACTGGTCACCGGTCACTGGTCACTGGTCACTGGTCACTGGTCACTGGTCACTGGTCACAGGTCACTGGTCACATGTCACAGGTCACTGGTCACTGGTCACTGGTCACTGGTCAATGGTCACTGTCGCTGGACGCTGGTCACTGGTCACTGGTCAATGGTCTCTAGTCACTGGTCACTGGTCACAATTCACTGGTAACTTGACACTGGTCAGTGGTCAGTGGTCACTGGTCAATGGTCACTGGCCACAAGTCACTGGTCACTGGTCACTGGTCACTAGTCACTGGTCACTGATCACAATTCACTGGTCACTTGTCACTGGTCAGTTGTCAGTGGTCACTGGTCACTGGTTACAGGTCACTAGTCACTGGTCACTGGTCATATGTCACTGGTCACTGGTCACTGGCCACTGGTCACTGGTCACTGGTCACAGGTCACTGGTCACTGGTCAGTAGTCAGTGGTCACTGGTCACTGGTCACTGGTCACTGGTCACTGGTCACAGGTCACTGGTCACTGGTCACTGGTCACAGGTCACTCGTCACTTGTCAATGGTCACAGTCGCTGGTCACTTGTCTCTGGTCACGGGTCACTGGTCACTAGTCACTGGTCACTGGTCACTGGTCACTGGTCACTGGTCACAGGTCACTGGTTACCTGTCACTGGTCACTGGTCACTGGTCAATGGTCACTGTCGCTGGTCACTGGTCACATGTTACTGGTCACTGGTCACTTGTCTCTAGTCACTGGTCACTGGTCACAATTCACTGGTCACTTGTCACTTGTCAGTGGTCAGTGGTCACTGGTCACTGGTCACAGGTCACTAGTCACTTGTCACAGGTCACAAGTCACTGGTCACTGGTCACTGGTCACTGGTCACTGGTCACTGGTCACTGGTCACTGTTCACAGGTCACTGGTCACTGGTCAGTAGTCAGTGGTCACTGGTCACTGGTCACTGGTCACTAGCCACTAGTCACTGGTCACTGGTCACAAGTCACTTGTCACGGGCCACTGGTCACTAGTCACAGATAACTGGTCAGTAGTCAGTGGTCACTGGACACTGCTCACTGGTCACTGGTCACTGGTCACAGGTCACTGGTCACTAGTCACTGGTCACTGGTCACTGGTCACTGGTCATAGGTCACTGGTCACCTGTCACTGGTCACTGGTCACTGGTCACTGGTCATTGTTCAATGGTCACTGTCGCTGGTCACTGGTCACTGGTCACTGGTCACTGGTCACTGGTCACTGGTCACAGATCACTGGTCACTAGTCACTAGTCACTGGTCACTGGTCACTGGTCACTTTTCAGGGGTCACTGGTAACTGGTCACTGGTCAGTGGTCACAGGTCACTAGTCACTGGTCACAAGTCACTGGTCACTGGTCACTGGTCACTGGTCACTGGTCACTGGTCACTGGTCACTGGTCACAGGTCACTGGTCAGCTGTCACTGGTCACTGGTCACTGGTCACTGGTCACTGGTCACTGGTCAATGTTCACTGTCGCTGGTCACTACTCACTGGTCACTGGTCACAGGTCACTAATCACTGGTCACTGGTCACTGGTCACTGGTCACTGGTCACTGGTCACTGGTCACAGGTCACTGGTCACTGGTCAGTAATCAGTGGTCACTGGTCACTGGTCATAGGTCACTGGTCACCTGTCACTGGTCACTGGTCACTGGTCACTGGTCACTGGTCAATGGTCACTGTCGCTGGTCACTGGTCACTGGTCACTGGTCACTGGTCACTGGTCACTGGTCACTGGTCACTGGTCATAGGTCACTGGTCACTGGTCACTGGTCACTGGTCACTGGTCATAGGTCACAGGTCACTGGTCACTGGTCAGTAATCAGTGGTCACTGGTCACTGGTCATAGATCACTGGTCACCTGTCACTGGTCACTGGTCACTGGTCACTTTTCAGGGGTCACTGGTAACTGGTCACTGGTCAGTGGTCACAGGTCACTAGTCACTGGTCACAAGTCACTGGTCACTGGTCACTGGTCACTGGTCACTGGTCACTGGTCACTGGTCACTGGTCACTGGTCACAGGTCACTGGTCAGCTGTCACTGGTCACTGGTCACTGGTCACTGGTCAATGTTCACTGTCGCTGGTCACTAGTCACTGGTCACTGGTCACAGGTCACTAATCACTGGTCACTGGTCACTGGTCACTGGTCACTGGTCACTGGTCACTGGTCACAGGTCACTGGTCACTGGTCAGTAATCAGTGGTCACTGGTCACTGGTCATAGGTCACTCGTCACCTGTCACTGGTCACTGGTCACTGGTCACTGGTCACTGGTCAGTGGTCCCTGGTCACTGGTCACGGGTCACTGGTCACTAGTCACTGGTCACTGGTCACTGGTCACTGGTCACTGGTCACTGGTCACTGGTCATAGGTCACTGGTCACTGGTCACTGGTCAGCTGTCACTGGTCACTGGTCACTGGTCACTGGTCACTGGTCACTGGTCAATGTTCACTGTCGCTGGTCATTAGTCACTGGTCACTGGTCACAGGTCACTAATCACTGGTCACTGGTCACTGGTCACTGGTCACTGGTCACTGGTCACTGGTCACTGGTCACTGGTCACTGGTCACTGGTCACAGGTCACTGGTCACTGGTCAGTAGTCAGTGGTCACTGGTCACTGGACACTGGTCACTGGCCACTAGTCACTGGTCACTGGTCACAAGTCACTGGTCACGGGCCACTGGTCACTAGTCACAGATCACTGGTCAGTAGTCAGTGGTCACTGGACACTGCTCACTGGTCACTGGTCACTGGTCACAGGTCACTGGTCACTAGTCACTGGTCACTGGTCACTGGTCACTGGTCACTGGTCACTGGTCATAGGTCACTGGTCACCTGTCACTGGTCACTGGTCACTGGTCACTGGTCATTGTTCAATGGTCACTGTCGCTGGTCACTGGTCACTGGTCACTGGTCACTGGTCACTGGTCACAGATCACTGGTCACTAGTCACTAGTCACTGGTCACTGGTCACTGGTCACTTTTCAGGGGTCACTGGTAACTGGTCACTGGTCAGTGGTCACAGGTCACTAGTCACTGGTCACAAGTCACTGGTCACTGGTCACTGGTCACTGGTCACTGGTCACTGGTCACTGGTCACTGGTCACAGGTCACTGGTCAGCTGTCACTGGTCACTGGTCACTGGTCACTGGTCACTGGTCACTGGTCAATGTTCACTGTCGCTGGTCACTAGTCACTGGTCACTGGTCACAGGTCACTAATCACTGGTCACTGGTCACTGGTCACTGGTCACTGGTCACTGGTCACTGGTCACTGGTCACAGGTCACTGGTCACTGGTCAGTAATCAGTGGTCACTGGTCACTGGTCATAGGTCACTGGTCACCTGTGACTGGTCACTGGTCACTGGTCACTGGTCACTGGTCAATGGTCACTGTCGCTGGTCACTGGTCACTGGTCACTGGTCACTGGCCACTAGTCACTGGTCACTGGTCACTGGTCACTGGTCACTGGTCATAGGTCACTGGTCACTGGTCACTGGTCACTGGTCACTGGTCATAGGTCACTGGTCACCTGTCACTGGTCACTGGTCACTGGTCACTGGTCATTGTTCAATGGTCACTGTCGCTGGTCACTGGTCACTGGTCACTGGTCACTGGTCACAGATCACTGGTCACTAGTCACTGGTCACTGGTCACTTTTCAGGGGTCACTGGTAACTGGTCACTGGTCAGTGGTCACGATTCACAATTCACTGGTCACTGGTCACTGGTCACTGGTCATAGGTCACTGGTCACCTGTCACTGGTCACTGGTCACTGGTCACTGGTCACTGGTCATTGGTCAATGGTCACTGTCGCTGGTCACTGGTCACTGGTCACTGGTCAATGGTCTCTAGTCACTGGTCACTGGTCACAAGTCACTGGTCACAGTCGCTGGTCACTTGTCTCTGGTCACGGGTCACTGGTCACTAGTCACTGGTCACTAGTCACTAGTCACTGGTCACTGGTCACTGGTCACTTTTCAGGGGTCACTGGTAACTGGTCACTGGTCAGTGGTCACAGGTCACTAGTCAATGGTCACAAGTCACTGGTCACTGGTCACTGGTCACTGGTCACTGGTCAGCTGTCACTGGTCACTGGTCACTGGTCACTGGTCACTGGTCACTGGTCAATGTTCACTGTCGCTGGTCACTAGTCACTGGTCACTGGTCACAGGTCACTAGTCACTGGTCACTGGTGACTGGTCACTGGTCACTGGTCACTGGTCACTGGTCAGTAATCAGTGGTCACTGGTCACTGGTCATAGGTCACTGGTCACCTGTCACTGGTCACTGGTCACTGGTCACTGGTCACTGGTCAATGGTCACTGTCGCTGGTCACTGGTCACTGGTCACTGGTCACTGGCCACTAGTCACTGGTCACTGGTCACTGGTCAGTGGTCTCTGGTCACTGGTCACGGGTCACTGGTCACTAGTCACTGGTCACTGGTCACTGGTCACTGGTCACTGGTCACTGGTCACTGGTCATATGTCACTGGTCATATATCACTGGTCACCTGTCACTGGTCAATGTTCACTGTCGCTGGTCACTAGTCACTGGTCACTGGTCACAGGTCACTAGTCACTGGTCACTGGTGACTGGTCACTGGTCACTGGTCACTGGTCACTGGTCAGTAATCAGTGGTCACTGGTCACTGGTCATAGGTCACTGGTCACCTGTCACTGGTCACTGGTCACTGGTCACTGGTCACTGGTCAATGGTCACTGTCGCTGGTCACTGGTCACTGGTCACTGGTCACTGGCCACTAGTCACTGGTCACTGGTCACTGGTCAGTGGTCTCTGGTCACTGGTCACGGGTCACTGGTCACTAGTCACTGGTCACTGGTCACTGGTCACTGGTCACTGGTCACTGGTCACTGGTCATATGTCACTGGTCATATATCACTGGTCACCTGTCACTGGTCACTGGTCACTGGACACTGGTCATTGTTCAATGGGCACTGTCGCTGGTCACTGGTCACTGGTCACTGGTCACTGGTCACAGATCACTGGTCACTAGTCACTGGTCACTGGTCACTTTTCAGGGGTCACTGGTAACTTGTCACGGGTCAGTGGTCACGATTCACAATTCACTGGTCACTGGTCACTGGTCACTGGTCATAGGTCACTGGTCACCTGTCACCGGTCACTGGTCACTGGTCACTGGTCACTGGTCATTGGTCAATGGTCACTGTCGCTGGTCACTGGTCTCTGGTCACTGGTCAATGGTCTCTAGTCACTGGTCACTGGTCACAAGTCACTGGTCACTGGTCACTGGTCACCTGTCACTGGTCACTGGTCACTGGTAACTGGTCACTGGTCAATGGTCACAGTCGCTGGTCACTGGTCACTGGTCACTGGTCTCTGTTCTCTAGTCACTGGTCACTGGTCACAAATCACTGGTCACTTGTCACTGGTCCGTGGACAGTGGTCACTGGTCACTGGTCACAGGTCACTAGTCACTGGTCACGGGTCACTGGTCACCGGTCACTGGTCACTGGTCACTGGTCACTGGTCACTGGTCACTGGTCACAGGTCACTGGTCACATGTCACAGGTCACTGGTCACTGGTCACTGGTCACTGGTCAATGGTCACTGTCGCTGGACGCTGGTCACTGGTCACTGGTCAATGGTCTCTAGTCACTGGTCACTGGTCACAATTCACTGGTAACTTGTCACTGGTCAGTGGTCAGTGGTCACTGGTCAATGGTCACTGGCCACAAGTCACTGGTCACTGGTCACTGGTCACTAGTCACTGGTCACTGATCACAATTCACTGGTCACTTGTCACTGGTCAGTTGTCAGTGGTCACTGGTCACTGGTTACAGGTCACTAGTCACTGGTCACTGGTCATATGTCACTGGTCACTGGTCACTGGCCACTGGTCACTGGTCACTGGTCACAGGTCACTGGTCACTGGTCAGTAGTCAGTGGTCACTGGTCACTGGTCACTGGTCACTGGTCACTGGTCACAGGTCACTGGTCACTGGTCACTGGTCACAGGTCACTGGTCACTTGTCAATGGTCACAGTCGCTGGTCACTTGTCTCTGGTCACGGGTCACTGGTCACTAGTCACTGGTCACTGGTCACTGGTCACTGGTCACTGGTCACAGGTCACTGGTTACCTGTCACTGGTCACTGGTCACTGGTCAATGGTCACTGTCGCTGGTCACTGGTCACATGTTACTGGTCACTGGTCACTTGTCTCTAGTCACTGGTCACTGGTCACAATTCACTGGTCACTTGTCACTTGTCAGTGGTCAGTGGTCACTGGTCACTGGTCACAGGTCACTAGTCACTTGTCACAGGTCACAAGTCACTGGTCACTGGTCACTGGTCACTGGTCACTGGTCACTGGTCACTGGTCACTGTTCACAGGTCACTGGTCACTGGTCAGTAGTCAGTGGTCACTGGTCACTGGTCACTGGTCACTAGCCACTAGTCACTGGTCACTGGTCACAAGTCACTTGTCACGGGCCACTGGTCACTAGTCACAGATCACTGGTCAGTAGTCAGTGGTCACTGGACACTGCTCACTGGTCACTGGTCACTGGTCACAGGTCACTGGTCACTAGTCACTGGTCACTGGTCACTGGTCACTGGTCATAGGTCACTGGTCACCTGTCACTGGTCACTGGTCACTGGTCACTGGTCATTGTTCAATGGTCACTGTCGCTGGTCACTGGTCACTGGTCACTGGTCACTGGTCACTGGTCACTGGTCACAGATCACTGGTCACTAGTCACTAGTCACTGGTCACTGGTCACTGGTCACTTTTCAGGGGTCACTGGTAACTGGTCACTGGTCAGTGGTCACAGGTCACTAGTCACTGGTCACAAGTCACTGGTCACTGGTCACTGGTCACTGGTCACTGGTCACTGGTCACTGGTCACAGGTCACTGGTCAGCTGTCACTGGTCACTGGTCACTGGTCACTGGTCACTGGTCACTGGTCAATGTTCACTGTCGCTGGTCACTACTCACTGGTCACTGGTCACAGGTCACTAATCACTGGTCACTGGTCACTGGTCACTGGTCACTGGTCACTGGTCACTGGTCACAGGTCACTGGTCACTGGTCAGTAATCAGTGGTCACTGGTCACTGGTCATAGGTCACTGGTCACCTGTCACTGGTCACTGGTCACTGGTCACTGGTCACTGGTCAATGGTCACTGTCGCTGGTCACTGGTCACTGGTCACTGGTCACTGGTCACTGGTCACTGGTCACTGGTCATAGGTCACTGGTCACTGGTCACTGGTCACTGGTCACTGGTCATAGGTCACAGGTCACTGGTCACTGGTCAGTAATCAGTGGTCACTGGTCACTGGTCATAGATCACTGGTCACCTGTCACTGGTCACTGGTCACTGGTCACTTTTCAGGGGTCACTGGTAACTGGTCACTGGTCAGTGGTCACAGGTCACTAGTCACTGGTCACAAGTCACTGGTCACTGGTCACTGGTCACTGGTCACTGGTCACTGGTCACTGGTCACTGGTCACTGGTCACAGGTCACTGGTCAGCTGTCACTGGTCACTGGTCACTGGTCACTGGTCAATGTTCACTGTCGCTGGTCACTAGTCACTGGTCACTGGTCACAGGTCACTAATCACTGGTCACTGGTCACTGGTCACTGGTCACTGGTCACTGGTCACTGGTCACAGGTCACTGGTCACTGGTCAGTAATCAGTGGTCACTGGTCACTGGTCATAGGTCACTCGTCACCTGTCACTGGTCACTGGTCACTGGTCACTGGTCACTGGTCAGTGGTCCCTGGTCACTGGTCACGGGTCACTGG
Source organism: Andrena bucephala (assembly GCA_947577245.1). Taxonomy (NCBI): domain Eukaryota; kingdom Metazoa; phylum Arthropoda; class Insecta; order Hymenoptera; family Andrenidae; genus Andrena; species Andrena bucephala. Next base: position 26,102,562 of record OX387716.1, on the reverse strand, counting down.
TCACTAGTCACTGGTCACTGGTCACTGGTCACTGGTCACTGGTCACTGGTCACTGGTCATAGGTCACTGGTCACTGGTCACTGGTCACTGGTCACTGGTCATAGGTCACTGGTCACCTGTCACTGGTCACTGGTCACTGGTCACTGGTCATTGTTCAATGGTCACTGTCGCTGGTCACTGGTCACTGGTCACTGGTCACTGGTCACAGATCACTGGTCACTAGTCACTGGTCACTGGTCACTTTTCAGGGGTCACTGGTAACTGGTCACTGGTCAGTGGTCACGATTCACAATTCACTGGTCACTGGTCACTGGTCACTGGTCATAGGTCACTGGTCACCTGTCACTGGTCACTGGTCACTGGTCACTGGTCACTGGTCATTGGTCAATGGTCACTGTCGCTGGTCACTGGTCACTGGTCACTGGTCAATGGTCTCTAGTCACTGGTCACTGGTCACAAGTCACTGGTCACTGGTCACTGGTCACTGGTCACTGGTCACTGGTCACTGGTCACAGGTCACTAGTCACTGGTCACGGGTCACTGGTCACTGGTCACTGGTAACTGGTCACTGGTCACTGGTCACTGGTCACAGGTCACTGGTCACTGGTCAGTAGTCAGTGGTCACTGGTCACTGGTCACTGGTCACTGGTCACAGGTCACTAATCACTGGTCACTGGTCACTGGTCACTGGTCACTGGTAACTGGTCACTGGTCACTGGTCACTGGTCACAGGTCACTGGTCACTGGTCAGTAGTCAGTGGTCACTGGTCACTGGTCACTGGTCACTGGTCACAGGTCACTAATCACTGGTCACTGGTCACTGGTCACTGGTCACTGGTCACTGGTCACTGGTCACAGGTCACTGGTCACTGGTCAGTAATCAGTGGTCACTGGTCACTGGTCATAGGTCACTGGTCACCTGTCACTGGTCACTGGTCACTGGTCACTGGTCACTGGTCAATGGTCACTGTCGCTGGTCACTGGTCACTGGTCACTGGTCACTGGCCACTAGTCACTGGTCACTGGTCACTGGTCAGTGGTCTCTGGTCACTGGTCACGGGTCACTGGTCACTAGTCACTGGTCACTGGTCACTGTTCACTGGTCACTGGTCACTGGTCACTGGTCATAGGTCACTGGTCACTGGTCACTTGTCACTGGTCACTGGTCATAGGTCACTGGTCACCTGTCACTGGTCACTGGTCACTGGTCACTGGTCATTGTTCAATGCTCACTGTCGCTGGTCACTGGTCACTGGTCACTGGTCACTGGTCACAGATCACTGGTCACTAGTCACTGGTCACTGGTCACTTTTCAGGGGTCACTGGTAACTGGTCACTGGTCAGTGGTCACGATTCACAATTCACTGGTCACTGGTCACTGGTCACTGGTCATAGGTCACTGGTCACCTGTCACTGGTCACTGGTCACTGGTCACTGGTCACTGGTCATTGGTCAATGGTCACTGTCGCTGGTCACTGGTCACTGGTCACTGGTCAATGGTCTCTAGTCACTGGTCACTGGTCACAAGTCACTGGTCACTGGTCACTGGTCACTGGTCACTGGTCACTGGTCACTGGTCACAGGTCACTAGTCACTGGTCACGGGTCACTGGTCACTGGTCACTGGTAACTGGTCACTGGTCACTGGTCACTGGTCACAGGTCACTGGTCACTGGTCAGTAGTCAGTGGTCACTGGTCACTGGTCACTGGTCACTGGCCACAAGTCACTGGTCACTGGTCACAGGTCACTGGTCACTGGTCACGGGTCACTGGTCACTAGTCACTGGTCAATGGTCACAGGTCACCGGTCACTAGTCACTAGTCACTGGTCACTGGTCACTGGTCACATTTCAGGGGTCACTGGTAACTGGTCACTGGTCAGTGGTCACAGGTCACTAGTCACTGGTCACAAGTCACTGGTCACTGGTCACTGGTCACTGGTCACTGGTCACTGGTCACTGGTCACTGGTCACTGGTCACAGGTCACTGGTCAGCTGTCACTGGTCACTGGTCACTGGTCACTGGTCACTGGTCACTGGTCAATGTTCACTGTCGCTGGTCACTAGTCACTGGTCACTGGTCACAGGTCACTAGTCACTGGTCACTGGTCACTGGTCACTGGTCACTGGTCACTGGTCACTGGTCAGTAATCAGTGGTCACTGGTCACTGGTCATAGGTCACTGGTCACCTGTCACTGGTCACTGGTCACTGGTCACTGGTCACTGGTCAATTGTCACTGTCGCTGGTCACTGGTCACTGGTCACTGGTCACTGGCCACTAGTCACTGGTCACTGGTCACTGGTCAGTGGTCTCTGGTCACTGGTCACGGGTCACTGGTCACTAGTCACTGGTCACTGGTCACTGGTCACTGGTCACTGGTCACTGGTCACTGGTCATAGGTCACTGGTCACCTGTCACTGGTCACTGGTCACTGGTCACTGGTCACTGGTCATTGTTCAATGGTCACTGTCGCTGGTCACTGGTCACTGGTCACTGGTCACAGATCACTGGTCACTAGTCACTGGTCACTGGTCACTTTTCAGGGGTCACTGGTAACTGGTCACTGGTCAGTGGTCACGATTCACAATTCACTGGTCACTGGTCACTGGTCACTGGTCATAGGTCACTGGTCACCTGTCACTGGTCACTGGTCACAAGTCACTGGTCACTGGTCACAGGTCACTAATCACTGGTCACTGGTCACTGGTCACTGGTCACTGGTCACTGGTCACTGGTCACAGGTCACTGGTCACTGGTCAGTAATCAGTGGTCACTGGTCACTGGTCATAGGTCACTGGTCACCTGTCACTGGTCACTGGTCACTGGTCACTTTTCAGGGGTCACTGGTAACTGGTCACTGGTCAGTGGTCACAGGTCACTAGTCACTGGTCACAAGTCACTGGTCACTGGTCACTGGTCACTGGTCACTGGTCACAGGTCACTGGTCAGTAGTCAGTGGTCACTGGTCACTGGTCACTGGTCACTGGCCACAAGTCACTGGTCACTGGTCACAGGTCACTGGTCACTGGTCACGGGTCACTGGTCACTAGTCACTGGTCAATGGTCACAGGTCACCGGTCACTAGTCACTAGTCACTGGTCACTGGTCACTGGTCACTTTTCAGGGGTCACTGGTAACTGGTCACTGGTCAGTGGTCACAGGTCACTAGTCACTGGTCACAAGTCACTGGTCACTGGTCACTGGTCACTGGTCACTGGTCACTGGTCACAGGTCACTGGTCAGCTGTCACTGGTCACTGGTCACTGGTCACTGGTCACTGGTCACTGGTCAATGTTCACTGTCGCTGGTCACTAGTCACTGGTCACTGGTCACAGGTCACTAGTCACTGGTCACTGGTCACTGGTCACTGGTCACTGGTCACTGGTCACTGGTCACAGGTCACTGGTCACTGGTCAGTAATCAGTGGTCACTGGTCACTGGTCATAGGTCACTGGTCACCTGTCACTGGTCACTGGTCACTGGTCACTGGTCACTGGTCAATGGTCACTGTCGCTGGTCACTGGTCACTGGTCACTGGTCACTGGCCACTAGTCACTGGTCACTGGTCACTGGTCAGTGGTCTCTGGTCACTGGTCACGGGTCACTGGTCACTAGTCACTGGTCACTCGTCACTGGTCACTGGTCACTGGTCACTGGTCACTGGTCATAGGTCACTGGTCACCTGTCACTGGTCACTGGTCACTGGGCACTGGTCACTGGTCATTGTTCAATGGTCACTGTCGCTGGTCACTGGTCACTGGTCACTGGTCACTGGTCACAGATCACTGGTCACTAGTCACTGGTCACTGGTCACTTTTCAGGGGTCACTGGTAACTGGTCACGGGTCAGTGGTCACGATTCACAATTCACTGGTCACTGGTCACTGGTCACTGGTCATAGGTCACTGGTCACCTGTCACCGGTCACTGGTCACTGGTCACTGGTCACTGGTCATTGGTCAATGGTCACTGTCGCTGGTCACTGGTCTCTGGTCACTGGTCAATGGTCTCTAGTCACTGGTCACTGGTCACAAGTCACTGGTCACTGGTCACTGGTCACCTGTCACTGGTCACTGGTCACTGGTAACTGGTCACTGGTCAATGGTCACAGTCGCTGGTCACTGGTCACTGGTCACTGGTCACTTGTCACTGGTCCGTGGACAGTGGTCACTGGTCACTGGTCACAGGTCACTAGTCACTGGTCACGGGTCACTGGTCACCGGTCACTGGTCACTGGTCACTGGTCACTGGTCACTGGTCACTGGTCACAGGTCACTGGTCACATGTCACAGGTCACTGGTCACTGGTCACTGGTCACTGGTCAATGGTCACTGTCGCTGGACGCTGGTCACTGGTCACTGGTCAATGGTCTCTAGTCACTGGTCACTGGTCACAATTCACTGGTAACTTGTCACTGGTCAGTGGTCAGTGGTCACTGGTCAATGGTCACTGGCCACAAGTCACTGGTCACTGGTCACTGGTCACTAGTCACTGGTCACTGGTCACAATTCACTGGTCACTTGTCACTGGTCAGTTGTCAGTGGTCACTGGTCACTGGTTACAGGTCACTAGTCACTGGTCACTGGTCATATGTCACTGGTCACTGGTCACTGGTCACGGGTCACTGGTCACTAGTCACTGGTCACTGGTCACTGGTCACTGGTCACTGGTCACTGGTCACTGGTCATAGGTCACTGGTCACTGGTCACTGGTCACTGGTCACTGGTCATAGGTCACTGGTCACCTGTCACTGGTCACTGGTCACTGGTCACTGGTCACAGATCACTGGTCACTAGTCACTGGTCACTGGTCACTTTTCAGGGGTCACTGGTAACTGGTCACTGGTCAGTGGTCACGATTCACAATTCACTGGTCACTGGTCACTGGTCACTGGTCATAGGTCACTGGTCACCTGTCACTGGTCACTGGTCACTGGTCACTGGTCACTGGTCATTGGTCAATGGTCACTGTCGCTGGTCACTGGTCACTGGTCACTGGTCAATGGTCTCTAGTCACTGGTCACTGGTCACAAGTCACTGGTCACTGGTCACTGGTCACTGGTCACTGGTCACTGGTCACTGGTCACAGGTCACTAGTCACTGGTCACGGGTCACTGGTCACTGGTCACGGGTAACTGGTCACTGGTCACTGGTCACTGGTCACAGGTCACTGGTCAGTAGTCAGTGGTCACTGGTCACTGGTCACTGGTCACTGGCCACAAGTCACTGGTCACTGGTCACAGGTCACTGGTCACTGGTCACGGGTCACTGGTCACTAGTCACTGGTCAATGGTCACAGGTCACCGGTCACTAGTCACTAGTCACTGGTCACTGGTCACTGGTCACTTTTCAGGGGTCACTGGTAACTGGTCACTGGTCAGTGGTCACAGGTCACTAGTCACTGGTCACAAGTCACTGGTCACTGGTCACTGGTCACTGGTCACTGGTCACTGGTCACTGGTCACAGGTCACTGGTCAGCTGTCACTGGTCACTGGTCACTGGTCACTGGTCACTGGTCACTGGTCAATGTTCACTGTCGCTGGTCACTAGTCACTGGTCACTGGTCACAGGTCACTAGTCACTGGTCACTGGTCACTGGTCACTGGTCACTGGTCACTGGTCACTGGTCACAGGTCACTGGTCACTGGTCAGTAATCAGTGGTCACTGGTCACTGGTCATAGGTCACTGGTCACCTGTCACTGGTCACTGGTCACTGGTCACTGGTCACTGGTCAATGGTCACTGTCGCTGGTCACTGGTCACTGGTCACTGGTCACTGGCCACTAGTCACTGGTCACTGGTCACTGGTCAGTGGTCTCTGGTCACTGGTCACGGGTCACTGGTCACTAGTCACTGGTCACTCGTCACTGGTCACTGGTCACTGGTCACTGGTCACTGGTCATAGGTCACTGGTCACCTGTCACTGGTCACTGGTCACTGGTCACTGGTCACTGGTCATTGTTCAATGGTCACTGTCGCTGGTCACTGGTCACTGGTCACTGGTCACAGATCACTGGTCACTAGTCACTGGTCACTGGTCACTTTTCAGGGGTCACTGGTAACTGGTCACGGGTCAGTGGTCACGATTCACAATTCACTGGTCACTGGTCACTGGTCACTGGTCATAGGTCACTGGTCACCTGTCACCGGTCACTGGTCACTGGTCACTGGTCACTGGTCATTGGTCAATGGTCACTGTCGCTGGTCACTGGTCTCTGGTCACTGGTCAATGGTCTCTAGTCACTGGTCACTGGTCACAAGTCACTGGTCACTGGTCACTGGTCACCTGTCACTGGTCACTGGTCACTGGTAACTGGTCACTGGTCAATGGTCACAGTCGCTGGTCACTGGTCACTGGTCACTGGTCACTTGTCACTGGTCCGTGGACAGTGGTCACTGGTCACTGGTCACAGGTCACTAGTCACTGGTCACGGGTCACTGGTCACCGGTCACTGGTCACTGGTCACTGGTCACTGGTCACTGGTCACTGGTCACAGGTCACTGGTCACATGTCACAGGTCACTGGTCACTGGTCACTGGTCACTGGTCAATGGTCACTGTCGCTGGACGCTGGTCACTGGTCACTGGTCAATGGTCTCTAGTCACTGGTCACTGGTCACAATTCACTGGTAACTTGTCACTGGTCAGTGGTCAGTGGTCACTGGTCAATGGTCACTGGCCACAAGTCACTGGTCACTGGTCACTGGTCACTAGTCACTGGTCACTGGTCACAATTCACTGGTCACTTGTCACTGGTCAGTTGTCAGTGGTCACTGGTCACTGGTTACAGGTCACTAGTCACTGGTCACTGGTCATATGTCACTGGTCACTGGTCACTGGCCACTGGTCACTGGTCACTGGTCACAGGTCACTGGTCACTGGTCAGTAGTCAGTGGTCACTGGTCACTGGTCACTGGTCACTGGTCACTGGTCACAGGTCACTGGTCACTGGGCACTGGTCACAGGTCACTGGTCACTGGTCAGTAATCAGTGGTCACTGGTCACTGGTCATAGGTCACTGGTCACCTGTCACTGGTCACTGGTCACTGGTCACTGGTCACTGGTCAATGGTCACTGTCGCTGGTCACTGGTCACTGGTCACTGGTCACTGGTCACTGGTCACTGGTCACTGGTCATAGGTCACTGGTCACTGGTCACTGGTCACTGGTCACTGGTCATAGGTCACTGGTCACCTGTCACTGGTCACTGGTCACTGGTCACTGGTCATTGTTCAATGGTCACTGTCGCTGGTCACTGGTCACTGGTCACTGGTCACTGGTCACAGATCACTGGTCACTAGTCACTGGTCACTGGTCACTTTTCAGGGGTCACTGGTAACTGGTCACTGGTCAGTGGTCACGATTCACAATTCACTGGTCACTGGTCACTGGTCACTGGTCATAGGTCACTGGTCACCTGTCACTGGTCACTGGTCACTGGTCACTGGTCACTGGTCATTGGTCAATGGTCACTGTCGCTGGTCACTGGTCACTGGTCACTGGTCAATGGTCTCTAGTCACTGGTCTCTGGTCACAAGTCACTGGTCACTGGTCACTGGTCACTGGTCACTGGTCACTGGTCACTGGTCACAGGTCACTAGTCACTGGTCACGGGTCACTGGTCACTGGTCACTGGTAACTGGTCACTGGTCACTGGTCACTGGTCACAGGTCACTGGTCACTGGTCAGTAGTCAGTGGTCACTGGTCACTGGTCACTGGTCACTGGTCACGGGTCACTAATCACTGGTCACTGGTCACTGGTCACTGGTCACTGGTCACAGGTCACTGGTCACTGGTCAGTAATCAGTGGTCACTGGTCACTGGTCATAGATCACTGGTCACCTGTCACTGGTCACTAGTCACTGGTCACTTTTCAGGGGTCACTGGTAACTGGTCACTGGTCAGTGGTCACAGGTCACTAGTCACTGGTCACAAGTCACTGGTCACTGGTCACTGGTCACTGGTCACTGGTCACTGGTCACTGGTCACTGGTCACAGGTCACTGGTCAGCTGTCACTGGTCACTGGTCACTGGTCACTGGTCACTGGTCACTGGTCAATGTTCACTGTCGCTGGTCACTAGTCACTGGTCACTGGTCACAGGTCACTAATCACTGGTCACTGGTCACTGGTCACTGGTCACTGGTCACTGGTCACTGGTCACAGGTCACTGGTCACTGGTCAGTAATCAGTGGTCACTGGTCACTGGTCATAGGTCACTCGTCACCTGTCACTGGTCACTGGTCACTGGTCACTGGTCACTGGTCAGTGGTCTCTGGTCACTGGTCACGGGTCACTGGTCACTAGTCACTGGTCACTGGTCACTGGTCACTGGTCACTGGTCACTGGTCATAGGTCACTGGTCACTGGTCACTGGTCACTGGTCACTGGTCACTGGTCATAGGTCACTGGTCACCTGTCACTGGTCACTGGTCACTGGTCACTGGTCATTGTTCAATGGTCACTGTCGCTGGTCACTGGTCACTGGTCACTGGTCACTGGTCACAGATCACTGGTCACTAGTCACTGGTCACTGGTCACTTTTCAGGGGACACTGGTAACTGGTCACTGGTCAGTGGTCACGATTCACAATTCACTGGTCACTGGTCACTGGTCACTGGTCATAGGTCACTGGTCACCTGTCACTGGTCACTGGTCACTGGTCACTGGTCACTGGTCATTGGTCAATGGTCACTGTCGCTGGTCACTGGTCACTGGTCACTGGTCAATGGTCTCTAGTCACTGGTCACTGGTCACAAGTCACTGGTCACTGGTCACTGGTCACTGGTCACTGGTCACTGGTCACTGGTCACAGGTCACTAGTCACTGGTCACGGGTCACTGGTCACTGGTCACTGGTAACTGGTCACTGGTCACTGGTCACTGGTCACAGGTCACTGGTCACTGGTCAGTAGTCAGTGGTCACTGGTCACTGGTCACTGGTCACTGGCCACAAGTCACTGGTCACTGGTCACAGGTCACTGGTCACTGGTCACGGGTCACTGGTCACTAGTCACTGGTCAATGGTCACAGGTCACCGGTCACTAGTCACTAGTCACTGGTCACTGGTCACTGGTCACTTTTCAGGGGTCACTGGTAACTGGTCACTGGTCAGTGGTCACAGGTCACTAGTCACTGGTCACAAGTCACTGGTCACTGGTCACTGGTCACTGGTCACTGGTCACTGGTCACTGGTCACTGGTCACAGGTCACTGGTCAGCTGTCACTGGTCACTGGTCACTGGTCACTGGTCACTGGTCACTGGTCAATGTTCACTGTCGCTGGTCACTAGTCACTGGTCACTGGTCACAGGTCACTAGTCACTGGTCACTGGTCACTGGTCACTGGTCACTGGTCACTGGTCACTGGTCACTGGTCAGTAATCAGTGGTCACTGGTCACTGGTCATAGGTCACTGGTCACCTGTCACTGGTCACTGGTCACTGGTCACGGGTCAATGGTCACTGTCGCTGGTCACTGGTCACTGGTCACTGGTCACTGGCCACTAGTCACTGGTCACTGGTCACTGGTCAGTGGTCTCTGGTCACTGGTCACGGGTCACTGGTCACTAGTCACTGGTCACTGGTCACTGGTCACTGGTCACTGGTCACTGGTCACTGGTCATAGGTCACTGGTCACCTGTCACTGGTCACTGGTCACTGGTCACTGGTCACTGGTCATTGTTCAATGGTCACTGTCGCTGGTCACTGGTCACTGGTCACTGGTCACAGATCACTGGTCACTAGTCACTGGTCACTGGTCACTTTTCAGGGGTCACTGGTAACTGGTCACTGGTCAGTGGTCACGATTCACAATTCACTGGTCACTGGTCACTGGTCACTGGTCATAGGTCACTGGTCACCTGTCACTGGTCACTGGTCACAAGTCACTGGTCACTGGTCACTGGTCACTGGTCACTGGTCACTGGTCACTGGTCACTGGTCACAGGTCACTAGTCACTGGTCACGGGTCACTGGTCACTGGTCACTGGTAACTGGTCACTGGTCACTGGTCACTGGTCACAGGTCACTGGTCACAGGTCAGTAGTCAGTGGTCACTGGTCACTGGTCACTGGTCACTGGTCACAGGTCACTAATCACTGGTCACTGGTCACTGGTCACTGGTCACTGGTCACTGGTCACAGGTCACTGGTCACTGGTCAGTAATCAGTGGTCACTGGTCACTGGTCATAGGTCACTGGTCACTTGTCACTGGTCACTGGTCACTGGTCACATTTCAGGGGTCACTGGTAACTGGTCACTGGTCAGTGGTCACAGGTCACTAGTCACTGGTCACAAGTCACTGGTCACTGGTCACTGGTCACTGGTCACTGGTCACTGGTCACTGGTCACTGGTCACTGGTCACTGGTCACAGGTCACTGGTCAGCTGTCACTGGTCACTGGTCACTGGTCACTGGTCACTGGTCACTGGTCAATGTTCACTGTCGCTGGTCACTAGTCACTGGTCACTGGTCACAGGTCACTAATCACTGGTCACTGGTCACTGGTCACTGGTCACTGGTCACTGGTCACTGGTCACTGGTCACTGGTCACTGGTCACTGGTCACAGGTCACTGGTCACTGGTCAGTAGTCAGTGGTCACTGGTCACTGGACACTGGTCACTGGCCACTAGTCACTGGTCACTGGTCACAAGTCACTGGTCACGGGCCACTGGTCACTAGTCACAGATCACTGGTCAGTAGTCAGTGGTCACTGGACACTGCTCACTGGTCACTGGTCACTGGTCACAGGTCACTGGTCACTAGTCACTGGTCACTGGTCACTGGTCACTGGTCACTGGTCACTGGTCATAGGTCACTGGTCACCTGTCACTGGTCACTGGTCACTGGTCACTGGTCATTGTTCAATGGTCACTGTCGCTGGTCACTGGTCACTGGTCACTGGTCACTGGTCACTGGTCACTGGTCACAGATCACTGGTCACTAGTCACTAGTCACTGGTCACTGGTCACTGGTCACTTTTCAGGGGTCACTGGTAACTGGTCACTGGTCAGTGGTCACAGGTCACTAGTCACTGGTCACAAGTCACTGGTCACTGGTCACTGGTCACTGGTCACTGGTCACTGGTCACTGGTCACTGGTCACAGGTCACTGGTCAGCTGTCACTGGTCACTGGTCACTGGTCACTGGTCACTGGTCAATGTTCACTGTCGCTGGTCACTAGTCACTGGTCACTGGTCACAGGTCACTAATCACTGGTCACTGGTCACTGGTCACTGGTCACTGGTCACTGGTCACTGGTCACTGGTCACAGGTCACTGGTCACTGGTCAGTAATCAGTGGTCACTGGTCACTGGTCATAGGTCACTGGTCACCTGTGACTGGTCACTGGTCACTGGTCACTGGTCACTGGTCAATGGTCACTGTCGCTGGTCACTGGTCACTGGTCACTGGTCACTGGCCACTAGTCACTGGTCACTGGTCACTGGTCACTGGTCACTGGTCATAGGCCACTGGTCACTGGTCACTGGTCACTGGTCACTGGTCATAGGTCACTGGTCACCTGTCACTGGTCACTGGTCACTGGTCACTGGTCATTGTTCAATGGTCACTGTCGCTGGTCACTGGTCACTGGTCACTGGTCACTGGTCACAGATCACTGGTCACTAGTCACTGGTCACTGGTCACTTTTCAGGGGTCACTGGTAACTGGTCACTGGGCAGTGGTCACGATTCACAATTCACTGGTCACTGGTCACTGGTCACTGGTCATAGGTCACTGGTCACCTGTCACTGGTCACTGGTCACTGGTCACTGGTCACTGGTCATTGGTCAATGGTCACTGTCGCTGGTCACTGGTCACTGGTCACTGGTCAATGGTCTCTAGTCACTGGTCACTGGTCACAAGTCACTGGTCACAGTCGCTGGTCACTTGTCTCTGGTCACGGGTCACTGGTCACTAGTCACTGGTCACTAGTCACTAGTCACTGGTCACTGGTCACTGGTCACTTTTCAGGGGTCACTGGTAACTGGTCACTGGTCAGTGGTCACAGGTCACTAGTCAATGGTCACAAGTCACTGGTCACTGGTCACTGGTCACTGGTCACTGGTCAGCTGTCACTGGTCACTGGTCACTGGTCACAGGTCACTGGTCACCTGTCACTGGTCACTGGTCACTGGTCACATTTCAGGGGTCACTGGTAACTGGTCACTGGTCAGTGGTCACAGGTCACTAGTCACTGGTCACAAGTCACTGGTCACTGGTCACTGGTCACTGGTCACTGGTCACTGGTCACTGGTCACTGGTCACTGGTCACTGGTCACAGGTCACTGGTCAGCTGTCACTGGTCACTGGTCACTGGTCACTGGTCACTGGTCACTGGTCAATGTTCACTGTCGCTGGTCACTAGTCACTGGTCACTGGTCACAGGTCACTAATCACTGGTCACTGGTCACTGGTCACTGGTCACTGGTCACTGGTCACTGGTCACTGGTCACTGGTCACTGGTCACTGGTCACTGGTCACAGGTCACTGGTCACTGGTCAGTAGTCAGTGGTCACTGGTCACTGGTCACTGGTCACTGGCCACTAGTCACTGGTCACTGGTCACAAGTCACTGGTCACGGGCCACTGGTCACTAGTCACAGATCACTGGTCAGTAGTCAGTGGTCACTGGACACTGCTCACTGGTCACTGGTCACTGGTCACAGGTCACTGGTCACTAGTCACTGGTCACTGGTCACTGGTCACTGGTCACTGGTCACTGGTCATAGGTCACTGGTCACCTGTCACTGGTCACTGGTCACTGGTCACTGGTCATTGTTCAATGGTCACTGTCGCTGGTCACTGGTCACTGGTCACTGGTCACTGGTCACTGGTCACTGGTCACAGATCACTGGTCACTAGTCACTAGTCACTGGTCACTGGTCACTGGTCACTTTTCAGGGGTCACTGGTTACTGGTCACTGGTCACTGGTCACTGGTCATAGGTCACTGGTCACCTGTCACTGGTCACTGGTCACTGGTCACTGGTCACAGATCACTGGTCACTAGTCACTGGTCACTGGTCACTTTTCAGGGGTCACTGGTAACTGGTCACTGGTCAGTGGTCACGATTCACAATTCACTGGTCACTGGTCACTGGTCACTGGTCATAGGTCACTGGTCACCTGTCACTGGTCACTGGTCACTGGTCACTGGTCACTGGTCATTGGTCAATGGTCACTGTCGCTGGTCACTGGTCACTGGTCACTGGTCAATGGTCTCTAGTCACTGGTCACTGGTCACAAGTCACTGGTCACTGGTCACTGGTCACTGGTCACTGGTCACTGGTCACTGGTCACAGGTCACTAGTCACTGGTCACGGGTCACTGGTCACTGGTCACGGGTAACTGGTCACTGGTCACTGGTCACTGGTCACAGGTCACTGGTCAGTAGTCAGTGGTCACTGGTCACTGGTCACTGGTCACTGGCCACAAGTCACTGGTCACTGGTCACAGGTCACTGGTCACTGGTCACGGGTCACTGGTCACTAGTCACTGGTCAATGGTCACAGGTCACCGGTCACTAGTCACTAGTCACTGGTCACTGGTCACTGGTCACTTTTCAGGGGTCACTGGTAACTGGTCACTGGTCAGTGGTCACAGGTCACTAGTCACTGGTCACAAGTCACTGGTCACTGGTCACTGGTCACTGGTCACTGGTCACTGGTCACTGGTCACTGGTCACAGGTCACTGGTCAGCTGTCACTGGTCACTGGTCACTGGTCACTGGTCACTGGTCACTGGTCAATGTTCACTGTCGCTGGTCACTAGTCACTGGTCACTGGTCACAGGTCACTAGTCACTGGTCACTGGTCACTGGTCACTGGTCACTGGTCACTGGTCACTGGTCACAGGTCACTGGTCACTGGTCAGTAATCAGTGGTCACTGGTCACTGGTCATAGGTCACTGGTCACCTGTCACTGGTCACTGGTCACTGGTCACTGGTCACTGGTCAATGGTCACTGTCGCTGGTCACTGGTCACTGGTCACTGGTCACTGGCCACTAGTCACTGGTCACTGGTCACTGGTCAGTGGTCTCTGGTCACTGGTCACGGGTCACTGGTCACTAGTCACTGGTCACTCGTCACTGGTCACTGGTCACTGGTCACTGGTCACTGGTCATAGGTCACTGGTCACCTGTCACTGGTCACTGGTCACTGGTCACTGGTCACTGGTCATTGTTCAATGGTCACTGTCGCTGGTCACTGGTCACTGGTCACTGGTCACAGATCACTGGTCACTAGTCACTGGTCACTGGTCACTTTTCAGGGGTCACTGGTAACTGGTCACGGGTCAGTGGTCACGATTCACAATTCACTGGTCACTGGTCACTGGTCACTGGTCATAGGTCACTGGTCACCTGTCACCGGTCACTGGTCACTGGTCACTGGTCACTGGTCATTGGTCAATGGTCACTGTCGCTGGTCACTGGTCTCTGGTCACTGGTCAATGGTCTCTAGTCACTGGTCACTGGTCACAAGTCACTGGTCACTGGTCACTGGTCACTGGTCACTGGTAACTGGTCACTGGTCAATGGTCACAGTCGCTGGTCACTGGTCACTGGTCACTGGTCACTTGTCACTGGTCCGTGGACAGTGGTCACTGGTCACTGGTCACAGGTCACTAGTCACTGGTCACGGGTCACTGGTCACCGGTCACTGGTCACTGGTCACTGGTCACTGGTCACTGGTCACTGGTCACAGGTCACTGGTCACATGTCACAGGTCACTGGTCACTGGTCACTGGTCAATGGTCACTGTCGCTGGACGCTGGTCACTGGTCACTGGTCAATGGTCTCTAGTCACTGGTCACTGGTCACAATTCACTGGTAACTTGTCACTGGTCAGTGGTCAGTGGTCACTGGTCAATGGTCACTGGCCACAAGTCACTGGTCACTGGTCACTGGTCACTAGTCACTGGTCACTGGTCACAATTCACTGGTCACTTGTCACTGGTCAGTTGTCAGTGGTCACTGGTCACTGGTTACAGGTCACTAGTCACTGGTCACTGGTCATATGTCACTGGTCACTGGTCACTGGCCACTGGTCACTGGTCACTGGTCACAGGTCACTGGTCACTGGTCAGTAGTCAGTGGTCACTGGTCACTGGTCACTGGTCACTGGTCACTGGTCACAGGTCACTGGTCACTGGGCACTGGTCACAGGTCACTGGTCACTGGTCAGTAATCAGTGGTCACTGGTCACTGGTCATAGGTCACTGGTCACCTGTCACTGGTCACTGGTCACTGGTCACTGGTCACTGGTCAATGGTCACTGTCGCTGGTCACTGGTCACTGGTCACTGGTCACTGGTCACTGGTCACTGGTCACTGGTCATAGGTCACTGGTCACTGGTCACTGGTCACTGGTCACTGGTCATAGGTCACTGGTCACCTGTCACTGGTCACTGGTCACTGGTCACTGGTCATTGTTCAATGGTCACTGTCGCTGGTCACTGGTCACTGGTCACTGGTCACTGGTCACAGATCACTGGTCACTAGTCACTGGTCACTGGTCACTTTTCAGGGGTCACTGGTAACTGGTCACTGGTCAGTGGTCACGATTCACAATTCACTGGTCACTGGTCACTGGTCACTGGTCATAGGTCACTGGTCACCTGTCACTGGTCACTGGTCACTGGTCACTGGTCACTGGTCATTGGTCAATGGTCACTGTCGCTGGTCACTGGTCACTGGTCACTGGTCAATGGTCTCTAGTCACTGGTCTCTGGTCACAAGTCACTGGTCACTGGTCACTGGTCACTGGTCACTGGTCACTGGTCACTGGTCACAGGTCACTAGTCACTGGTCACGGGTCACTGGTCACTGGTCACTGGTAACTGGTCACTGGTCACTGGTCACTGGTCACAGGTCACTGGTCACTGGTCAGTAGTCAGTGGTCACTGGTCACTGGTCACTGGTCACTGGTCACGGGTCACTAATCACTGGTCACTGGTCACTGGTCACTGGTCACTGGTCACAGGTCACTGGTCACTGGTCAGTAATCAGTGGTCACTGGTCACTGGTCATAGATCACTGGTCACCTGTCACTGGTCACTGGTCACTGGTCACTTTTCAGGGGTCACTGGTAACTGGTCACTGGTCAGTGGTCACAGGTCACTAGTCACTGGTCACAAGTCACTGGTCACTGGTCACTGGTCACTGGTCACTGGTCACTGGTCACTGGTCACTGGTCACTGGTCACAGGTCACTGGTCAGCTGTCACTGGTCACTGGTCACTGGTCACTGGTCACTGGTCACTGGTCAATGTTCACTGTCGCTGGTCACTAGTCACTGGTCACTGGTCACAGGTCACTAATCACTGGTCACTGGTCACTGGTCACTGGTCACTGGTCACTGGTCACTGGTCACAGGTCACTGGTCACTGGTCAGTAATCAGTGGTCACTGGTCACTGGTCATAGGTCACTCGTCACCTGTCACTGGTCACTGGTCACTGGTCACTGGTCACTGGTCAGTGGTCTCTGGTCACTGGTCACGGGTCACTGGTCACTAGTCACTGGTCACTGGTCACTGGTCACTGGTCACTGGTCACTGGTCATAGGTCACTGGTCACTGGTCACTGGTCACTGGTCACTGGTCATAGGTCACTGGTCACCTGTCACTGGTCACTGGTCACTGGTCACTGGTCATTGTTCAATGGTCACTGTCGCTGGTCACTGGTCACTGGTCACTGGTCACTGGTCACAGATCACTGGTCACTAGTCACTGGTCACTGGTCACTTTTCAGGGGACACTGGTAACTGGTCACTGGTCAGTGGTCACGATTCACAATTCACTGGTCACTGGTCACTGGTCACTGGTCATAGGTCACTGGTCACCTGTCACTGGTCACTGGTCACTGGTCACTGGTCACTGGTCATTGGTCAATGGTCACTGTCGCTGGTCACTGGTCACTGGTCACTGGTCAATGGTCTCTAGTCACTGGTCACTGGTCACAAGTCACTGGTCACTGGTCACTGGTCACTGGTCACTGGTCACTGGTCACTGGTCACAGGTCACTAGTCACTGGTCACGGGTCACTGGTCACTGGTCACTGGTAACTGGTCACTGGTCACTGGTCACTGGTCACAGGTCACTGGTCACTGGTCAGTAGTCAGTGGTCACTGGTCACTGGTCACTGGTCACTGGCCACAAGTCACTGGTCACTGGTCACAGGTCACTGGTCACTGGTCACGGGTCACTGGTCACTAGTCACTGGTCAATGGTCACAGGTCACCGGTCACTAGTCACTAGTCACTGGTCACTGGTCACTGGTCACTTTTCAGGGGTCACTGGTAACTGGTCACTGGTCAGTGGTCACAGGTCACTAGTCACTGGTCACAAGTCACTGGTCACTGGTCACTGGTCACTGGTCACTGGTCACTGGTCACTGGTCACTGGTCACAGGTCACTGGTCAGCTGTCACTGGTCACTGGTCACTGGTCACTGGTCACTGGTCACTGGTCAATGTTCACTGTCGCTGGTCACTAGTCACTGGTCACTGGTCACAGGTCACTAGTCACTGGTCACTGGTCACTGGTCACTGGTCACTGGTCACTGGTCACTGGTCACTGGTCAGTAATCAGTGGTCACTGGTCACTGGTCATAGGTCACTGGTCACCTGTCACTGGTCACTGGTCACTGGTCACGGGTCAATGGTCACTGTCGCTGGTCACTGGTCACTGGTCACTGGTCACTGGCCACTAGTCACTGGTCACTGGTCACTGGTCAGTGGTCTCTGGTCACTGGTCACGGGTCACTGGTCACTAGTCACTGGTCACTGGTCACTGGTCACTGGTCACTGGTCACTGGTCACTGGTCATAGGTCACTGGTCACCTGTCACTGGTCACTGGTCACTGGTCACTGGTCACTGGTCATTGTTCAATGGTCACTGTCGCTGGTCACTGGTCACTGGTCACTGGTCACAGATCACTGGTCACTAGTCACTGGTCACTGGTCACTTTTCAGGGGTCACTGGTAACTGGTCACTGGTCAGTGGTCACGATTCACAATTCACTGGTCACTGGTCACTGGTCACTGGTCATAGGTCACTGGTCACCTGTCACTGGTCACTGGTCACAAGTCACTGGTCACTGGTCACTGGTCACTGGTCACTGGTCACTGGTCACTGGTCACAGGTCACTAGTCACTGGTCACGGGTCACTGGTCACTGGTCACTGGTAACTGGTCACTGGTCACTGGTCACTGGTCACAGGTCACTGGTCACAGGTCAGTAGTCAGTGGTCACTGGTCACTGGTCACTGGTCACTGGTCACAGGTCACTAATCACTGGTCACTGGTCACTGGTCACTGGTCACTGGTCACTGGTCACAGGTCACTGGTCACTGGTCAGTAATCAGTGGTCACTGGTCACTGGTCATAGGTCACTGGTCACTTGTCACTGGTCACTGGTCACTGGTCACATTTCAGGGGTCACTGGTAACTGGTCACTGGTCAGTGGTCACAGGTCACTAGTCACTGGTCACAAGTCACTGGTCACTGGTCACTGGTCACTGGTCACTGGTCACTGGTCACTGGTCACTGGTCACTGGTCACAGGTCACTGGTCAGCTGTCACTGGTCACTGGTCACTGGTCACTGGTCACTGGTCACTGGTCAATGTTCACTGTCGCTGGTCACTAGTCACTGGTCACTGGTCACAGGTCACTAATCACTGGTCACTGGTCACTGGTCACTGGTCACTGGTCACTGGTCACTGGTCACTGGTCACTGGTCACTGGTCACTGGTCACAGGTCACTGGTCACTGGTCAGTAGTCAGTGGTCACTGGTCACTGGACACTGGTCACTGGCCACTAGTCACTGGTCACTGGTCACAAGTCACTGGTCACGGGCCACTGGTCACTAGTCACAGATCACTGGTCAGTAGTCAGTGGTCACTGGACACTGCTCACTGGTCACTGGTCACTGGTCACAGGTCACTGGTCACTAGTCACTGGTCACTGGTCACTGGTCACTGGTCACTGGTCACTGGTCATAGGTCACTGGTCACCTGTCACTGGTCACTGGTCACTGGTCACTGGTCATTGTTCAATGGTCACTGTCGCTGGTCACTGGTCACTGGTCACTGGTCACTGGTCACTGGTCACTGGTCACAGATCACTGGTCACTAGTCACTAGTCACTGGTCACTGGTCACTGGTCACTTTTCAGGGGTCACTGGTAACTGGTCACTGGTCAGTGGTCACAGGTCACTAGTCACTGGTCACAAGTCACTGGTCACTGGTCACTGGTCACTGGTCACTGGTCACTGGTCACTGGTCACTGGTCACAGGTCACTGGTCAGCTGTCACTGGTCACTGGTCACTGGTCACTGGTCACTGGTCAATGTTCACTGTCGCTGGTCACTAGTCACTGGTCACTGGTCACAGGTCACTAATCACTGGTCACTGGTCACTGGTCACTGGTCACTGGTCACTGGTCACTGGTCACTGGTCACAGGTCACTGGTCACTGGTCAGTAATCAGTGGTCACTGGTCACTGGTCATAGGTCACTGGTCACCTGTGACTGGTCACTGGTCACTGGTCACTGGTCACTGGTCACTGGTCACTGGTCACAGGTCACTGGTCAGCTGTCACTGGTCACTGGTCACTGGTCACTGGTCACTGGTCAATGTTCACTGTCGCTGGTCACTAGTCACTGGTCACTGGTCACAGGTCACTAATCACTGGTCACTGGTCACTGGTCACTGGTCACTAGTCACTGGCCACTGGTCACTGGTCACTGGTCACTGGTCACTGGTCATAGGTCACTGGTCACCTGTCACTGGTCACTGGTCACTGGTCACTGGTCATTGTTCAATGGTCACTGTCGCTGGTCACTGGTCACTGGTCACTGGTCACTGGTCACAGATCACTGGTCACTAGTCACTGGTCACTGGTCACTTTTCAGGGGTCACTGGTAACTGGTCACTGGTCAGTGGTCACGATTCACAATTCACTGGTCACTGGTCACTGGTCACTGGTCATAGGTCACTGGTCACCTGTCACTGGTCACTGGTCACTGGTCACTGGTCACTGGTCATTGGTCAATGGTCACTGTCGCTGGTCACTGGTCACTGGTCACTGGTCAATGGTCTCTAGTCACTGGTCACTGGTCACAAGTCACTGGTCACAGTCGCTGGTCACTTGTCTCTGGTCACGGGTCACTGGTCACTAGTCACTGGTCACTAGTCACTAGTCACTGGTCACTGGTCACTGGTCACTTTTCAGGGGTCACTGGTAACTGGTCACTGGTCAGTGGTCACAGGTCACTAGTCAATGGTCACAAGTCACTGGTCACTGGTCACTGGTCACTGGTCACTGGTCAGCTGTCACTGGTCACTGGTCACTGGTCACAGGTCACTGGTCACCTGTCACTGGTCACTGGTCACTGGTCACATTTCAGGGGTCACTGGTAACTGGTCACTGGTCAGTGGTCACAGGTCACTAGTCACTGGTCACAAGTCACTGGTCACTGGTCACTGGTCACTGGTCACTGGTCACTGGTCACTGGTCACTGGTCACTGGTCACTGGTCACAGGTCACTGGTCAGCTGTCACTGGTCACTGGTCACTGGTCACTGGTCACTGGTCACTGGTCAATGTTCACTGTCGCTGGTCACTAGTCACTGGTCACTGGTCACAGGTCACTAATCACTGGTCACTGGTCACTGGTCACTGGTCACTGGTCACTGGTCACTGGTCACTGGTCACTGGTCACTGGTCACTGGTCACTGGTCACAGGTCACTGGTCACTGGTCAGTAGTCAGTGGTCACTGGTCACTGGTCACTGGTCACTGGCCACTAGTCACTGGTCACTGGTCACAAGTCACTGGTCACGGGCCACTGGTCACTAGTCACAGATCACTGGTCAGTAGTCAGTGGTCACTGGACACTGCTCACTGGTCACTGGTCACTGGTCACAGGTCACTGGTCACTAGTCACTGGTCACTGGTCACTGGTCACTGGTCACTGGTCACTGGTCATAGGTCACTGGTCACCTGTCACTGGTCACTGGTCACTGGTCACTGGTCATTGTTCAATGGTCACTGTCGCTGGTCACTGGTCACTGGTCACTGGTCACTGGTCACTGGTCACTGGTCACAGATCACTGGTCACTAGTCACTAGTCACTGGTCACTGGTCACTGGTCACTTTTCAGGGGTCACTGGTTACTGTTCACTGGTCACTGGTCACTGGTCAATGGTCACTGTCGCTGGTCAATGGTCACTGGTCACTGGTCAACGGTCTCTAGTCACTGGTCACTGGTCACAATTCACTGGTCACTTGTCACTGGTCAGTGGTCAGTGGTCACTGGTCACTGGTCACAGGCCACTTGTCACAGGTCACTAGTCACTGGTCACTGGTCACTGGTCACTGGTCACTGGTCACTGGTCACTGGTCACTGGTCACAGGTCACTGGTCAGCTGTCACTGGTCACTGGTCGCTGGTCACTGGTCAGCGGTCAATGGTCACTGTCGCTGGTCACTGGTCACTGGTCAGTGGTCAGTGGTCACTGGTCAATGGTCACAGGTCACTGGTCACATGCCACTGGTTACTGGTCACGGGTCACAAGTCACTGGTCACTGGTCAATGGTCACTGGCCACTGGTCACTGGTCACTGGTCACTGGTCACAGGTCACTGGTCACCTGTCACTGGTCACTGGTAACTGGTCACTGGTCAATGGTCACAGTCGCTGGTCACTGGTCACTGGTCACTGGTCTCTGTTCTCTAGTCACTGGTCACTGGTCACAATTCACTGGTCACTTGTCACTGGTCCGTGGACAGTGGTCACTGGTCACTGGTCACAGGTCACTAGTCACTGGTCACGGGTCACTGGTCACCGGTCACTGGTCACTGGTCACTGGTCACTGGACACTGGTCACTGGTCACAGGTCACTGGTCACATGTCACAGGTCACTGGTCATAGGTCACTGGTCACCTGTCACCGGTCACTGGTCACTGGTCACTGGTCACTGGTCATTGGTCAATGGTCACTGTCGCTGGTCACTGGTCACTGGTCACTGGTCACTGGTCACTGGTCACAGGTCACTGGTTACCTGTCACTGGTCACTGGTCACTGGTCAATGGTCACTGTCGCTGGTCACTGGTCACATGTTACTGGTCACTGGTCACTTGTCTCTAGTCACTGGTCACTGGTCACAATTCACTGGTCACTTGTCACTGGTCAGTGGTCAATGGTCACTGGTCACTGGTCACAGGTCACTAGTCACATGTCACAGGTCACAAGTCACTGGTCACTGGTCACTGGTCACTGGTCACTGGTCACTGGTCACTGGTCACTGGTCACAGGTCACTAGTCACTGGTCACGGGCCACTGGTCACTAGTCACAGATCACTGGTCACTGGTCACTGGTCACTGGTCACTGCTCACTGGTCACAAGTCACTGGTCACTGGTCACTCGTCACTGGTCACTGGTCACAGGTCACTGGTCACCTGTCACTGGTCACTGGTCACTGGTCACAGGTCACTGGTCACTATTCACTGGTCACTGGTCACTGGTCACTGGTCACTGGTCACTGGTCACTGGTCACAGGTCACTGGTCACTGGTCACTGGTCACTGGTCACTGGTCACTGGTCACTGGTCACTGGTCACTGGTCACTGGTCAATGGTCACTGTCGCTGGTCACTGGTCACTGATCACTGGTCACTGGCCACTAGTCACTGGTCAGTGGTCTCTGGTCACTGGTCACGGGTCACTGGTCACTAGTCACTGGTCACTGGTCACTGGTCACTGGTCACTGGTCACTGGTCATAGGTCACTGGTCACCTGTCACTGGTCACTGGTCACTGGTCACTGGTCAGTGTTCAATGGTCACTGTCGCTGGTCACTGGTCACTGGTCACTGGTCACTGGTCACAGATCACTGGTCACTAGTCACTAGTCACTGGTCACTGGTCACTGGTCACTTTTCAGGGGTCACTGGTAACTGGTCACTGGTCAGTGGTCACAGGTCACTAGTCAATGGTCACAAGTCACTGGTCACTGGTCACTGGTCACTGGTCACTGGTCAGCTGTCACTGGTCACTGGTCAATGGTCACTGGTCACTGGTCACTGGTCAATGTTCACTGTCGCTGGTCACTAGTCACTGGTCACTGGTCACAGGTCACTAGTCACTGGTCACTGGTGACTGGTCACTGGTCACTGGTCACTGGTCACAGGTCACTGGTCACTGGTCAGTAATCAGTGGTCACTGGTCACTGGTCATAGGTCACTGGTCACCTGTCACTGGTCACTGGTCACTGGTCACTGGTCACTGGTCAATGGTCACTGTCGCTGGTCACTGGGCACTGGTCACTGGTCACTGGCCACTAGTCACTGGTCACTGGTCACTGGTCAGTGGTCTCTGGTCACTGGTCACTGGTCACAGGTCACTGGTCACCTGTCACTGGTCACTGGTCACTGGTCACTGGTCACAGGTCACTGGTCACTGGTCACTGGTCACTGGTCACTGGTCACTGGTCACTGGTCACTGCTCACTGGTCACAAGTCACTGGTCACTGGTCACTGGTCACTGGTCACTGGTCACAGGTCACTGGTCACCTGTCACTGGTCACTGGTCACTGGTCACAGGTCACTGGTCACTGGTCACTGGTCACTGGTCACTGGTCACTGGTCACTGGTCAATGGTCACTGTCGCTGGTCACTGGTCACTGGTCACTGGTCACAGGTCACTGGTCACTGGTCAGTAATCAGTGGTCACTGGTCACTGGTCATAGGTCACTGGTCACCTGTCACTGGTCACTGGTCACTGGTCACTGGTCACTGGTCAATGGTCACTGTCGCTGGTCACTGGGCACTGGTCACTGGTCACTGGCCACTAGTCACTGGTCACTGGTCACTGGTCAGTGGTCTCTGGTCACTGGTCACGGGTCACTGGTCACTAGTCACTGGTCACTGGTCACTGGTCACTGGTCACTGGTCACTGGTCACTGGTCATATGTCACTGGTCACCTGTCACTGGTCACTGGTCACTGGACACTGGTCATTGTTCAATGGGCACTGTCGCTGGTCACTGGTCACTGGTCACAGATCACTGGTCACTAGTCACTGGTCACTGGTCACTTTTCAGGGGTCACTGGTAACTGGTCACGGGTCAGTGGTCACGATTCACAATTCACTGGTCACTGGTCACTGGTCACTGGTCATAGGTCACTGGTCACCTGTCACCGGTCACTGGTCACTGGTCACTGGTCACTGGTCATTGGTCAAAGGTCACTGTCGCTGGTCACTGGCCACTGGTCACTGGTCAATGGTCACAGTCGCTGGTCACTGGTCACTGGTCACTGGTCTCTGTTCTCTAGTCACTGGTCACTGGTCACAAATCACTGGTCACTTGTCACTGGTCCGTGGACAGTGGTCACTGGTCACTGGTCACAGGTCACTAGTCACTGGTCACGGGTTACTGGTCACCGGTCACTGGTCACTGGTCACTGGTCACTGGTCACTGGTCACTGGTCACAGGTCACTGGTCACATGTCACAGGTCACTGGTCACTGGTCACTGGTCACTGGTCAATGGTCACTGTCGCTGGACGCTGGTCACTGGTCACTGGTCAATGGTCTCTAGTCACTGGTCACTGGTCACAATTCACTGGTAACTTGTCACTGGTCAGTGGTCAGTGGTCACTGGTCAATGGTCACTGGCCACAAGTCACTGGTCACTGGTCACTGGTCACTAGTCACTGGTCACTGGTCACAATTCACTGGTCACTTGTCACTGGTCAGTTGTCAGTGGTCACTGGTCACTGGTCACAGGTCACTAGTCACTGGTCACTGGTCATATGTCACTGGTCACTGGTCACTGGCCACTGGTCACTGGTCACTGGTCACTGGTCACAGGTCACTGGTCACTGGTCAGTAGTCAGTGTTCACTGGTCACTGGTCACTGGTCACTGGTCACTGGTCACAGGTCACTGGTCACTGGTCACTGGTCACAGGTCACTGGTCACTTGTCAATGGTCACAGTCGCTGGTCACTTGTCTCTGGTCACGGGTCACTGGTCACTAGTCACTGGTCACTAGTCACTAGTCACTGGTCACTGGTCACTGGTCACTTTTCAGGGGTCACTGGTAACTGGTCACTGGTCAGTGGTCACAGGTCACTAGTCAATGGTCACAAGTCACTGGTCACTGGTCACTGGTCACTGGTCACTGGTCAGCTGTCACTGGTCACTGGTCACTGGTCACTGGTCACTGGTCAATGTTCACTGTCGCTGGTCACTAGTCACTGGTCACTGGTCACAGGTCACTAGTCACTGGTCACTCGTGACTGGTCACTGGTCACTGGTCACTGGTCACAGGTCACTGGTCACTGGTCAGTAATCAGTGGTCACTGGTCACTGGTCATAGGTCACTGGTCACCTGTCACTGGTCACTGGTCAATGGTCACTGTCGCTGGTCACTGGTCACTGGTCACTGGTCACTGGTCACTGGTCACAGGTCACTGGTCACTGGTCACTGGTCACTGGTCACTGGTCACTGGTCACTGGCCACTGGTCAATGGTCACTGTCGCTGGTCACTGGTCACTGATCACTGGTCACTGGCCACTAGTCACTGGTCAGTGGTCTCTGGTCACTGGTCACGGGTCACTGGTCACTAGTCACTGGTCACTGGTCACTGGTCACTGGTCACTGGTCACTGGTCATAGGTCACTGGTCACCTGTCACTGGTCACTGGTCACTGGTCACTGGTCATTGTTCAATGGTCACTGTCGCTGGTCACTGGTCACTGGTCACTGGTCACTGGTCACTGGTCACAGATCACTGGTCACTAGTCACTAGTCACTGGTCACTGGTCACTGGTCACTTTTCAGGGGTCACTGGTAACTGGTCACTGGTCAGTGGTCACAGGTCACTAGTCAATGGTCACAAGTCACTGGTCACTGGTCACTGGTCACTGGTCACTGGTCAGCTGTCACTGGTCACTGGTCACTGGTCACTGGTCACTGGTCAATGTTCACTGTCGCTGGTCACTAGTCACTGGTCACTGGTCACAGGTCACTAGTCACTGGTCACTGGTGACTGGTCACTGGTCACTGGTCACTGGTCACAGGTCACTGGTCACTGGTCAGTAATCAGTGGTCACTGGTCACTGGTCATAGGTCACTGGTCACCTGTCACTGGTCACTGGTCACTGGTCACTGGTCACTGGTCAATGGTCACTGTCGCTGGTCACTGGGCACTGGTCACTGGTCACTGGCCACTAGTCACTGGTCACTGGTCACTGGTCAGTGGTCTCTGGTCACTGGTCACTGGTCACTGGTAACTGGTCACTGGTCAGTGGTCACAGGTCACTAGTCAATGGTCACAAGTCACTGGTCACTGGTCACTGGTCACTGGTCACTGGTCACTGGTCAATGTTCACTGTCGCTGGTCACTAGTCACTGGTCACTGGTCACAGGTCACTGGTCACTAGTCACTGGTCACAGGTCACTGGTCACTTTTCAGGGGTCACTGTTCACTGGTCACTGGTCACTGGTCACTGGTCACAGGTCACTGGTCACTGGTCACTGGTCACTGGTCACTGGTCACTGGTCACTGGTCACTGGTCACTGGTCACTGGTCACAGGTCACTGGTCACCTGTCACTGGTCACTGGTCACTGGTCACTGGTCACAGGTCACTGGTCACTGGTCACTGGTCACTGGTCACTGGTCACTGGTCACTGGTCACTGCTCACTGGTCACAAGTCACTGGTCACTGGTCACTGGTCACTGGTCACTGGTCACAGGTCACTGGTCACCTGTCACTGGTCACTGGTCACTGGTCACAGGTCACTGGTCACTATTCACTGGTCACTGGTCACTGGTCACTTTTCAGGGGTCACTGGTCACTGGTCACTGGTCAGTGGTCACGGTTCACTATTCACTGGTCACTGGTCACTGGTCACTGGTCACTGGTCGCTGGTCACTGGTCACAGGTCACTGGTCACTAGTCACTGGTCACAGGTCACTGGTCACTTTTCAGGGGTCACTGTTCACTGGTCACTGGTCACTGGTCACTGGTCACAGGTCACTGGTCACTGGTCACTGGTCACTGGTCACTGGTCACTGGTCACTGGTCAATGGTCACTGTCGCTGGTCACTGGTCACTGGTCACTGGTCACAGGTCACTGGTCACTGGTCAGTAATCAGTGGTCACTGGTCACTGGTCATAGGTCACTGGTCACCTGTCACTGGTCACTGGTCACTGGTCAATGGTCACTGTCGCTGGTCACTGGGCACTGGTCACTGGTCACTGGCCACTAGTCACTGGTCACTGGTCAATGGTCAGTGGTCTCTGGTCACTGGTCACGGGTCACTGGTCACTAGTCACTGGTCAATGGTCACTGGTCACTGGTCACTGGTCACTGGTCACTGGTCATATGTCACTGGTCACCTGTCACTGGTCACTGGTCACTGGACACTGGTCATTGTTCAATGGGCACTGTCGCTGGTCACTGGTCACTGGTCACAGATCACTGGTCACTAGTCACTGGTCACTGGTCACTTTTCAGGGGTCACTGGTAACTGGTCACGGGTCAGTGGTCACGATTCACAATTCACTGGTCACTGGTCACTGGTCACTGGTCATAGGTCACTGGTCACCTGTCACCGGTCACTGGTCACTGGTCACTGGTCACTGGTCACTGGTCATTGGTCAAAGGTCACTGTCGCTGGTCACTGGCCACTGGTCACTGGTCAATGGTCTCTAGTCACTGGTCACTGGTCACAAGTCACTGGTCACTGGTCACTGGTCACCTGTCACTGGTCACTGGTCACTGGTAACTGGTCACTGGTCAATGGTCACAGTCGCTGGTCACTGGTCACTGGTCACTGGTCTCTGTTCTCTAGTCACTGGTCACTGGTCACAAATCACTGGTCACTTGTCACTGGTCCGTGGACAGTGGTCACTGGTCACTGGTCACAGGTCACTAGTCACTGGTCACGGGTCACTGGTCACCGGTCACTGGTCACTGGTCACTGGTCAGCTGTCACTGGTCACTGGTCACTGGTCACTGGTCACTGGTCACAGGTCACTGGTCACTGGTCAGTAATCAGTGGTCACTGGTCACTGGTCATAGGTCACTGGTCACCTGTCACTGGTCACTGGTCACTGGTCACTGGTCACTGGTCAATGGTCACTGTCGCTGGTCACTGGGCACTGGTCACTGGTCACTGGCCACTAGTCACTGGTCACTGGTCACTGGTCAGTGGTCTCTGGTCACTGGTCACTGGTCACAGGTCACTGGTCACCTGTCACTGGTCACTGGTCACTGGTCACTGGTCACAGGTCACTGGTCACTGGTCACTGGTCACTGGTCACTGGTCACTGGTCACTGGTCACTGCTCACTGGTCACTGGTCACAGGTCACTGGTCACCTGTCACTGGTCACTGGTCACTGGTCACAGGTCACTGGTCACTGGTCACTGGTCACTGGTCACTGGTCACTGGTCACTGGTCAATGGTCACTGTCGCTGGTCACTGGTCACTGGTCACTGGTCACAGGTCACTGGTCACTGGTCAGTAATCAGTGGTCACTGGTCACTGGTCATAGGTCACTGGTCACCTGTCACTGGTCACTGGTCACTGGTCACTGGTCACTGGTCAATGGTCACTGTCGCTGGTCACTGGGCACTGGTCACTGGTCACTGGCCACTAGTCACTGGTCACTGGTCACTGGTCAGTGGTCTCTGGTCACTGGTCACGGGTCACTGGTCACTAGTCACTGGTCACTGGTCACTGGTCACTGGTCACTGGTCATATGTCACTGGTCACCTGTCACTGGTCACTGGTCACTGTTCAATGGGCACTGTCGCTGGTCACTGGTCACTGGTCACAGATCACTGGTCACTAGTCACTGGTCACTGGTCACTTTTCAGGGGTCACTGGTAACTGGTCACGGGTCAGTGGTCACGATTCACAATTCACTGGTCACTGGTCACTGGTCACTGGTCATAGGTCACTGGTCACCTGTCACCGGTCACTGGTCACTGGTCACTGGTCACTGGTCATTGGTCAAAGGTCACTGTCGCTGGTCACTGGCCACTGGTCACTGGTCAATGGTCTCTAGTCACTGGTCACTGGTCACAAGTCACTGGTCACTGGTCACTGGTCACCTGTCACTGGTCACTGGTCACTGGTAACTGGTCACTGGTCAATGGTCACAGTCGCTGGTCACTGGTCACTGGTCACTGGTCTCTGTTCTCTAGTCACTGGTCACTGGTCACAAATCACTGGTCACTTGTCACTGGTCCGTGGACAGTGGTCACTGGTCACTGGTCACAGGTCACTAGTCACTGGTCACGGGTCACTGGTCACCGGTCACTGGTCACTGGTCACTGGTCACTGGTCACTGGTCACTGGTCACAGGTCACTGGTCACATGTCACAGGTCACTGGTCACTGGTCACTGGTCACTGGTCAATGGTCACTGTCGCTGGACGCTGGTCACTGGTCACTGGTCAATGGTCTCTAGTCACTGGTCACTGGTCACAATTCACTGGTAACTTGTCACTGGTCAGTGGTCAGTGGTCACTGGTCAATGGTCACTGGCCACAAGTCACTGGTCACTGGTCACTGGTCACTAGTCACTGGTCACTGGTCACAATTCACTGGTCACTTGTCACTGGTCAGTTGTCAGTGGTCACTGGTCACTGGTCACAGGTCACTAGTCACTGGTCACTGGTCATATGTCACTGGTCACTGGTCACTGGCCACTGGTCACTGGTCACTGGTCACTGGTCACAGGTCACTGGTCACTGGTCAGTAGTCAGTGTTCACTGGTCACTGGTCACTGGTCACTGGTCACAGGTCACTGGTCACTGGTCACTGGTCACAGGTCACTGGTCACTTGTCAATGGTCACAGTCGCTGGTCACTTGTCTCTGGTCACGGGTCACTCGTCACTAGTCACTGGTCACTAGTCACTAGTCACTGGTCACTGGTCACTGGTCACTTTTCAGGGGTCACTGGTAACTGGTCACTGGTCAGTGGTCACAGGTCACTAGTCAATGGTCACAAGTCACTGGTCACTGGTCACTGGTCACTGGTCACTGGTCAGCTGTCACTGGTCACTGGTCACTGGTCACTGGTCACTGGTCAATGTTCACTGTCGCTGGTCACTAGTCACTGGTCACTGGTCACAGGTCACTAGTCACTGGTCACTCGTGACTGGTCACTGGTCACTGGTCACTGGTCACAGGTCACTGGTCACTGGTCAGTAATCAGTGGTCACTGGTCACTGGTCATAGGTCACTGGTCACCTGTCACTGGTCACTGGTCAATGGTCACTGTCGCTGGTCACTGGTCACTGGTCACTGGTCACTGGTCACAGGTCACTGGTCACTGGTCACTGGTCACTGGTCACTGGTCACTGGTCACTGGCCACTGGTCAATGGTCACTGTCGCTGGTCACTGGTCACTGATCACTGGTCACTGGCCACTAGTCACTGGTCAGTGGTCTCTGGTCACTTGTCACGGGTCACTGGTCACTAGTCACTGGTCACTGGTCACTGGTCACTGGTCACTGGTCACTGGTCATAGGTCACTGGTCACCTGTCACTGGTCACTGGTCACTGGTCACTGGTCATTGTTCAATGGTCACTGTCGCTGGTCACTGGTCCCTGGTCACTGGTCACTGGTCACAGATTACTGGTCACTAGTCACTAGTCACTGGTCACTGGTCACTGGTCACTTTTCAGGGGTCACTGGTAACTGGTCACTGGTCAGTGGTCACAGGTCACTAGTCAATGGTCACAAGTCACTGGTCACTGGTCACTGGTCACTGGTCACTGGTCAGCTGTCACTGGTCACTGGTCACTGGTCACTGGTCACTGGTCAATGTTCACTGTCGCTGGTCACTAGTCACTGGTCACTGGTCACAGGTCACTAGTCACTGGTCACTGGTGACTGGTCACTGGTCACTGGTCACTGGTCACAGGTCACTGGTCACTGGTCAGTAATCAGTGGTCACTGGTCACTGGTCATAGGTCACTGGTCACCTGTCACTGGTCACTGGTCACTGGTCACTGGTCACTGGTCAATGGTCACTGTCGCTGGTCACTGGGCACTGGTCACTGGTCACTGGCCACTAGTCACTGGTCACTGGTCACTGGTCAGTGGTCTCTGGTCACTGGTCACTGGTCACTGGTAACTGGTCACTGGTCAGTGGTCACAGGTCACTAGTCAATGGTCACAAGTCACTGGTCACTGGTCACTGGTCACTGGTCACTGGTCAATGTTCACTGTCGCTGGTCACTAGTCACTGGTCACTGGTCACAGGTCACTGGTCACTAGTCACTGGTCACAGGTCACTGGTCACTTTTCAGGGGTCACTGTTCACTGGTCACTGGTCACTGGTCACTGGTCACAGGTCACTGGTCACTGGTCACTGGTCACTGGTCACTGGTCACTGGTCACTGGTCACTGGTCACTGGTCACTGGTCACTGGTCACAGGTCACTGGTCACCTGTCACTGGTCACTGGTCACTGGTCACTGGTCACAGGTCACTGGTCACTGGTCACTGGTCACTGGTCACTGGTCACTGGTCACTGGTCACTGCTCACTGGTCACAAGTCACTGGTCACTGGTCACTGGTCACTGGTCACTGGTCACAGATCACTGGTCACCTGTCACTGGTCACTGGTCACTGGTCACAGGTCACTGGTCACTATTCACTGGTCACTGGTCACTGGTCACTTTTCAGGGGTCACTGGTCACTGGTCACTGGTCAGTGGTCACGGTTCACTATTCACTGGTCACTGGTCACTGGTCACTGGTCACTGGTCACTGGTCACTGGTCACAGGTCACTGGTCACTAGTCACTGGTCACAGGTCACTGGTCACTTTTCAGGGGTCACTGTTCACTGGTCACTGGTCACTGGTCACTGGTCACAGGTCACTGGTCACTGGTCACTGGTCACTGGTCACTGGCCACTGGTCACTGGTCAATGGTCACTGTCGCTGGTCACTGGTCACTGGTCACTGGTCACAGGTCACTGGTCACTGGTCAGTAATCAGTGGTCACTGGTCACTGGTCATAGGTCACTGGTCACCTGTCACTGGTCACTGGTCACTGGTCACTGGTCACTGGTCAATGGTCACTGTCGCTGGTCACTGGGCACTGGTCACTGGTCACTGGCCACTAGTCACTGGTCACTGGTCACTGGTCAGTGGTCTCTGGTCACTGGTCACGGGTCACTGGTCACTGGTCACTATTCACTGGTCACTGGTCACTGGTCACTTTTCAGGGGTCACTGGTCACTGGTCACTGGTCAGTGGTCACGGTTCACTATTCACTGGTCACTGGTCACTGGTCACTGGTCACTGGTCACTGGTCACTGGTCACAGGTCACTGGTCACTAGTCACTGGTCACAGGTCACTGGTCACTTTTCAGGGGTCACTGTTCACTGGTCACTGGTCACTGGTCACTGGTCACAGGTCACTGGTCACTGGTCACTGGTCACTGGTCACTGGTCACTGGTCACTGGTCAATGGTCACTGTCGCTGGTCACTGGTCACTGGTCACTGGTCACAGGTCACTGGTCACTGGTCAGTAATCAGTGGTCACTGGTCACTGGTCACCGGTCACTGGTCACTGGTCACTGGTCACTGGTCACTGGTCACAGGTCACTGGTCACATGTCACAGGTCACTGGTCACTGGTCACTGGTCACTGGTCAATGGTCACTGTCGCTGGACGCTGGTCACTGGTCACTGGTCAATGGTCTCTAGTCACTGGTCACTGGTCACAATTCACTGGTAACTTGTCACTGGTCAGTGGTCAGTGGTCACTGGTCAATGGTCACTGGCCACAAGTCACTGGTCACTGGTCACTGGTCACTAGTCACTGGTCACTGGTCACAATTCACTGGTCACTTGTCACTGGTCAGTTGTCAGTGGTCACTGGTCACTGGTCACAGGTCACTAGTCACTGGTCACTGGTCATATGTCACTGGTCACTGGTCACTGGCCACTGGTCACTGGTCACTGGTCACTGGTCACAGGTCACTGGTCACTGGTCAGTAGTCAGTGTTCACTGGTCACTGGTCACTGGTCACTGGTCACTGGTCACAGGTCACTGGTCACTGGTCACTGGTCACAGGTCACTGGTCACTTGTCAATGGTCACAGTCGCTGGTCACTTGTCTCTGGTCACGGGTCACTGGTCACTAGTCACTGGTCACTAGTCACTAGTCACTGGTCACTGGTCACTGGTCACTTTTCAGGGGTCACTGGTAACTGGTCACTGGTCAGTGGTCACAGGTCACTAGTCAATGGTCACAAGTCACTGGTCACTGGTCACTGGTCACTGGTCACTGGTCAGCTGTCACTGGTCACTGGTCACTGGTCACTGGTCACTGGTCAATGTTCACTGTCGCTGGTCACTAGTCACTGGTCACTGGTCACAGGTCACTAGTCACTGGTCACTCGTGACTGGTCACTGGTCACTGGTCACTGGTCACAGGTCACTGGTCACTGGTCAGTAATCAGTGGTCACTGGTCACTGGTCATAGGTCACTGGTCACCTGTCACTGGTCACTGGTCAATGGTCACTGTCGCTGGTCACTGGTCACTGGTCACTGGTCACTGGTCACTGGTCACAGGTCACTGGTCACTGGTCACTGGTCACTGGTCACTGGTCACTGGTCACTGGCCACTGGTCAATGGTCACTGTCGCTGGTCACTGGTCACTGATCACTGGTCACTGGCCACTAGTCACTGGTCAGTGGTCTCTGGTCACTTGTCACGGGTCACTGGTCACTAGTCACTGGTCACTGGTCACTGGTCACTGGTCATAGGTCACTGGTCACCTGTCACTGGTCACTGGTCACTGGTCACTGGTCATTGTTCAATGGTCACTGTCGCTGGTCACTGGTCACTGGTCACTGGTCACTGGTCACAGATCACTGGTCACTAGTCACTAGTCACTGGTCACTGGTCACTGGTCACTTTTCAGGGGTCACTGGTAACTGGTCACTGGTCAGTGGTCACAGGTCACTAGTCAATGGTCACAAGTCACTGGTCACTGGTCACTGGTCACTGGTCACTGGTCAGCTGTCACTGGTCACTGGTCACTGGTCACTGGTCACTGGTCACTGGTCAATGTTCACTGTCGCTGGTCACTAGTCACTGGTCACTGGTCACAGGTCACTAGTCACTGGTCACTGGTGACTGGTGACTGGTCACTGGTCACTGGTCACAGGTCACTGGTCACTGGTCAGTAATCACAGGTCACTAGTCAATGGTCACAAGTCACTGGTCACTGGTCACTGGTCACTGGTCACTGGTCACTGGTCAATGTTCACTGTCGCTGGTCACTAGTCACTGGTCACTGGTCACAGGTCACTGGTCACTAGTCACTGGTCACAGGTCACTGGTCACTTTTCAGGGGTCACTGTTCACTGGTCACTGGTCACTGGTCACTGGTCACAGGTCACTGGTCACTGGTCACTGGTCACTGGTCACTGGTCACTGGTCACTGGTCACTGGTCACTGGTCACTGGTCACTGGTCACAGGTCACTGGTCACCTGTCACTGGTCACAGGTCACTGGTCACTAGTCACTGGTCACAGGTCACTGGTCACTTTTCAGGGGTCACTGTTCACTGGTCACTGGTCACTGGTCACTGGTCACAGGTCACTGGTCACTGGTCACTGGTCACTGGTCACTGGTCACTGGTCACTGGTCACTGGTCACTGGTCACTGGTCACTGGTCACAGGTCACTGGTCACCTGTCACTGGTCACTGGTCACTGGTCACTGGTCACAGGTCACTGGTCACTGGTCACTGGTCACTGGTCACTGGTCACTGGTCACTGGTCACTGCTCACTGGTCACAAGTCACTGGTCACTGGTCACTGGTCACTGGTCACTGGTCACAGATCACTGGTCACCTGTCACTGGTCACTGGTCACTGGTCACAGGTCACTGGTCACTATTCACTGGTCACTGGTCACTGGTCACTTTTCAGGGGTCACTGGTCACTGGTCACTGGTCAGTGGTCACGGTTCACTATTCACTGGTCACTGGTCACTGGTCACTGGTCACTGGTCACTGGTCACTGGTCACAGGTCACTGGTCACTAGTCACTGGTCACAGGTCACTGGTCACTTATCAGGGGTCACTGTTCACTGGTCACTGGTCACTGGTCACTGGTCACAGGTCACTGGTCACTGGTCACTGGTCACTGGTCACTGGTCACTGGTCACTGGTCAATGGTCACTGTCGCTGGTCACTGGTCACTGGTCACTGGTCACAGGTCACTGGTCACTGGTCAGTAATCAGTGGTCACTGGTCACTGGTCATAGGTCACTGGTCACCTGTCACTGGTCACTGGTCACTGGTCACTGGTCACTGGTCAATGGTCACTGTCGCTGGTCACTGGGCACTGGTCACTGGTCACTGGCCACTAGTCACTGGTCACTGGTCACTGGTCAGTGGTCTCTGGTCACTGGTCACGGGTCACTGGTCACTAGTCACTGGTCACTGGTCACTGGTCACTGGTCACTGGTCACTGGTCACTGGTCATATGTCACTGGTCACCTGTCACTGGTCACTGGTCACTGGACACTGGTCATTGTTCAATGGGCACTGTCGCTGATCACTGGTCACTGGTCACAGATCACTGGTCACTAGTCACTGGTCACTGGTCACTTTTCAGGGGTCACTGGTAACTGGTCACGGGTCAGTGGTCACGATTCACAATTCACTGGTCACTGGTCACTGGTCACTGGTCATAGGTCACTGGTCACCTGTCACCGGTCACTGGTCACTGGTCACTGGTCACTGGTCACTGGTCATTGGTCAAAGGTCACTGTCGCTGGTCACTGGCCACTGGTCACTGGTCAATGGTCTCTAGTCACTGGTCACTGGTCACAAGTCACTGGTCACTGGTCACTGGTCACCTGTCACTGGTCACTGGTCACTGGTAACTGGTCACTGGTCAATGGTCACAGTCGCTGGTCACTGGTCACTGGTCACTGGTCTCTGTTCTCTAGTCACTGGTCACTGGTCACAAATCACTGGTCACTTGTCACTGGTCCGTGGACAGTGGTCACTGGTCACTGGTCACAGGTCACTAGTCACTGGTCACGGGTCACTGGTCACCGGTCACTGGTCACTGGTCACTGGTCACTGGTCACTGGTCACTGGTCACAGGTCACTGGTCACATGTCACAGGTCACTGGTCACTGGTCACTGGTCACTGGTCAATGGTCACTGTCGCTGGACGCTGGTCACTGGTCACTGGTCAATGGTCTCTAGTCACTGGTCACTGGTCACAATTCACTGGTAACTTGTCACTGGTCAGTGGTCAGTGGTCACTGGTCAATGGTCACTGGCCACAAGTCACTGGTCACTGGTCACTGGTCACTAGTCACTGGTCACTGGTCACAATTCACTGGTCACTTGTCACTGGTCAGTTGTCAGTGGTCACTGGTCACTGGTCACAGGTCACTAGTCACTGGTCACTGGTCATATGTCACTGGTCACTGGTCACTGGCCACTGGTCACTGGTCACTGGTCACTGGTCACAGGTCACTGGTCACTGGTCAGTAGTCAGTGGTCACTGGTCACTGGTCACTGGTCACTGGTCACTGGTCACAGGTCACTGGTCACTGGTCACTGGTCACAGGTCACTGGTCACTTGTCAATGGTCACAGTCGCTGGTCACTTGTCTCTGGTCACGGGTCACTGGTCACTAGTCACTGGTCACTAGTCACTAGTCACTGGTCACTGGTCACTGGTCACTTTTCAGGGGTCACTGGTAACTGGTCACTGGTCAGTGGTCACAGGTCACTAGTCAATGGTCACAAGTCACTGGTCACTGGTCACTGGTCACTGGTCACTGGTCAGCTGTCACTGGTCACTGGTCACTGGTCACTGGTCACTGGTCAATGTTCACTGTCGCTGGTCACTAGTCACTGGTCACTGGTCACAGGTCACTAGTCACTGGTCACTGGTGACTGGTCACTGGTCACTGGTCACTGGTCACAGGTCACTGGTCACTGGTCACAGGTCACTGGTCACTGGTCAGTAGTCAGTGGTCACTGGTCACTGGTCACTGGTCACTGGCCACTAGTCACTGGTCACTGGTCACAAGTCACTGGTCACGGGCCACTGGTCACTAGTCACAGATCACTGGTCAGTAGTCAGTGGTCACTGGACACTGCTCACTGGTCACTGGTCACTGGTCACAGGTCACTGGTCACTAGTCACTGGTCACTGGTCACTGGTCACTGGTCACTGGTCACTGGTCATAGGTCACTGGTCACCTGTCACTGGTCACTGGTCACTGGTCACTGGTCATTGTTCAATGGTCACTGTCGCTGGTCACTGGTCACTGGTCACTGGTCACTGGTCACTGGTCACTGGTCACAGATCACTGGTCACTAGTCACTAGTCACTGGTCACTGGTCACTGGTCACTTTTCAGGGGTCACTGGTTACTGTTCACTGGTCACTGGTCACTGGTCAATGGTCACTGTCGCTGGTCAATGGTCACTGGTCACTGGTCAACGGTCTCTAGTCACTGGTCACTGGTCACAATTCACTGGTCACTTGTCACTGGTCAGTGGTCAGTGGTCAGTGGTCACTGGTCACAGGCCACTTGTCACAGGTCACTAGTCACTGGTCACTGGTCACTGGTCACTGGTCACTGGTCACAGGTCACTGGTCAGCTGTCACTGGTCACTGGTCGCTGGTCACTGGTCAGCGGTCAATGGTCACTGTCGCTGGTCACTGGTCACTGGTCAGTGGTCAGTGGTCACTGGTCAATGGTCACAGGTCACTGGTCACATGCCACTGGTCACTGGTCACGGGTCACAAGTCACTGGTCACTGGTCAATGGTCACTGGCCACTGGTCACTGGTCACTGGTCACTGGTCACAGGTCACTGGTCACCTGTCACTGGTCACTGGTAACTGGTCACTGGTCAATGGTCACAGTCGCTGGTCACTGGTCACTGGTCACTGGTCTCTGTTCTCTAGTCACTGGTCACTGGTCACAATTCACTGGTCACTTGTCACTGGTCCGTGGACAGTGGTCACTGGTCACTGGTCACAGGTCACTAGTCACTGGTCACGGGTCACTGGTCACCGGTCACTGGTCACTGGTCACTGGTCACTGGTCACTGGTCACTGGTCACAGGTCACTGGTCACATGTCACAGGTCACTGGTCATAGGTCACTGGTCACCTGTCACCGGTCACTGGTCACTGGTCACTGGTCACTGGTCATTGGTCAATGGTCACTGTCGCTGGTCACTGGTCACTGGTCACTGGTCACTGGTCACTGGTCACAGGTCACTGGTTACCTGTCACTGGTCACTGGTCACTGGTCAATGGTCACTGTCGCTGGTCACTGGTCACATGTTACTGGTCACTGGTCACTTGTCTCTAGTCACTGGTCACTGGTCACAATTCACTGGTCACTTGTCACTGGTCAGTGGTCAATGGTCACTGGTCACTGGTCACAGGTCACTAGTCACATGTCATAGGTCACAAGTCACTGGTCACTGGTCACTGGTCACTGGTCACTGGTCACTGGTCACTGGTCACTGGTCACAGGTCACTAGTCACTGGTCACGGGCCACTGGTCACTAGTCACAGATCACTGGTCACTGGTCACTGGTCACTGGTCACTGCTCACTGGTCACAAGTCACTGGTCACTGGTCACTCGTCACTGGTCACTGGTCACAGGTCACTGGTCACCTGTCACTGGTCACTGGTCACTGGTCACAGGTCACTGGTCACTATTCACTGGTCACTGGTCACTGGTCACTGGTCACTGGTCACTGGTCACTGGTCACAGGTCACTGGTCACTGGTCACTGGTCACTGGTCACTGGTCACTGGTCACTGGTCACTGGTCACTGGTCAATGGTCACTGTCGCTGGTCACTGGTCACTGATCACTGGTCACTGGCCACTAGTCACTGGTCAGTGGTCTCTGGTCACTGGTCACGGGTCACTGGTCACTAGTCACTGGTCACTGGTCACTGGTCACTGGTCACTGGTCACTGGTCATAGGTCACTGGTCACCTGTCACTGGTCACTGGTCACTGGTCACTGGTCAGTGTTCAATGGTCACTGTCGCTGGTCACTGGTCACTGGTCACTGGTCACTGGTCACAGATCACTGGTCAGTAGTCACTAGTCACTGGTCACTGGTCACTGGTCACTTTTCAGGGGTCACTGGTAACTGGTCACTGGTCAGTGGTCACAGGTCACTAGTCAATGGTCACAAGTCACTGGTCACTGGTCACTGGTCACTGGTCACTGGTCAGCTGTCACTGGTCACTGGTCACTGGTCACTGGTCACTGGTCACTGGTCAATGTTCACTGTCGCTGGTCACTAGTCACTGGTCACTGGTCACAGGTCACTAGTCACTGGTCACTGGTGACTGGTCACTGGTCACTGGTCACTGGTCACAGGTCACTGGTCACTGGTCAGCAATCAGTGGTCACTGGTCACTGGTCATAGGTCACTGGTCACCTGTCACTGGTCACTGGTCACTGGTCACTGGTCACTGGTCAATGGTCACTGTCGCTGGTCACTGGGCACTGGTCACTGGTCACTGGCCACTAGTCACTGGTCACTGGTCACTGGTCAGTGGTCTCTGGTCACTGGTCACTGGTCACAGGTCACTGGTCACCTGTCACTGGTCACTGGTCACTGGTCACTGGTCACAGGTCACTGGTCACTGGTCACTGGTCACTGGTCACTGGTCACTGGTCACTGGTCACTGCTCACTGGTCACTGGTCACAGGTCACTGGTCACTGGTCACTGGTCAATGTTCACTGTCGCTGGTCACTAGTCACTGGTCACTGGTCACAGGTCACTAGTCACTGGTCACTGGTGACTGGTCACTGGTCACTGGTCACTGGTCACAGGTCACTGGTCACTGGTCAGCAATCAGTGGTCACTGGTCACTGGTCATAGGTCACTGGTCACCTGTCACTGGTCACTGGTCACTGGTCACTGGTCACTGGTCAATGGTCACTGTCGCTGGTCACTGGGCACTGGTCACTGGTCACTGGCCACTAGTCACTGGTCACTGGTCACTGGTCAGTGGTCTCTGGTCACTGGTCACTGGTCACAGGTCACTGGTCACCTGTCACTGGTCACTGGTCACTGGTCACTGGTCACAGGTCACTGGTCACTGGTCACTGGTCACTGGTCACTGGTCACTGGTCACTGGTCACTGCTCACTGGTCACTGGTCACTGGTCACAGGTCACTGGTCACTGGTCACTGGTCACTGGTCACTGGTCACTGGTCACTGGTCAATGGTCACTGTCGCTGGTCACTGGTCACTGGTCACTGGTCACAGGTCACTGGTCACTGGTCAGTAATCAGTGGTCACTGGTCACTGGTCATAGGTCACTGGTCACCTGTCACTGGTCACTGGTCACTGGTCACTGGTCACTGGTCAATGGTCACTGTCGCTGGTCACTGGGCACTGGTCACTGGTCACTGGCCACTAGTCACTGGTCACTGGTCACTGGTCAGTGGTCTCTGGTCACTGGTCACGGGTCACTGGTCACTAGTCACTGGTCACTGGTCACTGGTCACTGGTCACTGGTCACTGGTCATATGTCACTGGTCACCTGTCACTGGTCACTGGTCACTGTTCAATGGGCACTGTCGCTGGTCACTGGTCACTGGTCACAGATCACTGGTCACTAGTCACTGGTCACTGGTCACTTTTCAGGGGTCACTGGTAACTGGTCACGGGTCAGTGGTCACGATTCACAATTCACTGGTCACTGGTCACTGGTCACTGGTCATAGGTCACTGGTCACCTGTCACCGGTCACTGGTCACTGGTCACTGGTCACTGGTCATTGGTCAAAGGTCACTGTCGCTGGTCACTGGCCACTGGTCACTGGTCAATGGTCTCTAGTCACTGGTCACTGGTCACAAGTCACTGGTCACTGGTCACTGGTCACCTGTCACTGGTCACTGGTCACTGGTAACTGGTCACTGGTCAATGGTCACAGTCGCTGGTCACTGGTCACTGGTCACTGGTCTCTGTTCTCTAGTCACTGGTCACTGGTCACAAATCACTGGTCACTTGTCACTGGTCCGTGGACAGTGGTCACTGGTCACTGGTCACAGGTCACTAGTCACTGGTCACGGGTCACTGGTCACCGGTCACTGGTCACTGGTCACTGGTCACTGGTCACTGGTCACTGGTCACAGGTCACTGGTCACATGTCACAGGTCACTGGTCACTGGTCACTGGTCACTGGTCAATGGTCACTGTCGCTGGACGCTGGTCACTGGTCACTGGTCAATGGTCTCTAGTCACTGGTCACTGGTCACAATTCACTGGTAACTTGTCACTGGTCAGTGGTCAGTGGTCACTGGTCAATGGTCACTGGCCACAAGTCACTGGTCACTGGTCACTGGTCACTAGTCACTGGTCACTGGTCACAATTCACTGGTCACTTGTCACTGGTCAGTTGTCAGTGGTCACTGGTCACTGGTCACAGGTCACTAGTCACTGGTCACTGGTCATATGTCACTGGTCACTGGTCACTGGCCACTGGTCACTGGTCACTGGTCACTGGTCACAGGTCACTGGTCACTGGTCAGTAGTCAGTGTTCACTGGTCACTGGTCACTGGTCACTGGTCACTGGTCACAGGTCACTGGTCACTGGTCACTGGTCACAGGTCACTGGTCACTTGTCAATGGTCACAGTCGCTGGTCACTTGTCTCTGGTCACGGGTCACTGGTCACTAGTCACTGGTCACTAGTCACTAGTCACTGGTCACTGGTCACTGGTCACTTTTCAGGGGTCACTGGTAACTGGTCACTGGTCAGTGGTCACAGGTCACTAGTCAATGGTCACAAGTCACTGGTCACTGGTCACTGGTCACTGGTCACTGGTCAGCTGTCACTGGTCACTGGTCACTGGTCACTGGTCACTGGTCAATGTTCACTGTCGCTGGTCACTAGTCACTGGTCACTGGTCACAGGTCACTAGTCACTGGTCACTCGTGACTGGTCACTGGTCACTGGTCACTGGTCACAGGTCACTGGTCACTGGTCAGTAATCAGTGGTCACTGGTCACTGGTCATAGGTCACTGGTCACCTGTCACTGGTCACTGGTCAATGGTCACTGTCGCTGGTCACTGGTCACTGGTCACTGGTCACTGGTCACTGGTCACAGGTCACTGGTCACTGGTCACTGGTCACTGGTCACTGGTCACTGGTCACTGGCCACTGGTCAATGGTCACTGTCGCTGGTCACTGGTCACTGATCACTGGTCACTGGCCACTAGTCACTGGTCAGTGGTCTCTGGTCACTTGTCACGGGTCACTGGTCACTAGTCACTGGTCACTGGTCACTGGTCACTGGTCACTGGTCACTGGTCATAGGTCACTGGTCACCTGTCACTGGTCACTGGTCACTGGTCACTGGTCATTGTTCAATGGTCACTGTCGCTGGTCACTGGTCACTGGTCACTGGTCACTGGTCACAGATCACTGGTCACTAGTCACTAGTCACTGGTCACTGGTCACTGGTCACTTTTCAGGGGTCACTGGTAACTGGTCACTGGTCAGTGGTCACAGGTCACTAGTCAATGGTCACAAGTCACTGGTCACTGGTCACTGGTCACTGGTCACTGGTCAGCTGTCACTGGTCACTGGTCACTGGTCACTGGTCACTGGTCACTGGTCAATGTTCACTGTCGCTGGTCACTAGTCACTGGTCACTGGTCACAGGTCACTAGTCACTGGTCACTGGTGACTGGTCACTGGTCACTGGTCACTGGTCACAGGTCACTGGTCACTGGTCAGTAATCAGTGGTCACTGGTCACTGGTCATAGGTCACTGGTCACCTGTCACTGGTCACTGGTCACTGGTCACTGGTCACTGGTCAATGGTCACTGTCGCTGGTCACTGGGCACTGGTCACTGGTCACTGGCCACTAGTCACTGGTCACTGGTCACTGGTCAGTGGTCTCTGGTCACTGGTCACTGGTCACTGGTAACTGGTCACTGGTCAGTGGTCACAGGTCACTAGTCAATGGTCACAAGTCACTGGTCACTGGTCACTGGTCACTGGTCACTGGTCACTGGTCAATGTTCACTGTCGCTGGTCACTAGTCACTGGTCACTGGTCACAGGTCACTGGTCACTAGTCACTGGTCACAGGTCACTGGTCACTTTTCAGGGGTCACTGTTCACTGGTCACTGGTCACTGGTCACTGGTCACAGGTCACTGGTCACTGGTCACTGGTCACTGGTCACTGGTCACTGGTCACTGGTCACTGGTCACTGGTCACAGGTCACTGGTCACCTGTCACTGGTCACTGGTCACTGGTCACTGGTCACAGGTCACTGGTCACTGGTCACTGGTCACTGGTCACTGGTCACTGGTCACTGGTCACTGCTCACTGGTCACAAGTCACTGGTCACTGGTCACTGGTCACTGGTCACTGGTCACAGATCACTGGTCACCTGTCACTGGTCACTGGTCACTGGTCACAGGTCACTGGTCACTATTCACTGGTCACTGGTCACTGGTCACTTTTCAGGGGTCACTGGTCACTGGTCACTGGTCAGTGGTCACGGTTCACTATTCACTGGTCACTGGTCACTGGTCACTGGTCACTGGTCACTGGTCACTGGTCACAGGTCACTGGTCACTAGTCACTGGTCACAGGTCACTGGTCACTTTTCAGGGGTCACTGTTCACTGGTCACTGGTCACTGGTCACTGGTCACAGGTCACTGGTCACTGGTCACTGGTCACTGGTCACTGGTCACTGGTCACTGGTCAATGGTCACTGTCGCTGGTCACTGGTCACTGGTCACTGGTCACAGGTCACTGGTCACTGGTCAGTAATCAGTGGTCACTGGTCACTGGTCATAGGTCACTGGTCACCTGTCACTGGTCACTGGTCACTGGTCACTGGTCACTGGTCAATGGTCACTGTCGCTGGTCACTGGGCACTGGTCACTGGTCAATGGTCTCTAGTCACTGGTCACTGGTCACAAGTCACTGGTCACTGGTCACTGGTCACTGGTCACTGGTCACTGGTCACTTGTCACTGGTCACAGGTCACTAGTCACTGGTCACGGGTCACTGGTCACTGGTCACTGGTAACTGGTCACTGGTCACTGGTCACTGGTCACAGGTCACTGGTCACTGGTCAGTAGTCAGTGGTCACTGGTCACTGGTCACTGGTCACTGGTCACGGGTCACTAATCACTGGTCACTGGT
This sequence comes from Andrena bucephala, assembly GCA_947577245.1. NCBI lineage: Eukaryota > Metazoa > Arthropoda > Insecta > Hymenoptera > Andrenidae > Andrena > Andrena bucephala. Next base: position 26,058,328 of record OX387716.1, on the reverse strand, counting down.
CACTGGTCACTGGTCACTGGTCACAGGTCACTGGTCACTGGTCAGTAATCAGTGGTCACTGGTCACTGGTCATAGATCACTGGTCACCTGTCACTGGTCACTGGTCACTGGTCACTTTTCAGGGGTCACTGGTAACTGGTCACTGGTCAGTGGTCACAGGTCACTAGTCACTGGTCACAAGTCACTGGTCACTGGTCACTGGTCACTGGTCACTGGTCACTGGTCACTGGTCACTGGTCACAGGTCACTGGTCAGCTGTCACTGGTCACTGGTCACTGGTCACTGGTCACTGGTCACTGGTCAATGTTCACTGTCGCTGGTCACTAGTCACTGGTCACTGGTCACAGGTCACTAATCACTGGTCACTGGTCACTGGTCACTGGTCACTGGTCACTGGTCACTGGTCACAGGTCACTGGTCACTGGTCAGTAATCAGTGGTCACTGGTCACTGGTCATAGGTCACTCGTCACCTGTCACTGGTCACTGGTCACTGGTCACTGGTCACTGGTCAGTGGTCTCTGGTCACTGGTCACGGGTCACTGGTCACTAGTCACTGGTCACTGGTCACTGGTCACTGGTCACTGGTCACTGGTCATAGGTCACTGGTCACTGGTCACTGGTCACTGGTCACTGGTCATAGGTCACTGGTCACCTGTCACTGGTCACTGGTCACTGGTCACTGGTCATTGTTCAATGGTCACTGTCGCTGGTCACTGGTCACTGGTCACTGGTCACTGGTCACAGATCACTGGTCACTAGTCACTGGTCACTGGTCACTTTTCAGGGGACACTGGTAACTGGTCACTGGTCAGTGGTCACGATTCACAATTCACTGGTCACTGGTCACTGGTCACTGGTCATAGGTCACTGGTCACCTGTCACTGGTCACTGGTCACTGGTCACTGGTCACTGGTCATTGGTCAATGGTCACTGTCGCTGGTCACTGGTCACTGGTCACTGGTCAATGGTCTCTAGTCACTGGTCTCTGGTCACAAGTCACTGGTCACTGGTCACTGGTCACTGGTCACTGGTCACTGGTCACTGGTCACAGGTCACTAGTCACTGGTCACGGGTCACTGGTCACTGGTCACTGGTAACTGGTCACTGGTCACTGGTCACTGGTCACAGGTCACTGGTCACTGGTCAGTAGTCAGTGGTCACTGGTCACTGGTCACTGGTCACTGGCCACAAGTCACTGGTCACTGGTCACAGGTCACTGGTCACTGGTCACGGGTCACTGGTCACTAGTCACTGGTCAATGGTCACAGGTCACCGGTCACTAGTCACTAGTCACTGGTCACTGGTCACTGGTCACTTTTCAGGGGTCACTGGTAACTGGTCACTGGTCAGTGGTCACAGGTCACTAGTCACTGGTCACAAGTCACTGGTCACTGGTCACTGGTCACTGGTCACTGGTCACTGGTCACTGGTCACTGGTCACTGGTCATTGGTCAAAGGTCACTGTCGCTGGTCACTGGCCACTGGTCACTGGTCAATGGTCTCTAGTCACTGGTCACTGGTCACAAGTCACTGGTCATATGTCACTGGTCACCTGTCACTGGTCACTGGTCACTGTTCAATGGGCACTGTCGCTGGTCACTGGTCACTGGTCACAGATCACTGGTCACTAGTCACTGGTCACTGGTCACTTTTCAGGGGTCACTGGTAACTGGTCACGGGTCAGTGGTCACGATTCACAATTCACTGGTCACTGGTCACTGGTCACTGGTCATAGGTCACTGGTCACCTGTCACCGGTCACTGGTCACTGGTCACTGGTCACTGGTCATTGGTCAAAGGTCACTGTCGCTGGTCACTGGCCACTGGTCACTGGTCAATGGTCTCTAGTCACTGGTCACTGGTCACAAGTCACTGGTCACTGGTCACTGGTCACCTGTCACTGGTCACTGGTCACTGGTAACTGGTCACTGGTCAATGGTCACAGTCGCTGGTCACTGGTCACTGGTCACTGGTCTCTGTTCTCTAGTCACTGGTCACTGGTCACAAATCACTGGTCACTTGTCACTGGTCCGTGGACAGTGGTCACTGGTCACTGGTCACAGGTCACTAGTCACTGGTCACGGGTCACTGGTCACCGGTCACTGGTCACTGGTCACTGGTCACTGGTCACTGGTCACTGGTCACAGGTCACTGGTCACATGTCACAGGTCACTGGTCACTGGTCACTGGTCACTGGTCAATGGTCACTGTCGCTGGACGCTGGTCACTGGTCACTGGTCAATGGTCTCTAGTCACTGGTCACTGGTCACAATTCACTGGTAACTTGTCACTGGTCAGTGGTCAGTGGTCACTGGTCAATGGTCACTGGCCACAAGTCACTGGTCACTGGTCACTGGTCACTAGTCACTGGTCACTGGTCACAATTCACTGGTCACTTGTCACTGGTCAGTTGTCAGTGGTCACTGGTCACTGGTCACAGGTCACTAGTCACTGGTCACTGGTCATATGTCACTGGTCACTGGTCACTGGCCACTGGTCACTGGTCACTGGTCACTGGTCACAGGTCACTGGTCACTGGTCAGTAGTCAGTGTTCACTGGTCACTGGTCACTGGTCACTGGTCACTGGTCACAGGTCACTGGTCACTGGTCACTGGTCACAGGTCACTGGTCACTTGTCAATGGTCACAGTCGCTGGTCACTTGTCTCTGGTCACGGGTCACTGGTCACTAGTCACTGGTCACTAGTCACTAGTCACTGGTCACTGGTCACTGGTCACTTTTCAGGGGTCACTGGTAACTGGTCACTGGTCAGTGGTCACAGGTCACTAGTCAATGGTCACAAGTCACTGGTCACTGGTCACTGGTCACTGGTCACTGGTCAGCTGTCACTGGTCACTGGTCACTGGTCACTGGTCACTGGTCAATGTTCACTGTCGCTGGTCACTAGTCACTGGTCACTGGTCACAGGTCACTAGTCACTGGTCACTCGTGACTGGTCACTGGTCACTGGTCACTGGTCACAGGTCACTGGTCACTGGTCAGTAATCAGTGGTCACTGGTCACTGGTCATAGGTCACTGGTCACCTGTCACTGGTCACTGGTCAATGGTCACTGTCGCTGGTCACTGGTCACTGGTCACTGGTCACTGGTCACTGGTCACAGGTCACTGGTCACTGGTCACTGGTCACTGGTCACTGGTCACTGGTCACTGGCCACTGGTCAATGGTCACTGTCGCTGGTCACTGGTCACTGATCACTGGTCACTGGCCACTAGTCACTGGTCAGTGGTCTCTGGTCACTTGTCACGGGTCACTGGTCACTAGTCACTGGTCACTGGTCACTGGTCACTGGTCACTGGTCACTGGTCATAGGTCACTGGTCACCTGTCACTGGTCACTGGTCACTGGTCACTGGTCATTGTTCAATGGTCACTGTCGCTGGTCACTGGTCACTGGTCACTGGTCACTGGTCACAGATCACTGGTCACTAGTCACTAGTCACTGGTCACTGGTCACTGGTCACTTTTCAGGGGTCACTGGTAACTGGTCACTGGTCAGTGGTCACAGGTCACTAGTCAATGGTCACAAGTCACTGGTCACTGGTCACTGGTCACTGGTCACTGGTCAGCTGTCACTGGTCACTGGTCACTGGTCACTGGTCACTGGTCACTGGTCAATGTTCACTGTCGCTGGTCACTAGTCACTGGTCACTGGTCACAGGTCACTAGTCACTGGTCACTGGTGACTGGTCACTGGTCACTGGTCACTGGTCACAGGTCACTGGTCACTGGTCAGTAATCAGTGGTCACTGGTCACTGGTCATAGGTCACTGGTCACCTGTCACTGGTCACTGGTCACTGGTCACTGGTCACTGGTCAATGGTCACTGTCGCTGGTCACTGGGCACTGGTCACTGGTCACTGGCCACTAGTCACTGGTCACTGGTCACTGGTCAGTGGTCTCTGGTCACTGGTCACTGGTCACTGGTAACTGGTCACTGGTCAGTGGTCACAGGTCACTAGTCAATGGTCACAAGTCACTGGTCACTGGTCACTGGTCACTGGTCACTGGTCACTGGTCAATGTTCACTGTCGCTGGTCACTAGTCACTGGTCACTGGTCACAGGTCACTGGTCACTAGTCACTGGTCACAGGTCACTGGTCACTTTTCAGGGGTCACTGTTCACTGGTCACTGGTCACTGGTCACTGGTCACAGGTCACTGGTCACTGGTCACTGGTCACTGGTCACTGGTCACTGGTCACTGGTCACTGGTCACTGGTCACTGGTCACTGGTCACAGGTCACTGGTCACCTGTCACTGGTCACTGGTCACTGGTCACTGGTCACAGGTCACTGGTCACTGGTCACTGGTCACTGGTCACTGGTCACTGGTCACTGGTCACTGCTCACTGGTCACAAGTCACTGGTCACTGGTCACTGGTCACTGGTCACTGGTCACAGATCACTGGTCACCTGTCACTGGTCACTGGTCACTGGTCACAGGTCACTGGTCACTATTCACTGGTCACTGGTCACTGGTCACTTTTCAGGGGTCACTGGTCACTGGTCACTGGTCAGTGGTCACGGTTCACTATTCACTGGTCACTGGTCACTGGTCACTGGTCACTGGTCACTGGTCACTGGTCACAGGTCACTGGTCACTAGTCACTGGTCACAGGTCACTGGTCACTTTTCAGGGGTCACTGTTCACTGGTCACTGGTCACTGGTCACTGGTCACAGGTCACTGGTCACTGGTCACTGGTCACTGGTCACTGGTCACTGGTCACTGGTCAATGGTCACTGTCGCTGGTCACTGGTCACTGGTCACTGGTCACAGGTCACTGGTCACTGGTCAGTAATCAGTGGTCACTGGTCACTGGTCATAGGTCACTGGTCACCTGTCACTGGTCACTGGTCACTGGTCACTGGTCACTGGTCAATGGTCACTGTCGCTGGTCACTGGGCACTGGTCACTGGTCACTGGCCACTAGTCACTGGTCACTGGTCACTGGTCAGTGGTCTCTGGTCACTGGTCACGGGTCACTGGTCACTAGTCACTGGTCACTGGTCACTGGTCACTGGTCACTGGTCACTGGTCACTGGTCATATGTCACTGGTCACCTGTCACTGGTCACTGGTCACTGGACACTGGTCATTGTTCAATGGGCACTGTCGCTGATCACTGGTCACTGGTCACAGATCACTGGTCACTAGTCACTGGTCACTGGTCACTTTTCAGGGGTCACTGGTAACTGGTCACGGGTCAGTGGTCACGATTCACAATTCACTGGTCACTGGTCACTGGTCACTGGTCATAGGTCACTGGTCACCTGTCACCGGTCACTGGTCACTGGTCACTGGTCACTGGTCACTGGTCATTGGTCAAAGGTCACTGTCGCTGGTCACTGGCCACTGGTCACTGGTCAATGGTCTCTAGTCACTGGTCACTGGTCACAAGTCACTGGTCACTGGTCACTGGTCACCTGTCACTGGTCACTGGTCACTGGTAACTGGTCACTGGTCAATGGTCACAGTCGCTGGTCACTGGTCACTGGTCACTGGTCTCTGTTCTCTAGTCACTGGTCACTGGTCACAAATCACTGGTCACTTGTCACTGGTCCGTGGACAGTGGTCACTGGTCACTGGTCACAGGTCACTAGTCACTGGTCACGGGTCACTGGTCACCGGTCACTGGTCACTGGTCACTGGTCACTGGTCACTGGTCACTGGTCACAGGTCACTGGTCACATGTCACAGGTCACTGGTCACTGGTCACTGGTCACTGGTCAATGGTCACTGTCGCTGGACGCTGGTCACTGGTCACTGGTCAATGGTCTCTAGTCACTGGTCACTGGTCACAATTCACTGGTAACTTGTCACTGGTCAGTGGTCAGTGGTCACTGGTCAATGGTCACTGGCCACAAGTCACTGGTCACTGGTCACTGGTCACTAGTCACTGGTCACTGGTCACAATTCACTGGTCACTTGTCACTGGTCAGTTGTCAGTGGTCACTGGTCACTGGTCACAGGTCACTAGTCACTGGTCACTGGTCATATGTCACTGGTCACTGGTCACTGGCCACTGGTCACTGGTCACTGGTCACTGGTCACAGGTCACTGGTCACTGGTCAGTAGTCAGTGGTCACTGGTCACTGGTCACTGGTCACTGGTCACTGGTCACAGGTCACTGGTCACTGGTCACTGGTCACAGGTCACTGGTCACTTGTCAATGGTCACAGTCGCTGGTCACTTGTCTCTGGTCACGGGTCACTGGTCACTAGTCACTGGTCACTAGTCACTAGTCACTGGTCACTGGTCACTGGTCACTTTTCAGGGGTCACTGGTAACTGGTCACTGGTCAGTGGTCACAGGTCACTAGTCAATGGTCACAAGTCACTGGTCACTGGTCACTGGTCACTGGTCACTGGTCAGCTGTCACTGGTCACTGGTCACTGGTCACTGGTCACTGGTCAATGTTCACTGTCGCTGGTCACTAGTCACTGGTCACTGGTCACAGGTCACTAGTCACTGGTCACTGGTCACTGGTCACTGGTCACTGGTCACTGGTCACAGGTCACTGGTCACTGGTCACAGGTCACTGGTCACTGGTCAGTAGTCAGTGGTCACTGGTCACTGGTCACTGGTCACTGGCCACTAGTCACTGGTCACTGGTCACAAGTCACTGGTCACGGGCCACTGGTCACTAGTCACAGATCACTGGTCAGTAGTCAGTGGTCACTGGACACTGCTCACTGGTCACTGGTCACTGGTCACAGGTCACTGGTCACTAGTCACTGGTCACTGGTCACTGGTCACTGGTCACTGGTCACTGGTCATAGGTCACTGGTCACCTGTCACTGGTCACTGGTCACTGGTCACTGGTCATTGTTCAATGGTCACTGTCGCTGGTCACTGGTCACTGGTCACTGGTCACTGGTCACTGGTCACTGGTCACAGATCACTGGTCACTAGTCACTAGTCACTGGTCACTGGTCACTGGTCACTTTTCAGGGGTCACTGGTTACTGTTCACTGGTCACTGGTCACTGGTCAATGGTCACTGTCGCTGGTCAATGGTCACTGGTCACTGGTCAACGGTCTCTAGTCACTGGTCACTGGTCACAATTCACTGGTCACTTGTCACTGGTCAGTGGTCAGTGGTCACTGGTCACTGGTCACAGGCCACTTGTCACAGGTCACTAGTCACTGGTCACTGGTCACTGGTCACTGGTCACTGGTCACAGGTCACTGGTCAGCTGTCACTGGTCACTGGTCGCTGGTCACTGGTCAGCGGTCAATGGTCACTGTCGCTGGTCACTGGTCACTGGTCAGTGGTCAGTGGTCACTGGTCAATGGTCACAGGTCACTGGTCACATGCCACTGGTCACTGGTCACGGGTCACAAGTCACTGGTCACTGGTCAATGGTCACTGGCCACTGGTCACTGGTCACTGGTCACTGGTCACAGGTCACTGGTCACCTGTCACTGGTCACTGGTAACTGGTCACTGGTCAATGGTCACAGTCGCTGGTCACTGGTCACTGGTCACTGGTCTCTGTTCTCTAGTCACTGGTCACTGGTCACAATTCACTGGTCACTTGTCACTGGTCCGTGGACAGTGGTCACTGGTCACTGGTCACAGGTCACTAGTCACTGGTCACGGGTCACTGGTCACCGGTCACTGGTCACTGGTCACTGGTCACTGGTCACTGGTCACTGGTCACAGGTCACTGGTCACATGTCACAGGTCACTGGTCATAGGTCACTGGTCACCTGTCACCGGTCACTGGTCACTGGTCACTGGTCACTGGTCATTGGTCAATGGTCACTGTCGCTGGTCACTGGTCACTGGTCACTGGTCACTGGTCACTGGTCACAGGTCACTGGTTACCTGTCACTGGTCACTGGTCACTGGTCAATGGTCACTGTCGCTGGTCACTGGTCACATGTTACTGGTCACTGGTCACTTGTCTCTAGTCACTGGTCACTGGTCACAATTCACTGGTCACTTGTCACTGGTCAGTGGTCAATGGTCACTGGTCACTGGTCACAGGTCACTAGTCACATGTCACAGGTCACAAGTCACTGGTCACTGGTCACTGGTCACTGGTCACTGGTCACTGGTCACTGGTCACTGGTCACAGGTCACTAGTCACTGGTCACGGGCCACTGGTCACTAGTCACAGATCACTGGTCACTGGTCACTGGTCACTGGTCACTGCTCACTGGTCACAAGTCACTGGTCACTGGTCACTCGTCACTGGTCACTGGTCACTGGTCACCTGTCACTGGTCACTGGTCACTGGTCACAGGTCACTGGTCACTATTCACTGGTCACTGGTCACTGGTCACTGGTCACTGGTCACTGGTCACTGGTCACAGGTCACTGGTCACTGGTCACTGGTCACTGGTCACTGGTCACTGGTCACTGGTCACTGGTCACTGGTCAATGGTCACTGTCGCTGGTCACTGGTCACTGATCACTGGTCACTGGCCACTAGTCACTGGTCACGGGTCACTGGTCACTAGTCACTGGTCACTGGTCACTGGTCACTGGTCACTGGTCAATGTTCACTGTCGCTGGTCACTAGTCACTGGTCACTGGTCACAGGTCACTAGTCACTGGTCACTGGTGACTGGTCACTGGTCACTGGTCACTGGTCACAGGTCACTGGTCACTGGTCAGTAATCAGTGGTCACTGGTCACTGGTCATAGGTCACTGGTCACCTGTCACTGGTCACTGGTCACTGGTCACTGGTCACTGGTCAATGGTCACTGTCGCTGGTCACTGGGCACTGGTCACTGGTCACTGGCCACTAGTCACTGGTCACTGGTCACTGGTCAGTGGTCTCTGGTCACTGGTCACTGGTCACAGGTCACTGGTCACCTGTCACTGGTCACTGGTCACTGGTCACTGGTCACAGGTCACTGGTCACTGGTCACTGGTCACTGGTCACTGGTCACTGGTCACTGGTCACTGCTCACTGGTCACTGGTCACAGGTCACTGGTCACCTGTCACTGGTCACTGGTCACTGGTCACAGGTCACTGGTCACTGGTCACTGGTCACTGGTCACTGGTCACTGGTCACTGGTCAATGGTCACTGTCGCTGGTCACTGGTCACTGGTCACTGGTCACAGGTCACTGGTCACTGGTCAGTAATCAGTGGTCACTGGTCACTGGTCATAGGTCACTGGTCACCTGTCACTGGTCACTGGTCACTGGTCACTGGTCACTGGTCAATGGTCACTGTCGCTGGTCACTGGTCACTGGCCACTAGTCACTGGTCACTGGTCACTGGTCAGTGGTCTCTGGTCACTGGTCACGGGTCACTGGTCACTAGTCACTGGTCACTGGTCACTGGTCACTGGTCACTGGTCACTGGTCATATGTCACTGGTCACCTGTCACTGGTCACTGGTCACTGTTCAATGGGCACTGTCGCTGGTCACTGGTCACTGGTCACAGATCACTGGTCACTAGTCACTGGTCACTGGTCACTTTTCAGGGGTCACTGGTAACTGGTCACGGGTCAGTGGTCACGATTCACAATTCACTGGTCACTGGTCACTGGTCACTGGTCATAGGTCACTGGTCACCTGTCACCGGTCACTGGTCACTGGTCACTGGTCACTGGTCATTGGTCAAAGGTCACTGTCGCTGGTCACTGGCCACTGGTCACTGGTCAATGGTCTCTAGTCACTGGTCACTGGTCACAAGTCACTGGTCACTGGTCACTGGTCACCTGTCACTGGTCACTGGTCACTGGTAACTGGTCACTGGTCAATGGTCACAGTCGCTGGTCACTGGTCACTGGTCACTGGTCTCTGTTCTCTAGTCACTGGTCACTGGTCACAAATCACTGGTCACTTGTCACTGGTCCGTGGACAGTGGTCACTGGTCACTGGTCACAGGTCACTAGTCACTGGTCACGGGTCACTGGTCACCGGTCACTGGTCACTGGTCACTGGTCACTGGTCACTGGTCACTGGTCACAGGTCACTGGTCACATGTCACAGGTCACTGGTCACTGGTCACTGGTCACTGGTCAATGGTCACTGTCGCTGGACGCTGGTCACTGGTCACTGGTCAATGGTCTCTAGTCACTGGTCACTGGTCACAATTCACTGGTAACTTGTCACTGGTCAGTGGTCAGTGGTCACTGGTCAATGGTCACTGGCCACAAGTCACTGGTCACTGGTCACTGGTCACTAGTCACTGGTCACTGGTCACAATTCACTGGTCACTTGTCACTGGTCAGTTGTCAGTGGTCACTGGTCACTGGTCACAGGTCACTAGTCACTGGTCACTGGTCATATGTCACTGGTCACTGGTCACTGGCCACTGGTCACTGGTCACTGGTCACTGGTCACAGGTCACTGGTCACTGGTCAGTAGTCAGTGTTCACTGGTCACTGGTCACTGGTCACTGGTCACTGGTCACAGGTCACTGGTCACTGGTCACTGGTCACAGGTCACTGGTCACTTGTCAATGGTCACAGTCGCTGGTCACTTGTCTCTGGTCACGGGTCACTGGTCACTAGTCACTGGTCACTAGTCACTAGTCACTGGTCACTGGTCACTGGTCACTTTTCAGGGGTCACTGGTAACTGGTCACTGGTCAGTGGTCACAGGTCACTAGTCAATGGTCACAAGTCACTGGTCACTGGTCACTGGTCACTGGTCACTGGTCAGCTGTCACTGGTCACTGGTCACTGGTCACTGGTCACTGGTCAATGTTCACTGTCGCTGGTCACTAGTCACTGGTCACTGGTCACAGGTCACTAGTCACTGGTCACTCGTGACTGGTCACTGGTCACTGGTCACTGGTCACAGGTCACTGGTCACTGGTCAGTAATCAGTGGTCACTGGTCACTGGTCATAGGTCACTGGTCACCTGTCACTGGTCACTGGTCAATGGTCACTGTCGCTGGTCACTGGTCACTGGTCACTGGTCACTGGTCACTGGTCACAGGTCACTGGTCACTGGTCACTGGTCACTGGTCACTGGTCACTGGTCACTGGCCACTGGTCAATGGTCACTGTCGCTGGTCACTGGTCACTGATCACTGGTCACTGGCCACTAGTCACTGGTCAGTGGTCTCTGGTCACTTGTCACGGGTCACTGGTCACTAGTCACTGGTCACTGGTCACTGGTCACTGGTCACTGGTCACTGGTCATAGGTCACTGGTCACCTGTCACTGGTCACTGGTCACTGGTCACTGGTCATTGTTCAATGGTCACTGTCGCTGGTCACTGGTCACTGGTCACTGGTCACTGGTCACAGATCACTGGTCACTAGTCACTAGTCACTGGTCACTGGTCACTGGTCACTTTTCAGGGGTCACTGGTAACTGGTCACTGGTCAGTGGTCACAGGTCACTAGTCAATGGTCACAAGTCACTGGTCACTGGTCACTGGTCACTGGTCACTGGTCAGCTGTCACTGGTCACTGGTCACTGGTCACTGGTCACTGGTCACTGGTCAATGTTCACTGTCGCTGGTCACTAGTCACTGGTCACTGGTCACAGGTCACTAGTCACTGGTCACTGGTGACTGGTCACTGGTCACTGGTCACTGGTCACAGGTCACTGGTCACTGGTCAGTAATCAGTGGTCACTGGTCACTGGTCATAGGTCACTGGTCACCTGTCACTGGTCACTGGTCACTGGTCACTGGTCACTGGTCAATGGTCACTGTCGCTGGTCACTGGGCACTGGTCACTGGTCACTGGCCACTAGTCACTGGTCACTGGTCACTGGTCAGTGGTCTCTGGTCACTGGTCACTGGTCACTGGTAACTGGTCACTGGTCAGTGGTCACAGGTCACTAGTCAATGGTCACAAGTCACTGGTCACTGGTCACTGGTCACTGGTCACTGGTCACTGGTCAATGTTCACTGTCGCTGGTCACTAGTCACTGGTCACTGGTCACAGGTCACTGGTCACTAGTCACTGGTCACAGGTCACTGGTCACTTTTCAGGGGTCACTGTTCACTGGTCACTGGTCACTGGTCACTGGTCACAGGTCACTGGTCACTGGTCACTGGTCACTGGTCACTGGTCACTGGTCACTGGTCACTGGTCACTGGTCACTGGTCACTGGTCACAGGTCACTGGTCACCTGTCACTGGTCACTGGTCACTGGTCACTGGTCACAGGTCACTGGTCACTGGTCACTGGTCACTGGTCACTGGTCACTGGTCACTGGTCACTGCTCACTGGTCACAAGTCACTGGTCACTGGTCACTGGTCACTGGTCACTGGTCACAGATCACTGGTCACCTGTCACTGGTCACTGGTCACTGGTCACAGGTCACTGGTCACTATTCACTGGTCACTGGTCACTGGTCACTTTTTAGGGGTCACTGGTCACTGGTCACTGGTCAGTGGTCACGGTTCACTATTCACTGGTCACTGGTCACTGGTCACTGGTCACTGGTCACTGGTCACTGGTCACAGGTCACTGGTCACTAGTCACTGGTCACAGGTCACTGGTCACTTTTCAGGGGTCACTGTTCACTGGTCACTGGTCACTGGTCACTGGTCACAGGTCACTGGTCACTGGTCACTGGTCACTGGTCACTGGTCACTGGTCACTGGTCAATGGTCACTGTCGCTGGTCACTGGTCACTGGTCACTGGTCACAGGTCACTGGTCACTGGTCAGTAATCAGTGGCCACTGGTCACTGGTCATAGGTCACTGGTCACCTGTCACTGGTCACTGGTCACTGGTCACTGGTCACTGGTCAATGGTCACTGTCGCTGGTCACTGGGCACTGGTCACTGGTCACTGGCCACTAGTCACTGGTCACTGGTCACTGGTCAGTGGTCTCTGGTCACTGGTCACGGGTCACTGGTCACTAGTCACTGGTCACTGGTCACTGGTCACTGGTCACTGGTCACTGGTCACTGGTCATATGTCACTGGTCACCTGTCACTGGTCACTGGTCACTGGACACTGGTCATTGTTCAATGGGCACTGTCGCTGATCACTGGTCACTGGTCACAGATCACTGGTCACTAGTCACTGGTCACTGGTCACTTTTCAGGGGTCACTGGTAACTGGTCACGGGTCAGTGGTCACGATTCACAATTCACTGGTCACTGGTCACTGGTCACTGGTCATAGGTCACTGGTCACCTGTCACCGGTCACTGGTCACTGGTCAATGGTCTCTAGTCACTGGTCACTGGTCACAAGTCACTGGTCACTGGTCACTGGTCACCTGTCACTGGTCACTGGTCACTGGTAACTGGTCACAGTCGCTGGTCACTGGTCACTGGTCACTGGTCTCTGTTCTCTAGTCACTGGTCACTGGTCACAAATCACTGGTCACTTGTCACTGGTCCGTGGACAGTGGTCACTGGTCACTGGTCACAGGTCACTAGTCACTGGTCACGGGTCACTGGTCACCGGTCACTGGTCACTGGTCACTGGTCACTGGTCACTGGTCACTGGTCACAGGTCACTGGTCACATGTCACAGGTCACTGGTCACTGGTCACTGGTCACTGGTCAATGGTCACTGTCGCTGGACGCTGGTCACTGGTCACTGGTCAATGGTCTCTAGTCACTGGTCACTGGTCACAATTCACTGGTAACTTGTCACTGGTCAGTGGTCAGTGGTCACTGGTCAATGGTCACTGGCCACAAGTCACTGGTCACTGGTCACTGGTCACTAGTCACTGGTCACTGGTCACAATTCACTGGTCACTTGTCACTGGTCAGTTGTCAGTGGTCACTGGTCACTGGTCACAGGTCACTAGTCACTGGTCACTGGTCATATGTCACTGGTCACTGGTCACTGGCCACTGGTCACTGGTCACTGGTCACTGGTCACAGGTCACTGGTCACTGGTCAGTAGTCAGTGGTCACTGGTCACTGGTCACTGGTCACTGGTCACTGGTCACAGGTCACTGGTCACTGGTCACTGGTCACAGGTCACTGGTCACTTGTCAATGGTCACAGTCGCTGGTCACTTGTCTCTGGTCACGGGTCACTGGTCACTAGTCACTGGTCACTAGTCACTAGTCACTGGTCACTGGTCACTGGTCACTTTTCAGGGGTCACTGGTAACTGGTCACTGGTCAGTGGTCACAGGTCACTAGTCAATGGTCACAAGTCACTGGTCACTGGTCACTGGTCACTGGTCACTGGTCAGCTGTCACTGGTCACTGGTCACTGGTCACTGGTCACTGGTCAATGTTCACTGTCGCTGGTCACTAGTCACTGGTCACTGGTCACAGGTCACTAGTCACTGGTCACTGGTGACTGGTCACTGGTCACTGGTCACTGGTCACAGGTCACTGGTCACTGGTCAGTAATCAGTGGTCACTGGTCACTGGTCATAGGTCACTGGTCACCTGTCACTGGTCACTGGTCACTGGTCACTGGTCACTGGTCAATGGTCACTGTCGCTGGTCACTGGTCACTGGTCACTGGTCACTGGCCACTAGTCACTGGTCACTGGTCACTGGTCAGTGGTCTCTGGTCACTGGTCACGGGTCACTGGTCACTAGTCACTGGTCACTGGTCACTGGTCACTGGTCACTGGTCACTGGTCACTGGTCATATGTCACTGGTCATATGTCACTGGTCACCTGTCACTGGTCACTGGTCACTGGACACTGGTCATTTTTCAATGGGCACTGTCGCTGGTCACTGGTCACTGGTCACTGGTCACTGGTCACAGATCACTGGTCACTAGTCACTGGTCACTGGTCACTTTTCAGGGGTCACTGGTAACTGGTCACGGGTCAGTGGTCACGATTCACAATTCACTGGTCACTGGTCACTGGTCACTGGTCATAGGTCACTGGTCACCTGTCACCGGTCACTGGTCACTGGTCACTGGTCACTGGTCATTGGTCAATGGTCACTGTCGCTGGTCACTGGTCTCTGGTCACTGGTCAATGGTCTCTAGTCACTGGTCACTGGTCACAAGTCACTGGTCACTGGTCACTGGTCACCTGTCACTGGTCACTGGTCACTGGTAACTGGTCACTGGTCAATGGTCACAGTCGCTGGTCACTGGTCACTGGTCACTGGTCTCTGTTCTCTAGTCACTGGTCACTGGTCACAAATCACTGGTCACTTGTCACTGGTCCGTGGACAGTGGTCACTGGTCACTGGTCACAGGTCACTAGTCACTGGTCACGGGTCACTGGTCACCGGTCACTGGTCACTGGTCACTGGTCACTGGTCACTGGTCACTGGTCACAGGTCACTGGTCACATGTCACAGGTCACTGGTCACTGGTCACTGGTCACTGGTCAATGGTCACTGTCGCTGGACGCTGGTCACTGGTCACTGGTCAATGGTCTCTAGTCACTGGTCACTGGTCACAATTCACAGGTAACTTGTCACTGGTCAGTGGTCAGTGGTCACTGGTCAATGGTCACTGGCCACAAGTCACTGGTCACTGGTCACTGGTCACTAGTCACTGGTCACTGGTCACAATTCACTGGTCACTTGTCACTGGTCAGTTGTCAGTGGTCACTGGTCACTGGTTACAGGTCACTAGTCACTGGTCACTGGTCATATGTCACTGGTCACTGGTCACTGGCCACTGGTCACTGGTCACTGGTCACAGGTCACTGGTCACTGGTCAGTAGTCAGCGGTCACTGGTCACTGGTCACTGGTCACAGGTCACTGGTCACTGGTCACTGGTCACAGGTCACTGGTCACTGGTCAGTAATCAGTGGTCACTGGTCACTGGTCATAGGTCACTGGTCACCTGTCACTGGTCACTGGTCACTGGTCACTGGTCACTGGTCAATGGTCACTGTCGCTGGTCACTGGTCACTGGTCACTGGTCACTGGTCACTGGTCACTGGTCACTGGTCATAGGTCACTGGTCACTGGTCACTGGTCACTGGTCACTGGTCATAGGTCACTGGTCACCTGTCACTGGTCACTGGTCACTGGTCACTGGTCATTGTTCAATGGTCACTGTCGCTGGTCACTGGTCACTGGTCACTGGTCACTGGTCACAGATCACTGGTCACTAGTCACTGGTCACTGGTCACTTTTCAGGGGTCACTGGTAACTGGTCACTGGTCAGTGGTCACGATTCACAATTCACTGGTCACTGGTCACTGGTCACTGGTCATAGGTCACTGGTCACCTGTCACTGGTCACTGGTCACTGGTCACTGGTCACTGGTCATTGGTCAATGGTCACTGTCGCTGGTCACTGGTCACTGGTCACTGGTCAATGGTCTCTAGTCACTGGTCACTGGTCACAAGTCACTGGTCACTGGTCACTGGTCACTGGTCACTGGTCACTGGTCACTGGTCACTGGTCACAGGTCACTAGTCACTGGTCACGGGTCACTGGTCACTGGTCACTGGTAACTGGTCACTGGTCACTGGTCACTGGTCACTGGTCACAGGTCACTGGTCACTGGTCAGTAGTCAGTGGTCACTGGTCACTGGTCACTGGTCACTGGTCACGGGTCACTAATCACTGGTCACTGGTCACTGGTCACTGGTCACTGGTCACAGGTCACTGGTCACTGGTCAGTAATCAGTGGTCACTGGTCACTGGTCATAGATCACTGGTCACCTGTCACTGGTCACTGGTCACTGGTCACTTTTCAGGGGTCACTGGTAACTGGTCACTGGTCAGTGGTCACAGGTCACTAGTCACTGGTCACAAGTCACTGGTCACTGGTCACTGGTCACTGGTCACTGGTCACTGGTCACTGGTCACTGGTCACAGGTCACTGGTCAGCTGTCACTGGTCACTGGTCACTGGTCACTGGTCACTGGTCACTGGTCAATGTTCACTGTCGCTGGTCACTAGTCACTGGTCACTGGTCACAGGTCACTAATCACTGGTCACTGGTCACTGGTCACTGGTCACTGGTCACTGGTCACTGGTCACAGGTCACTGGTCACTGGTCAGTAATCAGTGGTCACTGGTCACTGGTCATAGGTCACTCGTCACCTGTCACTAGTCACTAGTCACTGGTCACTGGTCACTGGTCACTTTTCAGGGGTCACTGGTAACTGGTCACTGGTCAGTGGTCACAGGTCACTAGTCAATGGTCACAAGTCACTGGTCACTGGTCACTGGTCACTGGTCACTGGTCAGCTGTCACTGGTCACTGGTCACTGGTCACTGGTCACTGGTCACTGGTCAATGTTCACTGTCGCTGGTCACTAGTCACTGGTCACTGGTCACAGGTCACTAGTCACTGGTCACTGGTGACTGGTCACTGGTCACTGGTCACTGGTCACAGGTCACTGGTCACTGGTCAGTAATCAGTGGTCACTGGTCACTGGTCATAGGTCACTGGTCACCTGTCACTGGTCACTGGTCACTGGTCACTGGTCACTGGTCAATGGTCACTGTCGCTGGTCACTGGGCACTGGTCACTGGTCACTGGCCACTAGTCACTGGTCACTGGTCACTGGTCAGTGGTCTCTGGTCACTGGTCACTGGTCACTGGTAACTGGTCACTGGTCAGTGGTCACAGGTCACTAGTCAATGGTCACAAGTCACTGGTCACTGGTCACTGGTCACTGGTCACTGGTCACTGGTCAATGTTCACTGTCGCTGGTCACTAGTCACTGGTCACTGGTCACAGGTCACTGGTCACTAGTCACTGGTCACAGGTCACTGGTCACTTTTCAGGGGTCACTGTTCACTGGTCACTGGTCACTGGTCACTGGTCACAGGTCACTGGTCACTGGTCACTGGTCACTGGTCACTGGTCACTGGTCACTGGTCACTGGTCACTGGTCACTGGTCACTGGTCACAGGTCACTGGTCACCTGTCACTGGTCACTGGTCACTGGTCACTGGTCACAGGTCACTGGTCACTGGTCACTGGTCACTGGTCACTGGTCACTGGTCACTGGTCACTGCTCACTGGTCACAAGTCACTGGTCACTGGTCACTGGTCACTGGTCACTGGTCACAGATCACTGGTCACCTGTCACTGGTCACTGGTCACTGGTCACAGGTCACTGGTCACTATTCACTGGTCACTGGTCACTGGTCACTTTTCAGGGGTCACTGGTCACTGGTCACTGGTCAGTGGTCACGGTTCACTATTCACTGGTCACTGGTCACTGGTCACTGGTCACTGGTCACTGGTCACTGGTCACAGGTCACTGGTCACTAGTCACTGGTCACAGGTCACTGGTCACTTTTCAGGGGTCACTGTTCACTGGTCACTGGTCACTGGTCACTGGTCACAGGTCACTGGTCACTGGTCACTGGTCACTGGTCACTGGTCACTGGTCACTGGTCAATGGTCACTGTCGCTGGTCACTGGTCACTGGTCACTGGTCACAGGTCACTGGTCACTGGTCAGTAATCAGTGGTCACTGGTCACTGGTCATAGGTCACTGGTCACCTGTCACTGGTCACTGGTCACTGGTCACTGGTCACTGGTCAATGGTCACTGTCGCTGGTCACTGGGCACTGGTCACTGGTCACTGGCCACTAGTCACTGGTCACTGGTCACTGGTCACTGGTCACTGGTCACTGGTCACTGGTCACTGGTCATATGTCACTGGTCACCTGTCACTGGTCACTGGTCACTGGACACTGGTCATTGTTCAATGGGCACTGTCGCTGATCACTGGTCACTGGTCACAGATCACTGGTCACTAGTCACTGGTCACTGGTCACTTTTCAGGGGTCACTGGTAACTGGTCACGGGTCAGTGGTCACGATTCACAATTCACTGGTCACTGGTCACTGGTCACTGGTCATAGGTCACTGGTCACCTGTCACCGGTCACTGGTCACTGGTCACTGGTCACTGGTCACTGGTCATTGGTCAAAGGTCACTGTCGCTGGTCACTGGCCACTGGTCACTGGTCAATGGTCTCTAGTCACTGGTCACTGGTCACAAGTCACTGGTCACTGGTCACTGGTCACCTGTCACTGGTCACTGGTCACTGGTAACTGGTCACTGGTCAATGGTCACAGTCGCTGGTCACTGGTCACTGGTCACTGGTCTCTGTTCTCTAGTCACTGGTCACTGGTCACAAATCACTGGTCACTTGTCACTGGTCCGTGGACAGTGGTCACTGGTCACTGGTCACAGGTCACTAGTCACTGGTCACGGGTCACTGGTCACCGGTCACTGGTCACTGGTCACTGGTCACTGGTCACTGGTCACTGGTCACAGGTCACTGGTCACATGTCACAGGTCACTGGTCACTGGTCACTGGTCACTGGTCAATGGTCACTGTCGCTGGACGCTGGTCACTGGTCACTGGTCAATGGTCTCTAGTCACTGGTAACTGGTCACAATTCACTGGTAACTTGTCACTGGTCAGTGGTCACAGGTCACTGGTCACTTGTCAATGGTCACAGTCGCTGGTCACTTGTCTCTGGTCACGGGTCACTGGTCACTAGTCACTGGTCACTAGTCACTAGTCACTGGTCACTGGTCACTGGTCACTTTTCAGGGGTCACTGGTAACTGGTCACTGGTCAGTGGTCACAGGTCACTAGTCAATGGTCACAAGTCACTGGTCACTGGTCACTGGTCACTGGTCACTGGTCAGCTGTCACTGGTCACTGGTCACTGGTCACTGGTCACTGGTCAATGTTCACTGTCGCTGGTCACTAGTCACTGGTCACTGGTCACAGGTCACTAGTCACTGGTCACTGGTGACTGGTCACTGGTCACTGGTCACTGGTCACAGGTCACTGGTCACTGGTCAGTAATCAGTGGTCACTGGTCACTGGTCATAGGTCACTGGTCACCTGTCACTGGTCACTGGTCACTGGTCACTGGTCACTGGTCAATGGTCACTGTCGCTGGTCACTGGTCACTGGTCACTGGTCACTGGCCACTAGTCACTGGTCACTGGTCACTGGTCAGTGGTCTCTGGTCACTGGTCACGGGTCACTGGTCACTAGTCACTGGTCACTGGTCACTGGTCACTGGTCACTGGTCACTGGTCACTGGTCATATGTCACTGGTCATATGTCACTGGTCACCTGTCACTGGTCACTGGTCACTGGACACTGGTCATTTTTCAATGGGCACTGTCGCTGGTCACTGGTCACTGGTCACTGGTCACTGGTCACAGATCACTGGTCACTAGTCACTGGTCACTGGTCACTTTTCAGGGGTCACTGGTAACTGGTCACGGGTCAGTGGTCACGATTCACAATTCACTGGTCACTGGTCACTGGTCACTGGTCATAGGTCACTGGTCACCTGTCACCGGTCACTGGTCACTGGTCACTGGTCACTGGTCATTGGTCAATGGTCACTGTCGCTGGTCACTGGTCTCTGGTCACTGGTCAATGGTCTCTAGTCACTGGTCACTGGTCACAAGTCACTGGTCACTGGTCACTGGTCACCTGTCACTGGTCACTGGTCACTGGTAACTGGTCACTGGTCAATGGTCACAGTCGCTGGTCACTGGTCACTGGTCACTGGTCTCTGTTCTCTAGTCACTGGTCACTGGTCACAAATCACTGGTCACTTGTCACTGGTCCGTGGACAGTGGTCACTGGTCACTGGTCACAGGTCACTAGTCACTGGTCACGGGTCACTGGTCACCGGTCACTGGTCACTGGTCACTGGTCACTGGTCACTGGTCACTGGTCACAGGTCACTGGTCACATGTCACAGGTCACTGGTCACTGGTCAATGGTCACTGGTCAATGGTCACTGTCGCTGGACGCTGGTCACTGGTCACTGGTCAATGGTCTCTAGTCACTGGTCACTGGTCACAATTCACAGGTAACTTGTCACTGGTCAGTGGTCAGTGGTCACTGGTCAATGGTCACTGGCCACAAGTCACTGGTCACTGGTCACTGGTCACTAGTCACTGGTCACTGGTCACAATTCACTGGTCACTTGTCACTGGTCAGTTGTCAGTGGTCACTGGTCACTGGTTACAGGTCACTAGTCACTGGTCACTGGTCATATGTCACTGGTCACTGGTCACTGGCCACTGGTCACTGGTCACTGGTCACAGGTCACTGGTCACTGGTCAGTAGTCAGTGGTCACTGGTCACTGGTCACTGGTCACTGGTCACTGGTCACAGGTCACTGGTCACTGGTCACTGGTCACAGGTCACTGGTCACTGGTCAGTAATCAGTGGTTACTGGTCACTGGTCATAGGTCACTGGTCACCTGTCACTGGTCACTGGTCACTGGTCACTGGTCACTGGTCAATGGTCACTGTCGCTGGTCACTGGTCACTGGTCACTGGTCACTGGTCACTGGTCACTGGTCACTGGTCATAGGTCACTGGTCACTGGTCACTGGTCACTGGTCACTGGTCATAGGTCACTGGTCACCTGTCACTGGTCACTGGTCACTGGTCACTGGTCATTGTTCAATGGTCACTGTCGCTGGTCACTGGTCACTGGTCACTGGTCACTGGTCACAGATCACTGGTCACTAGTCACTGGTCACTGGTCACTTTTCAGGGGTCACTGGTAACTGGTCACTGGTCAGTGGTCACGATTCACAATTCACTGGTCACTGGTCACTGGTCACTGGTCATAGGTCACTGGTCACCTGTCACTGGTCACTGGTCACTGGTCACTGGTCACTGGTCATTGGTCAATGGTCACTGTCGCTGGTCACTGGTCACTGGTCACTGGTCAATGGTCTCTAGTCACTGGTCACTGGTCACAAGTCACTGGTCACTGGTCACTGGTCACTGGTCACTGGTCACTGGTCACTGGTCACTGGTCACAGGTCACTAGTCACTGGTCACGGGTCACTGGTCACTGGTCACTGGTAACTGGTCACTGGTCACTGGTCACTGGTCACAGGTCACTGGTCACTGGTCAGTAGTCAGTGGTCACTGGTCACTGGTCACTGGTCACTGGTCACGGGTCACTAATCACTGGTCACTGGTCACTTTTCAGGGGTCACTGGTAACTGGTCACGGGTCAGTGGTCACGATTCACAATTCACTGGTCACTGGTCACTGGTCACTGGTCATAGGTCACTGGTCACCTGTCACCGGTCACTGGTCACTGGTCACTGGTCACTGGTCACTGGTCATTGGTCAAAGGTCACTGTCGCTGGTCACTGGCCACTGGTCACTGGTCAATGGTCTCTAGTCACTGGTCACTGGTCACAAGTCACTGGTCACTGGTCACTGGTCACCTGTCACTGGTCACTGGTCACTGGTAACTGGTCACTGGTCAATGGTCACAGTCGCTGGTCACTGGTCACTGGTCACTGGTCTCTGTTCTCTAGTCACTGGTCACTGGTCACAAATCACTGGTCACTTGTCACTGGTCCGTGGACAGTGGTCACTGGTCACTGGTCACAGGTCACTAGTCACTGGTCACGGGTCACTGGTCACCGGTCACTGGTCACTGGTCACTGGTCACTGGTCACTGGTCACTGGTCACAGGTCACTGGTCACATGTCACAGGTCACTGGTCACTGGTCACTGGTCACTGGTCAATGGTCACTGTCGCTGGACGCTGGTCACTGGTCACTGGTCAATGGTCTCTAGTCACTGGTAACTGGTCACAATTCACTGGTAACTTGTCACTGGTCAGTGGTCACAGGTCACTGGTCACTTGTCAATGGTCACAGTCGCTGGTCACTTGTCTCTGGTCACGGGTCACTGGTCACTAGTCACTGGTCACTAGTCACTAGTCACTGGTCACTGGTCACTGGTCACTTTTCAGGGGTCACTGGTAACTGGTCACTGGTCAGTGGTCACAGGTCACTAGTCAATGGTCACAAGTCACTGGTCACTGGTCACTGGTCACTGGTCACTGGTCAGCTGTCACTGGTCACTGGTCACTGGTCACTGGTCACTGGTCAATGTTCACTGTCGCTGGTCACTAGTCACTGGTCACTGGTCACAGGTCACTAGTCACTGGTCACTGGTGACTGGTCACTGGTCACTGGTCACTGGTCACAGGTCACTGGTCACTGGTCAGTAATCAGTGGTCACTGGTCACTGGTCATAGGTCACTGGTCACCTGTCACTGGTCACTGGTCACTGGTCACTGGTCACTGGTCAATGGTCACTGTCGCTGGTCACTGGTCACTGGTCACTGGTCACTGGCCACTAGTCACTGGTCACTGGTCACTGGTCAGTGGTCTCTGGTCACTGGTCACGGGTCACTGGTCACTAGTCACTGGTCACTGGTCACTGGTCACTGGTCACTGGTCACTGGTCACTGGTCATATGTCACTGGTCATATGTCACTGGTCACCTGTCACTGGTCACTGGTCACTGGACACTGGTCATTTTTCAATGGGCACTGTCGCTGGTCACTGGTCACTGGTCACTGGTCACTGGTCACAGATCACTGGTCACTAGTCACTGGTCACTGGTCACTTTTCAGGGGTCACTGGTAACTGGTCACGGGTCAGTGGTCACGATTCACAATTCACTGGTCACTGGTCACTGGTCACTGGTCATAGGTCACTGGTCACCTGTCACCGGTCACTGGTCACTGGTCACTGGTCACTGGTCATTGGTCAATGGTCACTGTCGCTGGTCACTGGTCTCTGGTCACTGGTCAATGGTCTCTAGTCACTGGTCACTGGTCACAAGTCACTGGTCACTGGTCACTGGTCACCTGTCACTGGTCACTGGTCACTGGTAACTGGTCACTGGTCAATGGTCACAGTCGCTGGTCACTGGTCACTGGTCACTGGTCTCTGTTCTCTAGTCACTGGTCACTGGTCACAAATCACTGGTCACTTGTCACTGGTCCGTGGACAGTGGTCACTGGTCACTGGTCACAGGTCACTAGTCACTGGTCACGGGTCACTGGTCACCGGTCACTGGTCACTGGTCACTGGTCACTGGTCACTGGTCACTGGTCACAGGTCACTGGTCACATGTCACAGGTCACTGGTCACTGGTCAATGGTCACTGGTCAATGGTCACTGTCGCTGGACGCTGGTCACTGGTCACTGGTCAATGGTCTCTAGTCACTGGTCACTGGTCACAATTCACAGGTAACTTGTCACTGGTCAGTGGTCAGTGGTCACTGGTCAATGGTCACTGGCCACAAGTCACTGGTCACTGGTCACTGGTCACTAGTCACTGGTCACTGGTCACAATTCACTGGTCACTTGTCACTGGTCAGTTGTCAGTGGTCACTGGTCACTGGTTACAGGTCACTAGTCACTGGTCACTGGTCATATGTCACTGGTCACTGGTCACTGGCCACTGGTCACTGGTCACTGGTCACAGGTCACTGGTCACTGGTCAGTAGTCAGTGGTCACTGGTCACTGGTCACTGGTCACTGGTCACTGGTCACAGGTCACTGGTCACTGGTCACTGGTCACAGGTCACTGGTCACTGGTCAGTAATCAGTGGTTACTGGTCACTGGTCATAGGTCACTGGTCACCTGTCACTGGTCACTGGTCACTGGTCACTGGTCACTGGTCAATGGTCACTGTCGCTGGTCACTGGTCACTGGTCACTGGTCACTGGTCACTGGTCACTGGTCACTGGTCATAGGTCACTGGTCACTGGTCACTGGTCACTGGTCACTGGTCATAGGTCACTGGTCACCTGTCACTGGTCACTGGTCACTGGTCACTGGTCATTGTTCAATGGTCACTGTCGCTGGTCACTGGTCACTGGTCACTGGTCACTGGTCACAGATCACTGGTCACTAGTCACTGGTCACTGGTCACTTTTCAGGGGTCACTGGTAACTGGTCACTGGTCAGTGGTCACGATTCACAATTCACTGGTCACTGGTCACTGGTCACTGGTCATAGGTCACTGGTCACCTGTCACTGGTCACTGGTCACTGGTCACTGGTCACTGGTCATTGGTCAATGGTCACTGTCGCTGGTCACTGGTCACTGGTCACTGGTCAATGGTCTCTAGTCACTGGTCACTGGTCACAAGTCACTGGTCACTGGTCACTGGTCACTGGTCACTGGTCACTGGTCACTGGTCACTGGTCACAGGTCACTAGTCACTGGTCACGGGTCACTGGTCACTGGTCACTGGTAACTGGTCACTGGTCACTGGTCACTGGTCACAGGTCACTGGTCACTGGTCAGTAGTCAGTGGTCACTGGTCACTGGTCACTGGTCACTGGTCACGGGTCACTAATCACTGGTCACTGGTCACTGGTCACTGGTCACTGGTCACAGGTCACTGGTCACTGGTCAGTAATCAGTGGTCACTGGTCACTGGTCATAGATCACTGGTCACCTGTCACTGGTCACTGGTCACTGGTCACTTTTCAGGGGTCACTGGTAACTGGTCACTGGTCAGTGGTCACAGGTCACTAGTCACTGGTCACAAGTCACTGGTCACTGGTCACTGGTCACTGGTCACTGGTCACTGGTCACTGGTCACTGGTCACAGGTCACTGGTCAGCTGTCACTGGTCACTGGTCACTGGTCTCTGGTCACTGGTCACTGGTCAATGTTCACTGTCGCTGGTCACTAGTCACTGGTCACTGGTCACAGGTCACTAATCACTGGTCACTGGTCACTGGTCACTGGTCACTGGTCACTGGTCACTGGTCACTGGTCACAGGTCACTGGTCACTGGTCAGTAATCAGTGGTCACTGGTCACTGGTCATAGGTCACTCGTCACCTGTCACTGGTCACTGGTCACTGGTCACTGGTCACTGGTCAGTGGTCTCTGGTCACTGGTCACGGGTCACTGGTCACTAGTCACTGGTCACTGGTCACTGGTCACTGGTCACTGGTCACTGGTCATAGGTCACTGGTCACTGGTCACTGGTCACTGGTCACTGGTCATAGGTCACTGGTCACCTGTCACTGGTCACTGGTCACTGGTCACTGGTCATTGTTCAATGGTCACTGTCGCTGGTCACTGGTCACTGGTCACTGGTCACTGGTCACAGATCACTGGTCACTAGTCACTGGTCACTGGTCACTTTTCAGGGGACACTGGTAACTGGTCACTGGTCAGTGGTCACGATTCACAATTCACTGGTCACTGGTCACTGGTCACTGGTCATAGGTCACTGGTCACCTGTCACTGGTCACTGGTCACTGGTCACTGGTCACTGGTCATTGGTCAATGGTCACTGTCGCTGGTCACTGGTCACTGGTCACTGGTCAATGGTCTCTAGTCACTGGTCTCTGGTCACAAGTCACTGGTCACTGGTCACTGGTCACTGGTCACTGGTCACTGGTCACTGGTCACAGGTCACTAGTCACTGGTCACGGGTCACTGGTCACTGGTCACTGGTAACTGGTCACTGGTCACTGGTCACTGGTCACAGGTCACTGGTCACTGGTCAGTAGTCAGTGGTCACTGGTCACTGGTCACTGGTCACTGGCCACAAGTCACTGGTCACTGGTCACAGGTCACTGGTCACTGGTCACGGGTCACTGGTCACTAGTCACTGGTCAATGGTCACAGGTCACCGGTCACTAGTCACTAGTCACTGGTCACTGGTCACTGGTCACTTTTCAGGGGTCACTGGTAACTGGTCACTGGTCAGTGGTCACAGGTCACTAGTCACTGGTCACAAGTCACTGGTCACTGGTCACTGGTCACTGGTCACTGGTCACTGGTCACTGGTCACTGGTCACAGGTCACTGGTCAGCTGTCACTGGTCACTGGTCACTGGTCACTGGTCACTGGTCACTGGTCAATGTTCACTGTCGCTGGTCACTAGTCACTGGTCACTGGTCACAGGTCACTAGTCACTGGTCACTGGTCACTGGTCACTGGTCACTGGTCACTGGTCACTGGTCACTGGTCAGTAATCAGTGGTCACTGGTCACTGGTCATAGGTCACTGGTCACCTGTCACTGGTCACTGGTCACTGGTCACTGGTCAATGGTCACTGTCGCTGGTCACTGGTCACTGGTCACTGGTCACTGGCCACTAGTCACTGGTCACTGGTCACTGGTCAGTGGTCTCTGGTCACTGGTCACGGGTCACTGGTCACTAGTCACTGGTCACTGGTCACTGGTCACTGGTCACTGGTCACTGGTCACTGGTCATAGGTCACTGGTCACCTGTCACTGGTCACTGGTCACTGGTCACTGGTCACTGGTCATTGTTCAATGGTCACTGTCGCTGGTCACTGGTCACTGGTCACTGGTCACAGATCACTGGTCACTAGTCACTGGTCACTGGTCACTTTTCAGGGGTCACTGGTAACTGGTCACTGGTCAGTGGTCACGATTCACAATTCACTGGTCACTGGTCACTGGTCACTGGTCATAGGTCACTGGTCACCTGTCACTGGTCACTGGTCACAAGTCACTGGTCACTGGTCACTGGTCACTGGTCACTGGTCACTGGTCACTGGTCACAGGTCACTAGTCACTGGTCACGGGTCACTGGTCACTGGTCAGTGGTCTCTGGTCACTGGTCACGGGTCACTGGTCACTAGTCACTGGTCACTGGTCACTGGTCACTGGTCACTGGTCACTGGTCACTGGTCATAGGTCACTGGTCACCTGTCACTGGTCACTGGTCACTGGTCACTGGTCACTGGTCATTGTTCAATGGTCACTGTCGCTGGTCACTGGTCACTGGTCACTGGTCACAGATCACTGGTCACTAGTCACTGGTCACTGGTCACTTTTCAGGGGTCACTGGTAACTGGTCACTGGTCAGTGGTCACGATTCACAATTCACTGGTCACTGGTCACTGGTCACTGGTCATAGGTCACTGGTCACCTGTCACTGGTCACTGGTCACAAGTCACTGGTCACTGGTCACTGGTCACTGGTCACTGGTCACTGGTCACTGGTCACAGGTCACTAGTCACTGGTCACGGGTCACTGGTCACTGGTCACTGGTAACTGGTCACTGGTCACTGGTCACTGGTCACAGGTCACTGGTCACTGGTCAGTAGTCAGTGGTCACTGGTCACTGGTCACTGGTCACTGGTCACAGGTCACTAATCACTGGTCACTGGTCACTGGTCACTGGTCACTGGTCACTGGTCACAGGTCACTGGTCACTGGTCAGTAATCAGTGGTCACTGGTCACTGGTCATAGGTCACTGGTCACCTGTCACTGGTCACTGGTCACTGGTCACATTTCAGGGGTCACTGGTAACTGGTCACTGGTCAGTGGTCACAGGTCACTAGTCACTGGTCACAAGTCACTGGTCACTGGTCACTGGTCACTGGTCACTGGTCACTGGTCACTGGTCACTGGTCACTGGTCACAGGTCACTGGTCAGCTGTCACTGGTCACTGGTCACTGGTCACTGGTCACTGGTCACTGGTCAATGTTCACTGTCGCTGGTCACTAGTCACTGGTCACTGGTCACAGGTCACTAATCACTGGTCACTGGTCACTGGTCACTGGTCACTGGTCACTGGTCACTGGTCACTGGTCACTGGTCACAGGTCACTGGTCACTGGTCAGTAGTCAGTGGTCACTGGTCACTGGACACTGGTCACTGGCCACTAGTCACTGGTCACTGGTCACAAGTCACTGGTCACGGGCCACTGGTCACTAGTCACAGATCACTGGTCAGTAGTCAGTGGTCACTGGACACTGCTCACTGGTCACTGGTCACTGGTCACAGGTCACTGGTCACTGGTCAGTAGTCAGTGGTCACTGGTCACTGGACACTGGTCACTGGCCACTAGTCACTGGTCACTGGTCACAAGTCACTGGTCACGGGCCACTGGTCACTAGTCACAGATCACTGGTCAGTAGTCAGTGGTCACTGGACACTGCTCACTGGTCACTGGTCACTGGTCACAGGTCACTGGTCACTAGTCACTGGTCACTGGTCACTGGTCACTGGTCACTGGTCACTGGTCATAGGTCACTGGTCACCTGTCACTGGTCACTGGTCACTGGTCACTGGTCATTGTTCAATGGTCACTGTCGCTGGTCACTGGTCACTGGTCACTGGTCACTGGTCACTGGTCACTGGTCACAGATCACTGGTCACTAGTCACTAGTCACTGGTCACTGGTCACTGGTCACTTTTCAGGGGTCACTGGTAACTGGTCACTGGTCAGTGGTCACAGGTCACTAGTCACTGGTCACAAGTCACTGGTCACTGGTCACTGGTCACTGGTCACTGGTCACTGGTCACTGGTCACTGGTCACAGGTCACTGGTCAGCTGTCACTGGTCACTGGTCACTGGTCACTGGTCACTGGTCACTGGTCAATGTTCACTGTCGCTGGTCACTAGTCACTGGTCACTGGTCACAGGTCACTAATCACTGGTCACTGGTCACTGGTCACTGGTCACTGGTCACTGGTCACTGGTCACTGGTCACAGGTCACTGGTCACTGGTCAGTAATCAGTGGTCACTGGTCACTGGTCATAGGTCACTGGTCACCTGTGACTGGTCACTGGTCACTGGTCACTGGTCACTGGTCAATGGTCACTGTCGCTGGTCACTGGTCACTGGTCACTGGTCACTGGCCACTAGTCACTGGTCACTGGTCACTGTTCACTGGTCACTGGTCATAGGTCACTGGTCACTGGTCACTGGTCACTGGTCACTGGTCATAGGTCACTGGTCACCTGTCACTGGTCACTGGTCACTGGTCACTGGTCATTGTTCAATGGTCACTGTCGCTGGTCACTGGTCACTGGTCACTGGTCACTGGTCACAGATCACTGGTCACTAGTCACTGGTCACTGGTCACTTTTCAGGGGTCACTGGTAACTGGTCACTGGTCAGTGGTCACGATTCACAATTCACTGGTCACTGGTCACTGGTCACTGGTCATAGGTCACTGGTCACCTGTCACTGGTCACTGGTCACTGGTCACTGGTCACTGGTCATTGGTCAATGGTCACTGTCGCTGGTCACTGGTCACTGGTCACTGGTCAATGGTCTCTAGTCACTGGTCACTGGTCACAAGTCACTGGTCACAGTCGCTGGTCACTTGTCTCTGGTCACGGGTCACTGGTCACTAGTCACTGGTCACTAGTCACTAGTCACTGGTCACTGGTCACTGGTCACTTTTCAGGGGTCACTGGTAACTGGTCACTGGTCAGTGGTCACCGGTCACTAGTCAATGGTCACAAGTCACTGGTCACTGGTCACTGGTCACTGGTCACTGGTCAGCTGTCACTGGTCACTGGTCACTGGTCACTGGTCACTGGTCAATGTTCACTGTCGCTGGTCACTAGTCACTGGTCACTGGTCACAGGTCACTAGTCACTGGTCACTGGTGACTGGTCACTGGTCACTGGTCACTGGTCACTGGTCAGTAATCAGTGGTCACTGGTCACTGGTCATAGGTCACTGGTCACCTGTCACTGGTCACTGGTCACTGGTCACTGGTCACTGGTCAATGGTCACTGTCGCTGGTCACTGGTCACTGGTCACTGGTCACTGGCCACTAGTCACTGGTCACTGGTCACTGGTCAGTGGTCTCTGGTCACTGGTCACGGGTCACTGGTCACTAGTCACTGGTCACTGGTCACTGGTCACTGGTCACTGGTCACTGGTCACTGGTCATATGTCACTGGTCATATGTCACTGGTCACCTGTCACTGGTCACTGGTCACTGGACACTGGTCATTGTTCAATGGGCACTGTCGCTGGTCACTGGTCACTGGTCACTGGTCACTGGTCACAGATCACTGGTCACTAGTCACTGGTCACTGGTCACTTTTCAGGGGTCACTGGTAACTTGTCACGGGTCAGTGGTCACGATTCACAATTCACTGGTCAC
Source organism: Andrena bucephala (assembly GCA_947577245.1). Taxonomy (NCBI): domain Eukaryota; kingdom Metazoa; phylum Arthropoda; class Insecta; order Hymenoptera; family Andrenidae; genus Andrena; species Andrena bucephala. The sequence continues at coordinate 26,027,763 of OX387716.1, read as the reverse complement.
TGGTCACTGGTCACTGGTCATAGGTCACTGGTCACCTGTCACCGGTCACTGGTCACTGGTCACTGGTCACTGGTCATTGGTCAATGGTCACTGTCGCTGGTCACTGGTCTCTGGTCACTGGTCAATGGTCTCTAGTCACTGGTCACTGGTCACAAGTCACTGGTCACTGGTCACTGGTCACCTGTCACTGGTCACTGGTCACTGGTAACTGGTCACTGGTCAATGGTCACAGTCGCTGGTCACTGGTCACTGGTCACTGGTCACTGGTCACTGGTCACAGATCACTGGTCACTAGTCACTGGTCACTGGTCACTTTTCAGGGGTCACTGGTAACTGGTCACTGGTCAGTGGTCACGATTCACAATTCACTGGTCACTGGTCACTGGTCACTGGTCATAGGTCACTGGTCACCTGTCACTGGTCACTGGTCACTGGTCACTGGTCACTGGTCATTGGTCAATGGTCACTGTCGCTGGTCACTGGTCACTGGTCACTGGTCAATGGTCTCTAGTCACTGGTCACTGGTCACAAGTCACTGGTCACTGGTCACTGGTCACTGGTCACTGGTCACTGGTCACTGGTCACAGGTCACTAGTCACTGGTCACGGGTCACTGGTCACTGGTCACTGGTAACTGGTCACTGGTCACTGGTCACTGGTCACAGGTCACTGGTCACTGGTCAGTAGTCAGTGGTCACTGGTCACTGGTCACTGGTCACTGGTCACGGGTCACTAATCACTGGTCACTGGTCACTGGTCACTGGTCACTGGTCACAGGTCACTGGTCACTGGTCAGTAATCAGTGGTCACTGGTCACTGGTCATAGATCACTGGTCACCTGTCACTGGTCACTGGTCACTGGTCACTTTTCAGGGGTCACTGGTAACTGGTCACTGGTCAGTGGTCACAGGTCACTAGTCACTGGTCACAAGTCACTGGTCACTGGTCACTGGTCAATGGTCTCTAGTCACTGGTCACTGGTCACAATTCACTGGTAACTTGTCACTGGTCAGTGGTCAGTGGTCACTGGTCAATGGTCACTGGCCACAAGTCACTGGTCACTGGTCACTGGTCACTAGTCACTGGTCACTGATCACAATTCACTGGTCACTTGTCACTGGTCAGTTGTCAGTGGTCACTGGTCACTGGTTACAGGTCACTAGTCACTGGTCACTGGTCATATGTCACTGGTCACTGGTCACTGGCCACTGGTCACTGGTCACTGGTCACAGGTCACTGGTCACTGGTCAGTAGTCAGTGGTCACTGGTCACTGGTCACTGGTCACTGGTCACTGGTCACAGGTCACTGGTCACTGGTCACTGGTCACAGGTCACTGGTCACTTGTCAATGGTCACAGTCGCTGGTCACTTGTCTCTGGTCACGGGTCACTGGTCACTAGTCACTGGTCACTGGTCACTGGTCACTGGTCACTGGTCACAGGTCACTGGTTACCTGTCACTGGTCACTGGTCACTGGTCAATGGTCACTGTCGCTGGTCACTGGTCACATGTTACTGGTCACTGGTCACTTGTCTCTAGTCACTGGTCACTGGTCACAATTCACTGGTCACTTGTCACTTGTCAGTGGTCAGTGGTCACTGGTCACTGGTCACAGGTCACTAGTCACTTGTCACAGGTCACAAGTCACTGGTCACTGGTCACTGGTCACTGGTCACTGGTCACTGGTCACTGGTCACTGGTCACTGGTCACAGGTCACTGGTCACTGGTCAGTAGTCAGTGGTCACTGGTCACTGGTCACTGGTCACTAGCCACTAGTCACTGGTCACTGGTCACAAGTCACTTGTCACGGGCCACTGGTCACTAGTCACAGATCACTGGTCAGTAGTCAGTGGTCACTGGACACTGCTCACTGGTCACTGGTCACTGGTCACAGGTCACTGGTCACTAGTCACTGCTCACTGGTCACTGGTCACTGGTCATAGGTCACTGGTCACCTGTCACTGGTCACTGGTCACTGGTCACTGGTCATTGTTCAATGGTCACTGTCGCTGGTCACTGGTCACTGGTCACTGGTCACTGGTCACTGGTCACTGGTCACAGATCACTGGTCACTAGTCACTAGTCACTGGTCACTGGTCACTGGTCACTTTTCAGGGGTCACTGGTAACTGGTCACTGGTCAGTGGTCACAGGTCACTAGTCACTGGTCACAAGTCACTGGTCACTGGTAACTGGTCACTGGTCAGTGGTCACAGGTCACTAGTCACTGGTCACAAATCACTGGTCACTTGTCACTGGTCCGTGGACAGTGGTCACTGGTCACTGGTCACAGGTCACTAGTCACTGGTCACGGGTCACTGGTCACCGGTCACTGGTCACTGGTCACTGGTCACTGGTCACTGGTCACTGGTCACAGGTCACTGGTCACATGTCACAGGTCACTGGTCACTGGTCACTGGTCACTGGTCAATGGTCACTGTCGCTGGACGCTGGTCACTGGTCACTGGTCAATGGTCTCTAGTCACTGGTCACTGGTCACAATTCACTGGTAACTTGTCACTGGTCAGTGGTCAGTGGTCACTGGTCAATGGTCACTGGCCACAAGTCACTGGTCACTGGTCACTGGTCACTAGTCACTGGTCACTGATCACAATTCACTGGTCACTTGTCACTGGTCAGTTGTCAGTGGTCACTGGTCACTGGTTACAGGTCACTAGTCACTGGTCACTGGTCATATGTCACTGGTCACTGGTCACTGGCCACTGGTCACTGGTCACTGGTCACAGGTCACTGGTCACTGGTCAGTAGTCAGTGGTCACTGGTCACTGGTCACTGGTCACTGGTCACTGGTCACAGGTCACTGGTCACTAGTCACTGGTCACAGGTCACTGGTCACTTGTCAATGGTCACAGTCGCTGGTCACTTGTCTCTGGTCACGGGTCACTGGTCACTAGTCACTGGTCACTGGTCACTGGTCACTGGTCACTGGTCACAGGTCACTGGTTACCTGTCACTGGTCACTGGTCACTGGTCAATGGTCACTGTCGCTGGTCACTGGTCACATGTTACTGGTCACTGGTCACTTGTCTCTAGTCACTGGTCACTGGTCACAATTCACTGGTCACTTGTCACTTGTCAGTGGTCAGTGGTCACTGGTCACTGGTCACAGGTCACTAGTCACTTGTCACAGGTCACAAGTCACTGGTCACTGGTCACTGGTCACTGGTCACTGGTCACTGGTCACTGGTCACTGGTCACAGGTCACTGGTCACTGGTCAGTAGTCAGTGGTCACTGGTCACTGGTCACTGGTCACTAGCCACTAGTCACTGGTCACTGGTCACAAGTCACTTGTCACGGGCCACTGGTCACTAGTCACAGATCACTGGTCAGTAGTCAGTGGTCACTGGACACTGCTCACTGGTCACTGGTCACTGGTCACAGGTCACTGGTCACTAGTCACTGGTCACTGGTCACTGGTCACTGGTCATAGGTCACTGGTCACCTGTCACTGGTCACTGGTCACTGGTCACTGGTCATTGTTCAATGGTCACTGTCGCTGGTCACTGGTCACTGGTCACTGGTCACTGGTCACTGGTCACTGGTCACTGGTCACAGGTCACTAGTCACTGGTCACGGGTCACTGGTCACTGGTCACTGGTAACTGGTCACTGGTCACTGGTCACTGGTCACAGGTCACTGGTCACTGGTCAGTAGTCAGTGGTCACTGGTCACTGGTCACTGGTCACTGGTCACAGGTCACTAATCACTGGTCACTGGTCACTGGTCACTGGTCACTGGTCACTGGTCACAGGTCACTGGTCACTGGTCAGTAATCAGTGGTCACTGGTCACTGGTCATAGGTCACTGGTCACCTGTCACTGGTCACTGGTCACTGGTCACATTTCAGGGGTCACTGGTAACTGGTCACTGGTCAGTGGTCACAGGTCACTAGTCACTGGTCACAAGTCACTGGTCACTGGTCACTGGTCACTGGTCACTGGTCACTGGTCACTGGTCACTGGTCACTGGTCACAGGTCACTGGTCAGCTGTCACTGGTCACTGGTCACTGGTCACTGGTCACTGGTCACTGGTCAATGTTCACTGTCGCTGGTCACTAGTCACTGGTCACTGGTCACAGGTCACTAATCACTGGTCACTGGTCACTGGTCACTGGTCACTGGTCACTGGTCACTGGTCACTGGTCACTGGTCACAGGTCACTGGTCACTGGTCAGTAGTCAGTGGTCACTGGTCACTGGACACTGGTCACTGGCCACTAGTCACTGGTCACTGGTCACAAGTCACTGGTCACGGGCCACTGGTCACTAGTCACAGATCACTGGTCAGTAGTCAGTGGTCACTGGACACTGCTCACTGGTCACTGGTCACTGGTCACAGGTCACTGGTCACTAGTCACTGGTCACTGGTCACTGGTCACTGGTCACTGGTCACTGGTCATAGGTCACTGGTCACCTGTCACTGGTCACTGGTCACTGGTCACTGGTCATTGTTCAATGGTCACTGTCGCTGGTCACTGGTCACTGGTCACTGGTCACTGGTCACTGGTCACTGGTCACAGATCACTGGTCACTAGTCACTAGTCACTGGTCACTGGTCACTGGTCACTTTTCAGGGGTCACTGGTAACTGGTCACTGGTCAGTGGTCACAGGTCACTAGTCACTGGTCACAAGTCACTGGTCACTGGTCACTGGTCACTGGTCACTGGTCACTGGTCACTGGTCACTGGTCACAGGTCACTGGTCAGCTGTCACTGGTCACTGGTCACTGGTCACTGGTCACTGGTCACTGGTCAATGTTCACTGTCGCTGGTCACTAGTCACTGGTCACTGGTCACAGGTCACTAATCACTGGTCACTGGTCACTGGTCACTGGTCACTGGTCACTGGTCACTGGTCACTGGTCACAGGTCACTGGTCACTGGTCAGTAATCAGTGGTCACTGGTCACTGGTCATAGGTCACTGGTCACCTGTGACTGGTCACTGGTCACTGGTCACTGGTCACTGGTCAATGGTCACTGTCGCTGGTCACTGGTCACTGGTCACTGGTCACTGGCCACTAGTCACTGGTCACTGGTCACTGGTCACTGGTCACTGGTCATAGGTCACTGGTCACTGGTCACTGGTCACTGGTCACTGGTCATAGGTCACTGGTCACCTGTCACTGGTCACTGGTCACTGGTCACTGGTCATTGTTCAATGGTCACTGTCGCTGGTCACTGGTCACTGGTCACTGGTCACTGGTCACAGATCACTGGTCACTAGTCACTGGTCACTGGTCACTTTTCAGGGGTCACTGGTAACTGGTCACTGGTCAGTGGTCACGATTCACAATTCACTGGTCACTGGTCACTGGTCACTGGTCATAGGTCACTGGTCACCTGTCACTGGTCACTGGTCACTGGTCACTGGTCACTGGTCATTGGTCAATGGTCACTGTCGCTGGTCACTGGTCACTGGTCACTGGTCAATGGTCTCTAGTCACTGGTCACTGGTCACAAGTCACTGGTCACAGTCGCTGGTCACTTGTCTCTGGTCACGGGTCACTGGTCACTAGTCACTGGTCACTAGTCACTAGTCACTGGTCACTGGTCACTGGTCACTTTTCAGGGGTCACTGGTAACTGGTCACTGGTCAGTGGTCACCGGTCACTAGTCAATGGTCACAAGTCACTGGTCACTGGTCACTGGTCACTGGTCACTGGTCAGCTGTCACTGGTCACTGGTCACTGGTCACTGGTCACTGGTCAATGTTCACTGTCGCTGGTCACTAGTCACTGGTCACTGGTCACAGGTCACTAGTCACTGGTCACTGGTGACTGGTCACTGGTCACTGGTCACTGGTCACTGGTCAGTAATCAGTGGTCACTGGTCACTGGTCATAGGTCACTGGTCACCTGTCACTGGTCACTGGTCACTGGTCACTGGTCACTGGTCAATGGTCACTGTCGCTGGTCACTGGTCACTGGTCACTGGTCACTGGCCACTAGTCACTGGTCACTGGTCACTGGTCAGTGGTCTCTGGTCACTGGTCACGGGTCACTGGTCACTAGTCACTGGTCACTGGTCACTGGTCACTGGTCACTGGTCACTGGTCACTGGTCATATGTCACTGGTCATATGTCACTGGTCACCTGTCACTGGTCACTGGTCACTGGACACTGGTCATTGTTCAATGGGCACTGTCGCTGGTCACTGGTCACTGGTCACTGGTCACTGGTCACAGATCACTGGTCACTAGTCACTGGTCACTGGTCACTTTTCAGGGGTCACTGGTAACTTGTCACGGGTCAGTGGTCACGATTCACAATTCACTGGTCACTGGTCACTGGTCACTGGTCATAGGTCACTGGTCACCTGTCACCGGTCACTGGTCACTGGTCACTGGTCACTGGTCATTGGTCAATGGTCACTGTCGCTGGTCACTGGTCTCTGGTCACTGGTCAATGGTCTCTAGTCACTGGTCACTGGTCACAAGTCACTGGTCACTGGTCACTGGTCACCTGTCACTGGTCACTGGTCACTGGTAACTGGTCACTGGTCAATGGTCACAGTCGCTGGTCACTGGTCACTGGTCACTGGTCACTGGTCACTGGTCACAGATCACTGGTCACTAGTCACTGGTCACTGGTCACTTTTCAGGGGTCACTGGTAACTGGTCACTGGTCAGTGGTCACGATTCACAATTCACTGGTCACTGGTCACTGGTCACTGGTCATAGGTCACTGGTCACCTGTCACTGGTCACTGGTCACTGGTCACTGGTCACTGGTCATTGGTCAATGGTCACTGTCGCTGGTCACTGGTCACTGGTCACTGGTCAATGGTCTCTAGTCACTGGTCACTGGTCACAAGTCACTGGTCACTGGTCACTGGTCACTGGTCACTGGTCACTGGTCACTGGTCACAGGTCACTAGTCACTGGTCACGGGTCACTGGTCACTGGTCACTGGTAACTGGTCACTGGTCACTGGTCACTGGTCACAGGTCACTGGTCACTGGTCAGTAGTCAGTGGTCACTGGTCACTGGTCACTGGTCACTGGTCACTGGTCACTGGTTACAGGTCACTAGTCACTGGTCACTGGTCATATGTCACTGGTCACTGGTCACTGGCCACTGGTCACTGGTCACTGGTCACAGGTCACTGGTCACTGGTCAGTAGTCAGTGGTCACTGGTCACTGGTCACTGGTCACTGGTCACTGGTCACAGGTCACTGGTCACTGGTCACTGGTCACAGGTCACTGGTCACTTGTCAATGGTCACAGTCGCTGGTCACTTGTCTCTGGTCACGGGTCACTGGTCACTAGTCACTGGTCACTGGTCACTGGTCACTGGTCACTGGTCACAGGTCACTGGTTACCTGTCACTGGTCACTGGTCACTGGTCAATGGTCACTGTCGCTGGTCACTGGTCACATGTTACTGGTCACTGGTCACTTGTCTCTAGTCACTGGTCACTGGTCACAATTCACTGGTCACTTGTCACTTGTCAGTGGTCAGTGGTCACTGGTCACTGGTCACAGGTCACTAGTCACTTGTCACAGGTCACAAGTCACTGGTCACTGGTCACTGGTCACTGGTCACTGGTCACTGGTCACTGGTCACTGGTCACAGGTCACTGGTCACTGGTCAGTAGTCAGTGGTCACTGGTCACTGGTCACTGGTCACTAGCCACTAGTCACTGGTCACTGGTCACAAGTCACTTGTCACGGGCCACTGGTCACTAGTCACAGATCACTGGTCAGTAGTCAGTGGTCACTGGACACTGCTCACTGGTCACTGGTCACTGGTCACAGGTCACTGGTCACTAGTCACTGCTCACTGGTCACTGGTCACTGGTCATAGGTCACTGGTCACCTGTCACTGGTCACTGGTCACTGGTCACTGGTCATTGTTCAATGGTCACTGTCGCTGGTCACTGGTCACTGGTCACTGGTCACTGGTCACTGGTCACTGGTCACAGATCACTGGTCACTAGTCACTAGTCACTGGTCACTGGTCACTGGTCACTTTTCAGGGGTCACTGGTAACTGGTCACTGGTCAGTGGTCACAGGTCACTAGTCACTGGTCACAAGTCACTGGTCACTGGTAACTGGTCACTGGTCAGTGGTCACAGGTCACTAGTCACTGGTCACAAATCACTGGTCACTTGTCACTGGTCCGTGGACAGTGGTCACTGGTCACTGGTCACAGGTCACTAGTCACTGGTCACGGGTCACTGGTCACCGGTCACTGGTCACTGGTCACTGGTCACTGGTCACTGGTCACTGGTCACAGGTCACTGGTCACATGTCACAGGTCACTGGTCACTGGTCACTGGTCACTGGTCAATGGTCACTGTCGCTGGACGCTGGTCACTGGTCACTGGTCAATGGTCTCTAGTCACTGGTCACTGGTCACAATTCACTGGTAACTTGTCACTGGTCAGTGGTCAGTGGTCACTGGTCAATGGTCACTGGCCACAAGTCACTGGTCACTGGTCACTGGTCACTAGTCACTGGTCACTGATCACAATTCACTGGTCACTTGTCACTGGTCAGTTGTCAGTGGTCACTGGTCACTGGTTACAGGTCACTAGTCACTGGTCACTGGTCATATGTCACTGGTCACTGGTCACTGGCCACTGGTCACTGGTCACTGGTCACAGGTCACTGGTCACTGGTCAGTAGTCAGTGGTCACTGGTCACTGGTCACTGGTCACTGGTCACTGGTCACAGGTCACTGGTCACTAGTCACTGGTCACAGGTCACTGGTCACTTGTCAATGGTCACAGTCGCTGGTCACTTGTCTCTGGTCACGGGTCACTGGTCACTAGTCACTGGTCACTGGTCACTGGTCACTGGTCACTGGTCACAGGTCACTGGTTACCTGTCACTGGTCACTGGTCACTGGTCAATGGTCACTGTCGCTGGTCACTGGTCACATGTTACTGGTCACTGGTCACTTGTCTCTAGTCACTGGTCACTGGTCACAATTCACTGGTCACTTGTCACTTGTCAGTGGTCAGTGGTCACTGGTCACTGGTCACAGGTCACTAGTCACTTGTCACAGGTCACAAGTCACTGGTCACTGGTCACTGGTCACTGGTCACTGGTCACTGGTCACTTGTCACTGGTCACAGGTCACTGGTCACTGGTCAGTAGTCAGTGGTCACTGGTCACTGGTCACTGGTCACTAGCCACTAGTCACTGGTCACTGGTCACAAGTCACTTGTCACGGGCCACTGGTCACTAGTCACAGATCACTGGTCAGTAGTCAGTGGTCACTGGACACTGCTCACTGGTCACTGGTCACTGGTCACAGGTCACTGGTCACTAGTCACTGGTCACTGGTCACTGGTCACTGGTCATAGGTCACTGGTCACCTGTCACTGGTCACTGGTCACTGGTCACTGGTCATTGTTCAATGGTCACTGTCGCTGGTCACTGGTCACTGGTCACTGGTCACTGGTCACTGGTCACTGGTCACAGATCACTGGTCACTAGTCACTAGTCACTGGTCACTGGTCACTGGTCACTTTTCAGGGGTCACTGGTAACTGGTCACTGGTCAGTGGTCACAGGTCACTAGTCACTGGTCACAAGTCACTGGTCACTGGTAACTGGTCACTGGTCAGTGGTCACAGGTCACTAGTCACTGGTCACAAATCACTGGTCACTTGTCACTGGTCCGTGGACAGTGGTCACTGGTCACTGGTCACAGGTCACTAGTCACTGGTCACGGGTCACTGGTCACCGGTCACTGGTCACTGGTCACTGGTCACTGGTCACTGGTCACTGGTCACAGGTCACTGGTCACATGTCACAGGTCACTGGTCACTGGTCACTGGTCACTGGTCAATGGTCACTGTCGCTGGACGCTGGTCACTGGTCACTGGTCAATGGTCTCTAGTCACTGGTCACTGGTCACAATTCACTGGTAACTTGTCACTGGTCAGTGGTCAGTGGTCACTGGTCAATGGTCACTGGCCACAAGTCACTGGTCACTGGTCACTGGTCACTAGTCACTGGTCACTGATCACAATTCACTGGTCACTTGTCACTGGTCAGTTGTCAGTGGTCACTGGTCACTGGTTACAGGTCACTAGTCACTGGTCACTGGTCATATGTCACTGGTCACTGGTCACTGGCCACTGGTCACTGGTCACTGGTCACAGGTCACTGGTCACTGGTCAGTAGTCAGTGGTCACTGGTCACTGGTCACTGGTCACTGGTCACTGGTCACAGGTCACTGGTCACTAGTCACTGGTCACAGGTCACTGGTCACTTGTCAATGGTCACAGTCGCTGGTCACTTGTCTCTGGTCACGGGTCACTGGTCACTAGTCACTGGTCACTGGTCACTGGTCACTGGTCACTGGTCACAGGTCACTGGTTACCTGTCACTGGTCACTGGTCACTGGTCAATGGTCACTGTCGCTGGTCACTGGTCACATGTTACTGGTCACTGGTCACTTGTCTCTAGTCACTGGTCACTGGTCACAATTCACTGGTCACTTGTCACTTGTCAGTTGGTCAGTGGTCACTGGTCACTGGTCACAGGTCACTAGTCACTTGTCACAGGTCACAAGTCACTGGTCACTGGTCACTGGTCACTGGTCACTGGTCACTGGTCACTGGTCACTGGTCACAGGTCACTGGTCACTGGTCAGTAGTCAGTGGTCACTGGTCACTGGTCACTGGTCACTAGCCACTAGTCACTGGTCACTGGTCACAAGTCACTTGTCACGGGCCACTGGTCACTAGTCACAGATCACTGGTCAGTAGTCAGTGGTCACTGGACACTGCTCACTGGTCACTGGTCACTGGTCACAGGTCACTGGTCACTAGTCACTGGTCACTGGTCACTGGTCACTGGTCATAGGTCACTGGTCACCTGTCACTGGTCACTGGTCACTGGTCACTGGTCATTGATCAATGGTCACTGTCGCTGGTCACTGGTCACTGGTCACTGGTCACTGGTCACTGGTCACTGGTCACAGATCACTGGTCACTAGTCACTAGTCACTGGTCACTGGTCACTGGTCACTTTTCAGGGGTCACTGGTAACTGGTCACTGGTCAGTGGTCACAGGTCACTAGTCACTGGTCACAAGTCACTGGTCACTGGTCACTGGTCACTGGTCACTGGTCACTGGTCACTGGTCACAGGTCACTGGTCAGCTGTCACTGGTCACTGGTCACTGGTCACTGGTCACTGGTCACTGGTCAATGTTCACTGTCGCTGGTCACTACTCACTGGTCACTGGTCACAGGTCACTAATCACTGGTCACTGGTCACTGGTCACTGGTCACTGGTCACTGGTCACTGGTCACAGGTCACTGGTCACTGGTCAGTAATCAGTGGTCACTGGTCACTGATCATAGGTCACTGGTCACCTGTCACTGGTCACTGGTCACTGGTCACTGGTCACTGGTCAATGGTCACTGTCGCTGGTCACTGGTCACTGGTCACTGGTCACTGGTCACTGGTCACTGGTCACTGGTCACAGATCACTGGTCACTAGTCACTAGTCACTGGTCACTGGTCACTGGTCACTTTTCAGGGGTCACTGGTAACTGGTCACTGGTCAGTGGTCACAGGTCACTAGTCGCTGGTCACAAGTCACTGGTCACTGGTCACTGGTCACTGGTCACTGGTCACTGGTCACTGGTCACAGGTCACTGGTCAGCTGTCACTGGTCACTGGTCACTGGTCACTGGTCACTGGTCACTGGTCAATGTTCACTGTCGCTGGTCACTACTCACTGGTCACTGGTCACAGGTCACTAATCACTGGTCACTGGTCACAAGTCACTGGTCACTGGTCACTGGTCACTGGTCACTGGTCACTGGTCACTGGTCACTGGTCACTGGTCACAGGTCACTGGTCAGCTGTCACTGGTCACTGGTCACTGGTCACTGGTCAATGTTCACTGTCGCTGGTCACTAGTCACTGGTCACTGGTCACAGGTCACTAATCACTGGTCACTGGTCACTGGTCACTGGTCACTGGTCACTGGTCACTGGTCACAGGTCACTGGTCACTGGTCAGTAATCAGTGGTCACTGGTCACTGGTCATAGGTCACTCGTCACCTGTCACTGGTCACTGGTCACTGGTCACTGGTCACTGGTCAGTGGTCCCTGGTCACTGGTCACGGGTCACTGGTCACTAGTCACTGGTCACTGGTCACTGGTCACTGGTCACTGGTCACTGGTCACTGGTCATAGGTCACTGGTCACTGGTCACTGGTCACTGGTCACTGGTCATAGGTCACTGGTCACCTGTCACTGGTCACTGGTCACTGGTCACTGGTCATTGTTCAATGGTCACTGTCGCTGGTCACTGGTCACTGGTCACTGGTAACTGGTCACTCGTCACTGGTCACTGGTCACAGGTCACTGGTCACTGGTCAGTAGTCAGTGGTCACTGGTCACTGGTCACTGGTCACTGGTCACAGGTCACTAATCACTGGTCACTGGTCACTGGTCACTGGTCACTGGTAACTGGTCACTGGTCACTGGTCACTGGTCACAGGTCACTGGTCACTGGTCAGTAGTCAGTGGTCACTGGTCACTGGTCACTGGTCACTGGTCACAGGTCACTAATCACTGGTCACTGGTCACTGGTCACTGGTCACTGGTCACTGGTCACTGGTCACAGGTCACTGGTCACTGGTCAGTAATCAGTGGTCACTGGTCACTGGTCATAGGTCACTGGTCACCTGTCACTGGTCACTGGTCACTGGTCACTGGTCACTGGTCAATGGTCACTGTGGCTGGTCACTGGTCACTGGTCACTGGTCACTGGCCACTAGTCACTGGTCACTGGTCACTGGTCACAGGTCACTGGTTACCTGTCACTGGTCACTGGTCACTGGTCAATGGTCACTGTCGCTGGTCACTGGTCACATGTTACTGGTCACTGGTCACTTGTCTCTAGTCACTGGTCACTGGTCACAATTCACTGGTCACTGGTCACTGGTCACTGGTCACTGGTCACTGGTCACTGGTCACTGGTCACTGGTCACAGGTCACTGGTCAGCTGTCACTGGTCACTGGTCACTGGTCACTGGTCAATGTTCACTGTCGCTGGTCACTAGTCACTGGTCACTGGTCACAGGTCACTAATCACTGGTCACTGGTCACTGGTCACTGGTCACTGGTCACTGGTCACTGGTCACAGGTCACTGGTCACTGATCAGTAATCAGTGGTCACTGGTCACTGGTCATAGGTCACTCGTCACCTGTCACTGGTCACTGGTCACTGGTCACTGGTCACTGGTCAGTGGTCCCTGGTCACTGGTCACGGGTCACTGGTCACTAGTCACTGGTCACTGGTCACTGGTCACTGGTCACTGGTCACTGGTCACTGGTCATAGGTCACTGGTCACTGGTCACTTGTCACTGGTCATAGGTCACTGGTCACCTGTCACTGGTCACTGGTCATTGTTCAATGGTCACTGTCGCTGGTCACTGGTCACTGGTCACTGGTCACTGGTCACAGATCACTGGTCACTAGTCACTGGTCACTGGTCACTTTTCAGGGGTCACTGGTAACTGGTCACTGGTCAGTGGTCACGATTCACAATTCACTGGTCACTGGTCACCTGTCACTGGTCACTGGTCACTGGTCACTGGTCACTGGTCATTGGTCAATGGTCACTGTCGCTGGTCACTGGTCACTGGCCACTGGTCAATGGTCTCTAGTCACTGGTCACTGGTCACAAGTCACTGGTCACTGGTCACTGGTCACTGGTCACTGGTCACTGGTCACTGGTCACAGGTCACTAGTCACTGGTCACGGGTCACTGGTCACTGGTCACTGGTAACTGGTCACTGGTCACTGGTCACTGGTCACAGGTCACTGGTCACTGGTCAGTAGTCAGTGGTCACTGGTCACTGGTCACTGGTCACAGGTCACTAATCACTGGTCACTGGTCACTGGTCACTGGTCACTGGTAACTGGTCACTGGTCACTGGTCACTGGTCACAGGTCACTGGTCACTGGTCAGTAGTCAGTGGTCACTGGTCACTGGTCACTGGTCACTGGTCACAGGTCACTAATCACTGGTCACTGGTCACTGGTCACTGGTCACTGGTCACTGGTCACTGGTCACTGGTCACTGGTCACAGGTCACTGGTCACTGGTCAGTAATCAGTGGTCACTGGTCACTGGTCACTGGTCACAGGTCACTGGTCACTGGTCACTGGTCACAGGTCACTGGTCACTTGTCAATGGTCACAGTCGCTGGTCACTTGTCTCTGGTCACGGGTCACTGGTCACTAGTCACTGGTCACTAGTCACTAGTCACTGGTCACTGGTCACTGGTCACTTTTCAGGGGTCACTGGTAACTGGTCACTGGTCAGTGGTCACAGGTCACTAGTCAATGGTCACAAGTCACTGGTCACTGGTCACTGGTCACTGGTCACTGGTCAGCTGTCACTGGTCACTGGTCACTGGTCACTGGTCACTGGTCAATGTTCACTGTCGCTGGTCACTAGTCACTGGTCACTGGTCACAGGTCACTAGTCACTGGTCACTCGTGACTGGTCACTGGTCACTGGTCACTGGTCACAGGTCACTGGTCACTGGTCAGTAATCAGTGGTCACTGGTCACTGGTCATAGGTCACTGGTCACCTGTCACTGGTCACTGGTCAATGGTCACTGTCGCTGGTCACTGGTCACTGGTCACTGGTCACTGGTCACTGGTCACAGGTCACTGGTCACTGGTCACTGGTCACTGGTCACTGGTCACTGGTCACTGGCCACTGGTCAATGGTCACTGTCGCTGGTCACTGGTCACTGATCACTGGTCACTGGCCACTAGTCACTGGTCAGTGGTCTCTGGTCACTTGTCACGGGTCACTGGTCACTAGTCACTGGTCACTGGTCACTGGTCACTGGTCACTGGTCACTGGTCATAGGTCACTGGTCACCTGTCACTGGTCACTGGTCACTGGTCACTGGTCATTGTTCAATGGTCACTGTCGCTGGTCACTGGTCACTGGTCACTGGTCACTGGTCACAGATCACTGGTCACTAGTCACTAGTCACTGGTCACTGGTCACTGGTCACTTTTCAGGGGTCACTGGTAACTGGTCACTGGTCAGTGGTCACAGGTCACTAGTCAATGGTCACAAGTCACTGGTCACTGGTCACTGGTCACTGGTCACTGGTCAGCTGTCACTGGTCACTGGTCACTGGTCACTGGTCACTGGTCACTGGTCAATGTTCACTGTCGCTGGTCACTAGTCACTGGTCACTGGTCACAGGTCACTAGTCACTGGTCACTGGTGACTGGTCACTGGTCACTGGTCACTGGTCACAGGTCACTGGTCACTGGTCAGTAATCAGTGGTCACTGGTCACTGGTCATAGGTCACTGGTCACCTGTCACTGGTCACTGGTCACTGGTCACTGGTCACTGGTCAATGGTCACTGTCGCTGGTCACTGGGCACTGGTCACTGGTCACTGGCCACTAGTCACTGGTCACTGGTCACTGGTCAGTGGTCTCTGGTCACTGGTCACTGGTCACTGGTAACTGGTCACTGGTCAGTGGTCACAGGTCACTAGTCAATGGTCACAAGTCACTGGTCACTGGTCACTGGTCACTGGTCACTGGTCACTGGTCAATGTTCACTGTCGCTGGTCACTAGTCACTGGTCACTGGTCACAGGTCACTGGTCACTAGTCACTGGTCACAGGTCACTGGTCACTTTTCAGGGGTCACTGTTCACTGGTCACTGGTCACTGGTCACTGGTCACAGGTCACTGGTCACTGGTCACTGGTCACTGGTCACTGGTCACTGGTCACTGGTCACTGGTCACTGGTCACTGGTCACTGGTCACAGGTCACTGGTCACCTGTCACTGGTCACTGGTCACTGGTCACTGGTCACAGGTCACTGGTCACTGGTCACTGGTCACTGGTCACTGGTCACTGGTCACTGGTCACTGCTCACTGGTCACAAGTCACTGGTCACTGGTCACTGGTCACTGGTCACTGGTCACAGATCACTGGTCACCTGTCACTGGTCACTGGTCACTGGTCACAGGTCACTGGTCACTATTCACTGGTCACTGGTCACTGGTCACTTTTTAGGGGTCACTGGTCACTGGTCACTGGTCAGTGGTCACGGTTCACTATTCACTGGTCACTGGTCACTGGTCACTGGTCACTGGTCACTGGTCACTGGTCACAGGTCACTGGTCACTAGTCACTGGTCACAGGTCACTGGTCACTTTTCAGGGGTCACTGTTCACTGGTCACTGGTCACTGGTCACTGGTCACAGGTCACTGGTCACTGGTCACTGGTCACTGGTCACTGGTCACTGGTCACTGGTCAATGGTCACTGTCGCTGGTCACTGGTCACTGGTCACTGGTCACAGGTCACTGGTCACTGGTCAGTAATCAGTGGCCACTGGTCACTGGTCATAGGTCACTGGTCACCTGTCACTGGTCACTGGTCACTGGTCACTGGTCACTGGTCAATGGTCACTGTCGCTGGTCACTGGGCACTGGTCACTGGTCACTGGCCACTAGTCACTGGTCACTGGTCACTGGTCAGTGGTCTCTGGTCACTGGTCACGGGTCACTGGTCACTAGTCACTGGTCACTGGTCACTGGTCACTGGTCACTGGTCACTGGTCACTGGTCATATGTCACTGGTCACCTGTCACTGGTCACTGGTCACTGGACACTGGTCATTGTTCAATGGGCACTGTCGCTGATCACTGGTCACTGGTCACAGATCACTGGTCACTAGTCACTGGTCACTGGTCACTTTTCAGGGGTCACTGGTAACTGGTCACGGGTCAGTGGTCACGATTCACAATTCACTGGTCACTGGTCACTGGTCACTGGTCATAGGTCACTGGTCACCTGTCACCGGTCACTGGTCACTGGTCAATGGTCTCTAGTCACTGGTCACTGGTCACAAGTCACTGGTCACTGGTCACTGGTCACCTGTCACTGGTCACTGGTCACTGGTAACTGGTCACAGTCGCTGGTCACTGGTCACTGGTCACTGGTCTCTGTTCTCTAGTCACTGGTCACTGGTCACAAATCACTGGTCACTTGTCACTGGTCCGTGGACAGTGGTCACTGGTCACTGGTCACAGGTCACTAGTCACTGGTCACGGGTCACTGGTCACCGGTCACTGGTCACTGGTCACTGGTCACTGGTCACTGGTCACTGGTCACAGGTCACTGGTCACATGTCACAGGTCACTGGTCACTGGTCACTGGTCACTGGTCAATGGTCACTGTCGCTGGACGCTGGTCACTGGTCACTGGTCAATGGTCTCTAGTCACTGGTCACTGGTCACAATTCACTGGTAACTTGTCACTGGTCAGTGGTCAGTGGTCACTGGTCAAT
Organism: Andrena bucephala; assembly: GCA_947577245.1. Lineage (NCBI taxonomy): Eukaryota > Metazoa > Arthropoda > Insecta > Hymenoptera > Andrenidae > Andrena > Andrena bucephala. The sequence continues at coordinate 26,010,423 of OX387716.1, read as the reverse complement.
GGTCACTGGCCACAAGTCACTGGTCACTGGTCACTGGTCACTAGTCACTGGTCACTGGTCACAATTCACTGGTCACTTGTCACTGGTCAGTTGTCAGTGGTCACTGGTCACTGGTCACAGGTCACTAGTCACTGGTCACTGGTCATATGTCACTGGTCACTGGTCACTGGCCACTGGTCACTGGTCACTGGTCACTGGTCACAGGTCACTGGTCACTGGTCAGTAGTCAGTGGTCACTGGTCACTGGTCACTGGTCACTGGTCACTGGTCACAGGTCACTGGTCACTGGTCACTGGTCACAGGTCACTGGTCACTTGTCAATGGTCACAGTCGCTGGTCACTTGTCTCTGGTCACGGGTCACTGGTCACTAGTCACTGGTCACTAGTCACTAGTCACTGGTCACTGGTCACTGGTCACTTTTCAGGGGTCACTGGTAACTGGTCACTGGTCAGTGGTCACAGGTCACTAGTCAATGGTCACAAGTCACTGGTCACTGGTCACTGGTCACTGGTCACTGGTCAGCTGTCACTGGTCACTGGTCACTGGTCACTGGTCACTGGTCAATGTTCACTGTCGCTGGTCACTAGTCACTGGTCACTGGTCACAGGTCACTAGTCACTGGTCACTGGTGACTGGTCACTGGTCACTGGTCACTGGTCACAGGTCACTGGTCACTGGTCAGTAATCAGTGGTCACTGGTCACTGGTCATAGGTCACTGGTCACCTGTCACTGGTCACTGGTCACTGGTCACTGGTCACTGGTCAATGGTCACTGTCGCTGGTCACTGGTCACTGGTCACTGGTCACTGGCCACTAGTCACTGGTCACTGGTCACTGGTCAGTGGTCTCTGGTCACTGGTCACGGGTCACTGGTCACTAGTCACTGGTCACTGGTCACTGGTCACTGGTCACTGGTCACTGGTCACTGGTCATATGTCACTGGTCATATGTCACTGGTCACCTGTCACTGGTCACTGGTCACTGGACACTGGTCATTTTTCAATGGGCACTGTCGCTGGTCACTGGTCACTGGTCACTGGTCACTGGTCACAGATCACTGGTCACTAGTCACTGGTCACTGGTCACTTTTCAGGGGTCACTGGTAACTGGTCACGGGTCAGTGGTCACGATTCACAATTCACTGGTCACTGGTCACTGGTCACTGGTCATAGGTCACTGGTCACCTGTCACCGGTCACTGGTCACTGGTCACTGGTCACTGGTCATTGGTCAATGGTCACTGTCGCTGGTCACTGGTCTCTGGTCACTGGTCAATGGTCTCTAGTCACTGGTCACTGGTCACAAGTCACTGGTCACTGGTCACTGGTCACCTGTCACTGGTCACTGGTCACTGGTAACTGGTCACTGGTCAATGGTCACAGTCGCTGGTCACTGGTCACTGGTCACTGGTCTCTGTTCTCTAGTCACTGGTCACTGGTCACAAATCACTGGTCACTTGTCACTGGTCCGTGGACAGTGGTCACTGGTCACTGGTCACAGGTCACTAGTCACTGGTCACGGGTCACTGGTCACCGGTCACTGGTCACTGGTCACTGGTCACTGGTCACTGGTCACTGGTCACAGGTCACTGGTCACATGTCACAGGTCACTGGTCACTGGTCACTGGTCACTGGTCAATGGTCACTGTCGCTGGACGCTGGTCACTGGTCACTGGTCAATGGTCTCTAGTCACTGGTCACTGGTCACAATTCACAGGTAACTTGTCACTGGTCAGTGGTCAGTGGTCACTGGTCAATGGTCACTGGCCACAAGTCACTGGTCACTGGTCACTGGTCACTAGTCACTGGTCACTGGTCACAATTCACTGGTCACTTGTCACTGGTCAGTTGTCAGTGGTCACTGGTCACTGGTTACAGGTCACTAGTCACTGGTCACTGGTCATATGTCACTGGTCACTGGTCACTGGCCACTGGTCACTGGTCACTGGTCACAGGTCACTGGTCACTGGTCAGTAGTCAGCGGTCACTGGTCACTGGTCACTGGTCACAGGTCACTGGTCACTGGTCACTGGTCACAGGTCACTGGTCACTGGTCAGTAATCAGTGGTCACTGGTCACTGGTCATAGGTCACTGGTCACCTGTCACTGGTCACTGGTCACTGGTCACTGGTCACTGGTCAATGGTCACTGTCGCTGGTCACTGGTCACTGGTCACTGGTCACTGGTCACTGGTCACTGGTCACTGGTCATAGGTCACTGGTCACTGGTCACTGGTCACTGGTCACTGGTCATAGGTCACTGGTCACCTGTCACTGGTCACTGGTCACTGGTCACTGGTCATTGTTCAATGGTCACTGTCGCTGGTCACTGGTCACTGGTCACTGGTCACTGGTCACAGATCACTGGTCACTAGTCACTGGTCACTGGTCACTTTTCAGGGGTCACTGGTAACTGGTCACTGGTCAGTGGTCACGATTCACAATTCACTGGTCACTGGTCACTGGTCACTGGTCATAGGTCACTGGTCACCTGTCACTGGTCACTGGTCACTGGTCACTGGTCACTGGTCATTGGTCAATGGTCACTGTCGCTGGTCACTGGTCACTGGTCACTGGTCAATGGTCTCTAGTCACTGGTCACTGGTCACAAGTCACTGGTCACTGGTCACTGGTCACTGGTCACTGGTCACTGGTCACTGGTCACTGGTCACAGGTCACTAGTCACTGGTCACGGGTCACTGGTCACTGGTCACTGGTAACTGGTCACTGGTCACTGGTCACTGGTCACTGGTCACAGGTCACTGGTCACTGGTCAGTAGTCAGTGGTCACTGGTCACTGGTCACTGGTCACTGGTCACGGGTCACTAATCACTGGTCACTGGTCACTGGTCACTGGTCACTGGTCACAGGTCACTGGTCACTGGTCAGTAATCAGTGGTCACTGGTCACTGGTCATAGATCACTGGTCACCTGTCACTGGTCACTGGTCACTGGTCACTTTTCAGGGGTCACTGGTAACTGGTCACTGGTCAGTGGTCACAGGTCACTAGTCACTGGTCACAAGTCACTGGTCACTGGTCACTGGTCACTGGTCACTGGTCACTGGTCACTGGTCACTGGTCACAGGTCACTGGTCAGCTGTCACTGGTCACTGGTCACTGGTCACTGGTCACTGGTCACTGGTCAATGTTCACTGTCGCTGGTCACTAGTCACTGGTCACTGGTCACAGGTCACTAATCACTGGTCACTGGTCACTGGTCACTGGTCACTGGTCACTGGTCACTGGTCACAGGTCACTGGTCACTGGTCAGTAATCAGTGGTCACTGGTCACTGGTCATAGGTCACTCGTCACCTGTCACTAGTCACTAGTCACTGGTCACTGGTCACTGGTCACTTTTCAGGGGTCACTGGTAACTGGTCACTGGTCAGTGGTCACAGGTCACTAGTCAATGGTCACAAGTCACTGGTCACTGGTCACTGGTCACTGGTCACTGGTCAGCTGTCACTGGTCACTGGTCACTGGTCACTGGTCACTGGTCACTGGTCAATGTTCACTGTCGCTGGTCACTAGTCACTGGTCACTGGTCACAGGTCACTAGTCACTGGTCACTGGTGACTGGTCACTGGTCACTGGTCACTGGTCACAGGTCACTGGTCACTGGTCAGTAATCAGTGGTCACTGGTCACTGGTCATAGGTCACTGGTCACCTGTCACTGGTCACTGGTCACTGGTCACTGGTCACTGGTCAATGGTCACTGTCGCTGGTCACTGGGCACTGGTCACTGGTCACTGGCCACTAGTCACTGGTCACTGGTCACTGGTCAGTGGTCTCTGGTCACTGGTCACTGGTCACTGGTAACTGGTCACTGGTCAGTGGTCACAGGTCACTAGTCAATGGTCACAAGTCACTGGTCACTGGTCACTGGTCACTGGTCACTGGTCACTGGTCAATGTTCACTGTCGCTGGTCACTAGTCACTGGTCACTGGTCACAGGTCACTGGTCACTAGTCACTGGTCACAGGTCACTGGTCACTTTTCAGGGGTCACTGTTCACTGGTCACTGGTCACTGGTCACTGGTCACAGGTCACTGGTCACTGGTCACTGGTCACTGGTCACTGGTCACTGGTCACTGGTCACTGGTCACTGGTCACTGGTCACTGGTCACAGGTCACTGGTCACCTGTCACTGGTCACTGGTCACTGGTCACTGGTCACAGGTCACTGGTCACTGGTCACTGGTCACTGGTCACTGGTCACTGGTCACTGGTCACTGCTCACTGGTCACAAGTCACTGGTCACTGGTCACTGGTCACTGGTCACTGGTCACAGATCACTGGTCACCTGTCACTGGTCACTGGTCACTGGTCACAGGTCACTGGTCACTATTCACTGGTCACTGGTCACTGGTCACTTTTCAGGGGTCACTGGTCACTGGTCACTGGTCAGTGGTCACGGTTCACTATTCACTGGTCACTGGTCACTGGTCACTGGTCACTGGTCACTGGTCACTGGTCACAGGTCACTGGTCACTAGTCACTGGTCACAGGTCACTGGTCACTTTTCAGGGGTCACTGTTCACTGGTCACTGGTCACTGGTCACTGGTCACAGGTCACTGGTCACTGGTCACTGGTCACTGGTCACTGGTCACTGGTCACTGGTCAATGGTCACTGTCGCTGGTCACTGGTCACTGGTCACTGGTCACAGGTCACTGGTCACTGGTCAGTAATCAGTGGTCACTGGTCACTGGTCATAGGTCACTGGTCACCTGTCACTGGTCACTGGTCACTGGTCACTGGTCACTGGTCAATGGTCACTGTCGCTGGTCACTGGGCACTGGTCACTGGTCACTGGCCACTAGTCACTGGTCACTGGTCACTGGTCACTGGTCACTGGTCACTGGTCACTGGTCACTGGTCATATGTCACTGGTCACCTGTCACTGGTCACTGGTCACTGGACACTGGTCATTGTTCAATGGGCACTGTCGCTGATCACTGGTCACTGGTCACAGATCACTGGTCACTAGTCACTGGTCACTGGTCACTTTTCAGGGGTCACTGGTAACTGGTCACGGGTCAGTGGTCACGATTCACAATTCACTGGTCACTGGTCACTGGTCACTGGTCATAGGTCACTGGTCACCTGTCACCGGTCACTGGTCACTGGTCACTGGTCACTGGTCACTGGTCATTGGTCAAAGGTCACTGTCGCTGGTCACTGGCCACTGGTCACTGGTCAATGGTCTCTAGTCACTGGTCACTGGTCACAAGTCACTGGTCACTGGTCACTGGTCACCTGTCACTGGTCACTGGTCACTGGTAACTGGTCACTGGTCAATGGTCACAGTCGCTGGTCACTGGTCACTGGTCACTGGTCTCTGTTCTCTAGTCACTGGTCACTGGTCACAAATCACTGGTCACTTGTCACTGGTCCGTGGACAGTGGTCACTGGTCACTGGTCACAGGTCACTAGTCACTGGTCACGGGTCACTGGTCACCGGTCACTGGTCACTGGTCACTGGTCACTGGTCACTGGTCACTGGTCACAGGTCACTGGTCACATGTCACAGGTCACTGGTCACTGGTCACTGGTCACTGGTCAATGGTCACTGTCGCTGGACGCTGGTCACTGGTCACTGGTCAATGGTCTCTAGTCACTGGTAACTGGTCACAATTCACTGGTAACTTGTCACTGGTCAGTGGTCACAGGTCACTGGTCACTTGTCAATGGTCACAGTCGCTGGTCACTTGTCTCTGGTCACGGGTCACTGGTCACTAGTCACTGGTCACTAGTCACTAGTCACTGGTCACTGGTCACTGGTCACTTTTCAGGGGTCACTGGTAACTGGTCACTGGTCAGTGGTCACAGGTCACTAGTCAATGGTCACAAGTCACTGGTCACTGGTCACTGGTCACTGGTCACTGGTCAGCTGTCACTGGTCACTGGTCACTGGTCACTGGTCACTGGTCAATGTTCACTGTCGCTGGTCACTAGTCACTGGTCACTGGTCACAGGTCACTAGTCACTGGTCACTGGTGACTGGTCACTGGTCACTGGTCACTGGTCACAGGTCACTGGTCACTGGTCAGTAATCAGTGGTCACTGGTCACTGGTCATAGGTCACTGGTCACCTGTCACTGGTCACTGGTCACTGGTCACTGGTCACTGGTCAATGGTCACTGTCGCTGGTCACTGGTCACTGGTCACTGGTCACTGGCCACTAGTCACTGGTCACTGGTCACTGGTCAGTGGTCTCTGGTCACTGGTCACGGGTCACTGGTCACTAGTCACTGGTCACTGGTCACTGGTCACTGGTCACTGGTCACTGGTCACTGGTCATATGTCACTGGTCATATGTCACTGGTCACCTGTCACTGGTCACTGGTCACTGGACACTGGTCATTTTTCAATGGGCACTGTCGCTGGTCACTGGTCACTGGTCACTGGTCACTGGTCACAGATCACTGGTCACTAGTCACTGGTCACTGGTCACTTTTCAGGGGTCACTGGTAACTGGTCACGGGTCAGTGGTCACGATTCACAATTCACTGGTCACTGGTCACTGGTCACTGGTCATAGGTCACTGGTCACCTGTCACCGGTCACTGGTCACTGGTCACTGGTCACTGGTCATTGGTCAATGGTCACTGTCGCTGGTCACTGGTCTCTGGTCACTGGTCAATGGTCTCTAGTCACTGGTCACTGGTCACAAGTCACTGGTCACTGGTCACTGGTCACCTGTCACTGGTCACTGGTCACTGGTAACTGGTCACTGGTCAATGGTCACAGTCGCTGGTCACTGGTCACTGGTCACTGGTCTCTGTTCTCTAGTCACTGGTCACTGGTCACAAATCACTGGTCACTTGTCACTGGTCCGTGGACAGTGGTCACTGGTCACTGGTCACAGGTCACTAGTCACTGGTCACGGGTCACTGGTCACCGGTCACTGGTCACTGGTCACTGGTCACTGGTCACTGGTCACTGGTCACAGGTCACTGGTCACATGTCACAGGTCACTGGTCACTGGTCAATGGTCACTGGTCAATGGTCACTGTCGCTGGACGCTGGTCACTGGTCACTGGTCAATGGTCTCTAGTCACTGGTCACTGGTCACAATTCACAGGTAACTTGTCACTGGTCAGTGGTCAGTGGTCACTGGTCAATGGTCACTGGCCACAAGTCACTGGTCACTGGTCACTGGTCACTAGTCACTGGTCACTGGTCACAATTCACTGGTCACTTGTCACTGGTCAGTTGTCAGTGGTCACTGGTCACTGGTTACAGGTCACTAGTCACTGGTCACTGGTCATATGTCACTGGTCACTGGTCACTGGCCACTGGTCACTGGTCACTGGTCACAGGTCACTGGTCACTGGTCAGTAGTCAGTGGTCACTGGTCACTGGTCACTGGTCACTGGTCACTGGTCACAGGTCACTGGTCACTGGTCACTGGTCACAGGTCACTGGTCACTGGTCAGTAATCAGTGGTTACTGGTCACTGGTCATAGGTCACTGGTCACCTGTCACTGGTCACTGGTCACTGGTCACTGGTCACTGGTCAATGGTCACTGTCGCTGGTCACTGGTCACTGGTCACTGGTCACTGGTCACTGGTCACTGGTCACTGGTCATAGGTCACTGGTCACTGGTCACTGGTCACTGGTCACTGGTCATAGGTCACTGGTCACCTGTCACTGGTCACTGGTCACTGGTCACTGGTCATTGTTCAATGGTCACTGTCGCTGGTCACTGGTCACTGGTCACTGGTCACTGGTCACAGATCACTGGTCACTAGTCACTGGTCACTGGTCACTTTTCAGGGGTCACTGGTAACTGGTCACTGGTCAGTGGTCACGATTCACAATTCACTGGTCACTGGTCACTGGTCACTGGTCATAGGTCACTGGTCACCTGTCACTGGTCACTGGTCACTGGTCACTGGTCACTGGTCATTGGTCAATGGTCACTGTCGCTGGTCACTGGTCACTGGTCACTGGTCAATGGTCTCTAGTCACTGGTCACTGGTCACAAGTCACTGGTCACTGGTCACTGGTCACTGGTCACTGGTCACTGGTCACTGGTCACTGGTCACAGGTCACTAGTCACTGGTCACGGGTCACTGGTCACTGGTCACTGGTAACTGGTCACTGGTCACTGGTCACTGGTCACAGGTCACTGGTCACTGGTCAGTAGTCAGTGGTCACTGGTCACTGGTCACTGGTCACTGGTCACGGGTCACTAATCACTGGTCACTGGTCACTGGTCACTGGTCACTGGTCACAGGTCACTGGTCACTGGTCAGTAATCAGTGGTCACTGGTCACTGGTCATAGATCACTGGTCACCTGTCACTGGTCACTGGTCACTGGTCACTTTTCAGGGGTCACTGGTAACTGGTCACTGGTCAGTGGTCACAGGTCACTAGTCACTGGTCACAAGTCACTGGTCACTGGTCACTGGTCACTGGTCACTGGTCACTGGTCACTGGTCACTGGTCACAGGTCACTGGTCAGCTGTCACTGGTCACTGGTCACTGGTCTCTGGTCACTGGTCACTGGTCAATGTTCACTGTCGCTGGTCACTAGTCACTGGTCACTGGTCACAGGTCACTAATCACTGGTCACTGGTCACTGGTCACTGGTCACTGGTCACTGGTCACTGGTCACTGGTCACAGGTCACTGGTCACTGGTCAGTAATCAGTGGTCACTGGTCACTGGTCATAGGTCACTCGTCACCTGTCACTGGTCACTGGTCACTGGTCACTGGTCACTGGTCAGTGGTCTCTGGTCACTGGTCACGGGTCACTGGTCACTAGTCACTGGTCACTGGTCACTGGTCACTGGTCACTGGTCACTGGTCATAGGTCACTGGTCACTGGTCACTGGTCACTGGTCACTGGTCATAGGTCACTGGTCACCTGTCACTGGTCACTGGTCACTGGTCACTGGTCATTGTTCAATGGTCACTGTCGCTGGTCACTGGTCACTGGTCACTGGTCACTGGTCACAGATCACTGGTCACTAGTCACTGGTCACTGGTCACTTTTCAGGGGACACTGGTAACTGGTCACTGGTCAGTGGTCACGATTCACAATTCACTGGTCACTGGTCACTGGTCACTGGTCATAGGTCACTGGTCACCTGTCACTGGTCACTGGTCACTGGTCACTGGTCACTGGTCATTGGTCAATGGTCACTGTCGCTGGTCACTGGTCACTGGTCACTGGTCAATGGTCTCTAGTCACTGGTCTCTGGTCACAAGTCACTGGTCACTGGTCACTGGTCACTGGTCACTGGTCACTGGTCACTGGTCACAGGTCACTAGTCACTGGTCACGGGTCACTGGTCACTGGTCACTGGTAACTGGTCACTGGTCACTGGTCACTGGTCACAGGTCACTGGTCACTGGTCAGTAGTCAGTGGTCACTGGTCACTGGTCACTGGTCACTGGCCACAAGTCACTGGTCACTGGTCACAGGTCACTGGTCACTGGTCACGGGTCACTGGTCACTAGTCACTGGTCAATGGTCACAGGTCACCGGTCACTAGTCACTAGTCACTGGTCACTGGTCACTGGTCACTTTTCAGGGGTCACTGGTAACTGGTCACTGGTCAGTGGTCACAGGTCACTAGTCACTGGTCACAAGTCACTGGTCACTGGTCACTGGTCACTGGTCACTGGTCACTGGTCACTGGTCACTGGTCACAGGTCACTGGTCAGCTGTCACTGGTCACTGGTCACTGGTCACTGGTCACTGGTCACTGGTCAATGTTCACTGTCGCTGGTCACTAGTCACTGGTCACTGGTCACAGGTCACTAGTCACTGGTCACTGGTCACTGGTCACTGGTCACTGGTCACTGGTCACTGGTCACTGGTCAGTAATCAGTGGTCACTGGTCACTGGTCATAGGTCACTGGTCACCTGTCACTGGTCACTGGTCACTGGTCACTGGTCAATGGTCACTGTCGCTGGTCACTGGTCACTGGTCACTGGTCACTGGCCACTAGTCACTGGTCACTGGTCACTGGTCAGTGGTCTCTGGTCACTGGTCACGGGTCACTGGTCACTAGTCACTGGTCACTGGTCACTGGTCACTGGTCACTGGTCACTGGTCACTGGTCATAGGTCACTGGTCACCTGTCACTGGTCACTGGTCACTGGTCACTGGTCACTGGTCATTGTTCAATGGTCACTGTCGCTGGTCACTGGTCACTGGTCACTGGTCACAGATCACTGGTCACTAGTCACTGGTCACTGGTCACTTTTCAGGGGTCACTGGTAACTGGTCACTGGTCAGTGGTCACGATTCACAATTCACTGGTCACTGGTCACTGGTCACTGGTCATAGGTCACTGGTCACCTGTCACTGGTCACTGGTCACAAGTCACTGGTCACTGGTCACTGGTCACTGGTCACTGGTCACTGGTCACTGGTCACAGGTCACTAGTCACTGGTCACGGGTCACTGGTCACTGGTCAGTGGTCTCTGGTCACTGGTCACGGGTCACTGGTCACTAGTCACTGGTCACTGGTCACTGGTCACTGGTCACTGGTCACTGGTCACTGGTCATAGGTCACTGGTCACCTGTCACTGGTCACTGGTCACTGGTCACTGGTCACTGGTCATTGTTCAATGGTCACTGTCGCTGGTCACTGGTCACTGGTCACTGGTCACAGATCACTGGTCACTAGTCACTGGTCACTGGTCACTTTTCAGGGGTCACTGGTAACTGGTCACTGGTCAGTGGTCACGATTCACAATTCACTGGTCACTGGTCACTGGTCACTGGTCATAGGTCACTGGTCACCTGTCACTGGTCACTGGTCACAAGTCACTGGTCACTGGTCACTGGTCACTGGTCACTGGTCACTGGTCACTGGTCACAGGTCACTAGTCACTGGTCACGGGTCACTGGTCACTGGTCACTGGTAACTGGTCACTGGTCACTGGTCACTGGTCACAGGTCACTGGTCACTGGTCAGTAGTCAGTGGTCACTGGTCACTGGTCACTGGTCACTGGTCACAGGTCACTAATCACTGGTCACTGGTCACTGGTCACTGGTCACTGGTCACTGGTCACAGGTCACTGGTCACTGGTCAGTAATCAGTGGTCACTGGTCACTGGTCATAGGTCACTGGTCACCTGTCACTGGTCACTGGTCACTGGTCACATTTCAGGGGTCACTGGTAACTGGTCACTGGTCAGTGGTCACAGGTCACTAGTCACTGGTCACAAGTCACTGGTCACTGGTCACTGGTCACTGGTCACTGGTCACTGGTCACTGGTCACTGGTCACTGGTCACAGGTCACTGGTCAGCTGTCACTGGTCACTGGTCACTGGTCACTGGTCACTGGTCACTGGTCAATGTTCACTGTCGCTGGTCACTAGTCACTGGTCACTGGTCACAGGTCACTAATCACTGGTCACTGGTCACTGGTCACTGGTCACTGGTCACTGGTCACTGGTCACTGGTCACTGGTCACAGGTCACTGGTCACTGGTCAGTAGTCAGTGGTCACTGGTCACTGGACACTGGTCACTGGCCACTAGTCACTGGTCACTGGTCACAAGTCACTGGTCACGGGCCACTGGTCACTAGTCACAGATCACTGGTCAGTAGTCAGTGGTCACTGGACACTGCTCACTGGTCACTGGTCACTGGTCACAGGTCACTGGTCACTAGTCACTGGTCACTGGTCACTGGTCACTGGTCACTGGTCACTGGTCATAGGTCACTGGTCACCTGTCACTGGTCACTGGTCACTGGTCACTGGTCATTGTTCAATGGTCACTGTCGCTGGTCACTGGTCACTGGTCACTGGTCACTGGTCACTGGTCACTGGTCACAGATCACTGGTCACTAGTCACTAGTCACTGGTCACTGGTCACTGGTCACTTTTCAGGGGTCACTGGTAACTGGTCACTGGTCAGTGGTCACAGGTCACTAGTCACTGGTCACAAGTCACTGGTCACTGGTCACTGGTCACTGGTCACTGGTCACTGGTCACTGGTCACTGGTCACAGGTCACTGGTCAGCTGTCACTGGTCACTGGTCACTGGTCACTGGTCACTGGTCACTGGTCAATGTTCACTGTCGCTGGTCACTAGTCACTGGTCACTGGTCACAGGTCACTAATCACTGGTCACTGGTCACTGGTCACTGGTCACTGGTCACTGGTCACTGGTCACTGGTCACAGGTCACTGGTCACTGGTCAGTAATCAGTGGTCACTGGTCACTGGTCATAGGTCACTGGTCACCTGTGACTGGTCACTGGTCACTGGTCACTGGTCACTGGTCAATGGTCACTGTCGCTGGTCACTGGTCACTGGTCACTGGTCACTGGCCACTAGTCACTGGTCACTGGTCACTGTTCACTGGTCACTGGTCATAGGTCACTGGTCACTGGTCACTGGTCACTGGTCACTGGTCATAGGTCACTGGTCACCTGTCACTGGTCACTGGTCACTGGTCACTGGTCATTGTTCAATGGTCACTGTCGCTGGTCACTGGTCACTGGTCACTGGTCACTGGTCACAGATCACTGGTCACTAGTCACTGGTCACTGGTCACTTTTCAGGGGTCACTGGTAACTGGTCACTGGTCAGTGGTCACGATTCACAATTCACTGGTCACTGGTCACTGGTCACTGGTCATAGGTCACTGGTCACCTGTCACTGGTCACTGGTCACTGGTCACTGGTCACTGGTCATTGGTCAATGGTCACTGTCGCTGGTCACTGGTCACTGGTCACTGGTCAATGGTCTCTAGTCACTGGTCACTGGTCACAAGTCACTGGTCACAGTCGCTGGTCACTTGTCTCTGGTCACGGGTCACTGGTCACTAGTCACTGGTCACTAGTCACTAGTCACTGGTCACTGGTCACTGGTCACTTTTCAGGGGTCACTGGTAACTGGTCACTGGTCAGTGGTCACCGGTCACTAGTCAATGGTCACAAGTCACTGGTCACTGGTCACTGGTCACTGGTCACTGGTCAGCTGTCACTGGTCACTGGTCACTGGTCACTGGTCACTGGTCAATGTTCACTGTCGCTGGTCACTAGTCACTGGTCACTGGTCACAGGTCACTAGTCACTGGTCACTGGTGACTGGTCACTGGTCACTGGTCACTGGTCACTGGTCAGTAATCAGTGGTCACTGGTCACTGGTCATAGGTCACTGGTCACCTGTCACTGGTCACTGGTCACTGGTCACTGGTCACTGGTCAATGGTCACTGTCGCTGGTCACTGGTCACTGGTCACTGGTCACTGGCCACTAGTCACTGGTCACTGGTCACTGGTCAGTGGTCTCTGGTCACTGGTCACGGGTCACTGGTCACTAGTCACTGGTCACTGGTCACTGGTCACTGGTCACTGGTCACTGGTCACTGGTCATATGTCACTGGTCATATGTCACTGGTCACCTGTCACTGGTCACTGGTCACTGGACACTGGTCATTGTTCAATGGGCACTGTCGCTGGTCACTGGTCACTGGTCACTGGTCACTGGTCACAGATCACTGGTCACTAGTCACTGGTCACTGGTCACTTTTCAGGGGTCACTGGTAACTTGTCACGGGTCAGTGGTCACGATTCACAATTCACTGGTCACTGGTCACTGGTCACTGGTCATAGGTCACTGGTCACCTGTCACCGGTCACTGGTCACTGGTCACTGGTCACTGGTCATTGGTCAATGGTCACTGTCGCTGGTCACTGGTCTCTGGTCACTGGTCAATGGTCTCTAGTCACTGGTCACTGGTCACAAGTCACTGGTCACTGGTCACTGGTCACCTGTCACTGGTCACTGGTCACTGGTAACTGGTCACTGGTCAATGGTCACAGTCGCTGGTCACTGGTCACTGGTCACTGGTCACTGGTCACTGGTCACAGATCACTGGTCACTAGTCACTGGTCACTGGTCACTTTTCAGGGGTCACTGGTAACTGGTCACTGGTCAGTGGTCACGATTCACAATTCACTGGTCACTGGTCACTGGTCACTGGTCATAGGTCACTGGTCACCTGTCACTGGTCACTGGTCACTGGTCACTGGTCACTGGTCATTGGTCAATGGTCACTGTCGCTGGTCACTGGTCACTGGTCACTGGTCAATGGTCTCTAGTCACTGGTCACTGGTCACAAGTCACTGGTCACTGGTCACTGGTCACTGGTCACTGGTCACTGGTCACTGGTCACAGGTCACTAGTCACTGGTCACGGGTCACTGGTCACTGGTCACTGGTAACTGGTCACTGGTCACTGGTCACTGGTCACAGGTCACTGGTCACTGGTCAGTAGTCAGTGGTCACTGGTCACTGGTCACTGGTCACTGGTCACGGGTCACTAATCACTGGTCACTGGTCACTGGTCACTGGTCACTGGTCACAGGTCACTGGTCACTGGTCAGTAATCAGTGGTCACTGGTCACTGGTCATAGATCACTGGTCACCTGTCACTGGTCACTGGTCACTGGTCACTTTTCAGGGGTCACTGGTAACTGGTCACTGGTCAGTGGTCACAGGTCACTAGTCACTGGTCACAAGTCACTGGTCACTGGTCACTGGTCAATGGTCTCTAGTCACTGGTCACTGGTCACAATTCACTGGTAACTTGTCACTGGTCAGTGGTCAGTGGTCACTGGTCAATGGTCACTGGCCACAAGTCACTGGTCACTGGTCACTGGTCACTAGTCACTGGTCACTGATCACAATTCACTGGTCACTTGTCACTGGTCAGTTGTCAGTGGTCACTGGTCACTGGTTACAGGTCACTAGTCACTGGTCACTGGTCATATGTCACTGGTCACTGGTCACTGGCCACTGGTCACTGGTCACTGGTCACAGGTCACTGGTCACTGGTCAGTAGTCAGTGGTCACTGGTCACTGGTCACTGGTCACTGGTCACTGGTCACAGGTCACTGGTCACTGGTCACTGGTCACAGGTCACTGGTCACTTGTCAATGGTCACAGTCGCTGGTCACTTGTCTCTGGTCACGGGTCACTGGTCACTAGTCACTGGTCACTGGTCACTGGTCACTGGTCACTGGTCACAGGTCACTGGTTACCTGTCACTGGTCACTGGTCACTGGTCAATGGTCACTGTCGCTGGTCACTGGTCACATGTTACTGGTCACTGGTCACTTGTCTCTAGTCACTGGTCACTGGTCACAATTCACTGGTCACTTGTCACTTGTCAGTGGTCAGTGGTCACTGGTCACTGGTCACAGGTCACTAGTCACTTGTCACAGGTCACAAGTCACTGGTCACTGGTCACTGGTCACTGGTCACTGGTCACTGGTCACTGGTCACTGGTCACTGGTCACAGGTCACTGGTCACTGGTCAGTAGTCAGTGGTCACTGGTCACTGGTCACTGGTCACTAGCCACTAGTCACTGGTCACTGGTCACAAGTCACTTGTCACGGGCCACTGGTCACTAGTCACAGATCACTGGTCAGTAGTCAGTGGTCACTGGACACTGCTCACTGGTCACTGGTCACTGGTCACAGGTCACTGGTCACTAGTCACTGCTCACTGGTCACTGGTCACTGGTCATAGGTCACTGGTCACCTGTCACTGGTCACTGGTCACTGGTCACTGGTCATTGTTCAATGGTCACTGTCGCTGGTCACTGGTCACTGGTCACTGGTCACTGGTCACTGGTCACTGGTCACAGATCACTGGTCACTAGTCACTAGTCACTGGTCACTGGTCACTGGTCACTTTTCAGGGGTCACTGGTAACTGGTCACTGGTCAGTGGTCACAGGTCACTAGTCACTGGTCACAAGTCACTGGTCACTGGTAACTGGTCACTGGTCAGTGGTCACAGGTCACTAGTCACTGGTCACAAATCACTGGTCACTTGTCACTGGTCCGTGGACAGTGGTCACTGGTCACTGGTCACAGGTCACTAGTCACTGGTCACGGGTCACTGGTCACCGGTCACTGGTCACTGGTCACTGGTCACTGGTCACTGGTCACTGGTCACAGGTCACTGGTCACATGTCACAGGTCACTGGTCACTGGTCACTGGTCACTGGTCAATGGTCACTGTCGCTGGACGCTGGTCACTGGTCACTGGTCAATGGTCTCTAGTCACTGGTCACTGGTCACAATTCACTGGTAACTTGTCACTGGTCAGTGGTCAGTGGTCACTGGTCAATGGTCACTGGCCACAAGTCACTGGTCACTGGTCACTGGTCACTAGTCACTGGTCACTGATCACAATTCACTGGTCACTTGTCACTGGTCAGTTGTCAGTGGTCACTGGTCACTGGTTACAGGTCACTAGTCACTGGTCACTGGTCATATGTCACTGGTCACTGGTCACTGGCCACTGGTCACTGGTCACTGGTCACAGGTCACTGGTCACTGGTCAGTAGTCAGTGGTCACTGGTCACTGGTCACTGGTCACTGGTCACTGGTCACAGGTCACTGGTCACTAGTCACTGGTCACAGGTCACTGGTCACTTGTCAATGGTCACAGTCGCTGGTCACTTGTCTCTGGTCACGGGTCACTGGTCACTAGTCACTGGTCACTGGTCACTGGTCACTGGTCACTGGTCACAGGTCACTGGTTACCTGTCACTGGTCACTGGTCACTGGTCAATGGTCACTGTCGCTGGTCACTGGTCACATGTTACTGGTCACTGGTCACTTGTCTCTAGTCACTGGTCACTGGTCACAATTCACTGGTCACTTGTCACTTGTCAGTGGTCAGTGGTCACTGGTCACTGGTCACAGGTCACTAGTCACTTGTCACAGGTCACAAGTCACTGGTCACTGGTCACTGGTCACTGGTCACTGGTCACTGGTCACTGGTCACTGGTCACAGGTCACTGGTCACTGGTCAGTAGTCAGTGGTCACTGGTCACTGGTCACTGGTCACTAGCCACTAGTCACTGGTCACTGGTCACAAGTCACTTGTCACGGGCCACTGGTCACTAGTCACAGATCACTGGTCAGTAGTCAGTGGTCACTGGACACTGCTCACTGGTCACTGGTCACTGGTCACAGGTCACTGGTCACTAGTCACTGGTCACTGGTCACTGGTCACTGGTCATAGGTCACTGGTCACCTGTCACTGGTCACTGGTCACTGGTCACTGGTCATTGTTCAATGGTCACTGTCGCTGGTCACTGGTCACTGGTCACTGGTCACTGGTCACTGGTCACTGGTCACTGGTCACAGGTCACTAGTCACTGGTCACGGGTCACTGGTCACTGGTCACTGGTAACTGGTCACTGGTCACTGGTCACTGGTCACAGGTCACTGGTCACTGGTCAGTAGTCAGTGGTCACTGGTCACTGGTCACTGGTCACTGGTCACAGGTCACTAATCACTGGTCACTGGTCACTGGTCACTGGTCACTGGTCACTGGTCACAGGTCACTGGTCACTGGTCAGTAATCAGTGGTCACTGGTCACTGGTCATAGGTCACTGGTCACCTGTCACTGGTCACTGGTCACTGGTCACATTTCAGGGGTCACTGGTAACTGGTCACTGGTCAGTGGTCACAGGTCACTAGTCACTGGTCACAAGTCACTGGTCACTGGTCACTGGTCACTGGTCACTGGTCACTGGTCACTGGTCACTGGTCACTGGTCACAGGTCACTGGTCAGCTGTCACTGGTCACTGGTCACTGGTCACTGGTCACTGGTCACTGGTCAATGTTCACTGTCGCTGGTCACTAGTCACTGGTCACTGGTCACAGGTCACTAATCACTGGTCACTGGTCACTGGTCACTGGTCACTGGTCACTGGTCACTGGTCACTGGTCACTGGTCACAGGTCACTGGTCACTGGTCAGTAGTCAGTGGTCACTGGTCACTGGACACTGGTCACTGGCCACTAGTCACTGGTCACTGGTCACAAGTCACTGGTCACGGGCCACTGGTCACTAGTCACAGATCACTGGTCAGTAGTCAGTGGTCACTGGACACTGCTCACTGGTCACTGGTCACTGGTCACAGGTCACTGGTCACTAGTCACTGGTCACTGGTCACTGGTCACTGGTCACTGGTCACTGGTCATAGGTCACTGGTCACCTGTCACTGGTCACTGGTCACTGGTCACTGGTCATTGTTCAATGGTCACTGTCGCTGGTCACTGGTCACTGGTCACTGGTCACTGGTCACTGGTCACTGGTCACAGATCACTGGTCACTAGTCACTAGTCACTGGTCACTGGTCACTGGTCACTTTTCAGGGGTCACTGGTAACTGGTCACTGGTCAGTGGTCACAGGTCACTAGTCACTGGTCACAAGTCACTGGTCACTGGTCACTGGTCACTGGTCACTGGTCACTGGTCACTGGTCACTGGTCACAGGTCACTGGTCAGCTGTCACTGGTCACTGGTCACTGGTCACTGGTCACTGGTCACTGGTCAATGTTCACTGTCGCTGGTCACTAGTCACTGGTCACTGGTCACAGGTCACTAATCACTGGTCACTGGTCACTGGTCACTGGTCACTGGTCACTGGTCACTGGTCACTGGTCACAGGTCACTGGTCACTGGTCAGTAATCAGTGGTCACTGGTCACTGGTCATAGGTCACTGGTCACCTGTGACTGGTCACTGGTCACTGGTCACTGGTCACTGGTCAATGGTCACTGTCGCTGGTCACTGGTCACTGGTCACTGGTCACTGGCCACTAGTCACTGGTCACTGGTCACTGGTCACTGGTCACTGGTCATAGGTCACTGGTCACTGGTCACTGGTCACTGGTCACTGGTCATAGGTCACTGGTCACCTGTCACTGGTCACTGGTCACTGGTCACTGGTCATTGTTCAATGGTCACTGTCGCTGGTCACTGGTCACTGGTCACTGGTCACTGGTCACAGATCACTGGTCACTAGTCACTGGTCACTGGTCACTTTTCAGGGGTCACTGGTAACTGGTCACTGGTCAGTGGTCACGATTCACAATTCACTGGTCACTGGTCACTGGTCACTGGTCATAGGTCACTGGTCACCTGTCACTGGTCACTGGTCACTGGTCACTGGTCACTGGTCATTGGTCAATGGTCACTGTCGCTGGTCACTGGTCACTGGTCACTGGTCAATGGTCTCTAGTCACTGGTCACTGGTCACAAGTCACTGGTCACAGTCGCTGGTCACTTGTCTCTGGTCACGGGTCACTGGTCACTAGTCACTGGTCACTAGTCACTAGTCACTGGTCACTGGTCACTGGTCACTTTTCAGGGGTCACTGGTAACTGGTCACTGGTCAGTGGTCACCGGTCACTAGTCAATGGTCACAAGTCACTGGTCACTGGTCACTGGTCACTGGTCACTGGTCAGCTGTCACTGGTCACTGGTCACTGGTCACTGGTCACTGGTCAATGTTCACTGTCGCTGGTCACTAGTCACTGGTCACTGGTCACAGGTCACTAGTCACTGGTCACTGGTGACTGGTCACTGGTCACTGGTCACTGGTCACTGGTCAGTAATCAGTGGTCACTGGTCACTGGTCATAGGTCACTGGTCACCTGTCACTGGTCACTGGTCACTGGTCACTGGTCACTGGTCAATGGTCACTGTCGCTGGTCACTGGTCACTGGTCACTGGTCACTGGCCACTAGTCACTGGTCACTGGTCACTGGTCAGTGGTCTCTGGTCACTGGTCACGGGTCACTGGTCACTAGTCACTGGTCACTGGTCACTGGTCACTGGTCACTGGTCACTGGTCACTGGTCATATGTCACTGGTCATATGTCACTGGTCACCTGTCACTGGTCACTGGTCACTGGACACTGGTCATTGTTCAATGGGCACTGTCGCTGGTCACTGGTCACTGGTCACTGGTCACTGGTCACAGATCACTGGTCACTAGTCACTGGTCACTGGTCACTTTTCAGGGGTCACTGGTAACTTGTCACGGGTCAGTGGTCACGATTCACAATTCACTGGTCACTGGTCACTGGTCACTGGTCATAGGTCACTGGTCACCTGTCACCGGTCACTGGTCACTGGTCACTGGTCACTGGTCATTGGTCAATGGTCACTGTCGCTGGTCACTGGTCTCTGGTCACTGGTCAATGGTCTCTAGTCACTGGTCACTGGTCACAAGTCACTGGTCACTGGTCACTGGTCACCTGTCACTGGTCACTGGTCACTGGTAACTGGTCACTGGTCAATGGTCACAGTCGCTGGTCACTGGTCACTGGTCACTGGTCACTGGTCACTGGTCACAGATCACTGGTCACTAGTCACTGGTCACTGGTCACTTTTCAGGGGTCACTGGTAACTGGTCACTGGTCAGTGGTCACGATTCACAATTCACTGGTCACTGGTCACTGGTCACTGGTCATAGGTCACTGGTCACCTGTCACTGGTCACTGGTCACTGGTCACTGGTCACTGGTCATTGGTCAATGGTCACTGTCGCTGGTCACTGGTCACTGGTCACTGGTCAATGGTCTCTAGTCACTGGTCACTGGTCACAAGTCACTGGTCACTGGTCACTGGTCACTGGTCACTGGTCACTGGTCACTGGTCACAGGTCACTAGTCACTGGTCACGGGTCACTGGTCACTGGTCACTGGTAACTGGTCACTGGTCACTGGTCACTGGTCACAGGTCACTGGTCACTGGTCAGTAGTCAGTGGTCACTGGTCACTGGTCACTGGTCACTGGTCACTGGTCACTGGTTACAGGTCACTAGTCACTGGTCACTGGTCATATGTCACTGGTCACTGGTCACTGGCCACTGGTCACTGGTCACTGGTCACAGGTCACTGGTCACTGGTCAGTAGTCAGTGGTCACTGGTCACTGGTCACTGGTCACTGGTCACTGGTCACAGGTCACTGGTCACTGGTCACTGGTCACAGGTCACTGGTCACTTGTCAATGGTCACAGTCGCTGGTCACTTGTCTCTGGTCACGGGTCACTGGTCACTAGTCACTGGTCACTGGTCACTGGTCACTGGTCACTGGTCACAGGTCACTGGTTACCTGTCACTGGTCACTGGTCACTGGTCAATGGTCACTGTCGCTGGTCACTGGTCACATGTTACTGGTCACTGGTCACTTGTCTCTAGTCACTGGTCACTGGTCACAATTCACTGGTCACTTGTCACTTGTCAGTGGTCAGTGGTCACTGGTCACTGGTCACAGGTCACTAGTCACTTGTCACAGGTCACAAGTCACTGGTCACTGGTCACTGGTCACTGGTCACTGGTCACTGGTCACTGGTCACTGGTCACAGGTCACTGGTCACTGGTCAGTAGTCAGTGGTCACTGGTCACTGGTCACTGGTCACTAGCCACTAGTCACTGGTCACTGGTCACAAGTCACTTGTCACGGGCCACTGGTCACTAGTCACAGATCACTGGTCAGTAGTCAGTGGTCACTGGACACTGCTCACTGGTCACTGGTCACTGGTCACAGGTCACTGGTCACTAGTCACTGCTCACTGGTCACTGGTCACTGGTCATAGGTCACTGGTCACCTGTCACTGGTCACTGGTCACTGGTCACTGGTCATTGTTCAATGGTCACTGTCGCTGGTCACTGGTCACTGGTCACTGGTCACTGGTCACTGGTCACTGGTCACAGATCACTGGTCACTAGTCACTAGTCACTGGTCACTGGTCACTGGTCACTTTTCAGGGGTCACTGGTAACTGGTCACTGGTCAGTGGTCACAGGTCACTAGTCACTGGTCACAAGTCACTGGTCACTGGTAACTGGTCACTGGTCAGTGGTCACAGGTCACTAGTCACTGGTCACAAATCACTGGTCACTTGTCACT
This sequence comes from Andrena bucephala, assembly GCA_947577245.1. Lineage (NCBI taxonomy): Eukaryota > Metazoa > Arthropoda > Insecta > Hymenoptera > Andrenidae > Andrena > Andrena bucephala. Next base: position 25,988,712 of record OX387716.1, on the reverse strand, counting down.
GGTCCGTGGACAGTGGTCACTGGTCACTGGTCACAGGTCACTAGTCACTGGTCACGGGTCACTGGTCACCGGTCACTGGTCACTGGTCACTGGTCACTGGTCACTGGTCACTGGTCACAGGTCACTGGTCACATGTCACAGGTCACTGGTCACTGGTCACTGGTCACTGGTCAATGGTCACTGTCGCTGGACGCTGGTCACTGGTCACTGGTCAATGGTCTCTAGTCACTGGTCACTGGTCACAATTCACTGGTAACTTGTCACTGGTCAGTGGTCAGTGGTCACTGGTCAATGGTCACTGGCCACAAGTCACTGGTCACTGGTCACTGGTCACTAGTCACTGGTCACTGATCACAATTCACTGGTCACTTGTCACTGGTCAGTTGTCAGTGGTCACTGGTCACTGGTTACAGGTCACTAGTCACTGGTCACTGGTCATATGTCACTGGTCACTGGTCACTGGCCACTGGTCACTGGTCACTGGTCACAGGTCACTGGTCACTGGTCAGTAGTCAGTGGTCACTGGTCACTGGTCACTGGTCACTGGTCACTGGTCACAGGTCACTGGTCACTAGTCACTGGTCACAGGTCACTGGTCACTTGTCAATGGTCACAGTCGCTGGTCACTTGTCTCTGGTCACGGGTCACTGGTCACTAGTCACTGGTCACTGGTCACTGGTCACTGGTCACTGGTCACAGGTCACTGGTTACCTGTCACTGGTCACTGGTCACTGGTCAATGGTCACTGTCGCTGGTCACTGGTCACATGTTACTGGTCACTGGTCACTTGTCTCTAGTCACTGGTCACTGGTCACAATTCACTGGTCACTTGTCACTTGTCAGTGGTCAGTGGTCACTGGTCACTGGTCACAGGTCACTAGTCACTTGTCACAGGTCACAAGTCACTGGTCACTGGTCACTGGTCACTGGTCACTGGTCACTGGTCACTTGTCACTGGTCACAGGTCACTGGTCACTGGTCAGTAGTCAGTGGTCACTGGTCACTGGTCACTGGTCACTAGCCACTAGTCACTGGTCACTGGTCACAAGTCACTTGTCACGGGCCACTGGTCACTAGTCACAGATCACTGGTCAGTAGTCAGTGGTCACTGGACACTGCTCACTGGTCACTGGTCACTGGTCACAGGTCACTGGTCACTAGTCACTGGTCACTGGTCACTGGTCACTGGTCATAGGTCACTGGTCACCTGTCACTGGTCACTGGTCACTGGTCACTGGTCATTGTTCAATGGTCACTGTCGCTGGTCACTGGTCACTGGTCACTGGTCACTGGTCACTGGTCACTGGTCACAGATCACTGGTCACTAGTCACTAGTCACTGGTCACTGGTCACTGGTCACTTTTCAGGGGTCACTGGTAACTGGTCACTGGTCAGTGGTCACAGGTCACTAGTCACTGGTCACAAGTCACTGGTCACTGGTAACTGGTCACTGGTCAGTGGTCACAGGTCACTAGTCACTGGTCACAAATCACTGGTCACTTGTCACTGGTCCGTGGACAGTGGTCACTGGTCACTGGTCACAGGTCACTAGTCACTGGTCACGGGTCACTGGTCACCGGTCACTGGTCACTGGTCACTGGTCACTGGTCACTGGTCACTGGTCACAGGTCACTGGTCACATGTCACAGGTCACTGGTCACTGGTCACTGGTCACTGGTCAATGGTCACTGTCGCTGGACGCTGGTCACTGGTCACTGGTCAATGGTCTCTAGTCACTGGTCACTGGTCACAATTCACTGGTAACTTGTCACTGGTCAGTGGTCAGTGGTCACTGGTCAATGGTCACTGGCCACAAGTCACTGGTCACTGGTCACTGGTCACTAGTCACTGGTCACTGATCACAATTCACTGGTCACTTGTCACTGGTCAGTTGTCAGTGGTCACTGGTCACTGGTTACAGGTCACTAGTCACTGGTCACTGGTCATATGTCACTGGTCACTGGTCACTGGCCACTGGTCACTGGTCACTGGTCACAGGTCACTGGTCACTGGTCAGTAGTCAGTGGTCACTGGTCACTGGTCACTGGTCACTGGTCACTGGTCACAGGTCACTGGTCACTAGTCACTGGTCACAGGTCACTGGTCACTTGTCAATGGTCACAGTCGCTGGTCACTTGTCTCTGGTCACGGGTCACTGGTCACTAGTCACTGGTCACTGGTCACTGGTCACTGGTCACTGGTCACAGGTCACTGGTTACCTGTCACTGGTCACTGGTCACTGGTCAATGGTCACTGTCGCTGGTCACTGGTCACATGTTACTGGTCACTGGTCACTTGTCTCTAGTCACTGGTCACTGGTCACAATTCACTGGTCACTTGTCACTTGTCAGTTGGTCAGTGGTCACTGGTCACTGGTCACAGGTCACTAGTCACTTGTCACAGGTCACAAGTCACTGGTCACTGGTCACTGGTCACTGGTCACTGGTCACTGGTCACTGGTCACTGGTCACAGGTCACTGGTCACTGGTCAGTAGTCAGTGGTCACTGGTCACTGGTCACTGGTCACTAGCCACTAGTCACTGGTCACTGGTCACAAGTCACTTGTCACGGGCCACTGGTCACTAGTCACAGATCACTGGTCAGTAGTCAGTGGTCACTGGACACTGCTCACTGGTCACTGGTCACTGGTCACAGGTCACTGGTCACTAGTCACTGGTCACTGGTCACTGGTCACTGGTCATAGGTCACTGGTCACCTGTCACTGGTCACTGGTCACTGGTCACTGGTCATTGATCAATGGTCACTGTCGCTGGTCACTGGTCACTGGTCACTGGTCACTGGTCACTGGTCACTGGTCACAGATCACTGGTCACTAGTCACTAGTCACTGGTCACTGGTCACTGGTCACTTTTCAGGGGTCACTGGTAACTGGTCACTGGTCAGTGGTCACAGGTCACTAGTCACTGGTCACAAGTCACTGGTCACTGGTCACTGGTCACTGGTCACTGGTCACTGGTCACTGGTCACAGGTCACTGGTCAGCTGTCACTGGTCACTGGTCACTGGTCACTGGTCACTGGTCACTGGTCAATGTTCACTGTCGCTGGTCACTACTCACTGGTCACTGGTCACAGGTCACTAATCACTGGTCACTGGTCACTGGTCACTGGTCACTGGTCACTGGTCACTGGTCACAGGTCACTGGTCACTGGTCAGTAATCAGTGGTCACTGGTCACTGATCATAGGTCACTGGTCACCTGTCACTGGTCACTGGTCACTGGTCACTGGTCACTGGTCAATGGTCACTGTCGCTGGTCACTGGTCACTGGTCACTGGTCACTGGTCACTGGTCACTGGTCACTGGTCACAGATCACTGGTCACTAGTCACTAGTCACTGGTCACTGGTCACTGGTCACTTTTCAGGGGTCACTGGTAACTGGTCACTGGTCAGTGGTCACAGGTCACTAGTCGCTGGTCACAAGTCACTGGTCACTGGTCACTGGTCACTGGTCACTGGTCACTGGTCACTGGTCACAGGTCACTGGTCAGCTGTCACTGGTCACTGGTCACTGGTCACTGGTCACTGGTCACTGGTCAATGTTCACTGTCGCTGGTCACTACTCACTGGTCACTGGTCACAGGTCACTAATCACTGGTCACTGGTCACAAGTCACTGGTCACTGGTCACTGGTCACTGGTCACTGGTCACTGGTCACTGGTCACTGGTCACTGGTCACAGGTCACTGGTCAGCTGTCACTGGTCACTGGTCACTGGTCACTGGTCAATGTTCACTGTCGCTGGTCACTAGTCACTGGTCACTGGTCACAGGTCACTAATCACTGGTCACTGGTCACTGGTCACTGGTCACTGGTCACTGGTCACTGGTCACAGGTCACTGGTCACTGGTCAGTAATCAGTGGTCACTGGTCACTGGTCATAGGTCACTCGTCACCTGTCACTGGTCACTGGTCACTGGTCACTGGTCACTGGTCAGTGGTCCCTGGTCACTGGTCACGGGTCACTGGTCACTAGTCACTGGTCACTGGTCACTGGTCACTGGTCACTGGTCACTGGTCACTGGTCATAGGTCACTGGTCACTGGTCACTGGTCACTGGTCACTGGTCATAGGTCACTGGTCACCTGTCACTGGTCACTGGTCACTGGTCACTGGTCATTGTTCAATGGTCACTGTCGCTGGTCACTGGTCACTGGTCACTGGTAACTGGTCACTGGTCACTGGTCACTGGTCACAGGTCACTGGTCACTGGTCAGTAGTCAGTGGTCACTGGTCACTGGTCACTGGTCACTGGTCACAGGTCACTAATCACTGGTCACTGGTCACTGGTCACTGGTCACTGGTAACTGGTCACTGGTCACTGGTCACTGGTCACAGGTCACTGGTCACTGGTCAGTAGTCAGTGGTCACTGGTCACTGGTCACTGGTCACTGGTCACAGGTCACTAATCACTGGTCACTGGTCACTGGTCACTGGTCACTGGTCACTGGTCACTGGTCACAGGTCACTGGTCACTGGTCAGTAATCAGTGGTCACTGGTCACTGGTCATAGGTCACTGGTCACCTGTCACTGGTCACTGGTCACTGGTCACTGGTCACTGGTCAATGGTCACTGTGGCTGGTCACTGGTCACTGGTCACTGGTCACTGGCCACTAGTCACTGGTCACTGGTCACTGGTCACAGGTCACTGGTTACCTGTCACTGGTCACTGGTCACTGGTCAATGGTCACTGTCGCTGGTCACTGGTCACATGTTACTGGTCACTGGTCACTTGTCTCTAGTCACTGGTCACTGGTCACAATTCACTGGTCACTGGTCACTGGTCACTGGTCACTGGTCACTGGTCACTGGTCACTGGTCACTGGTCACAGGTCACTGGTCAGCTGTCACTGGTCACTGGTCACTGGTCACTGGTCAATGTTCACTGTCGCTGGTCACTAGTCACTGGTCACTGGTCACAGGTCACTAATCACTGGTCACTGGTCACTGGTCACTGGTCACTGGTCACTGGTCACTGGTCACAGGTCACTGGTCACTGATCAGTAATCAGTGGTCACTGGTCACTGGTCATAGGTCACTCGTCACCTGTCACTGGTCACTGGTCACTGGTCACTGGTCACTGGTCAGTGGTCCCTGGTCACTGGTCACGGGTCACTGGTCACTAGTCACTGGTCACTGGTCACTGGTCACTGGTCACTGGTCACTGGTCACTGGTCATAGGTCACTGGTCACTGGTCACTTGTCACTGGTCATAGGTCACTGGTCACCTGTCACTGGTCACTGGTCATTGTTCAATGGTCACTGTCGCTGGTCACTGGTCACTGGTCACTGGTCACTGGTCACAGATCACTGGTCACTAGTCACTGGTCACTGGTCACTTTTCAGGGGTCACTGGTAACTGGTCACTGGTCAGTGGTCACGATTCACAATTCACTGGTCACTGGTCACCTGTCACTGGTCACTGGTCACTGGTCACTGGTCACTGGTCATTGGTCAATGGTCACTGTCGCTGGTCACTGGTCACTGGCCACTGGTCAATGGTCTCTAGTCACTGGTCACTGGTCACAAGTCACTGGTCACTGGTCACTGGTCACTGGTCACTGGTCACTGGTCACTGGTCACAGGTCACTAGTCACTGGTCACGGGTCACTGGTCACTGGTCACTGGTAACTGGTCACTGGTCACTGGTCACTGGTCACAGGTCACTGGTCACTGGTCAGTAGTCAGTGGTCACTGGTCACTGGTCACTGGTCACAGGTCACTAATCACTGGTCACTGGTCACTGGTCACTGGTCACTGGTAACTGGTCACTGGTCACTGGTCACTGGTCACAGGTCACTGGTCACTGGTCAGTAGTCAGTGGTCACTGGTCACTGGTCACTGGTCACTGGTCACAGGTCACTAATCACTGTACACTGGTCACTGGTCACTGGTCACTGGTCACTGGTCACTGGTCACTGGTCACTGGTCACAGGTCACTGGTCACTGGTCAGTAATCAGTGGTCACTGGTCACTGGTCATAGGTCACTGGTCACCTGTCACTGGTCACTGGTCACTGGTCACTGGTCACTGGTCAATGGTCACTGTCGCTGGTCACTGGTCACTGGTCACTGGTCACTGGCCACTAGTCACTGGTCACTGGTCACTGGTCAGTGGTCTCTGGTCACTGGTCACGGGTCACTGGTCACTAGTCACTGGTCACTGGTCACTGTTCACTGGTCACTGGTCACTGGTCACTGGTCATAGGTCACTGGTCACTGGTCACTTGTCACTGGTCACTGGTCATAGGTCACTGGTCACCTGTCACTGGTCACTGGTCACTGGTCACTGGTCATTGTTCAATGCTCACTGTCGCTGGTCACTGGTCACTGGTCACTGGTCACTGGTCACAGATCACTGGTCACTAGTCACTGGTCACTGGTCACTTTTCAGGGGTCACTGGTAACTGGTCACTGGTCAGTGGTCACAGGTCACTAGTCACTGGTCACAAGTCACTGGTCACTGGTCACTGGTCACTGGTCACTGGTCACTGGTCACTGGTCACTGGTCACTGGTCACAGGTCACTGGTCAGCTGTCACTGGTCACTGGTCACTGGTCACTGGTCACTGGTCACTGGTCAATGTTCACTGTCGCTGGTCACTAGTCACTGGTCATTGGTCACAGGTCACTAGTCACTGGTCACTGGTCACTGGTCACTGGTCACTGGTCACTGGTCACTGGTCAGTAATCAGTGGTCACTGGTCACTGGTCATAGGTCACTGGTCACCTGTCACTGGTCACTGGTCACTGGTCACTGGTCACTGGTCAATTGTCACTGTCGCTGGTCACTGGTCACTGGTCACTGGTCACTGGCCACTAGTCACTGGTCACAGGTCACTGGTCAGTGGTCTCTGGTCACTGGTCACGGGTCACTGGTCACTAGTCACTGGTCACTGGTCACTGGTCACTGGTCACTGGTCACTGGTCACTGGTCATAGGTCACTGGTCACCTGTCACTGGTCACTGGTCACTGGTCACTGGTCACTGGTCATTGTTCAATGGTCACTGTCGCTGGTCACTGGTCACTGGTCACTGGTCACAGATCACTGGTCACTAGTCACTGGTCACTGGTCACTTTTCAGGGGTCACTGGTAACTGGTCACTGGTCAGTGGTCACGATTCACAATTCACTGGTCACTGGTCACTGGTCACTGGTCATAGGTCACTGGTCACCTGTCACTGGTCACTGGTCACAAGTCACTGGTCACTGGTCACTGGTCACTGGTCACTGGTCACTGGTCACTGGTCACAGGTCACTAGTCACTGGTCACGGGTCACTGGTCACTGGTCACTGGTAACTGGTCACTGGTCACTGGTCACTGGTCACAGGTCACTGGTCACTGGTCAGTAGTCAGTGGTCACTGGTCACTGGTCACTGGTCACTGGTCACAGGTCACTAATCACTGGTCACTGGTCACTGGTCACTGGTCACTGGTCAGTAATCAGTGGTCACTGGTCACTGGTCATAGGTCACTGGTCACTGGTCAGTAGTCAGTGGTCACTGGTCACTGGTCACTGGTCACTGGTCACAGGTCACTAATCACTGGTCAGTGGTCACAGGTCACTAGTCACTGGTCACAAGTCACTGGTCACTGGTCACTGGTCACTGGTCACTGGTCACTGGTCACTGGTCACTGGTCACTGGTCACAGGTCACTGGTCAGCTGTCACTGGTCACTGGTCACTGGTCACTGGTCACTGGTCACTGGTCAATGTTCACTGTCGCTGGTCACTAGTCACTGGTCACTGGTCACAGGTCACTAATCACTGGTCACTGGTCACTGGTCACTGGTCACTGGTCACTGGTCTCTGGTCACTGGTCACTGGTCACAGGTCACTGGTCACTGGTCAGTGGTCAGTGGTCACTGGTCACTGGTCACTGGTCACTGGCCACTAGTCACTGGTCACTGGTCACAAGTCACTGGTCACGGGCCACTGGTCACTAGTCACAGATCACTGGTCAGTAGTCAGTGGTCACTGGACACTGCTCACTGGTCACTGGTCACAGGTCACTGGTCACTAGTCACTGGTCACTGGTCACTGGTCACTGGTCACTGGTCACTGGTCATAGGTCACTGGTCACCTGTCACTGGTCACTGGTCACTGGTCACTGGTCATTGTTCAATGGTCACTGTCGCTGGTCACTGGTCACTGGTCACTGGTCACTGGTCACTGGTCACTGGTCACAGATCACTGGTCACTAGTCACTAGTCACTGGTCACTGGTCACTGGTCACTTTTCAGGGGTCACTGGTAACTGGTCACTGGTCAGTGGTCACAGGTCACTAGTCACTGGTCACAAGTCACTGGTCACTGGTCACTGGTCACTGGTCACTGGTCACAGGTCACTGGTCAGCTGTCACTGGTCATTGGTCAATGGTCACTGTCGCTGGTCACTGGTCACTGGTCACTGGTCAATGGTCTCTAGTCACTGGTCACTGGTCACAAGTCACTGGTCACTGGTCACTGGTCACTGGTCACTGGTCACTGGTCATTGGTCACTGGTCACTGGTCACAAGTCACTGGTCACTGGTCACTTGTCACTGGTCGATGGTCACTGGTCACTGGTCAATGGTCACTGTCGCTGGTAAATGTTCACTGTCGCTGGTCACTGGTCACTGGTCACTGTCGCTGGTCACTGGTCACTGGTCACTGGTCACTGGTCACTGGTCAATGGTCCCTATCGCTGGTCAATGGTCACTGTCGCTGGTCACTGGTCACTGGTCACTGGTCACTGGTCACTGGTCAAAAGTCACTGGTCACTTGTCACTGGTCAATGGTCACTGCCGCTGGTCACTGCTCACTGGTCAATATTCACTGGTCACTGGTCACTGGTCACTGGTCACTGGTCACTGGTCACTGGTCACTTTCGCTGGTCACTGGTCACTGGTCAATGGTCACTGGCCACTGGTCACTGGTCACTGGTCAATGGTCACTATCGCTGGTCAATGGTCACTATCGCTGGTCAATGGTCACTGTCGCTGGTCACTGGTCACTGGTCACTGTTCACTGGTCACTGGTCACTGGTCACTGGTCCTTGGTCACTATCGCTGGTCAATGGTCACTGTCGCTGGTCATTGGTCACTGGTCACTGGACACTGGTCACTGGTCACTGGTCACTTGTCACTGGTCACTGGTCACTGGTCACTGGTCAATGGTCACTGTCGCTGGTCACTGGTCACTGGTCACTGGTCAATGGTCACTGCCGCTGGTCACTGGTCACTGGTCACTGGTCACTTGTCAATGGTCACTGTCGCTGGTCAATGGTCACTGTCGCTGGTCACTGGTCACTGGTCACTTGTCACTGGTCGCTGGTCACTGGTCACTGGTCAGTGGTCACTGTCGCTGGTAAATGGTCACTGTCGCTGGTCACTGGTCACTGGTCACTGGTCACTGGTCACTGGTCACTGGTCACTGGTCACTGGTAAATAGTCCCTATCGCTGGTCAATGGTCATTGTCGCTGGTCACTGGTTTTTGGTGACTATCGCTGGTCAATGGTCACTGTCGCTGGTCACTGGTCACTGGTCACTGGTCACTGGTCACTGGTCATTGGTCACTGGTCACTGGTCACAAGTCACTGGTCACTGGTCACTTGTCACTGGTCGCTGGTCACTGGTCACTGGTCACTTGTCACTGGTCGCTGGTCACTGGTCACTGGTCAGTGGTCACTGTCGCTGGTAAATGGTCACTGCCGCTGGTCACTGGTCACTGGTCACTGCTCACTGGTCACTGGTCACTTGTCAATGGTCACTGTCACTGGCCAATGGTCACTATCGCTGGTCAATGGTCACTGTCGCTGGTCACTGGTCACTGGTCACTGGTCACTGGTCACTGGTCATTGGTCACTGGTCACTGGTCACAAGTCACTGGTCACTGGTCACTTGTCACTGGTCGATGGTCACTGGTCACTGGTCAATGGTCACTGTCGCTGGTAAATGTTCACTGTCGCTGGTCACTGGTCACTGGTCACTGTCGCTGGTCACTGGTCACTGGTCACTGGTCACTGGTCACTGGTCAATGGTCCCTATCGCTGTTCAATGGTCACTGTCGCTGGTCACTGGTCACTGGTCACTGGTCACTGGTCACTGGTCAAAAGTCACTGGTCACTTGTCACTGGTCAATGGTCACTGCCGCTGGTCACTGCTCACTGGTCAATATTCACTGGTCACTGGTCACTGGTCACTGGTCACTGGTCACTGGTCACTGGTCACTTTCGCTGGTCACTGGTCACTGGTCAATGGTCACTGGCCACTGGTCACTGGTCACTGGTAAATGGTCACTATCGCTGGTCAATGGTCACTGTCGCTGGTCACTGGTCACTGGTCACTGGTCACTGGTCACTGGTCACTGGTCACAAGTCACTGGTCACTTGTCACTGGTCACTGGTCACTGGTCACTGTTCACTGGTCACTGGTCACAAGTCACTGGTCACATGTCACTGGTCAGTGGTCACGGGTCACTGGTCACTGGTCTGTGGTCACCGGTCACTGGTCAGTGGTCACTGGTAACAGTCACATGTCGCGGGTCACTGGTCACAAGTCACTGGTCGCTGGTCACAAGTCACTGGTCACTTGTCACTGGTCACTGGTCACTGGTCACTGGTCAATGGTCAATGGTCGCTGGTCACTGGTCACTGGTCACTGGTCACTGGTCACTGGTCACAGGTCAATGGTCACTGGTCACTGGTCACTGGTCACTGGTCACAGGTCAATGGTCACTGGTCACTGGTCACTGGGCACTGGTCACTGGTCACGGGTCACATGTCACGGGTCACTGTTCACTGTTCACTGGTCGCTAGTCACTGGTCACCGGTCACTGGTCACTGGTCACTGTTCACTGGTCACTGGTCACAAGTCACTGGTCACTTGTCACTGGTCACTGGTCACTGGTCACTGGTCAATGGTCACTTTCGCTGGTCAATGGTCACTGTCGCTGGTCAACGGTCACTGCGCTGGTCATTGGTCACTGGTCACTGGACACTGGTCACTGGTCACTGGTCACAAGTCACTGGTCACTGGTCACTTGTCACTGGTCGCTGGTCACTGGTCACTTGTCACTGGTCGCTGGTCACTGGTCACTGGTCAGTGGTCACTGTCGCTGGTAAATGGTCACTGCCGCTGGTCACTGGTCACTGGTCACTGCTCACTGGTCACTGGTCACTTGTCAATGGTCACTGTCACTGGCCAATGGTCACTGTCGCTGGTCAATGGTCACTGTCGCTGGTCACTGGTCACTGGTCACTGGTCACTGGTCACTGGTCACTGGTCACTGGTCACTGGTCACGGGTCACATGTCACTGGTAACTGGTCACTGGTCACTGGTCACTGGTCACTGGTCACTATCGCTGGTCAATGGTCACTGTCGCTGGTCACTGGTCACTGGTCACTGTTCACTGGTCACTGGTCACTGGTCACTGGTCATTGGTCACTATCGCTGGTCAATGGTCACTGTCGCTGGTCATTGGTCACTGGTCACTGGACACTGGTCACTGGTCACTGGTCACTTGTCACTGGTCACTGGTCACTGGTCACTGGTCAATGGTCACTGTCGCTGGTCACTGGTCACTGGTCACTGGTCAATGGTCACTGCCGCTGGTCACTGGTCACTGGTCACTGCTCACTGGTCACTGGTCACTTGTCAATGGTCACTGTCGCTGGTCAATGGTCACTGTCGCTGGTCACTGGTCAATGGTCACTGGTCATTGGTCACTGGTCACTGGTCACAAGTCACTGGTCACTGGTCACTTGTCACTGGTCGCTGGTCACTGGTCACTGGTCAGTGGTCACTGTCGCTGGTAAATGGTCACTGTCGCTGGTCACTGGTCACTGGTCACTGGTCACTGGTCACTGGTCACTGGTCACTGGTCACTGGTAAATGGTCCCTATCGCTGGTCAATGGTCATTGTCGCTGGTCACTGGTCATTGGTGACTATCGCTGGTCAATGGTCACTGTCGCTGGTCACTGGTCACTGGTCACTGGTCACTGGTCACTGGTCATTGGTCACTGGTCACTGGTCACAAGTCACTGGTCACTGGTCACTTGTCACTGGTCGCTGGTCACTGGTCACTGGTCACTTGTCACTGGTCGCTGGTCACTGGTCACTGGTCAGTGGTCACTGTCGCTGGTAAATGGTCACTGCCGCTGGTCACTGGTCACTGGTCACTGCTCACTGGTCACTGGTCACTTGTCAATGGTCACTGTCACTGGCCAATGGTCACTGTCGCTGGTCAATGGTCACTGTCGCTGGTCACTGGTCACTGGTCACTGGTCACTGGTCACTGGTCATTGGTCACTGGTCACTGGTCACAAGTCACTGGTCACTGGTCACTTGTCACTGGTCGATGGTCACTGGTCACTGGTCAATGGTCACTGTCGCTGGTAAATGTTCACTGTCGCTGGTCACTGGTCACTGGTCACTGTCGCTGGTCACTGGTCACTGGTGACTGGTCACTGGTCACTGGTCACTGGTCACTGGTCAATGGTCCCTATCGCTGGTCAATGGTCACTGTCGCTGGTCACTGGTCACTGGTCACTGGTCACTGGTCACTGGTCAAAAGTCACTGGTCACTTGTCACTGGTCAATGGTCACTGCCGCTGGTCACTGCTCACTGGTCAATATTCACTGGTCACTGGTCACTGGTCACTGGTCACTGGTCACTTTCGCTGGTCACTGGTCACTGATCAATGGTCACTGGCCACTGGTCACTGGTCACTGGTCAATGGTCACTGTCGCTGGTCAATGGTCACTGTCGCTGGTCACTGGTCACTGGGCACTGGTCACTGGTCACTGGTCACTGGTCACAAGTCACTGGTCACTTGTCACTGGTCACTGGTCACTGGTCACTGGTCAATGGTCACTGTCGCTGGTCAATGGTCACTGTCGCTGGTCAATGGTCACTGCGCTGGTCATTGGTCACTGGTCACTGGTCACTGGTCAAAAGTCACTGGTCACTTGTCACTGGTCAGTGGTCACTGGTCTCTGGTCACTGGTCACTGGTCACTGGTCACTGGTCACTGGTCACTGGTCACAGGTCAATGGTCACTGGTCACTGGTCACTGGTCACTGGTCACTGGTCACTGGTCACTGGTCAATGGTCAATGGTCGCTGGTCACTGGTCACTGGTCATGGGTCACTGGTCACTGGTCACTGGTCACTGGTCACTGGTCACTGGTCACTGGTCAATCGTCACTATCGCTGGTCAATGGTCACTGTCGCTGCTCACTGGTCACTGGTCACTGGTCACTGGTCACTGGTCACTGGTCATTGGTCACTATCGCTGGTCAATGGTCACTGTCGCTGGTCATTGGTCACTGGTCACTGGACACTGGTCACTGGTCACTGGTCACTGGTCACTTGTCACTGGTCACTGGTCACTGTCGCTGGTCACTGGTCACTGGTCACTGGTCACTGGTCACTGGTCCCTGGTCACTGGTCACTGGTCAATGATCACTGTCGCTGGTCACTGGTCACTGGTCACTGGTCACTGGTCACGGGTCACATGTCACTGGTCCCTGGTCACTGGTCACTTGTCACTGGTCACTGGTCACGGTCACTGGTCACTGGTCACTGGTCACTGGTCACTGGTCACTGGTCAATGTGCCCTATCGCTGGTCAATGGTCACTGTCGCTGGTCACTGGTCACTGGACACTGGTCACTGGTCACTGGTCATTGGTGACTATCGCTGGTCAATGGTCACTGTCGCTGGTCATTGGTCACTGGTCACTGGTCACTGGTCAAAAGTCACTGGTCACTTGTCACTGGTCAGTGGTCACTGGTCTCTGGTCTCTGGTCACTGGTCACTGGTCACTGGTCACAGGTCAATGGTCACTGGTCACTGGTCACTGGTCACTGTTCACTGGTCACTGGTCACAAGTCACTGGTCACTGGTCACTGGTCAATGGTCCCTATCGCTGGTCAATGGTCACTGTCGCTGGTCACTGGTCACTGGTCATTGGTGACTATCGCTGGTCAATGGACACTGTCGCTGGTCATTGGTCACTGGTCACTGGTCACTGGTCAAAAGTCACTGGTCACTTGTCACGGGTCACATGTCACGGGTCACTGTTCACTGTTCACTGGTCGCTAGTCACTGGTCACCGGTCACTGGTCACTGGTCACTGTTCACTGGTCACTGGTCACAAGTCACTGGTCACTTGTCACTGGTCAGTGGTCACTGGTCACTGGTCTGTGGTCACTGGTCACTGGTCACTGGTCACTGGTCACTGGTCACTGGTCCCTGGTCATTGGTCACTGGTCACTGGTCACAAGTCACTGGTCACTGGTCACTTGTCACTGGTCACTGGTCACTGGTCACTGGTCAATGGTCACTGTCGCTGGTCAATGGTCACTGTCGCTGGTCAATGGTCACTGCGCTGGTCATTGGTCACTGGCCACTGGTCACTGGTCACTGGTCAAAAGTCACTGGTCACTTGTCACTGGTCAGTGGTCACTGGTCTCTGGTCACTGGTCACTGGTCACTGGTCACTGGTCACTGGTCACAGGTCAATAGTCACTGGTCACTGGTCACTGGTCACTGGTCACTGGTCACTGGTCACTGGTCACTGGTCACTGGTCACTGGTCACGGGTCACATTTCACGGGTCACGGTTCACTGGTCGCTAGTCACTGGTCACCGGTCACTGGTCACTGGTCACTGGTCACTGTTCACTGGTCACTGGTCACAAGTCACTGGTCACATGTCACTGGTCAGTGGTCACTGGTCACTGGTCACTGGTCTGTGGTCACTGGTCACTGGTCAGTGGTCACTGGTCACAGTGACATGACGCGGGTCACTGGTCACAAGTCACTGGTCGCTGGTCACAAGTCACTGGTCACTTGTCACTGGTCACTGGTCACTGGTCACTGGTCAATTGTCAATGGTCGCTGGTCACTGGTCACTGGTCATGGGTCACTGGTCACTGGTCACGGGTCACTGGTCACTGGTCACTGGTCACTGGTCACTGGTCAATCGTCACTATCGCTGGTCAATGGTCACTGTCGCTGCTCACTGGTCACTGGTCACTGGTCACTGGTCACTGGTCATTGGTCACTATCGCTGGTCAACGGTCACTGTCGCTGGTCATTGGTCACTGGTCACTGGACACTGGTCACTGGTCACTGGTCACTGGTCAATGGTCACTGCCGCTGGTCACTGGTCACTGGTCACTGCTCACTGGTCACTGGTCACTTGTCAATGGTCACTGTCGCTGGTCAATGGTCACTGTCGCTGGTCACTGGTCACTGGTCACTGGTCACTGGTCACTGGTCATTGGTCACAAGTCACTGGTCACTGGTCACTTGTCACTGGTCGCTGGTCACTGGTCACTGGTCAGTGGTCACTGTCGCTTGTAAATGGTCACTGTCGCTGGTCACTGGTCACTGGTCACTGGGCACTGGTCACTGGTCACTGGTCACTGGTCATTGGTCACTATCGCTGGTCAATGGTCACTGTCGCTGGTCATTGGTCACTGGTCACTGGACACTGGTCACTGGTCACTTGTCACTGGTCACTGGTCACTGGTCATTGGTGACTATCGCTGGTCAATGGTCACTGTCGCTGGTCACTGGTCACTGGTCACTGGTCAATGGTCCCTATCGCTGGTCAATGGTCACTGTCGCTGGTCACTGGTCACTGGTCACTGGTCACTGGTCAAAAGTCACTGGTCACTTGTCACAGGTCAGTGGTCACTGGTCTCTAGTCACTGGTCACTGTCGCTGGTCACTGGTCACTGGTCACTGGTCAATGGTCCCTATCGCTGGTCAATGGTCACTGTCGCTGGTCACTGGTCACTGGTCACTGGTCAAAAGTCACTGGTCACTTGTCACTGGTCAGTGGTCACTGGTCTCTGGTCACTGGTCACTGGTCACTGGTCACAGGTCAATGGTCACTGGTCACTGGTCACTGGTCCCTGGTCACTGGTCACTGGTCAATGATCACTGTCGCTGGTCACTGGTCACTGGTCACTGGTCACTGGTCACTGGTCACTGGTCACGGGTCACATGTCACTGGTCACTGGTCACTGGTCACTGGTCACTGGTCAATGGTCCCTATCGCTGGTCAATGGTCACTGTCGCTGGTCACTGGTCACTGGTCACTGGTCACTGGTCACTGGTCAAAAGTCACTGGTCACTTGTCACTGGTCAATGGTCACTGCCGCTGGTCACTGCTCACTGGTCAATATTCACTGGTCACTGGTCACTGGTCACTGGTCACTGGTCACTGGTCACTGGTCACTGGTCACTTTCGCTGGTCACTGGTCACTGGTCAATGGTCACTGGCCACTGGTCACTGGTCACTGGTCAATGGTCACTGTCGCTGGTCAATGGTCACTGTCGCTGGTCACTGGTCACTGGTCACTGGTCACTGGTCACTGGTCACTGGTCACAAGTCACTGGTCACTTGTCACTGGTCACTGGTCACTGGTCACTGGTCAATGGTCACTGTCGCTGGTCAATGGTCACTGTCGCTGGTCACTGGTCACTGGTCACTGGTCACTGGTCATTGGTCACTGGTCACTGGTCACAAGTCACTGGTCACTGGTCACTGGTCAATGGTCCCTATCGCTGGTCAATGGTCACTGTCGCTGGTCACTGGTCACTGGTCACTGGTCACTGGTCACTGGTCATTGGTGACTATCGCTGGTCAATGGTCACTGTCGCTGGTCATTGGTCACTGGTCACTGGTCACTGGTCAAAAGTCACTGGTCACTTGTCACGGGTCACATGTCACGGGTCACATGTCACGGGTCACTGTTCACTGTTCACTGGTCGCTAGTCACTGGTCACCGGTCACTGGTCACTGGACACTGTTCACTGGTCACTGGTCACAAGTCACTGGTCACTTGTCACTGGTCAGTGGTCACTGGTCACTGGTCTGTGGTCACTGGTCACTGGTCACTGGTCACTGGTCACTGGTCACTGGTCACTGGTCACTGGTCATTGGTCACTGGTCACTGGTCACAAGTCACTGGTCACTGGTCACTTGTCACTGGTCGCTGGTCACTGGTCACTGGTCAATGGTCACTGTCGCTGGTAAATGTTCACTGTCGCTGGTCACTGGTCACTGGTCACTGGTCACTGGTCACTGGTCACTGGTCACAGGTCAATGGTCACTGGTCACTGGTCACTGGTCACTGGTCACTGTTCACTGGTCACTGGTCACAAGTCACTGGTCACTTGTCACTGGTCTGTGGTCACTGGTCACTGGTCACTGGTCACTGGTCACTGGTCACTGGTCACTGGTCATTGGTCACTGGTCACTGGTCACAAGTCACTGGTCACTGGTCACTTGTCACTGGTCACTGGTCACTGGTCACTGGTCAATGGTCACTGTCGCTGGTCAATGGTCACTGTCGCTGGTCAATGGTCACTGCGCTGGTCATTGGTCACTGGCCACTGGTCACTGGTCACTGGTCAAAAGTCACTGGTCACTTGTCACTGGTCAGTGGTCACTGGTCTCTGGTCACTGGTCACTGGTCACTGGTCACTGGTCACTGGTCACAGGTCAATAGTCACTGGTCACTGGTCACTGGTCACTGGTCACTGGTCACTGGTCACAGGTCACTGGTCACTGGTCACGGGTCACATTTCACGGGTCACGGTTCACTGGTCGCTAGTCACTGGTCACCGGTCACTGGTCACCGGTCACTGGTCACTGTTCACTGGTCACTGGTCACAAGTCACTGGTCACATGTCACTGGTCAGTGGTCACTGGTCACTGGTCACTGGTCTGTGGTCACTGGTCACTGGTCAGTGGTCACTGGTCACAGTCACATGTCGCGGGCCACTGGTCACAAGTCACTGGTCGCTGGTCACAAGTCACTGGTCACTTGTCACTGGTCACTGGTCACTGGTCACTGGTCAATTGTCAATGGTCGCTGGTCACTGGTCACTGGTCATGGGTCACTGGTCACTGGTCACTGGTCACTGGTCACTGGTCACTGGTCACTGGTCACTGGTCAATCGTCACTATCGCTGGTCAATGGTCACTGTCGCTGCCCACTGGTCACTGGTCACTGGTCACTGGTGACTGGTCACTGGTCACTGGTCATTGGTCACTATCGCTGGTCAATGGTCACTGTCGCTGGTCATTGGTCACTGGTCACTGGACACTGGTCACTGTCGCTGGTCACTGGTCACTGGTCACTGGTCAATGGTCACTGCCGCTGGTCACTGGTCACTGGTCACTGCTCACTGGTCACTGGTCACTTGTCAATGGTCGCTGTCGCTGGTCAATGGTCACTGTCGCTGGTCACTGGTCACTGGTCACTGGTCATTGGTCACTGGTCACTGGTCACAAGTCACTGGTCACTGGTCAGTGGTCACTGTCGCTGGTAAATGGTCACTGTCGCTGGTCACTGGTCACTGGTCACTGGGCACTGGTCACTGGTCACTGGTCACTGGTCATTGGTCACTATCGCTGGTCAATGGTCACTGTCGCTGGTCATTGGTCACTGGTCACTGGACACTGGTCACTGGTCACTTGTCACTGGTCACTGGTCACTGGTCATTGGTGACTATCGCTGGTCAATGGTCACTGTCGCTGGTCACTGGTCACTGGTCACTGGTCAATGGTCCCTATCGCTGGTCAATGGTCACTGTCGCTGGTCACTGGTCACTGGTCACTGGTCACTGGTCAAAAGTCACTGGTCACTTGTCACAGGTCAGTGGTCACTGGTCTCTTGTCACTGGTCACTGTCGCTGGTCACTGGTCACTGGTCACTGGTCAATGGTCCCTATCGCTGGTCAATGGTCACTGTCGCTGGTCACTGGTCACTGGTCACTGGTCACTGGTCAAAAGTCACTGGTCACTTGTCACTGGTCAGTGGTCACTGGTCTCTGGTCACTGGTCACTGGTCACTGGTCACAGGTCAATGGTCACTGGTCACTGGTCACTGGTCCCTGGTCACTGGTCACTTTCGCTGGTCACTGGTCACTGGTCAATGGTCACTGGCCACTGGTCACTGGTCACTGGTCAATGGTCACTATCGCTGGTCAATGGTCACTATCGCTGGTCAATGGTCACTGTCGCTGGTCACTGGTCACTGGTCACTGTTCACTGGTCACTGGTCACTGGTCACTGGTCATTGGTCACTATCGCTGGTCAATGGTCACTGTCGCTGGTCATTGGTCACTGGTCACTGGACACTTGTCACAGGTCAGTGGTCACTGGTCTCTAGTCACTGGTCACTGTCGCTGGTCACTGGTCACTGGTCACTGGTCAATGGTCCCTATCGCTGGTCAATGGTCACTGTCGCTGGTCACTGGTCACTGGTCACTGGTCAAAAGTCACTGGTCACTTGTCACTGGTCAGTGGTCACTGGTCTCTGGTCACTGGTCACTGGTCACTGGTCACAGGTCAATGGTCACTGGTCACTGGTCACTGGTCCCTGGTCACTGGTCACTGGTCAATGATCACTGTCGCTGGTCACTGGTCACTGGTCACTGGTCACTGGTCACTGGTCACTGGTCACGGGTCACATGTCACTGGTCACTGGTCACTGGTCACTGGTCACTGGTCAATGGTCCCTATCGCTGGTCAATGGTCACTGTCGCTGGTCACTGGTCACTGGTCACTGGTCACTGGTCACTGGTCAAAAGTCACTGGTCACTTGTCACTGGTCAATGGTCACTGCCGCTGGTCACTGCTCACTGGTCAATATTCACTGGTCACTGGTCACTGGTCACTGGTCACTGGTCACTGGTCACTGGTCACTGGTCACTTTCGCTGGTCACTGGTCACTGGTCAATGGTCACTGGCCACTGGTCACTGGTCACTGGTCAATGGTCACTGTCGCTGGTCAATGGTCACTGTCGCTGGTCACTGGTCACTGGTCACTGGTCACTGGTCACTGGTCACTGGTCACAAGTCACTGGTCACTTGTCACTGGTCACTGGTCACTGGTCACTGGTCAATGGTCACTGTCGCTGGTCAATGGTCACTGTCGCTGGTCACTGGTCACTGGTCACTGGTCACTGGTCATTGGTCACTGGTCACTGGTCACAAGTCACTGGTCACTGGTCACTGGTCAATGGTCCCTATCGCTGGTCAATGGTCACTGTCGCTGGTCACTGGTCACTGGTCACTGGTCACTGGTCACTGGTCATTGGTGACTATCGCTGGTCAATGGTCACTGTCGCTGGTCATTGGTCACTGGTCACTGGTCACTGGTCAAAAGTCACTGGTCACTTGTCACGGGTCACATGTCACGGGTCACATGTCACGGGTCACTGTTCACTGTTCACTGGTCGCTAGTCACTGGTCACCGGTCACTGGTCACTGGTCACTGTTCACTGGTCACTGGTCACAAGTCACTGGTCACTTGTCACTGGTCAGTGGTCACTGGTCACTGGTCTGTGGTCACTGGTCACTGGTCACTGGTCACTGGTCACTGGTCACTGGTCACTGGTCACTGGTCATTGGTCACTGGTCACTGGTCACAAGTCACTGGTCACTGGTCACTTGTCACTGGTCGCTGGTCACTGGTCACTGGTCAATGGTCACTGTCGCTGGTAAATGTTCACTGTCGCTGGTCACTGGTCACTGGTCACTGGTCACTGGTCACTGGTCACAGGTCAATGGTCACTGGTCACTGGTCACTGGTCACTGGTCACTGTTCACTGGTCACTGGTCACAAGTCACTGGTCACTTGTCACTGGTCTGTGGTCACTGGTCACTGGTCACTGGTCACTGGTCACTGGTCACTGGTCACTGGTCATTGGTCACTGGTCACTGGTCACAAGTCACTGGTCACTGGTCACTTGTCACTGGTCACTGGTCACTGGTCACTGGTCAATGGTCACTGTCGCTGGTCAATGGTCACTGTCGCTGGTCAATGGTCACTGCGCTGGTCATTGGTCACTGGCCACTGGTCACTGGTCACTGGTCAAAAGTCACTGGTCACTTGTCACTGGTCAGTGGTCACTGGTCTCTGGTCACTGGTCACTGGTCACTGGTCACTGGTCACTGGTCACAGGTCAATAGTCACTGGTCACTGGTCACTGGTCACTGGTCACTGGTCACTGGTCACAGGTCACTGGTCACTGGTCACGGGTCACATTTCACGGGTCACGGTTCACTGGTCGCTAGTCACTGGTCACCGGTCACTGGTCACCGGTCACTGGTCACTGTTCACTGGTCACTGGTCACAAGTCACTGGTCACATGTCACTGGTCAGTGGTCACTGGTCACTGGTCACTGGTCTGTGGTCACTGGTCACTGGTCAGTGGTCACTGGTCACAGTCACATGTCGCGGGCCACTGGTCACAAGTCACTGGTCGCTGGTCACAAGTCACTGGTCACTTGTCACTGGTCACTGGTCACTGGTCACTGGTCAATTGTCAATGGTCGCTGGTCACTGGTCACTGGTCATGGGTCACTGGTCACTGGTCACTGGTCACTGGTCACTGGTCACTGGTCACTGGTCACTGGTCAATCGTCACTATCGCTGGTCAATGGTCACTGTCGCTGCCCACTGGTCACTGGTCACTGGTCACTGGTGACTGGTCACTGGTCACTGGTCATTGGTCACTATCGCTGGTCAATGGTCACTGTCGCTGGTCATTGGTCACTGGTCACTGGACACTGGTCACTGTCGCTGGTCACTGGTCACTGGTCACTGGTCAATGGTCACTGCCGCTGGTCACTGGTCACTGGTCACTGCTCACTGGTCACTGGTCACTTGTCAATGGTCGCTGTCGCTGGTCAATGGTCACTGTCGCTGGTCACTGGTCACTGGTCACTGGTCATTGGTCACTGGTCACTGGTCACAAGTCACTGGTCACTGGTCAGTGGTCACTGTCGCTGGTAAATGGTCACTGTCGCTGGTCACTGGTCACTGGTCACTGGGCACTGGTCACTGGTCACTGGTCACTGGTCATTGGTCACTATCGCTGGTCAATGGTCACTGTCGCTGGTCATTGGTCACTGGTCACTGGACACTGGTCACTGGTCACTTGTCACTGGTCACTGGTCACTGGTCATTGGTGACTATCGCTGGTCAATGGTCACTGTCGCTGGTCACTGGTCACTGGTCACTGGTCAATGGTCCCTATCGCTGGTCAATGGTCACTGTCGCTGGTCACTGGTCACTGGTCACTGGTCACTGGTCAAAAGTCACTGGTCACTTGTCACAGGTCAGTGGTCACTGGTCTCTTGTCACTGGTCACTGTCGCTGGTCACTGGTCACTGGTCACTGGTCAATGGTCCCTATCGCTGGTCAATGGTCACTGTCGCTGGTCACTGGTCACTGGTCACTGGTCACTGGTCAAAAGTCACTGGTCACTTGTCACTGGTCAGTGGTCACTGGTCTCTGGTCACTGGTCACTGGTCACTGGTCACAGGTCAATGGTCACTGGTCACTGGTCACTGGTCCCTGGTCACTGGTCACTTTCGCTGGTCACTGGTCACTGGTCAATGGTCACTGGCCACTGGTCACTGGTCACTGGTCAATGGTCACTATCGCTGGTCAATGGTCACTATCGCTGGTCAATGGTCACTGTCGCTGGTCACTGGTCACTGGTCACTGTTCACTGGTCACTGGTCACTGGTCACTGGTCATTGGTCACTATCGCTGGTCAATGGTCACTGTCGCTGGTCATTGGTCACTGGTCACTGGACACTGGTCACTGGTCACTGGTCACTTGTCACTGGTCACTGGTCACTGGTCACTGGTCAATGGTCACTGTCGCTGGTCACTGGTCACTGGTCACTGGTCAATGGTCACTGCCGCTGGTCACTGGTCACTGGTCACTGGTCACTTGTCAATGGTCACTGTCGCTGGTCAATGGTCACTGTCGCTGGTCACTGGTCACTGGTCACTGGTCACTGGTCACTGGTCATTGGTCACTGGTCACTGGTCACAAGTCACTGGTCACTGGTCACTTGTCACTGGTCGCTGGTCACTGGTCACTGGTCAGTGGTCACTGTCGCTGGTAAATGGTCACTGTCGCTGGTCACTGGTCACTGGTCACTGGTCACTGGTCACTGGTCACTGGTCACTGGTCACTGGTAAATGGTCCCTATCGCTGGTCAATGGTCATTGTCGCTGGTCACTGGTTTTTGGTGACTATCGCTGGTCAATGGTCACTGTCGCTGGTCACTGGTCACTGGTCACTGGTCACTGGTCACTGGTCATTGGTCACTGGTCACTGGTCACAAGTCACTGGTCACTGGTCACTTGTCACTGGTCGCTGGTCACTGGTCACTGGTCACTTGTCACTGGTCGCTGGTCACTGGTCACTGGTCAGTGGTCACTGTCGCTGGTAAATGGTCACTGCCGCTGGTCACTGGTCACTGGTCACTGCTCACTGGTCACTGGTCACTTGTCAATGGTCACTGTCACTGGCCAATGGTCACTATCGCTGGTCAATGGTCACTGTCGCTGGTCACTGGTCACTGGTCACTGGTCACTGGTCACTGGTCATTGGTCACTGGTCACTGGTCACAAGTCACTGGTCACTGGTCACTTGTCACTGGTCGATGGTCACTGGTCACTGGTCAATGGTCACTGTCGCTGGTAAATGTTCACTGTCGCTGGTCACTGGTCACTGGTCACTGTCGCTGGTCACTGGTCACTGGTCACTGGTCACTGGTCACTGGTCAATGGTCCCTATCGCTGGTCAATGGTCACTGTCGCTGGTCACTGGTCACTGGTCACTGGTCACTGGTCACTGGTCAAAAGTCACTGGTCACTTGTCACTGGTCAATGGTCACTGCCGCTGGTCACTGCTCACTGGTCAATATTCACTGGTCACTGGTCACTGGTCACTGGTCACTGGTCACTGGTCACTGGTCACTTTCGCTGGTCACTGGTCACTGGTCAATGGTCACTGGGCACTGGTCACTGGTCACTGGTCAATGGTCACTATCGCTGGTCAATGGTCACTGTCGCTGGTCACTGGTCACTGGTCACTGGTCACTGGTCACTGGTCACTGGTCACAAGTCACTGGTCACTTGTCACTGGTCACTGGTCACTGGTCACTGGTCAATGGTCACTGTCGCTGGTCAATGGTCACTGTCGCTGGTCAATGGTCACTGCGCTGGTCATTGGTCACTGGTCACTGGTCACTGGTCAAAAGTCACTGGTCACGTGTCACTGGTCAGTGGTCACTGGTCTCTGGTCACTGGTCACTGGTCACTGGTCACTGGTCACTGGTCACAGGTCAATGGTCACTGGTCACTGGTCACTGGTCACGGGTCACATTTCACGGGTCACTGTTCACTGGTCGCTAGTCACTGGTCACCGGTCACTGGTCACTGGTCACTGGTCACTGTTCACTGGTCACAAGTCACTGGTCACATGTCACTGGTCAGTGGTCACGGGTCACTGGTCACTGGTCTGTGGTCACTGGTCACTGGTCAGTGGTCACTGGTAACAGTCACATGTCGCGGGTCACTGGTCACAAGTCACTGGTCGCTGGTCACAAGTCACTGGTCACTTGTCACTGGTCACTGGTCACTGGTCACTGGTCAATGGTCAATGGTCGCTGGTCACTGGTCACTGGTCATGGGTCACTGGTCACTGGTCACTGGTCACTGGTCACTGGTCACTGGTCACTGGTCAATCGTCACTATCGCTGGTCAATGGTCACTGTCGCTGCTCACTGGTCACTGGTCACTGGTCACTGGTCACTGGTCACTGGTCACTGGTCACTGGTCAATGTGCCCTATCGCTGGTCAATGGTCACTGTCGCTGCTCACTGGTCACTGGTCACTGGTCACTGGTCACTGGTCATTGGTGACTATCGCTGGTCAATGGTCACTGTCGCTGGTCATTGGTCACTGGTCACTGGTCACTGGTCAAAAGTCACTGGTCACTTGTCACTGGTCAGTGGTCACTGGTCTCTGGTCACTGGTCACTGGTCACTGGTCACTGGTCACAGGTCAATGGTCACTGGTCACTGGTCACTGGGCACTGGTCACTGGTCACGGGTCACATGTCACGGGTCACTGTTCACTGTTCACTGGTCGCTAGTCACTGGTCACCGGTCACTGGTCACTGGTCACTGTTCACTGGTCACTGGTCACAAGTCACTGGTCACTTGTCACTGGTCAGTGGTCACTGGTCACTGGTCTGTGGTCACTGGTCACTGGTCACTGGTCACTGGTCACTGGTCACTGGTCACTGGTCACTGGTCACTGGTCACTGGTCATTGGTCACTGGTCACTGGTCACAAGTCACTGGTCACTGGTCACTTGTCACTGGTCGCTGGTCACTGGTCACTGGTCAATGGTCACTGTCGCTGGTAAATGTTCACTGTCGCTGGTCACTGGTCACTGGTCACTGGTCACTGGTCACGGGTCAATGGTCAGTGGTCACTGGTCACTGGTCTGTGGTCACTGGTCACTGGTCACTGGTCACTGGTCACTGGTCACGGGTCACTGGTCATTGGTCACTGGTCACTGGTCACAAGTCACTGGTCACTGGTCACTTGTCACTGGTCACTGGTCACTGGTCACTGGTCAATGGTCACTGTCGCTGGTCAATGGTCACTGTTGCTGGTCAATGGTCATTGCGCTGGTCATTGGTCGCTGGTCACTGGTCACTGGTTAAAAGTCACTGGTCACTTGTCACTGGTCAGTGGTCACTGGTCTCTGGTCACTGGTCACTGGTCACTGGTCACTGGTCACTGGTCACAGGTCAATGGTCACTGGTCACTGGTCACTGGTCACTGGTCACTGGTCACTGGTCACTGGTCACTGGTCACTGGTCACTGGTCACTGTTCACTGGTCACTGGTCACAAGTCACTGGTCACTTGTCACTGGTCAGTGGTCACTGGTCACTGGTCTGTGGTCACTGGTCACTGGTCACTGGTCACTGGTCACTGGTCACTGGTCCCTGGTCATTGGTCACTGGTCACTGGTCACAAGTCACTGGTCACTGGTCACTTGTCACTGGTCACTGGTCACTGGTCACTGGTCAATGGTCACTGTCGCTGGTCAATGGTCACTGTCGCTGGTCAATTGTCACTGCGCTGGTCATTGGTCACTGGCCACTGGTCACTTGTCACTGGTCAGTGGTCACTGGTCTCTGGTCACTGGTCACTGGTCACTGGTCACTGGTCACTGGTCACAGGTCAATAGTCACTGGTCACTGGTCACTGGTCACTGGTCACTGGTCACTGGTCACTGGTCACTGGTCACTGGTCACTGGTCACGGGTCACATTTCACGGGTCACGGTTCACTGGTCGCTAGTCACTGGTCACCGGTCACTGGTCACTGGTCACTGGTCACTGTTCACTGGTCACTGGTCACAAGTCACTGGTCACATGTCACTGGTCAGTGGTCACTGGTCACTGGTCACTGGTCTGTGGTCACTGGTCACTGGTCAGTGGTCACTGGTCACAGTCACATGTCGCGGGTCACTGGTCACAAGTCACTGGTCGCTGGTCACAAGTCACTGGTCACTTGTCACTGGTCACTGGTCACTGGTCACTGGTCAATTGTCAATGGTCGCTGGTCACTGGTCACTGGTCATGGGTCACTGGTCACTGGTCACTGGTCACTGGTCACTGGTCACTGGTCACTGGTCACTGGTCACTGGTCAATCGTCACTATCGCTGGTCAATGGTCACTGTCGCTGCTCACTGGTCACTGGTCACTGGTCACTGGTCACTGGTCATTGGTCACTATCGCTGGTCCATGGTCACTGTCGCTGGTCATTGGTCACTGGTCACTGGACACTGGTCACTGTCGCTGGTCACTGGTCACTGGTCACTGGTCACTGGTCAATGGTCACTGCCGCTGGTCACTGGTCACTGGTCACTGCTCACTGGTCACTGGTCACTTGTCAATGGTCACTGTCGCTGGTCAATGGTCACTGTCGCTGGTCACTGGTCACTGGTCACTGGTCACTGGTCATTGGTCACAAGTCACTGGTCACTGGTCACTTGTCACTGGTCGCTGGTCACTGGTCACTGGTCAGTGGTCACTGTCGCTGGTAAATGGTCACTGTCGCTGGTCACTGGTCACTGGTCACTGGGCACAGGTCACTGGTCACTGGTCACTGGTCATTGGTCACTATCGCTGGTCAATGGTCACTGTCGCTGGTCATTGGTCACTGGTCACTGGACACTGGTCACTGGTCACTTGTCACTGGTCACTGGTCACTGGTCATTGGTGACTATCGCTGGTCAATGGTCACTGTCGCTGGTCACTGGTCACTGGTCACTGGTCAATGGTCCCTATCGCTGGTCAATGGTCACTGTCGCTGGTCACTGGTCACTGGTCACTGGTCACTGGTCACAAGTCACTGGTCACTTGTCACTGGTCAGTGGTCACTGGTCACTGGTCTGTGGTCACTGGTCACTGGTCACTGGTCACTGGTCACTGGTCACTGGTCACTGGTCACTGGTCATTGGTCACTGGTCACTGGTCACAAGTCACTGGTCACAGGTCACTTGTCACTGGTCGCTGGTCACTGGTCACTGGTCAATGGTCACTGTCGCTGGTAAATGTTCACTGTCGCTGGTCACTGGTCACTGGTCACTGGTCACTGGTCACTGGTCACAGGTCAATGGTCACTGGTCACTGGTCACTGGTCACTGGTCACTGTTCACTGGTCACTGGTCACAAGTCACTGGTCACTTGTCACTGGTCTGTGGTCACTGGTCACTGGTCACTGGTCACTGGTCACTGGTCACTGGTCACTGGTCATTGGTCACTGGTCACTGGTCACAAGTCACTGGTCACTGGTCACTTGTCACTGGTCACTGGTCACTGGTCACTGGTCAATGGTCACTGTCGCTGGTCAATGGTCACTGTCGCTGGTCAATGGTCACTGCGCTGGTCATTGGTCACTGGCCACTGGTCACTGGTCACTGGTCAAAAGTCACTGGTCACTTGTCACTGGTCAGTGGTCACTGGTCTCTGGTCACTGGTCACTGGTCACTGGTCACTGGTCACTGGTCACAGGTTAATAGTCACTGGTCACTGGTCACTGGTCACTGGTCACTGGTCACTGGTCACAGGTCACTGGTCACTGGTCACAGTCACATGTCGCGGGTCACTGGTCACAAGTCACTGGTCGCTGGTCACAAGTCACTGGTCACTTGTCACTGGTCACTGGTCACTGGTCACTGGTCAATTGTCAATGGTCGCTGGTCACTGGTCACTGGTCATGGGTCACTGGTCACTGGTCACTGGTCACTGGTCACTGGTCACTGGTCACTGGTCACTGGTCACTGGTCAATCGTCACTATCGCTGGTCAATGGTCACTGTCGCTGCTCACTGGTCACTGGTCACTGGTCACTGGTCACTGGTCATTGGTCACTATCGCTGGTCCATGGTCACTGTCGCTGGTCATTGGTCACTGGTCACTGGACACTGGTCACTGTCGCTGGTCACTGGTCACTGGTCACTGGTCACTGGTCAATGGTCACTGCCGCTGGTCACTGGTCACTGGTCACTGCTCACTGGT
The DNA here is from genome assembly GCA_947577245.1 of Andrena bucephala. Classification (NCBI taxonomy): domain Eukaryota; kingdom Metazoa; phylum Arthropoda; class Insecta; order Hymenoptera; family Andrenidae; genus Andrena; species Andrena bucephala. Next base: position 25,960,269 of record OX387716.1, on the reverse strand, counting down.
CACTGGTCACTTGTCAATGGTCACTGTCGCTGGTCAATGGTCACTGTCGCTGGTCACTGGTCACTGGTCACTGGTCACTGGTCATTGGTCACAAGTCACTGGTCACTGGTCACTTGTCACTGGTCGCTGGTCACTGGTCACTGGTCAGTGGTCACTGTCGCTGGTAAATGGTCACTGTCGCTGGTCACTGGTCACTGGTCACTGGGCACTGGTCACTGGTCACTGGTCACTGGTCATTGGTCACTATCGCTGGTCAATGGTCACTGTCGCTGGTCATTGGTCACTGGTCACTGGACACTGGTCACTGGTCACTTGTCACTGGTCACTGGTCACTGGTCATTGGTGACTATCGCTGGTCAATGGTCACTGTCGCTGGTCACTGGTCACTGGTCACTGGTCAATGGTCCCTATCGCTGGTCAATGGTCACTGTCGCTGGTCACTGGTCACTGGTCACTGGTCACTGGTCACAAGTCACTGGTCACTTGTCACTGGTCAGTGGTCACTGGTCACTGGTCTGTGGTCACTGGTCACTGGTCACTGGTCACTGGTCACTGGTCACTGGTCACTGGTCACTGGTCATTGGTCACTGGTCACTGGTCACAAGTCACTGGTCACAGGTCACTTGTCACTGGTCGCTGGTCACTGGTCACTGGTCAATGGTCACTGTCGCTGGTAAATGTTCACTGTCGCTGGTCACTGGTCACTGGTCACTGGTCACTGGTCACTGGTCACAGGTCAATGGTCACTGGTCACTGGTCACTGGTCACTGGTCACTGTTCACTGGTCACTGGTCACAAGTCACTGGTCACTTGTCACTGGTCTGTGGTCACTGGTCACTGGTCACTGGTCACTGGTCACTGGTCACTGGTCACTGGTCATTGGTCACTGGTCACTGGTCACAAGTCACTGGTCACTTGTCACTGGTCACTGGTCACTGGTCACTGGTCACTGGTCAATGGTCACTGTCGCTGGTCAATGGTCACTGTCGCTGGTCAATGGTCACTGCGCTGGTCATTGGTCACTGGCCACTGGTCACTGGTCACTGGTCAAAAGTCACTGGTCACTTGTCACTGGTCAGTGGTCACTGGTCTCTGGTCACTGGTCACTGGTCACTGGTCACTGGTCACTGGTCACAGGTTAATAGTCACTGGTCACTGGTCACTGGTCACTGGTCACTGGTCACTGGTCACAGGTCACTGGTCACTGGTCACGGGTCACATTTCACGGGTCACGGTTCACTGGTCGCTAGTCACTGGTCACCGGTCACTGGTCACCGGTCACTGGTCACTGTTCACTGGTCACTGGTCACAAGTCACTGGTCACATGTCACTGGTCAGTGGTCACTGGTCACTGGTCACTGGTCTGTGGTCACTGGTCACTGGTCAGTGGTCACTGGTCACAGTCACATGTCGCGGGTCACTGGTCACAAGTCACTGGTCGCTGGTCACAAGTCACTGGTCACTTGTCACTGGTCACTGGTCACTGGTCACTGGTCAATTGTCAATGGTCGCTGGTCACTGGTCACTGGTCATGGGTCACTGGTCACTGGTCACTGGTCACTGGTCACTGGTCACTGGTGACTGGTCACTGGTCACTGGTCATTGGTCACTATCGCTGGTCAATGGTCACTGTCGCTGGTCATTGGTCACTGGTCACTGGACACTGGTCACTGTCGCTGGTCACTGGTCACTGGTCACTGGTCAATGGTCACTGCCGCTGGTCACTGGTCACTGGTCACTGCTCACTGGTCACTGGTCACTTGTCAATGGTCGCTGTCGCTGGTCAATGGTCACTGTCGCTGGTCACTGGTCACTGGTCACAAGTCACTGGTCACTGGTCACTTGTCACTGGTCGCTGGTCACTGGTCACTGGTCACTTGTCACTGGTCGCTGGTCACTGGTCACTGGTCAGTGGTCACTGTCGCTGGTAAATGGTCACTGCCGCTGGTCACTGGTCACTGGTCACTGCTCACTGGTCACTGGTCACTTGTCAATGGTCACTGTCACTGGCCAATGGTCACTATCGCTGGTCAATGGTCACTGTCGCTGGTCACTGGTCACTGGTCACTGGTCACTGGTCACTGGTCACTGGTCATTGGTCACTGGTCACTGGTCACAAGTCACTGGTCACTGGTCACTTGTCACTGGTCGATGGTCACTGGTCACTGGTCAATGGTCACTGTCGCTGGTAAATGTTCACTGTCGCTGGTCACTGGTCACTGGTCACTGTCGCTGGTCACTGGTCACTGGTCACTGGTCACTGGTCACTGGTCAATGGTCCCTATCGCTGGTCAATGGTCACTGTCGCTGGTCACTGGTCACTGGTCACTGGTCACTGGTCACTGGTCAAAAGTCACTGGTCACTTGTCACTGGTCAGTGGTCACTGCCGCTGGTCACTGCTCACTGGTCAATATTCACTGGTCACTGGTCACTGGTCACTGGTCACTGGTCACTGGTCACTGGTCACTTTCGCTGGTCACTGGTCACTGGTCAATGGTCACTGGCCACTGGTCACTGGTCACTGGTCAATGGTCACTATCGCTGGTCAATGGTCACTGTCGCTGGTCACTGGTCACTGGTCACTGGTCACTGGTCACTGGTCACTGGTCACAAGTCACTGGTCACTTGTCACTGGTCACTGGTCACTGGTCACTGGTCACTGTCGCTGGTCACTGGTCACTGGTCACTGGTCACTGGTCACAGGTCAATGGTCACTGGTCACTGGTCACTGGGCACTGGTCACTGGTCACGGGTCACATGTCACGGGTCACTGTTCACTGTTCACTGGTCGCTAGTCACTGGTCACCGGTCACTGGTCACTGGTCACTGTTCACTGGTCACTGGTCACAAGTCACTGGTCACTGGTCACTGGTCACTGGTCACTGGTCACTGGTCACTGGTCACTGGTCACTGGTCACAGGTCACTGGTCAGCTGTCACTGGTCACTGGTCACTGGTCACTGGTCAATGTTCACTGTCGCTGGTCACTAGTCACTGGTCACTGGTCACAGGTCACTAATCACTGGTCACTGGTCACTGGTCACTGGTCACTGGTCACTGGTCACTGGTCACAGGTCACTGGTCACTGGTCAGTAATCAGTGGTCACTGGTCACTGGTCATAGGTCACTCGTCACCTGTCACTGGTCACTGGTCACTGGTCACTGGTCACTGGTCAGTGGTCCCTGGTCACTGGTCACGGGTCACTGGTCACTAGTCACTGGTCACTGGTCACTGGTCACTGGTCACTGGTCACTGGTCACTGGTCATAGGTCACTGGTCACTGGTCACTGGTCACTGGTCACTGGTCATAGGTCACTGGTCACCTGTCACTGGTCACTGGTCACTGGTCACTGGTCATTGTTCAATGGTCACTGTCGCTGGTCACTGGTCACTGGTCACTGGTAACTGGTCACTGGTCACTGGTCACTGGTCACAGGTCACTGGTCACTGGTCAGTAGTCAGTGGTCACTGGTCACTGGTCACTGGTCACTGGTCACAGGTCACTAATCACTGGTCACTGGTCACTGGTCACTGGTCACTGGTAACTGGTCACTGGTCACTGGTCACTGGTCACAGGTCACTGGTCACTGGTCAGTAGTCAGTGGTCACTGGTCACTGGTCACTGGTCACTGGTCACAGGTCACTAATCACTGGTCACTGGTCACTGGTCACTGGTCACTGGTCACTGGTCACTGGTCACAGGTCACTGGTCACTGGTCAGTAATCAGTGGTCACTGGTCACTGGTCATAGGTCACTGGTCACCTGTCACTGGTCACTGGTCACTGGTCACTGGTCACTGGTCAATGGTCACTGTGGCTGGTCACTGGTCACTGGTCACTGGTCACTGGCCACTAGTCACTGGTCACTGGTCACTGGTCACAGGTCACTGGTTACCTGTCACTGGTCACTGGTCACTGGTCAATGGTCACTGTCGCTGGTCACTGGTCACATGTTACTGGTCACTGGTCACTTGTCTCTAGTCACTGGTCACTGGTCACAATTCACTGGTCACTGGTCACTGGTCACTGGTCACTGGTCACTGGTCATTGGTCACTGGTCACTGGTCACAGGTCACTGGTCAGCTGTCACTGGTCACTGGTCACTGGTCACTGGTCAATGTTCACTGTCGCTGGTCACTAGTCACTGGTCACTGGTCACAGGTCACTAATCACTGGTCACTGGTCACTGGTCACTGGTCACTGGTCACTGGTCACTGGTCACAGGTCACTGGTCACTGATCAGTAATCAGTGGTCACTGGTCACTGGTCATAGGTCACTCGTCACCTGTCACTGGTCACTGGTCACTGGTCACTGGTCACTGGTCAGTGGTCCCTGGTCACTGGTCACGGGTCACTGGTCACTAGTCACTGGTCACTGGTCACTGGTCACTGGTCACTGGTCACTGGTCACTGGTCATAGGTCACTGGTCACTGGTCACTTGTCACTGGTCATAGGTCACTGGTCACCTGTCACTGGTCACTGGTCATTGTTCAATGGTCACTGTCGCTGGTCACTGGTCACTGGTCACTGGTCACTGGTCACAGATCACTGGTCACTAGTCACTGGTCACTGGTCACTTTTCAGGGGTCACTGGTAACTGGTCACTGGTCAGTGGTCACGATTCACAATTCACTGGTCACTGGTCACCTGTCACTGGTCACTGGTCACTGGTCACTGGTCACTGGTCATTGGTCAATGGTCACTGTCGCTGGTCACTGGTCACTGGCCACTGGTCAATGGTCTCTAGTCACTGGTCACTGGTCACAAGTCACTGGTCACTGGTCACTGGTCACTGGTCACTGGTCACTGGTCACTGGTCACAGGTCACTAGTCACTGGTCACGGGTCACTGGTCACTGGTCACTGGTAACTGGTCACTGGTCACTGGTCACTGGTCACAGGTCACTGGTCACTGGTCAGTAGTCAGTGGTCACTGGTCACTGGTCACTGGTCACAGGTCACTAATCACTGGTCACTGGTCACTGGTCACTGGTCACTGGTAACTGGTCACTGGTCACTGGTCACTGGTCACAGGTCACTGGTCACTGGTCAGTAGTCAGTGGTCACTGGTCACTGGTCACTGGTCACTGGTCACAGGTCACTAATCACTGGTCACTGGTCACTGGTCACTGGTCACTGGTCACTGGTCACTGGTCACTGGTCACTGGTCACAGGTCACTGGTCACTGGTCAGTAATCAGTGGTCACTGGTCACTGGTCATAGGTCACTGGTCACCTGTCACTGGTCACTGGTCACTGGTCACTGGTCACTGGTCAATGGTCACTGTCGCTGGTCACTGGTCACTGGTCACTGGTCACTGGCCACTAGTCACTGGTCACTGGTCACTGGTCAGTGGTCTCTGGTCACTGGTCACGGGTCACTGGTCACTAGTCACTGGTCACTGGTCACTGTTCACTGGTCACTGGTCACTGGTCACTGGTCATAGGTCACTGGTCACTGGTCACTTGTCACTGGTCACTGGTCATAGGTCACTGGTCACCTGTCACTGGTCACTGGTCACTGGTCACTGGTCATTGTTCAATGCTCACTGTCGCTGGTCACTGGTCACTGGTCACTGGTCACTGGTCACAGATCACTGGTCACTAGTCACTGGTCACTGGTCACTTTTCAGGGGTCACTGGTAACTGGTCACTGGTCAGTGGTCACAGGTCACTAGTCACTGGTCACAAGTCACTGGTCACTGGTCACTGGTCACTGGTCACTGGTCACTGGTCACTGGTCACTGGTCACTGGTCACAGGTCACTGGTCAGCTGTCACTGGTCACTGGTCACTGGTCACTGGTCACTGGTCACTGGTCAATGTTCACTGTCGCTGGTCACTAGTCACTGGTCATTGGTCACAGGTCACTAGTCACTGGTCACTGGTCACTGGTCACTGGTCACTGGTCACTGGTCACTGGTCAGTAATCAGTGGTCACTGGTCACTGGTCATAGGTCACTGGTCACCTGTCACTGGTCACTGGTCACTGGTCACTGGTCACTGGTCAATTGTCACTGTCGCTGGTCACTGGTCACTGGTCACTGGTCACTGGCCACTAGTCACTGGTCACAGGTCACTGGTCAGTGGTCTCTGGTCACTGGTCACGGGTCACTGGTCACTAGTCACTGGTCACTGGTCACTGGTCACTGGTCACTGGTCACTGGTCACTGGTCATAGGTCACTGGTCACCTGTCACTGGTCACTGGTCACTGGTCACTGGTCACTGGTCATTGTTCAATGGTCACTGTCGCTGGTCACTGGTCACTGGTCACTGGTCACAGATCACTGGTCACTAGTCACTGGTCACTGGTCACTTTTCAGGGGTCACTGGTAACTGGTCACTGGTCAGTGGTCACGATTCACAATTCACTGGTCACTGGTCACTGGTCACTGGTCATAGGTCACTGGTCACCTGTCACTGGTCACTGGTCACAAGTCACTGGTCACTGGTCACTGGTCACTGGTCACTGGTCACTGGTCACTGGTCACAGGTCACTAGTCACTGGTCACGGGTCACTGGTCACTGGTCACTGGTAACTGGTCACTGGTCACTGGTCACTGGTCACAGGTCACTGGTCACTGGTCAGTAGTCAGTGGTCACTGGTCACTGGTCACTGGTCACTGGTCACAGGTCACTAATCACTGGTCACTGGTCACTGGTCACTGGTCACTGGTCAGTAATCAGTGGTCACTGGTCACTGGTCATAGGTCACTGGTCACCTGTCACTGGTCACTGGTCACTGGTCACTTTTCAGGGGTCACTGGTAACTGGTCACTGGTCAGTGGTCACAGGTCACTAGTCACTGGTCACAAGTCACTGGTCACTGGTCACTGGTCACTGGTCACTGGTCACTGGTCACTGGTCACTGGTCACTGGTCACAGGTCACTGGTCAGCTGTCACTGGTCACTGGTCACTGGTCACTGGTCACTGGTCACTGGTCAATGTTCACTGTCGCTGGTCACTAGTCACTGGTCACTGGTCACAGGTCACTAATCACTGGTCACTGGTCACTGGTCACTGGTCACTGGTCACTGGTCACTGGTCTCTGGTCACTGGTCACTGGTCACAGGTCACTGGTCACTGGTCAGTGGTCAGTGGTCACTGGTCACTGGTCACTGGTCACTGGCCACTAGTCACTGGTCACTGGTCACAAGTCACTGGTCACGGGCCACTGGTCACTAGTCACAGATCACTGGTCAGTAGTCAGTGGTCACTGGACACTGCTCACTGGTCACTGGTCACAGGTCACTGGTCACTAGTCACTGGTCACTGGTCACTGGTCACTGGTCACTGGTCACTGGTCATAGGTCACTGGTCACCTGTCACTGGTCACTGGTCACTGGTCACTGGTCATTGTTCAATGGTCACTGTCGCTGGTCACTGGTCACTGGTCACTGGTCACTGGTCACTGGTCACTGGTCACAGATCACTGGTCACTAGTCACTAGTCACTGGTCACTGGTCACTGGTCACTTTTCAGGGGTCACTGGTAACTGGTCACTGGTCAGTGGTCACAGGTCACTAGTCACTGGTCACAAGTCACTGGTCACTGGTCACTGGTCACTGGTCACTGGTCACAGGTCACTGGTCAGCTGTCACTGGTCATTTGTCAATGGTCACTGTCGCTGGTCACTGGTCACTGGTCACTGGTCAATGGTCTCTAGTCACTGGTCACTGGTCACAAGTCACTGGTCACTGGTCACTGGTCACTGGTCACTGGTCACTGGTCATTGGTCACTGGTCACTGGTCACAAGTCACTGGTCACTGGTCACTTGTCACTGGTCGATGGTCACTGGTCACTGGTCAATGGTCACTGTCGCTGGTAAATGTTCACTGTCGCTGGTCACTGGTCACTGGTCACTGTCGCTGGTCACTGGTCACTGGTCACTGGTCACTGGTCACTGGTCAATGGTCCCTATCGCTGGTCAATGGTCACTGTCGCTGGTCACTGGTCACTGGTCACTGGTCACTGGTCACTGGTCAAAAGTCACTGGTCACTTGTCACTGGTCAATGGTCACTGCCGCTGGTCACTGCTCACTGGTCAATATTCACTGGTCACTGGTCACTGGTCACTGGTCACTGGTCACTGGTCACTGGTCACTTTCGCTGGTCACTGGTCACTGGTCAATGGTCACTGGCCACTGGTCACTGGTCACTGGTCAATGGTCACTATCGCTGGTCAATGGTCACTATCGCTGGTCAATGGTCACTGTCGCTGGTCACTGGTCACTGGTCACTGTTCACTGGTCACTGGTCACTGGTCACTGGTCCTTGGTCACTATCGCTGGTCAATGGTCACTGTCGCTGGTCATTGGTCACTGGTCACTGGACACTGGTCACTGGTCACTGGTCACTTGTCACTGGTCACTGGTCACTGGTCACTGGTCAATGGTCACTGTCGCTGGTCACTGGTCACTGGTCACTGGTCAATGGTCACTGCCGCTGGTCACTGGTCACTGGTCACTGGTCACTTGTCAATGGTCACTGTCGCTGGTCAATGGTCACTGTCGCTGGTCACTGGTCACTGGTCACTTGTCACTGGTCGCTGGTCACTGGTCACTGGTCAGTGGTCACTGTCGCTGGTAAATGGTCACTGTCGCTGGTCACTGGTCACTGGTCACTGGTCACTGGTCACTGGTCACTGGTCACTGGTCACTGGTAAATAGTCCCTATCGCTGGTCAATGGTCATTGTCGCTGGTCACTGGTTTTTGGTGACTATCGCTGGTCAATGGTCACTGTCGCTGGTCACTGGTCACTGGTCACTGGTCACTGGTCACTGGTCATTGGTCACTGGTCACTGGTCACAAGTCACTGGTCACTGGTCACTTGTCACTGGTCGCTGGTCACTGGTCACTGGTCACTTGTCACTGGTCGCTGGTCACTGGTCACTGGTCAGTGGTCACTGTCGCTGGTAAATGGTCACTGCCGCTGGTCACTGGTCACTGGTCACTGCTCACTGGTCACTGGTCACTTGTCAATGGTCACTGTCACTGGCCAATGGTCACTATCGCTGGTCAATGGTCACTGTCGCTGGTCACTGGTCACTGGTCACTGGTCACTGGTCACTGGTCATTGGTCACTGGTCACTGGTCACAAGTCACTGGTCACTGGTCACTTGTCACTGGTCGATGGTCACTGGTCACTGGTCAATGGTCACTGTCGCTGGTAAATGTTCACTGTCGCTGGTCACTGGTCACTGGTCACTGTCGCTGGTCACTGGTCACTGGTCACTGGTCACTGGTCACTGGTCAATGGTCCCTATCGCTGTTCAATGGTCACTGTCGCTGGTCACTGGTCACTGGTCACTGGTCACTGGTCACTGGTCAAAAGTCACTGGTCACTTGTCACTGGTCAATGGTCACTGCCGCTGGTCACTGCTCACTGGTCAATATTCACTGGTCACTGGTCACTGGTCACTGGTCACTGGTCACTGGTCACTGGTCACTTTCGCTGGTCACTGGTCACTGGTCAATGGTCACTGGCCACTGGTCACTGGTCACTGGTAAATGGTCACTATCGCTGGTCAATGGTCACTGTCGCTGGTCACTGGTCACTGGTCACTGGTCACTGGTCACTGGTCACTGGTCACAAGTCACTGGTCACTTGTCACTGGTCACTGGTCACTGGTCACTGTTCACTGGTCACTGGTCACAAGTCACTGGTCACATGTCACTGGTCAGTGGTCACGGGTCACTGGTCACTGGTCTGTGGTCACCGGTCACTGGTCAGTGGTCACTGGTAACAGTCACATGTCGCGGGTCACTGGTCACAAGTCACTGGTCGCTGGTCACAAGTCACTGGTCACTTGTCACTGGTCACTGGTCACTGGTCACTGGTCAATGGTCAATGGTCGCTGGTCACTGGTCACTGGTCACTGGTCACTGGTCACTGGTCACAGGTCAATGGTCACTGGTCACTGGTCACTGGTCACTGGTCACAGGTCAATGGTCACTGGTCACTGGTCACTGGGCACTGGTCACTGGTCACGGGTCACATGTCACGGGTCACTGTTCACTGTTCACTGGTCGCTAGTCACTGGTCACCGGTCACTGGTCACTGGTCACTGTTCACTGGTCACTGGTCACAAGTCACTGGTCACTTGTCACTGGTCACTGGTCACTGGTCACTGGTCAATGGTCACTTTCGCTGGTCAATGGTCACTGTCGCTGGTCAACGGTCACTGCGCTGGTCATTGGTCACTGGTCACTGGACACTGGTCACTGGTCACTGGTCACAAGTCACTGGTCACTGGTCACTTGTCACTGGTCGCTGGTCACTGGTCACTTGTCACTGGTCGCTGGTCACTGGTCACTGGTCAGTGGTCACTGTCGCTGGTAAATGGTCACTGCCGCTGGTCACTGGTCACTGGTCACTGCTCACTGGTCACTGGTCACTTGTCAATGGTCACTGTCACTGGCCAATGGTCACTGTCGCTGGTCAATGGTCACTGTCGCTGGTCACTGGTCACTGGTCACTGGTCACTGGTCACTGGTCACTGGTCACTGGTCACTGGTCACGGGTCACATGTCACTGGTAACTGGTCACTGGTCACTGGTCACTGGTCACTGGTCACTATCGCTGGTCAATGGTCACTGTCGCTGGTCACTGGTCACTGGTCACTGTTCACTGGTCACTGGTCACTGGTCACTGGTCATTGGTCACTATCGCTGGTCAATGGTCACTGTCGCTGGTCATTGGTCACTGGTCACTGGACACTGGTCACTGGTCACTGGTCACTTGTCACTGGTCACTGGTCACTGGTCACTGGTCAATGGTCACTGTCGCTGGTCACTGGTCACTGGTCACTGGTCAATGGTCACTGCCGCTGGTCACTGGTCACTGGTCACTGCTCACTGGTCACTGGTCACTTGTCAATGGTCACTGTCGCTGGTCAATGGTCACTGTCGCTGGTCACTGGTCAATGGTCACTGGTCATTGGTCACTGGTCACTGGTCACAAGTCACTGGTCACTGGTCACTTGTCACTGGTCGCTGGTCACTGGTCACTGGTCAGTGGTCACTGTCGCTGGTAAATGGTCACTGTCGCTGGTCACTGGTCACTGGTCACTGGTCACTGGTCACTGGTCACTGGTCACTGGTCACTGGTAAAAGGTCCCTATCGCTGGTCAATGGTCATTGTCGCTGGTCACTGGTCATTGGTGACTATCGCTGGTCAATGGTCACTGTCGCTGGTCACTGGTCACTGGTCACTGGTCACTGGTCACTGGTCATTGGTCACTGGTCACTGGTCACAAGTCACTGGTCACTGGTCACTTGTCACTGGTCGCTGGTCACTGGTCACTGGTCACTTGTCACTGGTCGCTGGTCACTGGTCACTGGTCAGTGGTCACTGTCGCTGGTAAATGGTCACTGCCGCTGGTCACTGGTCACTGGTCACTGCTCACTGGTCACTGGTCACTTGTCAATGGTCACTGTCACTGGCCAATGGTCACTGTCGCTGGTCAATGGTCACTGTCGCTGGTCACTGGTCACTGGTCACTGGTCACTGGTCACTGGTCATTGGTCACTGGTCACTGGTCACAAGTCACTGGTCACTGGTCACTTGTCACTGGTCGATGGTCACTGGTCACTGGTCAATGGTCACTGTCGCTGGTAAATGTTCACTGTCGCTGGTCACTGGTCACTGGTCACTGTCGCTGGTCACTGGTCACTGGTGACTGGTCACTGGTCACTGGTCACTGGTCACTGGTCAATGGTCCCTATCGCTGGTCAATGGTCACTGTCGCTGGTCACTGGTCACTGGTCACTGGTCACTGGTCACTGGTCAAAAGTCACTGGTCACTTGTCACTGGTCAATGGTCACTGCCGCTGGTCACTGCTCACTGGTCAATATTCACTGGTCACTGGTCACTGGTCACTGGTCACTGGTCACTTTCGCTGGTCACTGGTCACTGATCAATGGTCACTGGCCACTGGTCACTGGTCACTGGTCAATGGTCACTGTCGCTGGTCAATGGTCACTGTCGCTGGTCACTGGTCACTGGGCACTGGTCACTGGTCACTGGTCACTGGTCACAAGTCACTGGTCACTTGTCACTGGTCACTGGTCACTGGTCACTGGTCAATGGTCACTGTCGCTGGTCAATGGTCACTGTCGCTGGTCAATGGTCACTGCGCTGGTCATTGGTCACTGGTCACTGGTCACTGGTCAAAAGTCACTGGTCACTTGTCACTGGTCAGTGGTCACTGGTCTCTGGTCACTGGTCACTGGTCACTGGTCACTGGTCACTGGTCACTGGTCACAGGTCAATGGTCACTGGTCACTGGTCACTGGTCACTGGTCACTGGTCACTGGTCACTGGTCAATGGTCAATGGTCGCTGGTCACTGGTCACTGGTCATGGGTCACTGGTCACTGGTCACTGGTCACTGGTCACTGGTCACTGGTCACTGGTCAATCGTCACTATCGCTGGTCAATGGTCACTGTCGCTGCTCACTGGTCACTGGTCACTGGTCACTGGTCACTGGTCACTGGTCATTGGTCACTATCGCTGGTCAATGGTCACTGTCGCTGGTCATTGGTCACTGGTCACTGGACACTGGTCACTGGTCACTGGTCACTGGTCACTTGTCACTGGTCACTGGTCACTGTCGCTGGTCACTGGTCACTGGTCACTGGTCACTGGTCACTGGTCCCTGGTCACTGGTCACTGGTCAATGATCACTGTCGCTGGTCACTGGTCACTGGTCACTGGTCACTGGTCACGGGTCACATGTCACTGGTCCCTGGTCACTGGTCACTTGTCACTGGTCACTGGTCACGGTCACTGGTCACTGGTCACTGGTCACTGGTCACTGGTCACTGGTCAATGTGCCCTATCGCTGGTCAATGGTCACTGTCGCTGGTCACTGGTCACTGGACACTGGTCACTGGTCACTGGTCATTGGTGACTATCGCTGGTCAATGGTCACTGTCGCTGGTCATTGGTCACTGGTCACTGGTCACTGGTCAAAAGTCACTGGTCACTTGTCACTGGTCAGTGGTCACTGGTCTCTGGTCTCTGGTCACTGGTCACTGGTCACTGGTCACAGGTCAATGGTCACTGGTCACTGGTCACTGGTCACTGTTCACTGGTCACTGGTCACAAGTCACTGGTCACTGGTCACTGGTCAATGGTCCCTATCGCTGGTCAATGGTCACTGTCGCTGGTCACTGGTCACTGGTCATTGGTGACTATCGCTGGTCAATGGACACTGTCGCTGGTCATTGGTCACTGGTCACTGGTCACTGGTCAAAAGTCACTGGTCACTTGTCACGGGTCACATGTCACGGGTCACTGTTCACTGTTCACTGGTCGCTAGTCACTGGTCACCGGTCACTGGTCACTGGTCACTGTTCACTGGTCACTGGTCACAAGTCACTGGTCACTTGTCACTGGTCAGTGGTCACTGGTCACTGGTCTGTGGTCACTGGTCACTGGTCACTGGTCACTGGTCACTGGTCACTGGTCCCTGGTCATTGGTCACTGGTCACTGGTCACAAGTCACTGGTCACTGGTCACTTGTCACTGGTCACTGGTCACTGGTCACTGGTCAATGGTCACTGTCGCTGGTCAATGGTCACTGTCGCTGGTCAATGGTCACTGCGCTGGTCATTGGTCACTGGCCACTGGTCACTGGTCACTGGTCAAAAGTCACTGGTCACTTGTCACTGGTCAGTGGTCACTGGTCTCTGGTCACTGGTCACTGGTCACTGGTCACTGGTCACTGGTCACAGGTCAATAGTCACTGGTCACTGGTCACTGGTCACTGGTCACTGGTCACTGGTCACTGGTCACTGGTCACTGGTCACTGGTCACGGGTCACATTTCACGGGTCACGGTTCACTGGTCGCTAGTCACTGGTCACCGGTCACTGGTCACTGGTCACTGGTCACTGTTCACTGGTCACTGGTCACAAGTCACTGGTCACATGTCACTGGTCAGTGGTCACTGGTCACTGGTCACTGGTCTGTGGTCACTGGTCACTGGTCAGTGGTCACTGGTCACAGTCACATGACGCGGGTCACTGGTCACAAGTCACTGGTCGCTGGTCACAAGTCACTGGTCACTTGTCACTGGTCACTGGTCACTGGTCACTGGTCAATTGTCAATGGTCGCTGGTCACTGGTCACTGGTCATGGGTCACTGGTCACTGGTCACGGGTCACTGGTCACTGGTCACTGGTCACTGGTCACTGGTCAATCGTCACTATCGCTGGTCAATGGTCACTGTCGCTGCTCACTGGTCACTGGTCACTGGTCACTGGTCACTGGTCATTGGTCACTATCGCTGGTCAACGGTCACTGTCGCTGGTCATTGGTCACTGGTCACTGGACACTGGTCACTGGTCACTGGTCACTGGTCAATGGTCACTGCCGCTGGTCACTGGTCACTGGTCACTGCTCACTGGTCACTGGTCACTTGTCAATGGTCACTGTCGCTGGTCAATGGTCACTGTCGCTGGTCACTGGTCACTGGTCACTGGTCACTGGTCACTGGTCATTGGTCACAAGTCACTGGTCACTGGTCACTTGTCACTGGTCGCTGGTCACTGGTCACTGGTCAGTGGTCACTGTCGCTTGTAAATGGTCACTGTCGCTGGTCACTGGTCACTGGTCACTGGGCACTGGTCACTGGTCACTGGTCACTGGTCATTGGTCACTATCGCTGGTCAATGGTCACTGTCGCTGGTCATTGGTCACTGGTCACTGGACACTGGTCACTGGTCACTTGTCACTGGTCACTGGTCACTGGTCATTGGTGACTATCGCTGGTCAATGGTCACTGTCGCTGGTCACTGGTCACTGGTCACTGGTCAATGGTCCCTATCGCTGGTCAATGGTCACTGTCGCTGGTCACTGGTCACTGGTCACTGGTCACTGGTCAAAAGTCACTGGTCACTTGTCACAGGTCAGTGGTCACTGGTCTCTAGTCACTGGTCACTGTCGCTGGTCACTGGTCACTGGTCACTGGTCAATGGTCCCTATCGCTGGTCAATGGTCACTGTCGCTGGTCACTGGTCACTGGTCACTGGTCAAAAGTCACTGGTCACTTGTCACTGGTCAGTGGTCACTGGTCTCTGGTCACTGGTCACTGGTCACTGGTCACAGGTCAATGGTCACTGGTCACTGGTCACTGGTCCCTGGTCACTGGTCACTGGTCAATGATCACTGTCGCTGGTCACTGGTCACTGGTCACTGGTCACTGGTCACTGGTCACTGGTCACGGGTCACATGTCACTGGTCACTGGTCACTGGTCACTGGTCACTGGTCAATGGTCCCTATCGCTGGTCAATGGTCACTGTCGCTGGTCACTGGTCACTGGTCACTGGTCACTGGTCACTGGTCAAAAGTCACTGGTCACTTGTCACTGGTCAATGGTCACTGCCGCTGGTCACTGCTCACTGGTCAATATTCACTGGTCACTGGTCACTGGTCACTGGTCACTGGTCACTGGTCACTGGTCACTGGTCACTTTCGCTGGTCACTGGTCACTGGTCAATGGTCACTGGCCACTGGTCACTGGTCACTGGTCAATGGTCACTGTCGCTGGTCAATGGTCACTGTCGCTGGTCACTGGTCACTGGTCACTGGTCACTGGTCACTGGTCACTGGTCACAAGTCACTGGTCACTTGTCACTGGTCACTGGTCACTGGTCACTGGTCAATGGTCACTGTCGCTGGTCAATGGTCACTGTCGCTGGTCACTGGTCACTGGTCACTGGTCACTGGTCATTGGTCACTGGTCACTGGTCACAAGTCACTGGTCACTGGTCACTGGTCAATGGTCCCTATCGCTGGTCAATGGTCACTGTCGCTGGTCACTGGTCACTGGTCACTGGTCACTGGTCACTGGTCATTGGTGACTATCGCTGGTCAATGGTCACTGTCGCTGGTCATTGGTCACTGGTCACTGGTCACTGGTCAAAAGTCACTGGTCACTTGTCACGGGTCACATGTCACGGGTCACATGTCACGGGTCACTGTTCACTGTTCACTGGTCGCTAGTCACTGGTCACCGGTCACTGGTCACTGGTCACTGTTCACTGGTCACTGGTCACAAGTCACTGGTCACTTGTCACTGGTCAGTGGTCACTGGTCACTGGTCTGTGGTCACTGGTCACTGGTCACTGGTCACTGGTCACTGGTCACTGGTCACTGGTCACTGGTCATTGGTCACTGGTCACTGGTCACAAGTCACTGGTCACTGGTCACTTGTCACTGGTCGCTGGTCACTGGTCACTGGTCAATGGTCACTGTCGCTGGTAAATGTTCACTGTCGCTGGTCACTGGTCACTGGTCACTGGTCACTGGTCACTGGTCACAGGTCAATGGTCACTGGTCACTGGTCACTGGTCACTGGTCACTGTTCACTGGTCACTGGTCACAAGTCACTGGTCACTTGTCACTGGTCTGTGGTCACTGGTCACTGGTCACTGGTCACTGGTCACTGGTCACTGGTCACTGGTCATTGGTCACTGGTCACTGGTCACAAGTCACTGGTCACTGGTCACTTGTCACTGGTCACTGGTCACTGGTCACTGGTCAATGGTCACTGTCGCTGGTCAATGGTCACTGTCGCTGGTCAATGGTCACTGCGCTGGTCATTGGTCACTGGCCACTGGTCACTGGTCACTGGTCAAAAGTCACTGGTCACTTGTCACTGGTCAGTGGTCACTGGTCTCTGGTCACTGGTCACTGGTCACTGGTCACTGGTCACTGGTCACAGGTCAATAGTCACTGGTCACTGGTCACTGGTCACTGGTCACTGGTCACTGGTCACAGGTCACTGGTCACTGGTCACGGGTCACATTTCACGGGTCACGGTTCACTGGTCGCTAGTCACTGGTCACCGGTCACTGGTCACCGGTCACTGGTCACTGTTCACTGGTCACTGGTCACAAGTCACTGGTCACATGTCACTGGTCAGTGGTCACTGGTCACTGGTCACTGGTCTGTGGTCACTGGTCACTGGTCAGTGGTCACTGGTCACAGTCACATGTCGCGGGCCACTGGTCACAAGTCACTGGTCGCTGGTCACAAGTCACTGGTCACTTGTCACTGGTCACTGGTCACTGGTCACTGGTCAATTGTCAATGGTCGCTGGTCACTGGTCACTGGTCATGGGTCACTGGTCACTGGTCACTGGTCACTGGTCACTGGTCACTGGTCACTGGTCACTGGTCAATCGTCACTATCGCTGGTCAATGGTCACTGTCGCTGCCCACTGGTCACTGGTCACTGGTCACTGGTGACTGGTCACTGGTCACTGGTCATTGGTCACTATCGCTGGTCAATGGTCACTGTCGCTGGTCATTGGTCACTGGTCACTGGACACTGGTCACTGTCGCTGGTCACTGGTCACTGGTCACTGGTCAATGGTCACTGCCGCTGGTCACTGGTCACTGGTCACTGCTCACTGGTCACTGGTCACTTGTCAATGGTCGCTGTCGCTGGTCAATGGTCACTGTCGCTGGTCACTGGTCACTGGTCACTGGTCATTGGTCACTGGTCACTGGTCACAAGTCACTGGTCACTGGTCAGTGGTCACTGTCGCTGGTAAATGGTCACTGTCGCTGGTCACTGGTCACTGGTCACTGGGCACTGGTCACTGGTCACTGGTCACTGGTCATTGGTCACTATCGCTGGTCAATGGTCACTGTCGCTGGTCATTGGTCACTGGTCACTGGACACTGGTCACTGGTCACTTGTCACTGGTCACTGGTCACTGGTCATTGGTGACTATCGCTGGTCAATGGTCACTGTCGCTGGTCACTGGTCACTGGTCACTGGTCAATGGTCCCTATCGCTGGTCAATGGTCACTGTCGCTGGTCACTGGTCACTGGTCACTGGTCACTGGTCAAAAGTCACTGGTCACTTGTCACAGGTCAGTGGTCACTGGTCTCTTGTCACTGGTCACTGTCGCTGGTCACTGGTCACTGGTCACTGGTCAATGGTCCCTATCGCTGGTCAATGGTCACTGTCGCTGGTCACTGGTCACTGGTCACTGGTCACTGGTCAAAAGTCACTGGTCACTTGTCACTGGTCAGTGGTCACTGGTCTCTGGTCACTGGTCACTGGTCACTGGTCACAGGTCAATGGTCACTGGTCACTGGTCACTGGTCCCTGGTCACTGGTCACTTTCGCTGGTCACTGGTCACTGGTCAATGGTCACTGGCCACTGGTCACTGGTCACTGGTCAATGGTCACTATCGCTGGTCAATGGTCACTATCGCTGGTCAATGGTCACTGTCGCTGGTCACTGGTCACTGGTCACTGTTCACTGGTCACTGGTCACTGGTCACTGGTCATTGGTCACTATCGCTGGTCAATGGTCACTGTCGCTGGTCATTGGTCACTGGTCACTGGACACTGGTCACTGGTCACTGGTCACTTGTCACTGGTCACTGGTCACTGGTCACTGGTCAATGGTCACTGTCGCTGGTCACTGGTCACTGGTCACTGGTCAATGGTCACTGCCGCTGGTCACTGGTCACTGGTCACTGGTCACTTGTCAATGGTCACTGTCGCTGGTCAATGGTCACTGTCGCTGGTCACTGGTCACTGGTCACTGGTCACTGGTCACTGGTCATTGGTCACTGGTCACTGGTCACAAGTCACTGGTCACTGGTCACTTGTCACTGGTCGCTGGTCACTGGTCACTGGTCAGTGGTCACTGTCGCTGGTAAATGGTCACTGTCGCTGGTCACTGGTCACTGGTCACTGGTCACTGGTCACTGGTCACTGGTCACTGGTCACTGGTAAATGGTCCCTATCGCTGGTCAATGGTCATTGTCGCTGGTCACTGGTTTTTGGTGACTATCGCTGGTCAATGGTCACTGTCGCTGGTCACTGGTCACTGGTCACTGGTCACTGGTCACTGGTCATTGGTCACTGGTCACTGGTCACAAGTCACTGGTCACTGGTCACTTGTCACTGGTCGCTGGTCACTGGTCACTGGTCACTTGTCACTGGTCGCTGGTCACTGGTCACTGGTCAGTGGTCACTGTCGCTGGTAAATGGTCACTGCCGCTGGTCACTGGTCACTGGTCACTGCTCACTGGTCACTGGTCACTTGTCAATGGTCACTGTCACTGGCCAATGGTCACTATCGCTGGTCAATGGTCACTGTCGCTGGTCACTGGTCACTGGTCACTGGTCACTGGTCACTGGTCATTGGTCACTGGTCACTGGTCACAAGTCACTGGTCACTGGTCACTTGTCACTGGTCGATGGTCACTGGTCACTGGTCAATGGTCACTGTCGCTGGTAAATGTTCACTGTCGCTGGTCACTGGTCACTGGTCACTGTCGCTGGTCACTGGTCACTGGTCACTGGTCACTGGTCACTGGTCAATGGTCCCTATCGCTGGTCAATGGTCACTGTCGCTGGTCACTGGTCACTGGTCACTGGTCACTGGTCACTGGTCAAAAGTCACTGGTCACTTGTCACTGGTCAATGGTCACTGCCGCTGGTCACTGCTCACTGGTCAATATTCACTGGTCACTGGTCACTGGTCACTGGTCACTGGTCACTGGTCACTGGTCACTTTCGCTGGTCACTGGTCACTGGTCAATGGTCACTGGGCACTGGTCACTGGTCACTGGTCAATGGTCACTATCGCTGGTCAATGGTCACTGTCGCTGGTCACTGGTCACTGGTCACTGGTCACTGGTCACTGGTCACTGGTCACAAGTCACTGGTCACTTGTCACTGGTCACTGGTCACTGGTCACTGGTCAATGGTCACTGTCGCTGGTCAATGGTCACTGTCGCTGGTCAATGGTCACTGCGCTGGTCATTGGTCACTGGTCACTGGTCACTGGTCAAAAGTCACTGGTCACGTGTCACTGGTCAGTGGTCACTGGTCTCTGGTCACTGGTCACTGGTCACTGGTCACTGGTCACTGGTCACAGGTCAATGGTCACTGGTCACTGGTCACTGGTCACGGGTCACATTTCACGGGTCACTGTTCACTGGTCGCTAGTCACTGGTCACCGGTCACTGGTCACTGGTCACTGGTCACTGTTCACTGGTCACAAGTCACTGGTCACATGTCACTGGTCAGTGGTCACGGGTCACTGGTCACTGGTCTGTGGTCACTGGTCACTGGTCAGTGGTCACTGGTAACAGTCACATGTCGCGGGTCACTGGTCACAAGTCACTGGTCGCTGGTCACAAGTCACTGGTCACTTGTCACTGGTCACTGGTCACTGGTCACTGGTCAATGGTCAATGGTCGCTGGTCACTGGTCACTGGTCATGGGTCACTGGTCACTGGTCACTGGTCACTGGTCACTGGTCACTGGTCACTGGTCAATCGTCACTATCGCTGGTCAATGGTCACTGTCGCTGCTCACTGGTCACTGGTCACTGGTCACTGGTCACTGGTCACTGGTCACTGGTCACTGGTCAATGTGCCCTATCGCTGGTCAATGGTCACTGTCGCTGCTCACTGGTCACTGGTCACTGGTCACTGGTCACTGGTCATTGGTGACTATCGCTGGTCAATGGTCACTGTCGCTGGTCATTGGTCACTGGTCACTGGTCACTGGTCAAAAGTCACTGGTCACTTGTCACTGGTCAGTGGTCACTGGTCTCTGGTCACTGGTCACTGGTCACTGGTCACTGGTCACAGGTCAATGGTCACTGGTCACTGGTCACTGGGCACTGGTCACTGGTCACGGGTCACATGTCACGGGTCACTGTTCACTGTTCACTGGTCGCTAGTCACTGGTCACCGGTCACTGGTCACTGGTCACTGTTCACTGGTCACTGGTCACAAGTCACTGGTCACTTGTCACTGGTCAGTGGTCACTGGTCACTGGTCTGTGGTCACTGGTCACTGGTCACTGGTCACTGGTCACTGGTCACTGGTCACTGGTCACTGGTCACTGGTCATTGGTCACTGGTCACTGGTCACAAGTCACTGGTCACTGGTCACTTGTCACTGGTCGCTGGTCACTGGTCACTGGTCAATGGTCACTGTCGCTGGTAAATGTTCACTGTCGCTGGTCACTGGTCACTGGTCACTGGTCACTGGTCACGGGTCAATGGTCAGTGGTCACTGGTCACTGGTCTGTGGTCACTGGTCACTGGTCACTGGTCACTGGTCACTGGTCACGGGTCACTGGTCATTGGTCACTGGTCACTGGTCACAAGTCACTGGTCACTGGTCACTTGTCACTGGTCACTGGTCACTGGTCACTGGTCAATGGTCACTGTCGCTGGTCAATGGTCACTGTTGCTGGTCAATGGTCATTGCGCTGGTCATTGGTCGCTGGTCACTGGTCACTGGTTAAAAGTCACTGGTCACTTGTCACTGGTCAGTGGTCACTGGTCTCTGGTCACTGGTCACTGGTCACTGGTCACTGGTCACTGGTCACAGGTCAATGGTCACTGGTCACTGGTCACTGGTCACTGGTCACTGGTCACTGGTCACTGGTCACTGGTCACTGGTCACTGGTCACTGTTCACTGGTCACTGGTCACAAGTCACTGGTCACTTGTCACTGGTCAGTGGTCACTGGTCACTGGTCTGTGGTCACTGGTCACTGGTCACTGGTCACTGGTCACTGGTCACTGGTCCCTGGTCATTGGTCACTGGTCACTGGTCACAAGTCACTGGTCACTGGTCACTTGTCACTGGTCACTGGTCACTGGTCACTGGTCAATGGTCACTGTCGCTGGTCAATGGTCACTGTCGCTGGTCAATTGTCACTGCGCTGGTCATTGGTCACTGGCCACTGGTCACTTGTCACTGGTCAGTGGTCACTGGTCTCTGGTCACTGGTCACTGGTCACTGGTCACTGGTCACTGGTCACAGGTCAATAGTCACTGGTCACTGGTCACTGGTCACTGGTCACTGGTCACTGGTCACTGGTCACTGGTCACTGGTCACTGGTCACGGGTCACATTTCACGGGTCACGGTTCACTGGTCGCTAGTCACTGGTCACCGGTCACTGGTCACTGGTCACTGGTCACTGTTCACTGGTCACTGGTCACAAGTCACTGGTCACATGTCACTGGTCAGTGGTCACTGGTCACTGGTCACTGGTCTGTGGTCACTGGTCACTGGTCAGTGGTCACTGGTCACAGTCACATGTCGCGGGTCACTGGTCACAAGTCACTGGTCGCTGGTCACAAGTCACTGGTCACTTGTCACTGGTCACTGGTCACTGGTCACTGGTCAATTGTCAATGGTCGCTGGTCACTGGTCACTGGTCATGGGTCACTGGTCACTGGTCACTGGTCACTGGTCACTGGTCACTGGTCACTGGTCACTGGTCACTGGTCAATCGTCACTATCGCTGGTCAATGGTCACTGTCGCTGCTCACTGGTCACTGGTCACTGGTCACTGGTCACTGGTCATTGGTCACTATCGCTGGTCCATGGTCACTGTCGCTGGTCATTGGTCACTGGTCACTGGACACTGGTCACTGTCGCTGGTCACTGGTCACTGGTCACTGGTCACTGGTCAATGGTCACTGCCGCTGGTCACTGGTCACTGGTCACTGCTCACTGGTCACTGGTCACTTGTCAATGGTCACTGTCGCTGGTCAATGGTCACTGTCGCTGGTCACTGGTCACTGGTCACTGGTCACTGGTCATTGGTCACAAGTCACTGGTCACTGGTCACTTGTCACTGGTCGCTGGTCACTGGTCACTGGTCAGTGGTCACTGTCGCTGGTAAATGGTCACTGTCGCTGGTCACTGGTCACTGGTCACTGGGCACAGGTCACTGGTCACTGGTCACTGGTCATTGGTCACTATCGCTGGTCAATGGTCACTGTCGCTGGTCATTGGTCACTGGTCACTGGACACTGGTCACTGGTCACTTGTCACTGGTCACTGGTCACTGGTCATTGGTGACTATCGCTGGTCAATGGTCACTGTCGCTGGTCACTGGTCACTGGTCACTGGTCAATGGTCCCTATCGCTGGTCAATGGTCACTGTCGCTGGTCACTGGTCACTGGTCACTGGTCACTGGTCACAAGTCACTGGTCACTTGTCACTGGTCAGTGGTCACTGGTCACTGGTCTGTGGTCACTGGTCACTGGTCACTGGTCACTGGTCACTGGTCACTGGTCACTGGTCACTGGTCATTGGTCACTGGTCACTGGTCACAAGTCACTGGTCACAGGTCACTTGTCACTGGTCGCTGGTCACTGGTCACTGGTCAATGGTCACTGTCGCTGGTAAATGTTCACTGTCGCTGGTCACTGGTCACTGGTCACTGGTCACTGGTCACTGGTCACAGGTCAATGGTCACTGGTCACTGGTCACTGGTCACTGGTCACTGTTCACTGGTCACTGGTCACAAGTCACTGGTCACTTGTCACTGGTCTGTGGTCACTGGTCACTGGTCACTGGTCACTGGTCACTGGTCACTGGTCACTGGTCATTGGTCACTGGTCACTGGTCACAAGTCACTGGTCACTGGTCACTTGTCACTGGTCACTGGTCACTGGTCACTGGTCAATGGTCACTGTCGCTGGTCAATGGTCACTGTCGCTGGTCAATGGTCACTGCGCTGGTCATTGGTCACTGGCCACTGGTCACTGGTCACTGGTCAAAAGTCACTGGTCACTTGTCACTGGTCAGTGGTCACTGGTCTCTGGTCACTGGTCACTGGTCACTGGTCACTGGTCACTGGTCACAGGTTAATAGTCACTGGTCACTGGTCACTGGTCACTGGTCACTGGTCACTGGTCACAGGTCACTGGTCACTGGTCACAGTCACATGTCGCGGGTCACTGGTCACAAGTCACTGGTCGCTGGTCACAAGTCACTGGTCACTTGTCACTGGTCACTGGTCACTGGTCACTGGTCAATTGTCAATGGTCGCTGGTCACTGGTCACTGGTCATGGGTCACTGGTCACTGGTCACTGGTCACTGGTCACTGGTCACTGGTCACTGGTCACTGGTCACTGGTCAATCGTCACTATCGCTGGTCAATGGTCACTGTCGCTGCTCACTGGTCACTGGTCACTGGTCACTGGTCACTGGTCATTGGTCACTATCGCTGGTCCATGGTCACTGTCGCTGGTCATTGGTCACTGGTCACTGGACACTGGTCACTGTCGCTGGTCACTGGTCACTGGTCACTGGTCACTGGTCAATGGTCACTGCCGCTGGTCACTGGTCACTGGTCACTGCTCACTGGTCACTGGTCACTTGTCAATGGTCACTGTCGCTGGTCAATGGTCACTGTCGCTGGTCACTGGTCACTGGTCACTGGTCACTGGTCATTGGTCACAAGTCACTGGTCACTGGTCACTTGTCACTGGTCGCTGGTCACTGGTCACTGGTCAGTGGTCACTGTCGCTGGTAAATGGTCACTGTCGCTGGTCACTGGTCACTGGTCACTGGGCACTGGTCACTGGTCACTGGTCACTGGTCATTGGTCACTATCGCTGGTCAATGGTCACTGTCGCTGGTCATTGGTCACTGGTCACTGGACACTGGTCACTGGTCACTTGTCACTGGTCACTGGTCACTGGTCATTGGTGACTATCGCTGGTCAATGGTCACTGTCGCTGGTCACTGGTCACTGGTCACTGGTCAATGGTCCCTATCGCTGGTCAATGGTCACTGTCGCTGGTCACTGGTCACTGGTCACTGGTCACTGGTCACAAGTCACTGGTCACTTGTCACTGGTCAGTGGTCACTGGTCACTGGTCTGTGGTCACTGGTCACTGGTCACTGGTCACTGGTCACTGGTCACTGGTCACTGGTCACTGGTCATTGGTCACTGGTCACTGGTCACAAGTCACTGGTCACAGGTCACTTGTCACTGGTCGCTGGTCACTGGTCACTGGTCAATGGTCACTGTCGCTGGTAAATGTTCACTGTCGCTGGTCACTGGTCACTGGTCACTGGTCACTGGTCACTGGTCACAGGTCAATGGTCACTGGTCACTGGTCACTGGTCACTGGTCACTGTTCACTGGTCACTGGTCACAAGTCACTGGTCACTTGTCACTGGTCTGTGGTCACTGGTCACTGGTCACTGGTCACTGGTCACTGGTCACTGGTCACTGGTCATTGGTCACTGGTCACTGGTCACAAGTCACTGGTCACTGGTCACTTGTCACTGGTCACTGGTCACTGGTCACTGGTCAATGGTCACTGTCGCTGGTCAATGGTCACTGTCGCTGGTCAATGGTCACTGCGCTGGTCATTGGTCACTGGCCACTGGTCACTGGTCACTGGTCAAAAGTCACTGGTCACTTGTCACTGGTCAGTGGTCACTGGTCTCTGGTCACTGGTCACTGGTCACTGGTCACTGGTCACTGGTCACAGGTTAATAGTCACTGGTCACTGGTCACTGGTCACTGGTCACTGGTCACTGGTCACAGGTCACTGGTCACTGGTCACGGGTCACATTTCACGGGTCACGGTTCACTGGTCGCTAGTCACTGGTCACCGGTCACTGGTCACCGGTCACTGGTCACTGTTCACTGGTCACTGGTCACAAGTCACTGGTCACATGTCACTGGTCAGTGGTCACTGGTCACTGGTCACTGGTCTGTGGTCACTGGTCACTGGTCAGTGGTCACTGGTCACAGTCACATGTCGCGGGTCACTGGTCACAAGTCACTGGTCGCTGGTCACAAGTCACTGGTCACTTGTCACTGGTCACTGGTCACTGGTCACTGGTCAATTGTCAATGGTCGCTGGTCACTGGTCACTGGTCATGGGTCACTGGTCACTGGTCACTGGTCACTGGTCACTGGTCACTGGTGACTGGTCACTGGTCACTGGTCATTGGTCACTATCGCTGGTCAATGGTCACTGTCGCTGGTCATTGGTCACTGGTCACTGGACACTGGTCACTGTCGCTGGTCACTGGTCACTGGTCACTGGTCAATGGTCACTGCCGCTGGTCACTGGTCACTGGTCACTGCTCACTGGTCACTGGTCACTTGTCAATGGTCGCTGTCGCTGGTCAATGGTCACTGTCGCTGGTCACTGGTCACTGGTCACAAGTCACTGGTCACTGGTCACTTGTCACTGGTCGCTGGTCACTGGTCACTGGTCACTTGTCACTGGTCGCTGGTCACTGGTCACTGGTCAGTGGTCACTGTCGCTGGTAAATGGTCACTGCCGCTGGTCACTGGTCACTGGTCACTGCTCACTGGTCACTGGTCACTTGTCAATGGTCACTGTCACTGGCCAATGGTCACTATCGCTGGTCAATGGTCACTGTCGCTGGTCACTGGTCACTGGTCACTGGTCACTGGTCACTGGTCACTGGTCATTGGTCACTGGTCACTGGTCACAAGTCACTGGTCACTGGTCACTTGTCACTGGTCGATGGTCACTGGTCACTGGTCAATGGTCACTGTCGCTGGTAAATGTTCACTGTCGCTGGTCACTGGTCACTGGTCACTGTCGCTGGTCACTGGTCACTGGTCACTGGTCACTGGTCACTGGTCAATGGTCCCTATCGCTGGTCAATGGTCACTGTCGCTGGTCACTGGTCACTGGTCACTGGTCACTGGTCACTGGTCAAAAGTCACTGGTCACTTGTCACTGGTCAGTGGTCACTGCCGCTGGTCACTGCTCACTGGTCAATATTCACTGGTCACTGGTCACTGGTCACTGGTCACTGGTCACTGGTCACTGGTCACTTTCGCTGGTCACTGGTCACTGGTCAATGGTCACTGGCCACTGGTCACTGGTCACTGGTCAATGGTCACTATCGCTGGTCAATGGTCACTGTCGCTGGTCACTGGTCACTGGTCACTGGTCACTGGTCACTGGTCACTGGTCACAAGTCACTGGTCACTTGTCACTGGTCACTGGTCACTGGTCACTGGTCACTGTCGCTGGTCACTGGTCACTGGTCACTGGTCACTGGTCACAGGTCAATGGTCACTGGTCACTGGTCACTGGGCACTGGTCACTGGTCACGGGTCACATGTCACGGGTCACTGTTCACTGTTCACTGGTCGCTAGTCACTGGTCACCGGTCACTGGTCACTGGTCACTGTTCACTGGTCACTGGTCACAAGTCACTGGTCACTTGTCACTGGTCAGTGGTCACTGGTCACTGGTCTGTGGTCACTGGTCACTGGTCACTGGTCACTGGTCACTGGTCACTGGTCACTGGTCACTGGTCACTGGTCACTGGTCATTGGTCACTGGTCACTGGTCACAAGTCACTGGTCACTGGTCACTTGTCACTGGTCGCTGGTCACTGGTCACTGGTCAATGGTGACTGTCGCTGGTAAATGTTCACTGTCGCTGGTCACTGGTCACTGGTCACTGGTCACTGGTCACGGGTCAATGGTCAGTGGTCACTGGTCACTGGTCTGTGGTCACTGGTCACTGGTCACTGGTCACTGGTCACTGGTCACGGGTCACTGGTCATTGGTCACTGGTCACTGGTCACAAGTCACTGGTCACTGGTCACTTGTCACTGGTCACTGGTCACTGGTCACTGGTCAATGGTCACTGTCGCTGGTCAATGGTCACTGTTGCTGGTCAATGGTCATTGCGCTGGTCATTGGTCACTGGTCACTGGTCACTGGTTAAAAGTCACTGGTCACTTGTCACGGGTCAATGGTCAGTGGTCACTGGTCACTGGTCTGTGGTCACTGGTCACTGGTCACTGGTCACTGGTCACTGGTCACGGGTCACTGGTCATTGGTCACTGGTCACTGGTCACAAGTCACTGGTCACTGGTCACTTGTCACTGGTCACTGGTCACTGGTCACTGGTCACTGGTCACTGGTCACAGGTCAATGGTCACTGGTCACTGGTCACTGGTCACTGGTCACTGGTCACTGGTCACTGGTCACTGGTCACTGGTCACTGGTCACTGGTCACTGGTCACTGGTCACGGGTCACATTTCACGGGTCACTGTTCACTGGTCGCTAGTCACTGGTCACCGGTCACTGGTCACTGGTCACTGGTCACTGGTCACTGTTCACTGGTCACTGGTCACAAGTCACTGGTCACATGTCACTGGTCAGTGGTCACTGGTCACTGGTCACTGGTCTGTGGTCACTGGTCACTGGTCAGTGGTCACTGGTCACAGTCACATGTCGCGGGTCACTGGTCACAAGTCACTGGTCGCTGGTCACAAGTCACTGGTCACTTGTCACTGGTCACTGGTCACTGGTCACTGGTCAATGGTCAATGGTCGCTGGTCACTGGTCACTGGTCATGGGTCACTGGTCACTGGTCACTGGTCACTGGTCACTGGTCACTGGTCACTGGTCACTGGTCACTGGTCACTGGTCAATCGTCACTATCGCTGGTCAATGGTCACTGTCGCTGGTCATTGGTCACTGGTCACTGGTCACTGGTCAAAAGTCACTGGTCACTTGTCACTGGTCAGTGGTCACTGGTCTCTGGTCTCTGATCACTGGTCACGGGTCACATTTCACGGGTCACGGTTCACTGGTCGCTAGTCACTGGTCACCGGTCACTGGTCACTGGTCACTGGTCACTGTTCACTGGTCACTGGTCACAGGTCAATAGTCACTGGTCACTGGTCACTGGTCACTGGTCACTGGTCACTGGTCACTGGTCACTGGTCACTGGTCACTGGTCACTGGTCACGGGTCACATTTCACGGGTCACGGTTCACTGGTCGCTAGTCACTGGTCACCGGTCACTGGTCACTGGTCACTGGTCACTGTTCACTGGTCACTGGTCACAAGTCACTGGTCACATGTCACTGGTCAGTGGTCACTGGTCACTGGTCACTGGTCTGTGGTCACTGGTCACTGGTCAGTGGTCACTGGTCACAGTCACATGTCGCGGGTCACTGGTCACAAGTCACTGGTCGCTGGTCACAAGTCACTGGTCACTTGTCACTGGTCACTGGTCACTGGTCACTGGTCAATTGTCAATGGTCGCTGGTCACTGGTCACTGGTCATGGGTCACTGGTCACTGGTCACTGGTCACTGGTCACTGGTCACTGGTCACTGGTCACTGGTCAATCGTCACTATCGCTGGTCAATGGTCACTGTCGCTGCTCACTGGTCACTGGTCACTGGTCACTGGTCACTGGTCATTGGTCACTATCGCTGGTCAATGGTCACTGTCGCTGGTCATTGGTCACTGGTCACTGGACACTGGTCACTGTCGCTGGTCACTGGTCACTGGTCACTGGTCACTGGTCAATGGTCACTGCCGCTGGTCACTGGTCACTGGTCACTGCTCACTGGTCACTGGTCACTTGTCAATGGTCACTGTCGCTGGTCAATGGTCACTGTCGCTGGTCACTGGTCACTGGTCACTGGTCACTGGTCACTGGTCATTGGTCACAAGTCACTGGTCACTGGTCACTTGTCACTGGTCGCTGGTCACTGGTCACTGGTCAGTGGTCACTGTCGCTGGTAAATGGTCACTGTCGCTGGTCACTGGTCACTGGTCACTGGTCACTGGTCAATGGTCACTGCCGCTGGTCACTGGTCACTGGTCACTGGTCACTGGTCACTGGTCACTGGTCATTGGTGACTATCGCTGGTCAATGGTCACTGTCGCTGGTCACTGGTCACTGGTCACTGGTCAATGGTCACTGTCGCTGGTCACTGGTCACTGGTCACTGGTCACTGGTCAAAAGTCACTGGTCACTTGTCACAGGTCAGTGGTCACTGGTCTCTAGTCACTGGTCACTGTCGCTGGTCACTGGTCACTGGTCACTGGTCAATGGTCCCTATCGCTGGTCAATGGTCACTGTCGCTGGTCACTGGTCACTGGTCACTGGTCACTGGTCAAAAGTCACTGGTCACTTGTCACTGGTCAGTGGTCACTGGTCTCTGGTCACTGGTCACTGGTCACTGGTCACAGGTCAATGGTCACTGGTCACTGGTCACTGGTCCCTGGTCACTGGTCACTGGTCAGTGGTCACTGTCGCTGGTAAATGGTCACTGTCGCTGGTCACTGGTCACTGGTCACTGGTCACTGGTCACTGGTCACTGGTCACTGGTCACTGGTAAATGGTCCCTATCGCTGGTCAATGGTCATTGTCGCTGGTCACTGGTTTTTGGTGACTATCGCTGGTCAATGGTCACGGTCGCTGGTCACTGGTCACTGGTCACTGGTCACTGGTCACTGGTCATTGGTCACTGGTCACTGGTCACAAGTCACTGGTCACTGGTCACTTGTCACTGGTCGCTGGTCACTGGTCACTGGTCACTTGTCACTGGTCGCTGGTCACTGGTCACTGGTCAGTGGTCACTGTCGCTGGTAAATGGTCACTGCCGCTGGTCACTGGTCACTGGTCACTGCTCACTGGTCACTGGTCACTTGTCAATGGTCACTGTCACTGGCCAATGGTCACTATCGCTGGTCAATGGTCACTGTCGCTGGTCACTGGTCACTGGTCACTGGTCACTGGTCACTGGTCATTGGTCACTGGTCACTGGTCACAAGTCACTGGTCACTGGTCACTTGTCACTGGTCGATGGTCACTGGTCACTGGTCAATGGTCACTGTCGCTGGTAAATGTTCACTGTCGCTGGTCACTGGTCACTGGTCACTGGTCACTGGTCACTGGTCACTGGTCAATGGTCCCTATCGCTGGTCAATGGTCACTGTCGCTGGTCACTGGTCACTGGTCACTGGTCACTGGTCACTGGTCAAAAGTCACTGGTCACTTGTCACTGGTCAATGGTCACTGCCGCTGGTCACTGCTCACTGGTCAATATTCACTGGTCACTGGTCACTGGTCACTGGTCACTGGTCACTGGTCACTGGTCACTTTCGCTGGTCACTGGTCACTGGTCAATGGTCACTGGCCACTGGTCACTGGTCACTGGTCAATGGTCACTATCGCTGGTCAATGGTCACTGTCGCTGGTCACTGGTCACTGGTCACTGGTCACTGGTCACTGGTCACTGGTCACAAGTCACTGGTCACTTGTCACTGGTCACTGGTCACTGGTCACTGGTCAATGGTCACTGTCGCTGGTCAATGGTCACTGTCGCTGGTCAATGGTCACTGCGCTGGTCATTGGTCACTGGTCACTGGTCACTGGTCAAAAGTCACTGGTCACGTGTCACTGGTCAGTGGTCACTGGTCTCTGGTCACTGGTCACTGGTCACTGGTCACTGGTCACTGGTCACAGGTCAATGGTCACTGGTCACTGGTCACTGGTCACGGGTCACATTTCACGGGTCACTGTTCACTGGTCGCTAGTCACTGGTCACCGGTCACTGGTCACTGGTCACTGGTCACTGTTCACTGGTCACAAGTCACTGGTCACATGTCACTGGTGAGTGGTCACGGGTCACTGGTCACTGGTCTGTGGTCACTGGTCACTGGTCAGTGGTCACTGGTAACAGTCACATGTCGCGGGTCACTGGTCACAAGTCACTGGTCGCTGGTCACAAGTCACTGGTCACTTGTCACTGGTCACTGGTCACTGGTCACTGGTCAATGGTCAATGGTCGCTGGTCACTGGTCACTGGTCATGGGTCACTGGTCACTGGTCACTGGTCACTGGTCACTGGTCACTGGTCACTGGTCACTGGTCACTGGTCACTGGTCAATGTGCCCTATCGCTGGTCAATGGTCACTGTCGCTGCTCACTGGTCACTGGTCACTGGTCACTGGTCACTGGTCATTGGTGACTATCGCTGGTCAATGGTCACTGTCGCTGGTCATTGGTCACTGGTCACTGGTCACTGGTCAAAAGTCACTGGTCACTTGTCACTGGTCAGTGGTCACTGGTCTCTGGTCACTGGTCACTGGTCACTGGTCACTGGTCACAGGTCAATTGTCACTGGTCACTGGTCACTGGGCACTGGTCACTGGTCACGGGTCACATGTCACGGGTCACTGTTCACTGTTCACTGGTCGCTAGTCACTGGTCACCGGTCACTGGTCACTGGTCACTGTTCACTGGTCACTGGTCACAAGTCACTGGTCACTGGTCACTTGTCACTGGTCACTGGTCACTGGTCACTGGTCACTGGTCACTGGTCACGGGTCAATGGTCAGTGGTCACTGGTCACTGGTCTGTGGTCACTGGTCACTGGTCACTGGTCACTGGTCACTGGTCACGGGTCACTGGTCATTGGTCACTGGTCACTGGTCACAAGTCACTGGTCACTGGTCACTTGTCACTGGTCACTGGTCACTGGTCACTGGTCAATGGTCACTGTCGCTGGTCAATGGTCACTGTTGCTGGTCAATGGTCATTGCGCTGGTCATTGGTCGCTGGTCACTGGTCACTGGTTAAAAGTCACTGGTCACTTGTCACTGGTCAGTGGTCACTGGTCTCTGGTCACTGGTCACTGGTCACTGGTCACTGGTCACTGGTCACAGGTCAATGGTCACTGGTCACTGGTCACTGGTCACTGGTCACTGGTCACTGGTCACTGGTCACTGGTCACTGGTCACTGGTCACGGGTCACATTTCACGGGTCACTGTTCACTGGTCGCTAGTCACTGGTCACCGGTCACTGGTCACTGGTCACTGGTCACTGTTCACTGGTCACTGGTCACAAGTCACTGGTCACATGTCACTGGTCAGTGGTCACTGGTCACTGGTCACTGGTCTGTGGTCACTGGTCACTGGTCAGTGGTCACTGGTCACAGTCACATGTCGCGGGTCACTGGTCACAAGTCACTGGTCGCTAGTCACAAGTCACTGGTCACTTGTCACTGGTCACTGGTCACTGGTCACTGGTCAATGGTCAATGGTCGCTGGTCACTGGTCACTGGTCATGGGTCACTGGTCACTGGTCACTGGTCACTGGTCACTGGTCACTGGTCACTGGTCACTGGTCACTGGTCAATCGTCACTATCGCTGGTCAATGGTCACTGTCGCTGGTCATTGGTCACTGGTCACTGGTCACTGGTCAAAAGTCACTGGTCACTTGTCACTGGTCAGTGGTCACTGGTCTCTGGTCTCTGATCACTGGTCACTGGTCACTGGTCACAGGTCAATGGTCACTGGTCACTGGTCACTGGTCACTGTTCACTGGTCACTGGTCACAAGTCACTGGTCACTGGTCACTGGTCAATGGTCCCTATCGCTGGTCAATGGTCACTGTCGCTGGTCACTGGTCACTGGTCACTGGTCATTGGTGACTATCGCTGGTCAATGGACACTGTCGCTGGTCATTGGTCACTGGTCACTGGTCACTGGTCAAAAGTCACTGGTCACTTGTCACGGGTCACATGTCACGGGTCACTGTTCACTGTTCACTGGTCGCTAGTCACTGGTCACCGGTCACTGGTCACTGGTCACTGTTCACTGGTCACTGGTCACAAGTCACTGGTCACTTGTCACTGGTCAGTGGTCACTGGTCACTGGTCTGTGGTCACTGGTCACTGGTCACTGGTCACTGGTCACTGGTCACTGGTCCCTGGTCATTGGTCACTGGTCACTGGTCACAAGTCACTGGTCACTGGTCACTTGTCACTGGTCACTGGTCACTGGTCACTGGTCAATGGTCACTGTCGCTGGTCAATGGTCACTGTCGCTGGTCAATGGTCACTGCGCTGGTCATTGGTCACTGGCCACTGGTCACTGGTCACTGGTCAAAAGTCACTGGTCACTTGTCACTGGTCAGTGGTCACTGGTCTCTGGTCACTGGTCACTGGTCACTGGTCACTGGTCACTGGTCACAGGTCAATAGTCACTGGTCACTGGTCACTGGTCACTGGTCACTGGTCACTGGTCACTGGTCACTGGTCACTGGTCACTGGTCACGGGTCACATTTCACGGGTCACGGTTCACTGGTCGCTAGTCACTGGTCACCGGTCACTGGTCACTGGTCACTGGTCACTGTTCACTGGTCACTGGTCACAAGTCACTGGTCACATGTCACTGGTCAGTGGTCACTGGTCACTGGTCACTGGTCTGTGGTCACTGGTCACTGGTCAGTGGTCACTGGTCACAGTCACATGTCGCGGGTCACTGGTCACAAGTCACTGGTCGCTGGTCACAAGTCACTGGTCACTTGTCACTGGTCACTGGTCACTGGTCACTGGTCAATTGTCAATGGTCGCTGGTCACTGGTCACTGTTCATGGGTCACTGGTCACTGGTCACTGGTCACTGGTCACTGGTCACTGGTCACTGGTCACTGGTCAATCGTCACTATCGCTGGTCAATGGTCACTGTCGCTGCTCACTGGTCACTGGTCACTGGTCACTGGTCACTGGTCATTGGTCACTTTCGCTGGTCAATGGTCACTGTCGCTGGTCATTGGTCACTGGTCACTGGACACTGGTCACTGTCGCTGGTCACTGGTCACTGGTCACTGGTCACTGGTCAATGGTCACTGCCGCTGGTCACTGGTCACTGGTCACTGCTCACTGGTCACTGGTCACTTGTCAATGGTCACTGTCGCTGGTCAATGGTCACTGTCGCTGGTCACTGGTCACTGGTCACTGGTCACTGGTCACTGGTCATTGGTCACAAGTCACTGGTCACTGGTCACTTGTCACTGGTCGCTGGTCACTGGTCACTGGTCAGTGGTCACTGTCGCTGGTAAATGGTCACTGTCGCTGGTCACTGGTCACTGGTCACTGGGCACTGGTCACTGGTCACTGGTCACTGGTCATTGGTCACTATCGCTGGTCAATGGTCACTGTCGCTGGTCATTGGTCACTGGTCACTGGACACTGGTCACTGGTCACTTGTCACTGGTCACTGGTCACTGGTCATTGGTGACTATCGCTGGTCAATGGTCACTGTCGCTGGTCACTGGTCACTGGTCACTGGTCAATGGTCCCTATCGCTGGTCAATGGTCACTGTCGCTGGTCACTGGTCACTGGTCACTGGTCACTGGTCAAAAGTCACTGGTCACTTGTCACAGGTCAGTGGTCACTGGTCTCTAGTCACTGGTCACTGTCGCTGGTCACTGGTCACTGGTCACTGGTCAATGGTCCCTATCGCTGGTCAATGGTCACTGTCGCTGGTCACTGGTCACTGGTCACTGATCACTGGTCAAAAGTCACTGGTCACTTGTCACTGGTCAGTGGTCACTGGTCTCTGGTCACTGGTCACTGGTCACTGGTCACAGGTCAATGGTCACTGGTCACTGGTCACTGGTCCCTGGTCACTGGTCACTGGTCAATGATCACTGTCGCTGGTCACTGGTCACTGGTCACTGGTCACTGGTCACTGGTCACGGGTCACATGTCACTGGTCACTGGTCACTGGTCACTGGTCACTGGTCAATGGTCCCTATCGCTGGTCAATGGTCACTGTCGCTGGTCACTGGTCACTGGTCACTGGTCACTGGTCACTGGTCAAAAGTCACTGGTCACTTGTCACTGGTCAATGGTCACTGCCGCTGGTCACTGCTCACTGGTCAATATTCACTGGTCACTGGTCACTGGTCACTGGTCACTGGTCACTGGTCACTGGTCACTGGTCACTTTCGCTGGTCACTGGTCACTGGTCAATGGTCACTGGCCACTGGTCACTGGTCACTGGTCAATGGTCACTGTCGCTGGTCAATGGTCACTGTCGCTGGTCACTGGTCACTGGTCACTGGTCACTGGTCACTGGTCACTGGTCACAAGTCACTGGTCACTTGTCACTGGTCACTGGTCACTGGTCACTGGTCAATGGTCACTGTCGCTGGTCAATGGTCACTGTCGCTGGTCACTGGTCACTGGTCACTGGTCACTGGTCATTGGTCACTGGTCACTGGTCACAAGTCACTGGTCACTGGTCACTGGTCACTGGTCACTGGTCAATGGTCCCTATCGCTGGTCAATGGTCACTGTCGCTGGTCACTGGTCACTGGTCACTGGTCACTGGTCACTGGTCATTGGTGACTATCGCTGGTCAATGGTCACTGTCGCTGGTCATTGGTCACTGGTCACTGGTCACTGGTCAAAAGTCACTGGTCACTTGTCACGGGTCACATGTCACGGGTCACATGTCACGGGTCACTGTTCACTGTTCACTGGTCGCTAGTCACTGGTCACCGGTCACTGGTCACTGGTCACTGTTCACTGGTCACTGGTCACAAGTCACTGGTCACTTGTCACTGGTCAGTGGTCACTGGTCACTGGTCTGTGGTCACTGGTCACTGGTCACTGGTCACTGGTCACTGGTCACTGGTCACTGGTCACTGGTCATTGGTCACTGGTCACTGGTCACAAGTCACTGGTCACAGGTCACTTGTCACTGGTCGCTGGTCACTGGTCACTGGTCAATGGTCACTGTCGCTGGTAAATGTTCACTGTCGCTGGTCACTGGTCACTGGTCACTGGTCACTGGTCACTGGTCACAGGTCAATGGTCACTGGTCACTGTTCACTGGTCACTGGTCACAAGTCACTGGTCACTTGTCACTGGTCTGTGGTCACTGGTCACTGGTCACTGGTCACTGGTCACTGGTCACTGGTCACTGGTCATTGGTCACTGGTCACTGGTCACAAGTCACTGGTCACTGGTCACTTGTCACTGGTCACTGGTCACTGGTCACTGGTCAATGGTCACTGTCGCTGGTCAATGGTCACTGTCGCTGGTCAATGGTCACTGCGCTGGTCATTGGTCACTGGCCACTGGTCACTGGTCACTGGTCAAAAGTCACTGGTCACTTGTCACTGGTCAGTGGTCACTGGTCTCTGGTCACTGGTCACTGGTCACTGGTCACTGGTCACTGGTCACAGGTCAATAGTCACTGGTCACTGGTCACTGGTCACTGGTCACTGGTCACTGGTCACAGGTCACTGGTCACTGGTCACGGGTCACATTTCACGGGTCACGGTTCACTGGTCGCTAGTCACTGGTCACCGGTCACTGGTCACCGGTCACTGGTCACTGTTCACTGGTCACTGGTCTGTGGTCACTGGTCACTGGTCAGTGGTCACTGGTCACAGTCACATGTCGCGGGTCACTGGTCACAAGTCACTGGTCGCTGGTCGCTGGTCACAAGTCACTGGTCACTTGTCACTGGTCACTGGTCACTGGTCACTGGTCAATTGTCAATGGTCGCTGGTCACTGGTCACTGGTCATGGGTCACTGGTCACTGGTCACTGGTCACTGGTCACTGGTCACTGGTCACTGGTCAATCGTCACTATCGCTGGTCAATGGTCACTGTCGCTGCTCACTGGTCACTGGTCACTGGTCACTGGTGACTGGTCACTGGTCACTGGTCATTGGTCACTATCGCTGGTCAATGGTCACTGTCGCTGGTCATTGGTCACTGGTCACTGGACACTGGTCACTGTCGCTGGTCACTGGTCACTGGTCACTGGTCAATGGTCACTGCCGCTGGTCACTGGTCACTGGTCACTGCTCACTGGTCACTGGTCACTGGTCATTGGTCACTGGTCACTGGTCACAAGTCACTGGTCACTGGTCACTTGTCACTGGTCACTGGTCACTGGTCACTGGTCATTGGTCACTATCGCTGGTCAATGGTCACTGTCGCTGGTCATTGGTCACTGGTCACTGGTCACTGGTCACTTGTCACTGGTCACTGGTCACTGGTCAATGGTCACTGTCGCTGGTCACTGGTCACTGGTCACTGGTCACTGGTCCCTGGTCACTGGTCACTGGTCAATGATCACTGTCGCTGGTCACTGGTCACTGGTCACGGGTCACTGGTCACTGGTCATTGGTCACTATCGCTGGTCAATGGTCACTGTCGCTGGTCATTGGTCACTGGTCACTGGCCACTGGTTACTGGTCACTGGTCACTGGTCACTGGTCACTGGTCACTGGTCATTGGTCACTATCGCTGGTCAATGGTCACTGTCGCTGGTCATTGGTCACTGGTCACTGGACACTGGTCACTGGTCACTGGTCACTTGTCACTGGTCACTGGTCACTGGTCACTGGTCACTTGTCACTGGTCGCTGGTCACTGGTCACTGGTCAGTGGTCACTGTCGCTGGTAAATGGTCACTGTCGCTGGTCACTGGTCACTGGTCACTGGTCACTGGTCACTGGTCACTGGTCACTGGTCACTGGCAAATGGTCCCTATCGCTGGTCAATGGTCATTGTCGCTGGTCACTGGTTTTTGGTGACTATCGCTGGTCAATGGTCACTGTCGCTGGTCACTGGTCACTGGTCACTGGTCACTGGTCACTGGTCATTGGTCACTGGTCACTGGTCACAAGTCACTGGTCATTGGTCACTTGTCACTGGTCGCTGGTCACTGGTCACTGGTCACTTGTCACTGGTCGCTGGTCACTGGTCACTGGTCAGTGGTCACTGTCGCTGGTAAATGGTCACTGCCGCTGGTCACTGGTCACTGGTCACTGCTCACTGGTCACTGGTCACTTGTCAATGGTCACTGTCACTGGCCAATGGTCACTATCGCTGGTAAATGTTCACTGTCGCTGGTCACTGGTCACTGGTCACTGTCGCTGGTCACTGGTCACTGGTCACTGGTCACTGGTCACTGGTCAATTGTCCCTATCGCTGGTCAATGGTCACTGTCGCTGGTCACTGGTCACTGGTCACTGGTCACTGGTCACTGGTCAAAAGTCACTGGTCACTTGTCACTGGTCAATGGTCACTGCCGCTGGTCACTGCTCACTGGTCAATATTCACTGGTCACTGGTCACTGGTCACTGGTCACTGGTCACTGGTCACTGGTCACTTTCGCTGGTCACTGGTCACTGGTCAATGGTCACTGGCCACTGGTCACTGGTCACTGGTCAATGGTCACTATCGCTGGTCAATGGTCACTATCGCTGGTCAATGGTCACTGTCGCTGGTCACTGGTCACTGGTCACTGTTCACTGGTCACTGGTCACTGGTCACTGGTCATTGGTCACTATCGCTGGTCAATGGTCACTGTCGCTGGTCATTGGTCACTGGTCACTGGACACTGGTCACTGGTCACTGGTCACTTGTCACTGGTCACTGGTCACTGGTCACTGGTCAATGGTCACTGTCGCTGGTCACTGGTCACTGGTCACTGGTCACTGGTCACTGGTCAATGGTCACTGTCGCTGGTCACTGGTCACTGGTCACTGGTCACTGGCCACTAGTCACTGGTCACTGGTCACTGGTCACTGGTCACTGGTCATAGGTCACTGGTCACTGGTCACTGGTCACTGGTCACTGGTCATAGGTCACTGGTCACTGGTCACAGGTCACTAATCACTGGTCACTGGTCACTGGTCACTGGTCACTGGTCACTGGTCACTGGTCACTGGTCACAGGTCACTGGTCACTGGTCAGTAATCAGTAGTCACTGGTCACTGGTCATAGGTCACTGGTCACCTGTCACTGGTCACTGGTCACTGGTCACTTTTCAGGGGTCACTGGTAACTGGTCACTGGTCAGTGGTCACAGGTCACTAGTCACTGGTCACAAGTCACTGGTCACTGGTCACTGGTCACTGGTCACTGGTCAGTGGTCACAGGTCACTAGTCACTGGTCACAAGTCACTGGTCACTGGTCACTGGTCACTGGTCACTGGTCACTGGTCACTGGTCACTGGTCACAGGTCACTGGTCAGCTGTCACTGGTCACTGGTCACTGGTCACTGGTCACTGGTCACTGGTCAATGTTCACTGTCGCTGGTCACTAGTCACTGGTCACTGGTCACAGGTCACTAGTCACTGGTCACTGGTCACTGGTCACTGGTCACTGGTCACTGGTCACTGGTCACTGGTCAGTAATCAGTGGTCACTGGTCACTGGTCATAGGTCACTGGTCACCTGTCACTGGTCACTGGTCACTGGTCACTGGTCACTGGTCACTGGTCACTGGTCACTGGTCACTGGTCAATGGTCACTGTCGCTGGTCACTGGTCACTGGTCACTGGTCACTGGCCACTAGTCACTGGTCACTGGTCACTGGTCAGTGGTCTCTGGTCACTGGTCACGGGTCACTGGTCACTAGTCACTGGTCACTGGTCACTGGTCACTGGTCACTGGTCACTGGTCACTGGTCATAGGTCACTGGTCACCTGTCACTGGTCACTGGTCACTGGTCACTGGTCACTGGTCATTGTTCAATGGTCACTGTCGCTGGTCACTGGTCACTGGTCACTGGTCACAGATCACTGGTCACTAGTCACTGGTCACTGGTCACTTTTCAGGGGTCACTGGTAACTGGTCACTGGTCAGTGGTCACGATTCACAATTCACTGGTCACTGGTCACTGGTCACTGGTCACAGGTCACTAGTCACTGGTCACGGGTCACTGGTCACTGGTCACTGGTAACTGGTCACTGGTCACTGGTCACTGGTCACAGGTCACTGGTCACTGGTCAGTAGTCAGTGGTCACTGGTCACTGGTCACTGGTCACTGGTCACAGGTCACTAATCACTGGTCACTGGTCACTGGTCACTGGTCACTGGTCACTGGTCACTGGTCACAGGTCACTGGTCACTGGTCAGTAATCAGTGGTCACTGGTCACTGGTCATAGGTCACTGGTCACCTGTCACTGGTCACTGGTCACTGGTCACTTTTCAGGGGTCACTGGTAACTGGTCACTGGTCAGTGGTCACAGGTCACTAGTCACTGGTCACAAGTCACTGGTCACTGGTCACTGGTCACTGGTCACTGGTCACTGGTCACTGGTCACTGGTCACTGGTCACTGGTCACAGGTCACTGGTCAGCTGTCACTGGTCACTGGTCACTGGTAACTGGTCACTGGTCACTGGTCACTGGTCACAGGTCACTGGTCACTGGTCAGTAGTCAGTGGTCACTGGTCACTGGTCACTGGTCACTGGTCACAGGTCACTAATCACTGGTCACTGGTCACTGGTCACTGGTCACTGGTCACTGGTCACTGGTCACAGGTCACTGGTCACTGGTCACTGGTCACAGGTCACTGGTCACTGGTCAGTAATCAGTGGTCACTGGTCACTGGTCATAGGTCACTGGTCACCTGTCACTGGTCACTGGTCACTGGTCACTGGTCACTGGTCAATGGTCACTGTCGCTGGTCACTGGTCACTGGTCACTGGTCACTGGCCACTAGTCACTGGTCACTGGTCACTGGTCAGTGGTCTCTGGTCACTGGTCACGGGTCACTGGTCACTAGTCACTGGTCACTGGTCACTGGTCACTGGTCACTGGTCACTGGTCACTGGTCACTGGTCATAGGTCACTGGTCACTGGTCACTGGTCACTGGTCACTGGTCATAGGTCACTGGTCACCTGTCACTGGTCACTGGTCACTGGTCACTGGTCATTGTTCAATGGTCACTGTCGCTGGTCACTGGTCACTGGTCACAGATCACTGGTCACTAGTCACTGGTCACTGGTCACTTTTCAGGGGTCACTGGTAACTGGTCACTGGTCAGTGGTCACGATTCACAATTCACTGGTCACTGGTCACTGGTCACTGGTCATAGGTCACTGGTCACCTGTCACTGGTCACTGGTCACTGGTCACTGGTCACTGGTCAATGGTCACTGTCGCTGGTCACTGGTCACTGGTCACTGGTCACTGGCCACTAGTCACTGGTCACTGGTCACTGGTCAGTGGTCTCTGGTCACTGGTCACGGGTCACTGGTCACTAGTCACTGGTCACTGGTCACTGGTCACTGGTCACTGGTCACTGGTCATAGGTCACTGGTCACCTGTCACTGGTCACTGGTCACTGGTCACTGGTCACTGGTCATTGTTCAATGGTCACTGTCGCTGGTCACTGGTCACTGGTCACTGGTCACAGATCACTGGTCACTAGTCACTGGTCACTGGTCACTTTTCAGGGGTCACTGGTAACTGGTCACTGGTCAGTGGTCACGATTCACAATTCACTGGTCACTGGTCACTGGTCACTGGTCACAGGTCACTAGTCACTGGTCACGGGTCACTGGTCACTGGTCACTGGTAACTGGTCACTGGTCACTGGTCACTGGTCACAGGTCACTGGTCACTGGTCAGTAGTCAGTGGTCACTGGTCACTGGTCACTGGTCACTGGTCACAGGTCACTAATCACTGGTCACTGGTCACTGGTCACTGGTCACTGGTCACTGGTCACTGGTCACAGGTCACTGGTCACTGGTCAGTAATCAGTGGTCACTGGTCACTGGTCATAGGTCACTGGTCACCTGTCACTGGTCACTGTTCACTGGTCACTTTTCAGGGGTCACTGGTAACTGGTCACTGGTCAGTGGTCACAGGTCACTAGTCACTGGTCACAAGTCACTGGTCACTGGTCACTGGTCACTGGTCACTGGTCACTGATCACTGGTCACAGGTCACTGGTCAGCTGTCACTGGTCACTGGTCACTGGTCACTGGTCAATGTTCACTGTCGCTGGTCACTAGTCACTGGTCACTGGTCACAGGTCACTAATCACTGGTCACTGGTCACTGGTCACTGGTCACTGGTCACTGGTCACTGGTCACTGGTCACTGGTCACTGGTCACTGGTCACAGGTCACTGGTCACTGGTCAGTAGTCAGTGGTCACTGGTCACTGGTCACTGGTCAGTGGCCACTAGTCACTGGTCACTGTTCACAAGTCACTGGTCACGGGCCACTGGTCACTAGTCACAGATCACTGGTCAGTAGTCAGTGGTCACTGGACACTGCTCACTGGTCACTGGTCACTGGTCACAGGTCACTGGTCACTAGTCACTGGTCACTGGTCACTGGTCACTGGTCACTGGTCACTGGTCATAGGTCACTGGTCACCTGTCACTGGTCACTGGTCACTGGTCACTGGTCATTGTTCAATGGTCACTGTCACTGGTCACAGATCACTGGTCACTAGTCACTAGTCACTGGTCACTGGTCACTGGTCACTTTTCAGGGGTCACTGGTAACTGGTCACTGGTCAGTGGTCACGATTCACAATTCACTGGTCACTGGTCACTGGTCACTGGTCATAGGTCACTGGTCACCTGTCACTGGTCACTGGTCACAAGTCACTGGTCACGGGTCACTGGTCACTGGTCACTGGTCACTGGTCACTGGTGACAGGTCACTAGTCACTGGTCACGGGTCACTGGTCACTGGTCACTGGTAACTGGTCACTGGTCACTGGTCACTGGTCACAGGTCACTGGTCACTGGTCAGTAGTCAGTGGTTACTGGTCACTGGTCACTGGTCACTGGTCACAGGTCACTAATCACTGGTCACTGGTCACTGGTCACTGGTCACTGGTCACTGGTCACTGGTCACAGGTCACTGGTCACTGGTCAGTAATCAGTGGTCACTGGTCATTGGTCATAGGTCACTGGTCACCTGTCACTGGTCACTGGTCACTGGTCACTGGTCACTGGTAACTGGTCACAGATCACTGGTCACTAGTCACTGGTCACTGGTCAATGGTCACTTTTCAGGGGTCACTGGTAACTGGTCACTGGTCAGTGGTCACAGGTCACTAGTCACTGGTCACAAGTCACTGGTCACTGGTCACTGGTCACTGGTCACTGGTCACTGGTCACAGGTCACTGGTCAGCTGTCACTGGTCACTGGTCACTGGTCACTGGTCACTGGTCACTGGTCAATGTTCACTGTCGCTGGTCACTAGTCACTGGTCACTGGTCACAGGTCACTAATCACTGGTCACTGGTCACTGGTCACTGGTCACTGGTCACTGGTCACTGGTCACAGGTCACTGGTCACTGGTCAGTAATCAGTGGTCACTGGTCACTGGTCATAGGTCACTGGTCACCTGTCACTGGTCACTGGTCACTGGTCACTGGTCACTGGTCAATGGTCACTGTCGCTGGTCACTGGTCACTGGTCACTGGTCACTGGCCACTAGTCACTGGTCACTGGTCACTGGTCACTGGTCACTGGTCATAGGTCACTGGTCACTGTTCACTGGTCACTGGTCACTGGTCATAGGTCACTGGTCACTGGTCACAGGTCACTAATCACTGGTCACTGGTCACTGGTCACTGGTCACTGGTCACTGGTCACTGGTCACAGGTCACTGGTCACTGGTCAGTAATCAGTAGTCACTGGTCACTGGTCATAGGTCACTGGTCACCTGTCACTGGTCACTGGTCACTGGTCACTTTTCAGGGGTCACTGGTAACTGGTCACTGGTCAGTGGTCACAGGTCACTAGTCACTGGTCACAAGTCACTGGTCACTGGTCACTGGTCACTGGTCACTGGTCACTGGTCACAGGTCACTGGTCAGCTGTCACTGGTCACTGGTCACTGGTCACTGGTCACTGGTCACTGGTCAATGTTCACTGTCGCTGGTCACTAGTCACTGGTCACTGGTCACAGGTCACTAATCACTGGTCACTGGTCACTGGTCACTGGTCACTGGTCACTGGTCACTGGTCACTGGTCACAGGTCACTGGTCACTGGTCAGTAATCAGTGGTCACTGGTCACTGGTCATAGGTCACTCGTCACCTGTCACTGGTCACTGGTCACTGGTCACTGGTCACTGGTCAGTGGTCTCTGGTCACTGGTCACGGGTGACTGGTCACTAGTCACTGG
Organism: Andrena bucephala; assembly: GCA_947577245.1. Taxonomy (NCBI): domain Eukaryota; kingdom Metazoa; phylum Arthropoda; class Insecta; order Hymenoptera; family Andrenidae; genus Andrena; species Andrena bucephala. Next base: position 25,915,928 of record OX387716.1, on the reverse strand, counting down.
TCACTGGTCACTGGTCACTGGTCACTGGTCACTGGTCACTGGTCATAGGTCACTGGTCACTGGTCACTGGTCACTGGTCACTGGTCACTGGTCATAGGTCACTGGTCACCTGTCACTGGTCACTGGTCACTGGTCACTGGTCATTGTTCAATGGTCACTGTCGCTGGTCACTGGTCACTGGTCACTGGTCACTGGTCACAGATCACTGGTCACTAGTCACTGGTCACTGGTCACTCTTCAGGGGTCACTGGTAACTGGTCACTGGTCAGTGGTCACGATTCACAATTCACTGGTCACTGGTCACTGGTCACTGGTCATAGGTCACTGGTCACCTCTCACTGGTCACTGGTCACTGGTCACTGGTCACTGGTCATTGGTCAATGGTCACTGTCGCTGGTCACTGGTCACTGGTCACTGGTCAATGGTCTCTAGTCACTGGTCACTGGTCACAAGTCACTGGTCACTGGTCACTGGTCACTGGTCACTGGTCACTGGTCACTGGTCACTGGTCACAGGTCACTAGTCACTGGTCACGGGTCACTGGTCACTGGTCACTGGTAACTGGTCACTGGTCACTGGTCACTGGTCACAGGTCACTGGTCACTGGTCAGTAGTCAGTGGTCACTGGTCACTGGGCACTGGTCACTGGTCACAGGTCACTAATCACTGGTCACTGGTCACTGGTCACTGGTCACTGGTCACTGGTCACTGGTCACTGGTCACTGGTAACTGGTCACTGGTCACTGGTCACTGGTCACAGGTCACTGGTCACTGGTCAGTAGTCAGTGGTCACTGGTCACTGGTCACTGGTCACTGGTCACAGGTCACTAATCACTGGTCACTGGTCACTGGTCACTGGTCACTGGTCACTGGTCACTGGTCACAGGTCACTGGTCACTGGTCAGTAATCAGTGGTCACTGGTCACTGGTCATAGGTCACTGGTCACCTGTCACTGGTCACTGGTCACTGGTCACTGGTCACTGGTCAATGGTCACTGTCGCTGGTCACTGGTCACTGGTCACTGGTCACTGGCCACTAGTCACTGGTCACTGGTCACTGGTCAGTGGTCTCTGGTCACTGGTCACGGGTCACTGGTCACTAGTCACTGGTCACTGGTCACTGGTCACTGGTCACTGGTCACTGGTCACTGGTCATAGGTCACTGGTCACTGGTCACTGGTCACTGGTCACTGGTCACAGGTCACTGGTCACTGGTCAGTAGTCAGTGGTCACAAGTCACTGGTCACTGGTCACTGGCCACAAGTCACTGGTCACTGGTCACAGGTCACTGGTCACTGGTCACGGGTCACTGGTCACTAGTCACTGGTCAATGGTCACAGGTCACCGGTCACTAGTCACTAGTCACTGGTCACTGGTCACTGGTCACTTTTCAGGGGTCACTGGTAACTGGTCACTGGTCAGTGGTCACAGGTCACTAGTCACTGGTCACAAGTCACTGGTCACTGGTCACTGGTCACTGGTCACTGGTCACTGGTCACTGGTCACAGGTCACTGGTCAGCTGTCACTGGTCACTGGTCACTGGTCACTGGTCACTGGTCACAGGTCACTAATCACTGGTCACTGGTCACTGGTCACTGGTCACTGGTCACTGGTCACTGGTCACAGGTCACTGGTCACTGGTCAGTAATCAGTGGTCACTGGTCACTGGTCATAGGTCACTGGTCACCTGTCACTGGTCACTGTTCACTGGTCACTTTTCAGGGGTCACTGGTAACTGGTCACTGGTCACTGGTCACTGGTCACAGGTCACTGGTCACTGGTCAGTAGTCAGTGGTCACTGGTCACTGGTCACTGGTCACTGGCCACTAGTCACTGGTCACTGGTCACAAGTCACTGGTCACGGGCCACTGGTCACTAGTCACAGATCACTGGTCAGTAGTCAGTGGTCACTGGACACTGCTCACTGGTCACTGGTCACTGGTCACCTGTCACTGGTCACTGGTCACTGGTCACTGGTCATTGTTCAATGGTCACTGTCGCTGGTCACTGGTCACTGGTCACTGGTCACTGGTCACTGGTAACTGGTCACAGATCACTGGTCACTAGTCACTAGTCACTGGTCACTGGTCACTGGTCACTTTTCAGGGGTCACTGGTAACTGGTCACTGGTCAGTGGTCACAGGTCACTAGTCACTGGTCACAAGTCACTGGTCACTGGTCACTGGTCACTGGTCACTGGTCACTGGTCACAGGTCACTAGTCACTGGTCACGGGTCACTGGTCACTGGTCACTGGTAACTGGTCACTGGTCACTGGTCACTGGTCACAGGTCACTGGTCACTGGTCAGTAGTCAGTGGTCACTGGTCACTGGTCACTGGTCACTGGTCACAGGTCACTAATCACTGGTCACTGGTCACTGGTCACTGGTCACTGGTCACTGGTCACTGGTCACAGATCACTGGTCACTGGTCAGTAATAAGTGGTCACTGGTCACTGGTCATAGGTCACTGGTCACCTGTCACTGGTCACTGGTCACTGGTCACTTTTCAGGGGTCACTGGTAACTGGTCACTGGTCAGTGGTCACAGGTCACTAGTCACTGGTCACAAGTCACTGGTCACTGGTCACTGGTCACTGGTCACTGGTCACTGGTCACAGGTCACTGGTCAGCTGTCACTGGTCACTGGTCACTGGTCACTGGTCACTGGTCACTGGTCAATGTTCACTGTCGCTGGTCACTAGTCACTGGTCACTGGTCACAGGTCACTAATCACTGGTCACTGGTCACTGGTCACTGGTCACTGGTCACTGGTCACTGGTCACTGGTCACTGGTCACTGGTCACTGGTCACAGGTCACTGGTCACTGGTCAGTAGTCAGTGGTCACTGGTCACTGGTCACTGGTCACTGGCCACTAGTCACTGGTCACTGGTCACAAGTCACTGGTCACGGGCCACTGGTCACTAGTCACAGATCACTGGTCAGTAGTCAGTGGTCACTGGACACTGCTCACTGGTCACTGGTCACTGGTCACAGGTCACTGGTCACTAGTCACTGGTCACTGGTCACTGGTCACTGGTCACTGGTCACTGGTCACTGGTCATAGGTCACTGGTCACCTGTCACTGGTCACTGGTCACTGGTCACTGGTCATTGTTCAATGGTCACTGTCGCTGGTCACTGGTCACTGGTCACTGGTCACTGGTCACAGATCACTGGTCACTAGTCACTAGTCACTGGTCACTGGTCACTGGTCACTTTTCAGGGGTCACTGGTAACTGGTCACTGGTCAGTGGTCACAGGTCACTAGTCACTGGTCACAAGTCACTGGTCACTGGTCACTGGTCACTGGTCACTGGTCACTGGTCACAGGTCACTGGTCAGCTGTCACTGGTCACTGGTCACTGGTCACTGGTCACTGGTCACTGGTCAATGTTCACTGTCGCTGGTCACTAGTCACTGGTCACTGGTCACAGGTCACTAATCACTGGTCACTGGTCACTGGTCACTGGTCACTGGTCACTGGTCACTGGTCACAGGTCACTGGTCACTGGTCAGTAGTCAGTGGTCACTGGTCACTGGTCACTGGTCACTGGTCACAGGTCACAGGTCACTGGTCACTGGTCAGTAGTCAGTGGTCACTGGTCACTGGTCACTGGTCACTGGTCACAGGTCACTAATCACTGGTCACTGGTCACTGGTCACTGGTCACTGGTCACTGGTCACTGGTCACTGGTCACAGGTCACTGGTCACTGGTCAGTAATCAGTGGTCACTGGTCACTGGTCATAGGTCACTGGTCACCTGTCACTGGTCACTGGTCACTGGTCACTGGTCACTGGTCAATGGTCACTGTCGCTGGTCACTGGTCACTGGTCACTGGTCACTGGCCACTAGTCACTGGTCACTGGTCACTGGTCAGTGGTCTCTGGTCACTGGTCACGGGTCACTGCTCACTAGTCACTGGTCACTGGTCACTGGTCACTGGTCACTGGTCACTGGTCATAGGTCACTGGTCACTGGTCACTGGTCACTGGTCACTGGTCATAGGTCACTGGTCACCTGTCACTGGTCACTGGTCACTGGTCACTGGTCATTGTTCAATGGTCACTGTCGCTGGTCACTGGTCACTGGTCACTGGTCACTGGTCACAGATCACTGGTCACTAGTCACTGGTCACTGGTCACTGGTCACTGGTCATAGGTCACTGGTCACCTGTCACTGGTCACTGGTCACTGGTCACTGGTCACTGGTCAATGGTCACTGTCGCTGGTCACTGGTCACTGGTCACTGGTCACTGGCCACTAGTCACTGGTCACTGGTCACTGGTCAGTGGTCTCTGGTCACTGGTCACGGGTCACTGGTCACTAGTCACTGGTCACTGGTCACTGGTCACTGGTCACTGGTCACTGGTCACTGGTCATAGGTCACTGGTCACCTGTCACTGGTCACTGGTCACTGGTCACTGGTCACTGGTCATTGTTCAATGGTCACTGTCGCTGGTCACTGGTCACTGGTCACTGGTCACAGATCACTGGTCACTAGTCACTGGTCACTGGTCACTTTTCAGGGGTCACTGGTAACTGGTCACTGGTCAGTGGTCACGATTCACAATTCACTGGTCACTGGTCACTGGTCACTAGTCACTGGTCACGGGTCACTGGTCACTGGTCACTGGTAACTGGTCACTGGTCACTGGTCACTGGTCACAGGTCACTGGTCACTGGTCAGTAGTCAGTGGTCACTGGTCACTGGTCACTGGTCACTGGTCACAGGTCACTAATCACTGGTCACTGGTCACTGGTCACTGGTCACTGGTCACTGGTCACTGGTCACAGGTCACTAATCACTGGTCACTGGTCACTGGTCACTGGTCACTGGTCACTGGTCACTGGTCACTGGTCACAGGTCACTGGTCACTGGTCAGTAATCAGTGGTCACTGGTCACTGGTCATAGGTCACTGGTCACCTGTCACTGGTCACTGGTCACTGGTCACTGGTCACTGGTCAATGGTCACTGTCGCTGGTCACTGGTCACTGGTCACTGGTCACTGGCCACTAGTCACTGGTCACTGGTCACTGGTCAGTGGTCTCTGGTCACTGGTCACGGGTCACTGCTCACTAGTCACTGGTCACTGGTCACTGGTCACTGGTCACTGGTCACGGTCACTGGTCACTGGTCACTGGTCACTGGTCACTGGTCACTGGTCACTGGTCACTGGTCACTAGTCACTGGTCACTGGTCACTGGTCAATGGTCCCTATCGCTGGTCAATGGCCACTGACGCTGGTCACTGGTCACTGGTCACTGGTCACAGATCACTGGTCACTAGTCACTGGTCACTGGTCACTGGTCACTGGTCATAGGTCACTGGTCACCTGTCACTGGTCACTGGTCACTGGTCACTGGTCACTGGTCAATGGTCACTGTCGCTGGTCACTGGTCACTGGTCACTGGTCACTGGCCACTAGTCACTGGTCACTGGTCACTGGTCAGTGGTCTCTGGTCACTGGTCACGGGTCACTGGTCACTAGTCACTGGTCACTGGTCACTGGTCACTGGTCACTGGTCACTGGTCACTGGTCATAGGTCACTGGTCACCTGTCACTGGTCACTGGTCACTGGTCACTGGTCACTGGTCATTGTTCAATGGTCACTGTCGCTGGTCACTGGTCACTGGTCACTGGTCACAGATCACTGGTCACTAGTCACTGGTCACTGGTCACTTTTCAGGGGTCACTGGTAACTGGTCACTGGTCAGTGGTCACGATTCACAATTCACTGGTCACTGGTCACTGGTCACTGGTCACAGGTCACTAGTCACTGGTCACGGGTCACTGGTCACTGGTCACTGGTAACTGGTCACTGGTCACTGGTCACTGGTCACAGGTCACTGGTCACTGGTCAGTAGTCAGTGGTCACTGGTCACTGGTCACTGGTCACTGGTCACAGGTCACTAATCACTGGTCACTGGTCACTGGTCACTGGTCACTGGTCACTGGTCACTGGTCACAGGTCACTGGTCACTGGTCAGTAATCAGTGGTCACTGGTCACTGGTCATAGGTCACTGGTCACCTGTCACTGGTCACTGTTCACTGGTCACTTTTCAGGGGTCACTGGTAACTGGTCACTGGTCAGTGGTCACAGGTCACTAGTCACTGGTCACAAGTCACTGGTCACTGGTCACTGGTCACTGGTCACTGGTCACTGGTCACTGGTCACAGGTCACTGGTCAGCTGTCACTGGTCACTGGTCACTGGTCACTGGTCACTGGTCACTGGTCAATGTTCACTGTCGCTGGTCACTAGTCACTGGTCACTGGTCACAGGTCACTAATCACTGGTCACTGGTCACTGGTCACTGGTCACTGGTCACTGGTCACTGGTCACTGGTCACTGGTCACTGGTCACAGGTCACTGGTCACTGGTCAGTAGTCAGTGGTCACTGGTCACTGGTCACTGGTCACTGGCCACTAGTCACTGGTCACTGTTCACAAGTCACTGGTCACGGGCCACTGGTCACTAGTCACAGATCACTGGTCAGTAGTCAGTGGTCACTGGACACTGCTCACTGGTCACTGGTCACTGGTCACAGGTCACTGGTCACTAGTCACTGGTCACTGGTCACTGGTCACTGGTCACTGGTCACTGGTCATAGGTCACTGGTCACTGGTCACTGGTCACTTTTCAGGGGTCACTGGTAACTGGTCACTGGTCAGTGGTCACTGGTCACTGGTCAATGTTCACTGTCGCTGGTCACTAGTCACTGGTCACTGGTCACAGGTCACTAATCACTGGTCACTGGTCACTGGTCACTGGTCACTGGTCACTGGTCACTGGTCACAGGTCACTGGTCACTGGTCAGTAGTCAGTGGTCACTGGTCACTGGTCACTGGTCACTGGTCACTGGTCACAGGTCACTGGTCACTGGTCAGTAGTCAGTGGTCACTGGTCACTGGTCACTGGTCACTGGTCACAGGTCACTAATCACTGGTCACTGGTCACTGGTCACTGGTCACTGGTCACTGGTCACTGGTCACAGGTCACTGGTCACTGGTCAGTAATCAGTGGTCACTGGTCACTGGTCATAGGTCACTGGTCACCTGTCACTGGTCACTGGTCACTGGTCACTGGTCACTGGTCAATGGTCACTGTCGCTGGTCACTGGTCACTGGTCACTGGTCACTGGCCACTAGTCACTGGTCACTGGTCACTGGTCAGTGGTCTCTGGTCACTGGTCACGGGTCACTGGTCACTAGTCACTGGTCACTGGTCACTGGTCACTGGTCACTGGTCACTGGTCACTGGTCATAGGTCACTGGTCACTGGTCACTGGTCACTGGTCACTGGTCATAGGTCACTGGTCACCTGTCACTGGTCACTGGTCACTGGTCACTGGTCATTGTTCAATGGTCACTGTCGCTGGTCACTGGTCACTGGTCACTGGTCACTGGTCACAGATCACTGGTCACTAGTCACTGGTCACTGGTCACTTTTCAGGGGTCACTGGTAACTGGTCACTGGTCAGTGGTCACGATTCACAATTCACTGGTCACTGGTCACTGGTCACTGGTCATAGGTCACTGGTCACCTGTCACTGGTCACTGGTCACTGGTCACTGGTCACTGGTCAATGGTCACTGTCGCTGGTCACTGGTCACTGGTCACTGGTCACTGGCCACTAGTCACTGGTCACTGGTCACTGGTCAGTGGTCTCTGGTCACTGGTCACGGGTCACTGGTCACTAGTCACTGGTCACTGGTCACTGGTCACTGGTCACTGGTCACTGGTCACTGGTCATAGGTCACTGGTCACCTGTCACTGGTCACTGGTCACTGGTCACTGGTCACTGGTCATTGTTCAATGGTCACTGTCGCTGGTCACTGGTCACTGGTCACTGGTCACAGATCACTGGTCACTAGTCACTGGTCACTGGTCACTTTTCAGGGGTCACTGGTAACTGGTCACTGGTCAGTGGTCACGATTCACAATTCACTGGTCACTGGTCACTGGTCACTGGCCACAGGTCACTAGTCACTGGTCACGGGTCACTGGTCACTGGTCACTGGTAACTGGTCACTGGTCACTGGTCACTGGTCACAGGTCACTGGTCACTGGTCAGTAGTCAGTGGTCACTGGTCACTGGTCACTGGTCACTGGTCACAGGTCACTAATCACTGGTCACTGGTCACTGGTCACTGGTCACTGGTCACTGGTCACTGGTCACAGGTCACTGGTCACTGGTCAGTAATCAGTGGTCACTGGTCACTGGTCATAGGTCACTGGTCACCTGTCACTGGTCACTGTTCACTGGTCACTTTTCAGGGGTCACTGGTAACTGGTCACTGGTCAGTGGTCACAGGTCACTAGTCACTGGTCACAAGTCACTGGTCACTGGTCACTGGTCACTGGTCACTGGTCACTGGTCACTGGTCACTGGTCACAGGTCACTGGTCAGCTGTCACTGGTCACTGGTCACTGGTCACTGGTCACTGGTCACTGGTCACTGGTCAATGTTCACTGTCGCTGGTCACTAGTCACTGGTCACTGGTCACAGGTCACTAATCACTGGTCACTGGTCACTGGTCACTGGTCACTGGTCACTGGTCACTGGTCACTGGTCACTGGTCACTGGTCACTGGTCACAGGTCACTGGTCACTGGTCAGTAGTCAGTGGTCACTGGTCACTGGTCACTGGTCACTGGCCACTAGTCACTGGTCACTGTTCACAAGTCACTGGTCACGGGCCACTGGTCACTAGTCACAGATCACTGGTCAGTAGTCAGTGGTCACTGGACGCTGCTCACTGGTCACTGGTCACTGGTCACAGGTCACTGGTCACTAGTCACTGGTCACTGGTCACTGGTCACTGGTCACTGGTCACTGGTCATAGGTCACTGGTCACCTGTCACTGGTCACTGGTCACTGGTCACTGGTCATTGTTCAATGGTCACTGTCACTGGTCACAGATCACTGGTCACTAGTCACTAGTCACTGGTCACTGGTCACTGGTCACTTTTCAGGGGTCACTGGTAACTGGTCACTGGTCAGTGGTCACGATTCACAATTCACTGGTCACTGGTCACTGGTCACTGGTCATAGGTCACTGGTCACCTGTCACTGGTCACTGGTCACAAGTCACTGGTCACTGGTCACTGGTCACTGGTCACTGGTCACTGGTCACTGGTGACAGGTCACTAGTCACTGGTCACGGGTCACTGGTCACTGGTCACTGGTAACTGGTCACTGGTCACTGGTCACTGGTCACAGGTCACTGTTCACTGGTCAGTAGTCAGTGGTCACTGGTCACTGGTCACTGGTCACTGGTCACAGGTCACTAATCACTGGTCACTGGTCACTGGTCACTGGTCACTGGTCACTGGTCACTGGTCACAGGTCACTGGTCACTGGTCAGTAATCAGTGGTCACTGGTCATTGGTCATAGGTCACTGGTCACCTGTCACTGGTCACTGGTCACTGGTCACTTTTCAGGGGTCACTGGTAACTGGTCACTGGTCAGTGGTCACAGGTCACTAGTCACTGGTCACAAGTCACTGGTCACTGGTCACTGGTCACTGGTCACTGGTCACTGGTCACTGGTCACTGGTCACTGGTCACAGGTCACTGGTCAGCTGTCACTGGTCACTGGTTACTGGTCACTGGTCACTGGTCACTGGTCAATGTTCACTGTCGCTGGTCACTAGTCACTGGTCACTGGTCACAGGTCACTAATCACTGGTCACTGGTCACTGGTCACTGGTCACTGGTCACTGGTCACTGGTCACTGGTCACTGGTCACTGGTCACAGGTCACTGGTCACTGGTCAGTAGTCAGTGGTCACTGGTCACTGGTCACTGGTCACTGGCCACTAGTCACTGGTCACTGGTCACAAGTCACTGGTCACGGGCCACTGGTCACTAGTCACAGATCACTGGTCAGTAGTCAGTGGTCACTGGACACTGCTCACTGGTCACTGGTCACTGGTCACCTGTCACTGGTCACTGGTCACTGGTCACTGGTCATTGTTCAATGGTCACTGTCGCTGGTCACTGGTCACTGGTCACTGGTCACTGGTCACTGGTCAATGTTCACTGTCGCTGGTCACTAGTCACTGGTCACTGGTCACAGGTCACTAATCACTGGTCACTGGTCACTGGTCACTGGTCACTGGTCACTGGTCACTGGTCACTGGTCACTGGTCACTGGTCACAGGTCACTGGTCACTGGTCAGTAGTCAGTGGTCACTGGTCACTGGTCACTGGTCACTGGCCACTAGTCACTGGTCACTGGTCACAAGTCACTGGTCACGGGCCACTGGTCACTAGTCACAGATCACTGGTCAGTAGTCAGTGGTCACTGGACACTGCTCACTGGTCACTGGTCACCTGTCACTGGTCACTGGTCACTGGTCACAGGTCACTGGTCAGCTGTCACTGGTCACTGGTCACTGGTCACTGGTCACTGGTCACTGGTCAATGTTCACTGTCGCTGGTCACTAGTCACTGGTCACTGGTCACAGGTCACTAATCACTGGTCACTGGTCACTGGTCACTGGTCACTGGTCAATGGTCACTGTCGCTGGTCACTGGTCACTGGTCACTGGTCACTGGCCACTAGTCACTGGTCACTGGTCACTGGTCACTGGTCACTGGTCACAGGTCACTGGTCACTGGTCAGTAGTCAGTGGTCACTGGTCACTGGGCACTGGTCACTGGTCACAGGTCACTAATCACTGGTCACTGGTCACTGGTCACTGGTCACTGGTCACTGGTCACTGGTCACTGGTCACTGGTAACTGGTCACTGGTCACTGGTCACTGGTCACAGGTCACTGGTCACTGGTCAGTAGTCAGTGGTCACTGGTCACTGGTCACTGGTCACTGGTCACAGGTCACTAATCACTGGTCACTGGTCACTGGTCACTGGTCACTGGTCACTGGTCACTGGTCACAGGTCACTGGTCACTGGTCAGTAATCAGTGGTCACTGGTCCCTGGTCATAGGTCACTGGTCACCTGTCACTGGTCACTGGTCACTGGTCACTGGTCACTGGTCAATGGTCACTGTCGCTGGTCACTGGTCACTGGTCACTGGTCACTGGCCACTAGTCACTGGTCACTGGTCACTGGTCAGTGGTCTCTGGTCACTGGTCACGGGTCACTGGTCACTAGTCACTGGTCACTGGTCACTGGTCACTGGTCACTGGTCACTGGTCACTGGTCATAGGTCACTGGTCACTGGTCACTGGTCACTGGTCACTGGTCATAGGTCACTGGTCATAGGTCACTGGTCACTGGTCACTGGTCACTGGTCACTGGTCATAGGTCACTGGTCACCTGTCACTGGTCACTGGTCACTGGTCACTGGTCATTGTTCAATGGTCACTGTCGCTGGTCACTGGTCACTGGTCACTTTTCAGGGGTCACTGGTAACTGGTCACTGGTCAGTGGTCACGATTCACAATTCACTGGTCACTGGTCACTGGTCACTGGTCATAGGTCACTGGTCACCTGTCACTGGTCACTGGTCACTGGTCACTGGTCACTGGTCATTGGTCAATGGTCACTGTCGCTGGTCACTGGTCACTGGTCACTGGTCAATGGTCTCTAGTCACTGGTCACTGGTCACAAGTCACTGGTCACTGGTCACTGGTCACTGGTCACTAGTCACTGGTCACTGGTCACAGGTCACTAGTCACTGGTCACGGGTCACTGGTCACTGGTCACTGGTAACTGGTCACTGGTCACTGGTCACTGGTCACAGGTCACTGGTCACTGGTCAGTAGTCAGTGGTCACAAGTCACTGGTCACTGGTCACTGGCCACAAGTCACTGGTCACTGGTCACAGGTCACTGGTCACTGGTCACGGGTCACTGGTCACTAGTCACTGGTCAATGGTCACAGGTCACCGGTCACTAGTCACTAGTCACTGGTCACTGGTCACTGGTCACTTTTCAGGGGTCACTGGTAACTGGTCACTGGTCAGTGGTCACAGGTCACTAGTCACTGGTCACAAGTCACTGGTCACTGGTCACTGGTCACTGGTCACTGGTCACTGGTCACTGGTCACTGGTCACAGGTCACTGGTCAGCTGTCACTGGTCACTGGTCACTGGTCACTGGTCACTGGTCACTGGTCAATGTTCACTGTCGCTGGTCACTAGTCACTGGTCACTGGTCACAGGTCACTAGTCACTGGTCACTGGTCACTGGTCACTGGTCACTGGTCACTGGTCACTGGTCACTGGTCAGTAATCAGTGGTCACTGGTCACTGGTCATAAGTCACTGGTCACCTGTCACTGGTCACTGGTCACTGGTCACTGGTCACTGGTCACTGGTCACTGGTCACTGGTCACTGGTCAATGGTCACTGTCGCTGGTCACTGGTCACTGGTCACTGGTCACTGGCCACTAGTCACTGGTCACTGGTCACTGGTCAGTGGTCTCTGGTCACTGGTCACGGGTCACTGGTCACTAGTCACTGGTCACTGGTCACTGGTCACTGGTCACTGGTCACTGGTCACTGGTCATAGGTCACTGGTCACCTGTCACTGGTCACTGGTCACTGGTCACTGGTCACTGGTCATTGTTCAATGGTCACTGTCGCTGGTCACTGGTCACTGGTCACTGGTCACAGATCACTGGTCACTAGTCACTGGTCACTGGTCACTTTTCAGGGGTCACTGGTAACTGGTCACTGGTCAGTGGTCACGATTCACAATTCACTGGTCACTGGTCACTGGTCACTGGTCACAGGTCACTAGTCACTGGTCACGGGTCACTGGTCACTGGTCACTGGTAACTGGTCACTGGTCACTGGTCACTGGTCACAGGTCACTGGTCACTGGTCAGTAGTCAGTGGTCACTGGTCACTGGTCACTGGTCACTGGTCACAGGTCACTAATCACTGGTCACTGGTCACTGGTCACTGGTCACTGGTCACTGGTCACTGGTCACAGGTCACTGGTCACTGGTCAGTAATCAGTGGTCACTGGTCACTGGTCACTGGTCACTGGTCACTGGTCACTGGTCACTGGTCACTGGTCACAGGTCACTGGTCACTGGTCACTGGTCACAGGTCACTGGTCACTGGTCAGTAATCAGTGGTCACTGGTCACTGGTCATAGGTCACTGGTCACCTGTCACTGGTCACTGGTCACTGGTCACTGGTCACTGGTCAATGGTCACTGTCGCTGGTCACTGGTCACTGGTCACTGGTCACTGGCCACTAGTCACTGGTCACTGGTCACTGGTCAGTGGTCTCTGGTCACTGGTCACGGGTCACTGGTCACTAGTCACTGGTCACTGGTCACTGGTCACTGGTCACTGGTCACTGGTCACTGGTCATAGGTCACTGGTCACTGGTCACTGGTCACTGGTCACTGGTCATAGGTCACTGGTCACCTGTCACTGGTCACTGGTCACTGGTCACTGGTCATTGTTCAATGGTCACTGTCGCTGGTCACTGGTCACTGGTCACTGGTCACTGGTCACAGATCACTGGTCACTAGTCACTGGTCACTGGTCACTTTTCAGGGGTCACTGGTAACTGGTCACTGGTCAGTGGTCACGATTCACAATTCACTGGTCACTGGTCACTGGTCACTGGTCATAGGTCACTGGTCACCTGTCACTGGTCACTGGTCACTGGTCACTGGTCACTGGTCAATGGTCACTGTCGCTGGTCACTGGTCACTGGTCACTGGTCACTGGCCACTAGTCACTGGTCACTGGTCACTGGTCAGTGGTCTCTGGTCACTGGTCACGGGTCACTGGTCACTAGTCACTGGTCACTGGTCACTGGTCACTGGTCACTGGTCACTGGTCACTGGTCATAGGTCACTGGTCACCTGTCACTGGTCACTGGTCACTGGTCACTGGTCACTGGTCATTGTTCAATGGTCACTGTCGCTGGTCACTGGTCACTGGTCACTGGTCACAGATCACTGGTCACTAGTCACTGGTCACTGGTCACTTTTCAGGGGTCACTGGTAACTGGTCACTGGTCAGTGGTCACGATTCACAATTCACTGGTCACTGGTCACTGGTCACTGGTCACAGGTCACTAGTCACTGGTCACGGGTCACTGGTCACTGGTCACTGGTAACTGGTCACTGGTCACTGGTCACTGGTCACAGGTCACTGGTCACTGGTCAGTAGTCAGTGGTCACTGGTCACTGGTCACTGGTCACTGGTCACAGGTCACTAATCACTGGTCACTGGTCACTGGTCACTGGTCACTTGTCACTGGTCACTGGTCACAGGTCACTGGTCACTGGTCAGTAATCAGTGGTCACTGGTCACTGGTCATATGTCACTGGTCACCTGTCACTGGTCACTGTTCACTGGTCACTTTTCAGGGGTCACTGGTAACTGGTCACTGGTCAGTGGTCACAGGTCACTAGTCACTGGTCACAAGTCACTGGTCACTGGTCACTGGTCACTGGTCACTGGTCACTGGTCACTGGTCACAGGTCACTGGTCAGCTGTCACTGGTCACTGGTCACTGGTCACTGGTCACTGGTCACTGGTCAATGTTCACTGTCGCTGGTCACTAGTCACTGGTCACTGGTCACAGGTCACTAATCACTGGTCACTGGTCACTGGTCACTGGTCACTGGTCACTGGTCACTGGTCACTGGTCACTGGTCACTGGTCACTGGTCACAGGTCACTGGTCACTGGTCAGTAGTCAGTGGTCACTGGTCACTGGTCACTGGTCACTGGCCACTAGTCACTGGTCACTGTTCACAAGTCACTGGTCACGGGCCACTGGTCACTAGTCACAGATCACTGGTCAGTAGTCAGTGGTCACTGGACACTGCTCACTGGTCACTGGTCACTGGTCACAGGTCACTGGTCACTAGTCACTGGTCACTGGTCACTGGTCACTGGTCACTGGTCACTGGTCATAGGTCACTGGTCACCTGTCACTGGTCACTGGTCACTGGTCACTGGTCATTGTTCAATGGTCACTGTCAGTGGTCACAGATCACTGGTCACTAGTCACTAGTCACTGGTCACTGGTCACTGGTCACTTTTCAGGGGTCACTGGTAACTGGTCACTGGTCAGTGGTCACGATTCACAATTCACTGGTCACTGGTCACTGGTCACTGGTCATAGGTCACTGGTCACCTGTCACTGGTCACTGGTCACAAGTCACTGGTCACTGGTCACTGGTCACTGGTCACTGGTCACTGGTCACTGGTGACAGGTCACTAGTCACTGGTCACGGGTCACTGGTCACTGGTCACTGGTCACTGGTAACTGGTCACTGGTCACTGGTCACTGGTCACAGGTCACTGGTCACTGGTCAGTAGTCAGTGGTCACTGGTCACTGGTCACTGGTCACTGGTCACAGGTCACTAATCACTGGTCACTGGTCACTGGTCACTGGTCACTGGTCACTGGTCACTGGTCACAGGTCACTGGTCACTGGTCAGTAATCAGTGGTCACTGGTCATTGGTCATAGGTCACTGGTCACCTGTCACTGGTCACTGGTCACTGGTCACTTTTCAGGGGTCACTGGTAACTGGTCACTGGTCAGTGGTCACAGGTCACTAGTCACTGGTCACAAGTCACTGGTCACTGGTCACTGGTCACTGGTCACTGGTCACTGGTCACTGGTCACTGGTCACTGGTCACAGGTCACTGGTCAGCTGTCACTGGTCACTGGTCACTGGTCACTGGTCACTGGTCACTGGTCAATGTTCACTGTCGCTGGTCACTAGTCACTGGTCACTGGTCACAGGTCACTAATCACTGGTCACTGGTCACTGGTCACTGGTCACTGGTCACTGGTCACTGGTCACTGGTCACTGGTCACTGGTCACAGGTCACTGGTCACTGGTCAGTAGTCAGTGGTCACTGGTCACTGGTCACTGGTCACTGGCCACTAGTCACTGGTCACTGGTCACAAGTCACTGGTCACGGGCCACTGGTCACTAGTCACAGATCACTGGTCAGTAGTCAGTGGTCACTGGACACTGCTCACTGGTCACTGGTCACTGGTCACCTGTCACTGGTCACTGGTCACTGGTCACTGGTCATTGTTCAATGGTCACTGTCGCTGGTCACTGGTCACTGGTCACTGGTCACTGGTCACTGGTAACTGGTCAAAGATCACTGGTCACTAGTCACTAGTCACTGGTCACTGGTCAATGGTCACTTTTCAGGGGTCACTGGTAACTGGTCACTGGTCAGTGGTCACAGGTCACTAGTCACTGGTCACAAGTCACTGGTCACTGGTCACTGGTCACTGGTCACTGGTCACTGGTCACAGGTCACTGGTCAGCTGTCACTGGTCACTGGTCACTGGTCACTGGTCACTGGTCACTGGTCAATGTTCACTGTCGCTGGTCACTAGTCACTGGTCACTGGTCACAGGTCACTAATCACTGGTCACTGGTCACTGGTCACTGGTCACTGGTCACTGGTCACTGGTCACAGGTCACTGGTCACTGGTCAGTAATCAGTGGTCACTGGTCACTGGTCATAGGTCACTGGTCACCTGTCACTGGTCACTGGTCACTGGTCACTGGTCACTGGTCAATGGTCACTGTCGCTGGTCACTGGTCACTGGTCACTGGTCACTGGCCACTAGTCACTGGTCACTGGTCACTGGTCACTGGTCACTGGTCATAGGTCACTGGTCACTGGTCACTGGTCACTGGTCACTGGTCATAGGTCACTGGTCACTGGTCACAGGTCACTAATCACTGGTCACTGGTCACTGGTCACTGGTCACTGGTCACTGGTCACTGGTCACAGGTCACTGGTCACTGGTCAGTAATCAGTAGTCACTGGTCACTGGTCATAGGTCACTGGTCACCTGTCACTGGTCACTGGTCACTGGTCACTTTTCAGGGGTCACTGGTAACTGGTCACTGGTCAGTGGTCACAGGTCACTAGTCACTGGTCACAAGTCACTGGTCACTGGTCACTGGTCACTGGTCACTGGTCAGTGGTCACAGGTCACTAGTCACTGGTCACAAGTCACTGGTCACTGGTCACTGGTCACTGGTCACTGGTCACTGGTCACTGGTCACTGGTCACAGGTCACTGGTCAGCTGTCACTGGTCACTGGTCACTGGTCACTGGTCACTGGTCACTGGTCAATGTTCACTGTCGCTGGTCACTAGTCACTGGTCACTGGTCACAGGTCACTAGTCACTGGTCACTGGTCACTGGTCACTGGTCACTGGTCACTGGTCACTGGTCACTGGTCAGTAATCAGTGGTCACTGGTCACTGGTCATAGGTCACTGGTCACCTGTCACTGGTCACTGGTCACTGGTCACTGGTCACTGGTCACTGGTCACTGGTCACTGGTCACTGGTCAATGGTCACTGTCGCTGGTCACTGGTCACTGGTCACTGGTCACTGGCCACTAGTCACTGGTCACTGGTCACTGGTCAGTGGTCTCTGGTCACTGGTCACGGGTCACTGGTCACTAGTCACTGGTCACTGGTGACTGGTCACTGGTCACTGGTCACTGGTCACTGGTCATAGGTCACTGGTCACCTGTCACTGGTCACTGGTCACTGGTCACTGGTCACTGGTCATTGTTCAATGGTCACTGTCGCTGGTCACTGGTCACTGGTCACTGGTCACAGATCACTGGTCACTAGTCACTGGTCACTGGTCACTTTTCAGGGGTCACTGGTAACTGGTCACTGGTCAGTGGTCACGATTCACAATTCACTGGTCACTGGTCACTGGTCACTGGTCACAGGTCACTAGTCACTGGTCACGGGTCACTGGTCACTGGTCACTGGTAACTGGTCACTGGTCACTGGTCACTGGTCACAGGTCACTGGTCACTGGTCAGTAGTCAGTGGTCACTGGTCACTGGTCACTGGTCACTGGTCACAGGTCACTAATCACTGGTCACTGGTCACTGGTCACTGGTCACTGGTCACTGGTCACAGGTCACTGGTCACTGGTCAGTAATCAGTGGTCACTGGTCACTGGTCATAGGTCACTGGTCACCTGTCACTGGTCACTGTTCACTGGTCACTTTTCAGGGGTCACTGGTAACTGGTCACTGGTCAGTGGTCACAGGTCACTAGTCACTGGTCACAAGTCACTGGTCACTGGTCACTGGTCACTGGTCACTGGTCACTGGTCACTGGTCACAGGTCACTGGTCAGCTGTCACTGGTCACTGGTCACTGGTCACTGGTCACTGGTCACTGGTCAATGTTCACTGTCGCTGGTCACTAGTCACTGGTCACTGGTCACAGGTCACTAATCACTGGTCACTGGTCACTGGTCACTGGTCACTGGTCACTGGTCACTGGTCACTGGTCACTGGTCACTGGTCACTGGTCACAGGTCACTGGTCACTGGTCAGTAGTCAGTGGTCACTGGTCACTGGTCACTGGTCACTGGCCACTAGTCACTGGTCACTGTTCACAAGTCACTGGTCACGGGCCACTGGTCACTAGTCACAGATCACTGGTCAGTAGTCAGTGGTCACTGGACACTGCTCACTGGTCACTGGTCACTGGTCACAGGTCACTGGTCACTAGTCACTGGTCACTGGTCACTGGTCACTGGTCACTGGTCACTGGTCATAGGTCACTGGTCACCTGTCACTGGTCACTGGTCACTGGTCACTGGTCATTGTTCAATGGTCACTGTCACTGGTCACAGATCACTGGTCACTAGTCACTAGTCACTGGTCACTGGTCACTGGTCACTTTTCAGGGGTCACTGGTAACTGGTCACTGGTCAGTGGTCACGATTCACAATTCACTGGTCACTGGTCACTGGTCACTGGTCATAGGTCACTGGTCACCTGTCACTGGTCACTGGTCACAAGTCACTGGTCACTGGTCACTGGTCACTGGTCACTGGTCACTGGTCACTGGTGACAGGTCACTAGTCACTGGTCACGGGTCACTGGTCACTGGTCACTGGTCACTGGTAACTGGTCACTGGTCACTGGTCACTGGTCACTGGTCACAGGTCACTGGTCACTGGTCAGTAGTCAGTGGTCACTGGTCACTGGTCACTGGTCACTGGTCACAGGTCACTAATCACTGGTCACTGGTCACTGGTCACTGGTCACTGGTCACAGGTCACTGGTCACTGGTCAGTAATCAGTGGTCACTGGTCATTGGTCATAGGTCACTGGTCACCTGTCACTGGTCACTGGTCACTGGTCACTTTTCAGGGGTCACTGGTAACTGGTCACTGGTCAGTGGTCACAGGTCACTAGTCACTGGTCACAAGTCACTGGTCACTGGTCACTGGTCACTGGTCACTGGTCACTGGTCACTGGTCACTGGTCACTGGTCACAGGTCACTGGTCAGCTGTCACTGGTCACTGGTCACTGGTCACTGGTCACTGGTCACTGGTCAATGTTCAATGTCGCTGGTCACTAGTCACTGGTCACTGGTCACAGGTCACTAATCACTGGTCACTGGTCACTGGTCACTGGTCACTGGTCACTGGTCACTGGTCACTGGTCACTGGTCACTGGTCACAGGTCACTGGTCACTGGTCAGTAGTCAGTGGTCACTGGTCACTGGTCACTGGTCACTGGCCACTAGTCACTGGTCACTGGTCACAAGTCACTGGTCACGGGCCACTGGTCACTAGTCACAGATCACTGGTCAGTAGTCAGTGGTCACTGGACACTGCTCACTGGTCACTGGTCACTGGTCACCTGTCACTGGTCACTGGTCACTGGTCACTGGTCATTGTTCAATGGTCACTGTCGCTGGTCACTGGTCACTGGTCACTGGTCACTGGTCACTGGTAACTGGTCACAGATCACTGGTCACTAGTCACTAGTCACTGGTCACTGGTCAATGGTCACTTTTCAGGGGTCACTGGTAACTGGTCACTGGTCAGTGGTCACAGGTCACTAGTCACTGGTCACAAGTCACTGGTCACTGGTCACTGGTCACTGGTCACTGGTCACTGGTCACAGGTCACTGGTCAGCTGTCACTGGTCACTGGTCACTGGTCACTGGTCACTGGTCACTGGTCAATGTTCACTGTCGCTGGTCACTAGTCACTGGTCACTGGTCACAGGTCACTAATCACTGGTCACTGGTCACTGGTCACTGGTCACTGGTCACTGGTCACTGGTCACAGGTCACTGGTCACTGGTCAGTAATCAGTGGTCACTGGTCACTGGTCATAGGTCACTGGTCACCTGTCACTGGTCACTGGTCACTGGTCACTGGTCACTGGTCAATGGTCACTGTCGCTGGTCACTGGTCACTGGTCACTGGTCACTGGCCACTAGTCACTGGTCACTGGTCACTGGTCACTGGTCACTGGTCATAGGTCACTGGTCACTGGTCACTGGTCACTGGTCACTGGTCATAGGTCACTGGTCACTGGTCACAGGTCACTAATCACTGGTCACTGGTCACTGGTCACTGGTCACTGGTCACTGGTCACTGGTCACAGGTCACTGGTCACTGGTCAGTAATCAGTAGTCACTGGTCACTGGTCATAGGTCACTGGTCACCTGTCACTGGTCACTGGTCACTGGTCACTTTTCAGGGGTCACTGGTAACTGGTCACTGGTCAGTGGTCACAGGTCACTAGTCACTGGTCACAAGTCACTGGTCACTGGTCACTGGTCACTGGTCACTGGTCAGTGGTCACAGGTCACTAGTCACTGGTCACAAGTCACTGGTCACTGGTCACTGGTCACTGGTCACTGGTCACTGGTCACTGGTCACTGGTCACAGGTCACTGGTCAGCTGTCACTGGTCACTGGTCACTGGTCACTGGTCACTGGTCACTGGTCAATGTTCACTGTCGCTGGTCACTAGTCACTGGTCACTGGTCACAGGTCACT
This sequence comes from Andrena bucephala, assembly GCA_947577245.1. Lineage (NCBI taxonomy): Eukaryota > Metazoa > Arthropoda > Insecta > Hymenoptera > Andrenidae > Andrena > Andrena bucephala. The sequence continues at coordinate 25,895,147 of OX387716.1, read as the reverse complement.
AGTCACTGGTCACTGGTCACTGGTCACTGGTCACTGGTCACTGGTCACTGGTCAGTAATCAGTGGTCACTGGTCACTGGTCATAGGTCACTGGTCACCTGTCACTGGTCACTGGTCACTGGTCACTGGTCACTGGTCACTGGTCACTGGTCACTGGTCACTGGTCAATGCTCACTGTCGCTGGTCACTGGTCACTGGTCACTGGTCACTGGCCACTAGTCACTGGTCACTGGTCACTGGTCAGTGGTCTCTGGTCACTGGTCACGGGTCACTGGTCACTAGTCACTGGTCACTGGTCACTGGTCACTGGTCACTGGTCACTGGTCACTGGTCATAGGTCACTGGTCACCTGTCACTGGTCACTGGTCACTGGTCACTGGTCACTGGTCATTGTTCAATGGTCACTGTCGCTGGTCACTGGTCACTGGTCACTGGTCACAGATCACTGGTCACTAGTCACTGGTCACTGGTCACTTTTCAGGGGTCACTGGTAACTGGTCACTGGTCAGTGGTCACGATTCACAATTCACTGGTCACTGGTCACTGGTCACTGGTCACAGGTCACTAGTCACTGGTCACGGGTCACTGGTCACTGGTCACTGGTAACTGGTCACTGGTCACTGGTCACTGGTCACAGGTCACTGGTCACTGGTCAGTAGTCAGTGGTCACTGGTCACTGGTCACTGGTCACTGGTCACAGGTCACTAATCACTGGTCACTGGTCACTGGTCACTGGTCACTGGTCACTGGTCACTGGTCACAGGTCACTGGTCACTGGTCAGTAATCAGTGGTCACTGGTCACTGGTCATAGGTCACTGGTCACCTGTCACTGGTCACTGGTCACTGGTCACTTTTCAGGGGTCACTGGTAACTGGTCACTGGTCAGTGGTCACAGGTCACTAGTCACTGGTCACAAGTCACTGGTCACTGGTCACTGGTCACTGGTCACTGGTCACTGGTCACTGGTCACTGGTCACTGGTCACTGGTCACAGGTCACTGGTCAGGTGTCACTGGTCACTGGTCACTGGTAACTGGTCACTGGTCACTGGTCACTGGTCACAGGTCACTGGTCACTGGTCAGTAGTCAGTGGTCACTGGTCACTGGTCACTGGTCACTGGTCACAGGTCACTAATCACTGGTCACTGGTCACTGGTCACTGGTCACTGGTCACTGGTCACTGGTCACAGGTCACTGGTCACTGGTCACTGGTCACAGGTCACTGGTCACTGGTCAGTAATCAGTGGTCACTGGTCACTGGTCATAGGTCACTGGTCACCTGTCACTGGTCACTGGTCACTGGTCACTGGTCACTGGTCAATGGTCACTGTCGCTGGTCACTGGTCACTGGTCACTGGTCACTGGCCACTAGTCACTGGTCACTGGTCATTGTTCAATGGTCACTGTCGCTGGTCACTGGTCACTTGTCACTGGTCACTGGTCACAGATCACTGGTCACTAGTCACTGGTCACTGGTCACTTTTCAGGGGTCACTGGTAACTGGTCACTGGTCAGTGGTCACGATTCACAATTCACTGGTCACTGGTCACTGGTCACTGGTCATAGGTCACTGGTCACCTGTCACTGGTCACTGGTCACTGGTCACTGGTCACTGGTCAATGGTCACTGTCGCTGGTCACTGGTCACTGGTCACTGGTCACTGGCCACTAGTCACTGGTCACTGGTCACTGGTCAGTGGTCTCTGGTCACTGGTCACGGGTCACTGGTCACTAGTCACTGGTCACTGGTCACTGGTCACTGGTCACTGGTCACTGGTCACTGGTCATAGGTCACTGGTCACCTGTCACTGGTCACTGGTCACTGGTCACTGGTCACTGGTCATTGTTCAATGGTCACTGTCGCTGGTCACTGGTCACTGGTCACTGGTCACAGATCACTGGTCACTAGTCACTGGTCACTGGTCACTTTTCAGGGGTCACTGGTAACTGGTCACTGGTCAGTGGTCACGATTCACAATTCACTGGTCACTGGTCACTGGTCACTGGTCACAGGTCACTAGTCACTGGTCACGGGTCACTGGTCACTGGTCACTGGTAACTGGTCACTGGTCACTGGTCACTGGTCACAGGTCACTGGTCACTGGTCAGTAGTCAGTGGTCACTGGTCACTGGTCACTGGTCACTGGTCACAGGTCACTAATCACTGGTCACTGGTCACTGGTCACTGGTCACTGGTCACTGGTCACTGGTCACAGGTCACTGGTCACTGGTCAGTAATCAGTGGTCACTGGTCACTGGTCATAGGTCACTGGTCACCTGTCACTGGTCACTGTTCACTGGTCACTTTTCAGGGGTCACTGGTAACTGGTCACTGGTCAGTGGTCACAGGTCACTAGTCACTGGTCACAAGTCACTGGTCACTGGTCACTGGTCACTGGTAACTGGTCACTGGTCACTGGTCACTGGTCACAGGTCACTGGTCACTGGTCAGTAGTCAGTGGTCACTGGTCACTGGTCACTGGTCACTGGTCACAGGTCACTAATCACTGGTCACTGGTCACTGGTCACTGGTCACTGGTCACTGGTCACTGGTCACAGGTCACTGGTCACTGGTCAGTAATCAGTGGTCACTGGTCATTGGTCATAGGTCACTGGTCACCTGTCACTGGTCACTGGTCACTGGTCACTGGTCACTGGTAACTGGTCACAGATCACTGGTCACTAGTCACTGGTCACTGGTCAATGGTCACTTTTCAGGGGTCACTGGTAACTGGTCACTGGTCAGTGGTCACAGGTCACTAGTCACTGGTCACAAGTCACTGGTCACTGGTCACTGGTCACTGGTCACTGGTCACTGGTCACAGGTCACTGGTCAGCTGTCACTGGTCACTGGTCACTGGTCACTGGTCACTGGTCACTGGTCAATGTTCACTGTCGCTGGTCACTAGTCACTGGTCACTGGTCACAGGTCACTAATCACTGGTCACTGGTCACTGGTCACTGGTCACTGGTCACTGGTCACTGGTCACAGGTCACTGGTCACTGGTCAGTAATCAGTGGTCACTGGTCACTGGTCATAGGTCACTGGTCACCTGTCACTGGTCACTGGTCACTGGTCACTGGTCACTGGTCAATGGTCACTGTCGCTGGTCACTGGTCACTGGTCACTGGTCACTGGCCACTAGTCACTGGTCACTGGTCACTGGTCACTGGTCACTGGTCACTGGTCACTGGTCACTGGTCACAGGTCACTGGTCACTGGTCAGTAATCAGTGGTCACTGGTCACTGGTCATAGGTCACTGGTCACCTGTCACTGGTCACTGGTCACTGGTCACTTTTCAGGGGTCACTGGTAACTGGTCACTGGTCAGTGGGCACAGGTCACTAGTCACTGGTCACAAGTCACTGGTCACTGGTCACTGGTCACTGGTCACTGGTCACTGGTCACTGGTCACTGGTCACTGGTCACTGGTCACAGGTCACTGGTCAGCTGTCACTGGTCACTGGTCACTGGTAACTGGTCACTGGTCACTGGTCACTGGTCACAGGTCACTGGTCACTGGTCAGTAGTCAGTGGTCACTGGTCACTGGTCACTGGTCACTGGTCACAGGTCACTAATCACTGGTCACTGGTCACTGGTCACTGGTCACTGGTCACTGGTCACTGGTCACAGGTCACTGGTCACTGGTCACTGGTCACAGGTCACTGGTCACTGGTCAGTAATCAGTGGTCACTGGTCACTGGTCATAGGTCACTGGTCACCTGTCACTGGTCACTGGTCAATGGTCACTGTCGCTGGTCACTGGTCACTGGTCACTGGTCACTGGCCACTAGTCACTGGTCACTGGTCACTGGTCAGTGGTCTCTGGTCACTGGTCACGGGTCACTGGTCACTAGTCACTGGTCACTGGTCACTGGTCACTGGTCACTGGTCACTGGTCACTGGTCATAGGTCACTGGTCACTGGTCACTGGTCACTGGTCACTGGTCATAGGTCACTGGTCACCTGTCACTGGTCACTGGTCACTGGTCACTGGTCATTGTTCAATGGTCACTGTCGCTGGTCACTGGTCACTGGTCACTGGTCACTGGTCACAGATCACTGGTCACTAGTCACTGGTCACTGGTCACTTTTCAGGGGTCACTGGTAACTGGTCACTGGTCAGTGGTCACGATTCACAATTCACTGGTCAGTGGTCACAGGTCACTAGTCACTGGTCACGGGTCACTGGTCACTGGTCACTGGTAACTGGTCACTGGTCACTGGTCACTGGTCACAGGTCACTGGTCACTGGTCAGTAGTCAGTGGTCACTGGTCACTGGGCACTGGTCACTGGTCACAGGTCACTAATCACTGGTCACTGGTCACTGGTCACTGGTCACTGGTCACTGGTCACTGGTCACTGGTCACTGGTAACTGGTCACTGGTCACTGGTCACTGGTCACAGGTCACTGGTCACTGGTCAGTAGTCAGTGGTCACTGGTCACTGGTCACTGGTCACTGGTCACAGGTCACTAATCACTGGTCACTGGTCACTGGTCACTGGTCACTGGTCACTGGTCACTGGTCACAGGTCACTGGTCACTGGTCAGTAATCAGTGGTCACTGGTCACTGGTCATAGGTCACTGGTCACCTGTCACTGGTCACTGGTCACTGGTCACTGGTCACTGGTCAATGGTCACTGTCGCTGGTCACTGGTCACTGGTCACTGGTCACTGGCCACTAGTCACTGGTCACTGGTCACTGGTCAGTGGTCTCTGGTCACTGGTCACGGGTCACTGGTCACTAGTCACTGGTCACTGGTCACTGGTCACTGGTCACTGGTCACTGGTCACTGGTCATAGGTCACTGGTCACTGGTCACTGGTCACTGGTCACTGGTCACAGGTCACTGGTCACTGGTCAGTAGTCAGTGGTCACAAGTCACTGGTCACTGGTCACTGGCCACAAGTCACTGGTCACTAGTCACAGGTCGCTGGTCACTGGTCACGGGTCACTGGTCACTAGTCACTGGTCAATGGTCACAGGTCACCGGTCACTAGTCACTAGTCACTGGTCACTGGTCACTGGTCACTTTTCAGGGGTCACTGGTAACTGGTCACTGGTCAGTGGTCACAGGTCACTAGTCACTGGTCACAAGTCACTGGTCACTGGTCACTGGTCACTGGTCACTGGTCACTGGTCACTGGTCACAGGTCACTGGTCAGCTGTCACTGGTCACTGGTCACTGGTCACTGGTCACTGGTCACAGGTCACTAATCACTGGTCACTGGTCACTGGTCACTGGTCACTGGTCACTGGTCACTGGTCACAGGTCACTGGTCACTGGTCAGTAATCAGTGGTCACTGGTCACTGGTCATAGGTCACTGGTCACCTGTCACTGGTCACTGTTCACTGGTCACTTTTCAGGGGTCACTGGTAACTGGTCACTGGTCACTGGTCACTGGTCACAGGTCACTGGTCACTGGTCAGTAGTCAGTGGTCACTGGTCACTGGTCACTGGTCACTGGCCACTAGTCACTGGTCACTGGTCACAAGTCACTGGTCACGGGCCACTGGTCACTAGTCACAGATCACTGGTCAGTAGTCAGTGGTCACTGGACACTGCTCACTGGTCACTGGTCACTGGTCACCTGTCACTGGTCACTGGTCACTGGTCACTGGTCATTGTTCAATGGTCACTGTCGCTGGTCACTGGTCACTGGTCACTGGTCACTGGTCACTGGTAACTGGTCACAGATCACTGGTCACTAGTCACTAGTCACTGGTCACTGGTCACTGGTCACTTTTCAGGGGTCACTGGTAACTGGTCACTGGTCAGTGGTCACAGGTCACTAGTCACTGGTCACAAGTCACTGGTCACTGGTCACTGGTCACTGGTCACTGGTCACTGGTCACAGGTCACTGGTCAGCTGTCACTGGTCACTGGTCACTGGTCACTGGTCACTGGTCACTGGTCAATGTTCACTGTCGCTGGTCACTAGTCACTGGTCACTGGTCACAGGTCACTAATCACTGGTCACTGGTCACTGGTCACTGGTCACTGGTCACTGGTCACTGGTCACAGGTCACTGGTCACTGGTCAGTAATCAGTGGTCACTGGTCACTGGTCATAGGTCACTGGTCACCTGTCACTGGTCACTGGTCACTGGTCACTGGTCACTGGTCAATGGTCACTGTCGCTGGTCACTGGTCACTGGTCACTGGTCACTGGCCACTAGTCACTGGTCACTGGTCACTGGTCACTGGTCACTGGTCATAGGTCACTGGTCACTGGTCACTGGTCACTGGTCACTGGTCATAGGTCACTGGTCACCTGTCACTGGTCACTGGTCACTGGTCACTGGTCACTGGTCATAGGTCACTGGTCACCTGTCACTGGTCACTGGTCACTGGTCACTGGTCATTGTTCAATGGTCACTGTCACTGGTCACAGATCACTGGTCACTAGTCACTAGTCACTGGTCACTGGTCACTGGTCACTTTTCAGGGGTCACAGGTCACTGGTCACTGGTCAGTAATCAGTGGTCACTGGTCACTGGTCATAGGTCACTGGTCACCTGTCACTGGTCACTGGTCACTGGTCACTGGTCACTGGTCAATGGTCACTGTCGCTGGTCACTGGTCACTGGTCACTGGTCACTGGCCACTAGTCACTGGTCACTGGTCACTGGTCACTGGTCACTGGTCATAGGTCACTGGTCACTGGTCTCTGGTCACTGGTCACTGGTCATAGGTCACTGGTCACTGGTCACAGGTCACTAATCACTGGTCACTGGTCACTGGTCACTGGTCACTGGTCACTGGTCACTGGTCACAGGTCACTGGTCACTGGTCAGTAATCAGTAGTCACTGGTCACTGGTCATAGGTCACTGGTCACCTGTCACTGGTCACTGGTCACTGGTCACTTTTCAGGGGTCACTGGTAACTGGTCACTGGTCAGTGGTCACAGGTCACTAGTCACTGGTCACAAGTCACTGGTCACTGGTCACTGGTCACTGGTCACTGGTCAGTGGTCACAGGTCACTAGTCACTGGTCACAAGTCACTGGTCACTGGTCACTGGTCACTGGTCACTGGTCACTGGTCACTGGTCACTGGTCACAGGTCACTGGTCAGCTGTCACTGGTCACTGGTCACTGGTCACTGGTCACTGGTCACTGGTCAATGTTCACTGTCGCTGGTCACTAGTCACTGGTCACTGGTCACAGGTCACTAGTCACTGGTCACTGGTCACTGGTCACTGGTCACTGGTCACTGGTCACTGGTCACTGGTCACTGGTCAGTAATCAGTGGTCACTGGTCACTGGTCATAGGTCACTGGTCACCTGTCACTGGTCACTGGTCACTGGTCACTGGTCACTGGTCACTGGTCACTGGTCACTGGTCAATGGTCAGTGTCGCTGGTCACTGGTCACTGGTCACTGGTCACTGGCCACTAGTCACTGGTCACTGGTCACTGGTCAGTGGTCTCTGGTCACTGGTCACGGGTCACTGGTCACTAGTCACTGGTCACTGGTCACTGGTCACTGGTCACTGGTCACTGGTCACTGGTCATAGGTCACTGGTCACCTGTCACTGGTCACTGGTCACTGGTCACTGGTCACTGGTCATTGTTCAATGGTCACTGTCGCTGGTCACTGGTCACTGGTCACTGGTCACAGATCACTGGTCACTAGTCACTGGTCACTGGTCACTTTTCAGGGGTCACTGGTAACTGGTCACTGGTCAGTGGTCACGATTCACAATTCACTGGTCACTGGTCACTGGTCACTGGTCACAGGTCAATAGTCACTGGTCACGGGTCACTGGTCACTGGTCACTGGTAACTGGTCACTGGTCACTGGTCACTGGTCACAGGTCACTGGTCACTGGTCAGTAGTCAGTGGTCACTGGTCACTGGTCACTGGTCACTGGTCACAGGTCACTAATCACTGGTCACTGGTCACTGGTCACTGGTCACTGGTCACTGGTCACTGGTCACAGGTCACTGGTCACTGGTCAGTAATCAGTGGTCACTGGTCACTGGTCATAGGTCACTGGTCACCTGTCACTGGTCACTGTTCACTGGTCACTTTTCAGGGGTCACTGGTAACTGGTCACTGGTCAGTGGTCACAGGTCACTAGTCACTGGTCACAAGTCACTGGTCACTGGTCACTGGTCACTGGTCACTGGTCACTGGTCACTGGTCACAGGTCACTGGTCAGCTGTCACTGGTCACTGGTCACTGGTCACTGGTCACTGGTCACTGGTCAATGTTCACTGTCGCTGGTCACTAGTCACTGGTCACTGGTCACAGGTCACTAATCACTGGTCACTGGTCACTGGTCACTGGTCACTGGTCACTGGTCACTGGTCACTGGTCACTGGTCACTGGTCACTGGTCACAGGTCACTGGTCACTGGTCAGTAGTCAGTGGTCACTGGTCACTGGTCACTGGTCACTGGCCACTAGTCACTGGTCACTGTTCACAAGTCACTGGTCACGGGCCACTGGTCACTAGTCACAGATCACTGGTCAGTAGTCAGTGGTCACTGGACACTGCTCACTGGTCACTGGTCACTGGTCACAGGTCACTGGTCACTAGTCACTGGTCACTGGTCACTGGTCACTGGTCACTGGTCACTGGTCATAGGTCACTGGTCACCTGTCACTGGTCACTGGTCACTGGTCACTGGTCATTGTTCAATGGTCACTGTCACTGGTCACAGATCACTGGTCACTAGTCACTAGTCACTGGTCACTGGTCACTGGTCACTTTTCAGGGGTCACTGGTAACTGGTCACTGGTCAGTGGTCACGATTCACAATTCACTGGTCACTGGTCACTGGTCACTGGTCATAGGTCACTGGTCACCTGTCACTGGTCACTGGTCACAAGTCACTGGTCACTGGTCACTGGTCACTGGTCACTGGTCACTGGTCACTGGTGACAGGTCACTAGTCACTGGTCACGGGTCACTGGTCACTGGTCACTGGTCACTGGTAACTGGTCACTGGTCACTGGTCACTGGTCACAGGTCACTGGTCACTGGTCAGTAGTCAGTGGTCACTGGTCACTGGTCACTGGTCACTGGTCACAGGTCACTAATCACTGGTCACTGGTCACTGGTCACTGGTCACTGGTCACTGGTCACTGGTCACAGGTCACTGGTCACTGGTCAGTAATCAGTGGTCACTGGTCATTGGTCATAGGTCACTGGTCACCTGTCACTGGTCACTGGTCACTGGTCACTTTTCAGGGGTCACTGGTAACTGGTCACTGGTCAGTGGTCACAGGTCACTAGTCACTGGTCACAAGTCACTGGTCACTGGTCACTGGTCACTGGTCACTGGTCACTGGTCACTGGTCACTGGTCACTGGTCACAGGTCACTGGTCAGCTGTCACTGGTCACTGGTCACTGGTCACTGGTCACTGGTCACTGGTCAATGTTCACTGTCGCTGGTCACTAGTCACTGGTCACTGGTCACAGGTCACTAATCACTGGTCACTGGTCACTGGTCACTGGTCACTGGTCACTGGTCACTGGTCACTGGTCACTGGTCACTGGTCACAGGTCACTGGTCACTGGTCAGTAGTCAGTGGTCACTGGTCACTGGTCACTGGTCACTGGCCACTAGTCACTGGTCACTGGTCACAAGTCACTGGTCACGGGCCACTGGTCACTAGTCACAGATCACTGGTCAGTAGTCAGTGGTCACTGGACACTGCTCACTGGTCACTGGTCACTGGTCACCTGTCACTGGTCACTGGTCACTGGTCACTGGTCATTGTTCAATGGTCACTGTCGCTGGTCACTGGTCACTGGTCACTGGTCACTGGTCACTGGTAACTGGTCACAGATCACTGGTCACTAGTCACTAGTCACTGGTCACTGGTCAATGGTCACTTTTCAGGGGTCACTGGTAACTGGTCACTGGTCAGTGGTCACAGGTCACTAGTCACTGGTCACAAGTCACTGGTCACTGGTCACTGGTCACTGGTCACTGGTCACTGGTCACAGGTCACTGGTCAGCTGTCACTGGTCACTGGTCACTGGTCACTGGTCACTGGTCACTGGTCAATGTTCACTGTCGCTGGTCACTAGTCACTGGTCACTGGTCACAGGTCACTAATCACTGGTCACTGGTCACTGGTCACTGGTCACTGGTCACTGGTCACTGGTCACAGGTCACTGGTCACTGGTCAGTAATCAGTGGTCACTGGTCACTGGTCATAGGTCACTGGTCACCTGTCACTGGTCACTGGTCACTGGTCACTGGTCACTGGTCAATGGTCACTGTCGCTGGTCACTGGTCACTGGTCACTGGTCACTGGCCACTAGTCACTGGTCACTGGTCACTGGTCACTGGTCACTGGTCATAGGTCACTGGTCACTGGTCACTGGTCACTGGTCACTGGTCATAGGTCACTGGTCACTGGTCACAGGTCACTAATCACTGGTCACTGGTCACTGGTCACTGGTCACTGGTCACTGGTCACTGGTCACTGGTCACAGGTCACTGGTTACTGGTCAGTAATCAGTAGTCACTGGTCACTGGTCATAGGTCACTGGTCACCTGTCACTGGTCACTGGTCACTGGTCACTTTTCAGGGGTCACTGGTAACTGGTCACTGGTCAGTGGTCACAGGTCACTAGTCACTGGTCACAAGTCACTGGTCACTGGTCACTGGTCACTGGTCACTGGTCAGTGGTCACAGGTCACTAGTCACTGGTCACAAGTCACTGGTCACTGGTCACTGGTCACTGGTCACTGGTCACTGGTCACTGGTCACTGGTCACAGGTCACTGGTCAGCTGTCACTGGTCACTGGTCACTGGTCACTGGTCACTGGTCACTGGTCAATGTTCACTGTCGCTGGTCACTAGTCACTGGTCACTGGTCACAGGTCACTAGTCACTGGTCACTGGTCACTGGTCACTGGTCACTGGTCACTGGTCACTGGTCACTGGTCAGTAATCAGTGGTCACTGGTCACTGGTCATAGGTCACTGGTCACCTGTCACTGGTCACTGGTCACTGGTCACTGGTCACTGGTCACTGGTCACTGGTCACTGGTCACTGGTCAATGGTCACTGTCGCTGGTCACTGGTCACTGGTCACTGGTCACTGGCCACTAGTCACTGGTCACTGGTCACTGGTCAGTGGTCTCTGGTCACTGGTCACGGGTCACTGGTCACTAGTCACTGGTCACTGGTCACTGGTCACTGGTCACTGGTCACTGGTCATAGGTCACTGGTCACCTGTCACTGGTCACTGGTCACTGGTCACTGGTCACTGGTCATTGTTCAATGGTCACTGTCGCTGGTCACTGGTCACTGGTCACTGGTCACAGATCACTGGTCACTAGTCACTGGTCACTGGTCACTTTTCAGGGGTCACTGGTAACTGGTCACTGGTCAGTGGTCACGATTCACAATTCACTGGTCACTGGTCACTGGTCACTGGTCACAGGTCACTAGTCACTGGTCACGGGTCACTGGTCACTGGTCACTGGTAACTGGTCACTGGTCACTGGTCACTGGTCACAGGTCACTGGTCACTGGTCAGTAGTCAGTGGTCACTGGTCACTGGTCACTGGTCACTGGTCACAGGTCACTAATCACTGGTCACTGGTCACTGGTCACTGGTCACTGGTCACAGGTCACTGGTCACTGGTCAGTAATCAGTGGTCACTGGTCACTGGTCATAGGTCACTGGTCACCTGTCACTGGTCACTGGTCACTGGTCACTTTTCAGGGGTCACTGGTAACTGGTCACTGGTCAGTGGTCACAGGTCACTAGTCACTGGTCACAAGTCACTGGTCACTGGTCACTGGTCACTGGTCACTGGTCAGTGGTCACAGGTCACTAGTCACTGGTCACAAGTCACTGGTCACTGGTCACTGGTCACTGGTCACTGGTCACTGGTCACTGGTCACTGGTCACAGGTCACTGGTCAGCTGTCACTGGTCACTGGTCACTGGTCACTGGTCACTGGTCACTGGTCAATGTTCACTGTCGCTGGTCACTAGTCACTGGTCACTGGTCACAGGTCACTAGTCACTGGTCACTGGTCACTGGTCACTGGTCACTGGTCACTGGTCACTGGTCACTGGTCAGTAATCAGTGGTCACTGGTCACTGGTCATAGGTCACTGGTCACCTGTCACTGGTCACTGGTCACTGGTCACTGGTCACTGGTCACTGGTCACTGGTCACTGGTCACTGGTCAATGGTCAGTGTCGCTGGTCACTGGTCACTGGTCACTGGTCACTGGCCACTAGTCACTGGTCACTGGTCACTGGTCAGTGGTCTCTGGTCACTGGTCACGGGTCACTGGTCACTAGTCACTGGTCACTGGTCACTGGTCACTGGTCACTGGTCACTGGTCACTGGTCATAGGTCACTGGTCACCTGTCACTGGTCACTGGTCACTGGTCACTGGTCACTGGTCATTGTTCAATGGTCACTGTCGCTGGTCACTGGTCACTGGTCACTGGTCACAGATCACTGGTCACTAGTCACTGGTCACTGGTCACTTTTCAGGGGTCACTGGTAACTGGTCACTGGTCAGTGGTCACGATTCACAATTCACTGGTCACTGGTCACTGGTCACTGGTCACAGGTCACTAGTCACTGGTCACGGGTCACTGGTCACTGGTCACTGGTAACTGGTCACTGGTCACTGGTCACTGGTCACAGGTCACTGGTCACTGGTCAGTAGTCAGTGGTCACTGGTCACTGGTCACTGGTCACTGGTCACAGGTCACTAATCACTGGTCACTGGTCACTGGTCACTGGTCACTGGTCACTGGTCACTGGTCACAGGTCACTGGTCACTGGTCAGTAATCAGTGGTCACTGGTCACTGGTCATAGGTCACTGGTCACCTGTCACTGGTCACTGTTCACTGGTCACTTTTCAGGGGTCACTGGTAACTGGTCACTGGTCAGTGGTCACAGGTCACTAGTCACTGGTCACAAGTCACTGGTCACTGGTCACTGGTCACTGGTCACTGGTCACTGGTCACTGGTCACAGGTCACTGGTCAGCTGTCACTGGTCACTGGTCACTGGTCACTGGTCACTGGTCACTGGTCAATGTTCACTGTCGCTGGTCACTAGTCACTGGTCACTGGTCACAGGTCACTAATCACTGGTCACTGGTCACTGGTCACTGGTCACTGGTCACTGGTCACTGGTCACTGGTCACTGGTCACTGGTCACTGGTCACTGGTCACAGGTCACTGGTCACTGGTCAGTAGTCAGTGGTCACTGGTCACTGGTCACTGGTCACTGGCCACTAGTCACTGGTCACTGTTCACAAGTCACTGGTCACGGGCCACTGGTCACTAGTCACAGATCACTGGTCAGTAGTCAGTGGTCACTGGACACTGCTCACTGGTCACTGGTCACTGGTCACAGGTCACTGGTCACTAGTCACTGGTCACTGGTCACTGGTCACTGGTCACTGGTCACTGGTCATAGGTCACTGGTCACCTGTCACTGGTCACTGGTCACTGGTCACTGGTCATTGTTCAATGGTCACTGTCACTGGTCACAGATCACTGGTCACTAGTCACTAGTCACTGGTCACTGGTCACTGGTCACTTTTCAGGGGTCACTGGTAACTGGTCACTGGTCAGTGGTCACGATTCACAATTCACTGGTCACTGGTCACTGGTCACTGGTCATAGGTCACTGGTCACCTGTCACTGGTCACTGGTCACAAGTCACTGGTCACTGGTCACTGGTCACTGGTCACTGGTCACTGGTCACTGGTGACAGGTCACTAGTCACTGGTCACGGGTCACTGGTCACTGGTCACTGGTCACTGGTAACTGGTCACTGGTCACTGGTCACTGGTCACAGGTCACTGGTCACTGGTCAGTAGTCAGTGGTCACTGGTCACTGGTCACTGGTCACTGGTCACAGGTCACTAATCACTGGTCACTGGTCACTGGTCACTGGTCACTGGTCACTGGTCACTGGTCACAGGTCACTGGTCACTGGTCAGTAATCAGTGGTCACTGGTCATTGGTCATAGGTCACTGGTCACCTGTCACTGGTCACTGGTCACTGGTCACTTTTCAGGGGTCACTGGTAACTGGTCACTGGTCAGTGGTCACAGGTCACTAGTCACTGGTCACAAGTCACTGGTCACTGGTCACTGGTCACTGGTCACTGGTCACTGGTCACTGGTCACTGGTCACTGGTCACAGGTCACTGGTCAGCTGTCACTGGTCACTGGTCACTGGTCACTGGTCACTGGTCACTGGTCAATGTTCACTGTCGCTGGTCACTAGTCACTGGTCACTGGTCACAGGTCACTAATCACTGGTCACTGGTCACTGGTCACTGGTCACTGGTCACTGGTCACTGGTCACTGGTCACTGGTCACTGGTCACAGGTCACTGGTCACTGGTCAGTAGTCAGTGGTCACTGGTCACTGGTCACTGGTCACTGGCCACTAGTCACTGGTCACTGGTCACAAGTCACTGGTCACGGGCCACTGGTCACTAGTCACAGATCACTGGTCAGTAGTCAGTGGTCACTGGACACTGCTCACTGGTCACTGGTCACTGGTCACCTGTCACTGGTCACTGGTCACTGGTCACTGGTCATTGTTCAATGGTCACTGTCGCTGGTCACTGGTCACTGGTCACTGGTCACTGGTCACTGGTAACTGGTCACAGATCACTGGTCACTAGTCACTAGTCACTGGTCACTGGTCAATGGTCACTTTTCAGGGGTCACTGGTAACTGGTCACTGGTCAGTGGTCACAGGTCACTAGTCACTGGTCACAAGTCACTGGTCACTGGTCACTGGTCACTGGTCACTGGTCACTGGTCACAGGTCACTGGTCAGCTGTCACTGGTCACTGGTCACTGGTCACTGGTCACTGGTCACTGGTCAATGTTCACTGTCGCTGGTCACTAGTCACTGGTCACTGGTCACAGGTCACTAATCACTGGTCACTGGTCACTGGTCACTGGTCACTGGTCACTGGTCACTGGTCACAGGTCACTGGTCACTGGTCAGTAATCAGTGGTCACTGGTCACTGGTCATAGGTCACTGGTCACCTGTCACTGGTCACTGGTCACTGGTCACTGGTCACTGGTCAATGGTCACTGTCGCTGGTCACTGGTCACTGGTCACTGGTCACTGGCCACTAGTCACTGGTCACTGGTCACTGGTCACTGGTCACTGGTCATAGGTCACTGGTCACTGGTCACTGGTCACTGGTCACTGGTCATAGGTCACTGGTCACTGGTCACAGGTCACTAATCACTGGTCACTGGTCACTGGTCACTGGTCACTGGTCACTGGTCACTGGTCACTGGTCACAGGTCACTGGTCACTGGTCAGTAATCAGTAGTCACTGGTCACTGGTCATAGGTCACTGGTCACCTGTCACTGGTCACTGGTCACTGGTCACTTTTCAGGGGTCACTGGTAACTGGTCACTGGTCAGTGGTCACAGGTCACTAGTCACTGGTCACAAGTCACTGGTCACTGGTCACTGGTCACTGGTCACTGGTCAGTGGTCACAGGTCGCTAGTCACTGGTCACAAGTCACTGGTCACTGGTCACTGGTCACTGGTCACTGGTCACTGGTCACTGGTCACTGGTCACAGGTCACTGGTCAGCTGTCACTGGTCACTGGTCACTGGTCACTGGTCACTGGTCACTGGTCAATGTTCACTGTCGCTGGTCACTAGTCACTGGTCACTGGTCACAGGTCACTAGTCACTGGTCACTGGTCACTGGTCACTGGTCACTGGTCACTGGTCACTGGTCACTGGTCAGTAATCAGTGGTCACTGGTCACTGGTCATAGGTCACTGGTCACCTGTCACTGGTCACTGGTCACTGGTCACTGGTCACTGGTCACTGGTCACTGGTCACTGGTCACTGGTCAATGGTCACTGTCGCTGGTCACTGGTCACTGGTCACTGGTCACTGGCCACTAGTCACTGGTCACTGGTCACTGGTCAGTGGTCTCTGGTCACTGGTCACGGGTCACTGGTCACTAGTCACTGGTCACTGGTCACTGGTCACTGGTCACTGGTCACTGGTCACTGGTCATAGGTCACTGGTCACCTGTCACTGGTCACTGGTCACTGGTCACTGGTCACTGGTCATTGTTCAATGGTCACTGTCGCTGGTCACTGGTCACTGGTCACTGGTCACAGATCACTGGTCACTAGTCACTGGTCACTGGTCACTTTTCAGGGGTCACTGGTAACTGGTCACTGGTCAGTGGTCACGATTCACAATTCACTGGTCACTGGTCACTGGTCACTGGTCACAGGTCACTAGTCACTGGTCACGGGTCACTGGTCACTGGTCACTGGTAACTGGTCACTGGTCACTGGTCACTGGTCACAGGTCACTGGTCACTGGTCAGTAGTCAGTGGTCACTGGTCACTGGTCACTGGTCACTGGTCACAGGTCACTAATCACTGGTCACTGGTCACTGGTCACTGGTCACTGGTCACTGGTCACTGGTCACAGGTCACTGGTCACTGGTCAGTAATCAGTGGTCACTGGTCACTGGTCATAGGTCACTGGTCACCTGTCACTGGTCACTGGTCACTGGTCACTTTTCAGGGGTCACTGGTAACTGGTCACTGGTCAGTGGTCACAGGTCACTAGTCACTGGTCACAAGTCACTGGTCACTGGTCACTGGTCACTGGTCACTGGTCACTGGTCACTGGTCACTGGTCACTGGTCACTGGTCACAGGTCACTGGTCAGCTGTCACTGGTCACTGGTCACTGGTAACTGGTCACTGGTCACTGGTCACTGGTCACAGGTCACTGGTCACTGGTCAGTAGTCAGTGGTCACTGGTCACTGGTCACTGGTCACTGGTCACAGGTCACTAATCACTGGTCACTGGTCACTGGTCACTGGTCACTGGTCACTGGTCACTGGTCACAGGTCACTGGTCACTGGTCACTGGTCACAGGTCACTGGTCACTGGTCAGTAATCAGTGGTCACTGGTCACTGGTCATAGGTCACTGGTCACCTGTCACTGGTCACTGGTCACTGGTCACTGGTCACTGGTCAATGGTCACTGTCGCTGGTCACTGGTCACTGGTCACTGGTCACTGGCCACTAGTCACTGGTCACTGGTCACTGGTCAGTGGTCTCTGGTCACTGGTCACGGGTCACTGGTCACTAGTCACTGGTCACTGGTCACTGGTCATAGGTCACTGGTCACTGGTCACTGGTCACTGGTCACTGGTCATAGGTCACTGGTCACCTGTCACTGGTCACTGGTCACTGGTCACTGGTCATTGTTCAATGGTCACTGTCGCTGGTCACTGGTCACTGGTCACTGGTCACTGGTCACAGATCACTGGTCACTAGTCACTGGTCACTGGTCACTTTTCAGGGGTCACTGGTAACTGGTCACTGGTCAGTGGTCACGATTCACAATTCACTGGTCACTGGTCACTGGTCACTGGTCATAGGTCACTGGTCACCTGTCACTGGTCACTGGTCACTGGTCACTGGTCACTGGTCAATGGTCACTGTCGCTGGTCACTGGTCACTGGTCACTGGTCACTGGCCACTAGTCACTGGTCACTGGTCACTGGTCAGTGGTCTCTGGTCACTGGTCACGGGTCACTGGTCACTAGTCACTGGTCACTGGTCACTGGTCACTGGTCACTGGTCACTGGTCATAGGTCACTGGTCACCTGTCACTGGTCACTGGTCACTGGTCACTGGTCACTGGTCATTGTTCAATGGTCACTGTCGCTGGTCACTGGTCACTGGTCACTGGTCACAGATCACTGGTCACTAGTCACTGGTCACTGGTCACTTTTCAGGGGTCACTGGTAACTGGTCACTGGTCAGTGGTCACGATTCACAATTCACTGGTCACTGGTCACTGGTCACTGGTCACAGGTCACTAGTCACTGGTCACGGGTCACTGGTCACTGGTCACTGGTAACTGGTCACTGGTCACTGGTCACTGGTCACAGGTCACTGGTCACTGGTCAGTAGTCAGTGGTCACTGGTCACTGGTCACTGGTCACTGGTCACAGGTCACTAATCACTGGTCACTGGTCACTGGTCACTGGTCACTGGTCACAGGTCACTGGTCAGCTGTCACTGGTCACTGGTCACTGGTCACTGGTCAATGTTCACTGTCGCTGGTCACTAGTCACTGGTCACTGGTCACAGGTCACTAATCACTGGTCACTGGTCACTGGTCACTGGTCACTGGTCACTGGTCACTGGTCACTGGTCACTGGTCACTGGTCACTGGTCACAGGTCACTGGTCACTGGTCAGTAGTCAGTGGTCACTGGTCACTGGTCACTGGTCACTGGCCACTAGTCACTGGTCACTGTTCACAAGTCACTGGTCACGGGCCACTGGTCACTAGTCACAGATCACTGGTCAGTAGTCAGTGGTCACTGGACACTGCTCACTGGTCACTGGTCACTGGTCACAGGTCACTGGTCACTAGTCACTGGTCACTGGTCACTGGTCACTGGTCACTGGTCACTGGTCATAGGTCACTGGTCACCTGTCACTGGTCACTGGTCACTGGTCACTGGTCATTGTTCAATGGTCACTGTCACTGGTCACAGATCACTGGTCACTAGTCACTAGTCACTGGTCACTGGTCACTGGTCACTTTTCAGGGGTCACTGGTAACTGGTCACTGGTCAGTGGTCACGATTCACAATTCACTGGTCACTGGTCACTGGTCACTGGTCATAGGTCACTGGTCACCTGTCACTGGTCACTGGTCACAAGTCACTGGTCACGGGTCACTGGTCACTGGTCACTGGTCACTGGTCACTGGTGACAGGTCACTAGTCACTGGTCACGGGTCACTGGTCACTGGTCACTGGTAACTGGTCACTGGTCACTGGTCACTGGTCACAGGTCACTGGTCACTGGTCAGTAGTCAGTGGTCACTGGTCACTGGTCACTGGTCACTGGTCACAGGTCACTAATCACTGGTCACTGGTCACTGGTCACTGGTCACTGGTCACTGGTCACTGGTCACAGGTCACTGGTCACTGGTCAGTAATCAGTGGTCACTGGTCATTGGTCATAGGTCACTGGTCACCTGTCACTGGTCACTGGTCACTGGTCACTGGTCACTGGTAACTGGTCACAGATCACTGGTCACTAGTCACTGGTCACTGGTCAATGGTCACTTTTCAGGGGTCACTGGTAACTGGTCACTGGTCAGTGGTCACAGGTCACTAGTCACTGGTCACAAGTCACTGGTCACTGGTCACTGGTCACTGGTCACTGGTCACTGGTCACAGGTCACTGGTCAGCTGTCACTGGTCACTGGTCACTGGTCACTGGTCACTGGTCACTGGTCAATGTTCACTGTCGCTGGTCACTAGTCACTGGTCACTGGTCACAGGTCACTAATCACTGGTCACTGGTCACTGGTCACTGGTCACTGGTCACTGGTCACTGGTCACAGGTCACTGGTCACTGGTCAGTAATCAGTGGTCACTGGTCACTGGTCATAGGTCACTGGTCACCTGTCACTGGTCACTGGTCACTGGTCACTGGTCACTGGTCAATGGTCACTGTCGCTGGTCACTGGTCACTGGTCACTGGTCACTGGCCACTAGTCACTGGTCACTGGTCACTGGTCACTGGTCACTGGTCATAGGTCACTGGTCACTGTTCACTGGTCACTGGTCACTGGTCATAGGTCACTGGTCACTGGTCACAGGTCACTAATCACTGGTCACTGGTCACTGGTCACTGGTCACTGGTCACTGGTCACTGGTCACAGGTCACTGGTCACTGGTCAGTAATCAGTAGTCACTGGTCACTGGTCATAGGTCACTGGTCACCTGTCACTGGTCACTGGTCACTGGTCACTTTTCAGGGGTCACTGGTAACTGGTCACTGGTCAGTGGTCACAGGTCACTAGTCACTGGTCACAAGTCACTGGTCACTGGTCACTGGTCACTGGTCACTGGTCACTGGTCACAGGTCACTGGTCAGCTGTCACTGGTCACTGGTCACTGGTCACTGGTCACTGGTCACTGGTCAATGTTCACTGTCGCTGGTCACTAGTCACTGGTCACTGGTCACAGGTCACTAATCACTGGTCACTGGTCACTGGTCACTGGTCACTGGTCACTGGTCACTGGTCACTGGTCACAGGTCACTGGTCACTGGTCAGTAATCAGTGGTCACTGGTCACTGGTCATAGGTCACTCGTCACCTGTCACTGGTCACTGGTCACTGGTCACTGGTCACTGGTCAGTGGTCTCTGGTCACTGGTCACGGGTGACTGGTCACTAGTCACTGGTCACTGGTCACTGGTCACTGGTCACTGGTCACTGGTCACTGGTCATAGGTCACTGGTCACTGGTCACTGGTCACAGATCACTGGTCACTAGTCACTGGTCACTGGTCACTCTTCAGGGGTCACTGGTAACTGGTCACTGGTCAGTGGTCACGATTCACAATTCACTGGTCACTGGTCACTGGTCACTGGTCATAGGTCACTGGTCACCTCTCACTGGTCACTGGTCACTGGTCACTGGTCACTGGTCATTGGTCAATGGTCACTGTCGCTGGTCACTGGTCACTGGTCACTGGTCAATGGTCTCTAGTCACTGGTCACTGGTCACAAGTCACTGGTCACTGGTCACTGGTCACTGGTCACTGGTCACTGGTCACTGGTCACTGGTCACAGGTCACTAGTCACTGGTCACGGGTCACTGGTCACTGGTCACTGGTAACTGGTCACTGGTCACTGGTCACTGGTCACAGGTCACTGGTCACTGGTCAGTAGTCAGTGGTCACTGGTCACTGGGCACTGGTCACTGGTCACAGGTCACTAATCACTGGTCACTGGTCACTGGTCACTGGTCACTGGTCACTGGTCACTGGTCACTGGTCACTGGTAACTGGTCACTGGTCACTGGTCACTGGTCACAGGTCACTGGTCACTGGTCAGTAGTCAGTGGTCACTGGTCACTGGTCACTGGTCACTGGTCACAGGTCACTAATCACTGGTCACTGGTCACTGGTCACTGGTCACTGGTCACTGGTCACTGGTCACAGGTCACTGGTCACTGGTCAGTAATCAGTGGTCACTGGTCACTGGTCATAGGTCACTGGTCACCTGTCACTGGTCACTGGTCACTGGTCACTGGTCACTGGTCAATGGTCACTGTCGCTGGTCACTGGTCACTGGTCACTGGTCACTGGCCACTAGTCACTGGTCACTGGTCACTGGTCAGTGGTCTCTGGTCACTGGTCACGGGTCACTGGTCACTAGTCACTGGTCACTGGTCACTGGTCACTGGTCACTGGTCACTGGTCACTGGTCATAGGTCACTGGTCACTGGTCACTGGTCACTGGTCACTGGTCACAGGTCACTGGTCACTGGTCAGTAGTCAGTGGTCACAAGTCACTGGTCACTGGTCACTGGCCACAAGTCACTGGTCACTGGTCACAGGTCACTGGTCACTGGTCACGGGTCACTGGTCACTAGTCACTGGTCAATGGTCACAGGTCACCGGTCACTAGTCACTAGTCACTGGTCACTGGTCACTGGTCACTTTTCAGGGGTCACTGGTAACTGGTCACTGGTCAGTGGTCACAGGTCACTAGTCACTGGTCACAAGTCACTGGTCACTGGTCACTGGTCACTGGTCACTGGTCACTGGTCACTGGTCACAGGTCACTGGTCAGCTGTCACTGGTCACTGGTCACTGGTCACTGGTCACTGGTCACAGGTCACTAATCACTGGTCACTGGTCACTGGTCACTGGTCACTGGTCACTGGTCACTGGTCACAGGTCACTGGTCACTGGTCAGTAATCAGTGGTCACTGGTCACTGGTCATAGGTCACTGGTCACCTGTCACTGGTCACTGTTCACTGGTCACTTTTCAGGGGTCACTGGTAACTGGTCACTGGTCACTGGTCACTGGTCACAGGTCACTGGTCACTGGTCAGTAGTCAGTGGTCACTGGTCACTGGTCACTGGTCACTGGCCACTAGTCACTGGTCACTGGTCACAAGTCACTGGTCACGGGCCACTGGTCACTAGTCACAGATCACTGGTCAGTAGTCAGTGGTCACTGGACACTGCTCACTGGTCACTGGTCACTGGTCACCTGTCACTGGTCACTGGTCACTGGTCACTGGTCATTGTTCAATGGTCACTGTCGCTGGTCACTGGTCACTGGTCACTGGTCACTGGTCACTGGTAACTGGTCACAGATCACTGGTCACTAGTCACTAGTCACTGGTCACTGGTCACTGGTCACTTTTCAGGGGTCACTGGTAACTGGTCACTGGTCAGTGGTCACAGGTCACTAGTCACTGGTCACAAGTCACTGGTCACTGGTCACTGGTCACTGGTCACTGGTCACTGGTCACAGGTCACTGGTCAGCTGTCACTGGTCACTGGTCACTGGTCACTGGTCACTGGTCACTGGTCACTGGTCAATGTTCACTGTCGCTGGTCACTAGTCACTGGTCACGGGTCACAGGTCACTAATCACTGGTCACTGGTCACTGGTCACTGGTCACTGGTCACTGGTCACTGGTCACAGGTCACTGGTCACTGGTCAGTAATCAGTGGTCACTGGTCACTGGTCATAGGTCACTGGTCACCTGTCACTGGTCACTGGTCACTGGTCACTGGTCACTGGTCAATGGTCACTGTCGCTGGTCACTGGTCACTGGTCACTGGTCACTGGCCACTAGTCACTGGTCACTGGTCACTGGTCACTGGTCACTGGTCATAGGTCACTGGTCACTGGTCACTGGTCACTGGTCACTGGTCATAGGTCACTGGTCACCTGTCACTGGTCACTGGTCACTGGTCACTGGTCATTGTTCAATGGTCACTGTCGCTGGTCACTGGTCACTGGTCACTGGTCACTGGTCACAGATCACTGGTCACTAGTCACTGGTCACTGGTCACTTTTCAGGGGTCACTGGTAACTGGTCACTGGTCAGTGGTCACGATTCACAATTCACTGGTCACTGGTCACTGGTCACTGGTCATAGGTCACTGGTCACCTGTCACTGGTCACTGGTCACTGGTCACTGGTCACTGGTCATTGGTCAATGGTCACTGTCGCTGGTCACTGGTCACTGGTCACTGGTCAATGGTCTCTAGTCACTGGTCACTGGTCACAAGTCACTGGTCACTGGTCACTGGTCACTGGTCACTGGTCACTGGTCACTGGTCACAGGTCACTAGTCACTGGTCACGGGTCACTGGTCACTGGTCACTGGTAACTGGTCACTGGTCACTGGTCACTGGTCACAGGTCACTGGTCACTGGTCAGTAGTCAGTGGTCACTGGTCACTGGTCACTGGTCACTGGTCACAGGTCACTAATCACTGGTCACTGGTCACTGGTCACTGGTCACTGGTCACTGGTCACTGGTCACAGGTCACTGGTCACTGGTCAGTAATCAGTGGTCACTGGTCACTGGTCATAGGTCACTGGTCACCTGTCACTGGTCACTGGTCACTGGTCACTTTTCAGGGGTCACTGGTAACTGGTCACTGGACAGTGGTCACAGGTCACTAGTCACTGGTCACAAGTCACTGGTCACTGGTCACTGGTCACTGGTCACTGGTCACTGGTCACTGGTCACAGGTCACTGGTCAGCTGTCACTGGTCACTGGTCACCGGTCACTGGTCACTGGTCACTGGTCAATGTTCACTGTCGCTGGTCACTAGTCACTGGTCACTGGTCACAGGTCACTAATCACTGGTCACTGGTCACTGGTCACTGGTCACTGGTCACTGGTCACTGGTCACTGGTCACAGGTCACTGGTCACTGGTCAGTAATCAGTGGTCACTGGTCACTGGTCATAGGTCACTCGTCACCTGTCACTGGTCACTGGTCACTGGTCACTGGTCACTGGTCAGTGGTCTCTGGTCACTGGTCACGGGTGACTGGTCACTAGTCACTGGTCACTGGTCACTGGTCACTGGTCACTGGTCACTGGTCACTGGTCATAGGTCACTGGTCACTGGTCACTGGTCACTGGTCACTGGTCACTGGTCATAGGTCACTGGTCACCTGTCACTGGTCACTGGTCACTGGTCACTGGTCATTGTTCAATGGTCACTGTCGCTGGTCACTGGTCACTGGTCACTGGTCACTGGTCATTGTTCAATGGTCACTGTCGCTGGTCACTGGTCACTGGTCACTGGTCACTGGTCACAGATCACTGGTCACTAGTCACTGGTCACTGGTCACTCTTCAGGGGTCACTGGTAACTGGTCACTGGTCAGTGGTCACGATTCACAATTCACTGGTCACTGGTCACTGGTCACTGGTCACTGGTCACTGGTCACTGGTCATTGGTCAATGGTCACTGTCGCTGGTCACTGGTCACTGGTCACTGGTCAATGGTCTCTAGTCACTGGTCACTGGTCACAAGTCACTGGTCACTGGTCACTGGTCACTGGTCACTGGTCACTGGTCACTGGTCACTGGTCACAGGTCACTAGTCACTGGTCACGGGTCACTGGTCACTGGTCACTGGTAACTGGTCACTGGTCACTGGTCACTGGTCACAGGTCACTGGTCACTGGTCAGTAGTCAGTGGTCACTGGTCACTGGGCACTGGTCACTGGTCACAGGTCACTAATCACTGGTCACTGGTCACTGGTCACTGGTCACTGGTCACTGGTCACTGGTCACTGGTCACTGGTCACTGGTAACTGGTCACTGGTCACTGGTCACTGGTCACAGGTCACTGGTCACTGGTCAGTAGTCAGTGGTCACTGGTCACTGGTCACTGGTCACTGGTCACAGGTCACTAATCACTGGTCACTGGTCACTGGTCACTGGTCACTGGTCATAGGTCACTGGTCACCTGTCACTGGTCACTGGTCACTGGTCACTGGTCATTGTTCAATGGTCACTGTCGCTGGTCACTGGTCACTGGTCACTGGTCACTGGTCATTGTTCAATGGTCACTGTCGCTGGTCACAGGTCACTAATCACTGGTCACTGGTCACTGGTCACTGGTCACTGGTCATAGGTCACTGGTCACCTGTCACTGGTCACTGGTCACTGGTCACTGGTCATTGTTCAATGGTCACTGTCGCTGGTCACTGGTCACAGGTCACTGGTCACTGGTCAGTAGTCAGTGGTCACTGGTCACTGGGCACTGGTCACTGGTCACAGGTCACTAATCACTGGTCACTGGTCACTGGTCACTGGTCACTGGTCACTGGTCACTGGTCACTGGTCACTGGTCACTGGTAACTGGTCACTGGTCACTGGTCACTGGTCACAGGTCACTGGTCACTGGTCAGTAGTCAGTGGTCACTGGTCACTGGTCACTGGTCACTGGTCACAGGTCACTAATCACTGGTCACTGGTCACTGGTCACTGGTCAATGGTCACTGTCGCTGGTCACTGGTCACTGGTCACTGGTCACTGGCCACTAGTCACTGGTCACTGGTCACTGGTCAGTGGTCTCTGGTCACTGGTCACGGGTCACTGGTCACTAGTCACTGGTCACTGGTCACTGGTCACTGGTCACTGGTCACTGGTCACTGGTCATAGGTCACTGGTCACTGGTCACTGGTCACTGGTCACTGGTCACAGGTCACTGGTCACTGGTCAGTAGTCAGTGGTCACAAGTCACTGGTCACTGGTCACTGGCCACAAGTCACTGGTCACTGGTCACAGGTCACTGGTCACTGGTCACGGGTCACTGGTCACTAGTCACTGGTCAATGGTCACAGGTCACCGGTCACTAGTCACTAGTCACTGGTCACTGGTCACTGGTCACTTTTCAGGGGTCACTGGTAACTGGTCACTGGTCAGTGGTCACAGGTCACTAGTCACTGGTCACAAGTCACTGGTCACTGGTCACTGGTCACTGGTCACTGGTCACTGGTCACTGGTCACAGGTCACTGGTCAGCTGTCACTGGTCACTGGTCACTGGTCACTGGTCACTGGTCACTGGTCAATGTTCACTGTCGCTGGTCACTAGTCACTGGTCACTGGTCACAGGTCACTAGTCACTGGTCACTGGTCACTGGTCACTGGTCACTGGTCACTGGTCACTGGTCACTGGTCACAGGTCACTGGTCACTGGTCAGTAATCAGTGGTCACTGGTCACTGGTCATAGGTCACTGGTCACCTGTCACTGGTCACTGGTCACTGGTCACTGGTCACTGGTCAATGGTCACTGTCGCTGGTCACTGGTCACTGGTCACTGGTCACTGGCCACTAGTCACTGGTCACTGGTCACTGGTCAGTGGTCTCTGGTCACTGGTCACGGGTCACTGGTCACTAGTCACTGGTCACTGGTCACTGGTCACTGGTCACTGGTCACTGGTCACTGGTCATAGGTCACTGGTCACCTGTCACTGGTCACTGGTCACTGGTCACTGGTCACTGGTCATTGTTCAATGGTCACTGTCGCTGGTCACTGGTCACTGGTCACTGGTCACAGATCACTGGTCACTAGTCACTGGTCACTGGTCACTTTTCAGGGGTCACTGGTAACTGGTCACTGGTCAGTGGTCACGATTCACAATTCACTGGTCACTGGTCACTGGTCACTGGTCACAGGTCACTAGTCACTGGTCACGGGTCACTGGTCACTGGTCACTGGTAACTGGTCACTGGTCACAGGTCACTGGTCACTGGTCAGTAGTCAGTGGTCACTGGTCACTGGTCACAAATCACTGGTCACTGGTCACTGGTCACTGGTCACTGGTCACTGGTCACTGGTCACTGGTCACAGGTCACTAGTCACTGGTCACGGGTCACTGGTCACTGGTCACTGGTAACTGGTCACTGGTCACTGGTCACTGGTCACAGGTCACTGGTCACTGGTCAGTAGTCAGTGGTCACTGGTCACTGGGCACTGGTCACTGGTCACAGGTCACTAATCACTGGTCACTGGTCACTGGTCACTGGTCACTGGTCACTGGTCACTGGTCACTGGTCACTGGTCACTGGTAACTGGTCACTGGTCACTGGTCACTGGTCACAGGTCACTGGTCACTGGTCAGTAGTCAGTGGTCACTGGTCACTGGTCACTGGTCACTGGTCACAGGTCACTAATCACTGGTCACTGGTCACTGGTCACTGGTCAATGGTCACTGTCGCTGGTCACTGGTCACTGGTCACTGGTCACTGGCCACTAGTCACTGGTCACTGGTCACTGGTCAGTGGTCTCTGGTCACTGGTCACGGGTCACTGGTCACTAGTCACTGGTCACTGGTCACTGGTCACTGGTCACTGGTCACTGGTCACTGGTCATAGGTCACTGGTCACTGGTCACTGGTCACTGGTCACTGGTCACAGGTCACTGGTCACTGGTCAGTAGTCAGTGGTCACAAGTCACTGGTCACTGGTCACTGGCCACAAGTCACTGGTCACTGGTCACAGGTCACTGGTCACTGGTCACGGGTCACTGGTCACTAGTCACTGGTCAATGGTCACAGGTCACCGGTCACTAGTCACTAGTCACTGGTCACTGGTCACTGGTCACTTTTCAGGGGTCACTGGTAACTGGTCACTGGTCAGTGGTCACAGGTCACTAGTCACTGGTCACAAGTCACTGGTCACTGGTCACTGGTCACTGGTCACTGGTCACTGGTCACTGGTCACAGGTCACTGGTCAGCTGTCACTGGTCACTGGTCACTGGTCACTGGTCACTGGTCACTGGTCAATGTTCACTGTCGCTGGTCACTAGTCACTGGTCACTGGTCACAGGTCACTAGTCACTGGTCACTGGTCACTGGTCACTGGTCACTGGTCACTGGTCACTGGTCACTGGTCACAGGTCACTGGTCACTGGTCAGTAATCAGTGGTCACTGGTCACTGGTCATAGGTCACTGGTCACCTGTCACTGGTCACTGGTCACTGGTCACTGGTCACTGGTCAATGGTCACTGTCGCTGGTCACTGGTCACTGGTCACTGGTCACTGGCCACTAGTCACTGGTCACTGGTCACTGGTCAGTGGTCTCTGGTCACTGGTCACGGGTCACTGGTCACTAGTCACTGGTCACTGGTCACTGGTCACTGGTCACTGGTCACTGGTCACTGGTCATAGGTCACTGGTCACCTGTCACTGGTCACTGGTCACTGGTCACTGGTCACTGGTCATTGTTCAATGGTCACTGTCGCTGGTCACTGGTCACTGGTCACTGGTCACAGATCACTGGTCACTAGTCACTGGTCACTGGTCACTTTTCAGGGGTCACTGGTAACTGGTCACTGGTCAGTGGTCACGATTCACAATTCACTGGTCACTGGTCACTGGTCACTGGTCACAGGTCACTAGTCACTGGTCACGGGTCACTGGTCACTGGTCACTGGTAACTGGTCACTGGTCACTGGTCACAGGTCACTGGTCACTGGTCAGTAGTCAGTGGTCACTGGTCACTGGGCACTGGTCACTGGTCACAGGTCACTAATCACTGGTCACTGGTCACTGGTCACTGGTCACTGGTCACTGGTCACTGGTCACTGGTCACTGGTCACTGGTAACTGGTCACTGGTCACTGGTCACTGGTCACAGGTCACTGGTCACTGGTCAGTAGTCAGTGGTCACTGGTCACTGGTCACTGGTCACAGGTCACTGGTCACTGGTCAGTAATCAGTGGTCACTGGTCACTGGTCATAGGTCACTGGTCACCTGTCACTGGTCACTGGTCACTGGTCACTGGTCACTGGTCAATGGTCACTGTCGCTGGTCACTGGTCACTGGTCACTGGTCACTGGCCACTAGTCACTGGTCACTGGTCACTGGTCAGTGGTCTCTGGTCACTGGTCACGGGTCACTGGTCACTAGTCACTGGTCACTGGTCACTGGTCACTGGTCACTGGTCACTGGTCACTGGTCATAGGTCACTGGTCACTGGTCACTGGTCACTGGTCACTGGTCACAGGTCACTGGTCACAAGTCACTGGTCACTGGTCACTGGCCACAAGTCACTGGTCACTGGTCACAGGTCACTGGTCACTGGTCACGGGTCACTGGTCACTAGTCACTGGTCAATGGTCACAGGTCACCGGTCACTAGTCACTAGTCACTGGTCACTGGTCACTGGTCACTTTTCAGGGGTCACTGGTAACTGGTCACTGGTCAGTGGTCACAGGTCACTAGTCACTGGTCACAAGTCACTGGTCACTGGTCACTGGTCACTGGTCACTGGTCACTGGTCACTGGTCACAGGTCACTGGTCAGCTGTCACTGGTCACTGGTCACTGGTCACTGGTCACTGGTCACTGGTCAATGTTCACTGTCGCTGGTCACTAGTCACTGGTCACTGGTCACAGGTCACTAGTCACTGGTCACTGGTCACTGGTCACTGGTCACTGGTCACTGGTCACAGGTCACTGGTCACTGGTCAGTAATCAGTGGTCACTGGTCACTGGTCATAGGTCACTGGTCACCTGTCACTGGTCACTGGTCACTGGTCACTGGTCACTGGTCAATGGTCACTGTCGCTGGTCACTGGTCACTGGTCACTGGTCACTGGCCACTAGTCACTGGTCACTGGTCACTGGTCAGTGGTCTCTGGTCACTGGTCACGGGTCACTGGTCACTAGTCACTGGTCACTGGTCACTGGTCACTGGTCACTGGTCACTGGTCACTGGTCATAGGTCACTGGTCACCTGTCACTGGTCACTGGTCACTGGTCACTGGTCACTGGTCATTGTTCAATGGTCACTGTCGCTGGTCACTGGTCACTGGTCACTGGTCACAGATCACTGGTCACTAGTCACTGGTCACTGGTCACTTTTCAGGGGTCACTGGTAACTGGTCACTGGTCAGTGGTCACGATTCACAATTCACTGGTCACTGGTCACTGGTCACTGGTCACAGGTCACTAGTCACTGGTCACGGGTCACTGGTCACTGGTCACTGGTAACTGGTCACTGGTCACTGGTCACTGGTCACAGGTCACTGGTCACTGGTCAGTAGTCAGTGGTCACTGGTCACTGGTCACTGGTCACTGGTCACAGGTCACTAATCACTGGTCACTGGTCACTGGTCACTGGTCACTGGTCACTGGTCACTGGTCACAGGTCACTGGTCACTGCTCAGTAATCAGTGGTCACTGGTCACTGGTCATAGGTCACTGGTCACCTGTCACTGGTCACTGGTCACTGGTCACTTTTCAGGGGTCACTGGTAACTGGTCACTGGTCAGTGGTCACAGGTCACTAGTCACTGGTCACAAGTCACTGGTCACTGGTCACTGG
Source organism: Andrena bucephala (assembly GCA_947577245.1). Taxonomy (NCBI): domain Eukaryota; kingdom Metazoa; phylum Arthropoda; class Insecta; order Hymenoptera; family Andrenidae; genus Andrena; species Andrena bucephala. The sequence goes on along the minus strand of OX387716.1, from coordinate 25,864,959 downwards.
TCACTGGTCACTGGTCACTGGTCACTGGTCACTGGTCACTGGTCACTGGTCACAGGTCACTGGTCAGCTGTCACTGGTCACTGGTCACTGGTAACTGGTCACTGGTCACTGGTCACAGGTCACAGGTCACTGGTCACTGGTCAGTAGTCAGTGGTCACTGGTCACTGGTCACTGGTCACTGGTCACAGGTCACTAATCACTGGTCACTGGTCACTGGTCACTGGTCACTGGTCACTGGTCACTGGTCACAGGTCACTGGTCACTGGTCAGTAATCAGTGGTCACTGGTCACTGGTCATAGGTCACTGGTCACCTGTCACTGGTCACTGGTCACTGGTCACATTTCAGGGGTCACTGGTAACTGGTCACTGGTCAGTGGTCACAGGTCACTAGTCACTGGTCACAAGTCACTGGTCACTGGTCAACGGTCACTGGTCACTGGTCACTGACCACTGGTCACTGGTCACTGGTCACAGGTCACTGGTCAGCTGTCACTGGTCACTGGTCACTGGTCACTGGTCACTGGTCAATGTTCACTGTCGCTGGTCACTAGTCACTGCTCACTGGTCACAGGTCACTAATCACTGGTCACTGGTCACTGGTCACTGGTCACTGGTCACTGGTCACTGGTCACTGGTCACTGGTCACTGGTCACTGGTCACAGGTCACTGGTCACTGGTCAGTAGTCAGTGGTCACTGGTCACTGGTCACTGGTCACTGGCCACTAGTCACTGGTCACTGGTCACAAGTCACTGGTCACGGGCCACTGGTCACTAGTCACAGATCACTGGTCAGTAGTCAGTGGTCACTGGACACTGCTCACTGGTCACTGGTCACTGGTCACAGGTCACTGGTCACTAGTCACTGGTCACTGGTCACTGGTCACTGGTCACTGGTCACTGGTCATAGGTCACTGGTCACCTGTCACTGGTCACTGGTCACTGGTCACTGGTCATTGTTCAATGGTCACTGTCGCTGGTCACTGGTCACTGGTCACTGGTCACTGGTCACTGGTCACTTTTCAGGGGTCACTGGTAACTGGTCACTGGTCGGTGGTCACAGGTCACTAGTCACTGGTCACAAGTCACTGGTCACTGGTCACTGGTCACTGGTCACTGGTCACTGGTCACTGGTCACAGGTCACTGGTCAGCTGTCACTGGTCACTGGTCACTGGTCACTGGTCACTGGTCACTGGTCAATGTTCACTGTCGCTGGTCACTGGTCACTGGTCACTGGTCACAGGTCACTGGTCACTGGTCACTGGTCAGTAATCAGTGGTCACTGGTCACTGGTCATAGGTCACTCGTCACCTGTCACTGGTCACTGGTCACTGGTCACTGGTCACTGGTCAGTGGTCTCTGGTCACTGGTCACAGGTCACTAATCACTGGTCACTGGTCACTGGTCACTGGTCACTGGTCACTGGTCACTGGTCACAGGTCACTGGTCACTGGTCAGTAATCAGTGGTCACTGGTCACTGGTCATAGGTCACTGGTCACCTGTCACTGGTCACTGGTCACTGGTCACTGGTCACTGGTCAATGGTCACTGTCGCTGGTCACTGGTCACTGGTCACTGGTCACTGGCCACTAGTCACTGGTCACTGGTCACTGGTCACTGGTCACTGGTCATAGGTCACTGGTCACTGGTCACTGGTCACTGGTCACTGGTCATAGGTCACTGGTCACCTGTCACTGGTCACTGGTCACTGGTCACTGGTCATTGTTCAATGGTCACTGTCGCTGGTCACTGGTCACTGGTCACTGGTCACTGGTCACAGATCACTGGTCACTTATCACTGGTCACTGGTAACTGGTCACTGGTCAGTCGTCACGATTCACAATTCACTGGTCACTGGTCACTGGTCACTGGTCATAGGTCACTGGTCACCTGTCACTGGTCACTGGTCACTGGTCACTGGTCACTGGTCATTGGTCAATGGTCACTGTCGCTGGTCACTGGTCACTGGTCACTGGTCAATGGTCTCTAGTCACTGGTCACTGGTCACAAGTCACTGGTCACTGGTCACTGGTCACTGGTCACTGGTCACTGGTCACAGGTCACTAGTCACTGGTCACGGGTCACTGGTCACTGGGCAATGGTCACTGGTCACTTTTCAGGGGTCACTGGTAACTGGTCACTGGTCAGTGGTCACAGGTCACTAGTCACTGGTCACAAGTCACTGGTCACTGGTCACTGGTCACTGGTCACTGGTCACTGGTCACTGGTCACTGGTCACAGGTCACTGGTCAGCTGTCACTGGTCACTGGTCAGTAATCAGTGGTCACTGGTCACTGGTCATAGGTCACTGGTCACCTGTCACTGGTCACTGGTCACTGGTCACTTTTCAGGGGTCACTGGTAACTGGTCACTGGTCAGTGGTCACAGGTCACTAGTCACTGGTCACAAGTCACTGGTCACTGGTCACTGGTCACTGGTCACTGGTCACTGGTCACTGGTCACTGGTCACAGGTCACTGGTCAGCTGTCACTGGTCACTGGTCACTGGTCACTGGTCACTGGTCACTGGTCACTGGTCACTGGTCACTGGTCACTGGTCACTGGTCACTGGTCATAGGTCACTGGTCACTGGTCACTGGTCACTGGTCACTGGTCACTGGTCATAGGTCACTGGTCACCTGTCACTGGTCACTGGTCACTGGTCACTGGTCATTGTTCTATGGTCACTGTCGCTGGTCACTGGTCACTGGTCACTGGTCACTGGTCACTGGTCACTGGTCACTGGTCACTGGTCACTGGTCACTAGTCACTGGTCACGGGTCACTGGTCACTGGGCAATGGTCACTGGTCACTTTTCAGGGGTCACTGGTAACTGGTCACTGGTCAGTGGTCACAGGTCACTAGTCACTGGTCACAAGTCACTGGTCACTGGTCACTGGTCACTGGTCACTGGTCACTGGTCACTGGTCACTGGTCACAGGTCACTGGTCAGCTGTCACTGGTCACTGGTCAGTAATCAGTGGTCACTGGTCACTGGTCATAGGTCACTGGTCACCTGTCACTGGTCACTGGTCACTGGTCACTTTTCAGGGGTCACTGGTAACTGGTCACTGGTCAGTGGTCACAGGTCACTAGTCACTGGTCACAAGTCACTGGTCACTGGTCACTGGTCACTGGTCACTGGTCACTGGTCACTGGTCACTGGTCACAGGTCACTGGTCAGCTGTCACTGGTCACTGGTCACTGGTCACTGGTCACTGGTCACTGGTCACTGGTCACTGGTCACTGGTCACTGGTCACTGGTCACTGGTCATAGGTCACTGGTCACCTCTCACTGGTCACTGGTCACTGGTCACTGGTCACTGGTCATTGGTCAATGGTCACTGTCGCTGGTCACTGGTCACTGGTCACTGGTCAATGGTCTCTAGTCACTGGTCACTGGTCACAAGTCACTGGTCACTGGTCACTGGTCACTGGTCACTGGTCACTGGTCACTGGTCACTGGTCACAGGTCACTAGTCACTGGTCACGGGTCACTGGTCACTGGTCACTGGTAACTGGTCACTGGTCACTGGTCACTGGTCACAGGTCACTGGTCACTGGTCAGTAGTCAGTGGTCACTGGTCACTGGGCACTGGTCACTGGTCACAGGTCACTAATCACTGGTCACTGGTCACTGGTCACTGGTCACTGGTCACTGGTCACTGGTCACTGGTCACTGGTCACTGGTCACTGGTAACTGGTCACTGGTCACTGGTCACTGGTCACAGGTCACTGGTCACTGGTCAGTAGTCAGTGGTCACTGGTCACTGGTCACTGGTCACTGGTCACAGGTCACTAATCACTGGTCACTGGTCACTGGTCACTGGTCACTGGTCACTGGTCACTGGTCACAGGTCACTGGTCACTGGTCAGTAATCAGTGGTCACTGGTCACTGGTCATAGGTCACTGGTCACCTGTCACTGGTCACTGGTCACTGGTCACTGGTCACTGGTCAATGGTCACTGTCGCTGGTCACTGGTCACTGGTCACTGGTCACTGGCCACTAGTCACTGGTCACTGGTCACTGGTCAGTGGTCTCTGGTCACTGGTCACGGGTCACTGGTCACTAGTCACTGGTCACTGGTCACTGGTCACTGGTCACTGGTCACTGGTCACTGGTCATAGGTCACTGGTCACTGGTCACTGGTCACTGGTCACTGGTCACAGGTCACTGGTCACTGGTCAGTAGTCAGTGGTCACAAGTCACTGGTCACTGGTCACTGGCCACAAGTCACTGGTCACTGGTCACAGGTCACTGGTCACTGGTCACGGGTCACTGGTCACTAGTCACTGGTCAATGGTCACAGGTCACCGGTCACTAGTCACTAGTCACTGGTCACTGGTCACTGGTCACTTTTCAGGGGTCACTGGTAACTGGTCACTGGTCAGTGGTCACAGGTCACTAGTCACTGGTCACAAGTCACTGGTCACTGGTCACTGGTCACTGGTCACTGGTCACTGGTCACTGGTCACAGGTCACTGGTCAGCTGTCACTGGTCACTGGTCACTGGTCACTGGTCACTGGTCACTGGTCAATGTTCACTGTCGCTGGTCACTAGTCACTGGTCACTGGTCACAGGTCACTAGTCACTGGTCACTGGTCACTGGTCACTGGTCACTGGTCACTGGTCACTGGTCACTGGTCACAGGTCACTGGTCACTGGTCAGTAATCAGTGGTCACTGGTCACTGGTCATAGGTCACTGGTCACCTGTCACTGGTCACTGGTCACTGGTCACTGGTCACTGGTCAATGGTCACTGTCGCTGGTCACTGGTCACTGGTCACTGGTCACTGGCCACTAGTCACTGGTCACTGGTCACTGGTCAGTGGTCTCTGGTCACTGGTCACGGGTCACTGGTCACTAGTCACTGGTCACTGGTCACTGGTCACTGGTCACTGGTCACTGGTCACTGGTCATAGGTCACTGGTCACCTGTCACTGGTCACTGGTCACTGGTCACAGGTCACTAGTCACTGGTCACGGGTCACTGGTCACTGGTCACTGGTAACTGGTCACTGGTCACAGGTCACTGGTCACTGGTCAGTAGTCAGTGGTCACTGGTCACTGGGCACTGGTCACTGGTCACAGGTCACTAATCACTGGTCACTGGTCACTGGTCACTGGTCACTGGTCACTGGTCACTGGTCACTGGTCACTGGTCACTGGTAACTGGTCACTGGTCACTGGTCACTGGTCACAGGTCACTGGTCACTGGTCAGTAGTCAGTGGTCACTGGTCACTGGTCACTGGTCACTGGTCACAGGTCACTAATCACTGGTCACTGGTCACTGGTCACTGGTCACTGGTCACTGGTCACTGGTCACAGGTCACTGGTCACTGGTCAGTAATCAGTGGTCACTGGTCACTGGTCATAGGTCACTGGTCACCTGTCACTGGTCACTGGTCACTGGTCACTGGTCACTGGTCACGGGTCACTGGTCACTGGTCACTGGTAACTGGTCACTGGTCACTGGTCACTGGTCACAGGTCACTGGTCACTGGTCAGTAGTCAGTGGTCACTGGTCACTGGGCACTGGTCACTTTTCAGGGGTCACTGGTAACTGGTCACTGGTCAGTGGTCACAGGTCACTAGTCACTGGTCACAAGTCACTGGTCACTGGTCACTGGTCACTGGTCACTGGTCACTGGTCACTGGTCACAGGTCACTGGTCAGCTGTCACTGGTCACTGGTCACTGGTCACTGGTCACTGGTCACTGGTCAATGTTCACTGTCGCTGGTCACTAGTCACTGGTCACTGGTCACAGGTCACTAGTCACTGGTCACTGGTCACTGGTCACTGGTCACTGGTCACTGGTCACTGGTCACTGGTCACAGGTCACTGGTCACTGGTCAGTAATCAGTGGTCACTGGTCACTGGTCATAGGTCACTGGTCACCTGTCACTGGTCACTGGTCACTGGTCACTGGTCACTGGTCAATGGTCACTGTCGCTGGTCACTGGTCACTGGTCACTGGTCACTGGCCACTAGTCACTGGTCACTGGTCACTGGTCAGTGGTCTCTGGTCACTGGTCACGGGTCACTGGTCACTAGTCACTGGTCACTGGTCACTGGTCACAGGTCACTGGTCACTGGTCAGTAGTCAGTGGTCACTGGTCACTGGTCACTGGTCACTGGTCACAGGTCACTAATCACTGGTCACTGGTCACTGGTCACTGGTCACTGGTCACTGGTCACTGGTCACTGGTCACAGGTCACTGGTCACTGGTCAGTAATCAGTGGTCACTGGTCACTGGTCATAGGTCACTGGTCACCTGTCACTGGTCACTGGTCACTGGTCACTGGTCACTGGTCACTGGTCACGGGTCACTGGTCACTGGTCACTGGTAACTGGTCACTGGTCACTGGTCACTGGTCACAGGTCACTGGTCACTGGTCAGTAGTCAGTGGTCACTGGTCACTGGGCACTGGTCACTGGTCACAGGTCACTAATCACTGGTCACTGGTCACTGGTCACTGGTCACTGGTCACTGGTCACTGGTCACTGGTCACTGGTCACTGGTAACTGGTCACTGGTCACTGGTCACTGGTCACAGGTCACTGGTCACTGGTCAGTAGTCAGTGGTCACTGGTCACTGGTCACTGGTCACTGGTCACAGGTCACTAATCACTGGTCACTGGTCACTGGTCACTGGTCACTGGTCACTGGTCACTGGTCACAGGTCACTGGTCACTGGTCAGTAATCAGTGGTCACTGGTCACTGGTCATAGGTCACTGGTCACCTGTCACTGGTCACTGGTCACTGGTCACTGGTCACTGGTCAATGGTCACTGTCGCTGGTCACTGGTCACTGGTCACTGGTCACTGGCCACTAGTCACTGGTCACTGGTCACTGGTCAGTGGTCTCTGGTCACTGGTCACGGGTCACTGGTCACTAGTCACTGGTCACTGGTCACTGGTCACTGGTCACTGGTCACTGGTCACTGGTCATAGGTCACTGGTCACTGGTCACTGGTCACTGGTCACTGGTCACAGGTCACTGGTCACTGGTCAGTAGTCAGTGGTCACAAGTCACTGGTCACTGGTCACTGGCCACAAGTCACTGGTCACTGGTCACAGGTCACTGGTCACTGGTCACGGGTCACTGGTCACTAGTCACTGGTCAATGGTCACAGGTCACCGGTCACTAGTCACTAGTCACTGGTCACTGGTCACTGGTCACTTTTCAGGGGTCACTGGTAACTGGTCACTGGTCAGTGGTCACAGGTCACTAGTCACTGGTCACAAGTCACTGGTCACTGGTCACTGGTCACTGGTCACTGGTCACTGGTCACTGGTCACAGGTCACTGGTCAGCTGTCACTGGTCACTGGTCACTGGTCACTGGTCACTGGTCACTGGTCAATGTTCACTGTCGCTGGTCACTAGTCACTGGTCACTGGTCACAGGTCACTAGTCACTGGTCACTGGTCACTGGTCACTGGTCACTGGTCACTGGTCACTGGTCACTGGTCACAGGTCACTGGTCACTGGTCAGTAATCAGTGGTCACTGGTCACTGGTCATAGGTCACTGGTCACCTGTCACTGGTCACTGGTCACTGGTCACTGGTCACTGGTCAATGGTCACTGTCGCTGGTCACTGGTCACTGGTCACTGGTCACTGGCCACTAGTCACTGGTCACTGGTCACTGGTCAGTGGTCTCTGGTCACTGGTCACGGGTCACTGGTCACTAGTCACTGGTCACTGGTCACTGGTCACTGGTCACTGGTCACTGGTCACTGGTCATAGGTCACTGGTCACCTGTCACTGGTCACTGGTCACTGGTCACAGGTCACTAGTCACTGGTCACGGGTCACTGGTCACTGGTCACTGGTAACTGGTCACTGGTCACAGGTCACTGGTCACTGGTCAGTAGTCAGTGGTCACTGGTCACTGGGCACTGGTCACTGGTCACAGGTCACTAATCACTGGTCACTGGTCACTGGTCACTGGTCACTGGTCACTGGTCACTGGTCACTGGTCACTGGTCACTGGTCACTGGTAACTGGTCACTGGTCACTGGTCACTGGTCACAGGTCACTGGTCACTGGTCAGTAGTCAGTGGTCACTGGTCACTGGTCACTGGTCACTGGTCACAGGTCACTAATCACTGGTCACTGGTCACTGGTCACTGGTCACTGGTCACTGGTCACTGGTCACAGGTCACTGGTCACTGGTCAGTAATCAGTGGTCACTGGTCACTGGTCATAGGTCACTGGTCACCTGTCACTGGTCACTGGTCACTGGTCACTGGTCACTGGTCAGTGGTCTCTGGTCACTGGTCACAGGTCACTAATCACTGGTCACTGGTCACTGGTCACTGGTCACTGGTCACTGGTCACTGGTCACAGGTCACTGGTCACTGGTCAGTAATCAGTGGTCACTGGTCACTGGTCATAGGTCACTGGTCACCTGTCACTGGTCACTGGTCACTGGTCACTGGTCACTGGTCAATGGTCACTGTCGCTGGTCACTGGTCACTGGTCACTGGTCACTGGCCACTAGTCACTGGTCACTGGTCACTGGTCACTGGTCACTGGTCATAGGTCACTGGTCACTGGTCACTGGTCACTGGTCACTGGTCATAGGTCACTGGTCACCTGTCACTGGTCACTGGTCACTGGTCACTGGTCATTGTTCAATGGTCACTGTCGCTGGTCACTGGTCACTGGTCACTGGTCACTGGTCACAGATCACTGGTCACTTATCACTGGTCACTGGTAACTGGTCACTGGTCAGTGGTCACGATTCACAATTCACTGGTCACTGGTCACTGGTCACTGGTCATAGGTCACTGGTCACCTGTCACTGGTCACTGGTCACTGGTCACTGGTCACTGGTCATTGGTCAATGGTCACTGTCGCTGGTCACTGGTCACTGGTCACTGGTCAATGGTGTCTAGTCACTGGTCACTGGTCACAAGTCACTGGTCACTGGTCACTGGTCACTGGTCACTGGTCACTGGTCACAGGTCACTAGTCACTGGTCACGGGTCACTGGTCACTGGGCACTGGTCACTGGTCACTTTTCAGGGGTCACTGGTAACTGGTCACTGGTCAGTGGTCACAGGTCACTAGTCACTGGTCACAAGTCACTGGTCACTGGTCACTGGTCACTGGTCACTGGTCACTGGTCACTGGTCACAGGTCACTGGTCAGCTGTCACTGGTCACTGGTCAGTAATCAGTGGTCACTGGTCACTGGTCATAGGTCACTGGTCACCTGTCACTGGTCACTGGTCACTGGTCACTTTTCAGGGGTCACTGGTAACTGGTCACTGGTCAGTGGTCACAGGTCACTAGTCACTGGTCACAAGTCACTGGTCACTGGTCACTGGTCACTGGTCACTGGTCACTGGTCACTGGTCACTGGTCACAGGTCACTGGTCAGCTGTCACTGGTCACTGGTCACTGGTCACTGGTCACTGGTCACTGGTCACTGGTCACTGGTCACTGGTCACTGGTCACTGGTCACTGGTCATAGGTCACTGGTCACTGGTCACTGGTCACTGGTCACTGGTCACTGGTCATAGGTCACTGGTCACCTGTCACTGGTCACTGGTCACTGGTCACTGGTCATTGTTCTATGGTCACTGTCGCTGGTCACTGGTCACTGGTCACTGGTCACTGGTCACAGATCACTGGTCACTAGTCACTGGTCACTGGTCACTCTTCAGGGGTCACTGGTAACTGGTCACTGGTCAGTGGTCACGATTCACAATTCACTGGTCACTGGTCACTGGTCACTGGTCATAGGTCACTGGTCACCTCTCACTGGTCACTGGTCACTGGTCACTGGTCACTGGTCATTGGTCAATGGTCACTGTCGCTGGTCACTGGTCACTGGTCACTGGTCAATGGTCTCTAGTCACTGGTCACTGGTCACAAGTCACTGGTCACTGGTCACTGGTCACTGGTCACTGGTCACTGGTCACTGGTCACTGGTCACAGGTCACTAGTCACTGGTCACGGGTCACTGGTCACTGGTCACTGGTAACTGGTCACTGGTCACTGGTCACTGGTCACAGGTCACTGGTCACTGGTCAGTAGTCAGTGGTCACTGGTCACTGGGCACTGGTCACTGGTCACAGGTCACTAATCACTGGTCACTGGTCACTGGTCACTGGTCACTGGTCACTGGTCACTGGTCACTGGTCACTGGTCACTGGTAACTGGTCACTGGTCACTGGTCACTGGTCACAGGTCACTGGTCACTGGTCAGTAGTCAGTGGTCACTGGTCACTGGTCACTGGTCACTGGTCACAGGTCACTAATCACTGGTCACTGGTCACTGGTCAGTGGTCACTGGTCACTGGGCACTGGTCACTGGTCACAGGTCACTAATCACTGGTCACTGGTCACTGGTCACTGGTCACTGGTCACTGGTCACTGGTCACTGGTCACTGGTCACTGGTAACTGGTCACTGGTCACTGGTCACTGGTCACAGGTCACTGGTCACTGGTCAGTAGTCAGTGGTCACTGGTCACTGGTCACTGGTCACTGGTCACAGGTCACTAATCACTGGTCACTGGTCACTGGTCACTGGTCACTGGTCACTGGTCACTGGTCACAGGTCACTGGTCACTGGTCAGTAATCAGTGGTCACTGGTCACTGGTCATAGGTCACTGGTCACCTGTCACTGGTCACTGGTCACTGGTCACTGGTCACTGGTCACGGGTCACTGGTCACTGGTCACTGGTAACTGGTCACTGGTCACTGGTCACTGGTCACAGGTCACTGGTCACTGGTCAGTAGTCAGTGGTCACTGGTCACTGGGCACTGGTCACTGGTCACAGGTCACTAATCACTGGTCACTGGTCACTGGTCACTGGTCACTGGTCACTGGTCACTGGTCACTGGTCACTGGTCACTGGTAACTGGTCACTGGTCACTGGTCACTGGTCACAGGTCACTGGTCACTGGTCAGTAGTCAGTGGTCACTGGTCACTGGTCACTGGTCACTGGTCACAGGTCACTAATCACTGGTCACTGGTCACTGGTCACTGGTCACTGGTCACTGGTCACTGGTCACAGGTCACTGGTCACTGGTCAGTAATCAGTGGTCACTGGTCACTGGTCATAGGTCACTGGTCACCTGTCACTGGTCACTGGTCACTGGTCACTGGTCACTGGTCAATGGTCACTGTCGCTGGTCACTGGTCACTGGTCACTGGTCACTGGCCACTAGTCACTGGTCACTGGTCACTGGTCAGTGGTCTCTGGTCACTGGTCACGGGTCACTGGTCACTAGTCACTGGTCACTGGTCACTGGTCACTGGTCACTGGTCACTGGTCACTGGTCATAGGTCACTGGTCACTGGTCACTGGTCACTGGTCACTGGTCACAGGTCACTGGTCACTGGTCAGTAGTCAGTGGTCACAAGTCACTGGTCACTGGTCACTGGCCACAAGTCACTGGTCACTGGTCACAGGTCACTGGTCACTGGTCACGGGTCACTGGTCACTAGTCACTGGTCAATGGTCACAGGTCACCGGTCACTAGTCACTAGTCACTGGTCACTGGTCACTGGTCACTTTTCAGGGGTCACTGGTAACTGGTCACTGGTCAGTGGTCACAGGTCACTAGTCACTGGTCACAAGTCACTGGTCACTGGTCACTGGTCACTGGTCACTGGTCACTGGTCACTGGTCACAGGTCACTGGTCAGCTGTCACTGGTCACTGGTCACTGGTCACTGGTCACTGGTCACTGGTCAATGTTCACTGTCGCTGGTCACTAGTCACTGGTCACTGGTCACAGGTCACTAGTCACTGGTCACTGGTCACTGGTCACTGGTCACTGGTCACTGGTCACTGGTCACTGGTCACAGGTCACTGGTCACTGGTCAGTAATCAGTGGTCACTGGTCACTGGTCATAGGTCACTGGTCACCTGTCACTGGTCACTGGTCACTGGTCACTGGTCACTGGTCAATGGTCACTGTCGCTGGTCACTGGTCACTGGTCACTGGTCACTGGCCACTAGTCACTGGTCACTGGTCACTGGTCAGTGGTCTCTGGTCACTGGTCACGGGTCACTGGTCACTAGTCACTGGTCACTGGTCACTGGTCACTGGTCACTGGTCACTGGTCACTGGTCATAGGTCACTGGTCACCTGTCACTGGTCACTGGTCACTGGTCACAGGTCACTAGTCACTGGTCACGGGTCACTGGTCACTGGTCACTGGTAACTGGTCACTGGTCACAGGTCACTGGTCACTGGTCAGTAGTCAGTGGTCACTGGTCACTGGGCACTGGTCACTGGTCACAGGTCACTAATCACTGGTCACTGGTCACTGGTCACTGGTCACTGGTCACTGGTCACTGGTCACTGGTCACTGGTCACTGGTAACTGGTCACTGGTCACTGGTCACTGGTCACAGGTCACTGGTCACTGGTCAGTAGTCAGTGGTCACTGGTCACTGGTCACTGGTCACTGGTCACAGGTCACTAATCACTGGTCACTGGTCACTGGTCACTGGTCACTGGTCACTGGTCACTGGTCACTGGTCACAGGTCACTGGTCACTGGTCAGTAATCAGTGGTCACTGGTCACTGGTCATAGGTCACTGGTCACCTGTCACTGGTCACTGGTCACTGGTCACTGGTCACTGGTCAATGGTCACTGTCGCTGGTCACTGGTCACTGGTCACTGGTCACTGGCCACTAGTCACTGGTCACTGGTCACTGGTCAGTGGTCTCTGGTCACTGGTCACGGGTCACTGGTCACTAGTCACTGGTCACTGGTCACTGGTCACTGGTCACTGGTCACTGGTCACTGGTCATAGGTCACTGGTCACTGGTCACTGGTCACTGGTCACTGGTCACAGGTCACTGGTCACTGGTCAGTAGTCAGTGGTCACAAGTCACTGGTCACTGGTCACTGGCCACAAGTCACTGGTCACTGGTCACAGGTCACTGGTCACTGGTCACGGGTCACTGGTCACTAGTCACTGGTCAATGGTCACAGGTCACCGGTCACTAGTCACTAGTCACTGGTCACTGGTCACTGGTCACTTTTCAGGGGTCACTGGTAACTGGTCACTGGTCAGTGGTCACAGGTCACTAGTCACTGGTCACAAGTCACTGGTCACTGGTCACTGGTCACTGGTCACTGGTCACTGGTCACTGGTCACTGGTCACAGGTCACTGGTCAGCTGTCACTGGTCACTGGTCACTGGTCACTGGTCACTGGTCACTGGTCAATGTTCACTGTCGCTGGTCACTAGTCACTGGTCACTGGTCACAGGTCACTAGTCACTGGTCACTGGTCACTGGTCACTGGTCACTGGTCACTGGTCACTGGTCACTGGTCACAGGTCACTGGTCACTGGTCTGTAATCAGTGGTCACTGGTCACTGGTCATAGGTCACTGGTCACCTGTCACTGGTCACTGGTCACTGGTCACTGGTCACTGGTCAATGGTCACTGTCGCTGGTCACTGGTCACTGGTCACTGGTCACTGGCCACTAGTCACTGGTCACTGGTCACTGGTCAGTGGTCTCTGGTCACTGGTCACGGGTCACTGGTCACTAGTCACTGGTCACTGGTCACTGGTCACTGGTCACTGGTCACTGGTCACTGGTCATAGGTCACTGGTCACCTGTCACTGGTCACTGGTCACTGGTCACTGGTCACTGGTCATTGTTCAATGGTCACTGTCGCTGGTCACTGGTCACTGGTCACTGGTCACAGATCACTGGTCACTAGTCACTGGTCACTGGTCACTTTTCAGGGGTCACTGGTAACTGGTCACTGGTCAGTGGTCACGATTCACAATTCACTGGTCACTGGTCACTGGTCACTGGTCACAGGTCACTAGTCACTGGTCGCGGGTCACTGGTCACTGGTCACTGGTAACTGGTCACTGGTCACTGGTCACTGGTCACAGGTCACTGGTCACTGGTCAGTAGTCAGTGGTCACTGGTCACTGGTCACTGGTCACTGGTCACAGGTCACTAATCACTGGTCACTGGTCACTGGTCACTGGTCACTGGTCACTGGTCACTGGTCACAGGTCACTGGTCACTGCTCAGTAATCAGTGGTCACTGGTCACTGGTCATAGGTCACTGGTCACCTGTCACTGGTCACTGGTCACTGGTCACTTTTCAGGGGTCACTGGTAACTGGTCACTGGTCAGTGGTCACAGGTCACTAGTCACTGGTCACAAGTCACTGGTCACTGGTCACTGGTCACTGGTCACTGGTCACTGGTCACTGGTCACTGGTCACTGGTCACTGGTCACAGGTCACTGGTCAGCTGTCACTGGTCACTGGTCACTGGTAACTGGTCACTGGTCACTGGTCACTGGTCACAGGTCACTGGTCACTGGTCAGTAGTCAGTGGTCACTGGTCACTGGTCACTGGTCACTGGTCACAGGTCACTAATCACTGGTCACTGGTCACTGGTCACTGGTCACTGGTCACTGGTCACTGGTCACAGGTCACTGGTCACTGGTCAGTAATCAGTGGTCACTGGTCACTGGTCATAGGTCACTGGTCACCTGTCACTGGTCACTGGTCACTGGTCACATTTCAGGGGTCACTGGTAACTGGTCACTGGTCAGTGGTCACAGGTCACTAGTCACTGGTCACAAGTCACTGGTCACTGGTCAACGGTCACTGGTCACTGGTCACTGACCACTGGTCACTGGTCACTGGTCACAGGTCACTGGTCAGCTGTCACTGGTCACTGGTCACTGGTCACTGGTCACTGGTCAATGTTCACTGTCGCTGGTCACTAGTCACTGCTCACTGGTCACAGGTCACTAATCACTGGTCACTGGTCACTGGTCACTGGTCACTGGTCACTGGTCACTGGTCACTGGTCACTGGTCACTGGTCACAGGTCACTGGTCACTGGTCAGTAGTCAGTGGTCACTGGTCACTGGTCACTGGTCACTGGCCACTAGTCACTGGTCACTGGTCACAAGTCACTGGTCACGGGCCACTGGTCACTAGTCACAGATCACTGGTCAGTAGTCAGTGGTCACTGGACACTGCTCACTGGTCACTGGTCACTGGTCACAGGTCACTGGTCACTAGTCACTGGTCACTGGTCACTGGTCACTGGTCACTGGTCACTGGTCATAGGTCACTGGTCACCTGTCACTGGTCACTGGTCACTGGTCACTGGTCATTGTTCAATGGTCACTGTCGCTGGTCACTGGTCACTGGTCACTGGTCACTGGTCACTGGTCACTTTTCAGGGGTCACTGGTAACTGGTCACTGGTCGGTGGTCACAGGTCACTAGTCACTGGTCACAAGTCACTGGTCACTGGTCACTGGTCACTGGTCACTGGTCACTGGTCACTGGTCACAGGTCACTGGTCAGCTGTCACTGGTCACTGGTCACTGGTCACTGGTCACTGGTCACTGGTCAATGTTCACTGTCGCTGGTCACTGGTCACTGGTCACTGGTCACAGGTCACTGGTCACTGGTCACTGGTCAGTAATCAGTGGTCACTGGTCACTGGTCATAGGTCACTCGTCACCTGTCACTGGTCACTGGTCACTGGTCACTGGTCACTGGTCACAGGTCACTGGTCACTGGTCAGTAATCAGTGGTCACTGGTCACTGGTCATAGGTCACTGGTCACCTGTCACTGGTCACTGGTCACTGGTCACTGGTCACTGGTCAATGGTCACTGTCGCTGGTCACTGGTCACTGGTCACTGGTCACTGGCCACTAGTCACTGGTCACTGGTCACTGGTCACTGGTCACTGGTCATAGGTCACTGGTCACTGGTCACTGGTCACTGGTCACTGGTCATAGGTCACTGGTCACCTGTCACTGGTCACTGGTCACTGGTCACTGGTCATTGTTCAATGGTCACTGTCGCTGGTCACTGGTCACTGGTCACTGGTCACTGGTCACAGATCACTGGTCACTTATCACTGGTCACTGGTCACTTTTCAGGGGTCACTGGTAACTGGTCACTGGTCAGTGGTCACGATTCACAATTCACTGGTCACTGGTCACTGGTCACTGGTCATAGGTCACTGGTCACCTGTCACTGGTCACTGGTCACTGGTCACTGGTCACTGGTCATTGGTCAATGGTCACTGTCGCTGGTCACTGGTCACTGGTCACTGGTCAATGGTCTCTAGTCACTGGTCACTGGTCACAAGTCACTGGTCACTGGTCACTGGTCACTGGTCACTGGTCACTGGTCACAGGTCACTAGTCACTGGTCACGGGTCACTGGTCACTGGGCACTGGTCACTGGTCACTTTTCAGGGGTCACTGGTAACTGGTCACTGGTCAGTGGTCACAGGTCACTAGTCACTGGTCACAAGTCACTGGTCACTGGTCACTGGTCACTGGTCACTGGTCACTGGTCACTGGTCACTGGTCACAGGTCACTGGTCAGCTGTCACTGGTCACTGGTCAGTAATCAGTGGTCACTGGTCACTGGTCATAGGTCACTGGTCACCTGTCGCTGGTCACTGGTCACTGGTCACTTTTCAGGGGTCACTGGTAACTGGTCACTGGTCAGTGGTCACAGGTCACTAGTCACTGGTCACAAGTCACTGGTCACTGGTCACTGGTCACTGGTCACTGGTCACTGGTCACTGGTCACTGGTCACAGGTCACTGGTCAGCTGTCACTGGTCACTGGTCACTGGTCACTGGTCACTGGTCAGTGGTCTCTGGTCACTGGTCACAGGTCACTAATCACTGGTCACTGGTCACTGGTCACTGGTCACTGGTCACTGGTCACTGGTCACAGGTCACTGGTCACTGGTCAGTAATCAGTGGTCACTGGTCACTGGTCATAGGTCACTGGTCACCTGTCACTGGTCACTGGTCACTGGTCACTCGTCACTGGTCAATGGTCACTGTCGCTGGTCACTGGTCACTGGTCACTGGTCACTGGCCACTAGTCACTGGTCACTGGTCACTGGTCACTGGTCACTGGTCATAGGTCACTGGTCACTGGTCACTGGTCACTGGTCACTGGTCATAGGTCACTGGTCACCTGTCACTGGTCACTGGTCACTGGTCACTGGTCATTGTTCAATGGTCACTGTCGCTGGTCACTGGTCACTGGTCACTGGTCACTGGTCACAGATCACTGGTCACTTATCACTGGTCACTGGTCACTTTTCAGGGGTCACTGGTAACTGGTCACTGGTCAGTGGTCACGATTCACAATTCACTGGTCACTGGTCACTGGTCACTGGTCATAGGTCACTGGTCACCTGTCACTGGTCACTGGTCACTGGTCACTG
The DNA here is from genome assembly GCA_947577245.1 of Andrena bucephala. NCBI lineage: Eukaryota > Metazoa > Arthropoda > Insecta > Hymenoptera > Andrenidae > Andrena > Andrena bucephala. The sequence continues at coordinate 25,847,720 of OX387716.1, read as the reverse complement.
GTCACTGGTCATTGGTCAATGGTCACTGTCGCTGGTCACTGGTCACTGGTCACTGGTCAATGGTCTCTAGTCACTGGTCACTGGTCACAAGTCACTGGTCACTGGTCACTGGTCACTGGTCACTGGTCACTGGTCACAGGTCACTAGTCACTGGTCACGGGTCACTGGTCACTGGGCACTGGTAACTGGTCACTGGTCACTGGTCACTGGTCACAGGTCACTGGTCACTGGTCAGTAGTCAGTGGTCACTGGTCACTGGTCACTGGTCACTGGTCACAGGTCACTAATCACTGGTCACTGGTCACTGGTCACTGGTCACTGGTCACTGGTCACTGGTCACAGGTCACTGGTCACTGGTCAGTAATCAGTGGTCACTGGTCACTGGTCATAGGTCACTGGTCACCTGTCACTGGTCACTGGTCACTGGTCACTTTTCAGGGGTCACTGGTAACTGGTCACTGGTCAGTGGTCACAGGTCACTAGTCACTGGTCACAAGTCACTGGTCACTGGTCACTGGTCACTGGTCACTGGTCACTGGTCACTGGTCACTGGTCACAGGTCACTGGTCAGCTGTCACTGGTCACTGGTCACTGGTCACTGGTCACTGGTCACTGGTCAATGTTCACTGTCGCTGGTCACTAGTCACTGGTCACTGGTCACAGGTCACTAATCACTGGTCACTGGTCACTGGTCACTGGTCACTGGTCACTGGTCACTGGTCACAGGTCACTGGTCACTGGTCAGTAATCAGTGGTCACTGGTCACTGGTCATAGGTCACTCGTCACCTGTCACTGGTCACTGGTCACTGGTCACTGGTCACTGGTCAGTGGTCTCTGGTCACTGGTCACGGGTGACTGGTCACTAGTCACTGGTCACTGGTCACTGGTCACTGGTCACTGGTCACTGGTCATAGGTCACTGGTCACTGGTCACTGGTCACTGGTCACTGGTCATTGTTCAATGGTCACTGTCGCTGGTCACTGGTCACTGGTCACTGGTCACTGGTCACAGATCACTGGTCACTAGTCACTGGTCACTGGTCACTTTTCAGGGGTCACTGGTAACTGGTCACTGGTCAGTGGTCACGATTCACAATTCACTGGTCACTGGTCACTGGTCACTGGTCATAGGTCACTGGTCACCTCTCACTGGTCACTGGTCACTGGTCACTGGTCACTGGTCATTGGTCAATGGTCACTGTCGCTGGTCACTGGTCACTGGTCACTGGTCACTGGTCACAGGTCACTGGTCACAGGTCACTAGTCACTGGTCACGGGTCACTGGTCACTGGTCACTGGTAACTGGTCACTGGTCACTGGTCACTGGTCACAGGTCACTGGTCACTGGTCAGTAGTCAGTGGTCACTGGTCACTGGGCACTGGTCACTGGTCACAGGTCACTAATCACTGGTCACTGGTCACTGGTCACTGGTCACTGGTCACTGGTCACTGGTCACTGGTTACTGGTCACTGGTAACTGGTCACTGGTCACTGGTCACTGGTCACAGGTCACTGGTCACTGGTCAGTAGTCAGTGGTCACTGGTCACTGGTCACTGGTCACTGGTCACAGGTCACTAATCACTGGTCACTGGTCACTGGTCACTGGTCACTGGTCACAGGTCACTGGTCACTGGTCAGTAATCAGTGGTCACTGGTCACTGGTCATAGGTCACTGGTCACCTGTCACTGGTCACTGGTCACTGGTCACTGGTCACTGGTCAATGGTCACTGTCGCTGGTCACTGGTCACTGGTCACTGGTCACTGGCCACTAGTCACTGGTCACTGGTCACTGGTCAGTGGTCTCTGGTCACTGGTCACGGGTCACTGGTCACTAGTCACTGGTCACTGGTCACTGGTCACTGGTCACTGGTCACTGGTCACTGGTCATAGGTCACTGGTCACTGGTCACTGGTCACTGGTCACTGGTCATAGGTCACTGGTCACCTGTCACTGGTCACTGGTCACTGGTCACTGGTCATTGTTCAATGGTCACTGTCGCTGGTCACTGGTCACTGGTCACTGGTCACTGGTCACAGATCACTGGTCACTAGTCACTGGTCACTGGTCACTTTTCAGGGGTCACTGGTAACTGGTCACTGGTCAGTGGTCACGATTCACAATTCACTGGTCACTGGTCACTGGTCACTGGTCATAGGTCACTGGTCACCTGTCACTGGTCACTGGTCACTGGTCACTGGTCACTGGTCATTGGTCAATGGTCACTGTCGCTGGTCACTGGTCAATGGTCTCTAGTCACTGGTCACTGGTCACAAGTCACTGGTCACTGGTCACTGGTCACTGGTCACTGGTCACTGGTCACTGGTCACAGGTCACTAGTCACTGGTCACGGGTCACTGGTCACTGGTCACTGGTAACTGGTCACTGGTCACTGGTCACTGGTCACAGGTCACTGGTCACTGGTCAGTAGTCAGTGGTCACTGGTCACTGGTCACTGGTCACTGGCCACAAGTCACTGGTCACTGGTCACAGGTCACTGGTCACTGGTCACGGGTCACTGGTCACTAGTCACTGGTCAATGGTCACAGGTCACCGGTCACTAGTCACTAGTCACTGGTCACTGGTCACTGGTCACTTCTCAGGGGTCACTGGTAACTGGTCACTGGTCAGTGGTCACAGGTCACTAGTCACTGGTCACAAGTCACTGGTCACTGGTCACTGGTCACTGGTCACTGGTCACTGGTCACTGGTCACAGGTCACTGGTCAGCTGTAACTGGTCACTGGTCACTGGTCACTGGTCACTGGTCACTGGTCAATGTTCACTGTCGCTGGTCACTAGTCACTGGTCACTGGTCACAGGTCACTAGTCACTGGTCACTGGTCACCGGTCACTGGTCACCTGTCACTGGTCACTGGTCACTGGTCACTGGTCACTGGTCATTGGTCAATGGTCACTGTCGCTGGTCACTGGTCACTGGTCACTGGTCAATGGTCTCTAGTCACGGGTCACTGGTCACAAGTCACTGGTCACTGGTCACTGGTCACTGGTCACTGGTCACTGGTCACAGGTCACTAGTCACTGGTCACGGGTCACTGGTCACTGGGCACTGGTCACTGGTCACTTTTCAGGGGTCACTGGTAACTGGTCACTGGTCAGTGGTCACAGGTCACTAGTCACTGGTCACAAGTCACTGGTCACTGGTCACTGGTCACTGGTCACTGGTCACTGGTCACTGGTCACTGGTCACAGGTCACTGGTCAGCTGTCACTGGTCACTGGTCAGTAATCAGTGGTCACTGGTCACTGGTCATAGGTCACTGGTCACCTGTCACTGGTCACTGGTCACTGGTCACTTTTCAGGGGTCACTGGTAACTGGTCACTGGTCAGTGGTCACAGGTCACTAGTCACTGGTCACAAGTCACTGGTCACTGGTCACTGGTCACTGGTCACTGGTCACTGGTCACTGGTCACTGGTCACTGGTCACAGGTCACTGGTCAGCTGTCACTGGTCACTGGTCACTGGTCACTGGTCACTGGTCAGTGGTCTCTGGTCACTGGTCACAGGTCACTAATCACTGGTCACTGGTCACTGGTCACTGGTCACTGGTCACTGGTCACTGGTCACAGGTCACTGGTCACTGGTCAGTAATCAGTGGTCACTGGTCACTGGTCATAGGTCACTGGTCACCTGTCACTGGTCACTGGTCACTGGTCACTGGTCACTGGTCAATGGTCACTGTCGCTGGTCACTGGTCACTGGTCACTGGTCACTGGCCACTAGTCACTGGTCACTGGTCACTGGTCACTGGTCACTGGTCATAGGTCACTGGTCACTGGTCACTGGTCACTGGTCACTGGTCATAGGTCACTGGTCACCTGTCACTGGTCACTGGTCACTGGTCACTGGTCATTGTTCAATGGTCACTGTCGCTGGTCACTGGTCACTGGTCACTGGTCACTGGTCACAGATCACTGGTCACTTATCACTGGTCACTGGTCACTTTTCAGGGGTCACTGGTAACTGGTCACTGGTCAGTGGTCACGATTCACAATTCACTGGTCACTGGTCACTGGTCACTGGTCATAGGTCACTGGTCACCTGTCACTGATCACTGGTCACTGGTCACTGGTCACTGGTCATTGGACAATGGTCACTGTCGCTGGTCACTGGTCACTGGTCACTGGTCAAAGGTCTCTAGTCACTGGTCACTGGTCACAAGTCACTGGTCACTGGTCACTGGTCACTGGTCACTGGTCACTGGTCACAGGTCACTAGTCACTGGTCACGGGTCACTGGTCACTGGGCACTGGTAACTGGTCACTGGTCACTGGTCACTGGTCACAGGTCACTGGTCACTGGTCAGTAGTCAGTGGTCACTGGTCACTGGTCACTGGTCACTGGTCACAGGTCACTAATCACTGGTCACTGGTCAATGGTCACTGGTCACTGGTCACTGGTCACTGGTCACAGGTCACTGGTCACTGGTCAGTAATCAGTGGTCACTGGTCACTGGTCATAGGTCACTGGTCACCTGTCACTGGTCACTGGTCACTGGTCACTTTTCAGGGGTCACTGGTAACTGGTCACTGGTCAGTGGTCACAGGTCACTAGTCACTGGTCACAAGTCACTGGTCACTGGTCACTGGTCACTGGTCACTGGTCACTGGTCACTGGTCACTGGTCACAGGTCACTGGTCAGCTGTCACTGGTCACTGGTCACTGGTCACTGGTCACTGGTCACTGGTCAATGTTCACTGTCGCTGGTCACTAGTCACTGGTCACTGGTCACAGGTCACTAATCACTGGTCACTGGTCACTGGTCACTGGTCACTGGTCACTGGTCACTGGTCACAGGTCACTGGTCACTGGTCAGTAATCAGTGGTCACTGGTCACTGGTCATAGGTCACTCGTCACCTGTCACTGGTCACTGGTCACTGGTCACTGGTCACTGGTCAGTGGTCTCTGGTCACTGGTCACGGGTGACTGGTCACTAGTCACTGGTCACTGGTCACTGGTCACTGGTCACTGGTCACTGGTCATAGGTCACTGGTCACTGGTCACTGGTCACTGGTCACTGGTCATTGTTCAATGGTCACTGTCGCTGGTCACTGGTCACTGGTCACTGGTCACTGGTCACAGATCACTGGTCACTAGTCACTGGTCACTGGTCACTTTTCAGGGGTCACTGGTAACTGGTCACTGGTCAGTGGTCACGATTCACAATTCACTGGTCACTGGTCACTGGTCACTGGTCATAGGTCACTGGTCACCTCTCACTGGTCACTGGTCACTGGTCACTGGTCACTGGTCATTGGTCAATGGTCACTGTCGCTGGTCACTGGTCACTGGTCACTGGTCACTGGTCACAGGTCACTGGTCACAGGTCACTAGTCACTGGTCACGGGTCACTGGTCACTGGTCACTGGTAACTGGTCACTGGTCACTGGTCACTGGTCACAGGTCACTGGTCACTGGTCAGTAGTCAGTGGTCACTGGTCACTGGGCACTGGTCACTGGTCACAGGTCACTAATCACTGGTCACTGGTCACTGGTCACTGGTCACTGGTCACTGGTCACTGGTCACTGGTCACTGGTAACTGGTCACTGGTCACTGGTCACTGGTCACAGGTCACTGGTCACTGGTCAGTAGTCAGTGGTCACTGGTCACTGGTCACTGGTCACTGGTCACAGGTCACTAATCACTGGTCACTGGTCACTGGTCACTGGTCACTGGTCACAGGTCACTGGTCACTGGTCAGTAATCAGTGGTCACTGGTCACTGGTCATAGGTCACTGGTCACCTGTCACTGGTCACTGGTCACTGGTCACTGGTCACTGGTCAATGGTCACTGGTCACTGGTCATAGGTCACTGGTCACCTGTCACTGGTCACTGGTCACTGGTCACTGGTCATTGTTCAATGGTCACTGTCGCTGGTCACTGGTCACTGGTCACTGGTCACTGGTCACTGGTCACAGGTCACTAGTCACTGGTCACGGGTCACTGGTCACTGGTCACTGGTAACTGGTCACTGGTCACTGGTCACTGGTCACAGGTCACTGGTCACTGGTCAGTAGTCAGTGGTCACTGGTCACTGGTCACTGGTCACTGGCCACAAGTCACTGGTCACTGGTCACAGGTCACTGGTCACTGGTCACGGGTCACTGGTCACTAGTCACTGGTCAATGGTCACAGGTCACCGGTCACTAGTCACTAGTCACTGGTCACTGGTCACTGGTCACTTTTCAGGGGTCACTGGTAACTGGTCACTGGTCAGTGGTCACAGGTCACTAGTCACTGGTCACAAGTCACTGGTCACTGGTCACTGGTCACTGGTCACTGGTCACTGGTCACTGGTCACAGGTCACTGGTCAGCTGTCACTGGTCACTGGTCACTGGTCACTGGTCACTGGTCACTGGTCAATGTTCACTGTCGCTGGTCACTAGTCACTGGTCACTGGTCACAGGTCACTAGTCACTGGTCACTGGTCACCGGTCACTGGTCACTGGTCACTGGTCACTGGTCACAGGTCACTGGTCACTGGTCAGTAATCAGTGGTCACTGGTCACTGGTCATAAGTCACTGGTCACCTGTCACTGGTCACTGGTCACTGGTCACTGGTCACTGGTCAATTGTCACTGTCGCTGGTCACTGGTCACTGGTCACTGGTCACTGGCCACTAGTCACTGGTCACTGGTCACTGGTCAGTGGTCTCTGGTCACTGGTCACAGGTCACTGGTCACTAGTCACTGGTCACTGGTCACTGGTCACTGGTCACTGGTCACTGGTCACTGGTCATAGGTCACTGGTCACCTGTCACTGGTCACTGGTCACTGGTCACTGGTCACTGGTCATTGTTCAATGGTCACTGTCGCTGGTCACTGGTCACTGGTCACTGGTCACAGATCACTGGTCACTAGTCACTGGTCACTGGTCACTTTTCAGGGGTCACTGGTAACTGGTCACTGGTCAGTGGTCACGATTCACAATTCACTGGTCACTGGTCACTGGTCACTGGTCACAGGTCACTGGTCACTGGTCACAGGTCACTGGTCACTGGTCACTGGTCACTGGTCACTGGTCACAGGTCACTGGTCAGCTGTCACTGGTCACTGGTCACTGGTAACTGGTCACTGGTCACTGGTCACTGGTCACAGGTCACTGGTCACTGGTCAGTAGTCAGTGGTCACTGGTCACTGGTCACTGGTCACTGGTCACAGGTCACTAATCACTGGTCACTGGTCACTGGTCACTGGTCACTGGTCACTGGTCACTGGTCACAGGTCACTGGTCACTGGTCAGTAATCAGTGGTCACTGGTCACTGGTCATAGGTCACTGGTCACCTGTCACTGGTCACTGGTCACTGGTCACTTTTCAGGGGTCACTGGTAACTGGTCACTGGTCAGTGGTCACAGGTCACTAGTCACTGGTCACAAGTCATTGGTCACTGGTCAACGGTCACTGGTCACTGGTCACTGACCACTGGTCACTGGTCACTGGTCACAGGTCACTGGTCAGCTGTCACTGGTCACTGGTCACTGGTCACTGGTCACTGGTCACTGGTCAATGTTCACTGTCGCTGGTCACTAGTCACTGCTCACTGGTCACAGGTCACTAATCACTGGTCACTGGTCACTGGTCACTGGTCACTGGTCACTGGTCACTGGTCACTGGTCACTGGTCACTGGTCACTGGTCACTGGTCACAGGTCACTGGTCACTGGTCAGTAGTCAGTGGTCACTGGTCACTGGTCACTGGTCACTGGTCACTGGTCACTGGTCACTGGTCACTGGTCACTGGTCACTGGTCAATGTTCACTGTCGCTGGTCACTAGTCACTGCTCACTGGTCACAGGTCACTAATCACTGGTCACTGGTCACTGGTCACTGGTCACTGGTCACTGGTCACTGGTCACTGGTCACTGGTCACTGGTCACTGGTCACAGGTCACTGGTCACTGGTCAGTAGTCAGTGGTCACTGGTCACTGGTCACTGGTCACTGGCCACTAGTCACTGGTCACTGGTCACAAGTCACTGGTCACGGGCCACTGGTCACTAGTCACAGATCACTGGTCAGTAGTCAGTGGTCACTGGACACTGCTCACTGGTCACTGGTCACTGGTCACAGGTCACTGGTCACTAGTTACTGGTCACTGGTCACTGGTCACTGGTCACTGGTCACTGGTCATAGGTCACTGGTCACCTGTCACTGGTCACTGGTCACTGGTCACTGGTCATTGTTCAATGGTCACTGTCGCTGGTCACTGGTCACTGGTCACTGGTCACTGGTCACTGGTCACTGGTCACTGGTCACAGATCACTGGTCACTAGTCACTAGTCACTGGTCACTGGTCACTGGTCACTTTTCAGGGGTCACTGGTAACTGGTCACTGGTCAGTGGTCACAGGTCACTAGTCACTGGTCACAAGTCACTGGTCACTGGTCAACGGTCACTGGTCACTGGTCACTGACCACTGGTCACTGGTCACTGGTCACAGGTCACTGGTCAGCTGTCACTGGTCACTGGTCACTGGTCAATGTTCACTGTCGCTGGTCACTAGTCACTGCTCACTGGTCACAGGTCACTAATCACTGGTCACTGGTCACTGGTCACTGGTCACTGGTCACTGGTCACTGGTCACTGGTCACTGGTCACTGGTCACTGGTCACAGGTCACTGGTCACTGGTCAGTAGTCAGTGGTCACTGGTCACTGGTCACTGGTCACTGGCCACTAGTCACTGGTCACTGGTCACAAGTCACTGGTCACGGGCCACTGGTCACTAGTCACAGATCACTGGTCAGTAGTCAGTGGTCACTGGACACTGCTCACTGGTCACTGGTCACTGGTCACAGGTCACTGGTCACTAGTTACTGGTCACTGGTCACTGGTCACTGGTCACTGGTCACTGGTCATAGGTCACTGGTCACCTGTCACTGGTCACTGGTCACTGGTCACTGGTCATTGTTCAATGGTCACTGTCGCTGGTCACTGGTCACTGGTCACTGGTCACTGGTCACTGGTCACTGGTCACAGATCACTGGTCACTAGTCACTAGTCACTGGTCACTGGTCACTGGTCACTTTTCAGGGGTCACTGGTAACTGGTCACTGGTCAGTGGTCACAGGTCACTAGTCACTGGTCACAAGTCACTGGTCACTGGTCACTGGTCACTGGTCACTGGTCACTGGTCACTGGTCACAGGTCACTGGTCAGCTGTCACTGGTCACTGGTCACTGGTCACTGGTCACTGGTCACTGGTCACTGGTCACAGGTCACTGGTCACTGGTCAGTAATCAGTGGTCACTGGTCACTGGTCATAGGTCACTGGTCACCTGTCACTGGTCACTGGTCACTGGTCACTGGTCACTGGTCACTGGTCACTGGTCATAGGTCACTGGTCACTGGTCACTGGTCACTGGTCATAGGTCACTGGTCACCTGTCACTGGTCACTGGTCACTGGTCACTGGTCATTGTTCAATGGTCACTGTCGCTGGTCACTGGTCACTGGTCACTGGTCACTGGTCACAGATCACTGGTCACTAGTCACTGGTCACTGGTCACTTTTCAGGGGTCACTGGTAACTGGTCACTGGTCAGTGGTCACGATTCACAATTCACTGGTCACTGGTCACTGGTCACTGGTCACTGGTCATAGGTCACTGGTCACCTGTCACTGGTCACTGGTCACTGGTCACTGGTCACTGGTCATTGGTCAATGGTCACTGTCGCTGGTCACTGGTCAATGGTCTCTAGTCACTGGTCACTGGTCACAAGTCACTGGTCACTGGTCACTGGTCACTGGTCACTGGTCACTGGTCACTGGTCACAGGTCACTAGTCACTGGTCACGGGTCACTGGTCACTGGTCACTGGTAACTGGTCACTGGTCACTGGTCACTGGTCACAGGTCACTGGTCACTGGTCAGTAGTCAGTGGTCACTGGTCACTGGTCACTGGTCACTGGCCACAAGTCACTGGTCACTGGTCACTGGTCACTGGTCACTGGTCACAGGTCACTAATCACTGGTCACTGGTCACTGGTCACTGGTCACTGGTCACTGGTCACTGGTCACAGGTCACTGGTCACTGGTCAGTAATCAGTGGTCACTGGTCACTGGTCATAGGTCACTGGTCACCTGTCACTGGTCACTGGTCACTGGTCACTTTTCAGGGGTCACTGGTAACTGGTCACTGGTCAGTGGTCACAGGTCACTAGTCACTGGTCACAAGTCACTGGTCACTGGTCAACGGTCACTGGTCACTGGTCACTGACCACTGGTCACTGGTCACTGGTCACAGGTCACTGGTCAGCTGTCACTGGTCACTGGTCACTGGTCACTGGTCACTGGTCACTGGTCACTGGTCACTGGTCACAGGTCACTGGTCACTGGTCAGTAGTCAGTGGTCACTGGTCACTGGTCACTGGTCACTGGCCACTAGTCACTGGTCACTGGTCACAAGTCACTGGTCACGGGCCACTGGTCACTAGTCACAGATCACTGGTCAGTAGTCAGTGGTCACTGGACACTGCTCACTGGTCACTGGTCACTGGTCACTGGTCACTGGTCACAGGTCACTGGTCACTAGTTACTGGTCACTGGTCACTGGTCACTGGTCACTGGTCACTGGTCATAGGTCACTGGTCACCTGTCACTGGTCACTGGTCACTGGTCACTGGTCATTGTTCAATGGTCACTGTCGCTGGTCACTGGTCACTGGTCACTGGTCACTGGTCACTGGTCACTGGTCACAGATCACTGGTCACTAGTCACTAGTCACTGGTCACTGGTCACTGGTCACTTTTCAGGGGTCACTGGTAACTGGTCACTGGTCAGTGGTCACAGGTCACTAGTCACTGGTCACAAGTCACTGGTCACTGGTCACTGGTCACTGGTCACTGGTCACTGGTCACTGGTCACAGGTCACTGGTCAGCTGTCACTGGTCACTGGTCACTGGTCACTGGTCACTGGTCACTGGTCACTGGTCACAGGTCACTGGTCACTGGTCAGTAATCAGTGGTCACTGGTCACTGGTCATAGGTCACTGGTCACCTGTCACTGGTCACTGGTCACTGGTCACTGGTCACTGGTCACTGGTCACTGGTCATAGGTCACTGGTCACTGGTCACTGGTCACTGGTCATAGGTCACTGGTCACCTGTCACTGGTCACTGGTCACTGGTCACTGGTCATTGTTCAATGGTCACTGTCGCTGGTCACTGGTCACTGGTCACTGGTCACTGGTCACAGATCACTGGTCACTAGTCACTGGTCACTGGTCACTTTTCAGGGGTCACTGGTAACTGGTCACTGGTCAGTGGTCACGATTCACAATTCACTGGTCACTGGTCACTGGTCACTGGTCATAGGTCACTGGTCACCTGTCACTGGTCACTGGTCACTGGTCACTGGTCACTGGTCATTGGTCAATGGTCACTGTCGCTGGTCACTGGTCAATGGTCTCTAGTCACTGGTCACTGGTCACAAGTCACTGGTCACTGGTCACTGGTCACTGGTCACTGGTCACAGGTCACTAGTCACTGGTCACGGGTCACTGGTCACTGGTCACTGGTAACTGGTCACTGGTCACTGGTCACTGGTCACAGGTCACTGGTCACTGGTCAGTAGTCAGTGGTCACTGGTCACTGGTCACTGGTCACTGGCCACAAGTCACTGGTCACTGGTCACAGGTCACTGGTCACTGGTCACGGGTCACTGGTCACTAGTCACTGGTCAATGGTCACAGGTCACCGGTCACTAGTCACTAGTCACTGGTCACTGGTCACTGGTCACTTTTCAGGGGTCACTGGTAACTGGTCACTGGTCAGTGGTCACAGGTCACTAGTCACTGGTCACAAGTCACTGGTCACTGGTCACTGGTCACTGGTCACTGGTCACTGGTCACTGGTCACAGGTCACTGGTCAGCTGTCACTGGTCACTGGTCACTGGTCACTGGTCACTGGTCACTGGTCACTGGTCAATGTTCACTGTCGCTGGTCACTAGTCACTGGTCACTGGTCACAGGTCACTAGTCACTGGTCACTGGTCACCGGTCACTGGTCACTGGTCACTGGTCACTGGTCACAGGTCACTGGTCACTGGTCAGTAATCAGTGGTCACTGGTCACTGGTCATAAGTCACTGGTCACCTGTCACTGGTCACTGGTCACTGGTCACTGGTCACTGGTCAATTGTCACTGTCGCTGGTCACTGGTCACTGGTCACTGGTCACTGGCCACTAGTCACTGGTCACTGGTCACTGGTCAGTGGTCTCTGGTCACTGGTCACAGGTCACTGGTCACTAGTCACTGGTCACTGGTCACTGGTCACTGGTCACTGGTCACTGGTCACTGGTCATAGGTCACTGGTCACCTGTCACTGGTCACTGGTCACTGGTCACTGGTCACTGGTCATTGTTCAATGGTCACTGTCGCTGGTCACTGGTCACTGGTCACTGGTCACAGATCACTGGTCACTAGTCACTGGTCACTGGTCACTTTTCAGGGGTCACTGGTAACTGGTCACTGGTCAGTGGTCACGATTCACAATTCACTGGTCACTGGTCACTGGTCACTGGTCACAGGTCACTGGTCACTGGTCACAGGTCACTGGTCACTGGTCACTGGTCACTGGTCACTGGTCACAGGTCACTGGTCAGCTGTCACTGGTCACTGGTCACTGGTAACTGGTCACTGGTCACTGGTCACTGGTCACAGGTCACTGGTCACTGGTCAGTAGTCAGTGGTCACTGGTCACTGGTCACTGGTCACTGGTCACAGGTCACTAATCACTGGTCACTGGTCACTGGTCACTGGTCACTGGTCACTGGTCACTGGTCACTGGTCACAGGTCACTGGTCACTGGTCAGTAATCAGTGGTCACTGGTCACTGGTCATAGGTCACTGGTCACCTGTCACTGGTCACTGGTCACTGGTCACTTTTCAGGGGTCACTGGTAACTGGTCACTGGTCAGTGGTCACAGGTCACTAGTCACTGGTCACAAGTCACTGGTCACTGGTCAACGGTCACTGGTCACTGGTCACTGACCACTGGTCACTGGTCACTGGTCACAGGTCACTGGTCAGCTGTCACTGGTCACTGGTCACTGGTCACTGGTCACTGGTCACTGGTCAATGTTCACTGTCGCTGGTCACTAGTCACTGCTCACTGGTCACAGGTCACTAATCACTGGTCACTGGTCACTGGTCACTGGTCACTGGTCACTGGTCACTGGTCACTGGTCACTGGTCACTGGTCACTGGTCACAGGTCACTGGTCACTGGTCAGTAGTCAGTGGTCACTGGTCACTGGTCACTGGTCACTGGCCACTAGTCACTGGTCACTGGTCACAAGTCACTGGTCACGGGCCACTGGTCACTAGTCACAGATCACTGGTCAGTAGTCAGTGGTCACTGGACACTGCTCACTGGTCACTGGTCACTGGTCACAGGTCACTGGTCACTAGTTACTGGTCACTGGTCACTGGTCACTGGTCACTGGTCACTGGTCATAGGTCACTGGTCACCTGTCACTGGTCACTGGTCACTGGTCACTGGTCATTGTTCAATGGTCACTGTCGCTGGTCACTGGTCACTGGTCACTGGTCACTGGTCACTGGTCACTGGTCACAGATCACTGGTCACTAGTCACTAGTCACTGGTCACTGGTCACTGGTCACTTTTCAGGGGTCACTGGTAACTGGTCACTGGTCAGTGGTCACAGGTCACTAGTCACTGGTCACAAGTCACTGGTCACTGGTCAACGGTCACTGGTCACTGGTCACTGACCACTGGTCACTGGTCACTGGTCACAGGTCACTGGTCAGCTGTCACTGGTCACTGGTCACTGGTCACTGGTCACTGGTCACTGGTCAATGTTCACTGTCGCTGGTCACTAGTCACTGCTCACTGGTCACAGGTCACTAATCACTGGTCACTGGTCACTGGTCACTGGTCACTGGTCACTGGTCACTGGTCACTGGTCACTGGTCACTGGTCACTGGTCACAGGTCACTGGTCACTGGTCAGTAGTCAGTGGTCACTGGTCACTGGTCACTGGTCACTGGCCACTAGTCACTGGTCACTGGTCACAAGTCACTGGTCACGGGCCACTGGTCACTAGTCACAGATCACTGGTCAGTAGTCAGTGGTCACTGGACACTGCTCACTGGTCACTGGTCACTGGTCACAGGTCACTGGTCACTAGTTACTGGTCACTGGTCACTGGTCACTGGTCACTGGTCACTGGTCATAGGTCACTGGTCACCTGTCACTGGTCACTGGTCACTGGTCACTGGTCATTGTTCAATGGTCACTGTCGCTGGTCACTGGTCACTGGTCACTGGTCACTGGTCACTGGTCACTGGTCACAGATCACTGGTCACTAGTCACTAGTCACTGGTCACTGGTCACTGGTCACTTTTCAGGGGTCACTGGTAACTGGTCACTGGTCAGTGGTCACAGGTCACTAGTCACTGGTCACAAGTCACTGGTCACTGGTCACTGGTCACTGGTCACTGGTCACTGGTCACTGGTCACAGGTCACTGGTCAGCTGTCACTGGTCACTGGTCACTGGTCACTGGTCACTGGTCACTGGTCACTGGTCACAGGTCACTGGTCACTGGTCAGTAATCAGTGGTCACTGGTCACTGGTCATAGGTCACTGGTCACCTGTCACTGGTCACTGGTCACTGGTCACTGGTCACTGGTCAATGGTCACTGTCGCTGGTCACTGGTCACTGGTCACTGGTCACTGGCCACTAGTCACTGGTCACTGGTCACTGGTCACTGGTCACTGGTCATAGGTCACTGGTCACTGGTCACTGGTCACTGGTCACTGGTCATAGGTCACTGGTCACCTGTCACTGGTCACTGGTCACTGGTCACTGGTCATTGTTCAATGGTCACTGTCGCTGGTCACTGGTCACTGGTCACTGGTCACTGGTCACAGATCACTGGTCACTAGTCACTGGTCACTGGTCACTTTTCAGGGGTCACTGGTAACTGGTCACTGGTCAGTGGTCACGATTCACAATTCACTGGTCACTGGTCACTGGTCACTGGTCATAGGTCACTGGTCACTGGTCAGTAGTCAGTGGTCACTGGTCACTGGGCACTGGTCACTGGTCACAGGTCACTAATCACTGGTCACTGGTCACTGGTCACTGGTCACTGGTCACTGGTCACTGGTCACTGGTAACTGGTCACTGGTCACTGGTCACTGGTCACAGGTCACTGGTCACTGGTCAGTAGTCAGTGGTCACTGGTCACTGGTCACTGGTCACTGGTCACAGGTCACTAATCACTGGTCACTGGTCACTGGTCACTGGTCACTGGTCACAGGTCACTGGTCACTGGTCAGTAATCAGTGGTCACTGGTCACTGGTCATAGGTCACTGGTCACCTGTCACTGGTCACTGGTCACTGGTCACTGGTCACTGGTCAATGGTCACTGTCGCTGGTCACTGGTCACTGGTCACTGGTCACTGGCCACTAGTCACTGGTCACTGGTCACTGGTCAGTGGTCTCTGGTCACTGGTCACGGGTCACTGGTCACTAGTCACTGGTCACTGGTCACTGGTCACTGGTCACTGGTCACTGGTCACTGGTCATAGGTCACTGGTCACTGGTCACTGGTCACTGGCCACTGGTCATAGGTCACTGGTCACCTGTCACTGGTCACTGGTCACTGGTCACTGGTCATTGTTCAATGGTCACTGTCGCTGGTCACTGGTCACTGGTCACTGGTCACTGGTCACAGATCACTGGTCACTAGTCACTGGTCACTGGTCACTTTTCAGGGGTCACTGGTAACTGGTCACTGGTCAGTGGTCACGATTCACAATTCACTGGCCACTGGTCACTGGTCACTGGTCATAGGTCACTGGTCACCTGTCACTGGTCACTGGTCACTGGTCACTGGTCACTGGTCATTGGTCAATGGTCACTGTCGCTGGTCACTGGTCACTGGTCACTGGTCAATGGTCTCTAGTCACTGGTCACTGGTCACAAGTCGCTGGTCACTGGTCACTGGTCACTGGTCACTGGTCACTGGTCACTGGTCACTGGTCACAGGTCACTAGTCACTGGTCACGGGTCACTGGTCACTGGTCACTGGTAACTGGTCACTGGTCACTGGTCACTGGTCACAGGTCACTGGTCACTGGTCAGTAGTCAGTGGTCACTGGTCACTGGTCACTGGTCACTGGCCACAAGTCACTGGTCACTGGTCACAGGTCACTGGTCACTGGTCACGGGTCACTGGTCACTAGTCACTGGTCAATGGTCACAGGTCACCGGTCACTAGTCACTAGTCACTGGTCACTGGTCACTGGTCACTTTTCAGGGGTCACTGGTAACTGGTCACTGGTCAGTGGTCACAGGTCACTAGTCACTGGTCACAAGTCACTGGTCACTGGTCACTGGTCACTGGTCACTGGTCACTGGTCACTGGTCACTGGTCACTGGTCACAGGTCACTGGTCACTGGTCAGTAATCAGTGGTCACTGGTCACTGGTCATAGGTCACTGGTCACCTGTCACTGGTCACTGGTCACTGGTCACTGGTCACTTGTCAATGGTCACTGTCGCTGGTCACTGGTCACTGGTCACTGGTCACTGGCCACTAGTCACTGGTCACTGGTCACTGGTCAGTGGTCTCTGGTCACTGGTCACGGGTCACTGGTCACTAGTCACTGGTCACTGGTCACTGGTCACTGGTCACTGGTCACTGGTCACTGGTCATAGGTCACTGGTCACTGGTCACTGGTCACTGGTCACTGGTCATAGGTCACTGGTCACCTGTCACTGGTCACTGGTCACGGGTCACTGGTCACTAGTCACTGGTCACTGGTCACTGGTCACTGGTCACTGGTCACTGGTCACTGGTCATAGGTCACTGGTCACTGGTCACTGGTCACTGGTCACTGGTCATAGGTCACTGGTCACCTGTCACTGGTCACTGGTCACTGGTCACTGGTCATTGTTCAATGGTCACTGTCGCTGGTCACTGGTCACTGGTCACTGGTCACTGGTCACAGATCACTGGTCACTAGTCACTGGTCACTGGTCACTTTTCAGGGGTCACTGGTAACTGGTCACTGGTCAGTGGTCACGATTCACAATTCACTGGCCACTGGTCACTGGTCACTGGTCATAGGTCACTGGTCACCTGTCACTGGTCACTGGTCACTGGTCACTGGTCACTGGTCATTGGTCAATGGTCACTGTCGCTGGTCACTGGTCACTGGTCACTGGTCAATGGTCTCTAGTCACTGGTCACTGGTCACAAGTCGCTGGTCACTGGTCACTGGTCACTGGTCACTGGTCACTGGTCACTGGTCACTGGTCACAGGTCACTAGTCACTGGTCACGGGTCACTGGTCACTGGTCACTGGTAACTGGTCACTGGTCACTGGTCACTGGTCACAGGTCACTGGTCACTGGTCAGTAGTCAGTGGTCACTGGTCACTGGTCACTGGTCACTGGCCACAAGTCACTGGTCACTGGTCACAGGTCACTGGTCACTGGTCACGGGTCACTGGTCACTAGTCACTGGTCAATGGTCACAGGTCACCGGTCACTAGTCACTAGTCACTGGTCACTGGTCACTGGTCACTTTTCAGGGGTCACTGGTAACTGGTCACTGGTCAGTGGTCACAGGTCACTAGTCACTGGTCACAAGTCACTGGTCACTGGTCACTGGTCACTGGTCACTGGTCACTGGTCACTGGTCACTGGTCACTGGTCACTGGTCACAGGTCACTGGTCACTGGTCAGTAATCAGTGGTCACTGGTCACTGGTCATAGGTCACTGGTCACCTGTCACTGGTCACTGGTCACTGGTCACTGGTCACTGGTCAATGGTCACTGTCGCTGGTCACTGGTCACTGGTCACTGGTCACTGGCCACTAGTCACTGGTCACTGGTCACTGGTCAGTGGTCTCTGGTCACTGGTCACGGGTCACTGGTCACTAGTCACTGGTCACTGGTCACTGGTCACTGGTCACTGGTCACTGGTCACTGGTCATAGGTCACTGGTCACTGGTCACTGGTCACTGGTCACTGGTCATAGGTCACTGGTCACCTGTCACTGGTCACTGGTCACTGGTCACTGGTCATTGTTCAATGGTCACTGTCGCTGGTCACTGGTCACTGGTCACTGGTCACTGGTCACAGATCACTGGTCACTAGTCACTGGTCACTGGTCACTTTTCAGGGGTCACTGGTAACTGGTCACTGGTCAGTGGTCACGATTCACAATTCACTGGCCACTGGTCACTGGTCACTGGTCATAGGTCACTGGTCACCTGTCACTGGTCACTGGTCACTGGTCACTGGTCACTGGTCATTGGTCAATGGTCACTGTCGCTGGTCACTGGTCACTGGTCACTGGTCAATGGTCTCTAGTCACTGGTCACTGGTCACAAGTCGCTGGTCACTGGTCACTGGTCACTGGTCACTGGTCACTGGTCACTGGTCATTGGTCAATGGTCACTGTCGCTGGTCACTGGTCACTGGTCACTGGTCAATGGTCTCTAGTCACTGGTCACTGGTCACAAGTCGCTGGTCACTGGTCACTGGTCACTGGTCACTGGTCACTGGTCACTGGTCACAGGTCACTAGTCACTGGTCACGGGTCACTGGTCACTGGTCACTGGTAACTAGTCACTGGTCACTGGTCACTGGTCACAGGTCACTGGTCACTGGTCAGTAGTCAGTGGTCACTGGTCACTGGTCACTGGTCACTGGCCACAAGTCACTGGTCACTGGTCACAGGTCACTGGTCACTGGTCACGGGTCACTGGTCACTAGTCACTGGTCAATGGTCACAGGTCACCGGTCACTAGTCACTAGTCACTGGTCACAAGTCACTGGTCACTGGTCACTGGTCACTGGTCACTGGTCACTGGTCACTGGTCACTGGTCACAGGTCACTGGTCAGCTGTCACTGGTCACTGGTCACTGGTCACTGGTCACTGGTCACTGGTCAATGTTCACTGTCGCTGGTCAGTAGTCACTGGTCACTGGTCA
Organism: Andrena bucephala; assembly: GCA_947577245.1. Taxonomy (NCBI): domain Eukaryota; kingdom Metazoa; phylum Arthropoda; class Insecta; order Hymenoptera; family Andrenidae; genus Andrena; species Andrena bucephala. The sequence continues at coordinate 25,828,725 of OX387716.1, read as the reverse complement.
CAGGTCACTAGTCACTGGTCACTGGTCACCGGTCACTGGTCACTGGTCACTGGTCACTGGTCACAGGTCACTGGTCACTGGTCAGTAATCAGTGGTCACTGGTCACTGGTCATAAGTCACTGGTCACCTGTCACTGGTCACTGGTCACTGGTCACTGGTCACTGGTCAATGGTCACTGTCGCTGGTCACTGGTCACTGGTCACTGGTCACTGGCCACTAGTCACTGGTCACTGGTCACTGGTCAGTGGTCTCTGGTCACTGGTCACGGGTCACTGGTCACTAGTCACTGGTCACTGGTCACTGGTCACTGGTCACTGGTCACTGGTCACTGGTCATAGGTCACTGGTCACCTGTCACTGGTCACTGGTCACTGGTCACTGGTCACTGGTCATTGTTCAATGGTCACTGTCGCTGGTCACTGGTCACTGGTCACTGGTCACAGATCACTGGTCACTAGTCACTGGTCACTGGTCACTTTTCAGGGGTCACTGGTAACTGGTCACTGGTCAGTGGTCACGATTCACAATTCACTGGTCACTGGTCACTGGTCACTGGTCACAGGTCACTAGTCACTGGTCACGGGTCACTGGTCACTGGTCACTGGTAACTGGTCACTGGTCACTGGTCACTGGTCACAGGTCACTGGTCACTGGTCAGCAGTCAGTGGTCACTGGTCACTGGTCACTGGTCACTGGTCACAGGTCACTAATCACTGGTCACTGGTCACTGGTCACTGGTCACTGGTCACTGGTCACTGGTCACAGGTCACTGGTCACTGGTCAGTAATCAGTGGTCACTGGTCACTGGTCATAGGTCACTGGTCACCTGTCACTGGTCACTGGTCACTGGTCACTTTTCAGGGGTCACTGGTAACTGGTCACTGGTCAGTGGTCACAGGTCACTAGTCACTGGTCACAAGTCACTGGTCACTGGTCACTGGTCACTGGTCACTGGTCACTGGTCACTGGTCACTGGTCACTGGTCACTGGTCACAGGTCACTGGTCAGCTGTCACTGGTCACTGGTCACTGGTAACTGGTCACTGGTCACTGGTCACTGGTCACAGGTCACTGGTCACTGGTCAGTAGTCAGTGGTCACTGGTCACTGGTCACTGGTCACTGGTCACAGGTCACTAATCACTGGTCACTGGTCACTGGTCACTGGTCACTGGTCACTGGTCACTGGTCACAGGTCACTGGTCACTGGTCAGTAATCAGTGGTCACTGGTCACTGGGCACTGGTCACTGGTCACAGGTCACTAATCACTGGTCACTGGTCACTGGTCACTGGTCACTGGTCACTGGTCACTGGTCACTGGTCACTGGTAACTGGTCACTGGTCACTGGTCACAGGTCACTGGTCACTGGTCAGTAGTCAGTGGTCACTGGTCACTGGTCACTGGTCACTGGTCACTGGTCACTGGTCACTGGTCACTGGTCACTGGTCACAGGTCACTGGTCACTGGTCAGTAATCAGTGGTCACTGGTCACTGGTCATAGGTCACTGGTCACCTGTCACTGGTCACTGGTCACTGGTCACTGGTCACTGGTCAATGGTCACTGTCGCTGGTCACTGGTCACTGGTCACTGGTCACTGGCCACTAGTCACTGGTCACTGGTCACTGGTCAGTGGTCTCTGGTCACTGGTCACGGGTCACTGGTCACTAGTCACTGGTCACTGGTCACTGGTCACTGGTCACTGGTCACTCGTCACTGGTCATAGGTCACTGGTCACTGGTCACTGGTCACTGGTCACTGGTCATAGGTCACTGGTCACCTGTCACTGGTCACTGGTCACTGGTCACTGGTCATTGTTCAATGGTCACTGTCGCTGGTCACTGGTCACTGGTCACTGGTCACTGGTCACTGGTCACAGATCACTGGTCACTAGTCACTGGTCACTGGTCACTTTTCAGGGGTCACTGGTAACTGGTCAATGGTCAGTGGTCACGATTCACAATTCACTGGTCACTGGTCACTGGTCACTGGTCATAGGTCACTGGTCACCTGTCACTGGTCACTGGTCACTGGTCACTGGTCACTGGTCACTGGTCATTGGTCAATGGTCACTGTCGCTGGTCACTGGTCACTGGTCACTGGTCAATGGTCTCTAGTCACTGGTCACTGGTCACAAGTCACTGGTCACTGGTCACTGGTCACTGGTCACTGGTCACTGGTCACTGGTCACAGGTCACTAGTCACTGGTCACGGGTCACTGGTCACTGGTCACTGGTAACTGGTCACTGGTCACTGGTCACTGGTCACAGGTCACTGGTCACTGGTCAGTAGTCAGTGGTCACTGGTCACTGGTCACTGGTTACTGGCCACAAGTCACTGGTCACTGGTCACAGGTCACTGGTCACTGGTCACGGGTCACTGGTCACTAGTCACTGGTCAATGGTCACAGGTCACCGGTCACTAGTCACTAGTCACTGGTCACTGGTCACTGGTCACTTTTCAGGGGTCACTGGTAACTGGTCACTGGTCAGTGGTCACAGGTCACTAGTCACTGGTCACAAGTCACTGGTCACTGGTCACTGGTCACTGGTTACTGGTCACTGGTCACTGGTCACAGGTCACTGGTCAGCTGTCACTGGTCACTGGTCACTGGTCACTGGTCACTGGTCACTGGTCAATGTTCACTGTCGCTGGTCACTAGTCACTGGTCACTGGTCACAGGTCACTAGTCACTGGTCACTGGTCACTGGTCACTGGTCACTGGTCACTGGTCATAGGTCACTGGTCACCTGTCACTGGTCACTGGTCACTGGTCACTGGTCATTGTTCAATGGTCACTGTCGCTGGTCACTGGTCACTGGTCACTGGTCACTGGTCACTGGTCACTGGTCACAGATCACTGGTCACTAGTCACTAGTCACTGGTCACTGGTCACTGGTCACTTTTCAGGGGTCACTGGTAACTGGTCACTGGTCAGTGGTCACAGGTCACTAGTCACTGGTCACAAGTCACTGGTCACTGGTCACTGGTCACTGGTCACTGGTCACTGGTCACTGGTCACAGGTCACTGGTCAGCTGTCACTGGTCACTGGTCACTGGTCACTGGTCACTGGTCACTGGTCACTGGTCACAGGTCACTGGTCACTGGTCAGTAATCAGTGGTCACTGGTCACTGGTCATAGGTCACTGGTCACCTGTCACTGGTCACTGGTCACTGGTCACTGGTCACTGGTCACTGGTCACTGGTCATAGGTCACTGGTCACTGGTCACTGGTCACTGGTCATAGGTCACTGGTCACCTGTCACTGGTCACTGGTCACTGGTCACTGGTCATTGTTCAATGGTCACTGTCGCTGGTCACTGGTCACTGGTCACTGGTCACTGGTCACAGATCACTGGTCACTAGTCACTGGTCACTGGTCACTTTTCAGGGGTCACTGGTAACTGGTCACTGGTCAGTGGTCACGATTCACAATTCACTGGTCACTGGTCACTGGTCACTGGTCATAGGTCACTGGTCACCTGTCACTGGTCACTGGTCACTGGTCACTGGTCACTGGTCATTGGTCAATGGTCACTGTCGCTGGTCACTGGTCAATGGTCTCTAGTCACTGGTCACTGGTCACAAGTCACTGGTCACTGGTCACTGGTCACTGGTCACTGGTCACTGGTCACTGGTCACAGGTCACTAGTCACTGGTCACGGGTCACTGGTCACTGGTCACTGGTAACTGGTCACTGGTCACTGGTCACTGGTCACAGGTCACTGGTCACTGGTCAGTAGTCAGTGGTCACTGGTCACTGGTCACTGGTCACTGGCCACAAGTCACTGGTCACTGGTCACAGGTCACTGGTCACTGGTCACGGGTCACTGGTCACTAGTCACTGGTCAATGGTCACAGGTCACCGGTCACTAGTCACTAGTCACTGGTCACTGGTCACTGGTCACTTTTCAGGGGTCACTGGTAACTGGTCACTGGTCAGTGGTCACAGGTCACTAGTCACTGGTCACAAGTCACTGGTCACTGGTCACTGGTCACTGGTCACTGGTCACTGGTCACTGGTCACAGGTCACTGGTCAGCTGTCACTGGTCACTGGTCACTGGTCACTGGTCACTGGTCACTGGTCACTGGTCAATGTTCACTGTCGCTGGTCACTAGTCACTGGTCACTGGTCACAGGTCACTAGTCACTGGTCACTGGTCACCGGTCACTGGTCACTGGTCACTGGTCACTGGTCACAGGTCACTGGTCACTGGTCAGTAATCAGTGGTCACTGGTCACTGGTCATAAGTCACTGGTCACCTGTCACTGGTCACTGGTCACTGGTCACTGGTCACTGGTCACTGGTCATAGGTCACTGGTCACCTGTCACTGGTCACTGGTCACTGGTCACTGGTCACTGGTCATTGTTCAATGGTCACTGTCGCTGGTCACTGGTCACTGGTCACTGGTCACAGATCACTGGTCACTAGTCACTGGTCACTGGTCACTTTTCAGGGGTCACTGGTAACTGGTCACTGGTCAGTGGTCACGATTCACAATTCACTGGTCACTGGTCACTGGTCACTGGTCACAGGTCACTGGTCACTGGTCACAGGTCACTGGTCACTGGTCACTGGTCACTGGTCACTGGTCACAGGTCACTGGTCAGCTGTCACTGGTCACTGGTCACTGGTAACTGGTCACTGGTCACTGGTCACTGGTCACAGGTCACTGGTCACTGGTCAGTAGTCAGTGGTCACTGGTCACTGGTCACTGGTCACTGGTCACAGGTCACTAATCACTGGTCACTGGTCACTGGTCACTGGTCACTGGTCACTGGTCACTGGTCACAGGTCACTGGTCACTGGTCAGTAATCAGTGGTCACTGGTCACTGGTCATAGGTCACTGGTCACCTGTCACTGGTCACTGGTCACTGGTCACTTTTCAGGGGTCACTGGTAACTGGTCACTGGTCAGTGGTCACAGGTCACTAGTCACTGGTCACAAGTCACTGGTCACTGGTCAACGGTCACTGGTCACTGGTCACTGACCACTGGTCACTGGTCACTGGTCACAGGTCACTGGTCAGCTGTCACTGGTCACTGGTCACTGGTCACTGGTCACTGGTCACTGGTCAATGTTCACTGTCGCTGGTCACTAGTCACTGCTCACTGGTCACAGGTCACTAATCACTGGTCACTGGTCACTGGTCACTGGTCACTGGTCACTGGTCACTGGTCACTGGTCACTGGTCACTGGTCACTGGTCACAGGTCACTGGTCACTGGTCAGTAGTCAGTGGTCACTGGTCACTGGTCACTGGTCACTGGCCACTAGTCACTGGTCACTGGTCACAAGTCACTGGTCACGGGCCACTGGTCACTAGTCACAGATCACTGGTCAGTAGTCAGTGGTCACTGGACACTGCTCACTGGTCACTGGTCACTGGTCACAGGTCACTGGTCACTAGTTACTGGTCACTGGTCACTGGTCACTGGTCACTGGTCACTGGTCATAGGTCACTGGTCACCTGTCACTGGTCACTGGTCACTGGTCACTGGTCATTGTTCAATGGTCACTGTCGCTGGTCACTGGTCACTGGTCACTGGTCACTGGTCACTGGTCACTGGTCACAGATCACTGGTCACTAGTCACTAGTCACTGGTCACTGGTCACTGGTCACTTTTCAGGGGTCACTGGTAACTGGTCACTGGTCAGTGGTCACAGGTCACTAGTCACTGGTCACAAGTCACTGGTCACTGGTCAACGGTCACTGGTCACTGGTCACTGACCACTGGTCACTGGTCACTGGTCACAGGTCACTGGTCAGCTGTCACTGGTCACTGGTCACTGGTCACTGGTCACTGGTCACTGGTCAATGTTCACTGTCGCTGGTCACTAGTCACTGCTCACTGGTCACAGGTCACTAATCACTGGTCACTGGTCACTGGTCACTGGTCACTGGTCACTGGTCACTGGTCACTGGTCACTGGTCACTGGTCACTGGTCACAGGTCACTGGTCACTGGTCAGTAGTCAGTGGTCACTGGTCACTGGTCACTGGTCACTGGCCACTAGTCACTGGTCACTGGTCACAAGTCACTGGTCACGGGCCACTGGTCACTATTCACAGATCACTGGTCAGTAGTCAGTGGTCACTGGACACTGCTCACTGGTCACTGGTCACTGGTCACAGGTCACTGGTCACTAGTTACTGGTCACTGGTCACTGGTCACTGGTCACTGGTCACTGGTCATAGGTCACTGGTCACCTGTCACTGGTCACTGGTCACTGGTCACTGGTCATTGTTCAATGGTCACTGTCGCTGGTCACTGGTCACTGGTCACTGGTCACTGGTCACTGGTCACTGGTCACAGATCACTGGTCACTAGTCACTAGTCACTGGTCACTGGTCACTGGTCACTTTTCAGGGGTCACTGGTAACTGGTCACTGGTCAGTGGTCACAGGTCACTAGTCACTGGTCACAAGTCACTGGTCACTGGTCACTGGTCACTGGTCACTGGTCACTGGTCACTGGTCACAGGTCACTGGTCAGCTGTCACTGGTCACTGGTCACTGGTCACTGGTCACTGGTCACTGGTCACTGGTCACAGGTCACTGGTCACTGGTCAGTAATCAGTGGTCACTGGTCACTGGTCATAGGTCACTGGTCACCTGTCACTGGTCACTGGTCACTGGTCACTGGCCACTGGTCAATGGTCACTGTCGCTGGTCACTGGTCACTGGTCACTGGTCACTGGCCACTAGTCACTGGTCACTGGTCACTGGTCACTGGTCACTGGTCATAGGTCACTGGTCACTGGTCACTGGTCACTGGTCACTGGTCATAGGTCACTGGTCACCTGTCACTGGTCACTGGTCACTGGTCACTGGTCATTGTTCAATGGTCACTGTCGCTGGTCACTGGTCACTGGTCACTGGTCACTGGTCACAGATCACTGGTCACTAGTCACTGGTCACTGGTCACTTTTCAGGGGTCACTGGTAACTGGTCACTGGTCAGTGGTCACGATTCACAATTCACTGGTCACTGGTCACTGGTCACTGGTCATAGGTCACTGGTCACTGGTCAGTAGTCAGTGGTCACTGGTCACTGGGCACTGGTCACTGGTCACAGGTCACTAATCACTGGTCACTGGTCACTGGTCACTGGTCACTGGTCACTGGTCACTGGTCACTGGTAACTGGTCACTGGTCACTGGTCACTGGTCACAGGTCACTGGTCACTGGTCAGTAGTCAGTGGTCACTGGTCACTGGTCACTGGTCACTGGTCACAGGTCACTAATCACTGGTCACTGGTCACTGGTCACTGGTCACTGGTCACAGGTCACTGGTCACTGGTCAGTAATCAGTGGTCACTGGTCACTGGTCATAGGTCACTGGTCACCTGTCACTGGTCACTGGTCACTGGTCACTGGTCACTGGTCAATGGTCACTGTCGCTGGTCACTGGTCACTGGTCACTGGTCACTGGCCACTAGTCACTGGTCACTGGTCACTGGTCAGTGGTCTCTGGTCACTGGTCACGGGTCACTGGTCACTAGTCACTGGTCACTGGTCACTGGTCACTGGTCACTGGTCACTGGTCACTGGTCATAGGTCACTGGTCACTGGTCACTGGTCACTGGTCACTGGTCATAGGTCACTGGTCACCTGTCACTGGTCACTGGTCACTGGTCACTGGTCATTGTTCAATGGTCACTGTCGCTGGTCACTGGTCACTGGTCACTGGTCACTGGTCACAGATCACTGGTCACTAGTCACTGGTCACTGGTCACTTTTCAGGGGTCACTGGTAACTGGTCACTGGTCAGTGGTCACGATTCACAATTCACTGGCCACTGGTCACTGGTCACTGGTCATAGGTCACTGGTCACCTGTCACTGGTCACTGGTCACTGGTCACTGGTCACTGGTCATTGGTCAATGGTCACTGTCGCTGGTCACTGGTCACTGGTCACTGGTCAATGGTCTCTAGTCACTGGTCACTGGTCACAAGTCGCTGGTCACTGGTCACTGGTCACTGGTCACTGGTCACTGGTCACTGGTCACTGGTCACAGGTCACTAGTCACTGGTCACGGGTCACTGGTCACTGGTCACTGGTAACTGGTCACTGGTCACTGGTCACTGGTCACAGGTCACTGGTCACTGGTCAGTAGTCAGTGGTCACTGGTCACTGGTCACTGGTCACTGGCCACAAGTCACTGGTCACTGGTCACAGGTCACTGGTCACTGGTCACGGGTCACTGGTCACTAGTCACTGGTCAATGGTCACAGGTCACCGGTCACTAGTCACTAGTCACTGGTCACTGGTCACTGGTCACTTTTCAGGGGTCACTGGTAACTGGTCACTGGTCAGTGGTCACAGGTCACTAGTCACTGGTCACAAGTCACTGGTCACTGGTCACTGGTCACTGGTCACTGGTCACTGGTCACTGGTCACTGGTCACTGGTCACTGGTCACAGGTCACTGGTCACTGGTCAGTAATCAGTGGTCACTGGTCACTGGTCATAGGTCACTGGTCACCTGTCACTGGTCACTGGTCACTGGTCACTGGTCACTGGTCAATGGTCACTGTCGCTGGTCACTGGTCACTGGTCACTGGTCACTGGCCACTAGTCACTGGTCACTGGTCACTGGTCAGTGGTCTCTGGTCACTGGTCACGGGTCACTGGTCACTAGTCACTGGTCACTGGTCACTGGTCACTGGTCACTGGTCACTGGTCATAGGTCACTGGTCACTGGTCACTGGTCACTGGTCACTGGTCATAGGTCACTGGTCACCTGTCACTGGTCACTGGTCACGGGTCACTGGTCACTAGTCACTGGTCACTGGTCACTGGTCACTGGTCACTGGTCACTGGTCACTGGTCATAGGTCACTGGTCACTGGTCACTGGTCACTGGTCATAGGTCACTGGTCACCTGTCACTGGTCACTGGTCACTGGTCACTGGTCATTGTTCAATGGTCACTGTCGCTGGTCACTTGTCACTGGTCACTGGTCACTGGTCACAGATCACTGGTCACTAGTCACTGGTCACTGGTCACTTTTCAGGGGTCACTGGTAACTGGTCACTGGTCAGTGGTCACGATTCACAATTCACTGGCCACTGGTCACTGGTCACTGGTCACTAGTCACTGGTCACTGGTCACTGGTCACTGGTCACTGGTCACTGGTCACTGGTCATAGGTCACTGGTCACCTGTCACTGGTCACTGGTCACTGGTCACTGGTCACTGGTCATTGTTCAATGGTCACTGTCGCTGGTCACTGGTCACTGGTCACTGGTCACAGATCACTGGTCACTAGTCACTGGTCACTGGTCACTTTTCAGGGGTCACTGGTAACTGGTCACTGGTCAGTGGTCACGATTCACAATTCACTGGTCACTGGTCACTGGTCACTGGTCACAGGTCACTAGTCACTGGTCACGGGTCACTGGTCACTGGTCACTGGTAACTGGTCACTGGTCACTGGTCACTGGTCACAGGTCACTGGTCACTGGTCAGCAGTCAGTGGTCACTGGTCACTGGTCACTGGTCACTGGTCACAGGTCACTAATCACTGGTCACTGGTCACTGGTCACTGGTCACTGGTCACTGGTCACTGGTCACAGGTCACTGGTCACTGGTCAGTAATCAGTGGTCACTGGTCACTGGTCATAGGTCACTGGTCACCTGTCACTGGTCACTGGTCACTGGTCACTTTTCAGGGGTCACTGGTAACTGGTCACTGGTCAGTGGTCACAGGTCACTAGTCACTGGTCACAAGTCACTGGTCACTGGTCACTGGTCACTGGTCACTGGTCACTGGTCACTGGTCACTGGTCACTGGTCACTGGTCACAGGTCACTGGTCAGCTGTCACTGGTCACTGGTCACTGGTAACTGGTCACTGGTCACTGGTCACTGGTCACAGGTCACTGGTCACTGGTCAGTAGTCAGTGGTCACTGGTCACTGGTCACTGGTCACTGGTCACAGGTCACTAATCACTGGTCACTGGTCACTGGTCACTGGTCACTGGTCACTGGTCACTGGTCACAGGTCACTGGTCACTGGTCAGTAATCAGTGGTCACTGGTCACTGGGCACTGGTCACTGGTCACAGGTCACTAATCACTGGTCACTGGTCACTGGTCACTGGTCACTGGTCACTGGTCACTGGTCACTGGTCACTGGTAACTGGTCACTGGTCACTGGTCACAGGTCACTGGTCACTGGTCAGTAGTCAGTGGTCACTGGTCACTGGTCACTGGTCACTGGTCACTGGTCACTGGTCACTGGTCACTGGTCACTGGTCACAGGTCACTGGTCACTGGTCAGTAATCAGTGGTCACTGGTCACTGGTCATAGGTCACTGGTCACCTGTCACTGGTCACTGGTCACTGGTCACTGGTCACTGGTCAATGGTCACTGTCGCTGGTCACTGGTCACTGGTCACTGGTCACTGGCCACTAGTCACTGGTCACTGGTCACTGGTCAGTGGTCTCTGGTCACTGGTCACGGGTCACTGGTCACTAGTCACTGGTCACTGGTCACTGGTCACTGGTCACTGGTCACTCGTCACTGGTCATAGGTCACTGGTCACTGGTCACTGGTCACTGGTCACTGGTCATAGGTCACTGGTCACCTGTCACTGGTCACTGGTCACTGGTCACTGGTCATTGTTCAATGGTCACTGTCGCTGGTCACTGGTCACTGGTCACTGGTCACTGGTCACTGGTCACAGATCACTGGTCACTAGTCACTGGTCACTGGTCACTTTTCAGGGGTCACTGGTAACTGGTCAATGGTCAGTGGTCACGATTCACAATTCACTGGTCACTGGTCACTGGTCACTGGTCATAGGTCACTGGTCACCTGTCACTGGTCACTGGTCACTGGTCACTGGTCACTGGTCACTGGTCATTGGTCAATGGTCACTGTCGCTGGTCACTGGTCACTGGTCACTGGTCAATGGTCTCTAGTCACTGGTCACTGGTCACAAGTCACTGGTCACTGGTCACTGGTCACTGGTCACTGGTCACTGGTCACTGGTCACAGGTCACTAGTCACTGGTCACGGGTCACTGGTCACTGGTCACTGGTAACTGGTCACTGGTCACTGGTCACTGGTCACAGGTCACTGGTCACTGGTCAGTAGTCAGTGGTCACTGGTCACTGGTCACTGGTTACTGGCCACAAGTCACTGGTCACTGGTCACAGGTCACTGGTCACTGGTCACGGGTCACTGGTCACTAGTCACTGGTCAATGGTCACAGGTCACCGGTCACTAGTCACTAGTCACTGGTCACTGGTCACTGGTCACTTTTCAGGGGTCACTGGTAACTGGTCACTGGTCAGTGGTCACAGGTCACTAGTCACTGGTCACAAGTCACTGGTCACTGGTCACTGGTCACTGGTTACTGGTCACTGGTCACTGGTCACAGGTCACTGGTCAGCTGTCACTGGTCACTGGTCACTGGTCACTGGTCACTGGTCACTGGTCAATGTTCACTGTCGCTGGTCACTAGTCACTGGTCACTGGTCACAGGTCACTAGTCACTGGTCACTGGTCACTGGTCACTGGTCACTGGTCACTGGTCATAGGTCACTGGTCACCTGTCACTGGTCACTGGTCACTGGTCACTGGTCATTGTTCAATGGTCACTGTCGCTGGTCACTGGTCACTGGTCACTGGTCACTGGTCACTGGTCACTGGTCACAGATCACTGGTCACTAGTCACTAGTCACTGGTCACTGGTCACTGGTCACTTTTCAGGGGTCACTGGTAACTGGTCACTGGTCAGTGGTCACAGGTCACTAGTCACTGGTCACAAGTCACTGGTCACTGGTCACTGGTCACTGGTCACTGGTCACTGGTCACTGGTCACAGGTCACTGGTCAGCTGTCACTGGTCACTGGTCACTGGTCACTGGTCACTGGTCACTGGTCACTGGTCACAGGTCACTGGTCACTGGTCAGTAATCAGTGGTCACTGGTCACTGGTCATAGGTCACTGGTCACCTGTCACTGGTCACTGGTCACTGGTCACTGGTCACTGGTCACTGGTCACTGGTCATAGGTCACTGGTCACTGGTCACTGGTCACTGGTCATAGGTCACTGGTCACCTGTCACTGGTCACTGGTCACTGGTCACTGGTCATTGTTCAATGGTCACTGTCGCTGGTCACTGGTCACTGGTCACTGGTCACTGGTCACAGATCACTGGTCACTAGTCACTGGTCACTGGTCACTTTTCAGGGGTCACTGGTAACTGGTCACTGGTCAGTGGTCACGATTCACAATTCACTGGTCACTGGTCACTGGTCACTGGTCATAGGTCACTGGTCACCTGTCACTGGTCACTGGTCACTGGTCACTGGTCACTGGTCATTGGTCAATGGTCACTGTCGCTGGTCACTGGTCAATGGTCTCTAGTCACTGGTCACTGGTCACAAGTCACTGGTCACTGGTCACTGGTCACTGGTCACTGGTCACTGGTCACTGGTCACAGGTCACTAGTCACTGGTCACGGGTCACTGGTCACTGGTCACTGGTAACTGGTCACTGGTCACTGGTCACTGGTCACAGGTCACTGGTCACTGGTCAGTAGTCAGTGGTCACTGGTCACTGGTCACTGGTCACTGGCCACAAGTCACTGGTCACTGGTCACAGGTCACTGGTCACTGGTCACGGGTCACTGGTCACTAGTCACTGGTCAATGGTCACAGGTCACCGGTCACTAGTCACTAGTCACTGGTCACTGGTCACTGGTCACTTTTCAGGGGTCACTGGTAACTGGTCACTGGTCAGTGGTCACAGGTCACTAGTCACTGGTCACAAGTCACTGGTCACTGGTCACTGGTCACTGGTCACTGGTCACTGGTCACTGGTCACAGGTCACTGGTCAGCTGTCACTGGTCACTGGTCACTGGTCACTGGTCACTGGTCACTGGTCACTGGTCAATGTTCACTGTCGCTGGTCACTAGTCACTGGTCACTGGTCACAGGTCACTAGTCACTGGTCACTGGTCACCGGTCACTGGTCACTGGTCACTGGTCACTGGTCACAGGTCACTGGTCACTGGTCAGTAATCAGTGGTCACTGGTCACTGGTCATAAGTCACTGGTCACCTGTCACTGGTCACTGGTCACTGGTCACTGGTCACTGGTCAATTGTCACTGTCGCTGGTCACTGGTCACTGGTCACTGGTCACTGGCCACTAGTCACTGGTCACTGGTCACTGGTCAGTGGTCTCTGGTCACTGGTCACTGGTCACTGGTCACTAGTCACTGGTCACTGGTCACTGGTCACTGGTCACTGGTCACTGGTCACTGGTCATAGGTCACTGGTCACCTGTCACTGGTCACTGGTCACTGGTCACTGGTCACTGGTCATTGTTCAATGGTCACTGTCGCTGGTCACTGGTCACTGGTCACTGGTCACAGATCACTGGTCACTAGTCACTGGTCACTGGTCACTTTTCAGGGGTCACTGGTAACTGGTCACTGGTCAGTGGTCACGATTCACAATTCACTGGTCACTGGTCACTGGTCACTGGTCACAGGTCACTGGTCACTGGTCACAGGTCACTGGTCACTGGTCACTGGTCACTGGTCACTGGTCACAGGTCACTGGTCAGCTGTCACTGGTCACTGGTCACTGGTAACTGGTCACTGGTCACTGGTCACTGGTCACAGGTCACTGGTCACTGGTCAGTAGTCAGTGGTCACTGGTCACTGGTCACTGGTCACTGGTCACAGGTCACTAATCACTGGTCACTGGTCACTGGTCACTGGTCACTGGTCACTGGTCACTGGTCACAGGTCACTGGTCACTGGTCAGTAATCAGTGGTCACTGGTCACTGGTCATAGGTCACTGGTCACCTGTCACTGGTCACTGGTCACTGGTCACTTTTCAGGGGTCACTGGTAACTGGTCACTGGTCAGTGGTCACAGGTCACTAGTCACTGGTCACAAGTCACTGGTCACTGGTCAACGGTCACTGGTCACTGGTCACTGACCACTGGTCACTGGTCACTGGTCACAGGTCACTGGTCAGCTGTCACTGGTCACTGGTCACTGGTCACTGGTCACTGGTCACTGGTCAATGTTCACTGTCGCTGGTCACTAGTCACTGCTCACTGGTCACAGGTCACTAATCACTGGTCACTGGTCACTGGTCACTGGTCACTGGTCACTGGTCACTGGTCACTGGTCACTGGTCACTGGTCACTGGTCACAGGTCACTGGTCACTGGTCAGTAGTCAGTGGTCACTGGTCACTGGTCACTGGTCACTGGCCACTAGTCACTGGTCACTGGTCACAAGTCACTGGTCACGGGCCACTGGTCACTAGTCACAGATCACTGGTCAGTAGTCAGTGGTCACTGGACACTGCTCACTGGTCACTGGTCACTGGTCACAGGTCACTGGTCACTAGTTACTGGTCACTGGTCACTGGTCACTGGTCACTGGTCACTGGTCATAGGTCACTGGTCACCTGTCACTGGTCACTGGTCACTGGTCACTGGTCATTGTTCAATGGTCACTGTCGCTGGTCACTGGTCACTGGTCACTGGTCACTGGTCACTGGTCACTGGTCACAGATCACTGGTCACTAGTCACTAGTCACTGGTCACTGGTCACTGGTCACTTTTCAGGGGTCACTGGTAACTGGTCACTGGTCAGTGGTCACAGGTCACTAGTCACTGGTCACAAGTCACTGGTCACTGGTCAACGGTCACTGGTCACTGGTCACTGACCACTGGTCACTGGTCACTGGTCACAGGTCACTGGTCAGCTGTCACTGGTCACTGGTCACTGGTCACTGGTCACTGGTCACTGGTCAATGTTCACTGTCGCTGGTCACTAGTCACTGCTCACTGGTCACAGGTCACTAATCACTGGTCACTGGTCACTGGTCACTGGTCACTGGTCACTGGTCACTGGTCACTGGTCACTGGTCACTGGTCACTGGTCACAGGTCACTGGTCACTGGTCAGTAGTCAGTGGTCACTGGTCACTGGTCACTGGTCACTGGCCACTAGTCACTGGTCACTGGTCACAAGTCACTGGTCACGGGCCACTGGTCACTAGTCACAGATCACTGGTCAGTAGTCAGTGGTCACTGGACACTGCTCACTGGTCACTGGTCACTGGTCACAGGTCACTGGTCACTAGTTACTGGTCACTGGTCACTGGTCACTGGTCACTGGTCACTGGTCATAGGTCACTGGTCACCTGTCACTGGTCACTGGTCACTGGTCACTGGTCATTGTTCAATGGTCACTGTCGCTGGTCACTGGTCACTGGTCACTGGTCACTGGTCACTGGTCACTGGTCACAGATCACTGGTCACTAGTCACTAGTCACTGGTCACTGGTCACTGGTCACTTTTCAGGGGTCACTGGTAACTGGTCACTGGTCAGTGGTCACAGGTCACTAGTCACTGGTCACAAGTCACTGGTCACTGGTCACTGGTCACTGGTCACTGGTCACTGGTCACTGGTCACAGGTCACTGGTCAGCTGTCACTGGTCACTGGTCACTGGTCACTGGTCACTGGTCACTGGTCACTGGTCACAGGTCACTGGTCACTGGTCAGTAATCAGTGGTCACTGGTCACTGGTCATAGGTCACTGGTCACCTGTCACTGGTCACTGGTCACTGGTCACTGGTCACTGGTCAATGGTCACTGTCGCTGGTCACTGGTCACTGGTCACTGGTCACTGGTCACTGGCCACTAGTCACTGGTCACTGGTCACTGGTCACTGGTCACTGGTCATAGGTCACTGGTCACTGGTCACTGGTCACTGGTCACTGGTCATAGGTCACTGGTCACCTGTCACTGGTCACTGGTCACTGGTCACTGGTCATTGTTCAATGGTCACTGTCGCTGGTCACTGGTCACTGGTCACTGGTCACTGGTCACAGATCACTGGTCACTAGTCACTGGTCACTGGTCACTTTTCAGGGGTCACTGGTAACTGGTCACTGGTCAGTGGTCACGATTCACAATTCACTGGTCACTGGTCACTGGTCACTGGTCATAGGTCACTGGTCACTGGTCAGTAGTCAGTGGTCACTGGTCACTGGGCACTGGTCACTGGTCACAGGTCACTAATCACTGGTCACTGGTCACTGGTCACTGGTCACTGGTCACTGGTCACTGGTCACTGGTAACTGGTCACTGGTCACTGGTCACTGGTCACAGGTCACTGGTCACTGGTCAGTAGTCAGTGGTCACTGGTCACTGGTCACTGGTCACTGGTCACAGGTCACTAATCACTGGTCACTGGTCACTGGTCACTGGTCACTGGTCACAGGTCACTGGTCACTGGTCAGTAATCAGTGGTCACTGGTCACTGGTCATAGGTCACTGGTCACCTGTCACTGGTCACTGGTCACTGGTCACTGGTCACTGGTCAATGGTCACTGTCGCTGGTCACTGGTCACTGGTCACTGGTCACTGGCCACTAGTCACTGGTCACTGGTCACTGGTCAGTGGTCTCTGGTCACTGGTCACGGGTCACTGGTCACTAGTCACTGGTCACTGGTCACTGGTCACTGGTCACTGGTCACTGGTCACTGGTCATAGGTCACTGGTCACTGGTCACTGGTCACTGGTCACTGGTCATAGGTCACTGGTCACCTGTCACTGGTCACTGGTCACTGGTCACTGGTCATTGTTCAATGGTCACTGTCGCTGGTCACTGGTCACTGGTCACTGGTCACTGGTCACAGATCACTGGTCACTAGTCACTGGTCACTGGTCACTTTTCAGGGGTCACTGGTAACTGGTCACTGGTCAGTGGTCACGATTCACAATTCACTGGCCACTGGTCACTGGTCACTGGTCATAGGTCACTGGTCACCTGTCACTGGTCACTGGTCACTGGTCACTGGTCACTGGTCATTGGTCAATGGTCACTGTCGCTGGTCACTGGTCACTGGTCACTGGTCAATGGTCTCTAGTCACTGGTCACTGGTCACAAGTCGCTGGTCACTGGTCACTGGTCACTGGTCACTGGTCACTGGTCACTGGTCACTGGTCACAGGTCACTAGTCACTGGTCACGGGTCACTGGTCACTGGTCACTGGTAACTGGTCACTGGTCACTGGTCACTGGTCACAGGTCACTGGTCACTGGTCAGTAGTCAGTGGTCACTGGTCACTGGTCACTGGTCACTGGCCACAAGTCACTGGTCACTGGTCACAGGTCACTGGTCACTGGTCACGGGTCACTGGTCACTAGTCACTGGTCAATGGTCACAGGTCACCGGTCACTAGTCACTAGTCACTGGTCACTGGTCACTGGTCACTTTTCAGGGGTCACTGGTAACTGGTCACTGGTCAGTGGTCACAGGTCACTAGTCACTGGTCACAAGTCACTGGTCACTGGTCACTGGTCACTGGTCACTGGTCACTGGTCACTGGTCACTGGTCACTGGTCACTGGTCACAGGTCACTGGTCACTGGTCAGTAATCAGTGGTCACTGGTCACTGGTCATAGGTCACTGGTCACCTGTCACTGGTCACTGGTCACTGGTCACTGGTCACTGGTCAATGGTCACTGTCGCTGGTCACTGGTCACTGGTCACTGGTCACTGGCCACTAGTCACTGGTCACTGGTCACTGGTCAGTGGTCTCTGGTCACTGGTCACGGGTCACTGGTCACTAGTCACTGGTCACTGGTCACTGGTCACTGGTCACTGGTCACTGGTCATAGGTCACTGGTCACTGGTCACTGGTCACTGGTCACTGGTCATAGGTCACTGGTCACCTGTCACTGGTCACTGGTCACGGGTCACTGGTCACTAGTCACTGGTCACTGGTCACTGGTCACTGGTCACTGGTCACTGGTCACTGGTCATAGGTCACTGGTCACTGGTCACTGGTCACTGGTCATAGGTCACTGGTCACCTGTCACTGGTCACTGGTCACTGGTCACTGGTCATTGTTCAATGGTCACTGTCGCTGGTCACTTGTCACTGGTCACTGGTCACTGGTCACAGATCACTGGTCACTAGTCACTGGTCACTGGTCACTTTTCAGGGGTCACTGGTAACTGGTCACTGGTCAGTGGTCACGATTCACAATTCACTGGCCACTGGTCACTGGTCACTGGTCATAGGTCACTGGTCACCTGTCACTGGTCACTGGTCACTGGTCACTGGTCACTGGTCATTGGTCAATGGTCACTGTCGCTGGTCACTGGTCACTGGTCACTGGTCAATGGTCTCTAGTCACTGGTCACTGGTCACAAGTCGCTGGTCACTGGTCACTGGTCACTGGTCACTGGTCACTGGTCACTGGTCACTGGTCACAGGTCACTAGTCACTGGTCACGGGTCACTGGTCACTGGTCACTGGTAACTGGTCACTGGTCACTGGTCACTGGTCACAGGTCACTGGTCACTGGTCAGTAGTCAGTGGTCACTGGTCACTGGTCACTGGTCACTGGCCACAAGTCACTGGTCACTGGTCACAGGTCACTGGTCACTGGTCACGGGTCACTGGTCACTAGTCACTGGTCAATGGTCACAGGTCACCGGTCACTAGTCACTAGTCACTGGTCACTGGTCACTGGTCACTTTTCAGGGGTCACTGGTAACTGGTCACTGGTCAGTGGTCACAGGTCACTAGTCACTGGTCACAAGTCACTGGTCACTGGTCACTGGTCACTGGTCACTGGTCACTGGTCACTGGTCACTGGTCACTGGTCACTGGTCACAGGTCACTGGTCACTGGTCAGTAATCAGTGGTCACTGGTCACTGGTCATAGGTCACTGGTCACCTGTCACTGGTCACTGGTCACTGGTCACTGGTCACTGGTCAATGGTCACTGTCGCTGGTCACTGGTCACTGGTCACTGGTCACTGGCCACTAGTCACTGGTCACTGGTCACTGGTCAGTGGTCTCTGGTCACTGGTCACGGGTCACTGGTCACTAGTCACTGGTCACTGGTCACTGGTCACTGGTCACTGGTCACTGGTCACTGGTCATAGGTCACTGGTCACTGGTCACTGGTCACTGGTCACTGGTCATAGGTCACTGGTCACCTGTCACTGGTCACTGGTCACTGGTCACTGGTCATTGTTCAATGGTCACTGTCGCTGGTCACTGGTCACTGGTCACTGGTCACTGGTCACAGATCACTGGTCACTAGTCACTGGTCACTGGTCACTTTTCAGGGGTCACTGGTAACTGGTCACTGGTCAGTGGTCACGATTCACAATTCACTGGCCACTGGTCACTGGTCACTGGTCATAGGTCACTGGTCACCTGTCACTGGTCACTGGTCACTGGTCACTGGTCACTGGTCATTGGTCAATGGTCACTGTCGCTGGTCACTGGTCACTGGTCACTGGTCAATGGTCTCTAGTCACTGGTCACTGGTCACAAGTCGCTGGTCACTGGTCACTGGTCACTGGTCACTGGTCACTGGTCACTGGTCATTGGTCAATGGTCACTGTCGCTGGTCACTGGTCACTGGTCACTGGTCAATGGTCTCTAGTCACTGGTCACTGGTCACAAGTCGCTGGTCACTGGTCACTGGTCACTGGTCACTGGTCACTGGTCACTGGTCACAGGTCACTAGTCACTGGTCACGGGTCACTGGTCACTGGTCACTGGTAACTAGTCACTGGTCACTGGTCACTGGTCACAGGTCACTGGTCACTGGTCAGTAGTCAGTGGTCACTGGTCACTGGTCACTGGTCACTGGCCACAAGTCACTGGTCACTGGTCACAGGTCACTGGTCACTGGTCACGGGTCACTGGTCACAAGTCACTGGTCAATGGTCACAGGTCACCGGTCACTAGTCACTAGTCACTGGTCACAAGTCACTGGTCACTGGTCACTGGTCACTGGTCACTGGTCACTGGTCACTGGTCACTGGTCACAGGTCACTGGTCAGCTGTCACTGGTCACTGGTCACTGGTCACTGGTCACTGGTCACTGGTCAATGTTCACTGTCGCTGGTCAGTAGTCACTGGTCACTGGTCACAGGTCACTAGTCACTGGTCACTGGTCACCGGTCACTGGTCACTGGTCACTGGTCACTGGTCACAGGTCACTGGTCACTGGTCAGTAATCAGTGGTCACTGGTCACTGGTCATAAGTCACTGGTCACCTGTCACTGGTCACTGGTCACTGGTCACTGGTCACTGGTCAATGGTCACTGTCGCTGGTCACTGGTCACTGGTCACTGGTCACTGGCCACTAGTCACTGGTCACTGGTCACTGGTCAGTGGTCTCTGGTCACTGGTCACGGGTCACTGGTCACTAGTCACTGGTCACTGGTCACTGGTCACTGGTCACTGGTCACTGGTCACTGGTCATAGGTCACTGGTCACCTGTCACTGGTCACTGGTCACTGGTCACTGGTCACTGGTCATTGTTCAATGGTCACTGTCGCTGGTCACTGGTCACTGGTCACTGGTCACAGATCACTGGTCACTAGTCACTGGTCACTGGTCACTTTTCAGGGGTCACTGGTAACTGGTCACTGGTCAGTGGTCACGATTCACAATTCACTGGTCACTGGTCACTGGTCACTGGTCACAGGTCACTAGTCACTGGTCACGGGTCACTGGTCACTGGTCACTGGTAACTGGTCACTGGTCACTGGTCACTGGTCACAGGTCACTGGTCACTGGTCAGCAGTCAGTGGTCACTGGTCACTGGTCACTGGTCACTGGTCACAGGTCACTAATCACTGGTCACTGGTCACTGGTCACTGGTCACTGGTCACTGGTCACTGGTCACAGGTCACTGGTCACTGGTCAGTAATCAGTGGTCACTGGTCACTGGTCATAGGTCACTGGTCACCTGTCACTGGTCACTGGTCACTGGTCACTTTTCAGGGGTCACTGGTAACTGGTCACTGGTCAGTGGTCACAGGTCACTAGTCACTGGTCACAAGTCACTGGTCACTGGTCACTGGTCACTGGTCACTGGTCACTGGTCACTGGTCACTGGTCACTGGTCACTGGTCACAGGTCACTGGTCAGCTGTCACTGGTCACTGGTCACTGGTAACTGGTCACTGGTCACTGGTCACTGGTCACAGGTCACTGGTCACTGGTCAGTAGTCAGTGGTCACTGGTCACTGGTCACTGGTCACTGGTCACAGGTCACTAATCACTGGTCACTGGTCACTGGTCACTGGTCACTGGTCACTGGTCACTGGTCACAGGTCACTGGTCACTGGTCAGTAATCAGTGGTCACTGGTCACTGGGCACTGGTCACTGGTCACAGGTCACTAATCACTGGTCACTGGTCACTGGTCACTGGTCACTGGTCACTGGTCACTGGTCACTGGTCACTGGTAACTGGTCACTGGTCACTGGTCACAGGTCACTGGTCACTGGTCAGTAGTCAGTGGTCACTGGTCACTGGTCACTGGTCACTGGTCACTGGTCACTGGTCACTGGTCACTGGTCACTGGTCACAGGTCACTGGTCACTGGTCAGTAATCAGTGGTCACTGGTCACTGGTCATAGGTCACTGGTCACCTGTCACTGGTCACTGGTCACTGGTCACTGGTCACTGGTCAATGGTCACTGTCGCTGGTCACTGGTCACTGGTCACTGGTCACTGGCCACTAGTCACTGGTCACTGGTCACTGGTCAGTGGTCTCTGGTCACTGGTCACGGGTCACTGGTCACTAGTCACTGGTCACTGGTCACTGGTCACTGGTCACTGGTCACTCGTCACTGGTCATAGGTCACTGGTCACTGGTCACTGGTCACTGGTCACTGGTCATAGGTCACTGGTCACCTGTCACTGGTCACTGGTCACTGGTCACTGGTCATTGTTCAATGGTCACTGTCGCTGGTCACTGGTCACTGGTCACTGGTCACTGGTCACTGGTCACTGGTCACAGATCACTGGTCACTAGTCACTGGTCACTGGTCACTTTTCAGGGGTCACTGGTAACTGGTCAATGGTCAGTGGTCACGATTCACAATTCACTGGTCACTGGTCACTGGTCACTGGTCATAGGTCACTGGTCACCTGTCACTGGTCACTGGTCACTGGTCACTGGTCACTGGTCATTGGTCAATGGTCACTGTCGCTGGTCACTGGTCACTGGTCACTGGTCAATGGTCTCTAGTCACTGGTCACTGGTCACAAGTCACTGGTCACTGGTCACTGGTCACTGGTCACTGGTCACTGGTCACTGGTCACAGGTCACTAGTCACTGGTCACGGGTCACTGGTCACTGGTCACTGGTAACTGGTCACTGGTCACTGGTCACTGGTCACAGGTCACTGGTCACTGGTCAGTAGTCAGTGGTCACTGGTCACTGGTCACTGGTTACTGGCCACAAGTCACTGGTCACTGGTCACAGGTCACTGGTCACTGGTCACGGGTCACTGGTCACTAGTCACTGGTCAATGGTCACAGGTCACCGGTCACTAGTCACTAGTCACTGGTCACTGGTCACTGGTCACTTTTCAGGGGTCACTGGTAACTGGTCACTGGTCAGTGGTCACAGGTCACTAGTCACTGGTCACAAGTCACTGGTCACTGGTCACTGGTCACTGGTTACTGGTCACTGGTCACTGGTCACAGGTCACTGGTCAGCTGTCACTGGTCACTGGTCACTGGTCACTGGTCACTGGTCACTGGTCAATGTTCACTGTCGCTGGTCACTAGTCACTGGTCACTGGTCACAGGTCACTAGTCACTGGTCACTGGTCACTGGTCACTGGTCACTGGTCACTGGTCACTGGTCACAGGTCACTGGTCACTGGTCACTGGTCACTGGTCACTGGTCACTGGTCACTGGTCACTGGTCACTGGTCACTGGTCACAGGTCACTGGTCACTGCTCAGTAATCAGTGGTCACTGGTCACTGGTCATAGGTCACTGGTCACCTGTCACTGGTCACTGGTCACTGGTCACTGGTCACTGGTCAATGGTCACTGTCGCTGGTCACTGGTCACTGGTCACTGGTCACTGGCCACTAGTCACTGGTCACTGGTCACTGGTCAGTGGTCTCTGGTCACTGGTCACGGGTCACTGGTCACTAGTCACTGGTCACTGGTCACTGGTCACTGGTCACTGGTCACTGGTCACTGGTCATAGGTCACTGGTCACTGGTCACTGGTCACTGGTCACTGGTCATAGGTCACTGGTCACCTGTCACTGGTCACTGGTCACTGGTCACTGGTCATTGTTCAATGGTCACTGTCGCTGGTCACTGGTCACTGGTCACTGGTCACTGGTCACAGATCACTGGTCACTAGTCACTGGTCACTGGTCACTTTTCAGGGGTCACTGGTAACTGGTCACTGGTCAGTGGTCACGATTCACAATTCACTGGCCACTGGTCACTGGTCACTGGTCATAGGTCACTGGTCACCTGTCACTGGTCACTGGTCACTGGTCACTGGTCACTGGTCATTGGTCAATGGTCACTGTCGCTGGTCACTGGTCACTGGTCACTGGTCAATGGTCTCTAGTCACTGGTCACTGGTCACAAGTCGCTGGTCACTGGTCACTGGTCACTGGTCACTGGTCACTGGTCACTGGTCACAGGTCACTAGTCACTGGTCACGGGTCACTGGTCACTGGTCACTGGTAACTAGTCACTGGTCACTGGTCACTGGTCACAGGTCACTGGTCACTGGTCAGTAGTCAGTGGTCACTGGTCACTGGTCACTGGTCACTGGCCACAAGTCACTGGTCACTGGTCACAGGTCACTGGTCACTGGTCACGGGTCACTGGTCACTAGTCACTGGTCAATGGTCACAGGTCACCGGTCACTAGTCACTAGTCACTGGTCACTGGTCACTGGTCACTTTTCAGGGGTCACTGGTCACTGGTCACAGATCAATGGTGACTGGTCACTGGTCACATGTCACGGGTCACTGGTCACTGGTCGCTAGTCACTGGTCACCGGTCACTGGTCACTGGTCACTGGTCACTGGTCACTGGTCACTGGTCACTGGTCACGGGTCACATGTCACGGGTCACTGTTCACTGGTCGCTAGTCACTGGTCACTTGTCACTGTTCACTGGTCACTGGTCACAAGTCACTGGTCACTTGTCACTGGTCAGTGGTCACTGGTCACTGGTCACTGGTCAGTGGTCACTGGTCACAGTCACATGTCGCGGGTCACTGGTCACAAGTCACAGATCGCTGGTCACAAGTCACTGGTCACTTGTCACTGGTCACTGGTCACTGGTCACTGGTCAATGGTCAATGGTCGCTGGTCACTGGTCACTGGTCAATGGTCACTGTCGCTGGTCACTGGTCACTGGTCACTGGTCACTGGTCACTGGTCACTGGTCACTGGTCACTGGTCAATGGTCACTATCGCTGGTCAATGGTCACTGTCGCTGGTCACTGGTCACTGGTCACTGGTCACGGGTCACATGTCACGGGTCACTGTTCACTGGTCGCTCGTCATTGGTCACTGGTCACTGGTCACTGGTCACTGGTCAGTGGTCACTGGTCACAGTCACATGTCGCGGGTCACAGGTCACAAGTCACAGATCGCTGGTCACAAGTCACTGGTCACTTGTCACTGGTCACTGGTCAATGGTCAATGGTCGCTGGTCACTGGTCACTGGTCACTGGTCACTGGTCACTGGTCACTGGTCACTGGTCACTGGTCACTGGTCACTATCGCTGGTCAATGGTCACTGTCGCTGGTCACTGGTCACTAATCACTGGTCACTGGTCACTGGTCACTGGTCATTGGTCACTATCGCTGGTCAATGGTCACTGTCGCTGGTCATTGGTCACTGGTCACTGGACACTGGTCACTGGTCACTGGTCACTTGTCACTGGTCACTGGTCACTGGTCACTGGTCACTGGTCAATGGTCACTGTCGCTGGTCACTGGTCAATGGTCACTGCCGCTGGTCACTGGTCACTGGTCACTGGTCACTGGTCACTGGTCAATGGTCACTTGTCACTGGGCAGTGGTCAATGGTCACTGGTCACAGGTCAGTGGTCACTGGTCACTGGACACAGGTCACTGGACACAGGTCACTGGTCACTGGACGCTGGTCACTTTTCACTGGTCACTGGTCACTGGTCACTGGTCAATGGTCACAGTCGCTTGTCAATGCTCACTGGGCACTGGTCACTGGTCAATGGTCACTGTCGCTGGTCACTGGTCACTATTCACTGGTCACTGGTCACTGGTCACTGGTCCCTGGTCACTTTCGCTGGTCACTTGTCACGGTTCACTGGCCACAAGTTTCTGGTCATTTGCCACTGGTCAATGGTCACTGGGCACTGGTCACTGGTCAATGGTCACTGTCGCTGGTCACTGGTCACTGGTCACTGGTCACTGGTCGCTGGTCACTGGTCAATGGTCACTGTCGCTGGTCACTGTTCACTGGTCACTGGTCACTGGTCACTGGTCACAAGTCACTGGTCACTTGTCACTGGTCACTGGTCACTGGTCACTGGTCAATGGTCACTGGTCACAAGTCACTGGTCACTGGTCACTTGTCACTGGTCACTGGTCACTGGTCACTGGTCAATGGTCACTGTCGCTGATTAATGGTCACTGTCGCTGGTCACTGGTCACTGGTCACTGTCGCTGGTCACTGGTCACTGGTCACTGGTCACTGGTCACTGGTCACTGGTCACTGGTCACTGGTCACAGGTCAATGGTCACTGGTCACTGGACACTGGTCACTGGTCACTTGTCACTTGTCACTGGTCACTGGTCACTGGTCACTGGTCACTGGTCACTGGTCACTGGTCACTGGTCACTGGTCACTGGTCACGGGTCCCATGTCACGGGTCACTGGTCGCTGGCCACTGGTCACTGGTCACTGGACGCTGGCCACTGGCCACTGGTCACTGGTCACTGGTCACAAGTCACAGGTCACTGGTCACTGGTCACAAATCACTGATCACTTGTCACTGGTCAGTGGTCAGTGGTCACTGGTCACTGGTCACTGGTCACAGATCAATGGTGACTGGTCACTGGTCACTGGTCACTGGTCACATGTCACGGGTCACTGGTCACTGGTCGCTAGTCACTGGTCACCGGTCACTGGTCACTGGTCACTGGTCACTGGTCACTGGTCACTGGTCACTGGTCACGGGTCACATGTCACGGGTCACTGTTCACTGGTCGCTAGTCACTGGTCACTTGTCACTGTTCACTGGTCACTGGTCACAAGTCACTGGTCACTTGTCACTGGTCAGTGGTCACTGGTCACTGGTCACTGGTCAGTGGTCACTGGTCACAGTCACATGTCGCGGGTCACTGGTCACAAGTCACAGATCGCTGGTCACAAGTCACTGGTCACTTGTCACTGGTCACTGGTCACTGGTCACTGGTCAATGGTCAATGGTCGCTGGTCACTGGTCACTGGTCACTGGTCACTGGTCATTGGTCACTATCGCTGGTCAATGGTCACTGTCGCTGGTCATTGGTCACTGGTCACTGGACACTGGTCACTGGTCACTGGTCACTTGTCACTGGTCACTGGTCACTGGTCACTGGTCAATGGTCACTGTCGCTGGTCACTGGTCAATGGTCACTGCCGCTGGTCACTGGTCACTGGTCACTGGTCACTGGTCAATGGTCACTTGTCACTGGGCAGTGGTCAATGGTCACTGGTCACAGGTCAGTGGTCACTGGTCACTGGACACAGGTCACTGGTCACTGGACGCTGGTCACTTTTCACTGGTCACTGGTCACTGGTCACTGGTCAATGGTCACTGTCACTTGTCAATGCTCACTGGGCACTGGTCACTGGTCAATGGTCACTGTCGCTGGTCACTGGTCACTATTCACTGGTCACTGGTCACTGGTCACTGGTCCCTGGTCACTTTCGCTGGTCACTTGTCACGGTTCACTGGCCACAAGTTTCTGGTCATTTGCCACTGGTCAATGGTCACTGGGCACTGGTCACTGGTCAATGGTCACTGTCGCTGGTCACTGGTCACAGATCAATGGTGACTGGTCACTGGTCACTGGTCACTGGTCACTGTCGCTGGTCACTGTTCACTGGTCACTGGTCACTGGTCACTGGTCACAAGTCACTGGTCACTTGTCACTGGTCACTGGTCACTGGTCACTGGTCACAAGTCGCTGGTCACTGGTCACTTGTCACTGGTCACTGGTCACTGGTCACTGGTCAATGGTCACTGTCGCTGGTAAATGGTCACTGTGGCTGGTCACTGGTCACTGGTCACTGTCGCTGGTCACTGGTCACTGGTCACTTTTCACTGGTCACTGGTCACTGGTCACTGGTCACTGGTCACAAGTCGCTGGTCACTGGTCACTTGTCACTGGTCACTGGTCACTGGTCACTGGTCAATGGTCACTGTCGCTGGTAAATGGTCACTGTGGCTGGTCACTGGTCACTGGTCACTGTCGCTGGTCACTGTTCACTGGTCACTGGTCACTGGTCACTGGTCACAAGTCACTGGTCACTTGTCACTGGTCACTGGTCACTGGTCACTGGTCACAAGTCGCTGGTCACTGGTCACTTGTCACTGGTCACTGGTCACTGGTCACTGGTCAATGGTCACTGTCGCTGGTAAATGGTCACTGTGGCTGGTCACTGGTCACTGGTCACTGTCGCTGGTCACTGGTCACTGGTCACTGGTCACTGGTCACTGGTCACTGGTCACAGGTCAATGGTCACTGGTCACTGGTCACTGGTCACTGGTCACTGGTCACTGGTCACTGGTCACTGGTCACTGGTCACGGGTCACATGTCACGGGTCACTGTTCACTGGTCGCTAGTCACTGGTCAATGGTCACTGTCGCTGGTCAATGGTCACTGTCGCTGGTCAATGGTCACTGCGCTGGTCATTGGTCACTGGTCACTGGTCACTGGTCAAAAGTCACTGGTCACTTGTCACTGGTCAGTGGTCAGTGGTCTCTGGTCACTGGTCACTGGTCACTGGTCACAGGTCAATGGTCACTGGTCACTGGTCACTGGTCACTGGTCACTGGTCACTGGTCACTGGTCACAGGTCACTGGTCACTGGTCACTGGTCACTGGTCACTGGTCACTATCGCTGGTCAATGGTCACTGTCGCTGGTCACTGGTCACTAATCACAGGTCACTGGTCACTGGTCACTGGTCATTGGTCACTATCGCTGGTCAATGGTCACTGTCGCTGGTCATTGGTCACTGGTCACTGTACAGTGGTCAAAAGTCACTGGTCACTTGTCACTGGTCAGTGGTCACTGGTCTCTGGTCACTGGTCACTGGTCACAGGTCAATGGTCACTGGTCACTGGTCACTGGTCACTGGTCACTGGTCACGGGTCACATGTCACGGGTCACTGTTCACTGGTCGCTAGTCACTGGTCACCGGTCACTGGTCACTGGTCACTGGTCACTGGTCACTGTTCACTGGTCACTGGTCACAAGTCACTGGTCACATGTCACTGGTCAGTGGTCACTGGTCTGTGGTCACTGGTTACTGGTCAGTGGTCACTGGTCACAGTCACATGTGGCGGGTCACTGGTCACAAGTCACTGGTCGCTGGTCACAAGTCACTGGTCACTTGTCACTGGTCACTGGTCAATGGTCAATGGTCGCTGGTCACTGGTCACTGGTCACTGGTCACTGGTCACTGGTCACTGGTCAATGGTCGCTATCGCTGGTCAATGGTTACTGTCGCTGGTCACTGGTCACTGGTCACTGGTCACTGGTGACTGGTCACTGGTCATTGGTCACTATCGCTGGTCAATGGTCACTGTCGCTGGACATTGGTCACTGGTCATTGGACTCTGGTCACTGGTCACTGGTCACTTGTCACTGGTCACTGGTCACTGGTCACTGGTCAATGGTCACTGTCGCTGGTCACTGGTCACTGGTCACTGGTCAATGGTCACTGCCGCTGGTCACTGGTCACTGGTCACTGGTCACTGGTCACTGGTCACTGGTCAATGGTCACTTGTCACTGGGCCGTGGTCAATGGTCACTGGTCACAGGTCAATGGTCACTGGTCACTGGTCACTGGACGCTGGTCACTTGTCACTGGTCACTGGTCACTGGTCACTGGTCAATGGTCACTGTCGCTGGTCACTGCTCACTGGTCACTGGTCACTGGTCAATGGTCACTGTCGCTGGTCACTGGTCACTATTCACTGGTCACTGGTCACTGGTCACTGGTCCCTGGTCACTTTCGCTGGTCACTTGTCACGGTTCACTGGCCACAAGTTTCTGGTCATTTGCCACTGGTCACTGGTCACTGGTCACTGGTCACTGGTCACTGGTCAATGGTCACTGTCGCTGGTCACTGGTCACTGGTCACTGGTCACTGGTCACTGGTCACTGGTCACTGGTCACTGGTCACTTGTCACTGGTCACTGGTCAATGGTCAATGGTCGCTGGTCACTGGTCACTGGTCACTGGTCACTGGTCAATGGTCGCTATCGCTGGTCAATGGTTACTGTCGCTGGTCACTGGTCACTGGTCACTGGTCACTGGTGACTGGTCACTGGTCATTGGTCACTATCGCTGGTCAATGGTCACTGTCGCTGGTCATTGGTCACTGGTCATTGGACACTGGTCACTGGTCACTGGTCACTGGTCACTGGTCACGGGTCACATGTCACGGGTCACTGTTCACTGGTCGCTAGTCACTGGTTACCGGTCACTGGTCACTGGTCACTGGTCACTGGTCACTGTTCACTGGTCACTGGTCACAAGTCACTGGTCACATGTCACTGGTCAGTGGTCACTGGTCTGTGGTCACTGGTTACTGGTCAGTGGTCACTGGTCACAGTCACATGTGGCGGGTCACTGGTCACAAGTCACTGGTCGCTGGTCACAAGTCACTGGTCACTTGTCACTGGTCACTGGTCAATGGTCGCTGGTCACAAGTCACTGGTCACTTGTCACTGGTCACTGGTCACTGGTCACTGGTCACTGGTCACTGGTCACTGGTCACTGGTCACTGGTCACTGGTCACTGGTCACTGGTTACTGGTTACCGGTCACTGGTCACTGGTCACTGGTCACTGGTCACTGTTCACTGGTCACTGGTCACAAGTCACTGGTCACATGTCACTGGTCAGTGGTCACTGGTCTGTGGTCACTGGTTACTGGTCAGTGGTCACTGGTCACAGTCACATGTGGCGGGTCACTGGTCACAAGTCACTGGTCGCTGGTCACAAGTCACTGGTCACTTGTCACTGGTCACTGGTCAATGGTCAATGGTCGCTGGTCACTGGTCACTGGTCACTGGTCACTGGTCACTGGTCACTGGTCAATGGTCGCTATCGCTGGTCAATGGTTACTGTCGCTGCTCACTGGTCACTGGTCACTGGTCACTGGTGACTGGTCACTGGTCATTGGTCACTATCGCTGGTCAATGGTCACTGTCGCTGGTCATTGGTCACTGGTCATTCGACACTGGTCACTGGTCACTGGTCACTTGTCACTGGTCACTGGTCACTGGTCACTGGTCAATGGTCACTGTCGCTGGTCACTGGTCACTGGTCACTGGTCAATGGTCACTGCCGCTGGTCACTGGTCACTGGTCACTGGTCACTGGTCACTGGTCACTGGTCAATGGTCACTTGTCACTGGGCCGTGGTCAATGGTCACTGGTCACATGTCACTGGTCACTGGTCACTGGTCACTGGTCACTGGTCACTGGTCACAGATCAATGGTGACTGGTCACTGGTCACTGGTCACTGGTCACAGGTCAATGGTCACTGGTCACTGGACACTGGTCACTGGTCACTTGTCACTTGTCACTGGTCACTGGTCACTGGTCACTGGTCACTGGTCACTGGTCACTGGTCACTGGTCACTGGTCACTGGTCACGGGTCCCATGTCACGGGTCACTGGTCGCTGGCCACTGGTCACTGGTCACTGGACGCTGGCCACTGGCCACTGGTCACTGGTCACTGGTCACAAGTCACAGGTCACTGGTCACTGGTCACAAATCACTGGTCACTTGTCACTGGTCAGTGGTCAGTGGTCACTGGTCACTGGTCACTGGTCACAGATCAATGGTGACTGGTCACTGGTCACTGGTCACTGGTCACATGTCACGGGTCACTGGTCACTGGTCGCTAGTCACTGGTCACCGGTCACTGGTCACTGGTCACTGGTCACTGGTCACTGGTCACTGGTCACTGGTCACTGGTCACGGGTCACATGTCACGGGTCACTGTTCACTGGTCGCTAGTCACTGGTCACTGGTCACTGTTCACTGGTCACTGGTCACAAGTCACTGGTCACTTGTCACTGGTCAGTGGTCACTGGTCACTGGTCACTGGTCAGTGGTCACTGGTCACAGTCACATGTCGCGGGTCACTGGTCACAAGTCACAGATCGCTGGTCACAAGTCACTGGTCACTTGTCACTGGTCACTGGTCACTGGTCACTGGTCAATGGTCAATGGTCGCTGGTCACTGGTCACTGGTCACTGGTCACTGGTCATTGGTCACTATCGCTGGTCAATGGTCACTGTCGCTGGTCATTGGTCACTGGTCACTGGACACTGGTCACTGGTCACTGGTCACTGGTCACTTGTCACTGGTCACTGGTCACTGGTCACTGGTCAATGGTCACTGTCGCTGGTCACTGGTCAATGGTCACTGCCGCTGGTCACTGGTCACTGGTCACTGGTCACTGGTCACTGGTCAATGGTCACTTGTCACTGGGCAGTGGTCAATGGTCACTGGTCACAGGTCAGTGGTCACTGGTCACTGGACACAGGTCACTGGTCACTGGACGCTGGTCACTTTTCACTGGTCACTGGTCACTGGTCACTGGTCAATGGTCACTGTCGCTTGTCAATGCTCACTGGGCACTGGTCACTGGTCAATGGTCACTGTCGCTGGTCACTGGTCACTATTCACTGGTCACTGGTCACTGGTCACTGGTCCCTGGTCACTTTCGCTGGTCACTTGTCACGGTTCACTGGCCACAAGTTTCTGGTCATTTGCCACTGGTCAATGGTCACTGGGCACTGGTCACTGGTCAATGGTCACTGTCGCTGGTCACTGGTCACTGGTCACTGGTCACTGGTCCCTGGTCACTGGTCAATGGTCACTGTCGCTGGTCACTCTTCACTGGTCACTGGTCACTGGTCACTGGTCACAAGTCACTGGTCACTTGTCGCTGGTCACTGGTCACTGGTCACTGGTCACTGGTCACTGGTCACTGGTCACAGGTCATTGGTCACTGGTCACTGGACACTGGTCACTGGTCACTTGTCACTTGTCACTGGTCACTGGTCACTGGTCACTGGTCACTGGTCACTGGTCACTGGTCACTGGTCACTGGTCACTGGTCACTGGTCACTGGTCACTGGTCACGGGTCCCATGTCACGGGTCACTGGTCGCTGGCCACTGGTCACTGGTCACTGGACGCTGGCCACTGGCCACTGGTCACTGGTCACTGGTCACTTGTCACTGGTCACTGGTCACTGGTCACTGGTCAATGGTCACTATCGCTGGTCAATGGTCACTGTCGCTGGTCACCGGTCACTGGTCACTGGTCACTGGTCATTGGTGACTATCGCTGGTCAATGGTCACTGTCGCTGGTCATTGGTCACTGGTCACTGGTCACTGGTCACTGATTACTGGTCACTGGTCACTGGTCACTGGTCACTGGTCAATGGTCACTATCGCTGGTCAATGGTCACTGTCGCTGGTCACTGGTCATTGGTCACTTGTCACTGGTCACTGGTCACTGGTCACTGGTCACTGGTCACTGGTCACTGGTCACAAGTCACTGGTCACTTGTCACTGGTCACTGGTCACTGGTCACTGGTCAATGGTCACTGTCGCTGGTCAATGGTCACTGTCGCTGGTCAATGGTCACTGCGCTGGTCATTGGTCACTGGTCACTGGTCACTGGTCAAAAGTCACTGGTCACTTGTCACTGGTCAGTGGTCAGTGGTCTCTTGTCACTGGTCACTGGTCACTGGTCACAGATCAATGGTCACTGGTCACGGGTCCCATGTCACGGGTCACTGGTCACTGGTCACTGGTCACTGGTCACTGGTCACTGGTCACTGGTCACTGGTCACTGGTCACTGGTTACTGGTCACCGGTCACTGGTCACTGGTCACTGGTCACTGGTCACTGTTCACTGGTCACTGGTCACAAGTCACTGGTCACATGTCACTGGTCAGTGGTCACTGGTCTGTGGTCACTGGTTACTGGTCAGTGGTCACTGGTCACAGTCACATGTGGCGGGTCACTGGTCACAAGTCACTGGTCGCTGGTCACAAGTCACTGGTCACTTGTCACTGGTCACTGGTCAATGGTCAATGGTCGCTGGTCACTGGTCACTGGTCACTGGTCACTGGTCACTGGTCACTGGTCAATGGTCGCTATCGCTGGTCAATGGTTACTGTCGCTGCTCACTGGTCACTGGTCACTGGTCACTGGTGACTGGTCACTGGTCATTGGTCACTATCGCTGGTCAATGGTCACTGTCGCTGGTCATTGGTCACTGGTCATTCGACACTGGTCACTGGTCACTGGTCACTTGTCACTGGTCACTGGTCACTGGTCACTGGTCAATGGTCACTGTCGCTGGTCACTGGTCACTGGTCACTGGTCAATGGTCACTGCCGCTGGTCACTGGTCACTGGTCACTGGTCACTGGTCACTGGTCACTGGTCAATGGTCACTTGTCACTGGGCCGTGGTCAATGGTCACTGGTCACATGTCACTGGTCACTGGTCACTGGTCACTGGTCACTGGTCACTGGTCACAGATCAATGGTGACTGGTCACTGGTCACTGGTCACTGGTCACAGGTCAATGGTCACTGGTCACTGGACACTGGTCACTGGTCACTTGTCACTTGTCACTGGTCACTGGTCACTGGTCACTGGTCACTGGTCACTGGTCACTGGTCACTGGTCACGGGTCCCATGTCACGGGTCACTGGTCGCTGGCCACTGGTCACTGGTCACTGGACGCTGGCCACTGGCCACTGGTCACTGGTCACTGGTCACAAGTCACAGGTCACTGGTCACTGGTCACAAATCACTGGTCACTTGTCACTGGTCAGTGGTCAGTGGTCACTGGTCACTGGTCACTGGTCACAGATCAATGGTGACTGGTCACTGGTCACTGGTCACTGGTCACATGTCACGGGTCACTGGTCACTGGTCGCTAGTCACTGGTCACCGGTCACTGGTCACTGGTCACTGGTCACTGGTCACTGGTCACTGGTCACTGGTCACTGGTCACGGGTCACATGTCACGGGTCACTGTTCACTGGTCGCTAGTCACTGGTCACTGGTCACTGTTCACTGGTCACTGGTCACAAGTCACTGGTCACTTGTCACTGGTCAGTGGTCACTGGTCACTGGTCACTGGTCAGTGGTCACTGGTCACAGTCACATGTCGCGGGTCACTGGTCACAAGTCACAGATCGCTGGTCACAAGTCACTGGTCACTTGTCACTGGTCACTGGTCACTGGTCACTGGTCAATGGTCAATGGTCGCTGGTCACTGGTCACTGGTCACTGGTCACTGGTCATTGGTCACTATCGCTGGTCAATGGTCACTGTCGCTGGTCATTGGTCACTGGTCACTGGACACTGGTCACTGGTCACTGGTCACTGGTCACTTGTCACTGGTCACTGGTCACTGGTCACTGGTCAATGGTCACTGTCGCTGGTCACTGGTCAATGGTCACTGCCGCTGGTCACTGGTCACTGGTCACTGGTCACTGGTCAATGGTCACTTGTCACTGGGCAGTGGTCAATGGTCACTGGTCACAGGTCAGTGGTCACTGGTCACTGGACACAGGTCACTGGTCACTGGACGCTGGTCACTGGTCACTGGTCATTGGTCACTATCGCTGGTCAATGGTCACTGTCGCTGGTCATTGGTCACTGGTCACTGGACACTGGTCACTGGTCACTGGTCACTGGTCACTTGTCACTGGTCACTGGTCACTGGTCACTGGTCAATGGTCACTGTCGCTGGTCACTGGTCAATGGTCACTGCCGCTGGTCACTGGTCACTGGTCACTGGTCACTGGTCACTGGTCAATGGTCACTTGTCACTGGGCAGTGGTCAATGGTCACTGGTCACAGGTCAGTGGTCACTGGTCACTGGACACAGGTCACTGGTCACTGGACGCTGGTCACTTTTCACTGGTCACTGGTCACTGGTCACTGGTCAATGGTCACTGTCGCTTGTCAATGCTCACTGGGCACTGGTCACTGGTCAATGGTCACTGTCGCTGGTCACTGGTCACTATTCACTGGTCACTGGTCACTGGTCACTGGTCCCTGGTCACTTTCGCTGGTCACTTGTCACGGTTCACTGGCCACAAGTTTCTGGTCATTTGCCACTGGTCAATGGTCACTGGGCACTGGTCACTGGTCAATGGTCACTGTCGCTGGTCACTGGTCACTGGTCACTGGTCACTGGTC
Organism: Andrena bucephala; assembly: GCA_947577245.1. Taxonomy (NCBI): domain Eukaryota; kingdom Metazoa; phylum Arthropoda; class Insecta; order Hymenoptera; family Andrenidae; genus Andrena; species Andrena bucephala. The sequence continues at coordinate 25,793,404 of OX387716.1, read as the reverse complement.
CCTGGTCACTGGTCAATGGTCACTGTCGCTGGTCACTCTTCACTGGTCACTGGTCACTGGTCACTGGTCACAAGTCACTGGTCACTTGTCGCTGGTCACTGGTCACTGGTCACTGGTCACTGGTCACTGGTCACTGGTCACAGGTCATTGGTCACTGGTCACTGGACACTGGTCACTGGTCACTTGTCACTTGTCACTGGTCACTGGTCACTGGTCACTGGTCACTGGTCACTGGTCACTGGTCACTGGTCACTGGTCACTGGTCACTGGTCACGGGTCCCATGTCACGGGTCACTGGTCGCTGGCCACTGGTCACTGGTCACTGGACGCTGGCCACTGGCCACTGGTCACTGGTCACTGGTCACTTGTCACTGGTCACTGGTCACTGGTCACTGGTCAATGGTCACTATCGCTGGTCAATGGTCACTGTCGCTGGTCACCGGTCACTGGTCACTGGTCACTGGTCATTGGTGACTATCGCTGGTCAATGGTCACTGTCGCTGGTCATTGGTCACTGGTCACTGGTCACTGGTCACTGATTACTGGTCACTGGTCACTGGTCACTGGTCACTGGTCAATGGTCACTATCGCTGGTCAATGGTCACTGTCGCTGGTCACTGGTCATTGGTCACTTGTCACTGGTCACTGGTCACTGGTCACTGGTCACTGGTCACTGGTCACTGGTCACAAGTCACTGGTCACTTGTCACTGGTCACTGGTCACTGGTCACTGGTCAATGGTCACTGTCGCTGGTCAATGGTCACTGTCGCTGGTCAATGGTCACTGCGCTGGTCATTGGTCACTGGTCACTGGTCACTGGTCACTGTTCACTGGTCACTGGTCACAAGTCACTGGTCACATGTCACTGGTCAGTGGTCACTGGTCACTGTTCACTGGTCACTGGTCACAAGTCACTGGTCACATGTCACTGGTCAGTGGTCACTGGTCTGTGGTCACTGGTTACTGGTCAGTGGTCACTGGTCACAGTCACATGTGGCGGGTCACTGGTCACAAGTCACTGGTCGCTGGTCACAAGTCACTGGTCACTTGTCACTGGTCACTGGTCAATGGTCAATGGTCGCTGGTCACTGGTCACTGGTCACTGGTCACTGGTCACTGTTCACTGGTCAATGGTCGCTATCGCTGGTCAATGGTTACTGTCGCTGCTCACTGGTCACTGGTCACTGGTCACTGGTGACTGGTCACTGGTCATTGGTCACTATCGCTGGTCAATGGTCACTGTCGCTGGTCATTGGTCACTGGTCATTCGACACTGGTCACTGGTCACTGGTCACTTGTCACTGGTCACTGGTCACTGGTCACTGGTCAATGGTCACTGTCGCTGGTCACTGGTCACTGGTCACTGGTCAATGGTCACTGCCGCTGGTCACTGGTCACTGGTCACTGGTCACTGGTCACTGGTCACTGGTCAATGGTCACTTGTCACTGGGCCGTGGTCAATGGTCACTGGTCACATGTCACTGGTCACTGGTCACTGGTCACTGGTCACTGGTCACTGGTCACAGATCAATGGTGACTGGTCACTGGTCACTGGTCACTGGTCACAGGTCAATGGTCACTGGTCACTGGACACTGGTCACTGGTCACTTGTCACTTGTCACTGGTCACTGGTCACTGGTCACTGGTCACTGGTCACTGGTCACTGGTCACTGGTCACTGGTCACTGGTCACTGGTCACGGGTCCCATGTCACGGGTCACTGGTCGCTGGCCACTGGTCACTGGTCACTGGACGCTGGCCACTGGCCACTGGTCACTGGTCACTGGTCACAAGTCACAGGTCACTGGTCACTGGTCACAAATCACTGGTCACTTGTCACTGGTCAGTGGTCAGTGGTCACTGGTCACTGGTCACTGGTCACAGATCAATGGTGACTGGTCACTGGTCACTGGTCACTGGTCACATGTCACGGGTCACTGGTCACTGGTCGCTAGTCACTGGTCACCGGTCACTGGTCACTGGTCACTGGTCACTGGTCACTGGTCACTGGTCACTGGTCACTGGTCACGGGTCACATGTCACGGGTCACTGTTCACTGGTCGCTAGTCACTGGTCACTGGTCACTGTTCACTGGTCACTGGTCACAAGTCACTGGTCACTTGTCACTGGTCAGTGGTCACTGGTCACTGGTCACTGGTCAGTGGTCACTGGTCACAGTCACATGTCGCGGGTCACTGGTCACAAGTCACAGATCGCTGGTCACAAGTCACTGGTCACTTGTCACTGGTCACTGGTCACTGGTCACTGGTCAATGGTCAATGGTCGCTGGTCACTGGTCACTGGTCACTGGTCACTGGTCATTGGTCACTATCGCTGGTCAATGGTCACTGTCGCTGGTCATTGGTCACTGGTCACTGGACACTGGTCACTGGTCACTGGTCACTGGTCACTTGTCACTGGTCACTGGTCACTGGTCACTGGTCAATGGTCACTGTCGCTGGTCACTGGTCAATGGTCACTGCCGCTGGTCACTGGTCACTGGTCACTGGTCACTGGTCAATGGTCACTTGTCACTGGGCAGTGGTCAATGGTCACTGGTCACAGGTCAGTGGTCACTGGTCACTGGACACAGGTCACTGGTCACTGGACGCTGGTCACTTTTCACTGGTCACTGGTCACTGGTCACTGGTCAATGGTCACTGTCGCTTGTCAATGCTCACTGGGCACTGGTCACTGGTCAATGGTCACTGTCGCTGGTCACTGGTCACTATTCACTGGTCACTGGTCACTGGTCACTGGTCCCTGGTCACTTTCGCTGGTCACTTGTCACGGTTCACTGGCCACAAGTTTCTGGTCATTTGCCACTGGTCAATGGTCACTGGGCACTGGTCACTGGTCAATGGTCACTGTCGCTGGTCACTGGTCACTGGTCACTGGTCACTGGTCCCTGGTCACTGGTCAATGGTCACTGTCGCTGGTCACTCTTCACTGGTCACTGGTCACTGGTCACTGGTCACAAGTCACTGGTCACTTGTCGCTGGTCACTGGTCACTGGTCACTGGTCACTGGTCACTGGTCACTGGTCACAGGTCATTGGTCACTGGTCACTGGACACTGGTCACTGGTCACTTGTCACTTGTCACTGGTCACTGGTCACTGGTCACGTGTCACATGTCACGGGTCACGGGTCACTGGTCACTGGTCGCTGGTCACTGGTCACATGTCACTGGTCACTGGTCACTGGTCACTGGTCACTTGTCACTGGTCACTGGTCACTGGTCACTGGTCAATGGTCACTATCGCTGGTCAATGGTCACTGTCGCTGGTCACCGGTCACTGGTCACTGGTCACTGGTCATTGGTGACTATCGCTGGTCAATGGTCACTGTCGCTGGTCATTGGTCACTGGTCACTGGTCACTGGTCACTGATTACTGGTCACTGGTCACTGGTCACTGGTCACTGGTCAATGGTCACTATCGCTGGTCAATGGTCACTGTCGCTGGTCACTGGTCATTGGTCACTTGTCACTGGTCACTGGTCACTGGTCACTGGTCACTGGTCACTGGTCACTGGTCACAAGTCACTGGTCACTTGTCACTGGTCACTGGTCACTGGTCACTGGTCAATGGTCACTGTCGCTGGTCAATGGTCACTGTCGCTGGTCAATGGTCACTGCGCTGGTCATTGGTCACTGGTCACTGGTCACTGGTCAAAAGTCACTGGTCACTTGTCACTGGTCAGTGGTCAGTGGTCTCTTGTCACTGGTCACTGGTCACTGGTCACAGATCAATGGTCACTGGTCACGGGTCCCATGTCACGGGTCACTGGTCGCTGGCCACTGGTCACTGGTCACTGGACGCTGGCCACTGGCCACTGGTCACTGGTCACTGGTCACAAGTCACAGGTCACTGGTCACTGGTCACAAATCACTGGTCACTTGTCACTGGTCAGTGGTCAGTGGTCACTGGTCACTGGTCACTGGTCACAGATCAATGGTGACTGGTCACTGGTCACTGGTCACTGGTCACATGTCACGGGTCACTGGTCACTGGTCGGTAGTCACTGGTCACCGGTCACTGGTCACTGGTCACTGGTCACGTGTCACATGTCACGGGTCACGGGTCACTGGTCACTGGTCGCTGGTCACTGGTCACATGTCACTGGTCACTGGTCACTGGTCACTGGTCACTGGTCACTGGTCACTGGTCACTGGTCACTGGTCAATGGTCACTATCGCTGGTCAATGGTCACTGTCGCTGGTCACCGGTCACTGGTCACTGGTCACTGGTCATTGGTGACTATCGCTGGTCAATGGTCACTGTCGCTGGTCATTGGTCACTGGTCACTGGTCACTGGTCACTGATTACTGGTCACTGGTCACTGGTCACTGGTCACTGGTCACATGTCACGGGTCACTGGTCACTGGTCGCTAGTCACTGGTCACCGGCCACTGGTCACTGGTCACTGGTCACGTGTCACATGTCACGGGTCACGGGTCACTGGTCACTGGTCGCTGGTCACTGGTCACATGTCACTGGTCACTGGTCACTGGTCACTGGTCACTGGTCACTGGTCACTGGTCACAGATCAATGGTGACTGGTCACTGGTCACTGGTCACTGGTCACAGGTCAATGGTCACTGGTCACTGGACACTGGTCACTGGTCACTTGTCACTTGTCACTGGTCACTGGTCACTGGTCACTGGTCACTGGTCACTGGTCACTGGTCACTGGTCACTGGTCACTGGTCACGGGTCCCATGTCACGGGTCACTGGTCGCTGGCCACTGGTCACTGGTCACTGGACGCTGGCCACTGGCCACTGGTCACTGGTCACTGGTCACAAGTCACAGGTCACTGGTCACTGGTCACAAATCACTGGTCACTTGTCACTGGTCAGTGGTCAGTGGTCACTGGTCACTGGTCACTGGTCACAGATCAATGGTGACTGGTCACTGGTCACTGGTCACTGGTCACATGTCACGGGTCACTGGTCACTGGTCGCTAGTCACTGGTCACCGGTCACTGGTCACTGGTCACTGGTCACTGGTCACTGGTCACTGGTCACTGGTCACTGGTCACGGGTCACATGTCACGGGTCACTGTTCACTGGTCGCTAGTCACTGGTCACTGGTCACTGTTCACTGGTCACTGGTCACAAGTCACTGGTCACTTGTCACTGGTCAGTGGTCACTGGTCACTGGTCACTGGTCAGTGGTCACTGGTCACAGTCACATGTCGCGGGTCACTGGTCACAAGTCACAGATCGCTGGTCACAAGTCACTGGTCACTTGTCACTGGTCACTGGTCACTGGTCACTGGTCAATGGTCAATGGTCGCTGGTCACTGGTCACTGGTCACTGGTCACTGGTCATTGGTCACTATCGCTGGTCAATGGTCACTGTCGCTGGTCATTGGTCACTGGTCACTGGACACTGGTCACTGGTCACTGGTCACTTGTAACTGGTCACTGGTCACTGGTCACTGGTCAATGGTCACTGTCGCTGGTCACTGGTCAATGGTCACTGCCGCTGGTCACTGGTCACTGGTCACTGGTCACTGGTCACTGGTCCATGGTCACTTGTCACTGGGCAGTGGTCAATGGTCACTGGTCACAGGTCAGTGGTCACTGGTCACTGGACACAGGTCACTGGTCACTGGACGCTGGTCACTTTTCACTGGTCACTGGTCACTGGTCACTGGTCAATGGTCACTGTCGCTTGTCAATGCTCACTGGGCACTGGTCACTGGTCAATGGTCACTGTCGCTGGTCACTGGTCACTATTCACTGGTCACTGGTCACTGGTCACTGGTCCCTGGTCACTTTCGCTGGTCACTTGTCACGGTTCACTGGCCACAAGTTTCTGGTCATTTGCCACTGGTCAATGGTCACTGGGCACTGGTCACTGGTCAATGGTCACTGTCGCTGGTCACTGGTCACTGGTCACTGGTCACGGGTCACATGTCACGGGTCACTGTTCACTGTTCGCTCGTCATTGGTCACTGGTCACTGGTCACTGGTCAGTGGTCACTGGTCACAGTCACATGTCGCGGGTCACTGGTCACTGGTCACTGGTCACTGGTCACAAGTCACTGGTCACTTGTCACTGGTCACTGGTCACTGGTCACTGGTCACAAGTCGCTGGTCACTGGTCACTTGTCACTGGTCACTGGTCACTGGTCACTGGTCACTGGTCACTATCGCTGGTCAATGGTCACTGTCGCTGGTCACTGGTCACTAATCACTGGTCACTGGTCACTGGTCACTGTCGGTGGTCACTGGTCAATGGTCACTGCCGCTGGTCACTGGTCACTGGTCACTGGTCACTGGTCACTGGTCACTGGTCACTGGTCACTGGTCACTGGTCACGGGTCACATGTCACGGGTCACTGTTCACTGGTCGCTAGTCACTGGTCAATGGTCACTGTCGCTGGTCAATGGTCACTGTCGCTGGTCAATGGTCACTGCGCTGGTCATTGGTCACTGGTCACTGGTCACTGGTCAAAAGTCACTGGTCACTTGTCACTGGTCAGTGGTCAGTGGTCTCTGGTCACTGGTCACTGGTCACTGGTCACAGGTCAATGGTCACTGGTCACTGGTCACTGGTCACTGGTCACTGGTCACTGGTCACTGGTCACAGGTCACTGGTCACTGGTCACTGGTCACTGGTCACTGGTCACTATCGCTGGTCAATGGTCACTGTCGCTGGTCACTGGTCACTAATCACAGGTCACTGGTCACTGGTCACTGGTCATTGGTCACTATCGCTGGTCAATGGTCACTGTCGCTGGTCATTGGTCACTGGTCACTGTACAGTGGTCAAAAGTCACTGGTCACTTGTCACTGGTCAGTGGTCACTGGTCTCTGGTCACTGGTCACTGGTCACAGGTCAATGGTCACTGGTCACTGGTCACTGGTCACTGGTCACTGGTCACGGGTCACATGTCACGGGTCACTGTTCACTGGTCGCTAGTCACTGGTCACCGGTCACTGGTCACTGGTCACTGGTCACTGGTCACTGTTCACTGGTCACTGGTCACAAGTCACTGGTCACATGTCACTGGTCAGTGGTCACTGGTCTGTGGTCACTGGTCAATGGTCGCTATCGCTGGTCAATGGTTACTGTCGCTGGTCACTGGTCACTGGTCACTGGTCACTGGTGACTGGTCACTGGTCATTGGTCACTATCGCTGGTCAATGGTCACTGTCGCTGGACATTGGTCACTGGTCATTGGACTCTGGTCACTGGTCACTGGTCACTTGTCACTGGTCACTGGTCACTGGTCACTGGTCAATGGTCACTGTCGCTGGTCACTGGTCACTGGTCACTGGTCAATGGTCACTGCCGCTGGTCACTGGTCACTGGTCACTGGTCACTGGTCACTGGTCACTGGTCAATGGTCACTTGTCACTGGGCCGTGGTCAATGGTCACTGGTCACAGGTCAATGGTCACTGGTCACTGGACACAGGTCACTGGTCACTGGACGCTGGTCACTTGTCACTGGTCACTGGTCACTGGTCACTGGTCAATGGTCACTGTCGCTGGTCACTGCTCACTGGTCACTGGTCACTGGTCAATGGTCACTGTCGCTGGTCACTGGTCACTATTCACTGGTCACTGGTCACTGGTCACTGGTCCCTGGTCACTTTCGCTGGTCACTTGTCACGGTTCACTGGCCACAAGTTTCTGGTCATTTGCCACTGGTCACTGGTCACTGGTCACTGGTCACTGGTCACTGGTCAATGGTCACTGTCGCTGGTCACTGGTCACTGGTCACTGGTCACTGGTCACTGGTCACTGGTCACTGGTCACTGGTCACTTGTCACTGGTCACTGGTCAATGGTCAATGGTCGCTGGTCACTGGTCACTGGTCACTGGTCACTGGTCACTGGTCACTGGTCAATGGTCGCTATCGCTGGTCAATGGTTACTGTCGCTGGTCACTGGTCACTGGTCACTGGTCACTGGTGACTGGTCACTGGTCATTGGTCACTATCGCTGGTCAATGGTCACTGTCGCTGGTCATTGGTCACTGGTCATTGGACACTGGTCACTGGTCACTGGTCACTGGTCACTGGTCACGGGTCACATGTCACGGGTCACTGTTCACTGGTCGCTAGTCACTGGTTACCGGTCACTGGTCACTGGTCACTGGTCACTGGTCACTGTTCACTGGTCACTGGTCACAAGTCACTGGTCACATGTCACTGGTCAGTGGTCACTGGTCTGTGGTCACTGGTTACTGGTCAGTGGTCACTGGTCACAGTCACATGTGGCGGGTCACTGGTCACAAGTCACTGGTCGCTGGTCACAAGTCACTGGTCACTTGTCACTGGTCACTGGTCAATGGTCGCTGGTCACAAGTCACTGGTCACTTGTCACTGGTCACTGGTCACTGGTCACTGGTCACTGGTCACTGGTCACTGGTCACTGGTCACTGGTCACTGGTCACTGGTCACTGGTTACTGGTCACCGGTCACTGGTCACTGGTCACTGGTCACTGGTCACTGTTCACTGGTCACTGGTCACAAGTCACTGGTCACATGTCACTGGTCAGTGGTCACTGGTCTGTGGTCACTGGTTACTGGTCAGTGGTCACTGGTCACAGTCACATGTGGCGGGTCACTGGTCACAAGTCACTGGTCGCTGGTCACAAGTCACTGGTCACTTGTCACTGGTCACTGGTCAATGGTCAATGGTCGCTGGTCACTGGTCACTGGTCACTGGTCACTGGTCACTGGTCACTGGTCAATGGTCGCTATCGCTGGTCAATGGTTACTGTCGCTGCTCACTGGTCACTGGTCACTGGTCACTGGTGACTGGTCACTGGTCATTGGTCACTATCGCTGGTCAATGGTCACTGTCGCTGGTCATTGGTCACTGGTCATTCGACACTGGTCACTGGTCACTGGTCACTTGTCACTGGTCACTGGTCACTGGTCACTGGTCAATGGTCACTGTCGCTGGTCACTGGTCACTGGTCACTGGTCAATGGTCACTGCCGCTGGTCACTGGTCACTGGTCACTGGTCACTGGTCACTGGTCACTGGTCAATGGTCACTTGTCACTGGGCCGTGGTCAATGGTCACTGGTCACATGTCACTGGTCACTGGTCACTGGTCACTGGTCACTGGTCACTGGTCACAGATCAATGGTGACTGGTCACTGGTCACTGGTCACTGGTCACAGGTCAATGGTCACTGGTCACTGGACACTGGTCACTGGTCACTTGTCACTTGTCACTGGTCACTGGTCACTGGTCACTGGTCACTGGTCACTGGTCACTGGTCACTGGTCACTGGTCACTGGTCACGGGTCCCATGTCACGGGTCACTGGTCGCTGGCCACTGGTCACTGGTCACTGGACGCTGGCCACTGGCCACTGGTCACTGGTCACTGGTCACAAGTCACAGGTCACTGGTCACTGGTCACAAATCACTGGTCACTTGTCACTGGTCAGTGGTCAGTGGTCACTGGTCACTGGTCACTGGTCACAGATCAATGGTGACTGGTCACTGGTCACTGGTCACTGGTCACATGTCACGGGTCACTGGTCACTGGTCGCTAGTCACTGGTCACCGGTCACTGGTCACTGGTCACTGGTCACTGGTCACTGGTCACTGGTCACTGGTCACTGGTCACGGGTCACATGTCACGGGTCACTGTTCACTGGTCGCTAGTCACTGGTCACTGGTCACTGTTCACTGGTCACTGGTCACAAGTCACTGGTCACTTGTCACTGGTCAGTGGTCACTGGTCACTGGTCACTGGTCAGTGGTCACTGGTCACAGTCACATGTCGCGGGTCACTGGTCACAAGTCACAGATCGCTGGTCACAAGTCACTGGTCACTTGTCACTGGTCACTGGTCACTGGTCACTGGTCAATGGTCAATGGTCGCTGGTCACTGGTCACTGGTCACTGGTCACTGGTCATTGGTCACTATCGCTGGTCAATGGTCACTGTCGCTGGTCATTGGTCACTGGTCACTGGACACTGGTCACTGGTCACTGGTCACTGGTCACTTGTCACTGGTCACTGGTCACTGGTCAATGGTCACTGTCGCTGGTCACTGGTCAATGGTCACTGCCGCTGGTCACTGGTCACTGGTCACTGGTCACTGGTCACTGGTCAATGGTCACTTGTCACTGGGCAGTGGTCAATGGTCACTGGTCACAGGTCAGTGGTCACTGGTCACTGGACACAGGTCACTGGTCACTGGACGCTGGTCACTTTTCACTGGTCACTGGTCACTGGTCACTGGTCAATGGTCACTGTCGCTTGTCAATGCTCACTGGGCACTGGTCACTGGTCAATGGTCACTGTCGCTGGTCACTGGTCACTATTCACTGGTCACTGGTCACTGGTCACTGGTCCCTGGTCACTTTCGCTGGTCACTTGTCACGGTTCACTGGCCACAAGTTTCTGGTCATTTGCCACTGGTCAATGGTCACTGGGCACTGGTCACTGGTCAATGGTCACTGTCGCTGGTCACTGGTCACTGGTCACTGGTCACTGGTCCCTGGTCACTGGTCAATGGTCACTGTCGCTGGTCACTCTTCACTGGTCACTGGTCACTGGTCACTGGTCACAAGTCACTGGTCACTTGTCGCTGGTCACTGGTCACTGGTCACTGGTCACTGGTCACTGGTCACTGGTCACAGGTCATTGGTCACTGGTCACTGGACACTGGTCACTGGTCACTTGTCACTTGTCACTGGTCACTGGTCACTGGTCACTGGTCACTGGTCACTGGTCACTGGTCACTGTTCACTGGTCACTGGTCACTGGTCACGGGTCCCATGTCACGGGTCACTGGTCGCTGGCCACTGGTCACTGGTCACTGGACGCTGGCCACTGGCCACTGGTCACTGGTCACTGGTCACAAGTCACAGGTCACTGGTCACTGGTCACAAATCACTGGTCACTTGTCACTGGTCAGTGGTCAGTGGTCACTGGTCACTGGTCACTGGTCACAGATCAATGGTGACTGGTCACTGGTCACTGGTCACTGGTCACATGTCACGGGTCACTGGTCACTGGTCGCTAGTCACTGGTCACCGGTCACTGGTCACTGGTCACTGGTCACGTGTCACATGTCACGGGTCACGGGTCACTGGTCACTGGTCGCTGGTCACTGGTCACATGTCACTGGTCACTGGTCACTGGTCACTGGTCACTTGTCACTGGTCACTGGTCACTGGTCACTGGTCAATGGTCACTATCGCTGGTCAATGGTCACTGTCGCTGGTCACCGGTCACTGGTCACTGGTCACTGGTCATTGGTGACTATCGCTGGTCAATGGTCACTGTCGCTGGTCATTGGTCACTGGTCACTGGTCACTGGTCACTGATTACTGGTCACTGGTCACTGGTCACTGGTCACTGGTCAATGGTCACTATCGCTGGTCAATGGTCACTGTCGCTGGTCACTGGTCATTGGTCACTTGTCACTGGTCACTGGTCACTGGTCACTGGTCACTGGTCACTGGTCACTGGTCACAAGTCACTGGTCACTTGTCACTGGTCACTGGTCACTGGTCACTGGTCAATGGTCACTGTCGCTGGTCAATGGTCACTGTCGCTGGTCAATGGTCACTGCGCTGGTCATTGGTCACTGGTCACTGGTCACTGGTCAAAAGTCACTGGTCACTTGTCACTGGTCAGTGGTCAGTGGTCTCTTGTCACTGGTCACTGGTCACTGGTCACAGATCAATGGTCACTGGTCACGGGTCCCATGTCACGGGTCACTGGTCACTGGTCACTGGTCACTGGTCACTGGTCACTGGTCACTGGTCACTGGTTACTGGTCACCGGTCACTGGTCACTGGTCACTGGTCACTGGTCACTGTTCACTGGTCACTGGTCACAAGTCACTGGTCACATGTCACTGGTCAGTGGTCACTGGTCTGTGGTCACTGGTTACTGGTCAGTGGTCACTGGTCACAGTCACATGTGGCGGGTCACTGGTCACAAGTCACTGGTCGCTGGTCACAAGTCACTGGTCACTTGTCACTGGTCACTGGTCAATGGTCAATGGTCGCTGGTCACTGGTCACTGGTCACTGGTCACTGGTCACTGGTCACTGGTCAATGGTCGCTATCGCTGGTCAATGGTTACTGTCGCTGCTCACTGGTCACTGGTCACTGGTCACTGGTGACTGGTCACTGGTCATTGGTCACTATCGCTGGTCAATGGTCACTGTCGCTGGTCATTGGTCACTGGTCATTCGACACTGGTCACTGGTCACTGGTCACTTGTCACTGGTCACTGGTCACTGGTCACTGGTCAATGGTCACTGTCGCTGGTCACTGGTCAATGGTCACTGCCGCTGGTCACTGGTCACTGGTCACTGGTCACTGGTCACTGGTCACTGGTCAATGGTCACTTGTCACTGGGCCGTGGTCAATGGTCACTGGTCACATGTCACTGGTCACTGGTCACTGGTCACTGGTCACTGGTCACTGGTCACAGATCAATGGTGACTGGTCACTGGTCACTGGTCACTGGTCACAGGTCAATGGTCACTGGTCACTGGACACTGGTCACTGGTCACTTGTCACTTGTCACTGGTCACTGGTCACTGGTCACTGGTCACTGGTCACTGGTCACTGGTCACTGGTCACTGGTCACTGGTCACGGGTCCCATGTCACGGGTCACTGGTCGCTGGCCACTGGTCACTGGTCACTGGACGCTGGCCACTGGCCACTGGTCACTGGTCACTGGTCACAAGTCACAGGTCACTGGTCACTGGTCACAAATCACTGGTCACTTGTCACTGGTCAGTGGTCAGTGGTCACTGGTCACTGGTCACTGGTCACAGATCAATGGTGACTGGTCACTGGTCACTGGTCACTGGTCACATGTCACGGGTCACTGGTCACTGGTCGCTAGTCACTGGTCACCGGTCACTGGTCACTGGTCACTGGTCACTGGTCACTGGTCACTGGTCACTGGTCACTGGTCACGGGTCACATGTCACGGGTCACTGTTCACTGGTCGCTAGTCACTGGTCACTGGTCACTGTTCACTGGTCACTGGTCACAAGTCACTGGTCACTTGTCACTGGTCAGTGGTCACTGGTCACTGGTCACTGGTCAGTGGTCACTGGTCACAGTCACATGTCGCGGGTCACTGGTCACAAGTCACAGATCGCTGGTCACAAGTCACTGGTCACTTGTCACTGGTCACTGGTCACTGGTCACTGGTCAATGGTCAATGGTCGCTGGTCACTGGTCACTGGTCACTGGTCACTGGTCATTGGTCACTATCGCTGGTCAATGGTCACTGTCGCTGGTCATTGGTCACTGGTCACTGGACACTGGTCACTGGTCACTGGTCACTGGTCACTTGTCACTGGTCACTGGTCACTGGTCACTGGTCAATGGTCACTGTCGCTGGTCACTGGTCAATGGTCACTGCCGCTGGTCACTGGTCACTGGTCACTGGTCACTGGTCAATGGTCACTTGTCACTGGGCAGTGGTCAATGGTCACTGGTCACAGGTCAGTGGTCACTGGTCACTGGACACAGGTCACTGGTCACTGGACGCTGGTCACTTTTCACTGGTCACTGGTCACTGGTCACTGGTCAATGGTCACTGTCGCTTGTCAATGCTCACTGGGCACTGGTCACTGGTCAATGGTCACTGTCGCTGGTCACTGGTCACTATTCACTGGTCACTGGTCACTGGTCACTGGTCCCTGGTCACTTTCGCTGGTCACTTGTCACGGTTCACTGGCCACAAGTTTCTGGTCATTTGCCACTGGTCAATGGTCACTGGGCACTGGTCACTGGTCAATGGTCACTGTCGCTGGTCACTGGTCACTGGTCACTGGTCACTGGTCCCTGGTCACTGGTCAATGGTCACTGTCGCTGGTCACTCTTCACTGGTCACTGGTCACTGGTCACTGGTCACAAGTCACTGGTCACTTGTCGCTGGTCACTGGTCACTGGTCACTGGTCACTGGTCACTGGTCACTGGTCACAGGTCATTGGTCACTGGTCACTGGACACTGGTCACTGGTCACTTGTCACTTGTCACTGGTCACTGGTCACTGGTCACTGGTCACTGGTCACTGGTCACTGGTCACTGTTCACTGGTCACTGGTCACTGGTCACGGGTCCCATGTCACGGGTCACTGGTCGCTGGCCACTGGTCACTGGTCACTGGACGCTGGCCACTGGCCACTGGTCACTGGTCACTGGTCACAAGTCACAGGTCACTGGTCACTGGTCACAAATCACTGGTCACTTGTCACTGGTCAGTGGTCAGTGGTCACTGGTCACTGGTCACTGGTCACAGATCAATGGTGACTGGTCACTGGTCACTGGTCACTGGTCACATGTCACGGGTCACTGGTCACTGGTCGCTAGTCACTGGTCACCGGTCACTGGTCACTGGTCACTGGTCACGTGTCACATGTCACGGGTCACGGGTCACTGGTCACTGGTCGCTGGTCACTGGTCACATGTCACTGGTCACTGGTCACTGGTCACTGGTCACTTGTCACTGGTCACTGGTCACTGGTCACTGGTCAATGGTCACTATCGCTGGTCAATGGTCACTGTCGCTGGTCACCGGTCACTGGTCACTGGTCACTGGTCATTGGTGACTATCGCTGGTCAATGGTCACTGTCGCTGGTCATTGGTCACTGGTCACTGGTCACTGGTCACTGATTACTGGTCACTGGTCACTGGTCACTGGTCACTGGTCAATGGTCACTATCGCTGGTCAATGGTCACTGTCGCTGGTCACTGGTCATTGGTCACTTGTCACTGGTCACTGGTCACTGGTCACTGGTCACTGGTCACTGGTCACTGGTCACAAGTCACTGGTCACTTGTCACTGGTCACTGGTCACTGGTCACTGGTCAATGGTCACTGTCGCTGGTCAATGGTCACTGTCGCTGGTCAATGGTCACTGCGCTGGTCATTGGTCACTGGTCACTGGTCACTGGTCAAAAGTCACTGGTCACTTGTCACTGGTCAGTGGTCAGTGGTCTCTTGTCACTGGTCACTGGTCACTGGTCACAGATCAATGGTCACTGGTCACGGGTCCCATGTCACGGGTCACTGGTCACTGGTCACTGGTCACTGGTCACTGGTCACTGGTCACTGGTCACTGGTTACTGGTCACCGGTCACTGGTCACTGGTCACTGGTCACTGGTCACTGTTCACTGGTCACTGGTCACAAGTCACTGGTCACATGTCACTGGTCAGTGGTCACTGGTCTGTGGTCACTGGTTACTGGTCAGTGGTCACTGGTCACAGTCACATGTGGCGGGTCACTGGTCACAAGTCACTGGTCGCTGGTCACAAGTCACTGGTCACTTGTCACTGGTCACTGGTCAATGGTCAATGGTCGCTGGTCACTGGTCACTGGTCACTGGTCACTGGTCACTGGTCACTGGTCAATGGTCGCTATCGCTGGTCAATGGTTACTGTCGCTGCTCACTGGTCACTGGTCACTGGTCACTGGTGACTGGTCACTGGTCATTGGTCACTATCGCTGGTCAATGGTCACTGTCGCTGGTCATTGGTCACTGGTCATTCGACACTGGTCACTGGTCACTGGTCACTTGTCACTGGTCACTGGTCACTGGTCACTGGTCAATGGTCACTGTCGCTGGTCACTGGTCAATGGTCACTGCCGCTGGTCACTGGTCACTGGTCACTGGTCACTGGTCACTGGTCACTGGTCAATGGTCACTTGTCACTGGGCCGTGGTCAATGGTCACTGGTCACATGTCACTGGTCACTGGTCACTGGTCACTGGTCACTGGTCACTGGTCACAGATCAATGGTGACTGGTCACTGGTCACTGGTCACTGGTCACAGGTCAATGGTCACTGGTCACTGGACACTGGTCACTGGTCACTTGTCACTTGTCACTGGTCACTGGTCACTGGTCACTGGTCACTGGTCACTGGTCACTGGTCACTGGTCACTGGTCACTGGTCACGGGTCCCATGTCACGGGTCACTGGTCGCTGGCCACTGGTCACTGGTCACTGGACGCTGGCCACTGGCCACTGGTCACTGGTCACTGGTCACAAGTCACAGGTCACTGGTCACTGGTCACAAATCACTGGTCACTTGTCACTGGTCAGTGGTCAGTGGTCACTGGTCACTGGTCACTGGTCACAGATCAATGGTGACTGGTCACTGGTCACTGGTCACTGGTCACATGTCACGGGTCACTGGTCACTGGTCGCTAGTCACTGGTCACCGGTCACTGGTCACTGGTCACTGGTCACTGGTCACTGGTCACTGGTCACTGGTCACTGGTCACGGGTCACATGTCACGGGTCACTGTTCACTGGTCGCTAGTCACTGGTCACTGGTCACTGTTCACTGGTCACTGGTCACAAGTCACTGGTCACTTGTCACTGGTCAGTGGTCACTGGTCACTGGTCACTGGTCAGTGGTCACTGGTCACAGTCACATGTCGCGGGTCACTGGTCACAAGTCACAGATCGCTGGTCACAAGTCACTGGTCACTTGTCACTGGTCACTGGTCACTGGTCACTGGTCAATGGTCAATGGTCGCTGGTCACTGGTCACTGGTCACTGGTCACTGGTCATTGGTCACTATCGCTGGTCAATGGTCACTGTCGCTGGTCATTTGTCACTGGTCACTGGACACTGGTCACTGGTCACTGGTCACTGGTCACTTGTCACTGGTCACTGGTCACTGGTCACTGGTCAATGGTCACTGTCGCTGGTCACTGGTCAATGGTCACTGCCGCTGGTCACTGGTCACTGGTCACTGGTCACTGGTCAATGGTCACTTGTCACTGGGCAGTGGTCAATGGTCACTGGTCACAGGTCAGTGGTCACTGGTCACTGGACACAGGTCACTGGTCACTGGACGCTGGTCACTTTTCACTGGTCACTGGTCACTGGTCACTGGTCAATGGTCACTGTCGCTTGTCAATGCTCACTGGGCACTGGTCACTGGTCAATGGTCACTGTCGCTGGTCACTGGTCACTATTCACTGGTCACTGGTCACTGGTCACTGGTCCCTGGTCACTTTCGCTGGTCACTTGTCACGGTTCACTGGCCACAAGTTTCTGGTCATTTGCCACTGGTCAATGGTCACTGGGCACTGGTCACTGGTCAATGGTCACTGTCGCTGGTCACTGGTCACTGGTCACTGGTCACTGGTCCCTGGTCACTGGTCAATGGTCACTGTCGCTGGTCACTCTTCACTGGTCACTGGTCACTGGTCACTGGTCACAAGTCACTGGTCACTTGTCGCTGGTCACTGGTCACTGGTCACTGGTCACTGGTCACTGGTCACTGGTCACAGGTCATTGGTCACTGGTCACTGGACACTGGTCACTGGTCACTTGTCACTTGTCACTGGTCACTGGTCACTGGTCACTGGTCACTGGTCACTGGTCACTGGTCACTGGTCACTGGTCACTGGTCACGGGTCCCATGTCACGGGTCACTGGTCGCTGGCCACTGGTCACTGGTCACTGGACGCTGGCCACTGGCCACTGGTCACTGGTCACTGGTCACAAGTCACAGGTCACTGGTCACTGGTCACAAATCACTGGTCACTTGTCACTGGTCAGTGGTCAGTGGTCACTGGTCTCTGGTCACTGGTCACAGATCAATGGTGACTGGTCACTGGTCACTGGTCACTGGTCACATGTCACGGGTCACTGGTCACTGGTCGCTAGTCACTGGTCACCGGTCACTGGTCACTGGTCACTGGTCACGTGTCACATGTCACGGGTCACGGGTCACTGGTCACTGGTCGCTGGTCACTGGTCACATGTCACTGGTCACTGGTCACTGGTCACTGGTCACTTGTCACTGGTCACTGGTCACTGGTCACTGGTCAATGGTCACTATCGCTGGTCAATGGTCACTGTCGCTGGTCACCGGTCACTGGTCACTGGTCACTGGTCATTGGTGACTATCGCTGGTCAATGGTCACTGTCGCTGGTCATTGGTCACTGGTCACTGGTCACTGGTCACTGATTACTGGTCACTGGTCACTGGTCACTGGTCACTGGTCAATGGTCACTATCGCTGGTCAATGGTCACTGTCGCTGGTCACTGGTCATTGGTCACTTGTCACTGGTCACTGGTCACTGGTCACTGGTCACTGGTCACTGGTCACTGGTCACAAGTCACTGGTCACTTGTCACTGGTCACTGGTCACTGGTCACTGGTCAATGGTCACTGTCGCTGGTCAATGGTCACTGTCGCTGGTCAATGGTCACTGCGCTGGTCATTGGTCACTGGTCACTGGTCACTGGTCAAAAGTCACTGGTCACTTGTCACTGGTCAGTGGTCAGTGGTCTCTTGTCACTGGTCACTGGTCACTGGTCACAGATCAATGGTCACTGGTCACGGGTCCCATGTCACGGGTCACTGGTCGCTGGCCACTGGTCACTGGTCACTGGACGCTGGCCACTGGCCACTGGTCACTGGTCACTGGTCACAAGTCACAGGTCACTGGTCACTGGTCACAAATCACTGGTCACTTGTCACTGGTCAGTGGTCAGTGGTCACTGGTCACTGGTCACTGGTCACAGATCAATGGTGACTGGTCACTGGTCACTGGTCACTGGTCACATGTCACGGGTCACTGGTCACTGGTCGGTAGTCACTGGTCACCGGTCACTGGTCACTGGTCACTGGTCACGTGTCACATGTCACGGGTCACGGGTCACTGGTCACTGGTCGCTGGTCACTGGTCACATGTCACTGGTCACTGGTCACTGGTCACTGGTCACTGGTCACTGGTCACTGGTCACTGGTCACTGGTCAATGGTCACTATCGCTGGTCAATGGTCACTGTCGCTGGTCACCGGTCACTGGTCACTGGTCACTGGTCATTGGTGACTATCGCTGGTCAATGGTCACTGTCGCTGGTCATTGGTCACTGGTCACTGGTCACTGGTCACTGATTACTGGTCACTGGTCACTGGTCACTGGTCACTGGTCACATGTCACGGGTCACTGGTCACTGGTCGCTAGTCACTGGTCACCGGCCACTGGTCACTGGTCACTGGTCACGTGTCACATGTCACGGGTCACGGGTCACTGGTCACTGGTCGCTGGTCACTGGTCACATGTCACTGGTCACTGGTCACTGGTCACTGGTCACTGGTCACTGGTCACTGGTCACAGATCAATGGTGACTGGTCACTGGTCACTGGTCACTGGTCACAGGTCAATGGTCACTGGTCACTGGACACTGGTCACTGGTCACTTGTCACTTGTCACTGGTCACTGGTCACTGGTCACTGGTCACTGGTCACTGGTCACTGGTCACTGGTCACTGGTCACTGGTCACTGGTCACGGGTCCCATGTCACGGGTCACTGGTCGCTGGCCACTGGTCACTGGTCACTGGACGCTGGCCACTGGCCACTGGTCACTGGACACTGGTCACAAGTCACAGGTCACTGGTCACTGGTCACAAATCACTGGTCACTTGTCACTGGTCAGTGGTCAGTGGTCACTGGTCACTGGTCACTGGTCACAGATCAATGGTGACTGGTCACTGGTCACTGGTCACTGGTCACATGTCACGGGTCACTGGTCACTGGTCGCTAGTCACTGGTCACCGGTCACTGGTGACTGGTCACTGGTCACTGGTCACTGGTCACTGGTCACTGGTCACTGGTCACGGGTCACATGTCACGGGTCACTGTTCACTGGTCGCTAGTCACTGGTCACTGGTCACTGTTCACTGGTCACTGGTCACAAGTCACTGGTCACTTGTCACTGGTCAGTGGTCACTGGTCACTGGTCACTGGTCAGTGGTCACTGGTCACAGTCACATGTCGCGGGTCACTGGTCACAAGTCACAGATCGCTGGTCACAAGTCACTGGTCACTTGTCACTGGTCACTGGTCACTGGTCACTGGTCAATGGTCAATGGTCGCTGGTCACTGGTCACTGGTCACTGGTCACTGGTCATTGGTCACTATCGCTGGTCAATGGTCACTGTCGCTGGTCATTGGTCACTGGTCACTGGACACTGGTCACTGGTCACTGGTCACTTGTCACTGGTCACTGGTCACTGGTCACTGGTCAATGGTCACTGTCGCTGGTCACTGGTCAATGGTCACTGCCGCTGGTCACTGGTCACTGGTCACTGGTCACTGGTCACTGGTCACTGGTCCATGGTCACTTGTCACTGGGCAGTGGTCAATGGTCACTGGTCACAGGTCAGTGGTCACTGGTCACTGGACACAGGTCACTGGTCACTGGACGCTGGTCACTTTTCACTGGTCACTGGTCACTGGTCACTGGTCAATGGTCACTGTCGCTTGTCAATGCTCACTGGGCACTGGTCACTGGTCAATGGTCACTGTCGCTGGTCACTGGTCACTATTCACTGGTCACTGGTCACTGGTCACTGGTCCCTGGTCACTTTCGCTGGTCACTTGTCACGGTTCACTGGCCACAAGTTTCTGGTCATTTGCCACTGGTCAATGGTCACTGGGCACTGGTCACTGGTCAATGGTCACTGTCGCTGGTCACTGGTCACTGGTCACTGGTCACTGGTCCCTGGTCACTGGTCAATGGTCACTGTCGCTGGTCACTCTTCACTGGTCACTGGTCACTGGTCACTGGTCACAAGTCACTGGTCACTTGTCACTGGTCACTGGTCACTGGTCACTGGTCACTGGTCACTGGTCACAAGTCGCTGGTCACTGGTCACTTGTCACTGGTCACTGGTCACTGGTCACTGGTCAATGGTCACTGTCGCTGGTAAATGGTCACTGTCGCTGGTCACTGGTCACTGGTCACTGTCGCTGGTCACTGGTCACTGGTCACTGGTCACTGGTCACTGGTCACTGGTCACAGGTCATTGGTCACTGGTCACTGGACACTGGTCACTGGTCACTTGTCACTTGTCACTGGTCACTGGTCACTGGTCACTGGTCACTGGTCACTGGTCACTGGTCACTGGTCACTGGTCACTGGTCACTGGTCACGGGTCCCATGTCACGGGTCACTGGTCGCTGGCCACTGGTCACTGGTCACTGGACGCTGGCCACTGGCCACTGGTCACTGGTCACTGGTCACAAGTCACAGGTCACTGGTCACTGGTCACAAATCACTGGTCACTTGTCACTGGTCAGTGGTCAGTGGTCACTGGTCACTGGTCACTGGTCACAGATCAATGGTGACTGGTCACTGGTCACTGGTCACTGGTCACATGTCACGGGTCACTGGTCACTGGTCGCTAGTCACTGGTCACCGGTCACTGGTCACTGGTCACTGGTCACGTGTCACATGTCACGGGTCACGGGTCACTGGTCACTGGTCGCTGGTCACTGGTCACATGTCACTGGTCACTGGTCACTGGTCACTGGTCACTGGTCACTGGTCACTGGTCACTGGTCAATGGTCACTATCGCTGGTCAATGGTCACTGTCGCTGGTCACCGGTCACTGGTCACTGGTCACTGGTCATTGGTGACTATCGCTGGTCAATGGTCACTGTCGCTGGTCATTGGTCACTGGTCACTGGTCACTGGTCACTGATTACTGGTCACTGGTCACTGGTCACTGGTCACTGGTCAATGGTCACTATCGCTGGTCAATGGTCACTGTCGCTGGTCACTGGTCATTGGTCACTTGTCACTGGTCACTGGTCACGGGTCACATGTCACGGGTCACTGTTCACTGGTCGCTAGTCACTGGTCACCGGTCACTGGTCACTGGTCACTGGTCACTGGTCACTGGTCACTGGTCAATGGTCACTGTCGCTGGTCAATGGTCACTGTCGCTGGTCAATGGTCACTGCGCTGGTCATTGGTCACTGGTCACTGGTCACTGGTCAAAAGTCACTGGTCACTTGTCACTGGTCAGTGGTCAGTGGTCTCTTGTCACTGGTCACTGGTCACTGGTCAATGGTCACTGGTCACTGGTCACTGGTCACTGGTCACTGGTCACTGGTCACTGGTCACTGGTCACTGGTCACGGGTCACATGTCACGGGTCACTGTTCACTGGTCGCTAGTCACTGGTCAATGGTCACTGTCGCTGGTCAATGGTCACTGTCGCTGGTCAATGGTCACTGGTCACTGGTCACTGGTCAAAAGTCACTGGTCACTTGTCACTGGTCAGTGGTCAGTGGTCTCTGGTCACTGGTCACTGGTCACTGGTCACAGGTCAATGGTCACTGGTCACTGGTCACTTGTCACTGGTCACTGGTCACTATCGCTGGTCAATGGTCACTGTCGCTGGTCACTGGTCACTAATCACTGGTCAATGGTCACTGTCGCTGGACAATGGTCACTGTCGCTGGTCAATGGTCACTGGTGACTGGTCACTGGTCAAAAGTCACTGGTCACTTGTCACTGGTCAGTGGTCAGTGGTCTCTGGTCACTGGTCACTGGTCACTGGTCACAGGTCAATGGTCACATGTCACTGGTCACTGGTCACTGGTCACTGGTCACTGGTCAATGGTCACTGTCGCTGGTCAATGGTCACTGTCGCTGGTCAATGGTCACTGCGCAGGTCATTGGTCACTGGTCACTGGTCACTGGTCAAAAGTCACTGGTCACTTGTCACTGGTCAGTGGTCAGTGGTCTCTTGTCACTGGTCACTGGTCACTGGTCACAGGTCAATGGTCACTGGTCACTGGTCACTGGTCACTGGTCACTGGTCACTGGTCACTGTTCACTGGTCACTGGTCACGGGTCACATGTCACGGGTCACTGTTCACTGGTCGCTAGTCACTGGTCAATGGTCACTGTCGCTGGTCAATGGTCACTGTCGCTGGTCAATGGTCACTGGTCACTGGTCACTGGTCAAAAGTCACTGGTCACTTGTCACTGGTCAGTGGTCAGTGGTCTCTGGTCACTGGTCACTGGTCACTGGTCACAGGTCAATGGTCACTGGTCACTGGTCACTGGTCACTGGTCACTGGTCACTGGTCACTGGTCACTATCGCTGGTCAATGGTCACTGTCGCTGGTCACTGGTCACTAATCACTGGTCACTGGTCACTGGTCACTGGTCACTGGTCATTGGTCACTATCGCTGGTCAATGGTCACTGTCGCTGGTCATTGGTCACTGGTCACTGGACAGTGGTCAAAAGTCACTGGTCACTTGTCACTGGTCAGTGGTCACTGGTCTCTGGTCACTGGTCACTGGTCACAGGTCAATGGTCACTGGTCACTGGTCACTGGTCACTGGTCACTGGTCACTGGTCACGGGTCACATGTCACGGGTCACTGTTCACTGGTCGCTAGTCACTGGTCACCGGTCACTGGTCACTGGTCACTGGTCACTGGTCACTGTTCACTGGTCACTGGTCACAAGTCACTGGTCACATGTCACTGGTCAGTGGTCACTGGTCTGTGGTCACTGGTTACTGGTCAGTGGTCACTGGTCACAGTCACATGTGGCGGGTCACTGGTCACAAGTCACTGGTCGCTGGTCACAAGTCACTGGTCACTTGTCACTGGTCACTGGTCAATGGTCAATGGTCGCTGGTCACTGGTCACTGGTCACTGGTCACTGGTCACTGGTCACTGGTCAATGGTCGCTATCGCTGGTCAATGGTTACTGTCGCTGGTCACTGGTCACTGGTCACTGGTCATTGGTCACTATCGCTGGTCAATGGTCACTGTCGCTGGTCATTGGTCACTGGTCATTGGACACTGGTCACTGGTCACTGGTCACTTGTCACTGGTCACTGGTCACTGGTCACTGGTCAATGGTCACTGTCGCTGGTCACTGGTCACTGGTCACTGGTCACTGGTCAGTGGTCACTGGTCACAGTCACATGTCGCGGGTCACTGGTCACAAGTCACAGATCGCTGGTCACAAGTCACTGGTCACTTGTCACTGGTCACTGGTCACTGGTCAATGGTCAATGGTCGCTGGTCACTGGTCACTGGTCACTGGTCACTGGTCACTGGTCACTGGTCACTGGTCACTATCGCTGGTCAATGGTCACTGTCGCTGGTCACTGGTCACTAATCACTGGTCACTGGTCACTGGTCACTGGTCATTGGTCACTATCGCTGGTCAATGGTCACTGTCGCTGGTCATTGGTCCCTGGTCACTGGACACTGGTCCCTGGTCACTGGTCACTTGTCACTGGTCACTGGTCACTGGTCACTGGTCAATGGTCACTGTCGCTGGTCACTGGTCAATGGTCACTGCCGCTGGTCACTGGTCAGTGGTCACTGGTCACTGGTCACTGGTCAATGGTCACTTGTCACTGGGCAGTGGTCAATGGTCACTGGTCACAGGTCAGTGGTTACTGGTCACTGGACACAGGTCACTGGACACAGGTAACTGGTCACTGGACGCTGGTCACTTTTCACTGGTCACTGGTCACTGGTCACTGGTCAATGGACACTGTCGCTTGTCAATGCTCACTGGGCACTGGTCACTGGTCAATGGTCACTGTCGCTGGTCACTGGTCACTATTCACTGGTCACTGGTCACTGGTCACTGGTCCCTGGTCACTTTCACTGGTCACTTGTCACGGTTCACTGGCCACAAGTTTCTGGTCATTTGCCACTGGTCAATGGTCACTGGGCACTGGTCACTGGTCAATGGTCACTGTCGCTGGTCACTGGTCACTGGTCACTGGTCACTGGTCACTGGTCCCTGCTCACTGGTCAATTGTCACTGTCGCTGGTCACTGTTCACTGGTCACTGGTCACTGGTCACTGGTCACAAGTCACTGGTCACTTGTCACTGGTCACTGGTCACTGGTCACTTGTCACTGGTCACTGGTCACTGGTCAATGGTCACTGTCGCTGGTAAATGGTCACTGTCGCTGGTCACTGGTCACTGGTCACTGTCGCTGGTCACTGGTCACTGGTCACTGGTCACTGGTCACTGGTCACAGGTCAATGGTCACTGGTCACTGGACACTGGTCACTGGTCACTTGTCACTTGTCACTGGTCACTGGTCACTGGTCACTGGTCACTGGTCACAGGTCACTGGTCACTGGTCACTGGTCACTGGTCACTGGTCACTGGTCACGGGTCCCATGTCACGGGTCACTGGTCGCTGGCCACTGGTCACTGGTCACTGGACGCTGGCCACTGGCCACTTGTCACTGGTCACTGGTCACAAGTCACAGGTCACTGGTCACTGGTCACAAATCACTGGTCACTTGTCACTGGTCAGTGGTCAGTGGTCACTGGTCACTGGTCACTGGTCACAGATCAATGGTGACTGGTCACTGGTCACTGGTCACTGGTCACATGTCACGGGTCACTGGTCACTGGTCGCTAGTCACTGGTCACCGGTCACTGGTCACTGGTCACGTGTCACATGTCACGGGTCACGGGTCACTGGTCACTGGTCGCTGGTCACTGGTCACATGCCACTGGTCACTGGTCACTGGTCACTGGTCACTGGTCACTGGTCAATGGTCACTATCGCTGGTCAATGGTCACTGTCGCTGGTCACCGGTCACTGGTCACTGGTCACTGGTCACTGGTCACTGGTCACTGGTCACAGGTCAATGGTCACTGGTCACTGGACACTGGTCACTGGTCACTTGTCACTTGTCACTGGTCACTGGTCACTGGTCACTGGTCACTGGTCACTGGTCACTGGTCACTGGTCACTGGTCACTGGTCACGGGTCCCATGTCACGGGTCACTGGTCGCTGGCCACTGGTCACTGGTCACTGGACGCTGGCCACTGGCCACTGGTCACTGGTCACTGGTCACAAGTCACAGGTCACTGGTCACTGGTCACAAATCACTGGTCACTTGTCACTGGTCAGTGGTCAGTGGTCACTGGTCACTGGTCACTGGTCACAGATCAATGGTGACTGGTCACTGGTCACGGGTCACTGGTCACATGTCACGGGTCACTGGTCACTGGTCGCTAGTCACTGGTCACCGGTCACTGGTCACTGGTCACTGGTCACTGGTCACTGGTCACTGGTCACTGGTCACGGGTCACATGTCACGGGTCACTGTTCACTGGTCGCTAGTCACTGGTCACTGGTCACTGTTCACTGGTCACTGGTCACAAGTCACTGGTCACTTGTCACTGGTCAGTGGTCACTGGTCACTGGTCACTGGTCAGTGGTCACTGGTCACAGTCACATGTCGCGGGTCTCTGGTCACAAGTCACAGATCGCTGGTCACAAGTCACTGGTCACTTGTCACTGGTCACTGGTCACTGGTCACTGGTCAATGGTCAATGGTCGCTGGTCACTGGTCACTGGTCACTGGTCACTATCGCTGGTCAATGGTCACTGTCGCTGGTCACTGGTCACTAATCACTGGTCACTGGTCACTGGTCACTGGTCAATGGTCACTTGTCACTGGGCAGTGGTCAATGGTCACTGGTCACAGGTCAGTGGTCACTGGTCACTGGACACAGGTCACTGGACACAGGTCACTGGTCACTGGACGCTGGTCACTTTTCACTGGTCACTGGTCACTGGTCACTGGTCAATGGTCACTGTCGCTTGTCAATGCTCACTGGGCACTGGTCACTGGTCAATGGTCACTGTCGCTGGTCACTGGTCACTATTCACTGGTCACTGGTCACTGGTCACTGGTCCCTGGTCACTTTCGCTGGTCACTTGTCACGGTTCACTGGCCACAAGTTTCTGGTCATTTGCCACTGGTCAATGGTCACTGGGCACTGGTCACTGGTCAATGGTCACTGTCGCTGGTCACTGGTCACTGGTCACTGGTCACTGGTCCCTGGTCACTGGTCAATGGTCACTGTCGCTGGTCACTGTTCACTGGTCACTGGTCACTGGTCACTGGTCACAAGTCACTGGTCACTTGTCACTGGTCACTGGTCACTGGTCACTGGTCACTGGTCACTGGTCACAAGTCACTGGTCACTGGTCACTTGTCACTGGTCACTGGTCACTGGTCACTGGTCAATGGTCACTGTCGCTGGTAAATGGTCACTGTCGCTGGTCACTGGTCACTGGTCACTGTCGCTGGTCACTGGTCACTGGTCACTGGTCACTGGTCACAAGTCACTGGTCACTGGTCACTTGTCACTGGTCACTGGTCACTGGTCACTGGTCAATGGTCACTGTCGCTGGTAAATGGTCACTGTCGCTGGTCACTGGTCACTGGTCACTGTCGCTGGTCACTGGTCACTGGTCACTGGTCACTGGTCACTGGTCACTGGTCACTGGTCACAGGTCAATGGTCACTGGTCACTGGACACTGGTCACTGGTCACTTGTCACTTGTCACTGGTCACTGGTCACTGGTCACTGGTCACTGGTCACGGGTTCCATGTCACGGGTCACTGGTCGCTGGCCACTGGTCACTGGTCACTGGACGCTGGCCACTGGCCACTGGTCACTGGTCACTGGTCACAAGTCACAGGTCACTGGTCACTGGTCACAAATCACTGGTCACTTGTCACTGGTCAGTGGTCAGTGGTCACTGGTCACTGGTCACTGGTCACAGATCAATGGTGACTGGTCACTGGTCACTGGTCACTGGTCACATGTCACGGGTCACTGGTCACTGGTCGCTAGTCACTGGTCACCGGTCACTGGTCACTGGTCACTGGTCACGTGTCACATGTCACGGGTCA
Organism: Andrena bucephala; assembly: GCA_947577245.1. Taxonomy (NCBI): domain Eukaryota; kingdom Metazoa; phylum Arthropoda; class Insecta; order Hymenoptera; family Andrenidae; genus Andrena; species Andrena bucephala. The sequence continues at coordinate 25,765,895 of OX387716.1, read as the reverse complement.
CGGGTCACTGGTCACTGGTCGCTGGTCACTGGTCACATGTCACTGGTCACTGGTCACTGGTCACTGGTCACTGGTCACTGGTCACTGGTCACTGGTCTCTGGTCACTGGTCAATGGTCACTATCGCTGGTCAATGGTCACTGTCGCTGGTCACCGGTCACTGGTCACTGGTCACTGGTCATTGGTGACTATCGCTGGTCAATGGTCACTGTCGCTGGTCATTGGTCACTGGTCACAGGTCACTGGTCACTGATTACTGGTCACTGGTCACTGGTCAATGGTCACTATCGCTGGTCACTGGTCACTGGTCACTGGTCAATGGTCACATGTCACTGGGCAGTGGTCAATGGTCACTGGTCACAGGTCAGTGGTCACTGGTCACTGGACACAGGTCACTGGACACAGGTCACTGGTCACTGGACGCTGGTCACTTTTCACTGGTCAGTGGTCAGTGGTCACTGGTCACTGGTCACTGGTCACAGATCAATGGTGACTGGTCACTGGTCACTGGTCACTGGTCACTGGTCACATGTCACGGGTCACTGGTCACTGGTCGCTAGTCACTGGTCACCGGTCACTGGTCACTGGTCACTGGTCACGTGTCACATGTCACGGGTCACGGGTCACTGGTCACTGGTCGCTGGTCACTGGTCACATGTCACTGGTCACTGGTCACTGGTCACTGGTCACTGGTCACTGGTCACTGGTCACTGGTCTCTGGTCACTGGTCAATGGTCACTATCGCTGGTCAATGGTCACTGTCGCTGGTCACCGGTCACTGGTCACTGGTCACTGGTCATTGGTGACTATCGCTGGTCAATGGTCACTGTCGCTGGTCATTGGTCACTGGTCACAGGTCACTGGTCACTGATTACTGGTCACTGGTCACTGGTCACTGGTCACTGGTCAATGGTCACTATCGCTGGTCACTGGTCACTGGTCACTGGTCAATGGTCACTTGTCACTGGGCAGTGGTCAATGGTCACTGGTCACAGGTCAGTGGTCACTGGTCACTGGACACAGGTCACTAGACACAGGTCACTGGTCACTGGACGCTGGTCACTTTTCACTGGTCACTGGTCACTGGTCACTGGTCAATGGTTACTGTCGCTGGTCACTGGTCACTGGTCACTGGTCACTGGTGACTGGTCACTGGTCATTGGTCACTATCGCTGGTCAATGGTCACTGTCGCTGGACATTGGTCACTGGTCATTGGACTCTGGTCACTGGTCACTGGTCACTTGTCACTGGTCACTGGTCACTGGTCACTGGTCAATGGTCACTGTCGCTGGTCACTGGTCACTGGTCACTGGTCAATGGTCACTGCCGCTGGTCACTGGTCACTGGTCACTGGTCACTGGTCACTGGTCACTGGTCAATGGTCACTTGTCACTGGGCCGTGGTCAATGGTCACTGGTCACAGGTCAATGGTCACTGGTCACTGGACACAGGTCACTGGTCACTGGACGCTGGTCACTTGTCACTGGTCACTGGTCACTGGTCACTGGTCAATGGTCACTGCCGCTGGTCACTGGTCACTGGTCACAAGTCACTGGTCGCTGGTCACAAGTCACTGGTCACTGGTCACAAGTCACTGGTCACATGTCACTGGTCAGTGGTCACTGGTCTGTGGTCACTGGTTACTGGTCAGTGGTCACTGGTCACAGTCACATGTGGCGGGTCACTGGTCACAAGTCACTGGTCGCTGGTCACAAGTCACTGGTCACTTGTCACTGGTCACTGGTCAATGGTCAATGGTCGCTGGTCACTGGTCACTGGTCACTGGTCACTGGTCACTGGTCACTGGTCAATGGTCGCTATCGCTGGTCAATGGTTACTGTCGCTGCTCACTGGTCACTGGTCACTGGTCACTGGTGACTGGTCACTGGTCATTGGTCACTATCGCTGGTCAATGGTCACTGTCGCTGGTCATTGGTCACTGGTCATTCGACACTGGTCACTGGTCACTGGTCACTTGTCACTGGTCACTGGTCACTGGTCACTGGTCAATGGTCACTGTCGCTGGTCACTGGTCACTGGTCACTGGTCAATGGTGACTGCCGCTGGTCACTGGTCACTGGTCACTGGTCACTGGTCACTGGTCACTGGTCAATGGTCACTTGTCACTGGGCCGTGGTCAATGGTCACTGGTCACAGGTCAATGGTCACTGGTCACTGGACACAGGTCACTGGTCACTGGACGCTGGTCACTTGTCACTGGTCACTGGTCACTGGTCACTGGTCAATGGTCACTGTCGCTGGTCACTGCTCACTGGTCACTGGTCACTGGTCAATGGTCACTGTCGCTGGTCACTGGTCACTATTCACTGGTCACTGGTCACTGGTCACTGGTCCCTGGTCACTTTCGCTGGTCACTTGTCACGGTTCACTGGCCACAAGTTTCTGGTCATTTGCCACTGGTCACTGGTCACTGGTCACTGGTCACTGGTCACTGGTCACTGGTCACTGGTCACTGGTCAATGGTCACTGTCGCTGGTCACTGGTCACTGGTCACTGGTCACTGGTCACTGGTCACTGGTCACAGGTCACTGGTCACTGGTCCCTGGTCACTTTCACTGGTCACTTTTCACGGTTCACTGGCCACAAGTTTCTGGTCATTTGCCACTGGTCAATGGTCACTGGGCACTGGTCACTGGTCAATGGTCACTGTCGCTGGTCACTGGTCACTATTCACTGGTCACTGGTCACTGGTCACTGGTCCCTGGTCACTTTCACTGGTCACTTGTCACGGTTCACTGGCCACAAGTTTCTGGTCATTTGCCACTGGTCAATGGTCACTGGCCACTGGTCACTGGTCAATGGTCACTGTCGCTGGTCACTGGTCACTGGTCACTGGTCACTGGTCACTGGTCCCTGGTCACTGGTCAATGGTCACTGTCGCTGGTCACTGTTCACTGGTCACTGGTCACTGGTCACTGGTCACAAGTCACTGGTCACTTGTCACTGGTCACTGGTCACTGGTCACTGCTCACTGGTCACTGGTCACTGGTCAATGGTCACTGTCGCTGGTCACTGGTCACTATTCACTGGTCACTGGTCACTGGTCACTGGTCCCTGGTCACTTTCGCTGGTCACTTGTCACGGTTCACTGGCCACAAGTTTCTGGTCATTTGCCACTGGTCACTGGTCACTGGTCACTGGTCACTGGTCACTGGTCAATGGTCACTGTCGCTGGTCACTGGTCACTGGTCACTGGTCACTGGTCACTGGTCACTGGTCACTGGTCACTGGTCACTGGTCACTTGTCACTGGTCACTGGTCAATGGTCAATGGTCGCTGGTCACTGGTCACTGGTCACTGGTCACTGGTCACTGGTCACTGGTCAATGGTCGCTATCGCTGGTCAATGGTTACTGTCGCTGGTCACTGGTCACTGGTCACTGGTCACTGGTGACTGGTCACTGGTCACTTGTCACTGGTCACTGGTCACTGGTCACTGGTCAATGGTCAATGGTCGCTGGTCACTGGTCACTGGTCACTGGTCACTATCGCTGGTCAATGGTCACTGTCGCTGGTCACTGGTCACTAATCACTGGTCACTGGTCACTGGTCACTGGTCAATGGTCACTTGTCACTGGGCAGTGGTCAATGGTCACTGGTCACAGGTCAGTGGTCACTGGTCACTGGACACAGGTCACTGGACACAGGTCACTGGTCACTGGACGCTGGTCACTTTTCACTGGTCACTGGTCACTGGTCACTGGTCAATGGTCACTGTCGCTTGTCAATGCTCACTGGGCACTGGTCACTGGTCAATGGTCACTGTCGCTGGTCACTGGTCACTATTCACTGGTCACTGGTCACTGGTCACTGGTCCCTGGTCACTTTCGCTGGTCACTTGTCACGGTTCACTGGCCACAAGTTTCTGGTCATTTGCCACTGGTCAATGGTCACTGGGCACTGGTCACTGGTCAATGGTCACTGTCGCTGGTCACTGGTCACTGGTCACTGGTCACTGGTCCCTGGTCACTGGTCAATGGTCACTGTCGCTGGTCACTGTTCACTGGTCACTGGTCACTGGTCACTGGTCACAAGTCACTGGTCACTTGTCACTGGTCACTGGTCACTGGTCACTGGTCACTGGTCACTGGTCACAAGTCACTGGTCACTGGTCACTTGTCACTGGTCACTGGTCACTGGTCACTGGTCAATGGTCACTGTCGCTGGTAAATGGTCACTGTCGCTGGTCACTGGTCACTGGTCACTGTCGCTGGTCACTGGTCACTGGTCACTGGTCACTGGTCACAAGTCACTGGTCACTGGTCACTTGTCACTGGTCACTGGTCACTGGTCACTGGTCAATGGTCACTGTCGCTGGTAAATGGTCACTGTCGCTGGTCACTGGTCACTGGTCACTGTCGCTGGTCACTGGTCACTGGTCACTGGTCACTGGTCACTGGTCACTGGTCACTGGTCACAGGTCAATGGTCACTGGTCACTGGACACTGGTCACTGGTCACTTGTCACTTGTCACTGGTCACTGGTCACTGGTCACTGGTCACTGGTCACGGGTTCCATGTCACGGGTCACTGGTCGCTGGCCACTGGCCACTGGTCACTGGTCACTGGTCACAAGTCACAGGTCACTGGTCACTGGTCACAAATCACTGGTCACTTGTCACTGGTCAGTGGTCAGTGGTCACTGGTCACTGGTCACTGGTCACAGATCAATGGTGACTGGTCACTGGTCACTGGTCACTGGTCAGTGGTCACTGGTCTCTGGTCACTGGTCACTGGTCACAGGTCAATGGTCACTGGTCACTGGTCACTGGTCACTGGTCACTGGTCACTGGTCACGGGTCACATGTCACGGGTCACTGTTCACTGGTCGCTAGTCACTGGTCACCGGTCACTGGTCACTGGTCACTGGTCAATGGTCACTGCCGCTGGTCACTGGTCACTGGTCACTGGTCACTGGTCACTGGTCACTGGTCAATGGTCACTTGTCACTGGGCCGTGGTCAATGGTCACTGGTCACAGGTCAATGGTCACTGGTCACTGGACACAGGTCACTGGTCACTGGACGCTGGTCACTTGTCACTGGTCACTGGTCACTGGTCACTGGTCAATGGTCACTGTCGCTGGTCACTGCTCACTGGTCACTGGTCACTGGTCAATGGTCACTGTCGCTGGTCACTGGTCACTATTCACTGGTCACTGGTCACTGGTCACTGGTCCCTGGTCACTTTCGCTGGTCACTTGTCACGGTTCACTGGCCACAAGTTTCTGGTCATTTGCCACTGGTCACTGGTCACTGGTCACTGGTCACTGGTCACTGGTCAATGGTCACTGTCGCTGGTCACTGGTCACTGGTCACTGGTCACTGGTCACTGGTCACTGGTCACTGGTCACTGGTCACTTGTCACTGGTCACTGGTCAATGGTCAATGGTCGCTGGTCACTGGTCACTGGTCACTGGTCACTGGTCACTGGTCACTGGTCAATGGTCGCTATCGCTGGTCAATGGTTACTGTCGCTGGTCACTGGTCACTGGTCACTGGTCACTGGTGACTGGTCACTGGTCATTGGTCACTATCGCTGGTCAATGGTCACTGTCGCTGGTCATTGGTCACTGGTCATTGGACACTGGTCACTGGTCACTGGTCACTGGTCACTGGTCACGGGTCACATGTCACGGGTCACTGTTCACTGGTCGCTAGTCACTGGTTACCGGTCACTGGTCACTGGTCACTGGTCACTGGTCACTGTTCACTGGTCACTGGTCACAAGTCACTGGTCACATGTCACTGGTCAGTGGTCACTGGTCTGTGGTCACTGGTTACTGGTCAGTGGTCACTGGTCACAGTCACATGTGGCGGGTCACTGGTCACAAGTCACTGGTCGCTGGTCACAAGTCACTGGTCACTTGTCACTGGTCACTGGTCAATGGTCGCTGGTCACAAGTCACTGGTCACTTGTCACTGGTCACTGGTCACTGGTCACTGGTCACTGGTCACTGGTCACTGGTCACTGGTCACTGGTCACTGGTCACTGGTCACTGGTTACTGGTCACCGGTCACTGGTCACTGGTCACTGGTCACTGGTCACTGTTCACTGGTCACTGGTCACAAGTCACTGGTCACATGTCACTGGTCAGTGGTCACTGGTCTGTGGTCACTGGTTACTGGTCAGTGGTCACTGGTCACAGTCACATGTGGCGGGTCACTGGTCACAAGTCACTGGTCGCTGGTCACAAGTCACTGGTCACTTGTCACTGGTCACTGGTCAATGGTCAATGGTCGCTGGTCACTGGTCACTGGTCACTGGTCACTGGTCACTGGTCACTGGTCAATGGTCGCTATCGCTGGTCAATGGTTACTGTCGCTGCTCACTGGTCACTGGTCACTGGTCACTGGTGACTGGTCACTGGTCATTGGTCACTATCGCTGGTCAATGGTCACTGTCGCTGGTCATTGGTCACTGGTCATTCGACACTGGTCACTGGTCACTGGTCACTTGTCACTGGTCACTGGTCACTGGTCACTGGTCAATGGTCACTGTCGCTGGTCACTGGTCACTGGTCACTGGTCAATGGTCACTGCCGCTGGTCACTGGTCACTGGTCACTGGTCACTGGTCACTGGTCACTGGTCAATGGTCACTTGTCACTGGGCCGTGGTCAATGGTCACTGGTCACATGTCACTGGTCACTGGTCACTGGTCACTGGTCACTGGTCACTGGTCACAGATCAATGGTGACTGGTCACTGGTCACTGGTCACTGGTCACAGGTCAATGGTCACTGGTCACTGGACACTGGTCACTGGTCACTTGTCACTTGTCACTGGTCACTGGTCACTGGTCACTGGTCACTGGTCACTGGTCACTGGTCACTGGTCACTGGTCACTGGTCACGGGTCCCATGTCACGGGTCACTGGTCGCTGGCCACTGGTCACTGGTCACTGGACGCTGGCCACTGGCCACTGGTCACTGGTCACTGGTCACAAGTCACAGGTCACTGGTCACTGGTCACAAATCACTGGTCACTTGTCACTGGTCAGTGGTCAGTGGTCACTGGTCACTGGTCACTGGTCACAGATCAATGGTGACTGGTCACTGGTCACTGGTCACTGGTCACATGTCACGGGTCACTGGTCACTGGTCGCTAGTCACTGGTCACCGGTCACTGGTCACTGGTCACTGGTCACTGGTCACTGGTCACTGGTCACTGGTCACTGGTCACGGGTCACATGTCACGGGTCACTGTTCACTGGTCGCTAGTCACTGGTCACTGGTCACTGTTCACTGGTCACTGGTCACAAGTCACTGGTCACTTGTCACTGGTCAGTGGTCACTGGTCACTGGTCACTGGTCAGTGGTCACTGGTCACAGTCACATGTCGCGGGTCACTGGTCACAAGTCACAGATCGCTGGTCACAAGTCACTGGTCACTTGTCACTGGTCACTGGTCACTGGTCAATGGTCAATGGTCGCTGGTCACTGGTCACTGGTCACTGGTCACTGGTCATTGGTCACTATCGCTGGTCAATGGTCACTGTCGCTGGTCATTGGTCACTGGTCACTGGACACTGGTCACTGGTCACTGGTCACTGGTCACTTGTCACTGGTCACTGGTCACTGGTCACTGGTCAATGGTCACTGTCGCTGGTCACTGGTCAATGGTCACTGCCGCTGGTCACTGGTCACTGGTCACTGGTCACTGGTCACTGGTCAATGGTCACTTGTCACTGGGCAGTGGTCAATGGTCACTGGTCACAGGTCAGTGGTCACTGGTCACTGGACACAGGTCACTGGTCACTGGACGCTGGTCACTTTTCACTGGTCACTGGTCACTGGTCACTGGTCAATGGTCACTGTCGCTTGTCAATGCTCACTGGGCACTGGTCACTGGTCAATGGTCACTGTCGCTGGTCACTGGTCACTATTCACTGGTCACTGGTCACTGGTCACTGGTCCCTGGTCACTTTCGCTGGTCACTTGTCACGGTTCACTGGCCACAAGTTTCTGGTCATTTGCCACTGGTCAATGGTCACTGGGCACTGGTCACTGGTCAATGGTCACTGTCGCTGGTCACTGGTCACTGGTCACTGGTCACTGGTCCCTGGTCACTGGTCAATGGTCACTGTCGCTGGTCACTCTTCACTGGTCACTGGTCACTGGTCACTGGTCACAAGTCACTGGTCACTTGTCGCTGGTCACTGGTCACTGGTCACTGGTCACTGGTCACTGGTCACTGGTCACAGGTCATTGGTCACTGGTCACTGGACACTGGTCACTGGTCACTTGTCACTTGTCACTGGTCACTGGTCACTGGTCACTGGTCACTGGTCACTGGTCACTGGTCACTGGTCACTGGTCACTGGTCACTGGTCACTGGTCACGGGTCCCATGTCACGGGTCACTGGTCGCTGGCCACTGGTCACTGGTCACTGGACGCTGGCCACTGGCCACTGGTCACTGGTCACTGGTCACTTGTCACTGGTCACTGGTCACTGGTCACTGGTCAATGGTCACTATCGCTGGTCAATGGTCACTGTCGCTGGTCACCGGTCACTGGTCACTGGTCACTGGTCATTGGTGACTATCGCTGGTCAATGGTCACTGTCGCTGGTCATTGGTCACTGGTCACTGGTCACTGGTCACTGATTACTGGTCACTGGTCACTGGTCACTGGTCACTGGTCAATGGTCACTATCGCTGGTCAATGGTCACTGTCGCTGGTCACTGGTCATTGGTCACTTGTCACTGGTCACTGGTCACTGGTCACTGGTCACTGGTCACTGGTCACTGGTCACAAGTCACTGGTCACTTGTCACTGGTCACTGGTCACTGGTCACTGGTCAATGGTCACTGTCGCTGGTCAATGGTCACTGTCGCTGGTCAATGGTCACTGCGCTGGTCATTGGTCACTGGTCACTGGTCACTGGTCAAAAGTCACTGGTCACTTGTCACTGGTCAGTGGTCAGTGGTCTCTTGTCACTGGTCACTGGTCACTGGTCACAGATCAATGGTCACTGGTCACGGGTCCCATGTCACGGGTCACTGGTCACTGGTCACTGGTCACTGGTCACTGGTCACTGGTCACTGGTCACTGGTCACTGGTCACTGGTTACTGGTCACCGGTCACTGGTCACTGGTCACTGGTCACTGGTCACTGTTCACTGGTCACTGGTCACAAGTCACTGGTCACATGTCACTGGTCAGTGGTCACTGGTCTGTGGTCACTGGTTACTGGTCAGTGGTCACTGGTCACAGTCACATGTGGCGGGTCACTGGTCACAAGTCACTGGTCGCTGGTCACAAGTCACTGGTCACTTGTCACTGGTCACTGGTCAATGGTCAATGGTCGCTGGTCACTGGTCACTGGTCACTGGTCACTGGTCACTGGTCACTGGTCAATGGTCGCTATCGCTGGTCAATGGTTACTGTCGCTGCTCACTGGTCACTGGTCACTGGTCACTGGTGACTGGTCACTGGTCATTGGTCACTATCGCTGGTCAATGGTCACTGTCGCTGGTCATTGGTCACTGGTCATTCGACACTGGTCACTGGTCACTGGTCACTTGTCACTGGTCACTGGTCACTGGTCACTGGTCAATGGTCACTGTCGCTGGTCACTGGTCACTGGTCACTGGTCAATGGTCACTGCCGCTGGTCACTGGTCACTGGTCACTGGTCACTGGTCACTGGTCACTGGTCAATGGTCACTTGTCACTGGGCCGTGGTCAATGGTCACTGGTCACATGTCACTGGTCACTGGTCACTGGTCACTGGTCACTGGTCACTGGTCACAGATCAATGGTGACTGGTCACTGGTCACTGGTCACTGGTCACAGGTCAATGGTCACTGGTCACTGGACACTGGTCACTGGTCACTTGTCACTTGTCACTGGTCACTGGTCACTGGTCACTGGTCACTGGTCACTGGTCACTGGTCACTGGTCACTGGTCACTGGTCACGGGTCCCATGTCACGGGTCACTGGTCGCTGGCCACTGGTCACTGGTCACTGGACGCTGGCCACTGGCCACTGGTCACTGGTCACTGGTCACAAGTCACAGGTCACTGGTCACTGGTCACAAATCACTGGTCACTTGTCACTGGTCAGTGGTCAGTGGTCACTGGTCACTGGTCACTGGTCACAGATCAATGGTGATTGGTCACTGGTCACTGGTCACTGGTCACATGTCACGGGTCACTGGTCACTGGTCGCTAGTCACTGGTCACCGGTCACTGGTCACTGGTCACTGGTCACTGGTCACTGGTCACTGGTCACTGGTCACTGGTCACGGGTCACATGTCACGGGTCACTGTTCACTGGTCGCTAGTCACTGGTCACTGGTCACTGTTCACTGGTCACTGGTCACAAGTCACTGGTCACTTGTCACTGGTCAGTGGTCACTGGTCACTGGTCACTGGTCAGTGGTCACTGGTCACAGTCACATGTCGCGGGTCACTGGTCACAAGTCACAGATCGCTGGTCACAAGTCACTGGTCACTTGTCACTGGTCACTGGTCACTGGTCACTGGTCAATGGTCAATGGTCGCTGGTCACTGGTCACTGGTCACTGGTCACTGGTCATTGGTCACTATCGCTGGTCAATGGTCACTGTCGCTGGTCATTGGTCACTGGTCACTGGACACTGGTCACTGGTCACTGGTCACTGGTCACTTGTCACTGGTCACTGGTCACTGGTCACTGGTCAATGGTCACTGTCGCTGGTCACTGGTCAATGGTCACTGCCGCTGGTCACTGGTCACTGGTCACTGGTCACTGGTCAATGGTCACTTGTCACTGGGCAGTGGTCAATGGTCACTGGTCACAGGTCAGTGGTCACTGGTCACTGGACACAGGTCACTGGTCACTGGACGCTGGTCACTGGTCACTGGTCATTGGTCACTATCGCTGGTCAATGGTCACTGTCGCTGGTCATTGGTCACTGGTCACTGGACACTGGTCACTGGTCACTGGTCACTGGTCACTTGTCACTGGTCACTGGTCACTGGTCACTGGTCAATGGTCACTGTCGCTGGTCACTGGTCAATGGTCACTGCCGCTGGTCACTGGTCACTGGTCACTGGTCACTGGTCACTGGTCAATGGTCACTTGTCACTGGGCAGTGGTCAATGGTCACTGGTCACAGGTCAGTGGTCACTGGTCACTGGACACAGGTCACTGGTCACTGGACGCTGGTCACTTTTCACTGGTCACTGCTCACTGGTCAATGGTCACTGTCGCTGGTCACTGGTCACTATTCACTGGTCACTGGTCACTGGTCACTGGTCCCTGGTCACTTTCGCTGGTCACTTGTCACGGTTCACTGGCCACAAGTTTCTGGTCATTTGCCACTGGTCAATGGTCACTGGGCACTGGTCACTGGTCAATGGTCACTGTCGCTGGTCACTGGTCACTGGTCACTGGTCACTGGTCCCTGGTCACTGGTCAATGGTCACTGTCGCTGGTCACTCTTCACTGGTCACTGGTCACTGGTCACTGGTCACAAGTCACTGGTCACTTGTCGCTGGTCACTGGTCACTGGTCACTGGTCACTGGTCACTGGTCACTGGTCACAGGTCATTGGTCACTGGTCACTGGACACTGGTCACTGGTCACTTGTCACTTGTCACTGGTCACTGGTCACTGGTCACTGGTCACTGGTCACTGGTCACTGGTCACTGGTCACTGGTCACTGGTCACTGGTCACTGGTCACGGGTCCCATGTCACGGGTCACTGGTCGCTGGCCACTGGTCACTGGTCACTGGACGCTGGCCACTGGCCACTGGTCACTGGTCACTGGTCACTTGTCACTGGTCACTGGTCACTGGTCACTGGTCAATGGTCACTATCGCTGGTCAATGGTCACTGTCGCTGGTCACCGGTCACTGGTCACTGGTCACTGGTCATTGGTGACTATCGCTGGTCAATGGTCACTGTCGCTGGTCATTGGTCACTGGTCACTGGTCACTGGTCACTGATTACTGGTCACTGGTCACTGGTCACTGGTCACTGGTCAATGGTCACTATCGCTGGTCAATGGTCACTGTCGCTGGTCACTGGTCATTGGTCACTTGTCACTGGTCACTGGTCACTGGTCACTGGTCACTGGTCACTGGTCACTGGTCACAAGTCACTGGTCACTTGTCACTGGTCACTGGTCACTGGTCACTGGTCAATGGTCACTGTCGCTGGTCAATGGTCACTGTCGCTGGTCAATGGTCACTGCGCTGGTCATTGGTCACTGGTCACTGGTCACTGGTCAAAAGTCACTGGTCACTTGTCACTGGTCAGTGGTCAGTGGTCTCTTGTCACTGGTCACTGGTCACTGGTCACAGATCAATGGTCACTGGTCACGGGTCCCATGTCACGGGTCACTGGTCACTGGTCACTGGTCACTGGTCACTGGTCACTGGTCACTGGTCACTGGTCACTGGTCACTGGTTACTGGTCACCGGTCACTGGTCACTGGTCACTGGTCACTGGTCACTGTTCACTGGTCACTGGTCACAAGTCACTGGTCACATGTCACTGGTCAGTGGTCACTGGTCTGTGGTCACTGGTTACTGGTCAGTGGTCACTGGTCACAGTCACATGTGGCGGGTCACTGGTCACAAGTCACTGGTCGCTGGTCACAAGTCACTGGTCACTTGTCACTGGTCACTGGTCAATGGTCAATGGTCGCTGGTCACTGGTCACTGGTCACTGGTCACTGGTCACTGGTCACTGGTCAATGGTCGCTATCGCTGGTCAATGGTTACTGTCGCTGCTCACTGGTCACTGGTCACTGGTCACTGGTGACTGGTCACTGGTCATTGGTCACTATCGCTGGTCAATGGTCACTGTCGCTGGTCATTGGTCACTGGTCATTCGACACTGGTCACTGGTCACTGGTCACTTGTCACTGGTCACTGGTCACTGGTCACTGGTCAATGGTCACTGTCGCTGGTCACTGGTCACTGGTCACTGGTCAATGGTCACTGCCGCTGGTCACTGGTCACTGGTCACTGGTCACTGGTCACTGGTCACTGGTCAATGGTCACTTGTCACTGGGCCGTGGTCAATGGTCACTGGTCACATGTCACTGGTCACTGGTCACTGGTCACTGGTCACTGGTCACTGGTCACAGATCAATGGTGACTGGTCACTGGTCACTGGTCACTGGTCACAGGTCAATGGTCACTGGTCACTGGACACTGGTCACTGGTCACTTGTCACTTGTCACTGGTCACTGGTCACTGGTCACTGGTCACTGGTCACTGGTCACTGGTCACTGGTCACTGGTCACTGGTCACGGGTCCCATGTCACGGGTCACTGGTCGCTGGCCACTGGTCACTGGTCACTGGACGCTGGCCACTGGCCACTGGTCACTGGTCACTGGTCACAAGTCACAGGTCACTGGTCACTGGTCACAAATCACTGGTCACTTGTCACTGGTCAGTGGTCAGTGGTCACTGGTCACTGGTCACTGGTCACAGATCAATGGTGACTGGTCACTGGTCACTGGTCACTGGTCACATGTCACGGGTCACTGGTCACTGGTCGCTAGTCACTGGTCACCGGTCACTGGTCACTGGTCACTGGTCACTGGTCACTGGTCACTGGTCACTGGTCACTGGTCACGGGTCACATGTCACGGGTCACTGTTCACTGGTCGCTAGTCACTGGTCACTGGTCACTGTTCACTGGTCACTGGTCACAAGTCACTGGTCACTTGTCACTGGTCAGTGGTCACTAGTCACTGGTCACTGGTCAGTGGTCACTGGTCACAGTCACATGTCGCGGGTCACTAGTCACAAGTCACAGATCGCTGGTCACAAGTCACTGGTCACTTGTCACTGGTCACTGGTCACTGGTCACTGGTCAATGGTCAATGGTCGCTGGTCACTGGTCACTGGTCACTGGTCACTGGTCATTGGTCACTATCGCTGGTCAATGGTCACTGTCGCTGGTCATTGGTCACTGGTCACTGGACACTGGTCACTGGTCACTGGTCACTGGTCACTTGTCACTGGTCACTGGTCACTGGTCACTGGTCAATGGTCACTGTCGCTGGTCACTGGTCAATGGTCACTGCCGCTGGTCACTGGTCACTGGTCACTGGTCACTGGTCAATGGTCACTTGTCACTGGGCAGTGGTCAATGGTCACTGGTCACAGGTCAGTGGTCACTGGTCACTGGACACAGGTCACTGGTCACTGGACGCTGGTCACTTTTCACTGGTCACTGGTCACTGGTCACTGGTCAATGGTCACTGTCGCTTGTCAATGCTCACTGGGCACTGGTCACTGGTCAATGGTCACTGTCGCTGGTCACTGGTCACTATTCACTGGTCACTGGTCACTGGTCACTGGTCCCTGGTCACTTTCGCTGGTCACTTGTCACGGTTCACTGGCCACAAGTTTCTGGTCATTTGCCACTGGTCAATGGTCACTGGGCACTGGTCACTGGTCAATGGTCACTGTCGCTGGTCACTGGTCACTGGTCACTGGTCACTGGTCCCTGGTCACTGGTCAATGGTCACTGTCGCTGGTCACTCTTCACTGGTCACTGGTCACTGGTCACTGGTCACAAGTCACTGGTCACTTGTCGCTGGTCACTGGTCACTGGTCACTGGTCACTGGTCACTGGTCACTGGTCACAGGTCATTGGTCACTGGTCACTGGACACTGGTCACTGGTCACTTGTCACTTGTCACTGGTCACTGGTCACTGGTCACTGGTCACTGGTCACTGGTCACTGGTCACTGGTCACTGGTCACTGGTCACTGGTCACTGGTCACGGGTCCCATGTCACGGGTCACTGGTCGCTGGCCACTGGTCACTGGTCACTGGACGCTGGCCACTGGCCACTGGTCACTGGTCACTGGTCACAAGTCACAGGTCACTGGTCACTGGTCACAAATCACTGGTCACTTGTCACTGGTCAGTGGTCAGTGGTCACTGGTCACTGGTCACTGGTCACAGATCAATGGTGACTGGTCACTGGTCACTGGTCACTGGTCACATGTCACGGGTCACTGGTCACTGGTCGCTAGTCACTGGTCACCGGTCACTGGTCACTGGTCACTGGTCACGTGTCACATGTCACGGGTCACGGGTCACTGGTCACTGGTCGCTGGTCACTGGTCACATGTCACTGGTCACTGGTCACTGGTCACTGGTCACTTGTCACTGGTCACTGGTCACTGGTCACTGGTCAATGGTCACTATCGCTGGTCAATGGTCACTGTCGCTGGTCACCGGTCACTGGTCACTGGTCACTGGTCATTGGTGACTATCGCTGGTCAATGGTCACTGTCGCTGGTCATTGGTCACTGGTCACTGGTCACTGGTCACTGATTACTGGTCACTGGTCACTGGTCACTGGTCACTGGTCAATGGTCACTATCGCTGGTCAATGGTCACTGTCGCTGGTCACTGGTCATTGGTCACTTGTCACTGGTCACTGGTCACTGGTCACTGGTCACTGGTCACTGGTCACTGGTCACAAGTCACTGGTCACTTGTCACTGGTCACTGGTCACTGGTCACTGGTCAATGGTCACTGTCGCTGGTCAATGGTCACTGTCGCTGGTCAATGGTCACTGCGCTGGTCATTGGTCACTGGTCACTGGTCACTGGTCAAAAGTCACTGGTCACTTGTCACTGGTCAGTGGTCAGTGGTCTCTTGTCACTGGTCACTGGTCACTGGTCACAGATCAATGGTCACTGGTCACGGGTCCCATGTCACGGGTCACTGGTCGCTGGCCACTGGTCACTGGTCACTGGACGCTGGCCACTGGCCACTGGTCACTGGTCACTGGTCACAAGTCACAGGTCACTGGTCACTGGTCACAAATCACTGGTCACTTGTCACTGGTCAGTGGTCAGTGGTCACTGGTCACTGGTCACTGGTCACAGATCAATGGTGACTGGTCACTGGTCACTGGTCACTGGTCACATGTCACGGGTCACTGGTCACTGGTCGGTAGTCACTGGTCACCGGTCACTGGTCACTGGTCACTGGTCACGTGTCACATGTCACGGGTCACGGGTCACTGGTCACTGGTCGCTGGTCACTGGTCACATGTCACTGGTCACTGGTCACTGGTCACTGGTCACTGGTCACTGGTCACTGGTCACTGGTCACTGGTCAATGGTCACTATCGCTGGTCAATGGTCACTGTCGCTGGTCACCGGTCACTGGTCACTGGTCACTGGTCATTGGTGACTATCGCTGGTCAATGGTCACTGTCGCTGGTCATTGGTCACTGGTCACTGGTCACTGGTCACTGATTACTGGTCACTGGTCACTGGTCACTGGTCACTGGTCACATGTCACGGGTCACTGGTCACTGGTCGCTAGTCACTGGTCACCGGCCACTGGTCACTGGTCACTGGTCACGTGTCACATGTCACGGGTCACGGGTCACTGGTCACTGGTCGCTGGTCACTGGTCACATGTCACTGGTCACTGGTCACTGGTCACTGGTCACTGGTCACTGGTCACTGGTCACTGGTCACAGATCAATGGTGACTGGTCACTGGTCACTGGTCACTGGTCACAGGTCAATGGTCACTGGTCACTGGACACTGGTCACTGGTCACTTGTCACTTGTCACTGGTCACTGGTCACTGGTCACTGGTCACTGGTCACTGGTCACTGGTCACTGGTCACTGGTCACTGGTCACGGGTCCCATGTCACGGGTCACTGGTCGCTGGCCACTGGTCACTGGTCACTGGACGCTGGCCACTGGCCACTGGTCACTGGTCACTGGTCACAAGTCACAGGTCACTGGTCACTGGTCACAAATCACTGGTCACTTGTCACTGGTCAGTGGTCAGTGGTCACTGGTCACTGGTCACTGGTCACAGATCAATGGTGACTGGTCACTGGTCACTGGTCACTGGTCACATGTCACGGGTCACTGGTCACTGGTCGCTAGTCACTGGTCACCGGTCACTGGTCACTGGTCACTGGTCACTGGTCACTGGTCACTGGTCACTGGTCACTGGTCACGGGTCACATGTCACGGGTCACTGTTCACTGGTCGCTAGTCACTGGTCACTGGTCACTGTTCACTGGTCACTGGTCACAAGTCACTGGTCACTTGTCACTGGTCAGTGGTCACTGGTCACTGGTCACTGGTCAGTTGTCACTGGTCACAGTCACATGTCGCGGGTCACTGGTCACAAGTCACAGATCGCTGGTCACAAGTCACTGGTCACTTGTCACTGGTCACTGGTCACTGGTCACTGGTCAATGGTCAATGGTCGCTGGTCACTGGTCACTGGTCACTGGTCACTGGTCATTGGTCACTATCGCTGGTCAATGGTCACTGTCGCTGGTCATTGGTCACTGGTCACTGGACACTGGTCACTGGTCACTGGTCACTTGTCACTGGTCACTGGTCACTGGTCACTGGTCAATGGTCACTGTCGCTGGTCACTGGTCAATGGTCACTGCCGCTGGTCACTGGTCACTGGTCACTGGTCACTGGTCACTGGTCCATGGTCACTTGTCACTGGGCAGTGGTCAATGGTCACTGGTCACAGGTCAGTGGTCACTGGTCACTGGACACAGGTCACTGGTCACTGGACGCTGGTCACTTTTCACTGGTCACTGGTCACTGGTCACTGGTCAATGGTCACTGTCGCTTGTCAATGCTCACTGGGCACTGGTCACTGGTCAATGGTCACTGTCGCTGGTCACTGGTCACTATTCACTGGTCACTGGTCACTGGTCACTGGTCCCTGGTCACTTTCGCTGGTCACTTGTCACGGTTCACTGGCCACAAGTTTCTGGTCATTTGCCACTGGTCAATGGTCACTGGGCACTGGTCACTGGTCAATGGTCACTGTCGCTGGTCACTGGTCACTGGTCACTGGTCACGGGTCACATGTCACGGGTCACTGTTCACTGGTCGCTCGTCATTGGTCACTGGTCACTGGTCACTGGTCACTGGTCAGTGGTCACTGGTCACAGTCACATGTCGCGGGTCACTGGTCACAAGTCACAGATCGCTGGTCACAAGTCACTGGTCACTTGTCACTGGTCACTGGTCAATGGTCAATGGTCGCTGGTCACTGGTCACTGGTCACTGGTCACTGGTCACTGGTCACTGGTCACTGGTCACTGGTCACTGGTCACTGGTCACTATCGCTGGTCAATGGTCACTGTCGCTGGTCACTGGTCACTAATCACTGGTCACTGGTCACTGGTCACTGGTCATTGGTCACTATCGCTGGTCAATGGTCACTGTCGCTGGTCATTGGTCACTGGTCACTGGACACTGGTCACTGGTCACTGGTCACTTGTCACTGGTCACTGGTCACTGGTCACTGGTCACTGGTCAATGGTCACTGTCGGTGGTCACTGGTCAATGGTCACTGCCGCTGGTCACTGGTCACTGGTCACTGGTCACTGGTCACTGGTCAATGGTCACTTGTCACTGGGCAGTGGTCAATGGTCACTGGTCACAGGTCAGTGGTCACTGGTCACTGGACACAGGTCACTGGACACAGGTCACTGGTCACTGGACGCTGGTCACTTTTCACTGGTCACTGGTCACTGGTCACTGGTCAATGGTCACAGTCGCTTGTCAATGCTCACTGGGCACTGGTCACTGGTCAATGGTCACTGTCGCTGGTCACTGGTCACTATTCACTGGTCACTGGTCACTGGTCACTGGTCCCTGGTCACTTTCGCTGGTCACTTGTCACGGTTCACTGGCCACAAGTTTCTGGTCATTTGCCACTGGTCAATGGTCACTGGGCACTGGTCACTGGTCAATGGTCACTGTCGCTGGTCACTGGTCACTGGTCACTGGTCACTGGTCGCTGGTCACTGGTCAATGGTCACTGTCGCTGGTCACTGTTCACTGGTCACTGGTCACTGGTCACTGGTCACAAGTCACTGGTCACTTGTCACTGGTCACTGGTCACTGGTCACTGGTCAATGGTCACTGGTCACAAGTCACTGGTCACTGGTCACTTGTCACTGGTCACTGGTCACTGGTCACTGGTCAATGGTCACTGTCGCTGGTTAATGGTCACTGTCGCTGGTCACTGGTCACTGGTCACTGTCGCTGGTCACTGGTCACTGGTCACTGGTCACTGGTCACTGGTCACTGGTCACTGGTCACAGGTCAATGGTCACTGGTCACTGGACACTGGTCACTGGTCACTTGTCACTTGTCACTGGTCACTGGTCACTGGTCACTGGTCACTGGTCACTGGTCACTGGTCACTGGTCACTGGTCACTGGTCGCTGGCCACTGGTCACTGGTCACTGGACGCTGGCCACTGGCCACTGGTCACTGGTCACTGGTCACAAGTCACAGGTCACTGGTCACTGGTCACAAATCACTGATCACTTGTCACTGGTCAGTGGTCAGTGGTCACTGGTCACTGGTCACTGGTCACAGATCAATGGTGACTGGTCACTGGTCACTGGTCACTGGTCACATGTCACGGGTCACTGGTCACTGGTCGCTAGTCACTGGTCACCGGTCACTGGTCACTGGTCACTGGTCACTGGTCACTGGTCACTGGTCACTGGTCACGTGTCACATGTCACGGGTCACTGTTCACTGGTCGCTAGTCAATGGTCACTTGTCACTGTTCACTGGTCACTGGTCACAAGTCACTGGTCACTTGTCACTGGTCAGTGGTCACTGGTCACTGGTCACTGGTCAGTGGTCACTGGTCACAGTCACATGTCGCGGGTCACTGGTCACAAGTCACAGATCGCTGGTCACAAGTCACTGGTCACTTGTCACTGGTCACTGGTCACTGGTCACTGGTCAATGGTCAATGGTCGCTGGTCACTGGTCACTGGTCACTGGTCACTGGTCATTGGTCACTATCGCTGGTCAATGGTCACTGTCGCTGGTCATTGGTCACTGGTCACTGGACACTGGTCACTGGTCACTGGTCACTTGTCACTGGTCACTGGTCACTGGTCACTGGTCAATGGTCACTGTCGCTGGTCACTGGTCAATGGTCACTGCCGCTGGTCACTGGTCACTGGTCACTGGTCACTGGTCAATGGTCACTTGTCACTGGGCAGTGGTCAATGGTCACTGGTCACAGGTCAGTGGTCACTGGTCACTGGACACAGGTCACTGGTCACTGGACGCTGGTCACTTTTCACTGGTCACTGGTCACTGGTCACTGGTCAATGGTCACTGTCACTTGTCAATGCTCACTGGGCACTGGTCACTGGTCAATGGTCACTGTCGCTGGTCACTGGTCACTATTCACTGGTCACTGGTCACTGGTCACTGGTCCCTGGTCACTTTCGCTGGTCACTTGTCACGGTTCACTGGCCACAAGTTTCTGGTCATTTGCCACTGGTCAATGGTCACTGGGCACTGGTCACTGGTCAATGGTCACTGTCGCTGGTCACTGGTCACAGATCAATGGTGACTGGTCACTGGTCACTGGTCACTGGTCACTGTCGCTGGTCACTGTTCACTGGTCACTGGTCACTGGTCACTGGTCACAAGTCACTGGTCACTTGTCACTGGTCACTGGTCACTGGTCACTGGTCACAAGTCGCTGGTCACTGGTCACTTGTCACTGGTCACTGGTCACTGGTCACTGGTCAATGGTCACTGTCGCTGGTAAATGGTCACTGTGGCTGGTCACTGGTCACTGGTCACTGTCGCTGGTCACTGGTCACTGGTCACTTTTCACTGGTCACTGGTCACTGGTCACTGGTCACTGGTCACAAGTCGCTGGTCACTGGTCACTTGTCACTGGTCACTGGTCACTGGTCACTGGTCAATGGTCACTGTCGCTGGTAAATGGTCACTGTGGCTGGTCACTGGTCACTGGTCACTGTCGCTGGTCACTGTTCACTGGTCACTGGTCACTGGTCACTGGTCACAAGTCACTGGTCACTTGTCACTGGTCACTGGTCACTGGTCACTGGTCACAAGTCGCTGGTCACTGGTCACTTGTCACTGGTCACTGGTCACTGGTCACTGGTCAATGGTCACTGTCGCTGGTAAATGGTCACTGTGGCTGGTCACTGGTCACTGGTCACTGTCGCTGGTCACTGGTCACTGGTCACTGGTCACTGGTCACTGGTCACTGGTCACAGGTCAATGGTCACTGGTCACTGGTCACTGGTCACTGGTCACTGGTCACTGGTCACTGGTCACTGGTCACTGGTCACGGGTCACATGTCACGGGTCACTGTTCACTGGTCGCTAGTCACTGGTCAATGGTCACTGTCGCTGGTCAATGGTCACTGTCGCTGGTCAATGGTCACTGCGCTGGTCATTGGTCACTGGTCACTGGTCACTGGTCAAAAGTCACTGGTCACTTGTCACTGGTCAGTGGTCAGTGGTCTCTGGTCACTGGTCACTGGTCACTGGTCACAGGTCAATGGTCACTGGTCACTGGTCACTGGTCACTGGTCACTGGTCACTGGTCACTGGTCACAGGTCACTGGTCACTGGTCACTGGTCACTGGTCACTGGTCACTATCGCTGGTCAATGGTCACTGTCGCTGGTCACTGGTCACTAATCACAGGTCACTGGTCACTGGTCACTGGTCATTGGTCACTATCGCTGGTCAATGGTCACTGTCGCTGGTCATTGGTCACTGGTCACTGTACAGTGGTCAAAAGTCACTGGTCACTTGTCACTGGTCAGTGGTCACTGGTCTCTGGTCACTGGTCACTGGTCACAGGTCAATGGTCACTGGTCACTGGTCACTGGTCACTGGTCACTGGTCACGGGTCACATGTCACGGGTCACTGTTCACTGGTCGCTAGTCACTGGTCACCGGTCACTGGTCACTGGTCACTGGTCACTGGTCACTGTTCACTGGTCACTGGTCACAAGTCACTGGTCACATGTCACTGGTCAGTGGTCACTGGTCTGTGGTCACTGGTTACTGGTCAGTGGTCACTGGTCACAGTCACATGTGGCGGGTCACTGGTCACAAGTCACTGGTCGCTGGTCACAAGTCACTGGTCACTTGTCACTGGTCACTGGTCAATGGTCAATGGTCGCTGGTCACTGGTCACTGGTCACTGGTCACTGGTCACTGGTCACTGGTCAATGGTCGCTATCGCTGGTCAATGGTTACTGTCGCTGGTCACTGGTCACTGGTCACTGGTCACTGGTGACTGGTCACTGGTCATTGGTCACTATCGCTGGTCAATGGTCACTGTCGCTGGACATTGGTCACTGGTCATTGGACTCTGGTCACTGGTCACTGGTCACTTGTCACTGGTCACTGGTCACTGGTCACTGGTCAATGGTCACTGTCGCTGGTCACTGGTCACTGGTCACTGGTCAATGGTCACTGCCGCTGGTCACTGGTCACTGGTCACTGGTCACTGGTCACTGGTCACTGGTCAATGGTCACTTGTCACTGGGCCGTGGTCAATGGTCACTGGTCACAGGTCAATGGTCACTGGTCACTGGACACAGGTCACTGGTCACTGGACGCTGGTCACTTGTCACTGGTCACTGGTCACTGGTCACTGGTCAATGGTCACTGTCGCTGGTCACTGCTCACTGGTCACTGGTCACTGGTCAATGGTCACTGTCGCTGGTCACTGGTCACTATTCACTGGTCACTGGTCACTGGTCACTGGTCCCTGGTCACTTTCGCTGGTCACTTGTCACGGTTCACTGGCCACAAGTTTCTGGTCATTTGCCACTGGTCACTGGTCACTGGTCACTGGTCACTGGTCAATGGTCACTGTCGCTGGTCACTGGTCACTGGTCACTGGTCACTGGTCACTGGTCACTGGTCACTGGTCACTGGTCACTTGTCACTGGTCACTGGTCAATGGTCAATGGTCGCTGGTCACTGGTCACTGGTCACTGGTCACTGGTCACTGGTCACTGGTCAATGGTCGCTATCGCTGGTCAATGGTTACTGTCGCTGGTCACTGGTCACTGGTCACTGGTCACTGGTGACTGGTCACTGGTCATTGGTCACTATCGCTGGTCAATGGTCACTGTCGCTGGTCATTGGTCACTGGTCATTGGACACTGGTCACTGGTCACTGGTCACTGGTCACTGGTCACGGGTCACATGTCACGGGTCACTGTTCACTGGTCGCTAGTCACTGGTTACCGGTCACTGGTCACTGGTCACTGGTCACTGGTCACTGTTCACTGGTCACTGGTCACAAGTCACTGGTCACATGTCACTGGTCAGTGGTCACTGGTCTGTGGTCACTGGTTACTGGTCAGTGGTCACTGGTCACAGTCACATGTGGCGGGTCACTGGTCACAAGTCACTGGTCGCTGGTCACAAGTCACTGGTCACTTGTCACTGGTCACTGGTCAATGGTCGCTGGTCACAAGTCACTGGTCACTTGTCACTGGTCACTGGTCACTGGTCACTGGTCACTGGTCACTGGTCACTGGTCACTGGTCACTGGTCACTGGTCACTGGTCACTGGTTACTGGTCACCGGTCACTGGTCACTGGTCACTGGTCACTGGTCACTGTTCACTGGTCACTGGTCACAAGTCACTGGTCACATGTCACTGGTCAGTGGTCACTGGTCTGTGGTCACTGGTTACTGGTCAGTGGTCACTGGTCACAGTCACATGTGGCGGGTCACTGGTCACAAGTCACTGGTCGCTGGTCACAAGTCACTGGTCACTTGTCACTGGTCACTGGTCAATGGTCAATGGTCGCTGGTCACTGGTCACTGGTCACTGGTCACTGGTCACTGGTCACTGGTCAATGGTCGCTATCGCTGGTCAATGGTTACTGTCGCTGCTCACTGGTCACTGGTCACTGGTCACTGGTGACTGGTCACTGGTCATTGGTCACTATCGCTGGTCAATGGTCACTGTCGCTGGTCATTGGTCACTGGTCATTCGACACTGGTCACTGGTCACTGGTCACTTGTCACTGGTCACTGGTCACTGGTCACTGGTCAATGGTCACTGTCGCTGGTCACTGGTCACTGGTCACTGGTCAATGGTCACTGCCGCTGGTCACTGGTCACTGGTCACTGGTCACTGGTCACTGGTCACTGGTCAATGGTCACTTGTCACTGGGCCGTGGTCAATGGTCACTGGTCACATGTCACTGGTCACTGGTCACTGGTCACTGGTCACTGGTCACTGGTCACAGATCAATGGTGACTGGTCACTGGTCACTGGTCACTGGTCACAGGTCAATGGTCACTGGTCACTGGACACTGGTCACTGGTCACTTGTCACTTGTCACTGGTCACTGGTCACTGGTCACTGGTCACTGGTCACTGGTCACTGGTCACTGGTCACTGGTCACTGGTCACGGGTCCCATGTCACGGGTCACTGGTCGCTGGCCACTGGTCACTGGTCACTGGACGCTGGCCACTGGCCACTGGTCACTGGTCACTGGTCACAAGTCACAGGTCACTGGTCACTGGTCACAAATCACTGGTCACTTGTCAGTGGTCAGTGGTCAGTGGTCACTGGTCACTGGTCACTGGTCACAGATCAATGGTGACTGGTCACTGGTCACTGGTCACTGGTCACATGTCACGGGTCACTGGTCACTGGTCGCTAGTCACTGGTCACCGGTCACTGGTCACTGGTCACTGGTCACTGGTCACTGGTCACTGGTCACTGGTCACGGGTCACATGTCACGGATCACTGTTCACTGGTCGCTAGTCACTGGTCACTGGTCACTGTTCACTGGTCACTGGTCACAAGTCACTGGTCACTTGTCACTGGTCAGTGGTCACTGGTCACTGGTCACTGGTCAGTGGTCACTGGTCACAGTCACATGTCGCGGGTCACTGGTCACAAGTCACAGATCGCTGGTCACAAGTCACTGGTCACTTGTCACTGGTCACTGGTCACTGGTCACTGGTCAATGGTCAATGGTCGCTGGTCACTGGTCACTGGTCACTGGTCACTGGTCATTGGTCACTATCGCTGGTCAATGGTCACTGTCGCTGGTCATTGGTCACTGGTCACTGGACACTGGTCACTGGTCACTGGTCACTGGTCACTTGTCACTGGTCACTGGTCACTGGTCAATGGTCACTGTCGCTGGTCACTGGTCAATGGTCACTGCCGCTGGTCACTGGTCACTGGTCACTGGTCACTGGTCACTGGTCAATGGTCACTTGTCACTGGGCAGTGGTCAATGGTCACTGGTCACAGGTCAGTGGTCACTGGTCACTGGACACAGGTCACTGGTCACTGGACGCTGGTCACTTTTCACTGGTCACTGGTCACTGGTCACTGGTCAATGGTCACTGTCGCTTGTCAATGCTCACTGGGCACTGGTCACTGGTCAATGGTCACTGTCGCTGGTCACTGGTCACTATTCACTGGTCACTGGTCACTGGTCACTGGTCCCTGGTCACTTTCGCTGGTCACTTGTCACGGTTCACTGGCCACAAGTTTCTGGTCATTTGCCACTGGTCAATGGTCACTGGGCACTGGTCACTGGTCAATGGTCACTGTCGCTGGTCACTGGTCACTGGTCACTGGTCACTGGTCCCTGGTCACTGGTCAATGGTCACTGTCGCTGGTCACTCTTCACTGGTCACTGGTCACTGGTCACTGGTCACAAGTCACTGGTCACTTGTCGCTGGTCACTGGTCACTGGTCACTGGTCACTGGTCACTGGTCACTGGTCACAGGTCATTGGTCACTGGTCACTGGACACTGGTCACTGGTCACTTGTCACTTGTCACTGGTCACTGGTCACTGGTCACTGGTCACTGGTCACTGGTCACTGGTCACTGGTCACTGTTCACTGGTCACTGGTCACTGGTCACGGGTCCCATGTCACGGGTCACTGGTCGCTGGCCACTGGTCACTGGTCACTGGACGCTGGCCACTGGCCACTGGTCACTGGTCACTGGTCACAAGTCACAGGTCACTGGTCACTGGTCACAAATCACTGGTCACTTGTCACTGGTCAGTGGTCAGTGGTCACTGGTCACTGGTCACTGGTCACAGATCAATGGTGACTGGTCACTGGTCACTGGTCACTGGTCACATGTCACGGGTCACTGGTCACTGGTCGCTAGTCACTGGTCACCGGTCACTGGTCACTGGTCACTGGTCACGTGTCACATGTCACGGGTCACGGGTCACTGGTCACTGGTCGCTGGTCACTGGTCACATGTCACTGGTCACTGGTCACTGGTCACTGGTCACTTGTCACTGGTCACTGGTCACTGGTCACTGGTCAATGGTCACTATCGCTGGTCAATGGTCACTGTCGCTGGTCACCGGTCACTGGTCACTGGTCACTGGTCATTGGTGACTATCGCTGGTCAATGGTCACTGTCGCTGGTCATTGGTCACTGGTCACTGGTCACTGGTCACTGATTACTGGTCACTGGTCACTGGTCACTGGTCACTGGTCAATGGTCACTATCGCTGGTCAATGGTCACTGTCGCTGGTCACTGGTCATTGGTCACTTGTCACTGGTCACTGGTCACTGGTCACTGGTCACTGGTCACTGGTCACTGGTCACAAGTCACTGGTCACTTGTCACTGGTCACTGGTCACTGGTCACTGGTCAATGGTCACTGTCGCTGGTCAATGGTCACTGTCGCTGGTCAATGGTCACTGCGCTGGTCATTGGTCACTGGTCACTGGTCACTGGTCAAAAGTCACTGGTCACTTGTCACTGGTCAGTGGTCAGTGGTCTCTTGTCACTGGTCACTGGTCACTGGTCACAGATCAATGGTCACTGGTCACGGGTCCCATGTCACGGGTCACTGGTCACTGGTCACTGGTCACTGGTCACTGGTCACTGGTCACTGGTCACTGGTTACTGGTCACCGGTCACTGGTCACTGGTCACTGGTCACTGGTCACTGTTCACTGGTCACTGGTCACAAGTCACTGGTCACATGTCACTGGTCAGTGGTCACTGGTCTGTGGTCACTGGTTACTGGTCAGTGGTCACTGGTCACAGTCACATGTGGCGGGTCACTGGTCACAAGTCACTGGTCGCTGGTCACAAGTCACTGGTCACTTGTCACTGGTCACTGGTCAATGGTCAATGGTCGCTGGTCACTGGTCACTGGTCACTGGTCACTGGTCACTGGTCACTGGTCAATGGTCGCTATCGCTGGTCAATGGTTACTGTCGCTGCTCACTGGTCACTGGTCACTGGTCACTGGTGACTGGTCACTGGTCATTGGTCACTATCGCTGGTCAATGGTCACTGTCGCTGGTCATTGGTCACTGGTCATTCGACACTGGTCACTGGTCACTGGTCACTTGTCACTGGTCACTGGTCACTGGTCACTGGTCAATGGTCACTGTCGCTGGTCACTGGTCACTGGTCACTGGTCAATGGTCACTGCCGCTGGTCACTGGTCACTGGTCACTGGTCACTGGTCACTGGTCACTGGTCAATGGTCACTTGTCACTGGGCCGTGGTCAATGGTCACTGGTCACATGTCACTGGTCACTGGTCACTGGTCACTGGTCACTGGTCACTGGTCACAGATCAATGGTGACTGGTCACTGGTCACTGGTCACTGGTCACAGGTCAATGGTCACTGGTCACTGGACACTGGTCACTGGTCACTTGTCACTTGTCACTGGTCACTGGTCACTGGTCACTGGTCACTGGTCACTGGTCACTGGTCACTGGTCACTGGTCACTGGTCACGGGTCCCATGTCACGGGTCACTGGTCGCTGGCCACTGGTCACTGGTCACTGGACGCTGGCCACTGGCCACTGGTCACTGGTCACTGGTCACAAGTCACAGGTCACTGGTCACTGGTCACAAATCACTGGTCACTTGTCACTGGTCAGTGGTCAGTGGTCACTGGTCACTGGTCACTGGTCACAGATCAATGGTGACTGGTCACTGGTCACTGGTCACTGGTCACATGTCACGGGTCACTGGTCACTGGTCGCTAGTCACTGGTCACCGGTCACTGGTCACTGGTCACTGGTCACTGGTCACTGGTCACTGGTCACTGGTCACTGGTCACGGGTCACATGTCACGGGTCACTGTTCACTGGTCGCTAGTCACTGGTCACTGGTCACTGTTCACTGGTCACTGGTCACAAGTCACTGGTCACTTGTCACTGGTCAGTGGTCACTGGTCACTGGTCACTGGTCAGTGGTCACTGGTCACAGTCACATGTCGCGGGTCACTGGTCACAAGTCACAGATCGCTGGTCACAAGTCACTGGTCACTTGTCACTGGTCACTGGTCACTGGTCACTGGTCAATGGTCAATGGTCGCTGGTCACTGGTCACTGGTCACTGGTCACTGGTCATTGGTCACTATCGCTGGTCAATGGTCACTGTCGCTGGTCATTGGTCACTGGTCACTGGACACTGGTCACTGGTCACTGGTCACTGGTCACTTGTCACTGGTCACTGGTCACTGGTCACTGGTCAATGGTCACTGTCGCTGGTCACTGGTCAATGGTCACTGCCGCTGGTCACTGGTCACTGGTCACTGGTCACTGGTCAATGGTCACTTGTCACTGGGCAGTGGTCAATGGTCACTGGTCACAGGGCAGTGGTCACTGGTCACTGGACACAGGTCACTGGTCACTGGACGCTGGTCACTTTTCACTGGTCACTGGTCACTGGTCACTGGTCAATGGTCACTGTCGCTTGTCAATGCTCACTGGGCACTGGTCACTGGTCAATGGTCACTGTCGCTGGTCACTGGTCACTATTCACTGGTCACTGGTCACTGGTCACTGGTCCCTGGTCACTTTCGCTGGTCACTTGTCACGGTTCACTGGCCACAAGTTTCTGGTCATTTGCCACTGGTCAATGGTCACTGGGCACTGGTCACTGGTCAATGGTCACTGTCGCTGGTCACTGGTCACTGGTCACTGGTCACTGGTCCCTGGTCACTGGTCAATGGTCACTGTCGCTGGTCACTCTTCACTGGTCACTGGTCACTGGTCACTGGTCACAAGTCACTGGTCACTTGTCGCTGGTCACTGGTCACTGGTCACTGGTCACTGGTCACTGGTCACTGGTCACAGGTCATTGGTCACTGGTCACTGGACACTGGTCACTGGTCACTTGTCACTTGTCACTGGTCACTGGTCACTGGTCACTGGTCACTGGTCACTGGTCACTGGTCACTGGTCACTGGTCACTGGTCACTGGTCACTGGTCACGGGTCCCATGTCACGGGTCACTGGTCGCTGGCCACTGGTCACTGGTCACTGGACGCTGGCCACTGGCCACTGGTCACTGGTCACTGGTCACAAGTCACAGGTCACTGGTCACTGGTCACAAATCACTGGTCACTTGTCACTGGTCAGTGGTCAGTGGTCACTGGTCACTGGTCACTGGTCACAGATCAATGGTGACTGGTCACTGGTCACTGGTCACTGGTCACATGTCACGGGTCACTGGTCACTGGTCGCTAGTCACTGGTCACCGGTCACTGGTCACTGGTCACTGGTCACGTGTCACATGTCACGGGTCACGGGTCACTGGTCACTGGTCGCTGGTCACTGGTCACATGTCACTGGTCACTGGTCACTGGTCACTGGTCACTTGTCACTGGTCACTGGTCACTGGTCACTGGTCAATGGTCACTATCGCTGGTCAATGGTCACTGTCGCTGGTCACCGGTCACTGGTCACTGGTCACTGGTCATTGGTGACTATCGCTGGTCAATGGTCACTGTCGCTGGTCATTGGTCACTGGTCACTGGTCACTGGTCACTGATTACTGGTCACTGGTCACTGGTCACTGGTCACTGGTCAATAGTCACTATCGCTGGTCAATGGTCACTGTCGCTGGTCACTGGTCATTGGTCACTTGTCACTGGTCACTGGTCACTGGTCACTTGTCACTGGTCACTGGTCACTGGTCACTGGTCAATGGTCACTATCGCTGGTCAATGGTCACTGTCGCTGGTCACCGGTCACTGGTCACTGGTCACTGGTCATTGGTGACTATCGCTGGTCAATGGTCACTGTCGCTGGTCATTGGTCACTGGTCACTGGTCACTGGTCACTGATTACTGGTCACTGGTCACTGGTCACTGGTCACTGGTCAATGGTCACTATCGCTGGTCAATGGTCACTGTCGCTGGTCACTGGTCATTGGTCACTTGTCACTGGTCACTGGTCACTGGTCACTGGTCACTGGTCACTGGTCACTGGTCACAAGTCACTGGTCACTTGTCACTGGTCACTGGTCACTGGTCACTGGTCAATGGTCACTGTCGCTGGTCAATGGTCACTGTCGCTGGTCAATGGTCACTGCGCTGGTCATTGGTCACTGGTCACTGGTCACTGGTCAAAAGTCACTGGTCACTTGTCACTGGTCAGTGGTCAGTGGTCTCTTGTCACTGGTCACTGGTCACTGGTCACAGATCAATGGTCACTGGTCACGGGTCCCATGTCACGGGTCACTGGTCACTGGTCACTGGTCACTGGTCACTGGTCACTGGTCACTGGTCACTGGTTACTGGTCACCGGTCACTGGTCACTGGTCACTGGTCACTGGTCACTGTTCACTGGTCACTGGTCACAAGTCACTGGTCACATGTCACTGGTCAGTGGTCACTGGTCTGTGGTCACTGGTTACTGGTCAGTGGTCACTGGTCACAGTCACATGTGGCGGGTCACTGGTCACAAGTCACTGGTCGCTGGTCACAAGTCACTGGTCACTTGTCACTGGTCACTGGTCAATGGTCAATGGTCGCTGGTCACTGGTCACTGGTCACTGGTCACTGGTCACTGGTCACTGGTCAATGGTCGCTATCGCTGGTCAATGGTTACTGTCGCTGCTCACTGGTCACTGGTCACTGGTCACTGGTGACTGGTCACTGGTCATTGGTCACTATCGCTGGTCAATGGTCACTGTCGCTGGTCATTGGTCACTGGTCATTCGACACTGGTCACTGGTCACTGGTCACTTGTCACTGGTCACTGGTCACTGGTCACTGGTCAATGGTCACTGTCGCTGGTCACTGGTCACTGGTCACTGGTCAATGGTCACTGCCGCTGGTCACTGGTCACTGGTCACTGGTCACTGGTCACTGGTCACTGGTCAATGGTCACTTGTCACTGGGCCGTGGTCAATGGTCACTGGTCACATGTCACTGGTCACTGGTCACTGGTCACTGGTCACTGGTCACTGGTCACAGATCAATGGTGACTGGTCACTGGTCACTGGTCACTGGTCACAGGTCAATGGTCACTGGTCACTGGACACTGGTCACTGGTCACTTGTCACTTGTCACTGGTCACTGGTCACTGGTCACTGGTCACTGGTCACTGGTCACTGGTCACTGGTCACTGGTCACTGGTCACGGGTCCCATGTCACGGGTCACTGGTCGCTGGCCACTGGTCACTGGTCACTGGACGCTGGCCACTGGCCACTGGTCACTGGTCACTGGTCACAAGTCACAGGTCACTGGTCACTGGTCACAAATCACTGGTCACTTGTCACTGGTCAGTGGTCAGTGGTCACTGGTCACTGGTCACTGGTCACAGATCAATGGTGACTGGTCACTGGTCACTGGTCACTGGTCACATGTCACGGGTCACTGGTCACTGGTCGCTAGTCACTGGTCACCGGTCACTGGTCACTGGTCACTGGTCACTGGTCACTGGTCACTGGTCACTGGTCACTGGTCACGGGTCACATGTCACGGGTCACTGTTCACTGGTCGCTAGTCACTGGTCACTGGTCACTGTTCACTGGTCACTGGTCACAAGTCACTGGTCACTTGTCACTGGTCAGTGGTCACTGGTCACTGGTCACTGGTCAGTGGTCACTGGTCACAGTCACATGTCGCGGGTCACTGGTCACAAGTCACAGATCGCTGGTCACAAGTCACTGGTCACTTGTCACTGGTCACTGGTCACTGGTCACTGGTCAATGGTCAATGGTCGCTGGTCACTGGTCACTGGTCACTGGTCACTGGTCATTGGTCACTATCGCTGGTCAATGGTCACTGTCGCTGGTCATTGGTCACTGGTCACTGGACACTGGTCACTGGTCACTGGTCACTGGTCACTTGTCACTGGTCACTGGTCACTGGTCACTGGTCAATGGTCACTGTCGCTGGTCACTGGTCAATGGTCACTGCCGCTGGTCACTGGTCACTGGTCACTGGTCACTGGTCAATGGTCACTTGTCACTGGGCAGTGGTCAATGGTCACTGGTCACAGGGCAGTGGTCACTGGTCACTGGACACAGGTCACTGGTCACTGGACGCTGGTCACTTTTCACTGGTCACTGGTCACTGGTCACTGGTCAATGGTCACTGTCGCTTGTCAATGCTCACTGGGCACTGGTCACTGGTCAATGGTCACTGTCGCTGGTCACTGGTCACTATTCACTGGTCACTGGTCACTGGTCACTGGTCCCTGGTCACTTTCGCTGGTCACTTGTCACGGTTCACTGGCCACAAGTTTCTGGTCATTTGCCACTGGTCAATGGTCACTGGGCACTGGTCACTGGTCAATGGTCACTGTCGCTGGTCACTGGTCACTGGTCACTGGTCACTGGTCCCTGGTCACTGGTCAATGGTCACTGTCGCTGGTCACTCTTCACTGGTCACTGGTCACTGGTCACTGGTCACAAGTCACTGGTCACTTGTCGCTGGTCACTGGTCACTGGTCACTGGTCACTGGTCACTGGTCACTGGTCACAGGTCATTGGTCACTGGTCACTGGACACTGGTCACTGGTCACTTGTCACTTGTCACTGGTCACTGGTCACTGGTCACTGGTCACTGGTCACTGGTCACTGGTCACTGGTCACTGGTCACTGGTCACTGGTCACTGGTCACGGGTCCCATGTCACGGGTCACTGGTCGCTGGCCACTGGTCACTGGTCACTGGACGCTGGCCACTGGCCACTGGTCACTGGTCACTGGTCACAAGTCACAGGTCACTGGTCACTGGTCACAAATCACTGGTCACTTGTCACTGGTCAGTGGTCAGTGGTCACTGGTCACTGGTCACTGGTCACAGATCAATGGTGACTGGTCACTGGTCACTGGTCACTGGTCACATGTCACGGGTCACTGGTCACTGGTCGCTAGTCACTGGTCACCGGTCACTGGTCACTGGTCACTGGTCACGTGTCACATGTCACGGGTCACGGGTCACTGGTCACTGGTCGCTGGTCACTGGTCACATGTCACTGGTCACTGGTCACTGGTCACTGGTCACTTGTCACTGGTCACTGGTCACTGGTCACTGGTCAATGGTCACTATCGCTGGTCAATGGTCACTGTCGCTGGTCACCGGTCACTGGTCACTGGTCACTGGTCATTGGTGACTATCGCTGGTCAATGGTCACTGTCGCTGGTCATTGGTCACTGGTCACTGGTCACTGGTCACTGATTACTGGTCACTGGTCACTGGTCACTGGTCACTGGTCAATAGTCACTATCGCTGGTCAATGGTCACTGTCGCTGGTCACTGGTCATTGGTCACTTGTCACTGGTCACTGGTCACTGGTCACTGGTCACTGGTCACTGGTCACTGGTCACATGTCACTGGTCACTGGTCACTGGTCACTGGTCACTTGTCACTGGTCACTGGTCACTGGTCACTGGTCAATGGTCACTATCGCTGGTCAATGGTCACTGTCGCTGGTCACCGGTCACTGGTCACTGGTCACTGGTCATTGGTGACTATCGCTGGTCAATGGTCACTGTCGCTGGTCATTGGTCACTGGTCACTGGTCACTGGTCACTGATTACTGGTCACTGGTCACTGGTCACTGGTCACTGGTCAATAGTCACTATCGCTGGTCAATGGTCACTGTCGCTGGTCACTGGTCATTGGTCACTTGTCACTGGTCACTGGTCACTGGTCACTGGTCACTGGTCACTGGTCACTGGTCACAAGTCACTGGTCACTTGTCACTGGTCACTGGTCACTGGTCACTGGTCAATGGTCACTGTCGCTGGTCAATGGTCACTGTCGCTGGTCAATGGTCACTGCGCTGGTCATTGGTCACTGGTCACTGGTCACTGGTCAAAAGTCACTGGTCACTTGTCACTGGTCAGTGGTCAGTGGTCTCTTGTCACTGGTCACTGGTCACTGGTCACAGATCAATGGTCACTGGTCACGGGTCCCATGTCACGGGTCACTGGTCGCTGGCCACTGGTCACTGGTCACTTGTCGCTGGTCACTGGTCACTGGTCACTGGTCACTGGTCACTGGTCACTGGTCACAGGTCATTGGTCACTGGTCACTGGACACTGGTCACTGGTCACTTGTCACTTGTCACTGGTCACTGGTCACTGGTCACTGGTCACTGGTCACTGGTCACTGGTCACTGGTCACTGGTCACTGGTCACTGGTCACTGGTCACGGGTCCCATGTCACGGGTCACTGGTCGCTGGCCACTGGTCACTGGTCACTGGACGCTGGCCACTGGCCACTGGTCACTGGTCACTGGTCACAAGTCACAGGTCACTGGTCACTGGTCACAAATCACTGGTCACTTGTCACTGGTCAGTGGTCAGTGGTCACTGGTCACTGGTCACTGGTCACAGATCAATGGTGACTGGTCACTGGTCACTGGTCACTGGTCACATGTCACGGGTCACTGGTCACTGGTCGCTAGTCACTGGTCACCGGTCACTGGTCACTGGTCACTGGTCACGTGTCACATGTCACGGGTCACGGGTCACTGGTCACTGGTCGCTGGTCACTGGTCACATGTCACTGGTCACTGGTCACTGGTCACTGGTCACTTGTCACTGGTCACTGGTCACTGGTCACTGGTCAATGGTCACTATCGCTGGTCAATGGTCACTGTCGCTGGTCACCGGTCACTGGTCACTGGTCACTGGTCATTGGTGACTATCGCTGGTCAATGGTCACTGTCGCTGGTCATTGGTCACTGGTCACTGGTCACTGGTCACTGATTACTGGTCACTGGTCACTGGTCACTGGTCACTGGTCAATAGTCACTATCGCTGGTCAATGGTCACTGTCGCTGGTCACTGGTCATTGGTCACTTGTCACTGGTCACTGGTCACTGGTCACTGGTCACTGGTCACTGGTCACTGGTCACATGTCACTGGTCACTGGTCACTGGTCACTGGTCACTTGTCACTGGTCACTGGTCACTGGTCACTGGTCAATGGTCACTATCGCTGGTCAATGGTCACTGTCGCTGGTCACCGGTCACTGGTCACTGGTCACTGGTCATTGGTGACTATCGCTGGTCAATGGTCACTGTCGCTGGTCATTGGTCACTGGTCACTGGTCACTGGTCACTGATTACTGGTCACTGGTCACTGGTCACTGGTCACTGGTCAATAGTCACTATCGCTGGTCAATGGTCACTGTCGCTGGTCACTGGTCATTGGTCACTTGTCACTGGTCACTGGTCACTGGTCACTGGTCACTGGTCACTGGTCACTGGTCACAAGTCACTGGTCACTTGTCACTGGTCACTGGTCACTGGTCACTGGTCAATGGTCACTGTCGCTGGTCAATGGTCACTGTCGCTGGTCAATGGTCACTGCGCTGGTCATTGGTCACTGGTCACTGGTCACTGGTCAAAAGTCACTGGTCACTTGTCACTGGTCAGTGGTCAGTGGTCTCTTGTCACTGGTCACTGGTCACTGGTCACAGATCAATGGTCACTGGTCACGGGTCCCATGTCACGGGTCACTGGTCGCTGGCCACTGGTCACTGGTCACTGGACGCTGGCCACTGGCCACTGGTCACTGGTCACTGGTCACAAGTCACAGGTCACTGGTCACTGGTCACAAATCACTGGTCACTTGTCACTGGTCAGTGGTCAGTGGTCACTGGTCACTGGTCACTGGTCACAGATCAATGGTGACTGGTCACTGGTCGCTGGTCACTGGTCACATGTCACTGGTCACTGGTCACTGGTCACTGGTCACTGGTCACTGGTCACTGGTCACTGGTCACTGGTCAATGGTCACTATCGCTGGTCAATGGTCACTGTCGCTGGTCACCGGTCACTGGTCACTGGTCACTGGTCATTGGTGACTATCGCTGGTCAATGGTCACTGTCGCTGGTCATTGGTCACTGGTCACTGGTCACTGGTCACTGATTACTGGTCACTGGTCACTGGTCACTGGTCACTGGTCACATGTCACGGGTCACTGGTCACTGGTCGCTAGTCACTGGTCACCGGCCACTGGTCACTGGTCACTGGTCACGTGTCACATGTCACGGGTCACGGGTCACTGGTCACTGGTCGCTGGTCACTGGTCACATGTCACTGGTCACTGGTCACTGGTCACTGGTCACTGGTCACTGGTCACTGGTCACAGATCAATGGTGACTGGTCACTGGTCACTGGTCACTGGTCACAGGTCAATGGTCACTGGTCACTGGACACTGGTCACTGGTCACTTGTCACTTGTCACTGGTCACTGGTCACTGGTCACTGGTCACTGGTCACTGGTCACTGGTCACTGGTCACTGGTCACTGGTCACTGGTTACGGGTCCCATGTCACGGGTCACTGGTCGCTGGCCACTGGTCACTGGTCACTGGACGCTGGCCACTGGCCACTGGTCACTGGTCACTGGTCACAAGTCACAGGTCACTGGTCACTGGTCACAAATCACTGGTCACTTGTCACTGGTCAGTGGTCAGTGGTCACTGGTCACTGGTCACTGGTCACAGATCAATGGTGACTGGTCACTGGTCACTGGTCACTGGTCACATGTCACGGGTCACTGGTCACTGGTCGCTAGTCACTGGTCACCGGTCACTGGTCACTGGTCACTGGTCACTGGTCACTGGTCACTGGTCACTGGTCACTGGTCACGGGTCACATGTCACGGGTCACTGTTCACTGGTCGCTAGTCACTGGTCACTGGTCACTGTTCACTGGTCACTGGTCACAAGTCACTGGTCACTTGTCACTGGTCAGTGGTCACTGGTCACTGGTCACTGGTCAGTGGTCACTGGTCACAGTCACATGTCGCGGGTCACTGGTCACAAGTCACAGATCGCTGGTCACAAGTCACTGGTCACTTGTCACTGGTCACTGGTCACTGGTCACTGGTCAATGGTCAATGGTCGCTGGTCACTGGTCACTGGTCACTGGTCACTGGTCATTGGTCACTATCGCTGGTCAATGGTCACTGTCGCTGGTCATTGGTCACTGGTCACTGGACACTGGTCACTGGTCACTGGTCACTTGTCACTGGTCACTGGTCACTGGTCACTGGTCAATGGTCACTGTCGCTGGTCACTGGTCAATGGTCACTGCCGCTGGTCACTGGTCACTGGTCACTGGTCACTGGTCACTGGTCACTGGTCCATGGTCACTTGTCACTGGGCAGTGGTCAATGGTCACTGGTCACAGGTCAGTGGTCACTGGTCACTGGACACAGGTCACTGGTCACTGGACGCTGGTCACTTTTCACTGGTCACTGGTCACTGGTCACTGGTCAATGGTCACTGTCGCTTGTCAATGCTCACTGGGCACTGGTCACTGGTCAATGGTCACTGTCGCTGGTCACTGGTCACTATTCACTGGTCACTGGTCACTGGTCACTGGTCCCTGGTCACTTTCGCTGGTCACTTGTCACGGTTCACTGGCCACAAGTTTATGGTCATTTGCCACTGGTCAATGGTCACTGGGCACTGGTCACTGGTCAATGGTCACTGTCGCTGGTCACTGGTCACTGGTCACTGGTCACTGGTCCCTGGTCACTGGTCAATGGTCACTGTCGCTGGTCACTCTTCACTGGTCACTGGTCACTGGTCACTGGTCACAAGTCACTGGTCACTTGTCACTGGTCACTGGTCACTGGTCACTGGTCACTGGTCACTGGTCACAAGTCGCTGGTCACTGGTCACTTGTCACTGGTCACTGGTCACTGGTCACTGGTCAATGGTCACTGTCGCTGGTAAATGGTCACTGTCGCTGGTCACTGGTCACTGGTCACTGTCGCTGGTCACTGGTCACTGGTCACTGGTCACTGGTCACTGGTCACTGGTCACAGGTCATTGGTCACTGGTCACTGGACACTGGTCACTGGTCACTTGTCACTTGTCACTGGTCACTGGTCACTGGTCACTGGTCACTGGTCACTGGTCACTGGTCACTGGTCACTGGTCACTGGTCACTGGTCACTGGTCACGGGTCCCATGTCACGGGTCACTGGTCG
The DNA here is from genome assembly GCA_947577245.1 of Andrena bucephala. NCBI lineage: Eukaryota > Metazoa > Arthropoda > Insecta > Hymenoptera > Andrenidae > Andrena > Andrena bucephala. The sequence continues at coordinate 25,727,841 of OX387716.1, read as the reverse complement.
CTGGCCACTGGTCACTGGTCACTGGACGCTGGCCACTGGCCACTGGTCACTGGTCACTGGTCACAAGTCACAGGTCACTGGTCACTGGTCACAAATCACTGGTCACTTGTCACTGGTCAGTGGTCAGTGGTCACTGGTCACTGGTCACTGGTCACAGATCAATGGTGACTGGTCACTGGTCACTGGTCACTGGTCACATGTCACGGGTCACTGGTCACTGGTCGCTAGTCACTGGTCACCGGTCACTGGTCACTGGTCACTGGTCACGTGTCACATGTCACGGGTCACGGGTCACTGGTCACTGGTCGCTGGTCACTGGTCACATGTCACTGGTCACTGGTCACTGGTCACTGGTCACTGGTCACTGGTCACTGGTCACTGGTCACTGGTCAATGGTCACTATCGCTGGTCAATGGTCACTGTCGCTGGTCACCGGTCACTGGTCACTGGTCACTGGTCATTGGTGACTATCGCTGGTCAATGGTCACTGTCGCTGGTCATTGGTCACTGGTCACTGGTCACTGGTCACTGATTACTGGTCACTGGTCACTGGTCACTGGTCACTGGTCAATGGTCACTATCGCTGGTCAATGGTCACTGTCGCTGGTCACTGGTCATTGGTCACTTGTCACTGGTCACTGGTCACGGGTCACATGTCACGGGTCACTGTTCACTGGTCGCTAGTCACTGGTCACCGGTCACTGGTCACTGGTCACTGGTCACTGGTCACTGGTCACTGGTCAATGGTCACTGTCGCTGGTCAATGGTCACTGTCGCTGGTCAATGGTCACTGCGCTGGTCATTGGTCACTGGTCACTGGTCACTGGTCAAAAGTCACTGGTCACTTGTCACTGGTCAGTGGTCAGTGGTCTCTTGTCACTGGTCACTGGTCACTGGTCAATGGTCACTGGTCACTGGTCACTGGTCACTGGTCACTGGTCACTGGTCACTGGTCACTGGTCACTGGTCACGGGTCACATGTCACGGGTCACTGTTCACTGGTCGCTAGTCACTGGTCAATGGTCACTGTCGCTGGTCAATGGTCACTGTCGCTGGTCAATGGTCACTGGTCACTGGTCACTGGTCAAAAGTCACTGGTCACTTGTCACTGGTCAGTGGTCAGTGGTCTCTGGTCACTGGTCACTGGTCACTGGTCACAGGTCAATGGTCACTGGTCACTGGTCACTTGTCACTGGTCACTGGTCACTATCGCTGGTCAATGGTCACTGTCGCTGGTCACTGGTCACTAATCACTGGTCAATGGTCACTGTCGCTGGTCAATGGTCACTGTCGCTGGTCAATGGTCACTGGTGACTGGTCACTGGTCAAAAGTCACTGGTCACTTGTCACTGGTCAGTGGTCAGTGGTCTCTGGTCACTGGTCACTGGTCACTGGTCACAGGTCAATGGTCACATGTCACTGGTCACTGGTCACTGGTCACTGGTCACTGGTCAATGGTCACTGTCGCTGGTCAATGGTCACTGTCGCTGGTCAATGGTCACTGCGCAGGTCATTGGTCACTGGTCACTGGTCACTGGTCAAAAGTCACTGGTCACTTGTCACTGGTCAGTGGTCAGTGGTCTCTTGTCACTGGTCACTGGTCACTGGTCACAGGTCAATGGTCACTGGTCACTGGTCACTGGTCACTGGTCACTGGTCACTGGTCACTGGTCACTGGTCACTGGTCACGGGTCACATGTCACGGGTCACTGTTCACTGGTCGCTAGTCACTGGTCAATGGTCACTGTCGCTGGTCAATGGTCACTGTCGCTGGTCAATGGTCACTGGTCACTGGTCACTGGTCAAAAGTCACTGGTCACTTGTCACTGGTCAGTGGTCAGTGGTCTCTGGTCACTGGTCACTGGTCACTGGTCACATGTCACGGGTCACTGGTCACTGGTCGCTAGTCACTGGTCACCGGTCACTGGTCACTGGTCACTGGTCACGTGTCACATGTCACGGGTCACGGGTCACTGGTCACTGGTCGCTGGTCACTGGTCACATGTCACTGGTCACTGGTCACTGGTCACTGGTCACTTGTCACTGGTCACTGGTCACTGGTCACTGGTCAATGGTCACTATCGCTGGTCAATGGTCACTGTCGCTGGTCACCGGTCACTGGTCACTGGTCACTGGTCATTGGTGACTATCGCTGGTCAATGGTCACTGTCGCTGGTCATTGGTCACTGGTCACTGGTCACTGGTCACTGATTACTGGTCACTGGTCACTGGTCACTGGTCACTGGTCAATGGTCACTATCGCTGGTCAATGGTCACTGTCGCTGGTCACTGGTCATTGGTCACTTGTCACTGGTCACTGGTCACTGGTCACTGGTCACTGGTCACTGGTCACTGGTCACAAGTCACTGGTCACTTGTCACTGGTCACTGGTCACTGGTCACTGGTCAATGGTCACTGTCGCTGGTCAATGGTCACTGTCGCTGGTCAATGGTCACTGCGCTGGTCATTGGTCACTGGTCACTGGTCACTGGTCAAAAGTCACTGGTCACTTGTCACTGGTCAGTGGTCAGTGGTCTCTTGTCACTGGTCACTGGTCACTGGTCACAGATCAATGGTCACTGGTCACGGGTCCCATGTCACGGGTCACTGGTCACTGGTCACTGGTCACTGGTCACTGGTCACTGGTCACTGGTCACTGGTTACTGGTCACCGGTCACTGGTCACTGGTCACTGGTCACTGGTCACTGTTCACTGGTCACTGGTCACAAGTCACTGGTCACATGTCACTGGTCAGTGGTCACTGGTCTGTGGTCACTGGTTACTGGTCAGTGGTCACTGGTCACAGTCACATGTGGCGGGTCACTGGTCACAAGTCACTGGTCGCTGGTCACAAGTCACTGGTCACTTGTCACTGGTCACTGGTCAATGGTCAATGGTCGCTGGTCACTGGTCACTGGTCACTGGTCACTGGTCACTGGTCACTGGTCAATGGTCGCTATCGCTGGTCAATGGTTACTGTCGCTGCTCACTGGTCACTGGTCACTGGTCACTGGTGACTGGTCACTGGTCATTGGTCACTATCGCTGGTCAATGGTCACTGTCGCTGGTCATTGGTCACTGGTCATTCGACACTGGTCACTGGTCACTGGTCACTTGTCACTGGTCACTGGTCACTGGTCACTGGTCAATGGTCACTGTCGCTGGTCACTGGTCACTGGTCACTGGTCAATGGTCACTGCCGCTGGTCACTGGTCACTGGTCACTGGTCACTGGTCACTGGTCACTGGTCAATGGTCACTTGTCACTGGGCCGTGGTCAATGGTCACTGGTCACATGTCACTGGTCACTGGTCACTGGTCACTGGTCACTGGTCACTGGTCACAGATCAATGGTGACTGGTCACTGGTCACTGGTCACTGGTCACAGGTCAATGGTCACTGGTCACTGGACACTGGTCACTGGTCACTTGTCACTTGTCACTGGTCACTGGTCACTGGTCACTGGTCACTGGTCACTGGTCACTGGTCACTGGTCACTGGTCACTGGTCACGGGTCCCATGTCACGGGTCACTGGTCGCTGGCCACTGGTCACTGGTCACTGGACGCTGGCCACTGGCCACTGGTCACTGGTCACTGGTCACAAGTCACTGGTCACTTGTCACTGGTCAGTGGTCACTGGTCACTGGTCACTGGTCAGTGGTCACTGGTCACAGTCACATGTCGCGGGTCACTGGTCACAAGTCACAGATCGCTGGTCACAAGTCACTGGTCACTTGTCACTGGTCACTGGTCACTGGTCACTGGTCAATGGTCAATGGTCGCTGGTCACTGGTCACTGGTCACTGGTCACTGGTCATTGGTCACTATCGCTGGTCAATGGTCACTGTCGCTGGTCATTGGTCACTGGTCACTGGACACTGGTCACTGGTCACTGGTCACTGGTCACTTGTCACTGGTCACTGGTCACTGGTCACTGGTCAATGGTCACTGTCGCTGGTCACTGGTCAATGGTCACTGCCGCTGGTCACTGGTCACTGGTCACTGGTCACTGGTCAATGGTCACTTGTCACTGGGCAGTGGTCAATGGTCACTGGTCACAGGGCAGTGGTCACTGGTCACTGGACACAGGTCACTGGTCACTGGACGCTGGTCACTTTTCACTGGTCACTGGTCACTGGTCACTGGTCAATGGTCACTGTCGCTTGTCAATGCTCACTGGGCACTGGTCACTGGTCAATGGTCACTGTCGCTGGTCACTGGTCACTATTCACTGGTCACTGGTCACTGGTCACTGGTCCCTGGTCACTTTCGCTGGTCACTTGTCACGGTTCACTGGCCACAAGTTTCTGGTCATTTGCCACTGGTCAATGGTCACTGGGCACTGGTCACTGGTCAATGGTCACTGTCGCTGGTCACTGGTCACTGGTCACTGGTCACTGGTCCCTGGTCACTGGTCAATGGTCACTGTCGCTGGTCACTCTTCACTGGTCACTGGTCACTGGTCACTGGTCACAAGTCACTGGTCACTTGTCGCTGGTCACTGGTCACTGGTCACTGGTCACTGGTCACTGGTCACTGGTCACAGGTCATTGGTCACTGGTCACTGGACACTGGTCACTGGTCACTTGTCACTTGTCACTGGTCACTGGTCACTGGTCACTGGTCACTGGTCACTGGTCACTGGTCACTGGTCACTGGTCACTGGTCACTGGTCACTGGTCACGGGTCCCATGTCACGGGTCACTGGTCGCTGGCCACTGGTCACTGGTCACTGGACGCTGGCCACTGGCCACTGGTCACTGGTCACTGGTCACAAGTCACAGGTCACTGGTCACTGGTCACAAATCACTGGTCACTTGTCACTGGTCAGTGGTCAGTGGTCACTGGTCACTGGTCACTGGTCACAGATCAATGGTGACTGGTCACTGGTCACTGGTCACTGGTCACATGTCACGGGTCACTGGTCACTGGTCGCTAGTCACTGGTCACCGGTCACTGGTCACTGGTCACTGGTCACGTGTCACATGTCACGGGTCACGGGTCACTGGTCACTGGTCGCTGGTCACTGGTCACATGTCACTGGTCACTGGTCACTGGTCACTGGTCACTTGTCACTGGTCACTGGTCACTGGTCACTGGTCAATGGTCACTATCGCTGGTCAATGGTCACTGTCGCTGGTCACCGGTCACTGGTCACTGGTCACTGGTCATTGGTGACTATCGCTGGTCAATGGTCACTGTCGCTGGTCATTGGTCACTGGTCACTGGTCACTGGTCACTGATTACTGGTCACTCGTCACTGGTCACTGGTCACTGGTCAATAGTCACTATCGCTGGTCAATGGTCACTGTCGCTGGTCACTGGTCATTGGTCACTTGTCACTGGTCACTGGTCACTGGTCACTGGTCACTGGTCACTGGTCACTGGTCACAAGTCACTGGTCACTTGTCACTGGTCACTGGTCACTGGTCACTGGTCAATGGTCACTGTCGCTGGTCAATGGTCACTGTCGCTGGTCAATGGTCACTGCGCTGGTCATTGGTCACTGGTCACTGGTCACTGGTCAAAAGTCACTGGTCACTTGTCACTGGTCAGTGGTCAGTGGTCTCTTGTCACTGGTCACTGGTCACTGGTCACAGATCAATGGTCACTGGTCACGGGTCCCATGTCACGGGTCACTGGTCGCTGGCCACTGGTCACTGGTCACTGGACGCTGGCCACTGGCCACTGGTCACTGGTCACTGGTCACAAGTCACAGGTCACTGGTCACTGGTCACAAATCACTGGTCACTTGTCACTGGTCAGTGGTCAGTGGTCACTGGTCACTGGTCACTGGTCACAGATCAATGGTGACTGGTCACTGGTCGCTGGTCACTGGTCACATGTCACTGGTCACTGGTCACTGGTCACTGGTCACTGGTCACTGGTCACTGGTCACTGGTCACTGGTCAATGGTCACTATCGCTGGTCAATGGTCACTGTCGCTGGTCACCGGTCACTGGTCACTGGTCACTGGTCATTGGTGACTTTCGCTGGTCAATGGTCACTGTCGCTGGTCATTGGTCACTGGTCACTGGTCACTGGTCACTGATTACTGGTCACTGGTCACTGGTCACTGGTCACTGGTCACATGTCACGGGTCACTGGTCACTGGTCGCTAGTCACTGGTCACCGGCCACTGGTCACTGGTCACTGGTCACGTGTCACATGTCACGGGTCACGGGTCACTGGTCACTGGTCGCTGGTCACTGGTCACATGTCACTGGTCACTGGTCACTGGTCACTGGTCACTGGTCACTGGTCACTGGTCACAGATCAATGGTGACTGGTCACTGGTCACTGGTCACTGGTCACAGGTCAATGGTCACTGGTCACTGGACACTGGTCACTGGTCACTTGTCACTTGTCACTGGTCACTGGTCACTGGTCACTGGTCACTGGTCACTGGTCACTGGTCACTGGTCACTGGTCACTGGTCACTGGTCACGGGTCCCATGTCACGGGTCACTGGTCGCTGGCCACTGGTCACTGGTCACTGGACGCTGGCCACTGGCCACTGGTCACTGGTCACTGGTCACAAGTCACAGGTCACTGGTCACTGGTCACAAATCACTGGTCACTTGTCACTGGTCAGTGGTCAGTGGTCACTGGTCACTGGTCACTGGTCACAGATCAATGGTGACTGGTCACTGGTCACTGGTCACTGGTCACATGTCACGGGTCACTGGTCACTGGTCGCTAGTCACTGGTCACCGGTCACTGGTCACTGGTCACTGGTCACTGGTCACTGGTCACTGGTCACTGGTCACTGGTCACGGGTCACATGTCACGGGTCACTGTTCACTGGTCGCTAGTCACTGGTCACTGGTCACTGTTCACTGGTCACTGGTCACAAGTCACTGGTCACTTGTCACTGGTCAGTGGTCACTGGTCACTGGTCACTGGTCAGTGGTCACTGGTCACAGTCACATGTCGCGGGTCACTGGTCACAAGTCACAGATCGCTGGTCACAAGTCACTGGTCACTTGTCACTGGTCACTGGTCACTGGTCACTGGTCAATGGTCAATGGTCGCTGGTCACTGGTCACTGGTCACTGGTCACTGGTCATTGGTCACTATCGCTGGTCAATGGTCACTGTCGCTGGTCATTGGTCACTGGTCACTGGACACTGGTCACTGGTCACTGGTCACTTGTCACTGGTCACTGGTCACTGGTCACTGGTCAATGGTCACTGTCGCTGGTCACTGGTCAATGGTCACTGCCGCTGGTCACTGGTCACTGGTCACTGGTCACTGGTCACTGGTCACTGGTCCATGGTCACTTGTCACTGGGCAGTGGTCAATGGTCACTGGTCACAGGTCAGTGGTCACTGGTCACTGGACACAGGTCACTGGTCACTGGACGCTGGTCACTTTTCACTGGTCACTGGTCACTGGTCACTGGTCAATGGTCACTGTCGCTTGTCAATGCTCACTGGGCACTGGTCACTGGTCAATGGTCACTGTCGCTGGTCACTGGTCACTATTCACTGGTCACTGGTCACTGGTCACTGGTCCCTGGTCACTTTCGCTGGTCACTTGTCACGGTTCACTGGCCACAAGTTTCTGGTCATTTGCCACTGGTCAATGGTCACTGGGCACTGGTCACTGGTCAATGGTCACTGTCGCTGGTCACTGGTCACTGGTCACTGGTCACTGGTCCCTGGTCACTGGTCAATGGTCACTGTCGCTGGTCACTCTTCACTGGTCACTGGTCACTGGTCACTGGTCACAAGTCACTGGTCACTTGTCACTGGTCACTGGTCACTGGTCACTGGTCACTGGTCACTGGTCACAAGTCGCTGGTCACTGGTCACTTGTCACTGGTCACTGGTCACTGGTCACTGGTCAATGGTCACTGTCGCTGGTAAATGGTCACTGTCGCTGGTCACTGGTCACTGGTCACTGTCGCTGGTCACTGGTCACTGGTCACTGGTCACTGGTCACTGGTCACTGGTCACAGGTCATTGGTCACTGGTCACTGGACACTGGTCACTGGTCACTTGTCACTTGTCACTGGTCACTGGTCACTGGTCACTGGTCACTGGTCACTGGTCACTGGTCACTGGTCACTGGTCACTGGTCACTGGTCACGGGTCCCATGTCACGGGTCACTGGTCGCTGGCCACTGGTCACTGGTCACTGGACGCTGGCCACTGGCCACTGGTCACTGGTCACTGGTCACAAGTCACAGGTCACTGGTCACTGGTCACAAATCACTGGTCACTTGTCACTGGTCAGTGGTCAGTGGTCACTGGTCACTGGTCACTGGTCACAGATCAATGGTGACTGGTCACTGGTCACTGGTCACTGGTCACATGTCACGGGTCACTGGTCACTGGTCGCTAGTCACTGGTCACCGGTCACTGGTCACTGGTCACTGGTCACGTGTCACATGTCACGGGTCACGGGTCACTGGTCACTGGTCACTGGTCACTGGTCACTGGTCACTGGTCAATGGTCACTATCGCTGGTCAATGGTCACTGTCGCTGGTCACCGGTCACTGGTCACTGGTCACTGGTCATTGGTGACTATCGCTGGTCAATGGTCACTGTCGCTGGTCATTGGTCACTGGTCACTGGTCACTGGTCACTGATTACTGGTCACTGGTCACTGGTCACTGGTCACTGGTCAATGGTCACTATCGCTGGTCAATGGTCACTGTCGCTGGTCACTGGTCATTGGTCACTTGTCACTGGTCACTGGTCACGGGTCACATGTCACGGGTCACTGTTCACTGGTCGCTAGTCACTGGTCACCGGTCACTGGTCACTGGTCACTGGTCACTGGTCACTGGTCACTGGTCAATGGTCACTGTCGCTGGTCAATGGTCACTGTCGCTGGTCAATGGTCACTGCGCTGGTCATTGGTCACTGGTCACTGGTCACTGGTCAAAAGTCACTGGTCACTTGTCACTGGTCAGTGGTCAGTGGTCTCTTGTCACTGGTCACTGGTCACTGGTCAATGGTCACTGGTCACTGGTCACTGGTCACTGGTCACTGGTCACTGGTCACTGGTCACTGGTCACTGGTCACGGGTCACATGTCACGGGTCACTGTTCACTGGTCGCTAGTCACTGGTCAATGGTCACTGTCGCTGGTCAATGGTCACTGTCGCTGGTCAATGGTCACTGGTCACTGGTCACTGGTCAAAAGTCACTGGTCACTTGTCACTGGTCAGTGGTCAGTGGTCTCTGGTCACTGGTCACTGGTCACTGGTCACAGGTCAATGGTCACTGGTCACTGGTCACTTGTCACTGGTCACTGGTCACTATCGCTGGTCAATGGTCACTGTCGCTGGTCACTGGTCACTAATCACTGGTCAATGGTCACTGTCGCTGGTCAATGGTCACTGTCGCTGGTCAATGGTCACTGGTGACTGGTCACTGGTCAAAAGTCACTGGTCACTTGTCACTGGTCAGTGGTCAGTGGTCTCTGGTCACTGGTCACTGGTCACTGGTCACAGGTCAATGGTCACATGTCACTGGTCACTGGTCACTGGTCACTGGTCACTGGTCAATGGTCACTGTCGCTGGTCAATGGTCACTGTCGCTGGTCAATGGTCACTGCGCAGGTCATTGGTCACTGGTCACTGGTCACTGGTCAAAAGTCACTGGTCACTTGTCACTGGTCAGTGGTCAGTGGTCTCTTGTCACTGGTCACTGGTCACTGGTCACAGGTCAATGGTCACTGGTCACTGGTCACTGGTCACTGGTCACTGGTCACTGGTCACTGGTCACTGGTCACTGGTCACGGGTCACATGTCACGGGTCACTGTTCACTGGTCGCTAGTCACTGGTCAATGGTCACTGTCGCTGGTCAATGGTCACTGTCGCTGGTCAATGGTCACTGGTCACTGGTCACTGGTCAAAAGTCACTGGTCACTTGTCACTGGTCAGTGGTCAGTGGTCTCTGGTCACTGGTCACTGGTCACTGGTCACAGGTCAATGGTCACTGGTCACTGGTCACTGGTCACTGGTCACTGGTCACTGGTCACTGGTCACTATCGCTGGTCAATGGTCACTGTCGCTGGTCACTGGTCACTAATCACTGGTCACTGGTCACTGGTCACTGGTCACTGGTCATTGGTCACTATCGCTGGTCAATGGTCACTGTCGCTGGTCATTGGTCACTGGTCACTGGACAGTGGTCAAAAGTCACTGGTCACTTGTCACTGGTCAGTGGTCACTGGTCTCTGGTCACTGGTCACTGGTCACAGGTCAATGGTCACTGGTCACTGGTCACTGGTCACTGGTCACTGGTCACTGGTCACGGGTCACATGTCACGGGTCACTGTTCACTGGTCGCTAGTCACTGGTCACCGGTCACTGGTCACTGGTCACTGGTCACTGGTCACTGTTCACTGGTCACTGGTCACAAGTCACTGGTCACATGTCACTGGTCAGTGGTCACTGGTCTGTGGTCACTGGTTACTGGTCAGTGGTCACTGGTCACAGTCACATGTGGCGGGTCACTGGTCACAAGTCACTGGTCGCTGGTCACAAGTCACTGGTCACTTGTCACTGGTCACTGGTCAATGGTCAATGGTCGCTGGTCACTGGTCACTGGTCACTGGTCACTGGTCACTGGTCACTGGTCAATGGTCGCTATCGCTGGTCAATGGTTACTGTCGCTGGTCACTGGTCACTGGTCACTGGTCATTGGTCACTATCGCTGGTCAATGGTCACTGTCGCTGGTCATTGGTCACTGGTCATTGGACACTGGTCACTGGTCACTGGTCACTTGTCACTGGTCACTGGTCACTGGTCACTGGTCAATGGTCACTGTCGCTGGTCACTGGTCACTGGTCACTGGTCACTGGTCAGTGGTCACTGGTCACAGTCACATGTCGCGGGTCACTGGTCACAAGTCACAGATCGCTGGTCACAAGTCACTGGTCACTTGTCACTGGTCACTGGTCACTGGTCAATGGTCAATGGTCGCTGGTCACTGGTCACTGGTCACTGGTCACTGGTCACTGGTCACTGGTCACTGGTCACTGGTCACTATCGCTGGTCAATGGTCACTGTCGCTGGTCACTGGTCACTAATCACTGGTCACTGGTCACTGGTCACTGGTCATTGGTCACTATCGCTGGTCAATGGTCACTGTCGCTGGTCATTGGTCCCTGGTCACTGGACACTGGTCCCTGGTCACTGGTCACTTGTCACTGGTCACTGGTCACTGGTCACTGGTCAATGGTCACTGTCGCTGGTCACTGGTCAATGGTCACTGCCGCTGGTCACTGGTCAGTGGTCACTGGTCACTGGTCACTGGTCAATGGTCACTTGTCACTGGGCAGTGGTCAATGGTCACTGGTCACAGGTCAGTGGTTACTGGTCACTGGACACAGGTCACTGGACACAGGTAACTGGTCACTGGACGCTGGTCACTTTTCACTGGTCACTGGTCACTGGTCACTGGTCAATGGACACTGTCGCTTGTCAATGCTCACTGGGCACTGGTCACTGGTCAATGGTCACTGTCGCTGGTCACTGGTCACTATTCACTGGTCACTGGTCACTGGTCACTGGTCCCTGGTCACTTTCACTGGTCACTTGTCACGGTTCACTGGCCACAAGTTTCTGGTCATTTGCCACTGGTCAATGGTCACTGGGCACTGGTCACTGGTCAATGGTCACTGTCGCTGGTCACTGGTCACTGGTCACTGGTCACTGGTCACTGGTCCCTGCTCACTGGTCAATGGTCACTGTCGCTGGTCACTGTTCACTGGTCACTGGTCACTGGTCACTGGTCACAAGTCACTGGTCACTTGTCACTGGTCACTGGTCACTGGTCACTTGTCACTGGTCACTGGTCACTGGTCAATGGTCACTGTCGCTGGTAAATGGTCACTGTCGCTGGTCACTGGTCACTGGTCACTGTCGCTGGTCACTGGTCACTGGTCACTGGTCACTGGTCACTGGTCACAGGTCAATGGTCACTGGTCACTGGACACTGGTCACTGGTCACTTGTCACTTGTCACTGGTCACTGGTCACTGGTCACTGGTCACTGGTCACTGGTCACTGGTCACAGGTCACTGGTCACTGGTCACTGGTCACTGGTCACTGGTCACTGGTCACGGGTCCCATGTCACGGGTCACTGGTCGCTGGCCACTGGTCACTGGTCACTGGACGCTGGCCACTGGCCACTTGTCACTGGTCACTGGTCACAAGTCACAGGTCACTGGTCACTGGTCACAAATCACTGGTCACTTGTCACTGGTCAGTGGTCAGTGGTCACTGGTCACTGGTCACTGGTCACAGATCAATGGTGACTGGTCACTGGTCACTGGTCACTGGTCACATGTCACGGGTCACTGGTCACTGGTCGCTAGTCACTGGTCACCGGTCACTGGTCACTGGTCACGTGTCACATGTCACGGGTCACGGGTCACTGGTCACTGGTCGCTGGTCACTGGTCACATGCCACTGGTCACTGGTCACTGGTCACTGGTCACTGGTCACTGGTCAATGGTCACTATCGCTGGTCAATGGTCACTGTCGCTGGTCACCGGTCACTGGTCACTGGTCACTGGTCACTGGTCACTGGTCACTGGTCACAGGTCAATGGTCACTGGTCACTGGACACTGGTCACTGGTCACTTGTCACTTGTCACTGGTCACTGGTCACTGGTCACTGGTCACTGGTCACTGGTCACTGGTCACTGGTCACTGGTCACTGGTCACTGGTCACGGGTCCCATGTCACGGGTCACTGGTCGCTGGCCACTGGTCACTGGTCACTGGACGCTGGCCACTGGCCACTGGTCACTGGTCACTGGTCACAAGTCACAGGTCACTGGTCACTGGTCACAAATCACTGGTCACTTGTCACTGGTCAGTGGTCAGTGGTCACTGGTCACTGGTCACTGGTCACAGATCAATGGTGACTGGTCACTGGTCACTGGTCACTGGTCACATGTCACGGGTCACTGGTCACTGGTCGCTAGTCACTGGTCACCGGTCACTGGTCACTGGTCACTGGTCACGTGTCACATGTCACGGGTCACGGGTCACTGGTCACTGGTCACTGGTCACTGGTCACTGGTCACTGGTCTCTGGTCACTGGTCAATGGTCACTATCGCTGGTCAATGGTCACTGTCGCTGGTCACCGGTCACTGGTCACTGGTCACTGGTCATTGGTGACTATCGCTGGTCAATGGTCACTGTCGCTGGTCATTGGTCACTGGTCACAGGTCACTGGTCACTGATTACTGGTCACTGGTCACTGGTCACTGGTCACTGGTCAATGGTCACTATCGCTGGTCACTGGTCACTGGTCACTGGTCAATGGTCACATGTCACTGGGCAGTGGTCAATGGTCACTGGTCACAGGTCAGTGGTCACTGGTCACTGGACACAGGTCACTGGACACAGGTCACTGGTCACTGGACGCTGGTCACTTTTCACTGGTCAGTGGTCAGTGGTCACTGGTCACTGGTCACTGGTCACAGATCAATGGTGACTGGTCACTGGTCACTGGTCACTGGTCACTGGTCACATGTCACGGGTCACTGGTCACTGGTCGCTAGTCACTGGTCACCGGTCACTGGTCACTGGTCACTGGTCACGTGTCACATGTCACGGGTCACGGGTCACTGGTCACTGGTCGCTGGTCACTGGTCACATGTCACTGGTCACTGGTCACTGGTCACTGGTCACTGGTCACTGGTCACTGGTCACTGGTCTCTGGTCACTGGTCAATGGTCACTATCGCTGGTCAATGGTCACTGTCGCTGGTCACCGGTCACTGGTCACTGGTCACTGGTCATTGGTGACTATCGCTGGTCAATGGTCACTGTCGCTGGTCATTGGTCACTGGTCACAGGTCACTGGTCACTGATTACTGGTCACTGGTCACTGGTCACTGGTCACTGGTCAATGGTCACTATCGCTGGTCACTGGTCACTGGTCACTGGTCAATGGTCACTTGTCACTGGGCAGTGGTCAATGGTCACTGGTCACAGGTCAGTGGTCACTGGTCACTGGACACAGGTCACTAGACACAGGTCACTGGTCACTGGACGCTGGTCACTTTTCACTGGTCACTGGTCACTGGTCACTGGTCAATGGTTACTGTCGCTGGTCACTGGTCACTGGTCACTGGTCACTGGTGACTGGTCACTGGTCATTGGTCACTATCGCTGGTCAATGGTCACTGTCGCTGGACATTGGTCACTGGTCATTGGACTCTGGTCACTGGTCACTGGTCACTTGTCACTGGTCACTGGTCACTGGTCACTGGTCAATGGTCACTGTCGCTGGTCACTGGTCACTGGTCACTGGTCAATGGTCACTGCCGCTGGTCACTGGTCACTGGTCACTGGTCACTGGTCACTGGTCACTGGTCAATGGTCACTTGTCACTGGGCCGTGGTCAATGGTCACTGGTCACAGGTCAATGGTCACTGGTCACTGGACACAGGTCACTGGTCACTGGACGCTGGTCACTTGTCACTGGTCACTGGTCACTGGTCACTGGTCAATGGTCACTGCCGCTGGTCACTGGTCACTGGTCACAAGTCACTGGTCGCTGGTCACAAGTCACTGGTCACTGGTCACAAGTCACTGGTCACATGTCACTGGTCAGTGGTCACTGGTCTGTGGTCACTGGTTACTGGTCAGTGGTCACTGGTCACAGTCACATGTGGCGGGTCACTGGTCACAAGTCACTGGTCGCTGGTCACAAGTCACTGGTCACTTGTCACTGGTCACTGGTCAATGGTCAATGGTCGCTGGTCACTGGTCACTGGTCACTGGTCACTGGTCACTGGTCACTGGTCAATGGTCGCTATCGCTGGTCAATGGTTACTGTCGCTGCTCACTGGTCACTGGTCACTGGTCACTGGTGACTGGTCACTGGTCATTGGTCACTATCGCTGGTCAATGGTCACTGTCGCTGGTCATTGGTCACTGGTCATTCGACACTGGTCACTGGTCACTGGTCACTTGTCACTGGTCACTGGTCACTGGTCACTGGTCAATGGTCACTGTCGCTGGTCACTGGTCACTGGTCACTGGTCAATGGTCACTGCCGCTGGTCACTGGTCACTGGTCACTGGTCACTGGTCACTGGTCACTGGTCAATGGTCACTTGTCACTGGGCCGTGGTCAATGGTCACTGGTCACAGGTCAATGGTCACTGGTCACTGGACACAGGTCACTGGTCACTGGACGCTGGTCACTTGTCACTGGTCACTGGTCACTGGTCACTGGTCAATGGTCACTGTCGCTGGTCACTGCTCACTGGTCACTGGTCACTGGTCAATGGTCACTGTCGCTGGTCACTGGTCACTATTCACTGGTCACTGGTCACTGGTCACTGGTCCCTGGTCACTTTCGCTGGTCACTTGTCACGGTTCACTGGCCACAAGTTTCTGGTCATTTGCCACTGGTCACTGGTCACTGGTCACTGGTCACTGGTCACTGGTCACTGGTCACTGGTCACTGGTCAATGGTCACTGTCGCTGGTCACTGGTCACTGGTCACTGGTCACTGGTCACTGGTCACTGGTCACAGGTCACTGGTCACTGGTCCCTGGTCACTTTCACTGGTCACTTTTCACGGTTCACTGGCCACAAGTTTCTGGTCATTTGCCACTGGTCAATGGTCACTGGGCACTGGTCACTGGTCAATGGTCACTGTCGCTGGTCACTGGTCACTATTCACTGGTCACTGGTCACTGGTCACTGGTCCCTGGTCACTTTCACTGGTCACTTGTCACGGTTCACTGGCCACAAGTTTCTGGTCATTTGCCACTGGTCAATGGTCACTGGCCACTGGTCACTGGTCAATGGTCACTGTCGCTGGTCACTGGTCACTGGTCACTGGTCACTGGTCACTGGTCCCTGGTCACTGGTCAATGGTCACTGTCGCTGGTCACTGTTCACTGGTCACTGGTCACTGGTCACTGGTCACAAGTCACTGGTCACTTGTCACTGGTCACTGGTCACTGGTCACTGCTCACTGGTCACTGGTCACTGGTCAATGGTCACTGTCGCTGGTCACTGGTCACTATTCACTGGTCACTGGTCACTGGTCACTGGTCCCTGGTCACTTTCGCTGGTCACTTGTCACGGTTCACTGGCCACAAGTTTCTGGTCATTTGCCACTGGTCACTGGTCACTGGTCACTGGTCACTGGTCACTGGTCAATGGTCACTGTCGCTGGTCACTGGTCACTGGTCACTGGTCACTGGTCACTGGTCACTGGTCACTGGTCACTGGTCACTTGTCACTGGTCACTGGTCAATGGTCAATGGTCGCTGGTCACTGGTCACTGGTCACTGGTCACTGGTCACTGGTCACTGGTCAATGGTCGCTATCGCTGGTCAATGGTTACTGTCGCTGGTCACTGGTCACTGGTCACTGGTCACTGGTGACTGGTCACTGGTCATTGGTCACTATCGCTGGTCAATGGTCACTGTCGCTGGTCATTGGTCACTGGTCATTGGACACTGGTCACTGGTCACTGGTCACTGGTCACTGGTCACGGGTCACATGTCACGGGTCACTGTTCACTGGTCGCTAGTCACTGGTTACCGGTCACTGGTCACTGGTCACTGGTCACTGGTCACTGTTCACTGGTCACTGGTCACAAGTCACTGGTCACATGTCACTGGTCAGTGGTCACTGGTCTGTGGTCACTGGTTACTGGTCAGTGGTCACTGGTCACAGTCACATGTGGCGGGTCACTGGTCACAAGTCACTGGTCGCTGGTCACAAGTCACTGGTCACTTGTCACTGGTCACTGGTCAATGGTCGCTGGTCACAAGTCACTGGTCACTTGTCACTGGTCACTGGTCACTGGTCACTGGTCACTGGTCACTGGTCACTGGTCACTGGTCACTGGTCACTGGTCACTGGTCACTGGTTACTGGTCACCGGTCACAGGTCACTGGTCACTGGTCACTGGTCACTGTTCACTGGTCACTGGTCACAAGTCACTGGTCACATGTCACTGGTCAGTGGTCACTGGTCTGTGGTCACTGGTTACTGGTCAGTGGTCACTGGTCACAGTCACATGTGGCGGGTCACTGGTCACAAGTCACTGGTCGCTGGTCACAAGTCACTGGTCACTTGTCACTGGTCACTGGTCAATGGTCAATGGTCGCTGGTCACTGGTCACTGGTCACTGGTCACTGGTCACTGGTCACTGGTCAATGGTCGCTATCGCTGGTCAATGGTTACTGTCGCTGCTCACTGGTCACTGGTCACTGGTCACTGGTGACTGGTCACTGGTCATTGGTCACTATCGCTGGTCAACGGTCACTGTCGCTGGTCATTGGTCACTGGTCATTCGACACTGGTCACTGGTCACTGGTCACTTGTCACTGGTCACTGGTCACTGGTCACTGGTCAATGGTCACTGTCGCTGGTCACTGGTCACTGGTCACTGGTCAATGGTCACTGCCGCTGGTCACTGGTCACTGGTCACTGGTCACTGGTCACTGGTCACTGGACAATGGTCACTTGTCACTGGGCCGTGGTCAATGGTCACTGGTCACAGGTCAATGGTCACTGGTCACTGGACACAGGTCACTGGTCACTGGACGCTGGTCACTTGTCACTGGTCACTGGTCACTGGTCACTGGTCAATGGTCACTGTCGCTGGTCACTGCTCACTGGTCACTGGTCACTGGTCAATGGTCACTGTCGCTGGTCACTGGTCACTATTCACTGGTCACTGGTCACTGGTCACTGGTCCCTGGTCACTTTCGCTGGTCACTTGTCACGGTTCACTGGCCACAAGTTTCTGGTCATTTGCCACTGGTCACTGGTCACTGGTCACTGGTCACTGGTCACTGGTCACTGGTCACTGGTCACTGGTCAATGGTCACTGTCGCTGGTCACTGGTCACTGGTCACTGGTCACTGGTCACTGGTCACTGGTCACAGGTCACTGGTCACTGGTCCCTGGTCACTTTCACTGGTCACTTTTCACGGTTCACTGGCCACAAGTTTCTGGTCATTTGCCACTGGTCAATGGTCACTGGGCACTGGTCACTGGTCAATGGTCACTGTCGCTGGTCACTGGTCACTATTCACTGGTCACTGGTCACTGGTCACTGGTCCCTGGTCACTTTCACTGGTCACTTGTCACGGTTCACTGGCCACAAGTTTCTGGTCATTTGCCACTGGTCAATGGTCACTGGCCACTGGTCACTGGTCAATGGTCACTGTCGCTGGTCACTGGTCACTGGTCACTGGTCACTGGTCACTGGTCCCTGGTCACTGGTAAATGGTCACTGTCGCTGGTCACTGTTCACTGGGCACTGGTCACTGGTCACTGGTCACAAGTCACTGGTCACTTGTCACTGGTCACTGGTCACTGGTCACTGGTCAATGGTCACTATCGCTGGTCAATGGTCACTGTCGCTGGTCACTGGTCATTGGTCACTTGTCACTGGTCACTGGTCACTGGTCACTGGTCACTGGTCACTGGTCACTGGTCACTGGTCACAAGTCACTGGTCACTTGTCACTGGTCACTGGTCACTGGTCACTGGTCAATGGTCACTGTCGCTGGTCAATGGTCACTGTCGCTGGTCAATGGTCACTGCGCTGGTCATTGGTCACTGGTCACTGGTCACTGGTCAAAAGTCACTGGTCACTTGTCACTGGTCAGTGGTCAGTGGTCTCTTGTCACTGGTCACTGGTCACTGGTCACAGATCAATGGTCACTGGTCACGGGTCCCATGTCACGGGTCACTGGTCGCTGGCCACTGGTCACTGGTCACTGGACGCTGGCCACTGGCCACTGGTCACTGGTCACTGGTCACAAGTCACAGGTCACTGGTCACTGGTCACAAATCACTGGTCACTTGTCACTGGTCAGTGGTCAGTGGTCACTGGTCACTGGTCACTGGTCACAGATCAATGGTGACTGGTCACTGGTCACTGGTCACTGGTCACATGTCACGGGTCACTGGTCACTGGTCGCTAGTCACTGGTCACCGGTCACTGGTCACTGGCCACTGGTCACGTGTCACATGTCACGGGTCACGGGTCACTGGTCACTGGTCGCTGGTCACTGGTCACATGTCACTGGTCACTGGTCACTGGTCACTGGTCACTGGTCACTGGTCACTGGTCACTGGTCAATGGTCACTATCGCTGGTCAATGGTCACTGTCGCTGGTCACCGGTCACTGGTCACTGGTCACTGGTCATTGGTGACTATCGCTGGTCAATGGTCACTGTCGCTGGTCATTGGTCACTGCTCACTGGTCACTGGTCACTGATTACTGGTCACTGGTCACTGGTCACTGGTCACTGGTCAATGGTCACTATCGCTGGTCAATGGTCACTGTCGCTGGTCACTGGTCATTGGTCACTTGTCACTGGTCACTGGTCACGGGTCACATGTCACGGGTCACTGTTCACTGGTCGCTAGTCACTGGTCACCGGTCACTGGTCACTGGTCACTGGTCACTGGTCACTGGTCACTGGTCAATGGTCACTGTCGCTGGTCAATGGTCACTGTCGCTGGTCAATGGTCACTGCGCTGGTCATTGGTCACTGGTCACTGGTCACTGGTCAAAAGTCACTGGTCACTTGTCACTGGTCAGTGGTCAGTGGTCTCTTGTCACTGGTCACTGGTCACTGGTCACAGGTCAATGGTCACTGGTCACTGGTCACTGGTCACTGGTCACTGGTCACTGGTCACTGGTCACTGGTCACGGGTCACATGTCACGGGTCACTGTTCACTGGTCGCTAGTCACTGGTCAATGGTCACTGTCGTTGGTCAATGGTCACTGTCGCTGGTCAATGGTCACTGGTCACTGGTCACTGGTCAAAAGTCACTGGTCACTTGTCACTGGTCAGTGGTCAGTGGTCTCTGGTCACTGGTCACTGGTCACTGGTCACAGGTCAATGGTCACTGGTCACTGGTCACTGGTCACTGGTCACTGGTCACTATCGCTGGTCAATGGTCACTGTCGCTGGTCACTGGTCACTAATCACTGGTCAATGGTCACTGTCGCTGGTCAATGGTCACTGGTCACTGGTCACTGGTCAAAAGTCACTGGTCACTTGTCACTGGTCAGTGGTCAGTGGTCTCTGGTCACTGGTCACTGGTCACTGGTCACAGGTCAATGGTCACATGTCACTGGTCACTGGTCACTGGTCACTGGTCACTGGTCAATGGTCACTGTCGCTGGTCAATGGTCACTGTCGCTGGTCAATGGTCACTGCGCTGGTCATTGGTCACTGGTCACTGGTCACTGGTCAAAAGTCACTGGTCACTTGTCACTGGTCAGTGGTCAGTGGTCTCTTGTCACTGGTCACTGGTCACTGGTCACTGGTCACTGGTCCCTGGTCACTGGTAAATGGTCACTGTCGCTGGTCACTGTTCACTGGGCACTGGTCACTGGTCACTGGTCACAAGTCACTGGTCACTTGTCACTGGTCACTGGTCACTGGTCACTGGTCAATGGTCACTATCGCTGGTCAATGGTCACTGTCGCTGGTCACTGGTCATTGGTCACTTGTCACTGGTCACTGGTCACTGGTCACTGGTCACTGGTCACTGGTCACTGGTCACTGGTCACAAGTCACTGGTCACTTGTCACTGGTCACTGGTCACTGGTCACTGGTCAATGGTCACTGTCGCTGGTCAATGGTCACTGTCGCTGGTCAATGGTCACTGCGCTGGTCATTGGTCACTGGTCACTGGTCACTGGTCAAAAGTCACTGGTCACTTGTCACTGGTCAGTGGTCAGTGGTCTCTTGTCACTGGTCACTGGTCACTGGTCACAGATCAATGGTCACTGGTCACGGGTCCCATGTCACGGGTCACTGGTCGCTGGCCACTGGTCACTGGTCACTGGACGCTGGCCACTGGCCACTGGTCACTGGTCACTGGTCACAAGTCACAGGTCACTGGTCACTGGTCACAAATCACTGGTCACTTGTCACTGGTCAGTGGTCAGTGGTCACTGGTCACTGGTCACTGGTCACAGATCAATGGTGACTGGTCACTGGTCACTGGTCACTGGTCACATGTCACGGGTCACTGGTCACTGGTCGCTAGTCACTGGTCACCGGTCACTGGTCACTGGCCACTGGTCACGTGTCACATGTCACGGGTCACGGGTCACTGGTCACTGGTCGCTGGTCACTGGTCACATGTCACTGGTCACTGGTCACTGGTCACTGGTCACTGGTCACTGGTCACTGGTCACTGGTCAATGGTCACTATCGCTGGTCAATGGTCACTGTCGCTGGTCACCGGTCACTGGTCACTGGTCACTGGTCATTGGTGACTATCGCTGGTCAATGGTCACTGTCGCTGGTCATTGGTCACTGGTCACTGGTCACTGGTCACTGATTACTGGTCACTGGTCACTGGTCACTGGTCACTGGTCAATGGTCACTATCGCTGGTCAATGGTCACTGTCGCTGGTCACTGGTCATTGGTCACTTGTCACTGGTCACTGGTCACGGGTCACATGTCACGGGTCACTGTTCACTGGTCGCTAGTCACTGGTCACCGGTCACTGGTCACTGGTCACTGGTCACTGGTCACTGGTCACTGGTCAATGGTCACTGTCGCTGGTCAATGGTCACTGTCGCTGGTCAATGGTCACTGCGCTGGTCATTGGTCACTGGTCACTGGTCACTGGTCAAAAGTCACTGGTCACTTGTCACTGGTCAGTGGTCAGTGGTCTCTTGTCACTGGTCACTGGTCACTGGTCACAGGTCAATGGTCACTGGTCACTGGTCACTGGTCACTGGTCACTGGTCACTGGTCACTGGTCACTGGTCACGGGTCACATGTCACGGGTCACTGTTCACTGGTCGCTAGTCACTGGTCAATGGTCACTGTCGTTGGTCAATGGTCACTGTCGCTGGTCAATGGTCACTGGTCACTGGTCACTGGTCAAAAGTCACTGGTCACTTGTCACTGGTCAGTGGTCAGTGGTCTCTGGTCACTGGTCACTGGTCACTGGTCACAGGTCAATGGTCACTGGTCACTGGTCACTGGTCACTGGTCACTGGTCACTATCGCTGGTCAATGGTCACTGTCGCTGGTCACTGGTCACTAATCACTGGTCAATGGTCACTGTCGCTGGTCAATGGTCACTGGTCACTGGTCACTGGTCAAAAGTCACTGGTCACTTGTCACTGGTCAGTGGTCAGTGGTCTCTGGTCACTGGTCACTGGTCACTGGTCACAGGTCAATGGTCACATGTCACTGGTCACTGGTCACTGGTCACTGGTCACTGGTCAATGGTCACTGTCGCTGGTCAATGGTCACTGTCGCTGGTCAATGGTCACTGCGCTGGTCATTGGTCACTGGTCACTGGTCACTGGTCAAAAGTCACTGGTCACTTGTCACTGGTCAGTGGTCAGTGGTCTCTTGTCACTGGTCACTGGTCACTGGTCACAGGTCAATGGTCACTGGTCACTGGTCACTGGTCACTGGTCACTGGTCACTGGTCACTGGTCACTGGTCACTGGTCACGGGTCACATGTCACGGGTCACTGTTCACTGGTCGCTAGTCACTGGTCAATGGTCACTGTCGCTGGTCAATGGTCACTGTCGCTGGTCAATGGTCACTGGTCACTGGTCACTGGTCAAAAGTCACTGGTCACTTGTCACTGGTCAGTGGTCAGTGGCTTCTGGTCACTGGTCACTGGTCACTGGTCACAGGTCAATGGTCACTGGTCACTGGTCACTGGTCACTGGTCACTGGTCACTGGTCACTGGTCACTGGTCACTATCGCTGGTCAATGGTCACTGTCGCTGGTCACTGGTCACTAATCACTGGTCACTGGTCACTGGTCACTGGTCACTGGTCATTGGTCACTATCGCTGGTCAATGGTCACTGTCGCTGGTCATTGGTCACTGGTCACTGGACAGTGGTCAAAAGTCACTGGTCACTTGTCACTGGTCAGTGGTCACTGGTCTCTGGTCACTGGTCACTGGTCACAGGTCAATGGTCACTGGTCACTGGTCACTGGTCACTGGTCACTGGTCACTGGTCACGGGTCACATGTCACGGGTCACTGTTCACTGGTCGCTAGTCACTGGTCACCGGTCACTGGTCACTGGTCACTGGTCACTGGTCACTGTTCACTGGTCACTGGTCACAAGTCACTGGTCACATGTCACTGGTCAGTGGTCACTGGTCTGTGGTCACTGGTTACTGGTCAGTGGTCACTGGTCACAGTCACATGTGGCGGGTCACTGGTCACAAGTCACTGGTCGCTGGTCACAAGTCACTGGTCACTTGTCACTGGTCAATGGTCAATGGTCGCTGGTCACTGGTCACTGGTCACTGGTCACTGGTCACTGGTCACTGGTCAATGGTCGCTATCGCTGGTCAATGGTTACTGTCGCTGGTCACTGGTCACTGGTCACTGGTCACTGGTCACTGGTCACTGGTCATTGGTCACTATCGCTGGTCAATGGTCACTGTCGCTGGTCATTGGTCACTGGTCATTGGACACTGGTCACTGGTCACTGGTCACTTGTCACTGGTCACTGGTCACTGGTCACTGGTCAATGGTCAATGGTCACTGTCGCTGGTCACTGGTCACTGGTCACTGGTCAATGGTCACTGCCGCTGGTTACTGGTCACTGGTCACTGGTCACAAGTCACTGGTCACTTGTCACTGGTCACTGGTCAATGGTCACTATCGCTGGTCAATGGTCACTGTCGCTGGTCACTGGTCATTGGTCACTTGTCACTGGTCACTGGTCACTGGTCACTGGTCACTGGTCACTGGTCACTGGTCACTGGTCACAAGTCACTGGTCACTTGTCACTGGTCACTGGTCACTGGTCACTGGTCAATGGTCACTGTCGCTGGTCAATGGTCACTGCGCTGGTCATTGGTCATTGGTCACTGGTCACTGGTCAAAAGTCACTGGTCACTTGTCACTGGTCAGTGGTCAGTGGTCTCTTGTCACTGGTCACTGGTCACTGGTCACAGATCAATGGTCACTGGTCACGGGTCCCATGTCACGGGTCACTGGTCGCTGGCCACTGGTCACTGGTCACTGGACGCTGGCCACTGGCCACTGGTCACTGGTCACTGGTCACAAGTCACAGGTCACTGGTCACTGGTCACAAATCACTGGTCACTTGTCACTGGTCAGTGGTCAGTGGTCACTGGTCACTGGTCACTGGTCACAGATCAATGGTGACTGGTCACTGGTCACTGGTCACTGGTCACATGTCACGGGTCACTGGTCACTGGTCGCTAGTCACTGGTCACCGGTCACTGGTCACTGGTCACTGGTCACGTGTCACATGTCACGGGTCACGGGTCACTGGTCACTGGTCGCTGGTCACTGGTCACATGTCACTGGTCACTGGTCACTGGTCACTGGTCACTGGTCACTGGTCACTGGTCACTGGTCAATGGTCACTATCGCTGGTCAATGGTCACTGTCGCTGGTCACCGGTCACTGGTCACTGGTCACTGGTCATTGGTGACTATCGCTGGTCAATGGTCACTGTCGCTGGTCATTGGTCACTGGTCACTGGTCACTGGTCACTGGTCACTGGTCACTGGTCAATGGTCACTATCGCTGGTCAATGGTCACTGTCGCTGGTCACTGGTCATTGGTCACTTGTCACTGGTCACTGGTCACGGGTCACATGTCACGGGTCACTGTTCACTGGTCGCTAGTCACTGGTCACCGGTCACTGGTCACTGGTCACTGGTCACTGGTCACTGGTCACTGGTCAATGGTCACTGTCACTGGTCAATGGTCACTGTCGCTGGTCAATGGTCACTGCGCTGGTCATTGGTCACTGGTCACTGGTCACTGGTCAAAAGTCACTGGTCACTTGTCACTGGTCAGTGGTCAGTGGTCTCTTGTCACTGGTCACTGGTCACTGGTCACAGGTCAATGGTCACTGGTCACTGGTCACTGGTCACTGGTCACTGGTCACTGGTCACTGGTCACTGGTCACGGGTCACATGTCACGGGTCACTGTTCACTGGTCGCTAGTCACTGGTCAATGGTCACTGTCGCTGGTCAATGGTCACTGTCGCTGGTCAATGGTCACTGGTCACTGGTCACTGGTCAAAAGTCACTGGTCACTTGTCACTGGTCAGTGGTCAGTGGTCTCTGGTCACTGGTCACTGGTCACTGGTCACAGGTCAATGGTCACTGGTCACTGGTCACTGGTCACTGGTCACTGGTCACTATCGCTGGTCAATGGTCACTGTCGCTGGTCACTGGTCACTAATCACTGGTCAATGGTCACTGTCGCTGGTCAATGGTCACTGGTCACTGGTCACTGGTCAAAAGTCACTGGTCACTTGTCACTGGTCAGTGGTCAGTGGTCTCTGGTTAATGGTCACTGGTCACTGGTCACAGGTCAATGGTCACATGTCACTGCTCACTGGTCACTGGTCACTGGTCACTGGTCAATGGTCACTGTCGCTGGTCAATGGTCACTGTCGCTGGTCAATGGTCACTGCGCTGGTCATTGGTCACTGGTCACTGGTCACTGGTCAAAAGTCACTGGTCACTTGTCACTGGTCAGTGGTCAGTGGTCTCTTGTCACTGGTCACTGGTCACTGGTCACAGGTCAATGGTCGCTGGTCACTGGTCACTGGTCACTGGTCACTGGTCACTGGTCACTGGTCACTGGTCACTGGTCACGGGTCACATGTCACGGGTCACTGTTCACTGGTCGCTAGTCACTGGTCAATGGTCACTGTCGCTGGTCAATGGTCACTGTCGCTGGTCAATGGTCACTGGTCACTGGTCACTGGTCAAAAGTCACTGGTCACTTGTCACTGGTCAGTGGTCAGTGGCCTCTGGTCACTGGTCACTGGTCACTGGTCACAGGTCAATGGTCACTGGTCACTGGTCACTGGTCACTGGTCACTGGTCACTGGTCACTGGTCACTGGTCACTATCGCTGGTCAATGGTCACTGTCGCTGGTCACTGGTCACTAATCACTGGTCACTGGTCACTGGTCACTGGTCACTGGTCATTGGTCACTATCGCTGGTCAATGGTCACTGTCGCTGGTCATTGGTCACTGGTCACTGGACAGTGGTCAAAAGTCACTGGTCACTTGTCACTGGTCAGTGGTCACTGGTCTCTGGTCACTGGTCACTGGTCACAGGTCAATGGTCACTGGTCACTGGTCACTGGTCACTGGTCACTGGTCACTGGTCACGGGTCACATGTCACGGGTCACTGTTCACTGGTCGCTAGTCACTGGTCACCGGTCACTGGTCACTGGTCACTGGTCACTGGTCACTGTTCACTGGTCACTGGTCACAAGTCACTGGTCACATGTCACTGGTCAGTGGTCACTGGACTGTGGTCACTGGTTACTGGTCAGTGGTCACTGGTCACAGTCACATGTGGCGGGTCACTGGTCACAAGTCACTGGTCGCTGGTCACAAGTCACTGGTCACTTGTCACTGGTCAATGGTCAATGGTCGCTGGTCACTGGTCACTGGTCACTGGTCACTGGTCACTGGTCACTGGTCAATGGTCGCTATCGCTGGTCAATGGTTACTGTCGCTGGTCACTGGTCACTGGTCACTGGTCACTGGTCACTGGTCACTGGTCATTGGTCACTATCGCTGGTCAATGGTCACTGTCGCTGGTCATTGGTCACTGGTCATTGGACACTGGTCACTGGTCACTGGTCACTTGTCACTGGTCACTGGTCACTGGTCACTGGTCAATGGTCACTGTCGCTGGTCACTGGTCACTGGTCACTGGTCAATGGTCACTGCCGCTGGTTACTGGTCACTGGTCACTGGTCACTGGTCACTGGTCACTGGTCAGTGGTCACTGGTCACAGTCACATGTCGCAGGTCACTGGTCACAAGTCACAGATCGCTGGTCACAAGTCACTGGTCACTTGTCACTGGTCACTGGTCACTGGTCAATGGTCAATGGTCGCTGGTCACTGGTCACTGGTCACTATCGCTGGTCAATGGTCACTGTCGCTGGTCACTGGTCACTAATCACTGGTCACTGGTCACTGGTCACTGGTCATTGGTCACTATCGCTGGTCAATGGTCACTGTCGCTGGTCATTGGTCCCTGGTCACTGGACACTGGTCACTGGTCACTGGTCACTTGTCACTGGTCACTGGTCACTGGTCACGGGTCAATGGTCACTGTCGCTGGTCACTGGTCAATGGTCACTGCCGCTGGTCACTGGTCAGTGGTCACTGGTCACTGGTCACTGGTCAATGGTCACTTGTCACTGGGCAGTGGTCAATGGTCACTGGTCACTGGGCAGTGGTCAATGGTCACTGGTCACTGGTCACTGGTCACGTGTCACATGTCACGGGTCACGGGTCACTGGTCACTGGTCGCTGGTCACTGGTCACATGTCACTGGTCACTGGTCACTGGTCACTGGTCACTGGTCACTGGTCACTGGTCACTGGTCTCTGGTCACTGGTCAATGGTCACTATCGCTGGTCAATGGTCACTGTCGCTGGTCACCGGTCACTGGTCACTGGTCACTGGTCAATGGTGACTATCGCTGGTCAATGGTCACTGTCGCTGGTCATTGGTCACTGGTCACAGGTC
The DNA here is from genome assembly GCA_947577245.1 of Andrena bucephala. Taxonomy (NCBI): domain Eukaryota; kingdom Metazoa; phylum Arthropoda; class Insecta; order Hymenoptera; family Andrenidae; genus Andrena; species Andrena bucephala. The sequence goes on along the minus strand of OX387716.1, from coordinate 25,700,303 downwards.
ACTGGTCACTGATTACTGGTCACTGGTCACTGGTCACTGGTCACTGGTCAATGGTCACTATCGCTGGTCAATGGTCACTGTCGCTGGTCACTGGTCATTGGTCACTTGTCACTGGTCACTGGTCACTGGTCACTGGTCACTGGTCACTGGTCACTGGTCACAAGTCACTGGTCACTTGTCACTGGTCACTGGTCACTGGTCACTGGTCAATGGTCACTGTCGCTGGTCAATGGTCACTGTCGCTGGTCAATGGTCACTGCGCTGGTCATTGGTCACTGGTCACTGGTCACTGGTCAAAAGTCACTGGTCACATGTCACTGGTCACTGGTCACTGGTCACTGGTCACTGGTCACTGGTCACTGGTCACTGGTCACTGGTCACGGGTCACATGTCACGGGTCACTGTTCACTGGTCGCTAGTCACTGGTCAATGGTCACTGTCGCTGGTCAATGGTCACTGTCGCTGGTCAATGGTCACTGCGCTGGTCATTGGTCACTGGTCACTGGTCACTGGTCAAAAGTCACTGGTCACTTGTCACTGGTCAGTGGTCAGTGGTCTCTGGTCACTGGTCACTGGTCACTGGTCACAGGTCAATGGTCACTGGTCACTGGTCACTGGTCACTGGTCACTGGTCACTGGTCACTGGTCACTGGTCACTGGTCACTGGTCACTGGTCACTGGTCACGGGTCACATGTCACGGGTCACTGTTCACTGGTCGCTAGTCACTGGTCAATGGTCACTGTCGCTGGTCAATGGTCACTGTCGCTGGTCAATGGTCACTGCGCTGGTCATTGGTCACTGGTCACTGGTCACTGGTCAAAAGTCACTGGTCACTTGTCACTGGTCAGTGGTCAGTGGTCTCTGGTCACTGGTCACTGGTCACTGGTCACAGGTCAATGGTCACTGGTCACTGGTCACTGGTCACAGGTCACTGGTCACTGGTCACTGGTCACTGGTCACTGGTCACTGGTCACTGGTCACTGGTCACTGGTCACTGGTCACTATCGCTGGTCAATGGTCACTGTCGCTGGTCACTGGTCACTAATCACAGGTCACGGGTCACTGTTCACTGGTCGCTAGTCACTGGTCAATGGTCACTGTCGCTGGTCAATGGTCACTGTCGCTGGTCAATGGTCACTGCGCTGGTCATTGGTCACTGGTCACTGGTCACTGGTCAAAAGTCACTGGTCACTTGTCACTGGTCAGTGGTCAGTGGTCTCTGGTCACTGGTCACTGGTCACTGGTCACTGGTCACTGGTCACTGGTCACTGGTCAATGGTCACTGTCGCTGGTCACTGGTCACTGGTCACTGGTCAATGGTCACTGCCGCTGGTTACTGGTCACTGGTCACTGGTCACTGGTCACTGGTCACTGGTCAGTGGTCACTGGTCACAGTCACATGTCGCGGGTCACTGGTCACAAGTCACAGATCGCTGGTCACAAGTCACTGGTCACTTGTCACTGGTCACTGGTCACTGGTCAATGGTCAATGGTCGCTGGCCACTGGTCACTGGTCACTGGTCACTGTCGCTGGTCACTGGTCACTGGTCACTGGTCACTGGTCACAAGTCACTGGTCACTGGTCACTTGTCACTGGTCACTGGTCACTGGTCACTGGTCAATGGTCACTGTCGCTGGTAAATGGTCACTGTCGCTGGTCACTGGTCACTGGTCACTGTCGCTGGTCACTGGTCACTGGTCACTGGTCACTGGTCACTGGTCACTGGTCACAGGTCAATGGTCACTGGTCACTGGACACTGGTCACTGGTCACTTGTCACTTGTCACTGGTCACTGGTCACTGGTCACTGGTCACTGGTCACTGGTCACTGGTCACTGGTCACTGGTCACTGGACGCTGGCCACTGGCCACTGGTCACTGGTCACTGGTCACAAGTCACAGGTCACTGGTCACTGGTCACAAATCACTGGTCACTTGTCACTGGTCAGTGGTCAGTGGTCACTGGTCACTGGTCACTGGTCACAGATCAATGGTGACTGGTCACTGGTCACTGGTCACTGGTCACATGTCACGGGTCACTGGTCACTGGTCGCTAGTCACTGGTCACCGGTCACTGGTCACTGGTCACTGGTCACGTGTCACATGTCACGGGTCACGGGTCACTGGTCACTGGTCGCTTGTCACTGGTCACATGTCACTGGTCACTGGTCACTGGTCACTGGTCACTGGTCACTGGTCACTGGTCACTGGTCTCTGGTCACTGGTCAATGGTCACTATCGCTGGTCAATGGTCACTGTCGCTGGTCACCGGTCACTGGTCACTGGTCACTGGTCATTGGTGACTATCGCTGGTCAATGGTCACTGTCGCTGGTCATTGGTCACTGGTCACAGGTCACTGGTCACTGATTACTGGTCACTGGTCACTGGTCAATGGTCACTATCGCTGGTCAATGGTCGCTGTCGCTGGTCACTGGTCATTGGTCACTTGTCACTGGTCACTGGTCACTGGTCACTGGTCACTGGTCACTGGTCACTGGTCACTGGTCACAAGTCACTGGTCACTTGTCACTGGTCACTGGTCACTGGTCACTGGTCAATGGTCACTGTCGCTGGTCAATGGTCACTGTCGCTGGTCAATGGTCACTGCGCTGGTCATTGGTCACTGGTCACTGGTCACTGGTCAAAAGTCACTGGTCACTTGTCACTGGTCAGTGGTCAGTGGTCTCTGGTCACTGGTCACTGGGCACTGGTCACAGGTCAATGGTCACTGGTCACTGGTCACTGGTCACTGGTCACTGGTCACTGGTCACTGGTCACTGGTCACTGGTCACGGGTCACATGTCACGGGTCACTGTTCACTGGTCGCTAGTCACTGGTCAATGGTCACTGTCGCTGGTCAATGGTCACTGTCGCTGGTCAATGGTCACTGCGCTGGTCATTGGTCACTGGTCACTGGTCACTGGTCAAAAGTCACTGGTCACTTGTCACTGGTCAGTGGTCAGTGGTCTCTGGTCACTGGTCACTGGTCACTGGTCACAGGTCAATGGTCACTGGTCACTGGTCACTGGTCACTGGTCACTGGTCACTGGTCACTGGTCACTGGTCACTGGTCACTATCGCTGGTCAATGGTCACTGTCGCTGGTCACTGGTCACTAATCACAGGTCACTGGTCACTGGTCACTGGTCATTGGTCACTATCGCTGGTCAATGGTCACTGTCGCTGGTCATTGGTCACTGGTCACTGTACAGTGGTCAAAAGTCACTGGTCACTTGTCACTGGTCAGTGGTCACTGGTCTCTGGTCACTGGTCACTGGTCACAGGTCAATGGTCACTGGTCACTGGTCACTGGTCACTGGTCACTGGTCACGGGTCACATGTCACGGGTCACTGTTCACTGGTCGCTAGTCACTGGTCACCGGTCACTGGTCACTGGTCACTGGTCACTGGTCACTGTTCACTGGTCACTGGTCACAAGTCACTGGTCACATGTCACTGGTCAGTGGTCACTGGTCTGTGGTCACTGGTTACTGGTCAGTGGTCACTGGTCACAGTCACATGTGGCGGGTCACTGGTCACAAGTCACTGGTCGCTGGTCACAAGTCACTGGTCACATGTCACTGGTCACTGGTCAATGGTCAATGGTCGCTGGTCACTGGTCACTGGTCACTGGTCACTGGTCACTGGTCACTGGTCAATGGTCGCTATCGCTGGTCAATGGTTACTGTCGCTGGTCACTGGTCACTGGTCACTGGTCACTGGTCACTGGTCACTGGTCATTGGTCACTGTCGCTGGACATTGGTCACTGGTCATTGGACTCTGGTCACTGGTCACTGGTCACTTGTCACTGGTCACTGGTCACTGGTCACTGGTCAATGGTCACTGTCGCTGGTCACTGGTCACTGGTCACTGGTCAATGGTCACTGCCGCTGGTCACTGGTCACTGGTCACTGGTCACTGGTCACTGGTCACTGGTCACTGGTCACTTGTCACTGGGCCGTGGTCAATGGTCACTGGTCACAGGTCAATGGTCACTGGTCACTGGACACAGGTCACTGGTCACTGGACGCTGGTCACTTGTCACTGGTCACTGGTCACTGGTCACTGGTCAATGGTCACTGTCGCTGGTCACTGCTCACTGGTCACTGGTCACTGGTCAATGGTCACTGTCGCTGGTCACTGGTCACTATTCACTGGTCACTGGTCACTGGTCACTGGTCCCTGGTCACTTTCGCTGGTCACTTGTCACGGTTCACTGGCCACAAGTTTCTGGTCATTTGCCACTGGTCACTGGTCACTGGTCACTGGTCACTGGTCACTGGTCAATGGTCACTGTCGCTGGTCACTGGTCACTGGTCACTGGTCACTGGTCACTGGTCACTGGTCACTTGTCACTGGTCACTGGTCAATGGTCAATGGTCGCTGGTCACTGGTCACTGGTCACTGGTCACTGGTCACTGGTCACTGGTCAATGGTCGCTATCGCTGGTCAATGGTTACTGTCGCTGGTCACTGGTCACTGGTCACTGGTCACTGGTCACTGGTGACTGGTCACTGGTCATTGGTCACTATCGCTGGTCAATGGTCACTGTCGCTGGTCATTGGTCACTGGTCATTGGACACTGGTCACTGGTCACTGGTCACTGGTCACTGGTCACGGGTCACATGTCACGGGTCACTGTTCACTGGTCGCTAGTCACTGGTTACCGGTCACTGGTCACTGGTCACTGGTCACTGGTCACTGTTCACTGGTCACTGGTCACAAGTCACTGGTCACATGTCACTGGTCAGTGGTCACTGGTCTGTGGTCACTGGTTACTGGTCAGTGGTCACTGGTCACAGTCACATGTGGCGGGTCACTGGTCACAAGTCACTGGTCGCTGGTCACAAGTCACTGGTCACTTGTCACTGGTCACTGGTCAATGGTCGCTGGTCACAAGTCACTGGTCACTTGTCACTGGTCACTGGTCACTGGTCACTGGTCACTGGTCACTGGTCACTGGTCACTGGTCACTGGTCACTGGTCACTGGTCACTGGTTACTGGTCACCGGTCACTGGTCACTGGTCACTGGTCACTGGTCACTGGTCACAAGTCACTGGTCACATGTCACTGGTCAGTGGTCACTGGTCTGTGGTCACTGGTTACTGGTCAGTGGTCACTGGTCACAGTCACATGTGGCGGGTCACTGGTCACAAGTCACTGGTCGCTGGTCACAAGTCACTGGTCACTTGTCACTGGTCACTGGTCAATGGTCAATGGTCGCTGGTCACTGGTCACTGGTCACTGGTCACTGGTCACTGGTCACTGGTCAATGGTCGCTATCGCTGGTCAATGGTTACTGTCGCTGCTCACTGGTCACTGGTCACTGGTCACTGGTGACTGGTCACTGGTCATTGGTCACTATCGCTGGTCAATGGTCACTGTCGCTGGTCATTGGTCACTGGTCATTGGACACTGGTCACTGGTCACTGGTCACTTGTCACTGGTCACTGGTCACTGGTCACTGGTCAATGGTCACTGTCGCTGGTCACTGGTCACTGGTCACTGGTCAATGGTCACTGCCGCTGGTCACTGGTCACTGGTCACTGGTCACTGGTCACTGGTCACTGGTCACTGGTCAATGGTCACTTGTCACTGGGCCGTGGTCAATGGTCACTGGTCACAGGTCAATGGTCACTGGTCACTGGACACAGGTCACTGGTCACTGGACGCTGGTCACTTGTCACTGGTCACTGGTCACTGGTCACTGGTCAATGGTCACTGTCGCTGGTCACTGCTCACTGGTCACTGGTCACTGGTCAATGGTCACTGTCGCTGGTCACTGGTCACTATTCACTGGTCACTGGTCACTGGTCACTGGTCCCTGGTCACTTTCGCTGGTCACTTGTCACGGTTCACTGGCCACAAGTTTCTGGTCATTTGCCACTGGTCACTGGTCACTGGTCACTGGTCACTGGTCACTGGTCACTGGTCACAAGTCACTGGTCACTTGTCACTGGTCACTGGTCACTGGTCACTGGTCAATGGTCACTGTCGCTGGTCAATGGTCACTGTCGCTGGTCAATGGTCACTGCGCTGGTCATTGGTCACTGGTCACTGGTCACTGGTCAAAAGTCACTGGTCACTTGTCACTGGTCAGTGGTCAGTGGTCTCTTGTCACTGGTCACTGGTCACTGGTCACAGATCAATGGTCACTGGTCACGGGTCCCATGTCACGGGTCACTGGTCGCTGGCCACTGGTCACTGGTCACTGGACGCTGGCCACTGGCCACTGGTCACTGGTCACTGGTCACAAGTCACAGGTCACTGGTCACTGGTCACAAATCACTGGTCACTTGTCACTGGTCAGTGGTCAGTGGTCACTGGTCACTGGTCACTGGTCACAGATCAATGGTGACTGGTCACTGGTCACTGGTCACTGGTCACATGTCACGGGTCACTGGTCACTGGTCGCTAGTCACTGGTCACCGGTCACTGGTCACTGGTCACTGGTCACGTGTCACATGTCACGGGTCACGGGTCACTGGTCACTGGTCGCTGGTCACTGGTCACATGTCACTGGTCACTGGTCACTGGTCACTGGTCACTGGTCACTGGTCACTGGTCACTGGTCAATGGTCACTATCGCTGGTCAATGGTCACTGTCGCTGGTCACCGGTCACTGGTCACTGGTCACTGGTCATTGGTGACTATCGCTGGTCAATGGTCACTGTCGCTGGTCATTGGTCACTGGTCACTGGTCACTGGTCACTGATTACTGGTCACTGGTCACTGGTCACTGGTCACTGGTCAATGGTCACTATCGCTGGTCAATGGTCACTGTCGCTGGTCACTGGTCATTGGTCACTTGTCACTGGTCACTGGTCACGGGTCACATGTCACGGGTCACTGTTCACTGGTCGCTAGTCACTGGTCACCGGTCACTGGTCACTGGTCACTGGTCACTGGTCACTGGTCACTGGTCAATGGTCACTGTCGCTGGTCAATGGTCACTGTCGCTGGTCAATGGTCACTGCGCTGGTCATTGGTCACTGGTCACTGGTCACTGGTCAAAAGTCACTGGTCACTTGTCACTGGTCAGTGGTCAGTGGTCTCTTGTCACTGGTCACTGGTCACTGGTCACAGGTCAATGGTCACTGGTCACTGGTCACTGGTCACTGGTCACTGGTCACTGGTCACGGGTCACATGTCACGGGTCACTGTTCACTGGTCGCTAGTCACTGGTCAATGGTCACTGTCGCTGGTCAATGGTCACTGTCGCTGGTCAATGGTCACTGGTCACTGGTCACTGGTCAAAAGTCACTGGTCACTTGTCACTGGTCAGTGGTCAGTGGTCTCTGGTCACTGGTCACTGGTCACTGGTCACAGGTCAATGGTCACTGGTCACTGGTCACTGGTCACTGGTCACTGGTCACTATCGCTGGTCAATGGTCACTGTCGCTGGTCACTGGTCACTAATCACTGGTCAATGGTCACTGTCGCTGGTCAATGGTCACTGTCGCTGGTCAATGGTCACTGGTCACTGGTCACTGGTCAAAAGTCACTGGTCACTTGTCACTGGTCAGTGGTCAGTGGTCTCTGGTCACTGGTCACTGGTCACTGGTCACAGGTCAATGGTCACATGTCACTGGTCACTGGTCACTGGTCACTGGTCACTGGTCAATGGTCACTGTCGCTGGTCAATGGTCACATGTCACTGGTCACTGGTCACTGGTCACTGGTCACTGGTCAATGGTCACTGTCGCTGGTCAATGGTCACTGTCGCTGGTCAATGGTCACTGCGCTGGTCATTGGTCACTGGTCACTGGTCACTGGTCAAAAGTCACTGGTCACTTGTCACTGGTCAGTGGTCAGTGGTCTCTTGTCACTGGTCACTGGTCACTGGTCACAGGTCAATGGTCACTGGTCACTGGTCACTAATCACTGGTCAATGGTCACTGTCGCTGGTCAATGGTCACTGTCGCTGGTCAATGGTCACTGGTCACTGGTCACTGGTCAAAAGTCACTGGTCACTTGTCACTGGTCAGTGGTCAGTGGTCTCTGGTCACTGGTCACTGGTCACTGGTCACAGGTCAATGGTCACATGTCACTGGTCACTGGTCACTGGTCACTGGTCACTGGTCACTGGTCAATGGTCGCTATCGCTGGTCAATGGTTACTGTCGCTGCTCACTGGTCACTGGTCACTGGTCACTGGTGACTGGTCACTGGTCATTGGTCACTATCGCTGGTCAATGGTCACTGTCGCTGGTCATTGGTCACTGGTCATTGGACACTGGTCACTGGTCACTGGTCACTTGTCACTGGTCACTGGTCACTGGTCACTGGTCAATGGTCACTGTCGCTGGTCACTGGTCACTGGTCACTGGTCAATGGTCACTGCCGCTGGTCACTGGTCACTGGTCACTGGTCACTGGTCACTGGTCACTGGTCACTGGTCAATGGTCACTTGTCACTGGGCCGTGGTCAATGGTCACTGGTCACAGGTCAATGGTCACTGGTCACTGGACACAGGTCACTGGTCACTGGACGCTGGTCACTTGTCACTGGTCACTGGTCACTGGTCACTGGTCAATGGTCACTGTCGCTGGTCACTGCTCACTGGTCACTGGTCACTGGTCAATGGTCACTGTCGCTGGTCACTGGTCACTATTCACTGGTCACTGGTCACTGGTCACTGGTCCCTGGTCACTTTCGCTGGTCACTTGTCACGGTTCACTGGCCACAAGTTTCTGGTCATTTGCCACTGGTCACTGGTCACTGGTCACTGGTCACTGGTCACTGGTCACTGGTCACTGGTCACAAGTCACTGGTCACTTGTCACTGGTCACTGGTCACTGGTCACTGGTCAATGGTCACTGTCGCTGGTCAATGGTCACTGTCGCTGGTCAATGGTCACTGCGCTGGTCATTGGTCACTGGTCACTGGTCACTGGTCAAAAGTCACTGGTCACTTGTCACTGGTCAGTGGTCAGTGGTCTCTTGTCACTGGTCACTGGTCACTGGTCACAGATCAATGGTCACTGGTCACGGGTCCCATGTCACGGGTCACTGGTCGCTGGCCACTGGTCACTGGTCACTGGACGCTGGCCACTGGCCACTGGTCACTGGTCACTGGTCACAAGTCACAGGTCACTGGTCACTGGTCACAAATCACTGGTCACTTGTCACTGGTCAGTGGTCAGTGGTCACTGGTCACTGGTCACTGGTCACAGATCAATGGTGACTGGTCACTGGTCACTGGTCACTGGTCACATGTCACGGGTCACTGGTCACTGGTCGCTAGTCACTGGTCACCGGTCACTGGTCACTGGTCACTGGTCACGTGTCACATGTCACGGGTCACGGGTCACTGGTCACTGGTCGCTGGTCACTGGTCACATGTCACTGGTCACTGGTCACTGGTCACTGGTCACTGGTCACTGGTCACTGGTCACTGGTCAATGGTCACTATCGCTGGTCAATGGTCACTGTCGCTGGTCACCGGTCACTGGTCACTGGTCACTGGTCATTGGTGACTATCGCTGGTCAATGGTCACTGTCGCTGGTCATTGGTCACTGGTCACTGGTCACTGGTCACTGATTACTGGTCACTGGTCACTGGTCACTGGTCACTGGTCAATGGTCACTATCGCTGGTCAATGGTCACTGTCGCTGGTCACTGGTCATTGGTCACTTGTCACTGGTCACTGGTCACGGGTCACATGTCACGGGTCACTGTTCACTGGTCGCTAGTCACTGGTCACCGGTCACTGGTCACTGGTCACTGGTCACTGGTCACTGGTCACTGGTCAATGGTCACTGTCGCTGGTCAATGGTCACTGTCGCTGGTCAATGGTCACTGCGCTGGTCATTGGTCACTGGTCACTGGTCACTGGTCAAAAGTCACTGGTCACTTGTCACTGGTCAGTGGTCAGTGGTCTCTTGTCACTGGTCACTGGTCACTGGTCACAGGTCAATGGTCACTGGTCACTGGTCACTGGTCACTGGTCACTGGTCACTGGTCACGGGTCACATGTCACGGGTCACTGTTCACTGGTCGCTAGTCACTGGTCAATGGTCACTGTCGCTGGTCAATGGTCACTGTCGCTGGTCAATGGTCACTGGTCACTGGTCACTGGTCAAAAGTCACTGGTCACTTGTCACTGGTCAGTGGTCAGTGGTCTCTGGTCACTGGTCACTGGTCACTGGTCACAGGTCAATGGTCACTGGTCACTGGTCACTGGTCACTGGTCACTGGTCACTATCGCTGGTCAATGGTCACTGTCGCTGGTCACTGGTCACTAATCACTGGTCAATGGTCACTGTCGCTGGTCAATGGTCACTGTCGCTGGTCAATGGTCACTGGTCACTGGTCACTGGTCAAAAGTCACTGGTCACTTGTCACTGGTCAGTGGTCAGTGGTCTCTGGTCACTGGTCACTGGTCACTGGTCACAGGTCAATGGTCACATGTCACTGGTCACTGGTCACTGGTCACTGGTCACTGGTCAATGGTCACTGTCGCTGGTCAATGGTCACTGTCGCTGGTCAATGGTCACTGCGCTGGTCATTGGTCACTGGTCACTGGTCACTGGTCAAAAGTCACTGGTCACTTGTCACTGGTCAGTGGTCAGTGGTCTCTTGTCACTGGTCACTGGTCACTGGTCACAGGTCAATGGTCACTGGTCACTGGTCACTGGTCACTGGTCACTGGTCACTGGTCACTGGTCACTGGTCACTGGTCACTGGTCACGGGTCACATGTCACGGGTCACTGTTCACTGGTCGCTAGTCACTGGTCAATGGTCACTGTCGCTGGTCAATGGTCACTGTCGCTGGTCAATGGTCACTGGTCACTGGTCACTGGTCAAAAGTCACTGGTCACTTGTCACTGGTCAGTGGTCAGTGGTCTCTGGTCACTGGTCACTGGTCACTGGTCACAGGTCAATGGTCACTGGTCACTGGTCACTGGTCACTGGTCACTGGTCACTATCGCTGGTCAATGGTCACTGTCGCTGGTCACTGGTCACTAATCACTGGTCAATGGTCACTGTCGCTGGTCAATGGTCACTGTCGCTGGTCAATGGTCACTGGTCACTGGTCACTGGTCAAAAGTCACTGGTCACTTGTCACTGGTCAGTGGTCAGTGGTCTCTGGTCACTGGTCACTATCGCTGGTCACTGGTCACTGGTCAATGGTCACTGTCGCTGGTCAATGGTCACTGTCGCTGGTCAATGGTCACTGCGCTGGTCATTGGTCACTGGTCACTGGTCACTGGTCAAAAGTCACTGGTCACTTGTCACTGGTCAGTGGTCAGTGGTCTCTTGTCACTGGTCACTGGTCACTGGTCACAGGTCAATGGTCACTGGTCACTGGTCACTGGTCACTGGTCACTGGTCACTGGTCACTGGTCACTATCGCTGGTCAATGGTCACTGTCGCTGGTCACTGGTCACTAATCACTGGTCACTGGTCACTGGTCACTGGTCACTGGTCATTGGTCACTATCGCTGGTCAATGGTCACTGTCGCTGGTCATTGGTCACTGGTCACTGGACAGTGGTCAAAAGTCACTGGTCACTTGTCACTGGTCAGTGGTCACTGGTCTCTGGTCACTGGTCACTGGTCACAGGTCAATGGTCACTGGTCACTGGTCACTGGTCACTGGTCACTGGTCACTGGTCACGGGTCACATGTCACGGGTCACTGTTCACTGGTCGCTAGTCACTGGTCACCGGTCACTGGTCACTGGTCACTGGTCACTGGTCACTGTTCACTGGTCACTGGTCACAAGTCACTGGTCACATGTCACTGGTCAGTGGTCACTGGTCTGTGGTCACTGGTTACTGGTCAGTGGTCACTGGTCACAGTCACATGTGGCGGGTCACTGGTCACAAGTCACTGGTCGCTGGTCACAAGTCACTGGTCACTTGTCACTGGTCACTGGTCAATGGTCAATGGTCGCTGGTCACTGGTCACTGGTCACTGGTCACTGGTCACTGGTCACTGGTCAATGGTCGCTATCGCTGGTCAATGGTTACTGTCGCTGGTCACTGGTCACTGGTCACTGGTCACTGGTCACTGGTCACTGGTCATTGGTCACTATCGCTGGTCAATGGTCACTGTCGCTGGTCATTGGTCACTGGTCATTGGACACTGGTCACTGGTCACTGGTCACTTGTCACTGGTCACTGGTCACTGGTCACTGGTCAATGGTCACTGTCGCTGGTCACTGGTCACTGGTCAATGGTCACTGCCGCTGGTTACTGGTCACTGGTCACTGGTCACTGGTCACTGGTCACTGGTCAGTGGTCACTGGTCACAGTCACATGTCGCGGGTCACTGGTCACAAGTCACAGATCGCTGGTCACAAGTCACTGGTCACTTGTCACTGGTCACTGGTCACTGGTCAATGGTCAATGGTCGCTGGTCACTGGTCACTGGTCACTATCGCTGGTCAATGGTCACTGTCGCTGGTCACTGGTCACTAATCACTGGTCACTGGTCACTGGTCACTGGTCATTGGTCACTATCGCTGGTCAATGGTCACTGTCGCTGGTCATTGGTCCCTGGTCACTGGACACTGGTCACTGGTCACTGGTCACTTGTCACTGGTCACTGGTCACTGGTCACGGGTCAATGGTCACTGTCGCTGGTCACTGGTCAATGGTCACTGCCGCTGGTCACTGGTCAGTGGTCACTGGTCACTGGTCACTGGTCAATGGTCACTTGTCACTGGGCAGTGGTCAATGGTCACTGGTCACTGGGCAGTGGTCAATGGTCACTGGTCACTGGTCACTGGTCACGTGTCACATGTCACGGGTCACGGGTCACTGGTCACTGGTCGCTGGTCACTGGTCACATGTCACTGGTCACTGGTCACTGGTCACTGGTCACTGGTCACTGGTCACTGGTCACTGGTCACTGGTCTCTGGTCACTGGTCAATGGTCACTATCGCTGGTCAATGGTCACTGTCGCTGGTCACCGGTCACTGGTCACTGGTCACTGGTCATTGGTGACTATCGCTGGTCAATGGTCACTGTCGCTGGTCATTGGTCACTGGTCACAGGTCACTGGTCACTGATTACTGGTCACTGGTCACTGGTCACTGGTCACTGGTCAATGGTCACTATCGCTGGTCAATGGTCACTGTCGCTGGTCACTGGTCATTGGTCACTTGTCACTGGTCACTGGTCACTGGTCACTGGTCACTGGTCACTGGTCACTGGTCACAAGTCACTGGTCACTTGTCACTGGTCACTGGTCACTGGTCACTGGTCAATGGTCACTGTCGCTGGTCAATGGTCACTGTCGCTGGTCAATGGTCACTGCGCTGGTCATTGGTCACTGGTCACTGGTCACTGGTCAAAAGTCACTGGTCACTTGTCACTGGTCAGTGGTCAGTGGTCTCTGGTCACTGGTCACTGGTCACTGGTCACAGGTCAATGGTCACTGGTCACTGGTCACTGGTCACTGGTCACTGGTCACTGGTCACTGGTCACTGGTCACTGGTCACTGGTCACGGGTCACATGTCACGGGTCACTGTTCACTGGTCGCTAGTCACTGGTCAATGGTCACTGTCGCTGGTCAATGGTCACTGTCGCTGGTCAATGGTCACTGGTCACTGGTCACTGGTCACTGGTCACTGGTCACTGGTCACTGGTCATTGGTCACTTGTCACTGGTCAGTGGTCAGTGGTCTCTGGTCACTGGTCACTGGTCACTGGTCACAGGTCAATGGTCACTGGTCACTGGTCACTGGTCACTGGTCACTGGTCACTGGTCACTGGTCACTGGTCACTGGTCACTGGTCACTGGTCACTGGTCACGGGTCACATGTCACGGGTCACTGTTCACTGGTCGCTAGTCACTGGTCAATGGTCACTGTCGCTGGTCAATGGTCACTGTCGCTGGTCAATGGTCACTGCGCTGGTCATTGGTCACTGGTCACTGGTCACTGGTCAAAAGTCACTGGTCACTTGTCACTGGTCAGTGGTCAGTGGTCTCTGGTCACTGGTCACTGGTCACTGGTCACAGGTCAATGGTCACTGGTCACTGGTCACTGGTCACTGGTCACTGGTCACTGGTCACTGGTCACTGGTCACTGGTCACTGGTCACTGGTCACTGGTCACTGGTCACTATCGCTGGTCAATGGTCACTGTCGCTGGTCACTGGTCACTAATCACAGGTCACGGGTCACTGTTCACTGGTCGCTAGTCACTGGTCAATGTTCACTGTCGCTGGTCAATGGTCACTGTCGCTGGTCAATGGTCACTGCGCTGGTCATTGGTCACTGGTCACTGGTCACTGGTCAAAAGTCACTGGTCACTTGTCACTGGTCAGTGGTCAGTGGTCTCTGGTCACTGGTCACTGGTCACTGGTCACTGGTCACTGGTCACTGGTCACTGGTCCATGGTCACTGTCGCTGGTCACTGGTCACTGGTCACTGGTCAATGGTCACTGCCGCTGGTTACTGGTCACTGGTCACTGGTCACTGGTCACTGGTCACTGGTCAGTGGTCACTGGTCACAGTCACATGTCGCGGGTCACTGGTCACAAGTCACAGATCGCTGGTCACAAGTCACTGGTCACTTGTCACTGGTCACTGGTCACTGGTCAATGGTCAATGGTCGCTGGCCACTGGTCACTGGTCACTGGTCACTGTCGCTGGTCACTGGTCACTGGTCACTGGTCACTGGTCACAAGTCACTGGTCACTGGTCACTTGTCACTGGTCACTGGTCACTGGTCACTGGTCAATGGTCACTGTCGCTGGTAAATGGTCACTGTCGCTGGTCACTGGTCACTGGTCACTGTCGCTGGTCACTGGTCACTGGTCACTGGTCACAGGTCAATGGTCACTGGTCACTGGACACTGGTCACTGGTCACTTGTCACTTGTCACTGGTCACTGGTCACTGGTCACTGGTCACTGGTCACTGGTCACTGGTCACTGGTCACTGGTCACGGGTTCCATGTCACGGGTCACTGGTCGCTGGCCACTGGTCACTGGTCACTGGACGCTGGCCACTGGCCACTGGTCACTGGTCACTGGTCACTGGTCACAAGTCACAGGTCACTGGTCACTGGTCACAAATCACTGGTCACTTGTCACTGGTCAGTGGTCAGTGGTCACTGGTCACTGGTCACTGGTCACAGATCAATGGTGACTGGTCACTGGTCACTGGTCACTGGTCACATGTCACGGGTCACTGGTCACTGGTCGCTAGTCACTGGTCACCGGTCACTGGTCACTGGTCACTGGTCACGTGTCACATGTCACGGGTCACGGGTCACTGGTCACTGGTCGCTGGTCACTGGTCACATGTCACTGGTCACTGGTCACTGGTCACTGGTCACTGGTCACTGGTCACTGGTCACTGGTCTCTGGTCACTGGTCAATGGTCACTATCGCTGGTCAATGGTCACTGTCGCTGGTCACCGGTCACTGGTCACTGGTCACTGGTCATTGGTGACTATCGCTGGTCAATGGTCACTGTCGCTGGTCATTGGTCACTGGTCACAGGTCACTGGTCACTGATTACTGGTCACTGGTCACTGGTCACTGGTCACTGGTCAATGGTCACTATCGCTGGTCAATGGTCGCTGTCGCTGGTCACTGGTCATTGGTCACTTGTCACTGGTCACTGGTCACTGGTCACTGGTCACTGGTCACTGGTCACTGGTCACAAGTCACTGGTCACTTGTCACTGGTCACTGGTCACTGGTCACTGGTCAATGGTCACTGTCGCTGGTCAATGGTCACTGTCGCTGGTCAATGGTCACTGCGCTGGTCATTGGTCACTGGTCACTGGTCACTGGTCAAAAGTCACTGGTCACTTGTCACTGGTCAGTGGTCAGTGGTCTCTGGTCACTGGTCACTGGTCACTGGTCACAGGTCAATGGTCACTGGTCACTGGTCACTGGTCACTGGTCACTGGTCACTGGTCACTGGTCACTGGTCACTGGTCACGGGTCACATGTCACGGGTCACTGTTCACTGGTCGCTAGTCACTGGTCAATGGTCACTGTCGCTGGTCAATGGTCACTGGTCACTGGTCACTGGTCACTGGTCAATGGTCACTGTCGCTGGTCAATGGTCACTGTCGCTGGTCAATGGTCACTGCGCTGGTCATTGGTCACTGGTCACTGGTCACTGGTCAAAAGTCACTGGTCACTTGTCACTGGTCAGTGGTCAGTGGTCTCTGGTCACTGGTCACTGGTCACTGGTCACTGGTCACTGGTCACTGGTCACTGGTCACTGGTCAATGGTCACTGTCGCTGGTCACTGGTCACTGGTCACTGGTCAATGGTCACTGCCGCTGGTTACTGGTCACTGGTCACTGGTCACTGGTCACTGGTCACTGGTCAGTGGTCACTGGTCACAGTCACATGTCGCGGGTCACTGGTCACAAGTCACAGATCGCTGGTCACAAGTCACTGGTCACTTGTCACTGGTCACTGGTCACTGGTCAATGGTCAATGGTCGCTGGCCACTGGTCACTGGTCACTGGTCACTGTCGCTGGTCACTGGTCACTGGTCACTGGTCACTGGTCACAAGTCACTGGTCACTGGTCACTTGTCACTGGTCACTGGTCACTGGTCACTGGTCAATGGTCACTGTCGCTGGTAAATGGTCACTGTCGCTGGTCACTGGTCACTGGTCACTGTCGCTGGTCACTGGTCACTGGTCACTGGTCACTGGTCACTGGTCACTGGTCACAGGTCAATGGTCACTGGTCACTGGACACTGGTCACTGGTCACTTGTCACTTGTCACTGGTCACTGGTCACTGGTCACTGGTCACTGGTCACTGGTCACTGGTCACTGGTCACTGGTCACGGGTTCCATGTCACGGGTCACTGGTCGCTGGCCACTGGTCACTGGTCACTGGACGCTGGCCACTGGCCACTGGTCACTGGTCACTGGTCACAAGTCACAGGTCACTGGTCACTGGTCACAAATCACTGGTCACTTGTCACTGGTCAGTGGTCAGTGGTCACTGGTCACTGGTCACTGGTCACAGATCAATGGTGACTGGTCACTGGTCACTGGTCACTGGTCACATGTCACGGGTCACTGGTCACTGGTCGCTAGTCACTGGTCACCGGTCACTGGTCACTGGTCACTGGTCACGTGTCACATGTCACGGGTCACGGGTCACTGGTCACTGGTCGCTGGTCACTGGTCACATGTCACTGGTCACTGGTCACTGGTCACTGGTCACTGGTCACTGGTCACTGGTCACTGGTCTCTGGTCACTGGTCAATGGTCACTATCGCTGGTCAATGGTCACTGTCGCTGGTCACCGGTCACTGGTCACTGGTCACTGGTCATTGGTGACTATCGCTGGTCAATGGTCACTGTCGCTGGTCATTGGTCACTGGTCACAGGTCACTGGTCACTGATTACTGGTCACTGGTCACTGGTCACTGGTCACTGGTCAATGGTCACTATCGCTGGTCAATGGTCGCTGTCGCTGGTCACTGGTCATTGGTCACTTGTCACTGGTCACTGGTCACTGGTCACTGGTCACTGGTCACTGGTCACTGGTCACTGGTCACAAGTCACTGGTCACTTGTCACTGGTCACTGGTCACTGGTCACTGGTCAATGGTCACTGTCGCTGGTCAATGGTCACTGTCGCTGGTCAATGGTCACTGCGCTGGTCATTGGTCACTGGTCACTGGTCACTGGTCAAAAGTCACTGGTCACTTGTCACTGGTCAGTGGTCAGTGGTCTCTGGTCACTGGTCACTGGGCACTGGTCACAGGTCAATGGTCACTGGTCACTGGTCACTGGTCACTGGTCACTGGTCACTGGTCACTGGTCACGGGTCACATGTCACGGGTCACTGTTCACTGGTCGCTAGTCACTGGTCAATGGTCACTGTCGCTGGTCAATGGTCACTGTCGCTGGTCAATGGTCACTGCGCTGGTCATTGGTCACTGGTCACTGGTCACTGGTCAAAAGTCACTGGTCACTTGTCACTGGTCAGTGGTCAGTGGTCTCTGGTCACTGGTCACTGGTCACTGGTCACAGGTCAATGGTCACTGGTCACTGGTCACTGGTCACTGGTCACTGGTCACTGGTCACTGGTCACTGGTCACTGGTCACTGGTCACTGGTCACTGGTCACTGGTCACTATCGCTGGTCAATGGTCACTGTCGCTGGTCACTGGTCACTAATCACAGGTCACTGGTCACTGGTCACTGGTCATTGGTCACTATCGCTGGTCAATGGTCACTGTCGCTGGTCATTGGTCACTGGTCACTGTACAG
Source organism: Andrena bucephala (assembly GCA_947577245.1). NCBI lineage: Eukaryota > Metazoa > Arthropoda > Insecta > Hymenoptera > Andrenidae > Andrena > Andrena bucephala. The sequence continues at coordinate 25,682,084 of OX387716.1, read as the reverse complement.
TGGTCAAAAGTCACTGGTCACTTGTCACTGGTCAGTGGTCACTGGTCTCTGGTCACTGGTCACTGGTCACAGGTCAATGGTCACTGGTCACTGGTCACTGGTCACTGGTCACTGGTCACGGGTCACATGTCACGGGTCACTGTTCACTGGTCGCTAGTCACTGGTCACCGGTCACTGGTCACTGGTCACTGGTCACTGGTCACTGTTCACTGGTCACTGGTCACAAGTCACTGGTCACATGTCACTGGTCAGTGGTCACTGGTCTGTGGTCACTGGTTACTGGTCAGTGGTCACTGGTCACAGTCACATGTGGCGGGTCACTGGTCACAAGTCACTGGTCGCTGGTCACAAGTCACTGGTCACTTGTCACTGGTCACTGGTCAATGGTCAATGGTCGCTGGTCACTGGTCACTGGTCACTGGTCACTGGTCACTGGTCACTGGTCAATGGTCGCTATCGCTGGTCAATGGTTACTGTCGCTGGTCACTGGTCACTGGTCACTGGTCACTGGTGACTGGTCACTGGTCATTGGTCACTATCGCTGGTCAATGGTCACTGTCGCTGGACATTGGTCACTGGTCATTGGACTCTGGTCACTGGTCACTGGTCACTTGTCACTGGTCACTGGTCACTGGTCACTGGTCAATGGTCACTGTCGCTGGTCACTGGTCACTGGTCACTGGTCAATGGTCACTGCCGCTGGTCACTGGTCACTGGTCACTGGTCACTGGTCACTGGTCACTGGTCACTGGTCACTTGTCACTGGGCCGTGGTCAATGGTCACTGGTCACAGGTCAATGGTCACTGGTCACTGGACACAGGTCACTGGTCACTGGACGCTGGTCACTTGTCACTGGTCACTGGTCACTGGTCACTGGTCAATGGTCACTGTCGCTGGTCACTGCTCACTGGTCACTGGTCACTGGTCAATGGTCACTGTCGCTGGTCACTGGTCACTATTCACTGGTCACTGGTCACTGGTCACTGGTCCCTGGTCACTTTCGCTGGTCACTTGTCACGGTTCACTGGCCACAAGTTTCTGGTCATTTGCCACTGGTCACTGGTCACTGGTCACTGGTCACTGGTCAATGGTCACTGTCGCTGGTCACTGGTCACTGGTCACTGGTCACTGGTCACTGGTCACTGGTCACTTGTCACTGGTCACTGGTCAATGGTCAATGGTCGCTGGTCACTGGTCACTGGTCACTGGTCACTGGTCACTGGTCACTGGTCAATGGTCGCTATCGCTGGTCAATGGTTACTGTCGCTGGTCACTGGTCACTGGTCACTGGTCACTGGTGACTGGTCACTGGTCATTGGTCACTATCGCTGGTCAATGGTCACTGTCGCTGGTCATTGGTCACTGGTCATTGGAAACTGGTCACTGGTCACTGGTCACTGGTCACTGGTCACGGGTCACATGTCACGGGTCACTGTTCACTGGTCGCTAGTCACTGGTTACCGGTCACTGGTCACTGGTCACTGGTCACTGGTCACTGTTCACTGGTCACTGGTCACAAGTCACTGGTCACATGTCACTGGTCAGTGGTCACTGGTCTGTGGTCACTGGTTACTGGTCAGTGGTCACTGGTCACAGTCACATGTGGCGGGTCACTGGTCACAAGTCACTGGTCGCTGGTCACAAGTCACTGGTCACTTGTCACTGGTCACTGGTCAATGGTCGCTGGTCACAAGTCACTGGTCACTTGTCACTGGTCACTGGTCACTGGTCACTGGTCACTGGTCACTGGTCACTGGTCACTGGTCACTGGTCACTGGTCACTGGTCACTGGTCACTGGTTACTGGTCACCGGTCACTGGTCACTGGTCACTGGTCACTGGTCACTGTTCACTGGTCACTGGTCACAAGTCACTGGTCACATGTCACTGGTCAGTGGTCACTGGTCTGTGGTCACTGGTTACTGGTCAGTGGTCACTGGTCACAGTCACATGTGGCGGGTCACTGGTCACAAGTCACTGGTCGCTGGTCACAAGTCACTGGTCACTTGTCACTGGTCACTGGTCAATGGTCAATGGTCGCTGGTCACTGGTCACTGGTCACTGGTCACTGGTCACTGGTCACTGGTCAATGGTCGCTATCGCTGGTCAATGGTTACTGTCGCTGCTCACTGGTCACTGGTCACTGGTCACTGGTGACTGGTCACTGGTCATTGGTCACTATCGCTGGTCAATGGTCACTGTCGCTGGTCATTGGTCACTGGTCATTGGACACTGGTCACTGGTCACTGGTCACTTGTCACTGGTCACTGGTCACTGGTCACTGGTCAATGGTCACTGTCGCTGGTCACTGGTCACTGGTCACTGGTCAATGGTCACTGCCGCTGGTCACTGGTCACTGGTCACTGGTCACTGGTCACTGGTCACTGGTCAATGGTCACTTGTAACTGGGCCGTGGTCAATGGTCACTGGTCACAGGTCAATGGTCACTGGTCACTGGACACAGGTCACTGGTCACTGGACGCTGGTCACTTGTCACTGGTCACTGGTCACTGGTCACTGGTCAATGGTCACTGTCGCTGGTCACTGCTCACTGGTCACTGGTCACTGGTCAATGGTCACTGTCGCTGGTCACTGGTCACTATTCACTGGTCACTGGTCACTGGTCACTGGTCCCTGGTCACTTTCGCTGGTCACTTGTCACGGTTCACTGGCCACAAGTTTCTGGTCATTTGCCACTGGTCACTGGTCACTGGTCACTGGTCACTGGTCACTGGTCACTGGTCAATGGTCACTGTCGCTGGTCACTGGTCACTGGTCACTGGTCACTGGTCACTGGTCACTGGTCACAGGTCACTGGTCACTGGTCCCTGGTCACTTTCACTGGTCACTTTTCACGGTTCACTGGCCACAAGTTTCTGGTCATTTGCCACTGGTCAATGGTCACTGGGCACTGGTCACTGGTCAATCGTCACTGTCGCTGGTCACTGGTCACTATTCACTGGTCACTGGTCACTGGTCACTGGTCCCTGGTCACTTTCACTGGTCACTTGTCACGGTTCACTGGCCACAAGTTTCTGGTCATTTGCCACTGGTCAATGGTCACTGGGCACTGGTCACTGGTCAATGGTCACTGTCGCTGGTCACTGGTCACTGGTCACTGGTCACTGGTCACTGGTCACTGGTCCCTGGTCACTGGTCAATGGTCACTGTCGCTGGTCACTGTTCACTGGTCACTGGTCACTGGTCACTGGTCACAAGTCACTGGTCACTTGTCACTGGTCACTGGTCACTGGTCACTGGTCAATGGTCACTATCGCTGGTCAATGGTCACTGTCGCTGGTCACTGGTCATTGGTCACTTGTCACTGGTCACTGGTCACTGGTCACTGGTCACTGGTCACTGGTCACTGGTCACTGGTCACTGGTCACAAGTCACTGGTCACTTGTCACTGGTCACTGGTCACTGGTCACTGGTCAATGGTCACTGTCGCTGGTCAATGGTCACTGTCGCTGGTCAATGGTCACTGCGCTGGTCATTGGTCACTGGTCACTGGTCACTGGTCAAAAGTCACTGGTCACTTGTCACTGGTCAGTGGTCAGTGGTCTCTTGTCACTGGTCACTGGTCACTGGTCACAGATCAATGGTCACTGGTCACGGGTCCCATGTCACGGGTCACTGGTCGCTGGCCACTGGTCACTGGTCACTGGACGCTGGCCACTGGCCACTGGTCACTGGTCACTGGTCACATGTCACAGGTCACTGGTCACTGGTCACAAATCACTGGTCACTTGTCACTGGTCAGTGGTCAGTGGTCACTGGTCACTGGTCACTGGTCACAGATCAATGGTGACTGGTCACTGGTCACTGGTCACTGGTCACATGTCACGGGTCACTGGTCACTGGTCGCTAGTCACTGGTCACCGGTCACTGGTCACTGGTCACTGGTCACGTGTCACATGTCACGGGTCACGGGTCACTGGTCACTGGTCGCTGGTCACTGGTCACATGTCACTGGTCACTGGTCACTGGTCACTGGTCACTGGTCACTGGTCACTGGTCACTGGTCTCTGGTCACTGGTCAATGGTCACTATCGCTGGTCAATGGTCACTGTCGCTGGTCACCGGTCACTGGTCACTGGTCACTGGTCATTGGTGACTATCGCTGGTCAATGGTCACTGTCGCTGGTCATTGGTCACTGGTCACAGGTCACTGGTCACTGATTACTGGTCACTGGTCACTGGTCACTGGTCACTGGTCAATGGTCACTATCGCTGGTCAATGGTCGCTGTCGCTGGTCACTGGTCATTGGTCACTTGTCACTGGTCACTGGTCACTGGTCACTGGTCACTGGTCACTGGTCACTGGTCACAAGTCACTGGTCACTTGTCACTGGTCACTGGTCACTGGTCACTGGTCAATGGTCACTGTCGCTGGTCAATGGTCACTGTCGCTGGTCAATGGTCACTGCGCTGGTCATTGGTCACTGGTCACTGGTCACTGGTCAAAAGTCACTGGTCACTTGTCACTGGTCAGTGGTCAGTGGTCTCTGGTCACTGGTCACTGGTCACTGGTCACAGGTCAATGGTCACTGGTCACTGGTCACTGGTCACTGGTCACTGGTCACTGGTCACTGGTCACTGGTCACTGGTCACGGGTCACATGTCACGGGTCACTGTTCACTGGTCGCTAGTCACTGGTCAATGGTCACTGTCGCTGGTCAATGGTCACTGGTCACTGGTCACTGGTCACTGGTCAATGGTCACTGTCGCTGGTCAATGGTCACTGTCGCTGGTCAATGGTCACTGCGCTGGTCATTGGTCACTGGTCACTGGTCACTGGTCAAAAGTCACTGGTCACTTGTCACTGGTCAGTGGTCAGTGGTCTCTGGTCACTGGTCACTGGTCACTGGTCACTGGTCACTGGTCACTGGTCACTGGTCACTGGTCAATGGTCACTGTCGCTGGTCACTGGTCACTGGTCACTGGTCAATGGTCACTGCCGCTGGTTACTGGTCACTGGTCACTGGTCACTGGTCACTGGTCACTGGTCAGTGGTCACTGGTCACAGTCACATGTCGCGGGTCACTGGTCACAAGTCACAGATCGCTGGTCACAAGTCACTGGTCACTTGTCACTGGTCACTGGTCACTGGTCAATGGTCAATGGTCGCTGGCCACTGGTCACTGGTCACTGGTCACTGTCGCTGGTCACTGGTCACTGGTCACTGGTCACTGGTCACAAGTCACTGGTCACTGGTCACTTGTCACTGGTCACTGGTCACTGGTCACTGGTCAATGGTCACTGTCGCTGGTAAATGGTCACTGTCGCTGGTCACTGGTCACTGGTCACTGTCGCTGGTCACTGGTCACTGGTCACTGGTCACTGGTCACTGGTCACTGGTCACAGGTCAATGGTCACTGGTCACTGGACACTGGTCACTGGTCACTTGTCACTTGTCACTGGTCACTGGTCACTGGTCACTGGTCACTGGTCACTGGTCACTGGTCACTGGTCACTGGTCACGGGTTCCATGTCACGGGTCACTGGTCGCTGGCCACTGGTCACTGGTCACTGGACGCTGGCCACTGGCCACTGGTCACTGGTCACTGGTCACAAGTCACAGGTCACTGGTCACTGGTCACAAATCACTGGTCACTTGTCACTGGTCAGTGGTCAGTGGTCACTGGTCACTGGTCACTGGTCACAGATCAATGGTGACTGGTCACTGGTCACTGGTCACTGGTCACATGTCAAGGGTCACTGGTCACTGGTCGCTAGTCACTGGTCACCGGTCACTGGTCACTGGTCACTGGTCACGTGTCACATGTCACGGGTCACGGGTCACTGGTCACTGGTCGCTGGTCACTGGTCACATGTCACTGGTCACTGGTCACTGGTCACTGGTCACTGGTCACTGGTCACTGGTCACTGGTCTCTGGTCACTGGTCAATGGTCACTATCGCTGGTCAATGGTCACTGTCGCTGGTCACCGGTCACTGGTCACTGGTCACTGGTCATTGGTGACTATCGCTGGTCAATGGTCACTGTCGCTGGTCATTGGTCACTGGTCACAGGTCACTGGTCACTGATTACTGGTCACTGGTCACTGGTCACTGGTCACTGGTCAATGGTCACTATCGCTGGTCAATGGTCGCTGTCGCTGGTCACTGGTCATTGGTCACTTGTCACTGGTCACTGGTCACTGGTCACTGGTCACTGGTCACTGGTCACTGGTCACAAGTCACTGGTCACTTGTCACTGGTCACTGGTCACTGGTCACTGGTCAATGGTCACTGTCGCTGGTCAATGGTCACTGTCGCTGGTCAATGGTCACTGCGCTGGTCATTGGTCACTGGTCACTGGTCACTGGTCAAAAGTCACTGGTCACTTGTCACTGGTCAGTGGTCAGTGGTCTCTGGTCACTGGTCACTGGGCACTGGTCACAGGTCAATGGTCACTGGTCACTGGTCACTGGTCACTGGTCACTGGTCACTGGTCACTGGTCACTGGTCACTGGTCACGGGTCACATGTCACGGGTCACTGTTCACTGGTCGCTAGTCACTGGTCAATGGTCACTGTCGCTGGTCAATGGTCACTGTCGCTGGTCAATGGTCACTGCGCTGGTCATTGGTCACTGGTCACTGGTCACTGGTCAAAAGTCACTGGTCACTTGTCACTGGTCAGTGGTCAGTGGTCTCTGGTCACTGGTCACTGGTCACTGGTCACAGGTCAATGGTCACTGGTCACTGGTCACTGGTCACTGGTCACTGGTCACTGGTCACTGGTCACTGGTCACTGGTCACTGGTCACTGGTCACTGGTCACTGGTCACTATCGCTGGTCAATGGTCACTGTCGCTGGTCACTGGTCACTAATCACAGGTCACTGGTCACTGGTCACTGGTCATTGGTCACTATCGCTGGTCAATGGTCACTGTCGCTGGTCATTGGTCACTGGTCACTGTACAGTGGTCAAAAGTCACTGGTCACTTGTCACTGGTCAGTGGTCACTGGTCTCTGGTCACTGGTCACTGGTCACAGGTCAATGGTCACTGGTCACTGGTCACTGGTCACTGGTCACTGGTCACGGGTCACATGTCACGGGTCACTGTTCACTGGTCGCTAGTCACTGGTCACCGGTCACTGGTCACTGGTCACTGGTCACTGGTCACTGTTCACTGGTCACTGGTCACAAGTCACTGGTCACATGTCACTGGTCAGTGGTCACTGGTCTGTGGTCACTGGTTACTGGTCAGTGGTCACTGGTCACAGTCACATGTGGCGGGTCACTGGTCACAAGTCACTGGTCGCTGGTCACAAGTCACTGGTCACTTGTCACTGGTCACTGGTCAATGGTCAATGGTCGCTGGTCACTGGTCACTGGTCACTGGTCACTGGTCACTGGTCACTGGTCAATGGTCGCTATCGCTGGTCAATGGTTACTGTCGCTGGTCACTGGTCACTGGTCACTGGTCACTGGTGACTGGTCACTGGTCATTGGTCACTATCGCTGGTCAATGGTCACTGTCGCTGGACATTGGTCACTGGTCATTGGACTCTGGTCACTGGTCACTGGTCACTTGTCACTGGTCACTGGTCACTGGTCACTGGTCAATGGTCACTGTCGCTGGTCACTGGTCACTGGTCACTGGTCAATGGTCACTGCCGCTGGTCACTGGTCACTGGTCACTGGTCACTGGTCACTGGTCACTGGTCACTGGTCACTTGTCACTGGGCCGTGGTCAATGGTCACTGGTCACAGGTCAATGGTCACTGGTCACTGGACACAGGTCACTGGTCACTGGACGCTGGTCACTTGTCACTGGTCACTGGTCACTGGTCACTGGTCAATGGTCACTGTCGCTGGTCACTGCTCACTGGTCACTGGTCACTGGTCAATGGTCACTGTCGCTGGTCACTGGTCACTATTCACTGGTCACTGGTCACTGGTCACTGGTCCCTGGTCACTTTCGCTGGTCACTTGTCACGGTTCACTGGCCACAAGTTTCTGGTCATTTGCCACTGGTCACTGGTCACTGGTCACTGGTCACTGGTCAATGGTCACTGTCGCTGGTCACTGGTCACTGGTCACTGGTCACTGGTCACTGGTCACTGGTCACTTGTCACTGGTCACTGGTCAATGGTCAATGGTCGCTGGTCACTGGTCACTGGTCACTGGTCACTGGTCACTGGTCACTGGTCAATGGTCGCTATCGCTGGTCAATGGTTACTGTCGCTGGTCACTGGTCACTGGTCACTGGTCACTGGTGACTGGTCACTGGTCATTGGTCACTATCGCTGGTCAATGGTCACTGTCGCTGGTCATTGGTCACTGGTCATTGGAAACTGGTCACTGGTCACTGGTCACTGGTCACTGGTCACGGGTCACATGTCACGGGTCACTGTTCACTGGTCGCTAGTCACTGGTTACCGGTCACTGGTCACTGGTCACTGGTCACTGGTCACTGTTCACTGGTCACTGGTCACAAGTCACTGGTCACATGTCACTGGTCAGTGGTCACTGGTCTGTGGTCACTGGTTACTGGTCAGTGGTCACTGGTCACAGTCACATGTGGCGGGTCACTGGTCACAAGTCACTGGTCGCTGGTCACAAGTCACTGGTCACTTGTCACTGGTCACTGGTCAATGGTCGCTGGTCACAAGTCACTGGTCACTTGTCACTGGTCACTGGTCACTGGTCACTGGTCACTGGTCACTGGTCACTGGTCACTGGTCACTGGTCACTGGTCACTGGTCACTGGTTACTGGTCACCGGTCACTGGTCACTGGTCACTGGTCACTGGTCACTGTTCACTGGTCACTGGTCACAAGTCACTGGTCACATGTCACTGGTCAGTGGTCACTGGTCTGTGGTCACTGGTTACTGGTCAGTGGTCACTGGTCACAGTCACATGTGGCGGGTCACTGGTCACAAGTCACTGGTCGCTGGTCACAAGTCACTGGTCACTTGTCACTGGTCACTGGTCAATGGTCAATGGTCGCTGGTCACTGGTCACTGGTCACTGGTCACTGGTCACTGGTCACTGGTCAATGGTCGCTATCGCTGGTCAATGGTTACTGTCGCTGCTCACTGGTCACTGGTCACTGGTCACTGGTGACTGGTCACTGGTCATTGGTCACTATCGCTGGTCAATGGTCACTGTCGCTGGTCATTGGTCACTGGTCATTGGACACTGGTCACTGGTCACTGGTCACTTGTCACTGGTCACTGGTCACTGGTCACTGGTCAATGGTCACTGTCGCTGGTCACTGGTCACTGGTCACTGGTCAATGGTCACTGCCGCTGGTCACTGGTCACTGGTCACTGGTCACTGGTCACTGGTCACTGGTCAATGGTCACTTGTAACTGGGCCGTGGTCAATGGTCACTGGTCACAGGTCAATGGTCACTGGTCACTGGACACAGGTCACTGGTCACTGGACGCTGGTCACTTGTCACTGGTCACTGGTCCATGGTCACTGGTCAATGGTCACTGTCGCTGGTCACTGCTCACTGGTCACTGGTCACTGGTCAATGGTCACTGTCGCTGGTCACTGGTCACTATTCACTGGTCACTGGTCACTGGTCACTGGTCCCTGGTCACTTTCGCTGGTCACTTGTCACGGTTCACTGGCCACAAGTTTCTGGTCATTTGCCACTGGTCACTGGTCACTGGTCACTGGTCACTGGTCACTGGTCACTGGTCACTGGTCACTGGTCAATGGTCACTGTCGCTGGTCACTGGTCACTGGTCACTGGTCACTGGTCACTGGTCACTGGTCACAGGTCACTGGTCACTGGTCCCTGGTCACTTTCACTGGTCACTTTTCACGGTTCACTGGCCACAAGTTTCTGGTCATTTGCCACTGGTCAATGGTCACTGGGCACTGGTCACTGGTCAATCGTCACTGTCGCTGGTCACTGGTCACTATTCACTGGTCACTGGTCACTGGTCACTGGTCCCTGGTCACTTTCACTGGTCACTTGTCACGGTTCACTGGCCACAAGTTTCTGGTCATTTGCCACTGGTCAATGGTCACTGGGCACTGGTCACTGGTCAATGGTCACTGTCGCTGGTCACTGGTCACTGGTCACTGGTCACTGGTCACTGGTCACTGGTCCCTGGTCACTGGTCAATGGTCACTGTCGCTGGTCACTGTTCACTGGTCACTGGTCACTGGTCACTGGTCACAAGTCACTGGTCACTTGTCACTGGTCACTGGTCACTGGTCACTGGTCAATGGTCACTATCGCTGGTCAATGGTCACTGTCGCTGGTCACTGGTCATTGGTCACTTGTCACTGGTCACTGGTCACTGGTCACTGGTCACTGGTCACTGGTCACTGGTCACTGGTCACTGGTCACAAGTCACTGGTCACTTGTCACTGGTCACTGGTCACTGGTCACTGGTCAATGGTCACTGTCGCTGGTCAATGGTCACTGTCGCTGGTCAATGGTCACTGCGCTGGTCATTGGTCACTGGTCACTGGTCACTGGTCAAAAGTCACTGGTCACTTGTCACTGGTCAGTGGTCAGTGGTCTCTTGTCACTGGTCACTGGTCACTGGTCACAGATCAATGGTCACTGGTCACGGGTCCCATGTCACGGGTCACTGGTCGCTGGCCACTGGTCACTGGTCACTGGACGCTGGCCACTGGCCACTGGTCACTGGTCACTGGTCACATGTCACAGGTCACTGGTCACTGGTCACAAATCACTGGTCACTTGTCACTGGTCAGTGGTCAGTGGTCACTGGTCACTGGTCACTGGTCACAGATCAATGGTGACTGGTCACTGGTCACTGGTCACTGGTCACATGTCACGGGTCACTGGTCACTGGTCGCTAGTCACTGGTCACCGGTCACTGGTCACTGGTCACTGGTCACGTGTCACATGTCACGGGTCACGGGTCACTGGTCACTGGTCGCTGGTCACTGGTCACATGTCACTGGTCACTGGTCACTGGTCACTGGTCACTGGTCACTGGTCACTGGTCACTGGTCAATGGTCACTATCGCTGGTCAATGGTCACTGTCGCTGGTCACCGGTCACTGGTCACTGGTCACTGGTCATTGGTGACTATCGCTGGTCAATGGTCACTGTCGCTGGTCATTGGTCACTGGTCACTGGTCACTGGTCACTGATTACTGGTCACTGGTCACTGGTCACTGGTCACTGGTCAATGGTCACTATCGCTGGTCAATGGTCACTGTCGCTGGTCACTGGTCAATGGTCACTATCGCTGGTCAATGGTCACTGTCGCTGGTCACCGGTCACTGGTCACTGGTCACTGGTCATTGGTGACTATCGCTGGTCAATGGTCACTGTCGCTGGTCATTGGTCACTGGTCACTGGTCACTGGTCACTGGTCACTGGTCACTGGTCACGGGTCACATGTCACGGGTCACTGTTCACTGGTCGCTAGTCACTGGTCAATGGTCACTGTCGCTGGTCAATGGTCACTGTCGCTGGTCAATGGTCACTGGTCACTGGTCACTGGTCAAAAGTCACTGGTCACTTGTCACTGGTCAGTGGTCAGTGGTCTCTGGTCACTGGTCACTGGTCACTGGTCACAGGTCAATGGTCACTGGTCACTGGTCACTGGTCACTGGTCACTGGTCACTATTGCTGGTCAATGGTCACTGTCGCTGGTCACTGGTCACTAATCACTGGTCAATGGTCACTGTCGCTGGTCAATGGTCACTGGTCACTGGTCACTGGTCAAAAGTCACTGGTCACTTGTCACTGGTCAGTGGTCAGTGGTCTCTGGTCACTGGTCACTGGTCACTGGTCACAGGTCAATGGTCACTGGTCACTGGTCACTGGTCACTGGTCACTGGTCACTATCGCTGGTCAATGGTCACTGTCGCTGGTCACTGGTCACTAATCACTGGTCAATGGTCACTGTCGCTGGTCAATGGTCACTGGTCACTGGTCACTGGTCAAAAGTCACTGGTCACTTGTCACTGGTCAGTGGTCAGTGGTCTCTGGTCACTGGTCACTGGTCACTGGTCACAGGTCAATGGTCACATGTCACTGGTCACTGGTCACTGGTCACTGGTCACTGGTCAATGGTCACTGTCGCTGGTCAATGGTCACTGTCGCTGGTCAATGGTCACTGCGCTGGTCATTGGTCACTGGTCACTGGTCACTGGTCAAAAGTCACTGGTCACTTGTCACTGGTCAGTGGTCAGTGGTCTCTTGTCACTGGTCACTGGTCACTGGTCACAGGTCAATGGTCACTGGTCACTGGTCACTGGTCACTGGTCACTGGTCACTGGTCACTGGTCACTGGTCACTGGTCACTGGTCACGGGTCACATGTCACGGGTCACTGTTCACTGGTCGCTAGTCACTGGTCAATGGTCACTGTCGCTGGTCAATGGTCACTGTCGCTGGTCAATGGTCACTGGTCACTGGTCACTGGTCAAAAGTCACTGGTCACTTGTCACTGGTCAGTGGTCACTGGTCACTGGTCACAGGTCAATGGTCACTGGTCACTGGTCACTGGTCACTGGTCACTGGTCACTATCGCTGGTCAATGGTCACTGTCGCTGGTCACTGGTCACTAATCACTGGTCAATGGTCACTGTCGCTGGTCAATGGTCACTGTCGCTGGTCAATGGTCACTGGTCACTGGTCACTGGTCAAAAGTCACTGGTCACTTGTCACTGGTCAGTGGTCAGTGGTCTCTGGTCACTGGTCACTATCGCTGGTCACTGGTCACTGGTCAATGGTCACTGTCGCTGGTCAATGGTCACTGTCGCTGGTCAATGGTCACTGCGCTGGTCATTGGTCACTGGTCACTGGTCACTGGTCAAAAGTCACTGGTCACTTGTCACTGGTCAGTGGTCAGTGGTCTCTTGTCACTGGTCACTGGTCACTGGTCACAGGTCAATGGTCACTGGTCACTGGTCACTGGTCACTGGTCACTGGTCACTGGTCACTGGTCACTGGTCACTGGTCGCTAGTCACTGGTCACCGGTCACTGGTCACTGGTCACTGGTCACTGGTCACTGTTCACTGGTCACTGGTCACAAGTCACTGGTCACATGTCACTGGTCAGTGGTCACTGGTCTGTGGTCACTGGTTACTGGTCAGTGGTCACTGGTCACAGTCACATGTGGCGGGTCACTGGTCACAAGTCACTGGTCGCTGGTCACAAGTCACTGGTCACTTGTCACTGGTCACTGGTCAATGGTCAATGGTCGCTGGTCACTGGTCACTGGTCACTGGTCACTGGTCATTGGTCACTATCGCTGGTCAATGGTCACTGTCGCTGGTCATTGGTCACTGGTCACTGTACAGTGGTCAAAAGTCACTGGTCACTTGTCACTGGTCAGTGGTCACTGGTCTCTGGTCACTGGTCACTGGTCACAGGTCAATGGTCACTGGTCACTGGTCATTGGTGACTATCGCTGGTCAATGGTCACTGTCGCTGGTCATTGGTCACTGGTCACTGGTCACTGGTCACTGGTCACTGGTCACTGGTCACGGGTCACATGTCACGGGTCACTGTTCACTGGTCGCTAGTCACTGGTCAATGGTCACTGTCGCTGGTCAATGGTCACTGTCGCTGGTCAATGGTCACTGGTCACTGGTCACTGGTCAAAAGTCACTGGTCACTTGTCACTGGTCAGTGGTCAGTGGTCTCTGGTCACTGGTCACTGGTCACTGGTCACAGGTCAATGGTCACTGGTCACTGGTCACTGGTCACTGGTCACTGGTCACTATTGCTGGTCAATGGTCACTGTCGCTGGTCACTGGTCACTAATCACTGGTCAATGGTCACTGTCGCTGGTCAATGGTCACTGGTCACTGGTCACTGGTCAAAAGTCACTGGTCACTTGTCACTGGTCAGTGGTCAGTGGTCTCTGGTCACTGGTCACTGGTCACTGGTCACAGGTCAATGGTCACTGGTCACTGGTCACTGGTCACTGGTCACTGGTCACTATCGCTGGTCAATGGTCACTGTCGCTGGTCACTGGTCACTAATCACTGGTCAATGGTCACTGTCGCTGGTCAATGGTCACTGGTCACTGGTCACTGGTCAAAAGTCACTGGTCACTTGTCACTGGTCAGTGGTCAGTGGTCTCTGGTCACTGGTCACTGGTCACTGGTCACAGGTCAATGGTCACATGTCACTGGTCACTGGTCACTGGTCACTGGTCACTGGTCAATGGTCACTGTCGCTGGTCAATGGTCACTGTCGCTGGTCAATGGTCACTGCGCTGGTCATTGGTCACTGGTCACTGGTCACTGGTCAAAAGTCACTGGTCACTTGTCACTGGTCAGTGGTCAGTGGTCTCTTGTCACTGGTCACTGGTCACTGGTCACAGGTCAATGGTCACTGGTCACTGGTCACTGGTCACTGGTCACTGGTCACTGGTCACTGGTCACTGGTCACTGGTCACTGGTCACGGGTCACATGTCACGGGTCACTGTTCACTGGTCGCTAGTCACTGGTCAATGGTCACTGTCGCTGGTCAATGGTCACTGTCGCTGGTCAATGGTCACTGGTCACTGGTCACTGGTCAAAAGTCACTGGTCACTTGTCACTGGTCAGTGGTCACTGGTCACTGGTCACAGGTCAATGGTCACTGGTCACTGGTCACTGGTCACTGGTCACTGGTCACTATCGCTGGTCAATGGTCACTGTCGCTGGTCACTGGTCACTAATCACTGGTCAATGGTCACTGTCGCTGGTCAATGGTCACTGTCGCTGGTCAATGGTCACTGGTCACTGGTCACTGGTCAAAAGTCACTGGTCACTTGTCACTGGTCAGTGGTCAGTGGTCTCTGGTCACTGGTCACTATCGCTGGTCACTGGTCACTGGTCAATGGTCACTGTCGCTGGTCAATGGTCACTGTCGCTGGTCAATGGTCACTGCGCTGGTCATTGGTCACTGGTCACTGGTCACTGGTCAAAAGTCACTGGTCACTTGTCACTGGTCAGTGGTCAGTGGTCTCTTGTCACTGGTCACTGGTCACTGGTCACAGGTCAATGGTCACTGGTCACTGGTCACTGGTCACTGGTCACTGGTCACTGGTCACTGGTCACTGGTCACTGGTCGCTAGTCACTGGTCACCGGTCACTGGTCACTGGTCACTGGTCACTGGTCACTGTTCACTGGTCACTGGTCACAAGTCACTGGTCACATGTCACTGGTCAGTGGTCACTGGTCTGTGGTCACTGGTTACTGGTCAGTGGTCACTGGTCACAGTCACATGTGGCGGGTCACTGGTCACAAGTCACTGGTCGCTGGTCACAAGTCACTGGTCACTTGTCACTGGTCACTGGTCAATGGTCAATGGTCGCTGGTCACTGGTCACTGGTCACTGGTCACTGGTCATTGGTCACTATCGCTGGTCAATGGTCACTGTCGCTGGTCATTGGTCACTGGTCACTGTACAGTGGTCAAAAGTCACTGGTCACTTGTCACTGGTCAGTGGTCACTGGTCTCTGGTCACTGGTCACTGGTCACAGGTCAATGGTCACTGGTCACTGGTCACTGGTCACTGGTCACTGGTCACGGGTCACATGTCACGGGTCACTGTTCACTGGTCGCTAGTCACTGGTCACCGGTCACTGGTCACTGGTCACTGGTCACTGGTCACTGTTCACTGGTCACTGGTCACAAGTCACTGGTCACATGTCACTGGTCAGTGGTCACTGGTCTGTGGTCACTGGTTACTGGTCAGTGGTCACTGGTCACAGTCACATGTGGCGGGTCACTGGTCACAAGTCACTGGTCGCTGGTCACAAGTCACTGGTCACTTGTCACTGGTCACTGGTCACTGGTCACTGGTCACTGGTCACTTGTCACTGGTCACTGGTCACTGGTCATTGGTCACTATCGCTGGTCAATGGTTACTGTCGCTGGTCACTGGTCACTGGTCACTGGTCACTGGTGACTGGTCACTGGTCATTGGTCACTATCGCTGGTCAATGGTCACTGTCGCTGGACATTGGTCACTGGTCATTGGACTCTGGTCACTGGTCACTGGTCACTTGTCACTGGTCACTGGTCACTGGTCACTGGTCAATGGTCACTGTCGCTGGTCACTGGTCACTGGTCACTGGTCAATGGTCACTGCCGCTGGTCACTGGTCACTGGTCACTGGTCACTGGTCACTGGTCACTGGTCACTGGTCACTTGTCACTGGGCCGTGGTCAATGGTCACTGGTCACAGGTCAATGGTCACTGGTCACTGGACACAGGTCACTGGTCACTGGACGCTGGTCACTTGTCACTGGTCACTGGTCACTGGTCACTGGTCAATGGTCACTGTCGCTGGTCACTGCTCACTGGTCACTGGTCACTGGTCAATGGTCACTGTCGCTGGTCACTGGTCACTATTCACTGGTCACTGGTCACTGGTCACTGGTCCCTGGTCACTTTCGCTGGTCACTTGTCACGGTTCACTGGCCACAAGTTTCTGGTCATTTGCCACTGGTCACTGGTCACTGGTCACTGGTCACTGGTCACTGGTCAATGGTCACTGTCGCTGGTCACTGGTCACTGGTCACTGGTCACTGGTCACTGGTCACTGGTCACTTGTCACTGGTCACTGGTCAATGGTCAATGGTCGCTGGTCACTGGTCACTGGTCACTGGTCACTGGTCACTGGTCACTGGTCAATGGTCGCTATCGCTGGTCAATGGTTACTGTCGCTGGTCACTGGTCACTGGTCACTGGTCACTGGTCACTGGTGACTGGTCACTGGTCATTGGTCACTATCGCTGGTCAATGGTCACTGTCGCTGGTCATTGGTCACTGGTCATTGGACACTGGTCACTGGTCACTGGTCACTGGTCACTGGTCACGGGTCACATGTCACGGGTCACTGTTCACTGGTCGCTAGTCACTGGTTACCGGTCACTGGTCACTGGTCACTGGTCACTGGTCACTGTTCACTGGTCACTGGTCACAAGTCACTGGTCACATGTCACTGGTCAGTGGTCACTGGTCTGTGGTCACTGGTTACTGGTCAGTGGTCACTGGTCACAGTCACATGTGGCGGGTCACTGGTCACAAGTCACTGGTCGCTGGTCACAAGTCACTGGTCACTTGTCACTGGTCACTGGTCAATGGTCGCTGGTCACAAGTCACTGGTCACTTGTCACTGGTCACTGGTCACTGGTCACTGGTCACTGGTCACTGGTCACTGGTCACTGGTCACTGGTCACTGGTCACTGGTCACTGGTTACTGGTCACCGGTCACTGGTCACTGGTCACTGGTCACTGGTCACTGTTCACTGGTCACTGGTCACAAGTCACTGGTCACATGTCACTGGTCAGTGGTCACTGGTCTGTGGTCACTGGTTACTGGTCAGTGGTCACTGGTCACAGTCACATGTGGCGGGTCACTGGTCACAAGTCACTGGTCGCTGGTCACAAGTCACTGGTCACTTGTCACTGGTCACTGGTCAATGGTCAATGGTCGCTGGTCACTGGTCACTGGTCACTGGTCACTGGTCACTGGTCACTGGTCAATGGTCGCTATCGCTGGTCAATGGTTACTGTCGCTGCTCACTGGTCACTGGTCACTGGTCACTGGTGACTGGTCACTGGTCATTGGTCACTATCGCTGGTCAATGGTCACTGTCGCTGGTCATTGGTCACTGGTCATTGGACACTGGTCACTGGTCACTGGTCACTTGTCACTGGTCACTGGTCACTGGTCACTGGTCAATGGTCACTGTCGCTGGTCACTGGTCACTGGTCACTGGTCAATGGTCACTGCCGCTGGTCACTGGTCACTGGTCACTGGTCACTGGTCACTGGTCACTGGTCAATGGTCATTTGTCACTGGGCCGTGGTCAATGGTCACTGGTCACAGGTCAATGGTCACTGGTCACTGGACACAGGTCACTGGTCACTGGACGCTGGTCACTTGTCACTGGTCACTGGTCACTGGTCACTGGTCAATGGTCACTGTCGCTGGTCACTGCTCACTGGTCACTGGTCACTGGTCAATGGTCACTGTCGCTGGTCACTGGTCACTATTCACTGGTCACTGGTCACTGGTCACTGGTCCCTGGTCACTTTCGCTGGTCACTTGTCACGGTTCACTGGCCACAAGTTTCTGGTCATTTGCCACTGGTCACTGGTCACTGGTCACTGGTCACTGGTCACTGGTCACTGGTCACTGGTCACTGGTCAATGGTCACTGTCGCTGGTCACTGGTCACTGGTCACTGGTCACTGGTCACTGGTCACTGGTCACAGGTCACTGGTCACTGGTCCCTGGTCACTTTCACTGGTCACTTTTCACGGTTCACTGGCCACAAGTTTCTGGTCATTTGCCACTGGTCAATGGTCACTGGGCACTGGTCACTGGTCAATCGTCACTGTCGCTGGTCACTGGTCACTATTCACTGGTCACTGGTCACTGGTCACTGGTCCCTGGTCACTTTCACTGGTCACTTGTCACGGTTCACTGGCCACAAGTTTCTGGTCATTTGCCACTGGTCAATGGTCACTGGGCACTGGTCACTGGTCAATGGTCACTGTCGCTGGTCACTGGTCACTGGTCACTGGTCACTGGTCACTGGTCCCTGGTCACTGGTCAATGGTCACTGTCGCTGGTCACTGTTCACTGGTCACTGGTCACTGGTCACTGGTCACAAGTCACTGGTCACTTGTCACTGGTCACTGGTCACTGGTCACTGGTCAATGGTCACTATCGCTGGTCAATGGTCACTGTCGCTGGTCACTGGTCATTGGTCACTTGTCACTGGTCACTGGTCACTGGTCACTGGTCACTGGTCACTGGTCACTGGTCACTGGTCACTGGTCACAAGTCACTGGTCACTTGTCACTGGTCACTGGTCACTGGTCACTGGTCAATGGTCACTGTCGCTGGTCAATGGTCACTGTCGCTGGTCAATGGTCACTGCGCTGGTCATTGGTCACTGGTCACTGGTCACTGGTCAAAAGTCACTGGTCACTTGTCACTGGTCAGTGGTCAGTGGTCTCTTGTCACTGGTCACTGGTCACTGGTCACAGATCAATGGTCACTGGTCACGGGTCCCATGTCACGGGTCACTGGTCGCTGGCCACTGGTCACTGGTCACTGGACGCTGGCCACTGGCCACTGGTCACTGGTCACTGGTCACATGTCACAGGTCACTGGTCACTGGTCACAAATCACTGGTCACTTGTCACTGGTCAGTGGTCAGTGGTCACTGGTCACTGGTCACTGGTCACAGATCAATGGTGACTGGTCACTGGTCACTGGTCACTGGTCACATGTCACGGGTCACTGGTCACTGGTCGCTAGTCACTGGTCACCGGTCACTGGTCACTGGTCACTGGTCACGTGTCACATGTCACGGGTCACGGGTCACTGGTCACTGGTCGCTGGTCACTGGTCACATGTCACTGGTCACTGGTCACTGGTCACTGGTCACTGGTCACTGGTCACTGGTCACTGGTCAATGGTCACTATCGCTGGTCAATGGTCACTGTCGCTGGTCACCGGTCACTGGTCACTGGTCACTGGTCATTGGTGACTATCGCTGGTCAATGGTCACTGTCGCTGGTCATTGGTCACTGGTCACTGGTCACTGGTCACTGATTACTGGTCACTGGTCACTGGTCAATGGTCACTATCGCTGGTCAATGGTCACTGTCGCTGGTCACTGGTCATTGGTCACTTGTCACTGGTCACTGGTCACGGGTCACATGTCACGGGTCACTGTTCACTGGTCGCTAGTCACTGGTCACCGGTCACTGGTCACTGGTCACTGGTCACTGGTCACTGGTCACTGGTCAATGGTCACTGTCGCTGGTCAATGGTCACTGTCGCTGGTCAATGGTCACTGCGCTGGTCATTGGTCACTGGTCACTGGTCACTGGTCAAAAGTCACTGGTCACTTGTCACTGGTCAGTGGTCAGTGGTCTCTTGTCACTGGTCACTGGTCACTGGTCACAGGTCAATGGTCACTGGTCACTGGTCACTGGTCACTGGTCACTGGTCACTGGTCACTGGTCACTGGTCACGGGTCACATGTCACGGGTCACTGTTCACTGGTCGCTAGTCACTGGTCAATGGTCACTGTCGCTGGTCAATGGTCACTGTCGCTGGTCAATGGTCACTGGTCACTGGTCACTGGTCAAAAGTCACTGGTCACTTGTCACTGGTCAGTGGTCAGTGGTCTCTGGTCACTGGTCACTGGTCACTGGTCACAGGTCAATGGTCACTGGTCACTGGTCACTGGTCACTGGTCACTGGTCACTATCGCTGGTCAATGGTCATTGTCGCTGGTCACTGGTCACTAATCACTGGTCAATGGTCACTGTCGCTGGTCAATGGTCACTGGTCACTGGTCACTGGTCAAAAGTCACTGGTCACTTGTCACTGGTCAGTGGTCAGTGGTCTCTGGTCACTGGTCACTGGTCACTGGTCACAGGTCAATGGTCACTGGTCACTGGTCACTGGTCACTGGTCACTGGTCACTATCGCTGGTCAATGGTCACTGTCGCTGGTCACTGGTCACTAATCACTGGTCAATGGTCACTGTCGCTGGTCAATGGTCACTGGTCACTGGTCACTGGTCAAAAGTCACTGGTCACTTGTCACTGGTCAGTGGTCAGTGGTCTCTGGTCACTGGTCACTGGTCACTGGTCACAGGTCAATGGTCACATGTCACTGGTCACTGGTCACTGGTCACTGGTCACTGGTCAATGGTCACTGTCGCTGGTCAATGGTCACTGTCGCTGGTCAATGGTCACTGCGCTGGTCATTGGTCACTGGTCACTGGTCACTGGTCAAAAGTCACTGGTCACTTGTCACTGGTCAGTGGTCAGTGGTCTCTTGTCACTGGTCACTGGTCACTGGTCACAGGTCAATGGTCACTGGTCACTGGTCACTGGTCACTGGTCACTGGTCACTGGTCACTGGTCACTGGTCACTGGTCACTGGTCACGGGTCACATGTCACGGGTCACTGTTCACTGGTCGCTAGTCACTGGTCAATGGTCACTGTCGCTGGTCAATGGTCACTGTCGCTGGTCAATGGTCACTGGTCACTGGTCACTGGTCAAAAGTCACTGGTCACTTGTCACTGGTCAGTGGTCAGTGGTCTCTGGTCACTGGTCACTGGTCACTGGTCACAGGTCAATGGTCACTGGTCACTGGTCACTGGTCACTGGTCACTGGTCACTATCGCTGGTCAATGGTCACTGTCGCTGGTCACTGGTCACTAATCACTGGTCAATGGTCACTGTCGCTGGTCAATGGTCACTGTCGCTGGTCAATGGTCACTGGTCACTGGTCACTGGTCAAAAGTCACTGGTCACTTGTCACTGGTCAGTGGTCAGTGGTCTCTGGTCACTGGTCACTATCGCTGGTCACTGGTCACTGGTCAATGGTCACTGTCGCTGGTCAATGGTCACTGTCGCTGGTCAATGGTCACTGCGCTGGTCATTGGTCACTGGTCACTGGTCACTGGTCAAAAGTCACTGGTCACTTGTCACTGGTCAGTGGTCAGTGGTCTCTTGTCACTGGTCACTGGTCACTGGTCACAGGTCAATGGTCACTGGTCACTGGTCACTGGTCACTGGTCACTGGTCACTGGTCACTGGTCACTGGTCACTGGTCACGGGTCACATGTCACGGGTCACTGTTCACTGGTCGCTAGTCACTGGTCAATGGTCACTGTCGCTGGTCAATGGTCACTGTCGCTGGTCAATGGTCACTGGTCACTGGTCACTGGTCAAAAGTCACTGGTCACTTGTCACTGGTCAGTGGTCAGTGGCCTCTGGTCACTGGTCACTGGTCACTGGTCACAGGTCAATGGTCACTGGTCACTGGTCACTGGTCACTGGTCACTGGTCACTGGTCACTGGTCACGGGTCACATGTCACGGGTCACTGTTCACTGGTCGCTAGTCACTGGTCACCGGTCACTGGTCACTGGTCACTGGTCACTGGTCACTGTTCACTGGTCACTGGTCACAAGTCACTGGTCACATGTCACTGGTCTGTGGTCACTGGTCTGTGGTCACTGGTTACTGGTCAGTGGTCACTGGTCACTGGTCAATGGTCACTGTCGCTGGTCACTGGTCACTGGTCACTGGTCACTGGTCACTGGTCACTGGTCACAGGTCACTGGTCACTGGTCCCTGGTCACTTTCACTGGTCACTTTTCACGGTTCACTGGCCACAAGTTTCTGGTCATTTGCCACTGGTCAATGGTCACTGGGCACTGGTCACTGGTCAATGGTCACTGTCGCTGGTCACTGGTCACTATTCACTGGTCACTGGTCACTGGTCACTGGTCCCTGGTCACTTTCACTGGTCACTTGTCACGGTTCACTGGCCACAAGTTTCTGGTCATTTGCCACTGGTCAATGGTCACTGGGCACTGGTCACTGGTCAATGGTCACTGTCGCTGGTCACTGGTCACTGGTCACTGGTCACTGGTCACTGGTCCCTGGTCACTGGTCAATGGTCACTGTCGCTGGTCACTGTTCACTGGTCACTGGTCACTGGTCACTGGTCACAAGTCACTGGTCACTTGTCACTGGTCACTGGTCACTGGTCACTGGTCAATGGTCACTATCGCTGGTCAATGGTCACTGTCGCTGGTCACTGGTCATTGGTCACTTGTCACTGGTCACTGGTCACTGGTCACTGGTCACTGGTCACTGGTCACTGGTCACTGGTCACTGGTCACTGGTCACAAGTCACTGGTCACTTGTCACTGGTCACTGGTCACTGGTCACTGGTCAATGGTCACTGTCGCTGGTCAATGGTCACTGTCGCTGGTCAATGGTCACTGCGCTGGTCATTGGTCACTGGTCACTGGTCACTGGTCAAAAGTCACTGGTCACTTGTCACTGGTCAGTGGTCAGTGGTCTCTTGTCACTGGTCACTGGTCACTGGTCACAGATCAATGGTCACTGGTCACGGGTCCCATGTCACGGGTCACTGGTCGCTGGCCACTGGTCACTGGTCACTGGACGCTGGCCACTGGCCACTGGTCACTGGTCACTGGTCACATGTCACAGGTCACTGGTCACTGGTCACAAATCACTGGTCACTTGTCACTGGTCAGTGGTCAGTGGTCACTGGTCACTGGTCACTGGTCACAGATCAATGGTGACTGGTCACTGGTCACTGGTCACTGGTCACATGTCACGGGTCACTGGTCACTGGTCGCTAGTCACTGGTCACCGGTCACTGGTCACTGGTCACTGGTCACGTGTCACATGTCACGGGTCACGGGTCACTGGTCACTGGTCGCTGGTCACTGGTCACATGTCACTGGTCACTGGTCACTGGTCACTGGTCACTGGTCACTGGTCACTGTTCACTGGTCAATGGTCACTATCGCTGGTCAATGGTCACTGTCGCTGGTCACCGGTCACTGGTCACTGGTCACTGGTCATTGGTGACTATCGCTGGTCAATGGTCACTGTCGCTGGTCATTGGTCACTGGTCACTGGTCACTGGTCACTGATTACTGGTCACTGGTCACTGGTCACTGGTCACTGGTCAATGGTCACTATCGCTGGTCAATGGTCACTGTCGCTGGTCACTGGTCATTGGTCACTTGTCACTGGTCACTGGTCACGGGTCACATGTCACGGGTCACTGTTCACTGGTCGCTAGTCACTGGTCACCGGTCACTGGTCACTGGTCACTGGTCACTGGTCACTGGTCAATGGTCACTGTCGCTGGTCAATGGTCACTGTCGCTGGTCAATGGTCACTGCGCTGGTCATTGGTCACTGGTCACTGGTCACTGGTCAAAAGTCACTGGTCACTTGTCACTGGTCAGTGGTCAGTGGTCTCTTGTCACTGGTCACTGGTCACTGGTCACAGGTCAATGGTCACTGGTCACTGGTCACTGGTCACTGGTCACTGGTCACTGGTCACTGGTCACTGGTCACGGGTCACATGTCACGGGTCACTGTTCACTGGTCGCTAGTCACTGGTCAATGGTCACTGTCGCTGGTCAATGGTCACTGTCGCTGGTCAATGGTCACTGGTCACTGGTCACTGGTCAAAAGTCACTGGTCACTTGTCACTGGTCAGTGGTCAGTGGTCTCTGGTCACTGGTCACTGGTCACTGGTCACAGGTCAATGGTCACTGGTCACTGGTCACTGGTCACTGGTCACTGGTCACTATCGCTGGTCAATGGTCACTGTCGCTGGTCACTGGTCACTAATCACTGGTCAATGGTCACTGTCGCTGGTCAATGGTCACTGGTCACTGGTCACTGGTCAAAAGTCACTGGTCACTTGTCACTGGTCAGTGGTCAGTGGTCTCTGGTCACTGGTCACTGGTCACTGGTCACAGGTCAATGGTCACTGGTCACTGGTCACTGGTCACTGGTCACTGGTCACTATCGCTGGTCAATGGTCACTGTCGCTGGTCACTGGTCACTAATCACTGGTCAATGGTCACTGTCGCTGGTCAATGGTCACTGGTCACTGGTCACTGGTCAAAAGTCACTGGTCACTTGTCACTGGTCAGTGGTCAGTGGTCTCTGGTCACTGGTCACTGGTCACTGGTCACAGGTCAATGGTCACATGTCACTGGTCACTGGTCACTGGTCACTGGTCACTGGTCAATGGTCACTGTCGCTGGTCAATGGTCACTGTCGCTGGTCAATGGTCACTGCGCTGGTCATTGGTCACTGGTCACTGGTCACTGGTCAAAAGTCACTGGTCACTTGTCACTGGTCAGTGGTCAGTGGTCTCTTGTCACTGGTCACTGGTCACTGGTCACAGGTCAATGGTCACTGGTCACTGGTCACTGGTCACTGGTCACTGGTCACTGGTCACTGGTCACTGGTCACTGGTCACTGGTCACGGGTCACATGTCACGGGTCACTGTTCACTGGTCGCTAGTCACTGGTCAATGGTCACTGTCGCTGGTCAATGGTCACTGTCGCTGGTCAATGGTCACTGGTCACTGGTCACTGGTCAAAAGTCACTGGTCACTTGTCACTGGTCAGTGGTCAGTGGTCTCTGGTCACTGGTCACTGGTCACTGGTCACAGGTCAATGGTCACTGGTCACTGGTCACTGGTCACTGGTCACTGGTCACTATCGCTGGTCAATGGTCACTGTCGCTGGTCACTGGTCACTAATCACTGGTCAATGGTCACTGTCGCTGGTCAATGGTCACTGTCGCTGGTCAATGGTCACTGGTCACTGGTCACTGGTCAAAAGTCACTGGTCACTTGTCACTGGTCAGTGGTCAGTGGTCTATGGTCACTGGTCACTATCGCTGGTCACTGGTCACTGGTCAATGGTCACTGTCGCTGTTCAATGGTCACTGTCGCTGGTCAATGGTCACTGCGCTGGTCATTGGTCACTGGTCACTGGTCACTGGTCAAAAGTCACTGGTCACTTGTCACTGGTCAGTGGTCAGTGGTCTCTTGTCACTGGTCACTGGTCACTGGTCACAGGTCAATGGTCACTGGTCACTGGTCACTGGTCACTGGTCACTGGTCACTGGTCACTGGTCACTGGTCACTGGTCACGGGTCACATGTCACGGGTCACTGTTCACTGGTCGCTAGTCACTGGTCAATGGTCACTGTCGCTGGTCAATGGTCACTGTCGCTGGTCAATGGTCACTGGTCACTGGTCACTGGTCAAAAGTCACTGGTCACTTGTCACTGGTCAGTGGTCAGTGGCCTCTGGTCACTGGTCACTGGTCACTGGTCACAGGTCAATGGTCACTGGTCACTGGTCACTGGTCACTGGTCACTGGTCACTGGTCACTGGTCACGGGTCACATGTCACGGGTCACTGTTCACTGGTCGCTAGTCACTGGTCACCGGTCACTGGTCACTGGTCACTGGTCACTGGTCACTGTTCACTGGTCACTGGTCACAAGTCACTGGTCACATGTCACTGGTCTGTGGTCACTGGTCTGTGGTCACTGGTTACTGGTCAGTGGTCACTGGTCACAGTCACATGTGGCGGGTCACTGGTCACAAGTCACTGGTCGCTGGTCACAAGTCACTGGTCACTTGTCACTGGTCACTGGTCAATGGTCAATGGTCGCTGGTCACTGGTCAATGGTCACTATCGCTGGTCAATGGTCACTGTCGCTGGTCACTGGTCATTGGTCACTTGTCACTGGTCACTGGTCACGGGTCACATGTCACGGGTCACTGTTCACTGGTCGCTAGTCACTGGTCACCGGTCACTGGTCACTGGTCACTGGTCACTGGTCACTGGTCACTGGTCAATGGTCACTGTCGCTGGTCAATGGTCACTGTCGCTGGTCAATGGTCACTGCGCTGGTCATTGGTCACTGGTCACTGGTCACTGGTCAAAAGTCACTGGTCACTTGTCACTGGTCAGTGGTCAGTGGTCTCTTGTCACTGGTCACTGGTCACTGGTCACAGGTCAATGGTCACTGGTCACTGGTCACTGGTCAGTGGTCAGTGGTCTCTGGTCACTGGTCACTGGTCACTGGTCACAGGTCAATGGTCACTGGTCACTGGTCACTGGTCACTGGTCACTGGTCACTATCGCTGGTCAATGGTCACTGTCGCTGGTCACTGGTCACTAATCACTGGTCAATGGTCACTGTCGCTGGTCAATGGTCACTGTCGCTGGTCAATGGTCACTGGTCACTGGTCACTGGTCAAAAGTCACTGGTCACTTGTCACTGGTCAGTGGTCAGTGGTCTCTGGTCACTGGTCACTGGTCACTGGTCACAGGTCAATGGTCACATGTCACTGGTCACTGGTCACTGGTCACTGGTCACTGGTCAATGGTCACTGTCGCTGGTCAATGGTCACTGTCGCTGGTCAATGGTCACTGCGCTGGTCATTGGTCACTGGTCACTGGTCACTGGTCAAAAGTCACTGGTCACTTGTCACTGGTCAGTGGTCAGTGGTCTCTTGTCACTGGTCACTGGTCACTGGTCACAGGTCAATGGTCACTGGTCACTGGTCACTGGTCACTGGTCACTGGTCACTGGTCACTGGTCACTGGTCACTGGTCACGGGTCACATGTCACGGGTCACTGTTCACTGGTCGCTAGTCACTGGTCAATGGTCACTGTCGCTGGTCAATGGTCACTGTCGCTGGTCAATGGTCACTGGTCACTGGTCACTGGTCAAAAGTCACTGGTCACTTGTCACTGGTCAGTGGTCAGTGGCCTCTGGTCACTGGTCACTGGTCACTGGTCACAGGTCAATGGTCACTGGTCACTGGTCACTGGTCACTGGTCACTGGTCACTGGTCACTGGTCACTGGTCACTGGTCACTATCGCTGGTCAATGGTCACTGTCGCTGGTCACTGGTCACTAATCACTGGTCACTGGTCACTGGTCACTGGTCACTGGTCATTGGTCACTATCGCTGGTCAATGGTCACTGTCGCTGGTCATTGGTCACTGGTCACTGGACAGTGGTCAAAAGTCACTGGTCACTTGTCACTGGTCAGTGGTCACTGGTCTCTGGTCACTGGTCACTGGTCAGAGGTCAATGGTCACTGGTCACTGGTCACTGGTCACTGGTCACTGGTCACTGGTCACGGGTCACATGTCACGGGTCACTGTTCACTGGTCGCTAGTCACTGTTCACCGGTCACTGGTCACTGGTCACTGGTCACTGGTCACTGTTCACTGGTCACTGGTCACAAGTCACTGGTCACATGTCACTGGTCAGTGGTCACTGGTCTGTGGTCACTGGTTACTGGTCAGTGGTCACTGGTCACAGTCACATGTGGCGGGTCACTGGTCACAAGTCACTGGTCGCTGGTCACAAGTCACTGGTCACTTGTCACTGGTCACTGGTCAATGGTCAATGGTCGCTGGTCACTGGTCACTGGTCACTGGTCACTGGTCACTGGTCACTGGTCAATGGTCGCTATCGCTGGTCAATGGTTACTGTCGCTGGTCACTGGTCACTGGTCACTGGTCACTGGTCACTGGTCACTGGTCATTGGTCACTATTGCTGGTCAATGGTCACTGTCGCTGGTCATTGGCCACTGGTCATTGGACACTGGTCACTGGTCACTGGTCACTTGTCACTGGTCACTGGTCACTGGTCACTGGTCAATGGTCACTGTCGCTGGTCACTGGTCACTGGTCACTGGTCAATGGTCACTGCCGCTGGTTACTGGTCACTGGTCACTGGTCACTGGTCACTGGTCACTGGTCAGTGGTCACTGGTCACAGTCACATGTCGCGGGTCACTGGTCACAAGTCACAGATCGCTGGTCACAAGTCACTGGTCACTTGTCACTGGTCACTGGTCACTGGTCAATGGTCAATGGTCGCTGGTCACTGGTCACTGGTCACTATCGCTGGTCAATGGTCACTGTCGCTGGTCACTGGTCACTAATCACTGGTCACTGGTCACTGGTCACTGGTCATTGGTCACTATCGCTGGTCAATGGTCACTGTCGCTGGTCATTGGTCCCTGGTCACTGGACACTGGTCACTGGTCACTGGTCACTTGTCACTGGTCACTGGTCACTGGTCACGGGTCAATGGTCACTGTCGCTGGTCACTGGTCAATGGTCACTGCCGCTGGTCACTGGTCAGTGGTCACTGGTCACTGGTCACTGGTCAATGGTCACTTGTCACTGGGCAGTGGTCACTGGTCACTGGTCACTGGTCACTGGTCACTGGTCAATGGTCACTGTCGCTGGTCACTGGTCACTGGTCACTGGTCACTGGTCACTGGTCACAGGTCACTGGTCACTGGTCCCTGGTCACTTTCACTGGTCACTTTTCACGGTTCACTGGCCACAAGTTTCTGGTCATTTGCCACTGGTCAATGGTCACTGGGCACTGGTCACTGGTCAATGGTCACTGTCGCTGGTCACTGGTCACTATTCACTGGTCACTGGTCACTGGTCACTGGTCCCTGGTCACTTTCACTGGTCACTTGTCACGGTTCACTGGCCACAAGTTTCTGGTCATTTGCCACTGGTCAATGGTCACTGGGCACTGGTCACTGGTCAAGGGTCACTGTCGCTGGTCACTGGTCACTGGTCACTGGTCACTGGTCACTGGTCCCTG
Source organism: Andrena bucephala (assembly GCA_947577245.1). Lineage (NCBI taxonomy): Eukaryota > Metazoa > Arthropoda > Insecta > Hymenoptera > Andrenidae > Andrena > Andrena bucephala. Next base: position 25,653,113 of record OX387716.1, on the reverse strand, counting down.
GTCACTAGTCAATGGTCACTGTCGCTGGTCACTGTTCACTGGTCACTGGTCACTGGTCACTGGTCACAAGTCACTGGTCACTTGTCACTGGTCACTGGTCACTGGTCACTGGTCAATGGTCACTATCGCTGGTCAATGGTCACTGTCGCTGGTCACTGGTCATTGGTCACTTGTCACTGGTCACTGGTCACTGGTCACTGGTCACTGGTCACTGGTCACTGGTCACTGGTCACTGGTCACAAGTCACTGGTCACTTGTCACTGGTCACTGGTCACTGGTCACTGGTCAATGGTCACTGTCGCTGGTCAATGGTCACTGTCGCTGGTCAATGGTCACTGCGCTGGTCATTGGTCACTGGTCACTGGTCACTGGTCAAAAGTCACTGGTCACTTGTCACTGGTCAGTGGTCAGTGGTCTCTTGTCACTGGTCACTGGTCACTGGTCACAGATCAATGGTCACTGGTCACGGGTCCCATGTCACGGGTCACTGGTCGCTGGCCACTGGTCACTGGTCACTGGACGCTGGCCACTGGCCACTGGTCACTGGTCACTGGTCACAAGTCACAGGTCACTGGTCACTGGTCACAAATCACTGGTCACTTGTCACTGGTCAGTGGTCAGTGGTCACTGGTCACTGGTCACTGGTCACAGATCAATGGTGACTGGTCACTGGTCACTGGTCACTGGTCACATGTCACGGGTCACTGGTCACTGGTCGCTAGTCACTGGTCACCGGTCACTGGTCACTGGTCACTGGTCACGTGTCACATGTCACGGGTCACGGGTCACTGGTCACTGGTCGCTGGTCACTGGTCACATGTCACTGGTCACTGGTCACTGGTCACTGGTCACTGGTCACTGGTCACTGGTCACTGGTCAATGGTCACTATCGCTGGTCAATGGTCACTGTCGCTGGTCACCGGTCACTGGTCACTGGTCACTGGTCATTGGTGACTATCGCTGGTCAATGGTCACTGTCGCTGGTCATTGGTCACTGGTCACTGGTCACTGGTCACTGATTACTGGTCACTGGTCACTGGTCACTGGTCACTGGTCAATGGTCACTATCGCTGGTCAATGGTCACTGTCGCTGGTCACTGGTCATTGGTCACTTGTCACTGGTCACTGGTCACGGGTCACATGTCACGGGTCACTGTTCACTGGTCGCTAGTCACTGGTCACCGGTCACTGGTCACTGGTCACTGGTCACTGGTCACTGGTCAATGGTCACTGTCGCTGGTCAATGGTCACTGTCGCTGGTCAATGGTCACTGCGCTGGTCATTGGTCACTGGTCACTGGTCACTGGTCAAAAGTCACTGGTCACTTGTCACTGGTCAGTGGTCAGTGGTCTCTTGTCACTCGTCACTGGTCACTGGTCACAGGTCAATGGTCACTGGTCACTGGTCACTGGTCACTGGTCACTGGTCACTGGTCACTGGTCACTGGTCACGGGTCACATGTCACGGGTCACTGTTCACTGGTCGCTAGTCACTGGTCAATGGTCACTGTCGCTGGTCAATGGTCACTGTCGCTGGTCAATGGTCACTGGTCACTGGTCACTGGTCAAAAGTCACTGGTCACTTGTCACTGGTCAGTGGTCAGTGGTCTCTGGTCACTGGTCACTGGTCACTGGTCACAGGTCAATGGTCACTGGTCACTGGTCACTGGTCACTGGTCACTGGTCACTATCGCTGGTGAATGGTCACTGTCGCTGGTCACTGGTCACTAATCACTGGTCAATGGTCACTGTCGCTGGTCAATGGTCACTGTCGCTGGTCAATGGTCACTGGTCACTGGTCACTGGTCAAAAGTCACTGGTCACTTGTCACTGGTCAGTGGTCAGTGGTCTCTGGTCACTGGTCACTGGTCACTGGTCACAGGTCAATGGTCACATGTCACTGGTCACTGGTCACTGGTCACTGGTCACTGGTCAATGGTCACTGTCGCTGGTCAATGGTCACTGTCGCTGGTCAATGGTCACTGCGCTGGTCATTGGTCACTGGTCACTGGTCACTGGTCAAAAGTCACTGGTCACTTGTCACTGGTCAGTGGTCAGTGGTCTCTTGTCACTGGTCACTGGTCACTGGTCACAGGTCAATGGTCACTGGTCACTGGTCACTGGTCACTGGTCACTGGTCACTGGTCACTGGTCACTGGTCACTGGTCACGGGTCACATGTCACGGGTCACTGTTCACTGGTCGCTAGTCACTGGTCAATGGTCACTGTCGCTGGTCAATGGTCACTGTCGCTGGTCAATGGTCACTGGTCACTGGTCACTGGTCAAAAGTCACTGGTCACTTGTCACTGGTCAGTGGTCAGTGGCCTCTGGTCACTGGTCACTGGTCACTGGTCACAGGTCAATGGTCACTGGTCACTGGTCACTGGTCACTGGTCACTGGTCACTGGTCACTGGTCACTGGTCACTGGTCACTATCGCTGGTCAATGGTCACTGTCGCTGGTCACTGGTCACTAATCACTGGTCACTGGTCACTGGTCACTGGTCACTGGTCACGGGTCACATGTCACGGGTCACTGTTCACTGGTCGCTAGTCACTGGTCAATGGTCACTGTCGCTGGTCAATGGTCACTGTCGCTGGTCAATGGTCACTGGTCACTGGTCACTGGTCAAAAGTCACTGGTCACTTGTCACTGGTCAGTGGTCAGTGGCCTCTGGTCACTGGTCACTGGTCACTGGTCACAGGTCAATGGTCACTGGTCACTGGTCACTGGTCACTGGTCACTGGTCACTGGTCACTGGTCACTGGTCACTGGTCACTATCGCTGGTCAATGGTCACTGTCGCTGGTCACTGGTCACTAATCACTGGTCACTGGTCACTGGTCACTGGTCACTGGTCATTGGTCACTATCGCTGGTCAATGGTCACTGTCGCTGGTCATTGGTCACTGGTCACTGGACAGTGGTCAAAAGTCACTGGTCACTTGTCACTGGTCAGTGGTCACTGGTCTCTGGTCACTGGTCACTGGTCAGAGGTCAATGGTCACTGGTCACTGGTCACTGGTCACTGGTCACTGGTCACTGGTCACGGGTCACATGTCACGGGTCACTGTTCACTGGTCGCTAGTCACTGTTCACCGGTCACTGGTCACTGGTCACTGGTCACTGGTCACTGTTCACTGGTCACTGGTCACAAGTCACTGGTCACATGTCACTGGTCAGTGGTCACTGGTCTGTGGTCACTGGTTACTGGTCAGTGGTCACTGGTCACAGTCACATGTGGCGGGTCACTGGTCACAAGTCACTGGTCGCTGGTCACAAGTCACTGGTCACTTGTCACTGGTCACTGGTCAATGGTCAATGGTCGCTGGTCACTGGTCACTGGTCACTGGTCACTGGTCACTGGTCACTGGTCAATGGTCGCTATCGCTGGTCAATGGTTACTGTCGCTGGTCACTGGTCACTGGTCACTGGTCACTGGTCACTGGTCACTGGTCATTGGTCACTATTGCTGGTCAATGGTCACTGTCGCTGGTCATTGGTCACTGGTCATTGGACACTGGTCACTGGTCACTGGTCACTTGTCACTGGTCACTGGTCACTGGTCACTGGTCAATGGTCACTGTCGCTGGTCACTGGTCACTGGTCACGGGTCCCATGTCACGGGTCACTGGTCGCTGGCCACTGGTCACTGGTCACTGGACGCTGGCCACTGGCCACTGGTCACTGGTCACTGGTCACAAGTCACAGGTCACTGGTCACTGGTCACAAATCACTGGTCACTTGTCACTGGTCAGTGGTCAGTGGTCACTGGTCACTGGTCACTGGTCACAGATCAATGGTGACTGGTCACTGGTCACTGGTCACTGGTCACATGTCACGGGTCACTGGTCACTGGTCGCTAGTCACTGGTCACCGGTCACTGGTCACTGGTCACTGGTCACGTGTCACATGTCACGGGTCACGGGTCACTGGTCACTGGTCGCTGGTCACTGGTCACATGTCACTGGTCACTGGTCACTGGTCACTGGTCACTGGTCACTGGTCACTGGTCACTGGTCAATGGTCACTATCGCTGGTCAATGGTCACTGTCGCTGGTCACCGGTCACTGGTCACTGGTCACTGGTCATTGGTGACTATCGCTGGTCAATGGTCACTGTCGCTGGTCATTGGTCACTGGTCACTGGTCACTGGTCACTGATTACTGGTCACTGGTCACTGGTCACTGGTCACTGGTCAATGGTCACTATCGCTGGTCAATGGTCACTGTCGCTGGTCACTGGTCATTGGTCACTTGTCACTGGTCACTGGTCACGGGTCACATGTCACGGGTCACTGTTCACTGGTCGCTAGTCACTGGTCACCGGTCACTGGTCACTGGTCACTGGTCACTGGTCACTGGTCACTGGTCAATGGTCACTGTCGCTGGTCAATGGTCACTGTCGCTGGTCAATGGTCACTGCGCTGGTCATTGGTCACTGGTCACTGGTCACTGGTCAAAAGTCACTGGTCACTTGTCACTGGTCAGTGGTCAGTGGTCTCTTGTCACTCGTCACTGGTCACTGGTCACAGGTCAATGGTCACTGGTCACTGGTCACTGGTCACTGGTCACTGGTCACTGGTCACTGGTCACTGGTCACGGGTCACATGTCACGGGTCACTGTTCACTGGTCGCTAGTCACTGGTCAATGGTCACTGTCGCTGGTCAATGGTCACTGTCGCTGGTCAATGGTCACTGGTCACTGGTCACTGGTCAAAAGTCACTGGTCACTTGTCACTGGTCAGTGGTCAGTGGTCTCTGGTCACTGGTCACTGGTCACTGGTCACAGGTCAATGGTCACTGGTCACTGGTCACTGGTCACTGGTCACTGGTCACTATCGCTGGTGAATGGTCACTGTCGCTGGTCACTGGTCACTAATCACTGGTCAATGGTCACTGTCGCTGGTCAATGGTCACTGTCGCTGGTCAATGGTCACTGGTCACTGGTCACTGGTCAAAAGTCACTGGTCACTTGTCACTGGTCAGTGGTCAGTGGTCTCTGGTCACTGGTCACTGGTCACTGGTCACAGGTCAATGGTCACATGTCACTGGTCACTGGTCACTGGTCACTGGTCACTGGTCAATGGTCACTGTCGCTGGTCAATGGTCACTGTCGCTGGTCAATGGTCACTGCGCTGGTCATTGGTCACTGGTCACTGGTCACTGGTCAAAAGTCACTGGTCACTTGTCACTGGTCAGTGGTCAGTGGTCTCTTGTCACTGGTCACTGGTCACTGGTCACAGGTCAATGGTCACTGGTCACTGGTCACTGGTCACTGGTCACTGGTCACTGGTCACTGGTCACTGGTCACTGGTCACGATTCACATGTCACGGGTCACTGTTCACTGGTCGCTAGTCACTGGTCAATGGTCACTGTCGCTGGTCAATGGTCACTGTCGCTGGTCAATGGTCACTGGTCACTGGTCACTGGTCAAAAGTCACTGGTCACTTGTCACTGGTCAGTGGTCAGTGGCCTCTGGTCACTGGTCACTGGTCACTGGTCACAGGTCAATGGTCACTGGTCACTGGTCACTGGTCACTGGTCACTGGTCACTGGTCACTGGTCACTGGTCACTGGTCACTATCGCTGGTCAATGGTCACTGTCGCTGGTCACTGGTCACTAATCACTGGTCACTGGTCACTGGTCACTGGTCACTGGTCACGGGTCACATGTCACGGGTCACTGTTCACTGGTCGCTAGTCACTGGTCAATGGTCACTGTCGCTGGTCAATGGTCACTGTCGCTGGTCAATGGTCACTGGTCACTGGTCACTGGTCAAAAGTCACTGGTCACTTGTCACTGGTCAGTGGTCAGTGGCCTCTGGTCACTGGTCACTGGTCACTGGTCACAGGTCAATGGTCACTGGTCACTGGTCACTGGTCACTGGTCACTGGTCACTGGTCACTGGTCACTGGTCACTGGTCACTATCGCTGGTCAATGGTCACTGTCGCTGGTCACTGGTCACTAATCACTGGTCACTGGTCACTGGTCACTGGTCACTGGTCATTGGTCACTATCGCTGGTCAATGGTCACTGTCGCTGGTCATTGGTCACTGGTCACTGGACAGTGGTCAAAAGTCACTGGTCACTTGTCACTGGTCAGTGGTCACTGGTCTCTGGTCACTGGTCACTGGTCAGAGGTCAATGGTCACTGGTCACTGGTCACTGGTCACTGGTCACTGGTCACTGGTCACGGGTCACATGTCACGGGTCACTGTTCACTGGTCGCTAGTCACTGTTCACCGGTCACTGGTCACTGGTCACTGGTCACTGGTCACTGTTCACTGGTCACTGGTCACAAGTCACTGGTCACATGTCACTGGTCAGTGGTCACTGGTCTGTGGTCACTGGTTACTGGTCAGTGGTCACTGGTCACAGTCACATGTGGCGGGTCACTGGTCACAAGTCACTGGTCGCTGGTCACAAGTCACTGGTCACTTGTCACTGGTCACTGGTCAATGGTCAATGGTCGCTGGTCACTGGTCACTGGTCACTGGTCACTGGTCACTGGTCACTGGTCAATGGTCGCTATCGCTGGTCAATGGTTACTGTCGCTGGTCACTGGTCACTGGTCACTGGTCACTGGTCACTGGTCACTGGTCATTGGTCACTATTGCTGGTCAATGGTCACTGTCGCTGGTCATTGGTCACTGGTCATTGGACACTGGTCACTGGTCACTGGTCACTTGTCACTGGTCACTGGTCACTGGTCACTGGTCAATGGTCACTGTCGCTGGTCACTGGTCACTGGTCACTGGTCAATGGTCACTGCCGCTGGTTACTGGTCACTGGTCACTGGTCACTGGTCACTGGTCACTGGTCAGTGGTCACTGGTCACAGTCACATGTCGCGGGTCACTGGTCACAAGTCACAGATCGCTGGTCACAAGTCACTGGTCACTTGTCACTGGTCACTGGTCACTGGTCAATGGTCAATGGTCGCTGGTCACTGGTCACTGGTCACTATCGCTGGTCAATGGTCACTGTCGCTGGTCACTGGTCACTAATCACTGGTCACTGGTCACTGGTCACTGGTCATTGGTCACTATCGCTGGTCAATGGTCACTGTCGCTGGTCATTGGTCCCTGGTCACTGGTCACTGGTCAAAAGTCACTGGTCACTTGTCACTGGTCAGTGGTCAGTGGTCTCTGGTCACTGGTCACTGGTCACTGGTCACAGGTCAATGGTCACTGGTCACTGGTCACTGGTCACTGGTCACTGGTCACTATCGCTGGTCAATGGTCACTGTCGCTGGTCACTGGTCACTAATCACTGGTCAATGGTCACTGTCGCTGGTCAATGGTCACTGTCGCTGGTCAATGGTCACTGGTCACTGGTCACTGGTCAAAAGTCACTGGTCACTTGTCACTGGTCAGTGGTCAGTGGTCTCTGGTCACTGGTCACTATCGCTGGTCACTGGTCACTGGTCAATGGTCACTGTCGCTGGTCAATGGTCACTGTCGCTGGTCAATGGTCACTGCGCTGGTCATTGGTCACTGGTCACTGGTCACTGGTCAAAAGTCACTGGTCACTTGTCACTGGTCAGTGGTCAGTGGTCTCTTGTCACTGGTCACTGGTCACTGGTCACAGGTCAATGGTCACTGGTCACTGGTCACTGGTCACTGGTCACTGGTCACTGGTCACTGGTCACTGGTCACTGGTCACGGGTCACATGTCACGGGTCACTGTTCACTGGTCGCTAGTCACTGGTCAATGGTCACTGTCGCTGGTCAATGGTCACTGTCGCTGGTCAATGGTCACTGGTCACTGGTCACTGGTCAAAAGTCACTGGTCACTTGTCACTGGTCAGTGGTCAGTGGCCTCTGGTCACTGGTCACTGGTCACTGGTCACAGGTCAATGGTCACTGGTCACTGGTCACTGGTCACTGGTCACTGGTCACTGGTCACTGGTCACTATCGCTGGTCAATGGTCACTGTCGCTGGTCACTGGTCACTAATCACTGGTCACTGGTCACTGGTCACTGGTCACTGGTCATTGGTCACTATCGCTGGTCAATGGTCACTGTCGCTGGTCATTGGTCACTGGTCACTGGACAGTGGTCAAAAGTCACTGGTCACTTGTCACTGGTCAGTGGTCACTGGTCTCTGGTCACTGGTCACTGGTCACAGGTCAATGGTCACTGGTCACTGGTCACTGGTCACTGGTCACTGGTCACTGGTCACGGGTCACATGTCACGGGTCACTGTTCACTGGTCGCTAGTCACTGGTCACCGGTCACTGGTCACTGGTCACTGGTCACTGGTCACTGTTCACTGGTCACTGGTCACAAGTCACTGGTCACATGTCACTGGTCTGTGGTCACTGGTCTGTGGTCACTGGTTACTGGTCAGTGGTCACTGGTCACAGTCACATGTGGCGGGTCACTGGTCACAAGTCACTGGTCGCTGGTCACAAGTCACTGGTCACTTGTCACTGGTCACTGGTCAATGGTCAATGGTCGCTGGTCACTGGTCAATGGTCACTATCGCTGGTCAATGGTCACTGTCGCTGGTCACTGGTCATTGGTCACTTGTCACTGGTCACTGGTCACGGGTCACATGTCACGGGTCACTGTTCACTGGTCGCTAGTCACTGGTCACCGGTCACTGGTCACTGGTCACTGGTCACTGGTCACTGGTCACTGGTCAATGGTCACTGTCGCTGGTCAATGGTCACTGTCGCTGGTCAATGGTCACTGCGCTGGTCATTGGTCACTGGTCACTGGTCACTGGTCAAAAGTCACTGGTCACTTGTCACTGGTCAGTGGTCAGTGGTCTCTTGTCACTGGTCACTGGTCACTGGTCACAGGTCAATGGTCACTGGTCACTGGTCACTGGTCACTGGTCACTGGTCACTGGTCACTGGTCACTGGTCACGGGTCACATGTCACGGGTCACTGTTCACTGGTCGCTAGTCACTGGTCAATGGTCACTGTCGCTGGTCAATGGTCACTGTCGCTGGTCAATGGTCACTGGTCACTGGTCACTGGTCAAAAGTCACTGGTCACTTGTCACTGGTCAGTGGTCAGTGGTCTCTGGTCACTGGTCACTGGTCACTGGTCACAGGTCAATGGTCACTGGTCACTGGTCACTGGTCACTGGTCACTGGTCACTATCGCTGGTCAATGGTCACTGTCGCTGGTCACTGGTCACTAATCACTGGTCAATGGTCACTGTCGCTGGTCAATGGTCACTGTCGCTGGTCAATGGTCACTGGTCACTGGTCACTGGTCAAAAGTCACTGGTCACTTGTCACTGGTCAGTGGTCAGTGGTCTCTGGTCACTGGTCACTGGTCACTGGTCACAGGTCAATGGTCACATGTCACTGGTCACTGGTCACTGGTCACTGGTCACTGGTCAATGGTCACTGTCGCTGGTCAATGGTCACTGTCGCTGGTCAATGGTCACTGCGCTGGTCATTGGTCACTGGTCACTGGTCACTGGTCACTGGTCACTGGTCACTGGTCACGGGTCACATGTCACGGGTCACTGTTCACTGGTCGCTAGTCACTGGTCAATGGTCACTGTCGCTGGTCAATGGTCACTGTCGCTGGTCAATGGTCACTGGTCACTGGTCACTGGTCAAAAGTCACTGGTCACTTGTCACTGGTCAGTGGTCAGTGGCCTCTGGTCACTGGTCACTGGTCACTGGTCACAGGTCAATGGTCACTGGTCACTGGTCACTGGTCACTGGTCACTGGTCACTGGTCACTGGTCACTGGTCACTGGTCACTATCGCTGGTCAATGGTCACTGTCGCTGGTCACTGGTCACTAATCACTGGTCACTGGTCACTGGTCACTGGTCACTGGTCATTGGTCACTATCGCTGGTCAATGGTCACTGTCGCTGGTCATTGGTCACTGGTCACTGGACAGTGGTCAAAAGTCACTGGTCACTTGTCACTGGTCAGTGGTCACTGGTCTCTGGTCACTGGTCACTGGTCAGAGGTCAGTGGTCACTGGTCACTGGTCACTGGTCACTGGTCACTGGTCACTGGTCACGGGTCACATGTCACGGGTCACTGTTCACTGGTCGCTAGTCACTGTTCACCGGTCACTGGTCACTGGTCACTGGTCACTGGTCACTGTTCACTGGTCACTGGTCACAAGTCACTGGTCACATGTCACTGGTCAGTGGTCACTGGTCTGTGGTCACTGGTTACTGGTCAGTGGTCACTGGTCACAGTCACATGTGGCGGGTCACTGGTCACAAGTCACTGGTCGCTGGTCACAAGTCACTGGTCACTTGTCACTGGTCACTGGTCAATGGTCAATGGTCGCTGGTCACTGGTCACTGGTCACTGGTCACTGGTCACTGGTCACTGGTCAATGGTCGCTATCGCTGGTCAATGGTTACTGTCGCTGGTCACTGGTCACTGGTCACTGGTCACTGGTCACTGGTCACTGGTCATTGGTCACTATTGCTGGTCAATGGTCACTGTCGCTGGTCATTGGTCACTGGTCATTGGACACTGGTCACTGGTCACTGGTCACTTGTCACTGGTCACTGGTCACTGGTCACTGGTCAATGGTCACTGTCGCTGGTCACTGGTCACTGGTCACTGGTCAATGGTCACTGCCGCTGGTTACTGGTCACTGGTCACTGGTCACTGGTCACTGGTCACTGGTCAGTGGTCACTGGTCACAGTCACATGTCGCGGGTCACTGGTCACAAGTCACAGATCGCTGGTCACAAGTCACTGGTCACTTGTCACTGGTCACTGGTCACTGGTCAATGGTCAATGGTCGCTGGTCACTGGTCACTGGTCACTATCGCTGGTCAATGGTCACTGTCGCTGGTCACTGGTCACTAATCACTGGTCACTGGTCACTGGTCACTGGTCATTGGTCACTATCGCTGGTCAATGGTCACTGTCGCTGGTCATTGGTCCCTGGTCACTGGACACTGGTCACTGGTCACTGGTCACTTGTCACTGGTCACTGGTCACTGGTCACGGGTCAATGGTCACTGTCGCTGGTCACTGGTCAATGGTCACTGCCGCTGGTCACTGGTCAGTGGTCACTGGTCACTGGTCACTGGTCAATGGTCACTTGTCACTGGGCAGTGGTCACTGGTCACTGGTCACTGGTCACTGGTCACTGGTCAATGGTCACTGTCGCTGGTCACTGGTCACTGGTCACTGGTCACTGGTCACTGGTCACTGGTCACAGGTCACTGGTCACTGGTCCCTGGTCACTTTCACTGGTCACTTTTCACGGTTCACTGGCCACAAGTTTCTGGTCATTTGCCACTGGTCAATGGTCACTGGGCACTGGTCACTGGTCAATGGTCACTGTCGCTGGTCACTGGTCACTATTCACTGGTCACTGGTCACTGGTCACTGGTCCCTGGTCACTTTCACTGGTCACTTGTCACGGTTCACTGGCCACAAGTTTCTGGTCATTTGCCACTGGTCAATGGTCACTGGGCACTGGTCACTGGTCAAGGGTCACTGTCGCTGGTCACTGGTCACTGGTCACTGGTCACTGGTCACTGGTCCCTGGTCACTAGTCAATGGTCACTGTCGCTGGTCACTGTTCACTGGTCACTGGTCACTGGTCACTGGTCACAAGTCACTGGTCACTTGTCACTGGTCACTGGTCACTGGTCACTGGTCAATGGTCACTATCGCTGGTCAATGGTCACTGTCGCTGGTCACTGGTCATTGGTCACTTGTCACTGGTCACTGGTCACTGGTCACTGGTCACTGGTCACTGGTCACTGGTCACTGGTCACTGGTCACAAGTCACTGGTCACTTGTCACTGGTCACTGGTCACTGGTCACTGGTCAATGGTCACTGTCGCTGGTCAATGGTCACTGTCGCTGGTCAATGGTCACTGCGCTGGTCATTGGTCACTGGTCACTGGTCACTGGTCAAAAGTCACTGGTCACTTGTCACTGGTCAGTGGTCAGTGGTCTCTTGTCACTGGTCACTGGTCACTGGTCACAGATCAATGGTCACTGGTCACGGGTCCCATGTCACGGGTCACTGGTCGCTGGCCACTGGTCACTGGTCACTGGACGCTGGCCACTGGCCACTGGTCACTGGTCACTGGTCACAAGTCACAGGTCACTGGTCACTGGTCACAAATCACTGGTCACTTGTCACTGGTCAGTGGTCAGTGGTCACTGGTCACTGGTCACTGGTCACAGATCAATGGTGACTGGTCACTGGTCACTGGTCACTGGTCACATGTCACGGGTCACTGGTCACTGGTCGCTAGTCACTGGTCACCGGTCACTGGTCACTGGTCACTGGTCACGTGTCACATGTCACGGGTCACGGGTCACTGGTCACTGGTCGCTGGTCACTGGTCACATGTCACTGGTCACTGGTCACTGGTCACTGGTCACTGGTCACTGGTCACTGGTCACTGGTCAATGGTCACTATCGCTGGTCAATGGTCACTGTCGCTGGTCACCGGTCACTGGTCACTGGTCACTGGTCATTGGTGACTATCGCTGGTCAATGGTCACTGTCGCTGGTCATTGGTCATTGGTCACTGGTCACTGGTCACTGATTACTGGTCACTGGTCACTGGTCACTGGTCACTGGTCAATGGTCACTATCGCTGGTCAATGGTCACTGTCGCTGGTCACTGGTCATTGGTCACTTGTCACTGGTCACTGGTCACGGGTCACATGTCACGGGTCACTGTTCACTGGTCGCTAGTCACTGGTCACCGGTCACTGGTCACTGGTCACTGGTCACTGGTCACTGGTCACTGGTCAATGGTCACTGTCGCTGGTCAATGGTCACTGTCGCTGGTCAATGGTCACTGCGCTGGTCATTGGTCACTGGTCACTGGTCACTGGTCAAAAGTCACTGGTCACTTGTCACTGGTCAGTGGTCAGTGGTCTCTTGTCACTCGTCACTGGTCACTGGTCACAGGTCAATGGTCACTGGTCACTGGTCACTGGTCACTGGTCACTGGTCACTGGTCACTGGTCACTGGTCACGGGTCACATGTCACGGGTCACTGTTCACTGGTCGCTAGTCACTGGTCAATGGTCACTGTCGCTGGTCAATGGTCACTGTCGCTGGTCAATGGTCACTGGTCACTGGTCACTGGTCAAAAGTCACTGGTCACTTGTCACTGGTCAGTGGTCAGTGGTCTCTGGTCACTGGTCACTGGTCACTGGTCACAGGTCAATGGTCACTGGTCACTGGTCACTGGTCACTGGTCACTGGTCACTATCGCTGGTCAATGGTCACTGTCGCTGGTCACTGGTCACTAATCACTGGTCAATGGTCACTGTCGCTGGTCAATGGTCACTGTCGCTGGTCAATGGTCACTGGTCACTGGTCACTGGTCAAAAGTCACTGGTCACTTGTCACTGGACAGTGGTCAGTGGTCTCTGGTCACTGGTCACTGGTCACTGGTCACAGGTCAATGGTCACATGTCACTGGTCACTGGTCACTGGTCACTGGTCACTGGTCAATGGTCACTGTCGCTGGTCAATGGTCACTGTCGCTGGTCAATGGTCACTGCGCTGGTCATTGGTCACTGGTCACTGGTCACTGGTCAAAAGTCACTGGTCACTTGTCACTGGTCAGTGGTCAGTGGTCTCTTGTCACTGGTCACTGGTCACTGGTCACAGGTCAATGGTCACTGGTCACTGGTCACTGGTCACTGGTCACTGGTCACTGGTCACTGGTCACTGGTCACTGGTCACGGGTCACATGTCACGGGTCACTGTTCACTGGTCGCTAGTCACTGGTCAATGGTCACTGTCGCTGGTCAATGGTCACTGTCGCTGGTCAATGGTCACTGGTCACTGGTCACTGGTCAAAAGTCACTGGTCACTTGTCACTGGTCAGTGGTCAGTGGCCTCTGGTCACTGGTCACTGGTCACTGGTCACAGGTCAATGGTCACTGGTCACTGGTCACTGGTCACTGGTCACTGGTCACTGGTCACTGGTCACTGGTCACTGGTCACTATCGCTGGTCAATGGTCACTGTCGCTGGTCACTGGTCACTAATCACTGGTCACTGGTCACTGGTCACTGGTCACGGGTCACATGTCACGGGTCACTGTTCACTGGTCGCTAGTCACTGGTCAATGGTCACTGTCGCTGGTCAATGGTCACTGTCGCTGGTCAATGGTCACTGGTCACTGGTCACTGGTCAAAAGTCACTGGTCACTTGTCACTGGTCAGTGGTCAGTGGCCTCTGGTCACTGGTCACTGGTCACTGGTCACAGGTCAATGGTCACTGGTCACTGGTCACTGGTCACTGGTCACTGGTCACTGGTCACTGGTCACTGGTCACTGGTCACTATCGCTGGTCAATGGTCACTGTCGCTGGTCACTGGTCACTAATCACTGGTCACTGGTCACTGGTCACTGGTCACTGGTCATTGGTCACTATCGCTGGTCAATGGTCACTGTCGCTGGTCATTGGTCACTGGTCACTGGACAGTGGTCAAAAGTCACTGGTCACTTGTCACTGGTCAGTGGTCACTGGTCTCTGGTCACTGGTCACTGGTCAGAGGTCAATGGTCACTGGTCACTGGTCACTGGTCACTGGTCACTGGTCACTGGTCACGGGTCACATGTCACGGGTCACTGTTCACTGGTCGCTAGTCACTGTTCACCGGTCACTGGTCACTGGTCACTGGTCACTGGTCACTGTTCACTGGTCACTGGTCACAAGTCACTGGTCACATGTCACTGGTCAGTGGTCACTGGTCTGTGGTCACTGGTTACTGGTCAGTGGTCACTGGTCACAGTCACATGTGGCGGGTCACTGGTCACAAGTCACTGGTCGCTGGTCACAAGTCACTGGTCACTTGTCACTGGTCACTGGTCAATGGTCAATGGTCGCTGGTCACTGGTCACTGGTCACTGGTCACTGGTCACTGGTCACCGGTCAATGGTCGCTATCGCTGGTCAATGGTTACTGTCGCTGGTCACTGGTCACTGGTCACTGGTCACTGGTCACTGGTCACTGGTCATTGGTCACTATTGCTGGTCAATGGTCACTGTCGCTGGTCATTGGTCACTGGTCATTGGACACTGGTCACTGGTCACTGGTCACTTGTCACTGGTCACTGGTCACTGGTCACTGGTCAATGGTCACTGTCGCTGGTCACTGGTCACTGGTCACTGGTCAATGGTCACTGCCGCTGGTTACTGGTCACTGGTCACTGGTCACTGGTCACTGGTCACTGGTCAGTGGTCACTGGTCACAGTCACATGTCGCGGGTCACTGGTCACAAGTCACAGATCGCTGGTCACAAGTCACTGGTCACTTGTCACTGGTCACTGGTCACTGGTCAATGGTCAATGGTCGCTGGTCACTGGTCACTGGTCACTATCGCTGGTCAATGGTCACTGTCGCTGGTCACTGGTCACTAATCACTGGTCACTGGTCACTGGTCACTGGTCATTGGTCACTATCGCTGGTCAATGGTCACTGTCGCTGGTCATTGGTCCCTGGTCACTGGACACTGGTCACTGGTCACTGGTCACTTGTCACTGGTCACTGGTCACTGGTCACGGGTCAATGGTCACTGTCGCTGGTCACTGGTCAATGGTCACTGCCGCTGGTCACTGGTCAGTGGTCACTGGTCACTGGTCACTGGTCAATGGTCACTTGTCACTGGGCAGTGGTCACTGGTCACTGGTCACTGGTCACTGGTCACTGGTCAATGGTCACTGTCGCTGGTCACTGGTCACTGGTCACTGGTCACTGGTCACTGGTCACTGGTCACAGGTCACTGGTCACTGGTCCCTGGTCACTTTCACTGGTCACTTTTCACGGTTCACTGGCCACAAGTTTCTGGTCATTTGCCACTGGTCAATGGTCACTGGGCACTGGTCACTGGTCAATGGTCACTGTCGCTGGTCACTGGTCACTATTCACTGGTCACTGGTCACTGGTCACTGGTCCCTGGTCACTTTCACTGGTCACTTGTCACGGTTCACTGGCCACAAGTTTCTGGTCATTTGCCACTGGTCAATGGTCACTGGGCACTGGTCACTGGTCAAGGGTCACTGTCGCTGGTCACTGGTCACTGGTCACTGGTCACTGGTCACTGGTCCCTGGTCACTAGTCAATGGTCACTGTCGCTGGTCACGGTTCACTGGTCACTGGTCACTGGTCACTGGTCACAAGTCACTGGTCACTTGTCACTGGTCACTGGTCACTGGTCACTGGTCAATGGTCACTATCGCTGGTCAATGGTCACTGTCGCTGGTCACTGGTCATTGGTCACTTGTCACTGGTCACTGGTCACTGGTCACTGGTCACTGGTCACTGGTCACTGGTCACTGGTCACTGGTCACAAGTCACTGGTCACTTGTCACTGGTCACTGGTCACTGGTCACTGGTCAATGGTCACTGTCGCTGGTCAATGGTCACTGTCGCTGGTCAATGGTCACTGCGCTGGTCATTGGTCACTGGTCACTGGTCACTGGTCAAAAGTCACTGGTCACTTGTCACTGGTCAGTGGTCAGTGGTCTCTTGTCACTGGTCACTGGTCACTGGTCACAGATCAATGGTCACTGGTCACGGGTCCCATGTCACGGGTCACTGGTCGCTGGCCACTGGTCACTGGTCACTGGACGCTGGCCACTGGCCACTGGTCACTGGTCACTGGTCACAAGTCACAGGTCACTGGTCACTGGTCACAAATCACTGGTCACTTGTCACTGGTCAGTGGTCAGTGGTCACTGGTCACTGGTCACTGGTCACAGATCAATGGTGACTGGTCACTGGTCACTGGTCACTGGTCACATGTCACGGGTCACTGGTCACTGGTCGCTAGTCACTGGTCACCGGTCACTGGTCACTGGTCACTGGTCACGTGTCACATGTCACGGGTCACGGGTCACTGGTCACTGGTCGCTGGTCACTGGTCACATGTCACTGGTCACTGGTCACTGGTCACTGGTCACTGGTCACTGGTCACTGGTCACTGGTCAATGGTCACTATCGCTGGTCAATGGTCACTGTCGCTGGTCACCGGTCACTGGTCACTGGTCACTGGTCATTGGTGACTATCGCTGGTCAATGGTCACTGTCGCTGGTCATTGGTCACTGGTCACTGGTCACTGGTCACTGATTACTGGTCACTGGTCACTGGTCACTGGTCACTGGTCAATGGTCACTATCGCTGGTCAATGGTCACTGTCGCTGGTCACTGGTCATTGGTCACTTGTCACTGGTCACTGGTCACGGGTCACATGTCACGGGTCACTGTTCACTGGTCGCTAGTCACTGGTCACCGGTCACTGGTCACTGGTCACTGGTCACTGGTCACTGGTCACTGGTCACTGGTCACTGGTCACTGGTCACTGGTCACGGGTCACATGTCACGGGTCACTGTTCACTGGTCGCTAGTCACTGGTCAATGGTCACTGTCGCTGGTCAATGGTCACTGTCGCTGGTCAATGGTCACTGGTCACTGGTCACTGGTCAAAAGTCACTGGTCACTTGTCACTGGTCAGTGGTCAGTGGCCTCTGGTCACTGGTCACTGGTCACTGGTCACAGGTCAATGGTCACTGGTCACTGGTCACTGGTCACTGGTCACTGGTCACTGGTCACTGGTCATTGGTCACTATCGCTGGTCAATGGTCACTGTCGCTGGTCATTGGTCACTGGTCACTGGACAGTGGTCAAAAGTCACTGGTCACTTGTCACTGGTCAGTGGTCACTGGTCTCTGGTCACTGGTCACTGGTCACTGGTCACTGGTCACTGGTCATTGGTCACTATCGCTGGTCAATGGTCACTGTCGCTGGTCATTGGTCACTGGTCACTGGACAGTGGTCAAAAGTCACTGGTCACTTGTCACTGGTCAGTGGTCACTGGTCTCTGGTCACTGGTCACTGGTCACAGGTCAATGGTCACTGGTCACTGGTCACTGGTCACTGGTCACTGGTCACTGGTCACGGGTCACATGTCACGGGTCACTGTTCACTGGTCGCTAGTCACTGGTCACCGGTCACTGGTCACTGGTCACTGGTCACTGGTCACTGTTCACTGGTCACTGGTCACAAGTCACTGGTCACATGTCACTGGTCAGTGGTCACTGGTCTGTGGTCACTGGTTACTGGTCAGTGGTCACTGGTCACAGTCACATGTGGCGGGTCACTGGTCACAAGTCACTGGTCGCTGGTCACAAGTCACTGGTCACTTGTCACTGGTCACTGGTCAATGGTCAATGGTCGCTGGTCACTGGTCACTGGTCACTGGTCACTGGTCACTGGTCACTGGTCAATGGTCGCTATCGCTGGTCAATGGTTACTGTCGCTGGTCACTGGTCACTGGTCACTGGTCACTGGTCACTGGTCACTGGTCATTGGTCACTATCGCTGGTCAATGGTCACTGTCGCTGGTCATTGGTCACTGGTCATTGGACACTGGTCACTGGTCACTGGTCACTTGTCACTGGTCACTGGTCACTGGTCACTGGTCAATGGTCACTGTCGCTGGTCACTGGTCACTGGTCACTGGTCAATGGTCACTGCCGCTGGTTACTGGTCACTGGTCACTGGTCACTGGTCACTGGTCACTGGTCAGTGGTCACTGGTCACAGTCACATGTCGCGGGTCACTGGTCACAAGTCACAGATCGCTGGTCACAAGTCACTGGTCACTTGTCACTGGTCACTGGTCACTGGTCAATGGTCAATGGTCGCTGGTCACTGGTCACTGGTCACTATCGCTGGTCAATGGTCACTGTCGCTGGTCACTGGTCACTAATCACTGGTCACTGGTCACTGGTCACTGGTCATTGGTCACTATCGCTGGTCAATGGTCACTGTCGCTGGTCATTGGTCCCTGGTCACTGGACACTGGTCACTGGTCACTGGTCACTTGTCACTGGTCACTGGTCACTGGTCACGGGTCAATGGTCACTGTCGCTGGTCACTGGTCAATGGTCACTGCCGCTGGTCACTGGTCAGTGGTCACTGGTCACTGGTCACTGGTCAATGGTCACTTGTCACTGGGCAGTGGTCAATGGTCACTGGTCACTGGGCAGTGGTCAATGGTCACTGGTCACTGGTCACTGGTCACGTGTCACATGTCACGGGTCACGGGTCACTGGTCACTGGTCGCTGGTCACTGGTCACATGTCACTGGTCACTGGTCACTGGTCACTGGTCACTGGTCACTGGTCACTGGTCACTGGTCTCTGGTCACTGGTCAATGGTCACTATCGCTGGTCAATGGTCACTGTCGCTGGTCACCGGTCACTGGTCACTGGTCACTGGTCATTGGTGACTATCGCTGGTCAATGGTCACTGTCGCTGGTCATTGGTCACTGGTCACAGGTCACTGGTCACTGATTACTGGTCACTGGTCACTGGTCACTGGTCACTGGTCAATGGTCACTATCGCTGGTCAATGGTCACTGTCGCTGGTCACTGGTCATTGGTCACATGTCACTGGTCACTGGTCACTGGTCACTGGTCACTGGTCACTGGTCACTGGTCACAAGTCACTGGTCACTGGTCACTGGTCACTGGTCAATGGTCACTGTCGCTGGTCAATGGTCACTGTCGCTGGTCAATGGTCACTGTCGCTGGTCACTGGTCACTAATCACTGGTCACTGGTCACTGGTCACTGGTCATTGGTCACTATCGCTGGTCAATGGTCACTGTCGCTGGTCATTGGTCCCTGGTCACTGGACACTGGTCACTGGTCACTGGTCACTTGTCACTGGTCACTGGTCACTGGTCACGGGTCAATGGTCACTGTCGCTGGTCACTGGTCAATGGTCACTGCCGCTGGTCACTGGTCAGTGGTCACTGGTCACTGGTCACTGGTCAATGGTCACTTGTCACTGGGCAGTGGTCAATGGTCACTGGTCACTGGGCAGTGGTCAATGGTCACTGGTCACTGGTCACTGGTCACGTGTCACATGTCACGGGTCACGGGTCACTGGTCACTGGTCGCTGGTCACTGGTCACATGTCACTGGTCACTGGTCACTGGTCACTGGTCACTGGTCACTGGTCACTGGTCACTGGTCACTGGTCTCTGGTCACTGGTCAATGGTCACTGGTCACTGGTCACTGGTCACTATCGCTGGTCAATGGTCACTGTCGCTGGTCACTGGTCACTAATCACTGGTCAATGGTCACTGTCGCTGGTCAATGGTCACTGTCGCTGGTCAATGGTCACTGGTCACTGGTCACTGGTCAAAAGTCACTGGTCACTTGTCACTGGTCAGTGGTCAGTGGTCTCTGGTGACTGGTCACTGGTCACTGGTCACAGGTCAATGGTCACATGTCACTGGTCACTGGTCACTGGTCACTGGTCACTGGTCAATGGTCACTGTCGCTGGTCAATGGTCACTGCGCTGGTCATTGGTCACTGGTCACTGGTCACTGGTCAAAAGTCACTGGTCACTTGTCACTGGTCAGTGGTCAGTGGTCTCTTGTCACTGGTCACTGGTCACTGGTCACAGGTCAATGGTCACTGGTCACTGGTCACTGGTCACTGGTCACTGGTCACTGGTCACTGGTCACTGGTCACTGGTCACGGGTCACATGTCACGGGTCACTGTTCACTGGTCGCTAGTCACTGGTCAATGGTCACTGTCGCTGGTCAATGGTCACTGTCGCTGGTCAATGGTCACTGGTCACTGGTCACTGGTCAAAAGTCACTGGTCACTTGTCACTGGTCAGTGGTCAGTGGCCTCTGGTCACTGGTCACTGGTCACTGGCCACAGGTCAATGGTCACTGGTCACTGGTCACTGGTCACTGGTCACTGGTCACTGGTCACTGGTCACTGGTCACTATCGCTGGTCAATGGTCACTGTCGCTGGTCACTGGTCACTAATCACTGGTCACTGGTCACTGGTCACTGGTCACTGGTCATTGGTCACTATCGCTGGTCAATGGTCACTGTCGCTGGTCATTGGTCACTGGTCACTGGACAGTGGTCAAAAGTCACTGGTCACTTGTCACTGGTCAGTGGTCACTGGTCTCTGGTCACTGGTCACTGGTCACAGGTCAATGGTCACTGGTCACTGGTCACTGGTCACTGGTCACTGGTCACTGGTCACGGGTCACATGTCACGGGTCACTGTTCACTGGTCGCTAGTCACTGGTCACCGGTCACTGGTCACTGGTCACTGGTCACTGGTCACTGTTCACTGGTCACTGGTCACAAGTCACTGGTCACATGTCACTGGTCAGTGGTCACTGGTCTGTGGTCACTGGTTACTGGTCAGTGGTCACTGGTCACAGTCACATGTGGCGGGTCACTGGTCACAAGTCACTGGTCGCTGGTCACAAGTCACTGGTCACTTGTCACTGGTCACTGGTCAATGGTCAATGGTCGCTGGTCACTGGTCACTGGTCACTGGTCACTGGTCACTGGTCACTGGTCAATGGTCGCTATCGCTGGTCAATGGTTACTGTCGCTGGTCACTGGTCACTGGTCACTGGTCACTGGTCACTGGTCACTGGTCATTGGTCACTATCGCTGGTCAATGGTCACTGTCGCTGGTCATTGGTCACTGGTCATTGGACACTGGTCACTGGTCACTGGTCACTTGTCACTGGTCACTGGTCACTGGTCACTGGTCAATGGTCACTGTCGCTGGTCACTGGTCACTGGTCACTGGTCAATGGTCACTGCCGCTGGTTACTGGTCACTGGTCACTGGTCACTGGTCACTGGTCACTGGTCAGTGGTCACTGGTCACAGTCACATGTCGCGGGTCACTGGTCACAAGTCACAGATCGCTGGTCACAAGTCACTGGTCACTTGTCACTGGTCACTGGTCACTGGTCAATGGTCAATGGTCGCTGGTCACTGGTCACTGGTCACTATCGCTGGTCAATGGTCACTGTCGCTGGTCACTGGTCACTAATCACTGGTCACTGGTCACTGGTCACTGGTCATTGGTCACTATCGCTGGTCAATGGTCACTGTCGCTGGTCATTGGTCCCTGGTCACTGGACACTGGTCACTGGTCACTGGTCACTGGTCACTGGTCTCTGGTCACTGGTCAATGGTCACTATCGCTGGTCAATGGTCACTGTCGCTGGTCACCGGTCACTGGTCACTGGTCACTGGTCATTGGTGACTATCGCTGGTCAATGGTCACTGTCGCTGGTCATTGGTCACTGGTCACAGGTCACTGGTCACTGATTACTGGTCACTGGTCACTGGTCACTGGTCACTGGTCAATGGTCACTGTCGCTGGTCACTGGTCATTGGTCACATGTCACTGGTCACTGGTCACTGGTCAATGGTCACTGTCGCTGGTCAATGGTCACTGTCGCTGGTCAATGGTCACTGCGCTGGTCATTGGTCACTGGTCACTGGTCACTTGTCACTGGTCAGTGGTCACAGGTCAATGGTCACTGGTCACTGGTCACTGGTCACTGGTCACTGGTCACTGGTCACTGGTCACTGGTCACTGGTCACGGGTCACATGTCACGGGTCACTGTTCACTGGTCGCTAGTCACTGGTCAATGGTCACTGTCGCTGGTCAATGGTCACTGTCGCTGGTCAATGGTCACTGCGCTGGTCATTGGTCACTGGTCACTGGTCACTGGTCAAAAGTCACTGGTCACTTGTCACTGGTCAGTGGTCAGTGGTCTCTGGTCACTGGTCACTGGTCACTGGTCACAGGTCAATGGTCACTGGTCACTGGTCACTGGTCACTGGTCACTGGTCACTGGTCACTGGTCACTGGTCACTGGTCACTGGTCACGGGTCACATGTCACGGGTCACTGTTCACTGGTCGCTAGTCACTGGTCAATGGTCACTGTCGCTGGTCAATGGTCACTGTCGCTGGTCAATGGTCACTGCGCTGGTCATTGGTCACTGGTCACTGGTCACTGGTCAAAAGTCACTGGTCACTGGTCACTGGTCACTGGTCACTAGTCACTATCGCTGGTCAATGGTCACTGTCGCTGGTCACTGGTCACTAATCACTGGTCACTGGTCACTGGTCACTGGTCATTGGTCACTATGGCTGGTCAATGGTCACTGTCGCTGGTCATTGGTCCCTGGTCACTGGACACTGGTCACTGGTCACTGGTCACTTGTCACTGGTCACTGGTCACTGGTCACGGGTCAATGGTCACTGTCGCTGGTCACTGGTCAATGGTCACTGCCGCTGGTCACTGGTCAGTGGTCACTGGTCACTGGTCACTGGTCAATGGTCACTTGTCACTGGGCAGTGGTCAATGGTCACTGGTCACTGGGCAGTGGTCAATGGTCACTGGTCACTGGTCACTGGTCACGTGTCACATGTCACGGGTCACGGGTCACTGGTCACTGGTCGCTGGTCACTGGTCACATGTCACTGGTCACTGGTCACTGGTCACTGGTCACTGGTCACTGGTCACTGGTCACTGGTCACAAGTCACTGGTCACTTGTCACTGGTCACTGGTCACTGGTCACTGGTCAATGGTCACTGTCGCTGGTCAATGGTCACTGTCGCTGGTCAATGGTCATTGCGCTGGTCATTGGTCACTGGTCACTGGTCACTTGTCACTGGTCAGTGGTCACAGGTCAATGGTCACTGGTCACTGGTCACTGGTCACTGGTCACTGGTCACTGGTCACTGGTCACTGGTCACTGGTCACGGGTCACATGTCACGGGTCACTGTTCACTGGTCGCTAGTCACTGGTCAATGGTCACTGTCGCTGGTCAATGGTCACTGTCGCTGGTCAATGGTCACTGCGCTGGTCATTGGTCACTGGTCACTGGTCACTGGTCAAAAGTCACTGGTCACTTGTCACTGGTCAGTGGTCAGTGGTCTCTGGTCACTGGTCACTGGTCACTGGTCACAGGTCAATGGTCACTGGTCACTGGTCACTGGTCACTGGTCACTGGTCACTGGTCACTGGTCACTGGTCACTGGTCACTGGTCACGGGTCACATGTCACGGGTCACTGTTCACTGGTCGCTAGTCACTGGTCAATGGTCACTGTCGCTGGTCAATGGTCACTGTCGCTGGTCAATGGTCACTGCGCTGGTCATTGGTCACTGGTCACTGGTCACTGGTCAAAAGTCACTGGTCACTGGTCACTGGTCACTGGTCACTAGTCACTATCGCTGGTCAATGGTCACTGTCGCTGGTCACTGGTCACTAATCACTGGTCACTGGTCACTGGTCACTGGTCATTGGTCACTATCGCTGGTCAATGGTCACTGTCGCTGGTCATTGGTCCCTGGTCACTGGACACTGGTCACTGGTCACTGGTCACTTGTCACTGGTCACTGGTCACTGGTCACGGGTCAATGGTCACTGTCGCTGGTCACTGGTCAATGGTCACTGCCGCTGGTCACTGGTCAGTGGTCACTGGTCACTGGTCACTGGTCAATGGTCACTTGTCACTGGGCAGTGGTCAATGGTCACTGGTCACTGGGCAGTGGTCAATGGTCACTGGTCACTGGACACTGGTCACGTGTCACATGTCACGGGTCACGGGTCACTGGTCACTGGTCGCTGGTCACTGGTCACATGTCACTGGTCACTGGTCACTGGTCACTGGTCACTGGTCACTGGTCACTGGTCACTGGTCACTGGTCTCTGGTCACTGGTCAATGGTCACTATCGCTGGTCAATGGTCACTGTCGCTGGTCACCGGTCACTGGTCACTGGTCACTGGTCATTGGTGACTATCGCTGGTCAATGGTCACTGTCGCTGGTCATTGGTCACTGGTCACAGGTCACTGGTCACTGATTACTGGTCACTGGTCACTGGTCACTGGTCACTGGTCAATGGTCACTATCGCTGGTCAATGGTCACTGTCGCTGGTCACTGGTCATTGGTCACTTGTCACTGGTCACTGGTCACTGGTCACTGGTCACTGGTCACTGGTCACTGGTCACTGGTCACAAGTCACTGGTCACTTGTCACTGTTCACTGGTCGCTAGTCACTGGTCAATGGTCACTGTCGCTGGTCAATGGTCACTGTCGCTGGTCAATGGTCACTGCGCTGGTCATTGGTCACTGGTCACTGGTCACTGGTCAAAAGTCACTGGTCACTTGTCACTGGTCAGTGGTCAGTTGTCTCTGGTCACTGGTCACTGGTCACTGGTCACAGGTCAATGGTCACTGGTCACTGGTCACTGGTCACTGGTCACTGGTCACTGGTCACTGGTCACTGGTCACTGGTCAATGGTCACTTGTCACTGGGCAGTGGTCAATGGTCACTGGTCACTGGGCAGTGGTCAATGGTCACTGGTCACTGGTCACTGGTCACGTGTCACATGTCACGGGTCACGGGTCACTGGTCACTGGTCGCTGGTCACTGGTCACATGTCACTGGTCACTGGTCACTGGTCACTGGTCACTGGTCACTGGTCACTGGTCACTGGTCACAAGTCACTGGTCACTTGTCACTGGTCACTGGTCACTGGTCACTGGTCAATGGTCACTGTCGCTGGTCAATGGTCACTGCGCTGGTCATTGGTCACTGGTCACTGGTCACTTGTCACTGGTCAGTGGTCACAGGTCAATGGTCACTGGTCACTGGTCACTGGTCACTGGTCACTGGTCACTGGTCACTGGTCACTGGTCACTGGTCACGGGTCACATGTCACGGGTCACTGTTCACTGGTCGCTAGTCACTGGTCAATGGTCACTGTCGCTGGTCAATGGTCACTGTCGCTGGTCAATGGTCACTGCGCTGGTCATTGGTCACTGGTCACTGGTCACTGGTCAAAAGTCACTGGTCACTTGTCACTGGTCAGTGGTCAGTGGTCTCTGGTCACTGGTCACTGGTCACTGGTCACAGGTCAATGGTCACTGGTCACTGGTCACTGGTCACTGGTCACAGGTCAATGGTCACATGTCACTGGTCACTGGTCACTGGTCACTGGTCACTGGTCAATGGTCACTGTCGCTGGTCAATGGTCACTGCGCTGGTCATTGGTCACTGGTCACTGGTCACTGGTCAAAAGTCACTGGTCACTTGTCACTGGTCAGTGGTCAGTGGTCTCTTGTCACTGGTCACTGGTCACTGGTCACAGGTCAATGGTCACTGGTCACTGGTCACTGGTCACTGGTCACTGGTCACTGGTCACTGGTCACTGGTCACTGGTCACGGGTCACATGTCACGGGTCACTGTTCACTGGTCGCTAGTCACTGGTCAATGGTCACTGTCGCTGGTCAATGGTCACTGTCGCTGGTCAATGGTCACTGGTCACTGGTCACTGGTCAAAAGTCACTGGTCACTTGTCACTGGTCAGTGGTCAGTGGCCTCTGGTCACTGGTCACTGGTCACTGGCCACAGGTCAATGGTCACTGGTCACTGGTCACTGGTCACTGGTCACTGGTCACTGGTCACTGGTCACTGGTCACTATCGCTGGTCAATGGTCACTGTCGCTGGTCACTGGTCACTAATCACTGGTCACTGGTCACTGGTCACTGGTCACTGGTCATTGGTCACTATCGCTGGTCAATGGTCACTGTCGCTGGTCATTGGTCACTGGTCACTGGACAGTGGTCAAAAGTCACTGGTCACTTGTCACTGGTCAGTGGTCACTGGTCTCTGGTCACTGGTCACTGGTCACAGGTCAATGGTCACTGGTCACTGGTCACTGGTCACTGGTCACTGGTCACTGGTCACGGGTCACATGTCACGGGTCACTGTTCACTGGTCGCTAGTCACTGGTCACCGGTCACTGGTCACTGGTCACTGGTCACTGGTCACTGTTCACTGGTCACTGGTCACAAGTCACTGGTCACATGTCACTGGTCAGTGGTCACTGGTCTGTGGTCACTGGTTACTGGTCAGTGGTCACTGGTCACAGTCACATGTGGCGGGTCACTGGTCACAAGTCACTGGTCGCTGGTCACAAGTCACTGGTCACTTGTCACTGGTCACTGGTCAATGGTCAATGGTCGCTGGTCACTGGTCACTGGTCACTGGTCACTGGTCACTGGTCACTGGTCAATGGTCGCTATCGCTGGTCAATGGTTACTGTCGCTGGTCACTGGTCACTGGTCACTGGTCACTGGTCACTGGTCACTGGTCATTGGTCACTATCGCTGGTCAATGGTCACTGTCGCTGGTCATTGGTCACTGGTCATTGGACACTGGTCACTGGTCACTGGTCACTTGTCACTGGTCACTGGTCACTGGTCACTGGTCAATGGTCACTGTCGCTGGTCACTGGTCACTGGTCACTGGTCAATGGTCACTGCCGCTGGTTACTGGTCACTGGTCACTGGTCACTGGTCACTGGTCACTGGTCAGTGGTCACTGGTCACAGTCACATGTCGCGGGTCACTGGTCACAAGTCACAGATCGCTGGTCACAAGTCACTGGTCACTTGTCACTGGTCACTGGTCACTGGTCAATGGTCAATGGTCGCTGGTCACTGGTCACTGGTCACTATCGCTGGTCAATGGTCACTGTCGCTGGTCACTGGTCACTAATCACTGGTCACTGGTCACTGGTCACTGGTCATTGGTCACTATCGCTGGTCAATGGTCACTGTCGCTGGTCATTGGTCCCTGGTCACTGGACACTGGTCACTGGTCACTGGTCACTTGTCACTGGTCACTGGTCACTGGTCACGGGTCAATGGTCACTGTCGCTGGTCACTGGTCAATGGTCACTGCCGCTGGTCACTGGTCAGTGGTCACTGGTCACTGGTCACTGGTCAATGGTCACTTGCCACTGGGCAGTGGTCAATGGTCACTGGTCACTGGGCAGTGGTCAATGGTCACTGGTCACTGGTCACTGGTCACGTGTCACATGTCACGGGTCACGGGTCACTGGTCACTGGTCGCTGGTCACTGGTCACATGTCACTGGTCACTGGTCACTGGTCACTGGTCACTGGTCACTGGTCACTGGTCACTGGTCTCTGGTCACTGGTCAATGGTCACTATCGCTGGTCAATGGTCACTGTCGCTGGTCACCGGTCACTGGTCACTGGTCACTGGTCATTGGTGACTATCGCTGGTCAATGGTCACTGTCGCTGGTCATTGGTCACTGGTCACAGGTCACTGGTCACTGATTACTGGTCACTGGTCACTGGTCACTGGTCACTGGTCAATGGTCACTGTCGCTGGTCACTGGTCATTGGTCACATGTCACTGGTCACTGGTCACTGGTCAATGGTCACTGTCGCTGGTCAATGGTCACTGTCGCTGGTCAATGGTCACTGCGCTGGTCATTGGTCACTGGTCACTGGTCACTTGTCACTGGTCAGTGGTCACAGGTCAATGGTCACTGGTCACTGGTCACTGGTCACTGGTCACTGGTCACTGGTCACTGGTCACTGGTCACTGGTCACGGGTCACATGTCACGGGTCACTGTTCACTGGTCGCTAGTCACTGGTCAATGGTCACTGTCGCTGGTCAATGGTCACTGTCGCTGGTCAATGGTCACTGCGCTGGTCATTGGTCACTGGTCACTGGTCACTGGTCAAAAGTCACTGGTCACTTGTCACTGGTCAGTGGTCAGTGGTCTCTGGTCACTGGTCACTGGTCACTGGTCACAGGTCAATGGTCACTGGTCACTGGTCACTGGTCACTGGTCACTGGTCACTGGTCACTGGTCACTGGTCACTGGTCACTGGTCACGGGTCACATGTCACGGGTCACTGTTCACTGGTCGCTAGTCACTGGTCAATGGTCACTGTCGCTGGTCAATGGTCACTGTCGCTGGTCAATGGTCACTGCGCTGGTCATTGGTCACTGGTCACTGGTCACTGGTCAAAAGTCACTGGTCACTGGTCACTGGTCACTGGTCACTAGTCACTATCGCTGGTCAATGGTCACTGTCGCTGGTCACTGGTCACTAATCACTGGTCACTGGTCACTGGTCACTGGTCATTGGTCACTATCGCTGGTCAATGGTCACTGTCGCTGGTCATTGGTCCCTGGTCACTGGACACTGGTCACTGGTCACTGGTCACTTGTCACTGGTCACTGGTCACTGGTCACGGGTCAATGGTCACTGTCGCTGGTCACTGGTCAATGGTCACTGCCGCTGGTCACTGGTCAGTGGTCACTGGTCACTGGTCACTGGTCAATGGTCACTTGTCACTGGGCAGTGGTCAATGGTCACTGGTCACTGGGCAGTGGTCAATGGTCACTGGTCACTGGTCACTGGTCACGTGTCACATGTCACGGGTCACGGGTCACTGGTCACTGGTCGCTGGTCACTGGTCACATGTCACTGGTCACTGGTCACTGGTCACTGGTCACTGGTCACTGGTCACTGGTCACTGGTCACAAGTCACTGGTCACTTGTCACTGGTCACTGGTCACTGGTCACTGGTCAATGGTCACTGTCGCTGGTCAATGGTCACTGTCGCTGGTCAATGGTCATTGCGCTGGTCATTGGTCACTGGTCACTGGTCACTTGTCACTGGTCAGTGGTCACAGGTCAATGGTCACTGGTCACTGGTCACTGGTCACTGGTCACTGGTCACTGGTCACTGGTCACTGGTCACTGGTCACGGGTCACATGTCACGGGTCACTGTTCACTGGTCGCTAGTCACTGGTCAATGGTCACTGTCGCTGGTCAATGGTCACTGTCGCTGGTCAATGGTCACTGCGCTGGTCATTGGTCACTGGTCACTGGTCACTGGTCAAAAGTCACTGGTCACTTGTCACTGGTCAGTGGTCAGTGGTCTCTGGTCACTGGTCACTGGTCACTGGTCACAGGTCAATGGTCACTGGTCACTGGTCACTGGTCACTGGTCACTGGTCACTGGTCACTGGTCACTGGTCACTGGTCACTGGTCACGGGTCACATGTCACGGGTCACTGTTCACTGGTCGCTAGTCACTGGTCAATGGTCACTGTCGCTGGTCAATGGTCACTGTCGCTGGTCAATGGTCACTGCGCTGGTCATTGGTCACTGGTCACTGGTCACTGGTCAAAAGTCACTGGTCACTGGTCACTGGTCACTGGTCACTAGTCACTATCGCTGGTCAATGGTCACTGTCGCTGGTCACTGGTCACTAATCACTGGTCACTGGTCACTGGTCACTGGTCATTGGTCACTATCGCTGGTCAATGGTCACTGTCGCTGGTCATTGGTCCCTGGTCACTGGACACTGGTCACTGGTCACTGGTCACTTGTCACTGGTCACTGGTCACTGGTCACGGGTCAATGGTCACTGTCGCTGGTCACTGGTCAATGGTCACTGCCGCTGGTCACTGGTCAGTGGTCACTGGTCACTGGTCACTGGTCAATGGTCACTTGTCACTGGGCAGTGGTCAATGGTCACTGGTCACTGGGCAGTGGTCAATGGTCACTGGTCACTGGACACTGGTCACGTGTCACATGTCACGGGTCACGGGTCACTGGTCACTGGTCGCTGGTCACTGGTCACATGTCACTGGTCACTGGTCACTGGTCACTGGTCACTGGTCACTGGTCACTGGTCACTGGTCACTGGTCTCTGGTCACTGGTCAATGGTCACTATCGCTGGTCAATGGTCACTGTCGCTGGTCACCGGTCACTGGTCACTGGTCACTGGTCATTGGTGACTATCGCTGGTCAATGGTCACTGTCGCTGGTCATTGGTCACTGGTCACAGGTCACTGGTCACTGATTACTGGTCACTGGTCACTGGTCACTGGTCACTGGTCAATGGTCACTATCGCTGGTCAATGGTCACTGTCGCTGGTCACTGGTCATTGGTCACTTGTCACTGGTCACTGGTCACTGGTCACTGGTCACTGGTCACTGGTCACTGGTCACTGGTCACAAGTCACTGGTCACTTGTCACTGTTCACTGGTCGCTAGTCACTGGTCAATGGTCACTGTCGCTGGTCAATGGTCACTGTCGCTGGTCAATGGTCACTGCGCTGGTCATTGGTCACTGGTCACTGGTCACTGGTCAAAAGTCACTGGTCACTTGTCACTGGTCAGTGGTCAGTGGTCTCTGGTCACTGGTCACTGGTCACTGGTCACAGGTCAATGGTCACTGGTCACTGGTCACTGGTCACTGGTCACTGGTCACTGGTCACTGGTCACTGGTCACTGGTCAATGGTCACTTGTCACTGGGCAGTGGTCAATGGTCACTGGTCACTGGGCAGTGGTCAATGGTCACTGGTCACTGGTCACTGGTCACGTGTCACATGTCACGGGTCACGGGTCACTGGTCACTGGTCGCTGGTCACTGGTCACATGTCACTGGTCACTGGTCACTGGTCACTGGTCACTGGTCACTGGTCACTGGTCACTGGTCACAAGTCACTGGTCACTTGTCACTGGTCACTGGTCACTGGTCACTGGTCAATGGTCACTGTCGCTGGTCAATGGTCACTGCGCTGGTCATTGGTCACTGGTCACTGGTCACTTGTCACTGGTCAGTGGTCACAGGTCAATGGTCACTGGTCACTGGTCACTGGTCACTGGTCACTGGTCACTGGTCACTGGTCACTGGTCACTGGTCACGGGTCACATGTCACGGGTCACTGTTCACTGGTCGCTAGTCACTGGTCAATGGTCACTGTCGCTGGTCAATGGTCACTGTCGCTGGTCAATGGTCACTGCGCTGGTCATTGGTCACTGGTCACTGGTCACTGGTCAAAAGTCACTGGTCACTTGTCACTGGTCAGTGGTCAGTGGTCTCTGGTCACTGGTCACTGGTCACTGGTCACAGGTCAATGGTCACTGGTCACTGGTCACTGGTCACTGGTCACTGGTCACTGGTCACTGGTCACTGGTCACTGGTCACTGGTCACGGGTCACATGTCACGGGTCACTGTTCACTGGTCGCTAGTCACTGGTCAATGGTCACTGTCGCTGGTCAATGGTCACTGTCGCTGGTCAATGGTCACTGCGCTGGTCATTGGTCACTGGTCACTGGTCACTGGTCAAAAGTCACTGGTCACTGGTCACTGGTCACTGGTCACTAGTCACTATCGCTGGTCAATGGTCACTGTCGCTGGTCACTGGTCACTAATCACTGGTCACTGGTCACTGGTCACTGGTCATTGGTCACTATCGCTGGTCAATGGTCACTGTCGCTGGTCATTGGTCCCTGGTCACTGGACACTGGTCACTGGTCACTGGTCACTTGTCACTGGTCACTGGTCACTGGTCACGGGTCAATGGTCACTGTCGCTGGTCACTGGTCAATGGTCACTGCCGCTGGTCACTGGTCAGTGGTCACTGGTCACTGGTCACTGGTCAATGGTCACTTGTCACTGGGCAGTGGTCAATGGTCACTGGTCACTGGGCAGTGGTCAATGGTCACTGGTCACTGGTCACTGGTCACGTGTCACATGTCACGGGTCACGGGTCACTGGTCACTGGTCGCTGGTCACTGGTCACATGTCACTGGTCACTGGTCACTGGTCACTGGTCACTGGTCACTGGTCACTGGTCACTGGTCTCTGGTCACTGGTCAATGGTCACTATCGCTGGTCAATGGTCACTGTCGCTGGTCACCGGTCACTGGTCACTGGTCACTGGTCATTGGTGACTATCGCTGGTCAATGGTCACTGTCGCTGGTCATTGGTCACTGGTCACAGGTCACTGGTCACTGATTACTGGTCACTGGTCACTGGTCACTGGTCACTGGTCAATGGTCACTATCGCTGGTCAATGGTCACTGTCGCTGGTCACTGGTCATTGGTCACATGTCACTGGTCACTGGTCACTGGTCACTGGTCACTGGTCACTGGTCACTGGTCACAAGTCACTGGTCACTGGTCACTGGTCACTGGTCAATGGTCACTGTCGCTGGTCAATGGTCACTGTCGCTGGTCAATGGTCACTGTCGCTGGTCACTGGTCACTAATCACTGGTCACTGGTCACTGGTCACTGGTCATTGGTCACTATCGCTGGTCAATGGTCACTGTCGCTGGTCATTGGTCCCTGGTCACTGGACACTGGTCACTGGTCACTGGTCACTTGTCACTGGTCACTGGTCACTGGTCACGGGTCAATGGTCACTGTCGCTGGTCACTGGTCAATGGTCACTGCCGCTGGTCACTGGTCAGTGGTCACTGGTCACTGGTCACTGGTCAATGGTCACTTGTCACTGGGCAGTGGTCAATGGTCACTGGTCACTGGGCAGTGGTCAATGGTCACTGGTCACTGGTCACTGGTCACGTGTCACATGTCACGGGTCACGGGTCACTGGTCACTGGTCGCTGGTCACTGGTCACATGTCACTGGTCACTGGTCACTGGTCACTGGTCACTGGTCACTGGTCACTGGTCATTGGTCACTATCGCTGGTCAATGGTCACTGTCGCTGGTCATTGGTCACTGGTCATTGGACACTGGTCACTGGTCACTGGTCACTTGTCACTGGTCACTGGTCACTGGTCACTGGTCAATGGTCACTGTCGCTGGTCACTGGTCACTGGTCACTGGTCAATGGTCACTGCCGCTGGTTACTGGTCACTGGTCACTGGTCACTGGTCACTGGTCACTGGTCAGTGGTCACTGGTCACAGTCACATGTCGCGGGTCACTGGTCACAAGTCACAGATCGCTGGTCACAAGTCACTGGTCACTTGTCACTGGTCACTGGTCACTGGTCAATGGTCAATGGTCGCTGGTCACTGGTCACTGGTCACTATCGCTGGTCAATGGTCACTGTCGCTGGTCACTGGTCACTAATCACTGGTCACTGGTCACTGGTCACTGGTCATTGGTCACTATCGCTGGTCAATGGTCACTGTCGCTGGTCATTGGTCCCTGGTCACTGGACACTGGTCACTGGTCACTGGTCACTTGTCACTGGTCACTGGTCACTGGTCACGGGTCAATGGTCACTGTCGCTGGTCACTGGTCAATGGTCACTGCCGCTGGTCACTGGTCAGTGGTCACTGGTCACTGGTCACTGGTCAATGGTCACTTGCCACTGGGCAGTGGTCAATGGTCACTGGTCACTGGGCAGTGGTCAATGGTCACTGGTCACTGGTCACTGGTCACGTGTCACATGTCACGGGTCACGGGTCACTGGTCACTGGTCGCTGGTCACTGGTCACATGTCACTGGTCACTGGTCACTGGTCACTGGTCACTGGTCACTGGTCACTGGTCACTGGTCTCTGGTCACTGGTCAATGGTCACTATCGCTGGTCAATGGTCACTGTCGCTGGTCACCGGTCACTGGTCACTGGTCACTGGTCATTGGTGACTATCGCTGGTCAATGGTCACTGTCGCTGGTCATTGGTCACTGGTCACAGGTCACTGGTCACTGATTACTGGTCACTGGTCACTGGTCACTGGTCACTGGTCAATGGTCACTGTCGCTGGTCACTGGTCATTGGTCACATGTCACTGGTCACTGGTCACTGGTCAATGGTCACTGTCGCTGGTCAATGGTCACTGTCGCTGGTCAATGGTCACTGCGCTGGTCATTGGTCACTGGTCACTGGTCACTTGTCACTGGTCAGTGGTCACAGGTCAATGGTCACTGGTCACTGGTCACTGGTCACTGGTCACTGGTCACTGGTCACTGGTCACTGGTCACTGGTCACGGGTCACATGTCACGGGTCACTGTTCACTGGTCGCTAGTCACTGGTCAATGGTCACTGTCGCTGGTCAATGGTCACTGTCGCTGGTCAATGGTCACTGCGCTGGTCATTGGTCACTGGTCACTGGTCACTGGTCAAAAGTCACTGGTCACTTGTCACTGGTCAGTGGTCAGTGGTCTCTGGTCACTGGTCACTGGTCACTGGTCACAGGTCAATGGTCACTGGTCACTGGTCACTGGTCACTGGTCACTGGTCACTGGTCACTGGTCACTGGTCACTGGTCACTGGTCACGGGTCACATGTCACGGGTCACTGTACACTGGTCGCTAGTCACTGGTCAATGGTCACTGTCGCTGGTCAATGGTCACTGTCGCTGGTCAATGGTCACTGCGCTGGTCATTGGTCACTGGTCACTGGTCACTGGTCAAAAGTCACTGGTCACTGGTCACTGGTCACTGGTCACTAGTCACTATCGCTGGTCAATGGTCACTGTCGCTGGTCACTGGTCACTAATCACTGGTCACTGGTCACTGGTCACTGGTCATTGGTCACTATCGCTGGTCAATGGTCACTGTCGCTGGTCATTGGTCCCTGGTCACTGGACACTGGTCACTGGTCACTGGTCACTTGTCACTGGTCACTGGTCACTGGTCACGGGTCAATGGTCACTGTCGCTGGTCACTGGTCAATGGTCACTGCCGCTGGTCACTGGTCAGTGGTCACTGGTCACTGGTCACTGGTCAATGGTCACTTGTCACTGGGCAGTGGTCAATGGTCACTGGTCACTGGGCAGTGGTCAATGGTCACTGGTCACTGGTCACTGGTCACGTGTCACATGTCACGGGTCACGGGTCACTGGTCACTGGTCGCTGGTCACTGGTCACATGTCACTGGTCACTGGTCACTGGTCACTGGTCACTGGTCACTGGTCACTGGTCACTGGTCACAAGTCACTGGTCACTTGTCACTGGTCACTGGTCACTGGTCACTGGTCAATGGTCACTGTCGCTGGTCAATGGTCACTGTCGCTGGTCAATGGTCACTGCGCTGGTCATTGGTCACTGGTCACTGGTCACTTGTCACTGGTCAGTGGTCACAGGTCAATGGTCACTGGTCACTGGTCACTGGTCACTGGTCACTGGTCACTGGTCACTGGTCACTGGTCACTGGTCACGGGTCACATGTCACGGGTCACTGTTCACTGGTCGCTAGTCACTGGTCAATGGTCACTGTCGCTGGTCAATGGTCACTGTCGCTGGTCAATGGTCACTGCGCTGGTCATTGGTCACTGGTCACTGGTCACTGGTCAAAAGTCACTGGTCACTTGTCACTGGTCAGTGGTCAGTGGTCTCTGGTCACTGGTCACTGGTCACTGGTCACAGGTCAATGGTCACTGGTCACTGGTCACTGGTCACTGGTCACTGGTCACTGGTCACTGGTCACTGGTCACTGGTCACTGGTCACGGGTCACATGTCACGGGTCACTGTTCACTGGTCGCTAGTCACTGGTCAATGGTCACTGTCGCTGGTCAATGGTCACTGTCGCTGGTCAATGGTCACTGCGCTGGTCATTGGTCACTGGTCACTGGTCACTGGTCAAAAGTCACTGGTCACTGGTCACTGGTCACTGGTCACTAGTCACTATCGCTGGTCAATGGTCACTGTCGCTGGTCACTGGTCACTAATCACTGGTCACTGGTCACTGGTCACTGGTCATTGGTCACTATCGCTGGTCAATGGTCACTGTCGCTGGTCATTGGTCCCTGGTCACTGGACACTGGTCACTGGTCACTGGTCACTTGTCACTGGTCACTGGTCACTGGTCACGGGTCAATGGTCACTGTCGCTGGTCACTGGTCAATGGTCACTGCCGCTGGTCACTGGTCAGTGGTCACTGGTCACTGGTCACTGGTCAATGGTCACTTGTCACTGGGCAGTGGTCAATGGTCACTGGTCACTGGGCAGTGGTCAATGGTCACTGGTCACTGGACACTGGTCACGTGTCACATGTCACGGGTCACGGGTCACTGGTCACTGGTCGCTGGTCACTGGTCACATGTCACTGGTCACTGGTCACTGGTCACTGGTCACTGGTCACTGGTCACTGGTCACTGGTCACTGGTCTCTGGTCACTGGTCAATGGTCACTATCGCTGGTCAATGGTCACTGTCGCTGGTCACCGGTCACTGGTCACTGGTCACTGGTCATTGGTGACTATCGCTGGTCAATGGTCACTGTCGCTGGTCATTGGTCACTGGTCACAGGTCACTGGTCACTGATTACTGGTCACTGGTCACTGGTCACTGGTCACTGGTCAATGGTCACTATCGCTGGTCAATGGTCACTGTCGCTGGTCACTGGTCATTGGTCACTTGTCACTGGTCACTGGTCACTGGTCACTGGTCACTGGTCACTGGTCACTGGTCACTGGTCACAAGTCACTGGTCACTTGTCACTGTTCACTGGTCGCTAGTCACTGGTCAATGGTCACTGTCGCTGGTCAATGGTCACTGTCGCTGGTCAATGGTCACTGCGCTGGTCATTGGTCACTGGTCACTGGTCACTGGTCAAAAGTCACTGGTCACTTGTCACTGGTCAGTGGTCAGTGGTCTCTGGTCACTGGTCACTGGTCACTGGTCACAGGTCAATGGTCACTGGTCACTGGTCACTGGTCACTGGTCACTGGTCACTGGTCACTGGTCACTGGTCACTGGTCAATGGTCACTTGTCACTGGGCAGTGGTCAATGGTCACTGGTCACTGGGCAGTGGTCAATGGTCACTGGTCACTGGTCACTGGTCACGTGTCACATGTCACGGGTCACGGGTCACTGGTCACTGGTCGCTGGTCACTGGTCACATGTCACTGGTCACTGGTCACTGGTCACTGGTCACTGGTCACTGGTCACTGGTCACTGGTCACAAGTCACTGGTCACTTGTCACTGGTCACTGGTCACTGGTCACTGGTCAATGGTCACTGTCGCTGGTCAATGGTCACTGCGCTGGTCATTGGTCACTGGTCACTGGTCACTTGTCACTGGTCAGTGGTCACAGGTCAATGGTCACTGGTCACTGGTCACTGGTCACTGGTCACTGGTCACTGGTCACTGGTCACTGGTCACTGGTCACGGGTCACATGTCACGGGTCACTGTTCACTGGTCGCTAGTCACTGGTCAATGGTCACTGTCGCTGGTCAATGGTCACTGTCGCTGGTCAATGGTCACTGCGCTGGTCATTGGTCACTGGTCACTGGTCACTGGTCAAAAGTCACTGGTCACTTGTCACTGGTCAGTGGTCAGTGGTCTCTGGTCACTGGTCACTGGTCACTGGTCACAGGTCAATGGTCACTGGTCACTGGTCACTGGTCACTGGTCACTGGTCACTGGTCACTGGTCACTGGTCACTGGTCACTGGTCACTGGTCACGGGTCACATGTCACGGGTCACTGTTCACTGGTCGCTAGTCACTGGTCAATGGTCACTGTCGCTGGTCAATGGTCACTGTCGCTGGTCAATGGTCACTGCGCTGGTCATTGGTCACTGGTCACTGGTCACTGGTCAAAAGTCACTGGTCACTGGTCACTGGTCACTGGTCACTAGTCACTATCGCTGGTCAATGGTCACTGTCGCTGGTCACTGGTCACTAATCACTGGTCACTGGTCACTGGTCACTGGTCATTGGTCACTATCGCTGGTCAATGGTCACTGTCGCTGGTCATTGGTCCCTGGTCACTGGACACTGGTCACTGGTCACTGGTCACTTGTCACTGGTCACTGGTCACTGGTCACGGGTCAATGGTCACTGTCGCTGGTCACTGGTCAATGGTCACTGCCGCTGGTCACTGGTCAGTGGTCACTGGTCACTGGTCACTGGTCAATGGTCACTTGTCACTGGGCAGTGGTCAATGGTCACTGGTCACTGGGCAGTGGTCAATGGTCACTGGTCACTGGTCACTGGTCACGTGTCACATGTCACGGGTCACGGGTCACTGGTCACTGGTCGCTGGTCACTGGTCACATGTCACTGGTCACTGGTCACTGGTCACTGGTCACTGGTCACTGGTCACTGGTCACTGGTCTCTGGTCACTGGTCAATGGTCACTATCGCTGGTCAATGGTCACTGTCGCTGGTCACCGGTCACTGGTCACTGGTCACTGGTCATTGGTGACTATCGCTGGTCAATGGTCACTGTCGCTGGTCATTGGTCACTGGTCACAGGTCACTGGTCACTGATTACTGGTCACTGGTCACTGGTCACTGGTCACTGGTCAATGGTCACTATCGCTGGTCAATGGTCACTGTCGCTGGTCACTGGTCATTGGTCACATGTCACTGGTCACTGGTCACTGGTCACTGGTCACTGGTCACTGGTCACTGGTCACAAGTCACTGGTCACTGGTCACTGGTCACTGGTCAATGGTCACTGTCGCTGGTCAATGGTCACTGTCGCTGGTCAATGGTCACTGTCGCTGGTCACTGGTCACTAATCACTGGTCACTGGTCACTGGTCACTGGTCATTGGTCACTATCGCTGGTCAATGGTCACTGTCGCTGGTCATTGGTCCCTGGTCACTGGACACTGGTCACTGGTCACTGGTCACTTGTCACTGGTCACTGGTCACTGGTCACGGGTCAATGGTCACTGTCGCTGGTCACTGGTCAATGGTCACTGCCGCTGGTCACTGGTCAGTGGTCACTGGTCACTGGTCACTGGTCAATGGTCACTTGTCACTGGGCAGTGGTCAATGGTCACTGGTCACTGGGCAGTGGTCAATGGTCACTGGTCACTGGTCACTGGTCACGTGTCACATGTCACGGGTCACGGGTCACTGGTCACTGGTCGCTGGTCACTGGTCACATGTCACTGGTCACTGGTCACTGGTCACTGGTCACTGGTCACTGGTCACTGGTCACTGGTCACTGGTCTCTGGTCACTGGTCAATGGTCACTGGTCACTGGTCACTGGTCACTATCGCTGGTCAATGGTCACTGTCGCTGGTCACTGGTCACTAATCACTGGTCAATGGTCACTGTCGCTGGTCAATGGTCACTGGTCACTGGTCACTGGTCAAAAGTCACTGGTCACTTGTCACTGGTCAGTGGTCAGTGGTCTCTGGTGACTGGTCACTGGTCACTGGTCACAGGTCAATGGTCACATGTCACTGGTCACTGGTCACTGGTCACTGGTCACTGGTCAATGGTCACTGTCGCTGGTCAATGGTCACTGCGCTGGTCATTGGTCACTGGTCACTGGTCACTGGTCAAAAGTCACTGGTCACTTGTCACTGGTCAGTGGTCAGTGGTCTCTTGTCGCTGGTCACTGGTCACTGGTCACAGGTCAATGGTCACTGGTCACGGGTCACTGGTCACTGGTCACTGGTCACTGGTCACTGGTCACTGGTCACTGGTCACGGGTCACATGTCACGGGTCACTGTTCACTGGTCGCTAGTCACTGGTCAATGGTCACTGTCGCTGGTCAATGGTCACTGTCGCTGGTCAATGGTCACTGGTCACTGGTCACTGGTCAAAAGTCACTGGTCACTTGTCACTGGTCAGTGGTCAGTGGCCTCTGGTCACTGGTCACTGGTCACTGGCCACAGGTCAATGGTCACTGGTCACTGGTCACTGGTCACTGGTCACTGGTCACTGGTCACTGGTCACTGGTCACTATCGCTGGTCAATGGTCACTGTCGCTGGTCACTGGTCACTAATCACTGGTCACTGGTCACTGGTCACTGGTCACTGGTCATTGGTCACTATCGCTGGTCAATGGTCACTGTCGCTGGTCATTGGTCACTGGTCACTGGACAGTGGTCAAAAGTCACTGGTCACTTGTCACTGGTCAGTGGTCACTGGTCTCTGGTCACTGGTCACTGGTCACAGGTCAATGGTCACTGGTCACTGGTCACTGGTCACTGGTCACTGGTCACTGGTCACGGGTCACATGTCACGGGTCACTGTTCACTGGTCGCTAGTCACTGGTCACCGGTCACTGGTCACTGGTCACTGGTCACTGGTCACTGTTCACTGGTCACTGGTCACAAGTCACTGGTCACATGTCACTGGTCAGTGGTCACTGGTCTGTGGTCACTGGTTACTGGTCAGTGGTCACTGGTCACAGTCACATGTGGCGGGTCACTGGTCACAAGTCACTGGTCGCTGGTCACAAGTCACTGGTCACTTGTCACTGGTCACTGGTCAATGGTCAATGGTCGCTGGTCACTGGTCACTGGTCACTGGTCACTGGTCACTGGTCACTGGTCAATGGTCGCTATCGCTGGTCAATGGTTACTGTCGCTGGTCACTGGTCACTGGTCACTGGTCACTGGTCACTGGTCACTGGTCATTGGTCACTATCGCTGGTCAATGGTCACTGTCGCTGGTCATTGGTCACTGGTCATTGGACACTGGTCACTGGTCACTGGTCACTTGTCACTGGTCACTGGTCACTGGTCACTGGTCAATGGTCACTGTCGCTGGTCACTGGTCACTGGTCACTGGTCAATGGTCACTGCCGCTGGTTACTGGTCACTGGTCACTGGTCACTGGTCACTGGTCACTGGTCAGTGGTCACTGGTCACAGTCACATGTCGCGGGTCACTGGTCACAAGTCACAGATCGCTGGTCACAAGTCACTGGTCACTTGTCACTGGTCACTGGTCACTGGTCAATGGTCAATGGTCGCTGGTCACTGGTCACTGGTCACTATCGCTGGTCAATGGTCACTGTCGCTGGTCACTGGTCACTAATCACTGGTCACTGGTCACTGGTCACTGGTCATTGGTCACTATCGCTGGTCAATGGTCACTGTCGCTGGTCATTGGTCCCTGGTCACTGGACACTGGTCACTGGTCACTGGTCACTTGTCACTGGTCACTGGTCACTGGTCACGGGTCAATGGTCACTGTCGCTGGTCACTGGTCAATGGTCACTGCCGCTGGTCACTGGTCAGTGGTCACTGGTCACTGGTCACTGGTCAATGGTCACTTGCCACTGGGCAGTGGTCAATGGTCACTGGTCACTGGGCAGTGGTCAATGGTCACTGGTCACTGGTCACTGGTCACGTGTCACATGTCACGGGTCACGGGTCACTGGTCACTGGTCGCTGGTCACTGGTCACATGTCACTGGTCACTGGTCACTGGTCACTGGTCACTGGTCACTGGTCAATGGTCACTGTCGCTGGTCAA
Organism: Andrena bucephala; assembly: GCA_947577245.1. Classification (NCBI taxonomy): domain Eukaryota; kingdom Metazoa; phylum Arthropoda; class Insecta; order Hymenoptera; family Andrenidae; genus Andrena; species Andrena bucephala. The sequence goes on along the minus strand of OX387716.1, from coordinate 25,611,504 downwards.
TGGTCACTGTCGCTGGTCAATGGTCACTGCGCTGGTCATTGGTCACTGGTCACTGGTCACTTGTCACTGGTCAGTGGTCACAGGTCAATGGTCACTGGTCACTGGTCACTGGTCACTGGTCACTGGTCACTGGTCACTGGTCACTGGTCACTGGTCACGGGTCACATGTCACGGGTCACTGTTCACTGGTCGCTAGTCACTGGTCAATGGTCACTGTCGCTGGTCAATGGTCACTGTCGCTGGTCAATGGTCACTGCGCTGGTCATTGGTCACTGGTCACTGGTCACTGGTCAAAAGTCACTGGTCACTTGTCACTGGTCAGTGGTCAGTGGTCTCTGGTCACTGGTCACTGGTCACTGGTCACAGGTCAATGGTCACTGGTCACTGGTCACTGGTCACTGGTCACTGGTCACTGGTCACTGGTCACTGGTCACTGGTCACTGGTCACGGGTCACATGTCACGGGTCACTGTTCACTGGTCGCTAGTCACTGGTCAATGGTCACTGTCGCTGGTCAATGGTCACTGTCGCTGGTCAATGGTCACTGCGCTGGTCATTGGTCACTGGTCACTGGTCACTGGTCAAAAGTCACTGGTCACTGGTCACTGGTCACTGGTCACTAGTCACTATCGCTGGTCAATGGTCACTGTCGCTGGTCACTGGTCACTAATCACTGGTCACTGGTCACTGGTCACTGGTCATTGGTCACTATCGCTGGTCAATGGTCACTGTCGCTGGTCATTGGTCCCTGGTCACTGGACACTGGTCACTGGTCACTGGTCACTTGTCACTGGTCACTGGTCACTGGTCACGGGTCAATGGTCACTGTCGCTGGTCACTGGTCAATGGTCACTGCCGCTGGTCACTGGTCAGTGGTCACTGGTCACTGGTCACTGGTCAATGGTCACTTGTCACTGGGCAGTGGTCAATGGTCACTGGTCACTGGGCAGTGGTCAATGGTCACTGGTCACTGGTCACTGGTCACGTGTCACATGTCACGGGTCACGGGTCACTGGTCACTGGTCGCTGGTCACTGGTCACATGTCACTGGTCACTGGTCACTGGTCACTGGTCACTGGTCACTGGTCACTGGTCACTGGTCACAAGTCACTGGTCACTTGTCACTGGTCACTGGTCACTGGTCACTGGTCAATGGTCACTGTCGCTGGTCAATGGTCACTGTCGCTGGTCAATGGTCATTGCGCTGGTCATTGGTCACTGGTCACTGGTCACTTGTCACTGGTCAGTGGTCACAGGTCAATGGTCACTGGTCACTGGTCACTGGTCACTGGTCACTGGTCACTGGTCACTGGTCACTGGTCACTGGTCACGGGTCACATGTCACGGGTCACTGTTCACTGGTCGCTAGTCACTGGTCAATGGTCACTGTCGCTGGTCAATGGTCACTGTCGCTGGTCAATGGTCACTGCGCTGGTCATTGGTCACTGGTCACTGGTCACTGGTCAAAAGTCACTGGTCACTTGTCACTGGTCAGTGGTCAGTGGTCTCTGGTCACTGGTCACTGGTCACTGGTCACAGGTCAATGGTCACTGGTCACTGGTCACTGGTCACTGGTCACTGGTCACTGGTCACTGGTCACTGGTCACTGGTCACTGGTCACGGGTCACATGTCACGGGTCACTGTTCACTGGTCGCTAGTCACTGGTCAATGGTCACTGTCGCTGGTCAATGGTCACTGTCGCTGGTCAATGGTCACTGCGCTGGTCATTGGTCACTGGTCACTGGTCACTGGTCAAAAGTCACTGGTCACTGGTCACTGGTCACTGGTCACTAGTCACTATCGCTGGTCAATGGTCACTGTCGCTGGTCACTGGTCACTAATCACTGGTCACTGGTCACTGGTCACTGGTCATTGGTCACTATCGCTGGTCAATGGTCACTGTCGCTGGTCATTGGTCCCTGGTCACTGGACACTGGTCACTGGTCACTGGTCACTTGTCACTGGTCACTGGTCACTGGTCACGGGTCAATGGTCACTGTCGCTGGTCACTGGTCAATGGTCACTGCCGCTGGTCACTGGTCAGTGGTCACTGGTCACTGGTCACTGGTCAATGGTCACTTGTCACTGGGCAGTGGTCAATGGTCACTGGTCACTGGGCAGTGGTCAATGGTCACTGGTCACTGGACACTGGTCACGTGTCACATGTCACGGGTCACGGGTCACTGGTCACTGGTCGCTGGTCACTGGTCACATGTCACTGGTCACTGGTCACTGGTCACTGGTCACTGGTCACTGGTCACTGGTCACTGGTCACTGGTCTCTGGTCACTGGTCAATGGTCACTATCGCTGGTCAATGGTCACTGTCGCTGGTCACCGGTCACTGGTCACTGGTCACTGGTCATTGGTGACTATCGCTGGTCAATGGTCACTGTCGCTGGTCATTGGTCACTGGTCACAGGTCACTGGTCACTGATTACTGGTCACTGGTCACTGGTCACTGGTCACTGGTCAATGGTCACTATCGCTGGTCAATGGTCACTGTCGCTGGTCACTGGTCATTGGTCACTTGTCACTGGTCACTGGTCACTGGTCACTGGTCACTGGTCACTGGTCACTGGTCACTGGTCACAAGTCACTGGTCACTTGTCACTGTTCACTGGTCGCTAGTCACTGGTCAATGGTCACTGTCGCTGGTCAATGGTCACTGTCGCTGGTCAATGGTCACTGCGCTGGTCATTGGTCACTGGTCACTGGTCACTGGTCAAAAGTCACTGGTCACTTGTCACTGGTCAGTGGTCAGTGGTCTCTGGTCACTGGTCACTGGTCACTGGTCACAGGTCAATGGTCACTGGTCACTGGTCACTGGTCACTGGTCACTGGTCACTGGTCACTGGTCACTGGTCACTGGTCAATGGTCACTTGTCACTGGGCAGTGGTCAATGGTCACTGGTCACTGGGCAGTGGTCAATGGTCACTGGTCACTGGTCACTGGTCACGTGTCACATGTCACGGGTCACGGGTCACTGGTCACTGGTCGCTGGTCACTGGTCACATGTCACTGGTCACTGGTCACTGGTCACTGGTCACTGGTCACTGGTCACTGGTCACTGGTCACAAGTCACTGGTCACTTGTCACTGGTCACTGGTCACTGGTCACTGGTCAATGGTCACTGTCGCTGGTCAATGGTCACTGCGCTGGTCATTGGTCACTGGTCACTGGTCACTTGTCACTGGTCAGTGGTCACAGGTCAATGGTCACTGGTCACTGGTCACTGGTCACTGGTCACTGGTCACTGGTCACTGGTCACTGGTCACTGGTCACGGGTCACATGTCACGGGTCACTGTTCACTGGTCGCTAGTCACTGGTCAATGGTCACTGTCGCTGGTCAATGGTCACTGTCGCTGGTCAATGGTCACTGCGCTGGTCATTGGTCACTGGTCACTGGTCACTGGTCAAAAGTCACTGGTCACTTGTCACTGGTCAGTGGTCAGTGGTCTCTGGTCACTGGTCACTGGTCACTGGTCACAGGTCAATGGTCACTGGTCACTGGTCACTGGTCACTGGTCACTGGTCACTGGTCACTGGTCACTGGTCACTGGTCACTGGTCACGGGTCACATGTCACGGGTCACTGTTCACTGGTCGCTAGTCACTGGTCAATGGTCACTGTCGCTGGTCAATGGTCACTGTCGCTGGTCAATGGTCACTGCGCTGGTCATTGGTCACTGGTCACTGGTCACTGGTCAAAAGTCACTGGTCACTGGTCACTGGTCACTGGTCACTAGTCACTATCGCTGGTCAATGGTCACTGTCGCTGGTCACTGGTCACTAATCACTGGTCACTGGTCACTGGTCACTGGTCATTGGTCACTATCGCTGGTCAATGGTCACTGTCGCTGGTCATTGGTCCCTGGTCACTGGACACTGGTCACTGGTCACTGGTCACTTGTCACTGGTCACTGGTCACTGGTCACGGGTCAATGGTCACTGTCGCTGGTCACTGGTCAATGGTCACTGCCGCTGGTCACTGGTCAGTGGTCACTGGTCACTGGTCACTGGTCAATGGTCACTTGTCACTGGGCAGTGGTCAATGGTCACTGGTCACTGGGCAGTGGTCAATGGTCACTGGTCACTGGTCACTGGTCACGTGTCACATGTCACGGGTCACGGGTCACTGGTCACTGGTCGCTGGTCACTGGTCACATGTCACTGGTCACTGGTCACTGGTCACTGGTCACTGGTCACTGGTCACTGGTCACTGGTCTCTGGTCACTGGTCAATGGTCACTATCGCTGGTCAATGGTCACTGTCGCTGGTCACCGGTCACTGGTCACTGGTCACTGGTCATTGGTGACTATCGCTGGTCAATGGTCACTGTCGCTGGTCATTGGTCACTGGTCACAGGTCACTGGTCACTGATTACTGGTCACTGGTCACTGGTCACTGGTCACTGGTCAATGGTCACTATCGCTGGTCAATGGTCACTGTCGCTGGTCACTGGTCATTGGTCACATGTCACTGGTCACTGGTCACTGGTCACTGGTCACTGGTCACTGGTCACTGGTCACAAGTCACTGGTCACTGGTCACTGGTCACTGGTCAATGGTCACTGTCGCTGGTCAATGGTCACTGTCGCTGGTCAATGGTCACTGTCGCTGGTCACTGGTCACTAATCACTGGTCACTGGTCACTGGTCACTGGTCATTGGTCACTATCGCTGGTCAATGGTCACTGTCGCTGGTCATTGGTCCCTGGTCACTGGACACTGGTCACTGGTCACTGGTCACTTGTCACTGGTCACTGGTCACTGGTCACGGGTCAATGGTCACTGTCGCTGGTCACTGGTCAATGGTCACTGCCGCTGGTCACTGGTCAGTGGTCACTGGTCACTGGTCACTGGTCAATGGTCACTTGTCACTGGGCAGTGGTCAATGGTCACTGGTCACTGGGCAGTGGTCACTGTCGCTGGTCACTGGTCACTGGTCACTGGTCAATGGTCACTGCCGCTGGTTACTGGTCACTGGTCACTGGTCACTGGTCACTGGTCACTGGTCAGTGGTCACTGGTCACAGTCACATGTCGCGGGTCACTGGTCACAAGTCACAGATCGCTGGTCACAAGTCACTGGTCACTTGTCACTGGTCACTGGTCACTGGTCAATGGTCAATGGTCGCTGGTCACTGGTCACTGGTCACTATCGCTGGTCAATGGTCACTGTCGCTGGTCACTGGTCACTAATCACTGGTCACTGGTCACTGGTCACTGGTCATTGGTCACTATCGCTGGTCAATGGTCACTGTCGCTGGTCATTGGTCCCTGGTCACTGGACACTGGTCACTGGTCACTGGTCACTTGTCACTGGTCACTGGTCACTGGTCACGGGTCAATGGTCACTGTCGCTGGTCACTGGTCAATGGTCACTGCCGCTGGTCACTGGTCAGTGGTCACTGGTCACTGGTCACTGGTCAATGGTCACTTGCCACTGGGCAGTGGTCAATGGTCACTGGTCACTGGGCAGTGGTCAATGGTCACTGGTCACTGGTCACTGGTCACGTGTCACATGTCACGGGTCACGGGTCACTGGTCACTGGTCGCTGGTCACTGGTCACATGTCACTGGTCACTGGTCACTGGTCACTGGTCACTGGTCACTGGTCACTGGTCACTGGTCTCTGGTCACTGGTCAATGGTCACTATCGCTGGTCAATGGTCACTGTCGCTGGTCACCGGTCACTGGTCACTGGTCACTGGTCATTGGTGACTATCGCTGGTCAATGGTCACTGTCGCTGGTCATTGGTCACTGGTCACAGGTCACTGGTCACTGATTACTGGTCACTGGTCACTGGTCACTGGTCACTGGTCAATGGTCACTGTCGCTGGTCACTGGTCATTGGTCACATGTCACTGGTCACTGGTCACTGGTCAATGGTCACTGTCGCTGGTCAATGGTCACTGTCGCTGGTCAATGGTCACTGCGCTGGTCATTGGTCACTGGTCACTGGTCACTTGTCACTGGTCAGTGGTCACAGGTCAATGGTCACTGGTCACTGGTCACTGGTCACTGGTCACTGGTCACTGGTCACTGGTCACTGGTCACTGGTCACGGGTCACATGTCACGGGTCACTGTTCACTGGTCGCTAGTCACTGGTCAATGGTCACTGTCGCTGGTCAATGGTCACTGTCGCTGGTCAATGGTCACTGCGCTGGTCATTGGTCACTGGTCACTGGTCACTGGTCAAAAGTCACTGGTCACTTGTCACTGGTCAGTGGTCAGTGGTCTCTGGTCACTGGTCACTGGTCACTGGTCACAGGTCAATGGTCACTGGTCACTGGTCACTGGTCACTGGTCACTGGTCACTGGTCACTGGTCACTGGTCACTGGTCACTGGTCACGGGTCACATGTCACGGGTCACTGTTCACTGGTCGCTAGTCACTGGTCAATGGTCACTGTCGCTGGTCAATGGTCACTGTCGCTGGTCAATGGTCACTGCGCTGGTCATTGGTCACTGGTCACTGGTCACTGGTCAAAAGTCACTGGTCACTGGTCACTGGTCACTGGTCACTAGTCACTATCGCTGGTCAATGGTCACTGTCGCTGGTCACTGGTCACTAATCACTGGTCACTGGTCACTGGTCACTGGTCATTGGTCACTATCGCTGGTCAATGGTCACTGTCGCTGGTCATTGGTCCCTGGTCACTGGACACTGGTCACTGGTCACTGGTCACTTGTCACTGGTCACTGGTCACTGGTCACGGGTCAATGGTCACTGTCGCTGGTCACTGGTCAATGGTCACTGCCGCTGGTCACTGGTCAGTGGTCACTGGTCACTGGTCACTGGTCAATGGTCACTTGTCACTGGGCAGTGGTCAATGGTCACTGGTCACTGGGCAGTGGTCAATGGTCACTGGTCACTGGTCACTGGTCACGTGTCACATGTCACGGGTCACGGGTCACTGGTCACTGGTCGCTGGTCACTGGTCACATGTCACTGGTCACTGGTCACTGGTCACTGGTCACTGGTCACTGGTCACTGGTCACTGGTCACAAGTCACTGGTCACTTGTCACTGGTCACTGGTCACTGGTCACTGGTCAATGGTCACTGTCGCTGGTCAATGGTCACTGTCGCTGGTCAATGGTCACTGCGCTGGTCATTGGTCACTGGTCACTGGTCACTTGTCACTGGTCAGTGGTCACAGGTCAATGGTCACTGGTCACTGGTCACTGGTCACTGGTCACTGGTCACTGGTCACTGGTCACTGGTCACTGGTCACGGGTCACATGTCACGGGTCACTGTTCACTGGTCGCTAGTCACTGGTCAATGGTCACTGTCGCTGGTCAATGGTCACTGTCGCTGGTCAATGGTCACTGCGCTGGTCATTGGTCACTGGTCACTGGTCACTGGTCAAAAGTCACTGGTCACTTGTCACTGGTCAGTGGTCAGTGGTCTCTGGTCACTGGTCACTGGTCACTGGTCACAGGTCAATGGTCACTGGTCACTGGTCACTGGTCACTGGTCACTGGTCACTGGTCACTGGTCACTGGTCACTGGTCACTGGTCACGGGTCACATGTCACGGGTCACTGTTCACTGGTCGCTAGTCACTGGTCAATGGTCACTGTCGCTGGTCAATGGTCACTGTCGCTGGTCAATGGTCACTGCGCTGGTCATTGGTCACTGGTCACTGGTCACTGGTCAAAAGTCACTGGTCACTGGTCACTGGTCACTGGTCACTAGTCACTATCGCTGGTCAATGGTCACTGTCGCTGGTCACTGGTCACTAATCACTGGTCACTGGTCACTGGTCACTGGTCATTGGTCACTATCGCTGGTCAATGGTCACTGTCGCTGGTCATTGGTCCCTGGTCACTGGACACTGGTCACTGGTCACTGGTCACTTGTCACTGGTCACTGGTCACTGGTCACGGGTCAATGGTCACTGTCGCTGGTCACTGGTCAATGGTCACTGCCGCTGGTCACTGGTCAGTGGTCACTGGTCACTGGTCACTGGTCAATGGTCACTTGTCACTGGGCAGTGGTCAATGGTCACTGGTCACTGGGCAGTGGTCAATGGTCACTGGTCACTGGACACTGGTCACGTGTCACATGTCACGGGTCACGGGTCACTGGTCACTGGTCGCTGGTCACTGGTCACATGTCACTGGTCACTGGTCACTGGTCACTGGTCACTGGTCACTGGTCACTGGTCACTGGTCACTGGTCTCTGGTCACTGGTCAATGGTCACTATCGCTGGTCAATGGTCACTGTCGCTGGTCACCGGTCACTGGTCACTGGTCACTGGTCATTGGTGACTATCGCTGGTCAATGGTCACTGTCGCTGGTCATTGGTCACTGGTCACAGGTCACTGGTCACTGATTACTGGTCACTGGTCACTGGTCACTGGTCACTGGTCAATGGTCACTATCGCTGGTCAATGGTCACTGTCGCTGGTCACTGGTCATTGGTCACTTGTCACTGGTCACTGGTCACTGGTCACTGGTCACTGGTCACTGGTCACTGGTCACTGGTCACAAGTCACTGGTCACTTGTCACTGTTCACTGGTCGCTAGTCACTGGTCAATGGTCACTGTCGCTGGTCAATGGTCACTGTCGCTGGTCAATGGTCACTGCGCTGGTCATTGGTCACTGGTCACTGGTCACTGGTCAAAAGTCACTGGTCACTTGTCACTGGTCAGTGGTCAGTGGTCTCTGGTCACTGGTCACTGGTCACTGGTCACAGGTCAATGGTCACTGGTCACTGGTCACTGGTCACTGGTCACTGGTCACTGGTCACTGGTCACTGGTCACTGGTCAATGGTCACTTGTCACTGGGCAGTGGTCAATGGTCACTGGTCACTGGGCAGTGGTCAATGGTCACTGGTCACTGGTCACTGGTCACGTGTCACATGTCACGGGTCACGGGTCACTGGTCACTGGTCGCTGGTCACTGGTCACATGTCACTGGTCACTGGTCACTGGTCACTGGTCACTGGTCACTGGTCACTGGTCACTGGTCACAAGTCACTGGTCACTTGTCACTGGTCACTGGTCACTGGTCACTGGTCAATGGTCACTGTCGCTGGTCAATGGTCACTGCGCTGGTCATTGGTCACTGGTCACTGGTCACTTGTCACTGGTCAGTGGTCACAGGTCAATGGTCACTGGTCACTGGTCACTGGTCACTGGTCACTGGTCACTGGTCACTGGTCACTGGTCACTGGTCACGGGTCACATGTCACGGGTCACTGTTCACTGGTCGCTAGTCACTGGTCAATGGTCACTGTCGCTGGTCAATGGTCACTGTCGCTGGTCAATGGTCACTGCGCTGGTCATTGGTCACTGGTCACTGGTCACTGGTCAAAAGTCACTGGTCACTTGTCACTGGTCAGTGGTCAGTGGTCTCTGGTCACTGGTCACTGGTCACTGGTCACAGGTCAATGGTCACTGGTCACTGGTCACAGGTCAATGGTCACTGGTCACTGGTCACTGGTCACTGGTCACTGGTCACTGGTCACGGGTCACATGTCACGGGTCACTGTTCACTGGTCGCTAGTCACTGGTCACCGGTCACTGGTCACTGGTCACTGGTCACTGGTCACTGTTCACTGGTCACTGGTCACAAGTCACTGGTCACATGTCACTGGTCAGTGGTCACTGGTCTGTGGTCACTGGTTACTGGTCAGTGGTCACTGGTCACAGTCACATGTGGCGGGTCACTGGTCACAAGTCACTGGTCGCTGGTCACAAGTCACTGGTCACTTGTCACTGGTCACTGGTCAATGGTCAATGGTCGCTGGTCACTGGTCACTGGTCACTGGTCACTGGTCACTGGTCACTGGTCAATGGTCGCTATCGCTGGTCAATGGTTACTGTCGCTGGTCACTGGTCACTGGTCACTGGTCACTGGTCACTGGTCACTGGTCATTGGTCACTATCGCTGGTCAATGGTCACTGTCGCTGGTCATTGGTCACTGGTCATTGGACACTGGTCACTGGTCACTGGTCACTTGTCACTGGTCACTGGTCACTGGTCAATGGTCACTGCCGCTGGTCACTGGTCAGTGGTCACTGGTCACTGGTCACTGGTCAATGGTCACTTGTCACTGGGCAGTGGTCAATGGTCACTGGTCACTGGGCAGTGGTCAATGGTCACTGGTCACTGGTCACTGGTCACGTGTCACATGTCACGGGTCACGGGTCACTGGTCACTGGTCGCTGGTCACTGGTCACATGTCACTGGTCACTGGTCACTGGTCACTGGTCACTGGTCACTGGTCACTGGTCATTGGTCACTATCGCTGGTCAATGGTCACTGTCGCTGGTCATTGGTCACTGGTCATTGGACACTGGTCACTGGTCACTGGTCACTTGTCACTGGTCACTGGTCACTGGTCACTGGTCAATGGTCACTGTCGCTGGTCACTGGTCACTGGTCACTGGTCAATGGTCACTGCCGCTGGTTACTGGTCACTGGTCACTGGTCACTGGTCACTGGTCACTGGTCAGTGGTCACTGGTCACAGTCACATGTCGCGGGTCACTGGTCACAAGTCACAGATCGCTGGTCACAAGTCACTGGTCACTTGTCACTGGTCACTGGTCACTGGTCAATGGTCAATGGTCGCTGGTCACTGGTCACTGGTCACTATCGCTGGTCAATGGTCACTGTCGCTGGTCACTGGTCACTAATCACTGGTCACTGGTCACTGGTCACTGGTCATTGGTCACTATCGCTGGTCAATGGTCACTGTCGCTGGTCATTGGTCCCTGGTCACTGGACACTGGTCACTGGTCACTGGTCACTTGTCACTGGTCACTGGTCACTGGTCACGGGTCAATGGTCACTGTCGCTGGTCACTGGTCAATGGTCACTGCCGCTGGTCACTGGTCAGTGGTCACTGGTCACTGGTCACTGGTCAATGGTCACTTGCCACTGGGCAGTGGTCAATGGTCACTGGTCACTGGGCAGTGGTCAATGGTCACTGGTCACTGGTCACTGGTCACGTGTCACATGTCACGGGTCACGGGTCACTGGTCACTGGTCGCTGGTCACTGGTCACATGTCACTGGTCACTGGTCACTGGTCACTGGTCACTGGTCACTGGTCACTGGTCACTGGTCTCTGGTCACTGGTCAATGGTCACTATCGCTGGTCAATGGTCACTGTCGCTGGTCACCGGTCACTGGTCACTGGTCACTGGTCATTGGTGACTATCGCTGGTCAATGGTCACTGTCGCTGGTCATTGGTCACTGGTCACAGGTCACTGGTCACTGATTACTGGTCACTGGTCACTGGTCACTGGTCACTGGTCAATGGTCACTGTCGCTGGTCACTGGTCATTGGTCACATGTCACTGGTCACTGGTCACTGGTCAATGGTCACTGTCGCTGGTCAATGGTCACTGTCGCTGGTCAATGGTCACTGCGCTGGTCATTGGTCACTGGTCACTGGTCACTTGTCACTGGTCAGTGGTCACAGGTCAATGGTCACTGGTCACTGGTCACTGGTCACTGGTCACTGGTCACTGGTCACTGGTCACTGGTCACTGGTCACGGGTCACATGTCACGGGTCACTGTTCACTGGTCGCTAGTCACTGGTCAATGGTCACTGTCGCTGGTCAATGGTCACTGTCGCTGGTCAATGGTCACTGCGCTGGTCATTGGTCACTGGTCACTGGTCACTGGTCAAAAGTCACTGGTCACTTGTCACTGGTCAGTGGTCAGTGGTCTCTGGTCACTGGTCACTGGTCACTGGTCACAGGTCAATGGTCACTGGTCACTGGTCACTGGTCACTGGTCACTGGTCACTGGTCACTGGTCACTGGTCACTGGTCACTGGTCACGGGTCACATGTCACGGGTCACTGTTCACTGGTCGCTAGTCACTGGTCAATGGTCACTGTCGCTGGTCAATGGTCACTGTCGCTGGTCAATGGTCACTGCGCTGGTCATTGGTCACTGGTCACTGGTCACTGGTCAAAAGTCACTGGTCACTGGTCACTGGTCACTGGTCACTAGTCACTATCGCTGGTCAATGGTCACTGTCGCTGGTCACTGGTCACTAATCACTGGTCACTGGTCACTGGTCACTGGTCATTGGTCACTATCGCTGGTCAATGGTCACTGTCGCTGGTCATTGGTCCCTGGTCACTGGACACTGGTCACTGGTCACTGGTCACTTGTCACTGGTCACTGGTCACTGGTCACGGGTCAATGGTCACTGTCGCTGGTCACTGGTCAATGGTCACTGCCGCTGGTCACTGGTCAGTGGTCACTGGTCACTGGTCACTGGTCAATGGTCACTTGTCACTGGGCAGTGGTCAATGGTCACTGGTCACTGGGCAGTGGTCAATGGTCACTGGTCACTGGTCACTGGTCACGTGTCACATGTCACGGGTCACGGGTCACTGGTCACTGGTCGCTGGTCACTGGTCACATGTCACTGGTCACTGGTCACTGGTCACTGGTCACTGGTCACTGGTCACTGGTCACTGGTCACAAGTCACTGGTCACTTGTCACTGGTCACTGGTCACTGGTCACTGGTCAATGGTCACTGTCGCTGGTCAATGGTCACTGTCGCTGGTCAATGGTCACTGCGCTGGTCATTGGTCACTGGTCACTGGTCACTTGTCACTGGTCAGTGGTCACAGGTCAATGGTCACTGGTCACTGGTCACTGGTCACTGGTCACTGGTCACTGGTCACTGGTCACTGGTCACTGGTCACGGGTCACATGTCACGGGTCACTGTTCACTGGTCGCTAGTCACTGGTCAATGGTCACTGTCGCTGGTCAATGGTCACTGTCGCTGGTCAATGGTCACTGCGCTGGTCATTGGTCACTGGTCACTGGTCACTGGTCAAAAGTCACTGGTCACTTGTCACTGGTCAGTGGTCAGTGGTCTCTGGTCACTGGTCACTGGTCACTGGTCACAGGTCAATGGTCACTGGTCACTGGTCACTGGTCACTGGTCACTGGTCACTGGTCACTGGTCACTGGTCACTGGTCACTGGTCACGGGTCACATGTCACGGGTCACTGTTCACTGGTCGCTAGTCACTGGTCAATGGTCACTGTCGCTGGTCAATGGTCACTGTCGCTGGTCAATGGTCACTGCGCTGGTCATTGGTCACTGGTCACTGGTCACTGGTCAAAAGTCACTGGTCACTGGTCACTGGTCACTGGTCACTAGTCACTATCGCTGGTCAATGGTCACTGTCGCTGGTCACTGGTCACTAATCACTGGTCACTGGTCACTGGTCACTGGTCATTGGTCACTATCGCTGGTCAATGGTCACTGTCGCTGGTCATTGGTCCCTGGTCACTGGACACTGGTCACTGGTCACTGGTCACTTGTCACTGGTCACTGGTCACTGGTCACGGGTCAATGGTCACTGTCGCTGGTCACTGGTCAATGGTCACTGCCGCTGGTCACTGGTCAGTGGTCACTGGTCACTGGTCACTGGTCAATGGTCACTTGTCACTGGGCAGTGGTCAATGGTCACTGGTCACTGGGCAGTGGTCAATGGTCACTGGTCACTGGACACTGGTCACGTGTCACATGTCACGGGTCACGGGTCACTGGTCACTGGTCGCTGGTCACTGGTCACATGTCACTGGTCACTGGTCACTGGTCACAGGTCACTGGTCACTGGTCACTGGTCACTGGTCACTGGTCTCTGGTCACTGGTCAATGGTCACTATCGCTGGTCAATGGTCACTGTCGCTGGTCACCGGTCACTGGTCACTGGTCACTGGTCATTGGTGACTATCGCTGGTCAATGGTCACTGTCGCTGGTCATTGGTCACTGGTCACAGGTCACTGGTCACTGATTACTGGTCACTGGTCACTGGTCACTGGTCACTGGTCAATGGTCACTATCGCTGGTCAATGGTCACTGTCGCTGGTCACTGGTCATTGGTCACTTGTCACTGGTCACTGGTCACTGGTCACTGGTCACTGGTCACTGGTCACTGGTCACTGGTCACAAGTCACTGGTCACTTGTCACTGTTCACTGGTCGCTAGTCACTGGTCAATGGTCACTGTCGCTGGTCAATGGTCACTGTCGCTGGTCAATGGTCACTGCGCTGGTCATTGGTCACTGGTCACTGGTCACTGGTCAAAAGTCACTGGTCACTTGTCACTGGTCAGTGGTCAGTGGTCTCTGGTCACTGGTCACTGGTCACTGGTCACAGGTCAATGGTCACTGGTCACTGGTCACTGGTCACTGGTCACTGGTCACTGGTCACTGGTCACTGGTCACTGGTCAATGGTCACTTGTCACTGGGCAGTGGTCAATGGTCACTGGTCACTGGGCAGTGGTCAATGGTCACTGGTCACTGGTCACTGGTCACGTGTCACATGTCACGGGTCACGGGTCACTGGTCACTGGTCGCTGGTCACTGGTCACATGTCACTGGTCACTGGTCACTGGTCACTGGTCACTGGTCACTGGTCACTGGTCACTGGTCACAAGTCACTGGTCACTTGTCACTGGTCACTGGTCACTGGTCACTGGTCAATGGTCACTGTCGCTGGTCAATGGTCACTGCGCTGGTCATTGGTCACTGGTCACTGGTCACTTGTCACTGGTCAGTGGTCACAGGTCAATGGTCACTGGTCACTGGTCACTGGTCACTGGTCACTGGTCACTGGTCACTGGTCACTGGTCACTGGTCACGGGTCACATGTCACGGGTCACTGTTCACTGGTCGCTAGTCACTGGTCAATGGTCACTGTCGCTGGTCAATGGTCACTGTCGCTGGTCAATGGTCACTGCGCTGGTCATTGGTCACTGGTCACTGGTCACTGGTCAAAAGTCACTGGTCACTTGTCACTGGTCAGTGGTCAGTGGTCTCTGGTCACTGGTCACTGGTCACTGGTCACAGGTCAATGGTCACTGGTCACTGGTCACTGGTCACTGGTCACTGGTCACTGGTCACTGGTCACTGGTCACTGGTCACTGGTCACTGGTCACGGGTCACATGTCACGGGTCACTGTTCACTGGTCGCTAGTCACTGGTCAATGGTCACTGTCGCTGGTCAATGGTCACTGTCGCTGGTCAATGGTCACTGCGCTGGTCATTGGTCACTGGTCACTGGTCACTGGTCAAAAGTCACTGGTCACTGGTCACTGGTCACTGGTCACTAGTCACTATCGCTGGTCAATGGTCACTGTCGCTGGTCACTGGTCACTAATCACTGGTCACTGGTCACTGGTCACTGGTCATTGGTCACTATCGCTGGTCAATGGTCACTGTCGCTGGTCATTGGTCCCTGGTCACTGGACACTGGTCACTGGTCACTGGTCACTTGTCACTGGTCACTGGTCACTGGTCACGGGTCAATGGTCACTGTCGCTGGTCACTGGTCAATGGTCACTGCCGCTGGTCACTGGTCAGTGGTCACTGGTCACTGGTCACTGGTCAATGGTCACTTGTCACTGGGCAGTGGTCAATGGTCACTGGTCACTGGGCAGTGGTCAATGGTCACTGGTCACTGGTCACTGGTCACGTGTCACATGTCACGGGTCACGGGTCACTGGTCACTGGTCGCTGGTCACTGGTCACATGTCACTGGTCACTGGTCACTGGTCACTGGTCACTGGTCACTGGTCACTGGTCACTGGTCTCTGGTCACTGGTCAATGGTCACTATCGCTGGTCAATGGTCACTGTCGCTGGTCACCGGTCACTGGTCACTGGTCACTGGTCATTGGTGACTATCGCTGGTCAATGGTCACTGTCGCTGGTCATTGGTCACTGGTCACAGGTCACTGGTCACTGATTACTGGTCACTGGTCACTGGTCACTGGTCACTGGTCAATGGTCACTATCGCTGGTCAATGGTCACTGTCGCTGGTCACTGGTCATTGGTCACATGTCACTGGTCACTGGTCACTGGTCACTGGTCACTGGTCACTGGTCACTGGTCACAAGTCACTGGTCACTGGTCACTGGTCACTGGTCAATGGTCACTGTCGCTGGTCAATGGTCACTGTCGCTGGTCAATGGTCACTGTCGCTGGTCACTGGTCACTAATCACTGGTCACTGGTCACTGGTCACTGGTCATTGGTCACTATCGCTGGTCAATGGTCACTGTCGCTGGTCATTGGTCCCTGGTCACTGGACACTGGTCACTGGTCACTGGTCACTTGTCACTGGTCACTGGTCACTGGTCACGGGTCAATGGTCACTGTCGCTGGTCACTGGTCAATGGTCACTGCCGCTGGTCACTGGTCAGTGGTCACTGGTCACTGGTCACTGGTCAATGGTCACTTGTCACTGGGCAGTGGTCAATGGTCACTGGTCACTGGGCAGTGGTCAATGGTCACTGGTCACTGGTCACTGGTCACGTGTCACATGTCACGGGTCACGGGTCACTGGTCACTGGTCGCTGGTCACTGGTCACATGTCACTGGTCACTGGTCACTGGTCACTGGTCACTGGTCACTGGTCACTGGTCACTGGTCACTGGTCTCTGGTCACTGGTCAATGGTCACTGGTCACTGGTCACTGGTCACTATCGCTGGTCAATGGTCACTGTCGCTGGTCACTGGTCACTAATCACTGGTCAATGGTCACTGTCGCTGGTCAATGGTCACTGGTCACTGGTCACTGGTCAAAAGTCACTGGTCACTTGTCACTGGTCAGTGGTCAGTGGTCTCTGGTGACTGGTCACTGGTCACTGGTCACAGGTCAATGGTCACATGTCACTGGTCACTGGTCACTGGTCACTGGTCACTGGTCAATGGTCACTGTCGCTGGTCAATGGTCACTGCGCTGGTCATTGGTCACTGGTCACTGGTCACTGGTCAAAAGTCACTGGTCACTTGTCACTGGTCAGTGGTCAGTGGTCTCTTGTCGCTGGTCACTGGTCACTGGTCACAGGTCAATGGTCACTGGTCACGGGTCACTGGTCACTGGTCACTGGTCACTGGTCACTGGTCACTGGTCACTGGTCACGGGTCACATGTCACGGGTCACTGTTCACTGGTCGCTAGTCACTGGTCAATGGTCACTGTCGCTGGTCAATGGTCACTGTCGCTGGTCAATGGTCACTGGTCACTGGTCACTGGTCAAAAGTCACTGGTCACTTGTCACTGGTCAGTGGTCAGTGGCCTCTGGTCACTGGTCACTGGTCACTGGCCACAGGTCAATGGTCACTGGTCACTGGTCACTGGTCACTGGTCACTGGTCACTGGTCACTGGTCACTGGTCACTATCGCTGGTCAATGGTCACTGTCGCTGGTCACTGGTCACTAATCACTGGTCACTGGTCACTGGTCACTGGTCACTGGTCATTGGTCACTATCGCTGGTCAATGGTCACTGTCGCTGGTCATTGGTCACTGGTCACTGGACAGTGGTCAAAAGTCACTGGTCACTTGTCACTGGTCAGTGGTCACTGGTCTCTGGTCACTGGTCACTGGTCACAGGTCAATGGTCACTGGTCACTGGTCACTGGTCACTGGTCACTGGTCACTGGTCACGGGTCACATGTCACGGGTCACTGTTCACTGGTCGCTAGTCACTGGTCACCGGTCACTGGTCACTGGTCACTGGTCACTGGTCACTGTTCACTGGTCACTGGTCACAAGTCACTGGTCACATGTCACTGGTCAGTGGTCACTGGTCTGTGGTCACTGGTTACTGGTCAGTGGTCACTGGTCACAGTCACATGTGGCGGGTCACTGGTCACAAGTCACTGGTCGCTGGTCACAAGTCACTGGTCACTTGTCACTGGTCACTGGTCAATGGTCAATGGTCGCTGGTCACTGGTCACTGGTCACTGGTCACTGGTCACTGGTCACTGGTCAATGGTCGCTATCGCTGGTCAATGGTTACTGTCGCTGGTCACTGGTCACTGGTCACTGGTCACTGGTCACTGGTCACTGGTCATTGGTCACTATCGCTGGTCAATGGTCACTGTCGCTGGTCATTGGTCACTGGTCATTGGACACTGGTCACTGGTCACTGGTCACTTGTCACTGGTCACTGGTCACTGGTCACTGGTCAATGGTCACTGTCGCTGGTCACTGGTCACTGGTCACTGGTCAATGGTCACTGCCGCTGGTTACTGGTCACTGGTCACTGGTCACTGGTCACTGGTCACTGGTCAGTGGTCACTGGTCACAGTCACATGTCGCGGGTCACTGGTCACAAGTCACAGATCGCTGGTCACAAGTCACTGGTCACTTGTCACTGGTCACTGGTCACTGGTCAATGGTCAATGGTCGCTGGTCACTGGTCACTGGTCACTATCGCTGGTCAATGGTCACTGTCGCTGGTCACTGGTCACTAATCACTGGTCACTGGTCACTGGTCACTGGTCATTGGTCACTATCGCTGGTCAATGGTCACTGTCGCTGGTCATTGGTCCCTGGTCACTGGACACTGGTCACTGGTCACTGGTCACTTGTCACTGGTCACTGGTCACTGGTCACGGGTCAATGGTCACTGTCGCTGGTCACTGGTCAATGGTCACTGCCGCTGGTCACTGGTCAGTGGTCACTGGTCACTGGTCACTGGTCAATGGTCACTTGCCACTGGGCAGTGGTCAATGGTCACTGGTCACTGGGCAGTGGTCAATGGTCACTGGTCACTGGTCACTGGTCACGTGTCACATGTCACGGGTCACGGGTCACTGGTCACTGGTCGCTGGTCACTGGTCACATGTCACTGGTCACTGGTCACTGGTCACTGGTCACTGGTCACTGGTCACTGGTCACTGGTCACTGGTCTCTGGTCACTGGTCAATGGTCACTATCGCTGGTCAATGGTCACTGTCGCTGGTCACCGGTCACTGGTCACTGGTCACTGGTCATTGGTGACTATCGCTGGTCAATGGTCACTGTCGCTGGTCATTGGTCACTGGTCACAGGTCACTGGTCACTGATTACTGGTCACTGGTCACTGGTCACTGGTCACTGGTCAATGGTCACTGTCGCTGGTCACTGGTCATTGGTCACATGTCACTGGTCACTGGTCACTGGTCAATGGTCACTGTCGCTGGTCAATGGTCACTGTCGCTGGTCAATGGTCACTGCGCTGGTCATTGGTCACTGGTCACTGGTCACTTGTCACTGGTCAGTGGTCACAGGTCAATGGTCACTATCGCTGGTCGATGGTCACTGTCGCTGGTCACTGGTCACTAATCACAGGTCACTGGTCACTGGTCACTGGTCATTGGTCACTATCGCTGGTCAATGGTCACTGTCGCTGATCATTGGTCACTGGTCACTGTACAGTGGTCAAAAGTCACTGGTCACTTGTCACTGGTCAGTGGTCACTGGTCACTGGTCACTGGTCACTGGTCACTGGTCACTGGTCACTGGTCACTGGTCACTGGTCACTGGTCACTATCGCTGGTCAATGGTCACTGTCGCTGGTCACTGGTCACTAATCACAGGTCACTGGTCACTGGTCACTGGTCATTGGTCACTATCGCTGGTCAATGGTCACTGTCGCTGATCATTGGTCACTGGTCACTGTACAGTGGTCAAAAGTCACTGGTCACTTGTCACTGGTCAGTGGTCACTGGTCTCTGGTCACTGGTCACTGGTCACAGGTCAATGGTCACTGGTCACTGGTCACTGGTCACTGGTCACTGGTCACGGGTCACATGTCACGGGTCACTGTTCACTGGTCGCTAGTCACTGGTCACCGGTCACTGGTCACTGGTCACTGGTCACTGGTCACTGTTCACTGGTCACTGGTCACAAGTCACTGGTCACATGTCACTGGTCAGTGGTCACTGGTCTGTGGTCACTGGTTACTGGTCAGTGGTCACTGGTCACAGTCACATGTGGCGGGTCACTGGTCACAAGTCACTGGTCGCTGGTCACAAGTCACTGGTCACTTGTCACTGGTCACTGGTCAATGGTCAATGGTCGCTGGTCACTGGTCACTGGTCACTGGTTACTGGTCACTGGTCACTGGTCAATGGTCGCTATCGCTGGTCAATGGTTACTGTCGCTGGTCACTGGTCACTGGTCACTGGTCACTGGTGACTGGTCACTGGTCATTGGTCACTATCGCTGGTCAATGGTCACTGTCGCTGGACAATGGTCACTGGTCATTGGACTCTGGTCACTGGTCACTGGTCACTTGTCACTGGTCACTGGTCACTGGTCACTGGTCAATGGTCACTGTCGCTGGTCACTGGTCACTGGTCACTGGTCAATGGTCACTGCCGCTGGGCACTGGTCACTGGTCACTGGTCACTGGTCACTGGTCACTGGTCACTGGTCAATGGTCACTGTCGCTGGTCACTGGTCACTATTCACTGGTCACTGGTCACTGGTCACTGGTCCCTGGTCACTTTCGCTGGTCACTTGTCACGGTTCACTGGCCACAAGTTTCTGGTCATTTGCCACTGGTCACTGGTCACTGGTCACTGGCCACTGGTCACTGGTCAATGGTCACTGTCGCTGGTCACTGGTCACTGGTCACTGGTCGCTATCCCTGGTCAATGGTTACTGTCGCTGGTCACTGGTCACTGGTCACTGGTCACTGGTGACTGGTCACTGGTCATTGGTCACTATCGCTGGTCAATGGTCACTGTCGCTGGTCATTGGTCACTGGTCATTGGACACTGGTCACTGGTCACTGGTCACTGGTCACTGGTCACTGGTCACGGGTCACATGTCACGGGTCACTGTTCACTGGTCGCTAGTCACTGGTCACCGGTCACTGGTCACTGGTCACTGGTCACTGGTCACTGGTCACTGGTCACTGGTCACTGGTTACTGGTCACTATCGCTGGTCAATGGTCACTGTCGCTGGTCACTGGTCACTAATCACTGGTCACTGGTCACTGGTCACTGGTCATTGGTCACTATCGCTGGTCACTTGTATCTGGTCAGTGGTCACTGGTCTCTGGTCACTGGTCACTGGTCACAGGTCAATGGTCACTGGTCACTGGTCACTGGTCACTGGTCACTGGTCACTGGTCACGGGTCACATGTCACGGGTCACTGTTCACTGGTCGCTAGTCACTGGTCACCGGTCACTGGTCACTGGTCACTGGTCACTGGTCACTGTTCACTGGTCACTGGTCACAAGTCACTGGTCACATGTCACTGGTCAGTGGTCACTGGTCTGTGGTCACTGGTTACTGGTCAGTGGTCACTGGTCACAGTCACATGTGGCGGGTCACTGGTCACAAGTCACTGGTCGCTGGTCACAAGTCACTGGTCACTTGTCACTGGTCACTGGTCAATGGTCAATGGTCGCTGGTCACTGGTCACTGGTCACTGGTCACTGGTCACTGGTCACTGGTCAATGGTCGCTATCGCTGGTCAATGGTTACTGTCGCTGGTCACTGGTCACTGGTCACTGGTCACTGGTCATTGGTCACTATCGCTGGTCAATGGTCACTGTCGCTGGTCATTGGTCACTGGTCATTGGACACTGGTCACTGGTCACTGGTCACTTGTCACTGGTCACTGGTCACTGGTCACTGGTCAATGGTCACTGTCGCTGGTCACTGGTCACTGGTCACTGGTCAATGGTCACTGCCGCTGGTCACTGGTCACTGGTCACTGGTCACTGGTCACTGGTCACTGGTCAATGGTCACTTGTCACTGGGCCGTGGTCAATGGTCACTGGTCACAGGTCAATGGTCACTGGTCACTGGACACAGGTCACTGGTCACTGGACGCTGGTCACTTGTCACTGGTCACTGGTCACTGGTCACTGGTCAATGGTCACTGTCGCTGGTCACTGCTCACTGGTCACTGGTCACTGGTCAATGGTCACTGTCGCTGGTCACTGGTCACTATTCACTGGTCACTGGTCACTGGTCACTGGTCCCTGGTCACTTTCGCTGGTCACTTGTCACGGTTCACTGGCCACAAGTTTCTGGTCATTTGCCACTGGTCACTGGTCACTGGTCACTGGTCACTGGTCACTGGTCACTGGTCACTGGTCACTGGTCAATGGTCACTGTCGCTGGTCAATGGTCACTGTCGCTGGTCACTGGTCACTGGTCACTGGTCAATGGTCACTGGTCACTGGACACTGGTCACTGGTCACTAGTCACTTGTCACTGTTCACTGGTCACTGGTCACTGGTCAATGGTCACTGTCGCTGGTCACTGGTCAATGGTCACTGCCGCTGGTCACTGGTCACTGGTCACTGGTCAATGGTCACTTGTCACTGGGCAGTGGTCAATGGTCACTGGTCACAGGTCAGTGGTCACTGGTCACTGGACACAGGTCACTGGACACAGGTCACTGGTCACTGGACGCTGGTCACTTTTCACTGGTCACTGGTCACTGGTCACTGGTCAATGGTCACTGTCGCTTGTCAATGCTCACTGGGCACTGGTCACTGGTCAATGGTCACTGTCGCTGGTCACTGGTCACTATTCACTGGTCACTGGTCACTGGTCACTGGTCACTGGTCCCTGGTCACTTTCGCTGGTCACTTGTCACGGTTCACTGGCCACAAGTTTCTGGTCATTTGCCACTGGTCAATGGTCACTGGGCACTGGTCACTGGTCAATGGTCACTGTCGCTGGTCACTGGTCACTGGTCACTGGTCACTGGTCCCTGGTCACTGGTCAATGGTCACTGTCGCTGGTCACTGTTCACTGGTCACTGGTCACTGGTCACTGGTCACAAGTCACTGGTCACTTGTCACTGGTCACTGATCACTGGTCACTGGTCACTGGTCACTG
Source organism: Andrena bucephala (assembly GCA_947577245.1). NCBI lineage: Eukaryota > Metazoa > Arthropoda > Insecta > Hymenoptera > Andrenidae > Andrena > Andrena bucephala. The sequence goes on along the minus strand of OX387716.1, from coordinate 25,588,854 downwards.
GTCACAAGTCACTGGTCACTGGTCACTTGTCACTGGTCACTGGTCCCTGGTCACTGGTCAATGGTCACTGTCGCTGGTAAATGGTCACTGTCGCTGGTCACTGGTCACTGGTCACTGTCGCTGGTCACTGGTCACTGGTCACTGGTCACTGGTCACAAGTCACTGGTCACTGGTCACTTGTCATTGGTCACTGGTCACTGGTCACTGGTCAATGGTCACTGTCGCTGGTAAATGGTCACTGTCGCTGGTCACTGGTCACTGGTCACTGTCGCTGGTCACTGGTCACTGGTCACTGGTCACTGGTCACTGGTCACTGGTCACAGGTCAATGGTCACTGGTCACTGGACACTGGTCACTGGTCACTTTTCACTTGTCACTGGTCACTGGTCACTGGTCACTGGTCACTGGTCACTGGTCACTGGTCACTGGTCACTGGTCACGGGTTCCATGTCACGGGTCACTGGTCGCTGGCCACTGGTCACTGGTCACTGGACGCTGGCCACTGGCCACTGGTCACTGGTCACTGGTCACAAGTCACAGGTCACTGGTCACTGGTCACAAATCACTGGTCACTTGTCACTGGTCAGTGGTCAGTGGTCACTGGTCACTGGTCACTGGTCACAGATCAATGGTGACTGGTCACTGGTCACTGGTCACTGGTCACGTGTCACGGGTCACTGGTCACTGGTCGCTAGTCACTGGTCACCGGTCACTGGTCACTGGTCACTGGTCACGTGTCACATGTCACGGGTCACGGGTCACTGGTCACTGGTCGCTGGTCACTGGTCACATGTCACTGGTCACTGGTCACTGGTCACTGGTCACTGGTCACTGGTCACTGGTCACTGGTCTCTGGTCACTGGTCAATGGTCACTATCGCTGGTCAATGGTCACTGTCGCTGGTCACTGGTCATTGGTGACTATCGCTGGTCAATGGTCACTGTCGCTGGTTATTGGTCACTGGTCACTGGTCACTGGTCACTGATTACTGGTCACTGGTCACTGGTCACGGGTCCCATGTCACGGGTCACTGGTCGCTGGCCACTGGTCACTGGTCACTGGACGCTGGCCACTGGCCACTGGTCACTGGTCACTGGTCACAAGTCACAGGTCACTTGTCACTGGTCACAAGTCACTGGTCACTTGTCACTGGTCAGTGGTCACTGGTCACTGGTCACTGGTCAGTGGTCACTGGTCACAGTCACATGTCGCGGGTCACTGGTCACAAGTCACAGATCGCTGGTCACAAGTCACTGGTCACTTGTCACTGGTCACTGGTCACTGGTCACTGGTCAATGGTCAATGGTCGCTGGTCACTGGTCACTGGTCACTGGTCACTGGTCACTGGTCACTGGTCACTATCGCTGGTCAATGGTCACTGTCGCTGGTCACTGGTCACTAATCACTGGTCACTGGTCACTGGTCACTGGTCATTGGTCACTATCGCTGGTCAATGGTCACTGTCGCTGGACATTGGTCACTGGTCACTGGACACTGGTCACTGGTCACTGGTCACTTGTCACTGTTCACTGGTCACTGGTCACTGGTCAATGGTCACTGTCGCTGGTCACTGGTCAATGGTCACTGCCGCTGGTCACTGGTCACTGGTCACTGGTCACTGGTCACTGGTCAATGGTCACTTGTCACTGGGCAGTGGTCAATGGTCACTGGTCACAGGTCAGTGGTCACTGGTCACTGGACACAGGTCACTGGACACAGGTCACTGGTCACTGGACGCTGGTCACTTTTCACTGGTCACTGGTCACTGGTCACTGGTCAATGGTCACTGTCGCTTGTCAATGCTCACTGGGCACTGGTCACTGGTCAATGGTCACTGTCGCTGGTCACTGGTCACTATTCACTGGTCACTGGTCACTGGTCACTGGTCCCTGGTCACTTTCGCTGGTCACTTGTCACGGTTCACTGGCCACAAGTTTCTGGTCATTTGCCACTGGTCAATGGTCACTGGGCACTGGTCACTGGTCAATGGTCACTGTCGCTGGTCACTGGTCACTGGTCACTGGTCACTGGTCCCTGGTCACTGGTCAATGGTCACTGTCGCTGGTCACTGTTCACTGGTCACTGGTCACTGGTCACTGGTCACAAGTCACTGGTCACTTGTCACTGGTCACTGATCACTGGTCACTGGTCACTGGTCACTGGTCACAAGTCACTGGTCACTGGTCACTTGTCACTGGTCACTGGTCACTGGTCACTGGTCAATGGTCACTGTCGCTGGTAAATGGTCACTGTCGCTGGTCACTGGTCACTGGTCACTGTCGCTGGTCACTGGTCACTGGTCACTGGTCACTGGTCACAAGTCACTGGTCACTGGTCACTTGTCATTGGTCACTGGTCACTGGTCACTGGTCAATGGTCACTGTCGCTGGTAAATGGTCACTGTCGCTGGTCACTGGTCACTGGTCACTGTCGCTGGTCACTGGTCACTGGTCACTGGTCACTGGTCACTGGTCACTGGTCACAGGTCAATGGTCACTGGTCACTGGACACTGGTCACTGGTCACTTGTCACTTGTCACTGGTCACTGGTCACTGGTCACTGGTCACTGGTCACTGGTCACTGGTCACTGGTCACTGGTCACGGGTTCCATGTCACGGGTCACTGGTCGCTGGCCACTGGTCACTGGTCACTGGACGCTGGCCACTGGCCACTGGTCACTGGTCACTGGTCACAAGTCACAGGTCACTGGTCACTTGTCACTGGTCAGTGGTCAGTGGTCACTGGTCACTGGTCACTGGTCACAGATCAATGGTGACTGGTCACTGGTCACTGGTCACTGGTCACATGTCACGGGTCACTGGTCACTGGTCGCTAGTCACTGGTCACCGGTCACTGGTCACTGGTCACTGGTCACGTGTCACATGTCACGGGTCACGGGTCACTGGTCACTGGTCGCTGGTCACTGGTCACATGTCACTGGTCACTGGTCACTGGTCACTGGTCACTGGTCACTGGTCACTGGTCACTGGTCTCTGGTCACTGGTCAATGGTCACTATCGCTGGTCAATGGTCACTGTCGCTGGTCACTGGTCATTGGTCACTTGTCACTGGTCACTGGTCACTGGTCACTGGTCACTGGTCACTGGTCACTGGTCACTGGTCACAAGTCACTGGTCACTTGTCACTGGTCACTGGTCACTGGTCACTGGTGAATGGTCACTGTCGCTGGTCAATGGTCACTGTCGCTGGTCACCGGTCACTGGTCACTGGTCACTGGTCACTGGTCACTGGTCACGGGTCACATGTCACGGGTCACTGTTCACTGGTCGCTAGTCACTGGTCAATGGTCACTGTCGCTGGTCAATGGTCACTGTCGCTGGTCAATGGTCACTGCGCTGGTCATTGGTCACTGGTCACTGGTCACTGGTCAAAAGTCACTGGTCACTTGTCACTGGTCAGTGGTCAGTGGTCTCTGGTCACTGGTCACTGGTCACTGGTCACAGGTCAATGGTCACTGGTCACTGGTCACTGGTCACTGGTCACTGGTCACTGGTCACTGGTCACTGGTCACTGGTCACTGGTCACTGGTCACTGGTCACTGGTCACTGGTCACTGGTCACTGGTCACTGGTCACTGGTCACTATCGCTGGTCAATGGTCACTGTCGCTGGTCACTGGTCACTAATCACAGGTCACTGGTCACTGGTCACTGGTCATTGGTCACTATCGCTGGTCAATGGTCACTGTCGCTGGTCATTGGTCACTGGTCACTGGACAGTGGTCAAAAGTCACTGGTCACTTGTCACTGGTCAGTGGTCAGTGGTCTCTGGTCACTGGTCACTGGTCACTGGTCACAGGTCAATGGTCACTGGTCACTGGTCACTGGTCACTGGTCACTGGTCACTGGTCACTGGTCACTGGTCAATGGTCGCTATCGCTGGTCAATGGTTACTGTCGCTGGTCACTGGTCACTGGTCACTGGTCACTGGTGACTGGTCACTAGTCATTGGTCACTATCGCTGGTCAATGGTCACTGTCGCTGGACATTGGTCACTGGTCATTGGACTCTGGTCACTGGTCACTGGTCACTGGTCACTTGTCACTGGTCACTGGTCACTGGTCACTGGTCAATGGTCACTGTCGCTGGTCACTGGTCACTGGTCACTGGTCAATGGTCACTGCCGCTGGTCACTGGTCACTGGTCACTGGTCACTGGTCACTGGTCACTGGTCAATGGTCACTTGTCACTGGGCCGTGGTCAATGGTCACTGGTCACAGGTCAATGGTCACTGGTCACTGGACACAGGTCACTGGTCACTGGACGCTGGTCACTTGTCACTGGTCACTGGTCACTGGTCACTGGTCAATGGTCACTGTCGCTGGTCACTGCTCACTGGTCACTGGTCACTGGTCAATGGTCACTGTCGCTGGTCACTGGTCACTATTCACTGGTCACTGGTCACTGGTCACTGGTCCCTGGTCACTTTCGCTGGTCACTTGTCACGGTTCACTGGCCACAAGTTTCTGGTCATTTGCCACTGGTCACTGGTCACTGGTCACTGGTCAATGGTCACTGTCGCTGGTCACTGGTCACTGGTCACTGGTCACTGGTCACTGGTCACTGGTCACTGGTCACTTGTCACTGGTCACTGGTCAATGGTCAATGGTCGCTGGTCACTGGGCACTGGTCACTGGTCACTGGTCACTGGTCACTGGTCAATGGTCGCTATCGCTGGTCAATGGTTACTGTCGCTGGTCACTGGTCACTGGTCACTGGTCACTGGTGACTGGTCACTGGTCATTGGTCACTATCGCTGGTCAATGGTCACTGTCGCTGGTCATTGGTCACTGGTCATTGGACACTGGTCACTGGTCACTGGTCACTGGTCACTGGTCACGGGTCACATGTCACGGGTCACTGTTCACTGGTCGCTAGTCACTGGTCACCGGTCACTGGTCACTGGTCACTGGTCACTGGTCACTGTTCACTGGTCACTGGTCACAAGTCACTGGTCACATGTCACTGGTCAGTGGTCACTGGTCTGTGGTCACTGGTTACTGGTCAGTGGTCACTGGTCACAGTCACATGTGGCGGGTCACTGGTCACAAGTCACTGGTCACTTGTCACTGGTCACTGGTCAATGGTCGCTGGTCACAAGTCACTGGTCACTTGTCACTGGTCACTGGTCACTGGTCACTGGTCACTGGTCACTGGTCACTGGTCACTGGTCACTGGTCACTGGTCACTGGTCACTGGTTACTGGTCACTATCGCCGGTCAATGGTCACTGTCGCTGGTCACTGGTCACTAATCACTGGTCACTGGTCACTGGTCACTGGTCATTGGTCACTATCGCTGGTCAATGGTCACTGTCGCTGGTCATTGGTCACTGGTCACTGGACAGTGGTCAAAAGTCACTGGTCACTTGTCACTGGTCAGTGGTCACTGGTCTCTGGTCACTGGTCACTGGTCACAGGTCAATGGTCACTGGTCACTGGTCACTGGTCACTGGTCACTGGTCACGGGTCACATGTCACGGGTCACTGTTCACTGGTCGCTAGTCACTGGTCACCGGTCACTGGTCACTGGTCACTGGTCACTGGTCACTGTTCACTGGTCACTGGTCACAAGTCACTGGTCACATGTCACTGGTCAGTGGTCACTGGTCTGTGGTCACTGGTTACTGGTCAGTGGTCACTGGTCACAGTCACATGTGGCGGGTCACTGGTCACAAGTCACTGGTCGCTGGTCACAAGTCACTGGTCACTTGTCACTGGTCACTGGTCAATGGTCAATGGTCGCTGGTCACTGGTCACTGGTCACTGGTCACTGGTCACTGGTCACTGGTCAATGGTTACTGTCGCTGGTCACTGGTGACTGGTCACTGGTCATTGGTCACTATCGCTGGTCAATGGTCACTGTCGCTGGTCATTGGTCACTGGTCATTGGACACTGGTCACTGGTCACTGGTCACTTGTCACTGGTCACTGGTCACTGGTCACTGGTCAATGGTCACTGTCGCTGGTCACTGGTCACTGGTCACTGGTCAATGGTCACTGCCGCTGGTCACTGGTCACTGGTCACTGGTCACTGGTCACTGGTCACTGGTCAATGGTCACTTGTCACTGGGCCGTGGTCAATGGTCACTGGTCACAGGTCAATGGTCACTGGTCACTGGACACAGGTCACTGGTCACTGGACGCTGGTCACTTGTCACTGGTCACTGGTCACTGGTCACTGGTCAATGGTCACTGTCGCTGGTCACTGCTCACTGGTCACTGGTCACTGGTCAATGGTCACTGTCGCTGGTCACTGGTCACTATTCACTGGTCACTGGTCACTGGTCACTGGTCCCTGGTCACTTTCGCTGGTCACTTGTCACGGTTCACTGGCCACAAGTTTCTGGTCATTTGCCACTGGTCACTGGTCACTGGTCACTGGTCACTGGTCACTGGTCACTGGTCACTGGTCACTGGTCAATGGTCACTGTCGCTGGTCACTGGTCACTGGTCACTGGTCACTGGTCACTGGTCACTGGTCACTGGTCACTGGTCACTTGTCACTGGTCACTGGTCACTGGTCAATGGTCGCTATCGCTGGTCAATGTTTACTGTCGCTGGTCACTGGTCACTGGTCACTGGTCACTGGTCACTGGTCACTGGTCATTGGTCACTATCGCTGGTCAATGGTCACTGTCGCTGGTCATTGGTCACTGGTCATTGGACACTGGTCACTGGTCACTGGTCACTTGTCACTGGTCACTGGTCACTGGTCACTGGTCAATGGTCACTGTCGCTGGTCACTGGTCACTGGTCACTGGTCAATGGTCACTGCCGCTGGTCACTGGTCACTGGTCACTGGTCACTGGTCACTGGTCACTGGTCAATGGTCACTTGTCACTGGGCCGTGGTCAATGGTCACTGGTCACAGGTCAATGGTCACTGGTCACTGGACACAGGTCACTGGTCACTGGACGCTGGTCACTTTTCACTGGTCACTGGTCACTGGTCACTGGTCAATGGTCACTGTCGCTGGTCGCTGGTCACTGCTCACTGGTCACTGGTCACTGGTCACTGGTCCCTGGTCACTTTCGCTGGTCACTTGTCACGGTTCACTGGCCACAAGTTTCTGGTCATTTGCCACTGGTCACTGGTCACTGGTCACTGGTCACTGGTCACTGGTCACTGGTCACTGGTCACTGGTCACTGGTCAATGGTCACTGTCGCTGGTCACTGGTCACTGGTCACTGGTCACTGGTCACTGGTCAATGGTCACTATCGCTGGTCAATGGTCACTGTCGCTGGTCACTGGTCACTGGTCACTGGTCACTGGTCATTGGTGACTATCGCTGGTCAATGGTCACTGTCGCTGGTTATTGGTCACTGGTCACTGGTCACTGGTCACTGATTACTGGTCACTGGTCACTGGTCACTGGTCACTGGTCAATGGTCAATGGTCACTATCGCTGGTCAATGGTCACTGTCGCTGGTCACTGGTCATTGGTCACTTGTCACTGGTCACTGGTCACTGGTCAAAAGTCACTGGTCACTTGTCACTGGTCAGTGGTCAGTGGTCTCTGGTCACTGGTCACTGGTCACTGGTCACAGGTCAATGGTCACTGGTCACTGGTCACTGGTCACTGGTCACTGGTCACTGGTCACTGGTCACTGGTCACTGGTCACTGGTCACTGGTCACTGGTCACTGGTCACTGGTCACTATCGCTGGTCAATGGTCACTGTCGCTGGTCACTGGTCACTAATCACAGGTCACTGGTCACTGGTCACTGGTCATTGGTCACTATCGCTGGTCAATGGTCACTGTCGCTGGTCATTGGTCACTGGTCACTGGACAGTGGTCAAAAGTCACTGGTCACTTGTCACTGGTCAGTGGTCACTGGTCTCTGGTCACTGGTCACTGGTCACATGTCAATGGTCACTGGTCACTGGTCACTGGTCACTGGTCACTGGTCACGGGTCACATGTCACGGGTCACTGTTCACTGGTCGCTAGTCACTGGTCACCGGTCACTGGTCACTGGTCACTGGTCACTGGTCACTGTTCACTGGTCACTGGTCACTATTCACTGGTCACTGGTCACTGGTCACTGGTCCCTGGTCACTTTCGCTGGTCACTTGTCACGGTTCACTGGCCACAAGTTTCTGGTCATTTGCCACTGGTCACTGGTCACTGGTCACTGGTCACTGGTCACTGGTCAATGGTCACTGTCGCTGGTCACTGGTCACTGGTCACTGGTCACTGGTCACTGGTCACTGGTCAATGGTCAATGGTCGCTGGTCACTGGGCACTGGTCACTGGTCACTGGTCACTGGTCACTGGTCAATGGTCGCTATCGCTGGTCAATGGTTACTGTCGCTGGTCACTGGTCACTGGTCACTGGTCACTGGTGACTGGTCACTGGTCATTGGTCACTATCGCTGGTCAATGGTCACTGTCGCTGGTCATTGGTCACTGGTCATTGGACACTGGTCACTGGTCACTGGTCACTGGTCACTGGTCACGGGTCACATGTCACGGGTCACTGTTCACTGGTCGCTAGTCACTGGTCACCGGTCACTGGTCACTGGTCACTGGTCACTGGTCACTGTTCACTGGTCACTGGTCACAAGTCACTGGTCACATGTCACTGGTCAGTGGTCACTGGTCTGTGGTCACTGGTTACTGGTCAGTGGTCACTGGTCACAGTCACATGTGGCGGGTCACTGGTCACAAGTCACTGGTCACTTGTCACTGGTCACTGGTCAATGGTCGCTGGTCACAAGTCACTGGTCACTTGTCACTGGTCACTGGTCACTAGTCACTGTCGCTGGTCACTGGTCACTGGTCACTGGTCAATGGTCACTGCCGCTGGTCACTGGTCACTGGTCACTGGTCACTGGTCACTGGTCACTGGTCAATGGTCACTTGTCACTGGGCCGTGGTCAATGGTCACTGGTCACAGGTCAATGGTCACTGGTCACTGGACACAGGTCACTGGTCACTGGACGCTGGTCACTTGTCACTGGTCACTGGTCACTGGTCACTGGTCAATGGTCACTGTCGCTGGTCACTGCTCACTGGTCACTGGTCACTGGTCAATGGTCACTGTCGCTGGTCACTGGTCACTATTCACTGGTCACTGGTCACTGGTCACTGGTCCCTGGTCACTTTCGCTGGTCACTTGTCACGGTTCACTGGCCACAAGTTTCTGGTCATTTGCCACTGGTCACTGGTCACTGGTCACTGGTCACTGGTCACTGGTCACTGGTCACTGGTCACTGGTCAATGGTCACTGTCGCTGGTCACTGGTCACTGGTCACTGGTCACTGGTCACTGGTCACTGGTCACTGGTCACTGGTCACTTGTCACTGGTCACTGGTCAATGGTCAATGGTCGCTGGTCACTGGTCACTGGTCACTGGTCACTGGTCACTGGTCACTGGTCACTGGTCACTGTTCACTGGTCACTGGTCACAAGTCACTGGTCACATGTCACTGGTCAGTGGTCACTGGTCTGTGGTCACTGGTTACTGGTCAGTGGTCACTGGTCACAGTCACATGTGGCGGGTCACTGGTCACAAGTCACTGGTCGCTGGTCACAAGTCACTGGTCACTTGTCACTGGTCACTGGTCAATGGTCAATGGTCGCTGGTCACTGGTCACTGGTCACTGGTCACTGGTCACTGGTCACTGGTCAATGGTCGCTATCGCTGGTCAATGTTTACTGTCGCTGGTCACTGGTCACTGGTCACTGGTCACTGGTCACTGGTCATTGGTCACTATCGCTGGTCAATGGTCACTGTCGCTGGTCATTGGTCACTGGTCATTGGACACTGGTCACTGGTCACTGGTCACTTGTCACTGGTCACTGGTCACTGGTCACTGGTCAATGGTCACAGTCGCTGGTCACTGGTCACTGGTCACTGGTCAATGGTCACTGCCGCTGGTCACTGGTCACTGGTCACTGGTCACTGGTCACTGGTCACTGGTCAATGGTCACTTGTCACTGGGCCGTGGTCAATGGTCACTGGTCACAGGTCAATGGTCACTGGTCACTGGACACAGGTCACTGGTCACTGGACGCTGGTCACTTTTCACTGGTCACTGGTCACTGGTCACTGGTCAATGGTCACTGTCGCTGGTCGCTGGTCACTGCTCACTGGTCACTGGTCACTGGTCACTGGTCCCTGGTCTCTTTCGCTGGTCACTTGTCACGGTTCACTGGCCACAAGTTTCTGGTCATTTGCCACTGGTCACTGGTCACTGGTCACTGGTCACTGGTCACTGGTCACTGGTCACTGGTCACTGGTCACTGGTCAATGGTCACTGTCGCTGGTCACTGGTCACTGGTCACTGGTCACTGGTCACTGGTCACTGGTCACTGGTCACTGGTCAATGATCACTATCGCTGGTCAATGGTCACTGTCGCTGGTCACTGGTCACTGGTCACTGGTCACTGGTCATTGGTGACTATCGCTGGTCAATGGTCACTGTCGCTGGTTATTGGTCACTGGTCACTGGTCACTGGTCACTGATTACTGGTCACTGGTCACTGGTCACTGGTCACTGGTCAATGGTCACTATCGCTGGTCAATGGTCACTGTCGCTGGTCACTGGTCATTGGTCACTTGTCACTGGTCACTGGTCACTGGTCACTGGTCACTGGTCACTGGTCACTGGTCACTGGTCACTGGTCACTGGTCACTGGTCACTGGTCACTGGTCACGGGTCCCATGTCACGGGTCACTGGTCGCTGGTCACTGGTCACTGGTCACTGGTCACTGGTCACTGGTCACTGGTCACTGGTCACTGGTCACTGGTCACTGGTCAATGGTCACTATCGCTGGTCAATGGTCACTGTCGCTGGTCACTGGTCATTGGTGACTATCGCTGGTCAATGGTCACTGTCGCTGGTTATTGGTCACTGGTCACTGGTCACTGGTCACTGATTACTGGTCACTGGTCACTGGTCACGGGTCCCATGTCACGGGTCACTGGTCGCTGGCCACTGGTCACTGGTCACTGGACGCTGGCCACTGGCCACTGGTCACTGGTCACTGGTCACAAGTCACAGGTCACTTGTCACTGGTCACAAATCACTGGTCACTTGTTACTGGTCAGTGGTCAGTGGTCACTGGTCACTGGTCACAGATCAATGGTGACTTGTCACTGGTCACTGGTCACTGGTCACTGGTCGCTAGTCACTGGTCACCGGTCACTGGTCACTGGTCACTGGTCACTGGTCACTGGTCACTGGTCACTGGTCACTGGTCACGGATCACATGTCACGGGTCACTGTTCACTGGTCGCTAGTCACTGGTCACTGGTCACTTGTCACTGGGCCGTGGTCAATGGTCACTGGTCACAGGTCAATGGTCACTGGTCAGTGGTCACTGGTCACTGGTCACTGGACGCTGGTCACTTGTCACTGGTCACTGGTCACTGGTCACTGGTCACTGGTCAATGGTCACTGTCGCTGGTCACTGCTCACTGGTCACTGGTCACTGGTCAATGGTCACTGTCGCTGGTCACTGGTCACTATTCACTGGTCACTGGTCACTGGTCACTGGTCCCTGGTCACTTTCGCTGGTCACTTGTCACGGTTCACTGGCCACAAGTTTCTGGTCATTTGCCACTGGTCACTGGTCACTGGTCACTGGTCACTGGTCACTGGTCACTGGTCACTGGTCACTGGTCAATGGTCACTGTCGCTGGTCACTGGTCACTGGTCACTGGTCACTGGTCACTGGTCACTGGTCACTGGTCACTGGTCACTTGTCACTGGTCACTGGTCAATGGTCAATGGTCGCTGGTCACTGGTCACTGGTCACTGGTCACTGGTCACTGGTCACTGGTCACTGGTCACTGTTCACTGGTCACTGGTCACAAGTCACTGGTCACATGTCACTGGTCAGTGGTCACTGGTCTGTGGTCACTGGTCACTGGTCAATGGTCACTGCCGCTGGTCACTGGTCACTGGTCACTGGTCACTGGTCACTGGTCACTGGTCACTGGTCACTGGTCACTGGTCAATGGTCACTGTCGCTGGTCACTGGTCACTGGTCACTGGTCACTGGTCACTGGTCACTGGTCACTGGTCACTGGTCAATGGTCACTATCGCTGGTCAATGGTCACTGTCGCTGGTCACTGGTCACTGGTCACTGGTCACTGGTCATTGGTGACTATCGCTGGTCAATGGTCACTGTCGCTGGTTATGGGTCACTGGTCACTGGTCACTGGTCACTGATTACTGGTCACTGGTCACTGGTCACTGGTCACTGGTCAATGGTCACTATCGCTGGTCAATGGTCACTGTCGCTGGTCACTGGTCATTGGTCACTTGTCACTGGTCACTGGTCACTGGTCAATGGTCACTATCGCTGGTCAATGGTCACTGTCGCTGGTCACTGGTCACTGGTCACTGGTCACTGGTCATTGGTGACTATCGCTGGTCAATGGTCACTGTCGCTGGTTATGGGTCACTGGTCACTGGTCACTGGTCACTGGTCACTGGTCACTGGTCACGGGTCCCATGTCACGGGTCACTGGTCGCTGGTCACTGGTCACTGGTCACTGGTCACTGGTCACTGGTCACTGGTCACTGGTCACTGGTCACTGGTCACTGGTCACTGGTCAATGGTCACTGTCGCTGGTCACTGGTCACTGGTCACTGGTCACTGGTCACTGGTCACTGGTCACTGGTCACTGGTCACTGGTCACTGGTCACTGGTCACTGGTCAATGGTCACTGTCGCTGGTCACTGGTCACTGGTCACTGGTCACTGGTCACTGGTCACTGGTCACTGGTCACTGGTCAATGGTCACTGTCGCTGGTCACTGGTCACTGGTCACTGGTCACTGGTCACTGGTCACTGGTCACTGGTCACTGGTCAATGGTCACTATCGCTGGTCAATGGTCACTGTCGCTGGTCACTGGTCACTGGTCACTGGTCACTGGTCATTGGTGACTATCGCTGGTCAATGGTCACTGTCGCTGGTTATGGGTCACTGGTCACTGGTCACTGGTCACTGGTCACTGGTCACTGGTCACGGGTCCCATGTCACGGGTCACTGGTCGCTGGTCACTGGTCACTGGTCACTGGTCACTGGTCACTGGTCACTGGTCACTGGTCACTGGTCAATGGTCACTATCGCTGGTCAATGGTCACTGTCGCTGGTCACTGGTCATTGGTGACTATCGCTGGTCAATGGTCACTGTCGCTGGTTATTGGTCACTGGTCACTGGTCACTGGTCACTGATTACTGGTCACTGGTCACTAGTCACGGGTCCCATGTCACGGGTCACTGGTCGCTGGCCACTGGTCACTGGTCACTGGACGCTGGCCACTGGCCACTGGTCACTGGTCACTGGTCACAAGTCACAGGTCACTTGTCACTGGTCACAAATCACTGGTCACTTGTTACTGGTCAGTGGTCAGTGGTCACTGGTCACTGGTCACTGGTCACAGATCAATGGTGACTGGTCACTGATCACTGGTCACTGGTCACTGGTCACCGGTCACTGGTCACTGGTCACTGGTCGCTAGTCACTGGTCACCGGTCACTGGTCACTGGTCACTGGTCACTGGTCACTGGTCACTGGTCACTGGTCACTGGTCACGGGTCACATGTCACGGGTCACTGTTCACTGGTCGCTAGTCACTGGTCACTGGTCACTGGTCACTGTTCACTGGTCACTGGTCACAAGTCACTGGTCACTTGTCACTGGTCAGTGGTCACTGGTCACTGGTCACTGGTCAGTGGTCACTGGTCACAGTCACATGTCGCGGGTCACTGGTCACAAGTCACAGATCGCTGGTCACAAGTCACTGGTCACTTGTCATTGGTCACTGGTCACTGGTCACTGGTCAATGGTCAATGGTCGCTGGTCACTGGTCACTGGTCACTGGTCACTGGTCACTGGTCACTGGTCACTATCGCTGGTCAATGGTCACTGTCGCTGGTCAGTGGTCACTAATCACTGGTCACTGGTCACTGGTCACTGGTCATTGGTCACTATCGCTGGTCAATGGTCACTGTCGCTGGTCATTGGTCACTGGTCAATGGACACTGGTCACTGGTCACTGGTCACTTGTCACTGGTCACTGGTCACTGGTCACTGGTCACTTGTCACTGGTCACTGGTCACTGGTCACTGGTCAATGGTCACTGTCGCTGGTCACTGGTCACTGGTCACTGGTCACTGGTCATTGGTGACTATCGCTGGTCAATGGTCACTGTCGCTGGTTATTGGTCACTGGTCACTGGTCACTGGTCACTGATTACTGGTCACTGGTCACTGGTCACTGGTCACTGGTCAATGGTCACTATCGCTGGTCAATGGTCACTGTCGCTGGTCACTGGTCATTGGTCACTTGTCACTGGTCACTGGTCACTGGTCACTGGTCACTGGTCACTGGTCACTGGTCACTGGTCACTGGTCACTGGTCACTGGTCACGGGTCCCATGTCACGGGTCACTGGTCGCAGGTCACTGGTCACTGGTCACTGGTCACTGGTCACTGGTCACTGGTCACTGGTCACTGGTCACTGGACACTGGTCAATGGTCACTATCGCTGGTCAATGGTCACTGTCGCTGGTCACTGGTCATTGGTGACTATCGCTGGTCAATGGTCACTGTCGCTGGTCAGTGGTCACTAATCACTGGTCACTGGTCACTGGTCACTGGTCATTGGTCACTATCGCTGGTCAATGGTCACTGTCGCTGGTCATTGGTCACTGGTCAATGGACACTGGTCACTGGTCACTGGTCACTTGTCACTGGTCACTGGTCACTGGTCACTGGTCACTTGTCACTGGTCACTGGTCACTGGTCATTGGTCACTATCGCTGGTCAATGGTCACTGTCGCTGGTCAGTGGTCACTAATCACTGGTCACTGGTCACTGGTCACTGGTCATTGGTCACTATCGCTGGTCAATGGTCACTGTCGCTGGTCATTGGTCACTGGTCAATGGACACTGGTCACTGGTCACTGGTCACTTGTCACTGGTCACTGGTCACTGGTCACTGGTCACTTGTCACTGGTCACTGGTCACTGGTCACTGGTCAATGGTCACTGTCGCTGGTCACTGGTCACTGGTCACTGGTCACTGGTCATTGGTGACTATCGCTGGTCAATGGTCACTGTCGCTGGTTATTGGTCACTGGTCACTGGTCACTGGTCACTGATTACTGGTCACTGGTCACTGGTCACTGGTCACTGGTCAATGGTCACTATCGCTGGTCAATGGTCACTGTCGCTGGTCACTGGTCATTGGTCACTTGTCACTGGTCACTGGTCACTGGTCACTGGTCACTGGTCACTGGTCACTGGTCACTGGTCACTGGTCACTGGTCACTGGTCACGGGTCCCATGTCACGGGTCACTGGTCGCAGGTCACTGGTCACTGGTCACTGGTCACTGGTCACTGGTCACTGGTCACTGGTCACTGGTCACTGGACACTGGTCAATGGTCACTATCGCTGGTCAATGGTCACTGTCGCTGGTCACTGGTCATTGGTGACTATCGCTGGTCAATGGTCACTGTCGCTGGTCAGTGGTCACTAATCACTGGTCACTGGTCACTGGTCACTGGTCATTGGTCACTATCGCTGGTCAATGGTCACTGTCGCTGGTCATTGGTCACTGGTCAATGGACACTGGTCACTGGTCACTGGTCACTTGTCACTGGTCACTGGTCACTGGTCACTGGTCACTTGTCACTGGTCACTGGTCACTGGTCACTGGTCAATGGTCACTGTCGCTGGTCACTGGTCACTGGTCACTGGTCACTGGTCATTGGTGACTATCGCTGGTCAATGGTCACTGTCGCTGGTTATTGGTCACTGGTCACTGGTCACTGGTCACTGATTACTGGTCACTGGTCACTGGTCACTGGTCACTGGTCAATGGTCACTATCGCTGGTCAATGGTCACTGTCGCTGGTCACTGGTCATTGGTCACTTGTCACTGGTCACTGGTCACTGGTCGCTAGTCACTGGTCACCGGTCACTGGTCACTGGTCACTGGTCACTGGTCACTGGTCACGGGTCACATGTCACGGGTCACTGGTCACTGGTCGCTAGTCACTGGTCACCGGTCACTTGTCACTGGTCAGTGGTCAGTGGTCACTGGTCACTGGTCAGTGGTCACTGGTCACAGTCACATGTCGCGGGTCACTGGTCAAAGTCACAGATCGCTGGTCACAAGTCACTGGTCACTTGTCATTGGTCACTGGTCACTGGTCACTGGTCAATGGTCAATGGTCGCTGGTCACTGGTCACTGGTCACTGGTCACTGGTCACTGGTCACTGGTCACTATCGCTGGTCAATGGTCACTGTCGCTGGTCAGTGGTCACTAATCACTGGTCACTGGTCACTGGTCACTGGTCATTGGTCACTATCGCTGGTCAATGGTCACTGTCGCTGGTCATTGGTCACTGGTCAATGGACACTGGTCACTGGTCACTGGTCACTTGTCACTGGTCACCGGTCACTGGTCACTGGTCACTTGTCACTGGTCACTGGTCACTGGTCACTGGTCAATGGTCACTGTCGCTGGTCACTGGTCACTGGTCACTGGTCAATGGTCACTGCCGCTGGTCACTGGTCACTGGTCACTGGTCACTGGTCACTGGTCACTGGTCAATGGTCACTTGTCACTGGGCCGTGGTCAATGGTCACTGGTCACAGGTCAATGGTCACTGGTCACTGGACACAGGTCACTGGTCACTGGTCAATGGTCACTATCGCTGGTCAATGGTCACTGTCGCTGGTCACTTTCGCTGGTCACTTGTCACGGTTCACTGGCCACAAGTTTCTGGTCATTTGCCACTGGTCACTGGTCACTGGTCACTGGTCACGGGTCACTGGTCACTGGTCACTGGTCACTGGTCAATGGTCACTGTCGCTGGTCACTGGTCACTGGTCACTGGTCACTGGTCACTGGTCACTGGTCACTGGTCAATGGTCACTATCGCTGGTCAATGGTCACTGTCGCTGGTCACTGTCGCTGGTCACTGGTCATTGGTCACTTGTCACTGGTCACTGGTCACTGGTCACTGGTCACTGGTCACTTGTCACTGGTCACTGGTCACTGGTCACTGGTCAATGGTCACTGTCGCTGGTCACTGGTCACTGGTCACTGGTCAATGGTCACTGCCGCTGGTCACTGGTCACTGGTCACTGGTCACTGGTCACTGGTCACTGGTCAATGGTCACTTGTCACTGGGCCGTGGTCAATGGTCACTGGTCACAGGTCAATGGTCACTGGTCACTGGACACAGGTCACTGGTCACTGGACGCTGGTCACTTGTCACTGGTCACTGGTCACTGGTCACTGGTCAATGGTCACTGTCGCTGGTCACTGCTCACTGGTCACTGGTCACTGGTCAATGGTCACTGTCGCTGGTCACTGGTCACTATTCACTGGTCACTGGTCACTGGTCACTGGTCCCTGGTCACTTTCGCTGGTCACTTGTCACGGTTCACTGGCCACAAGTTTCTGGTCATTTGCCACTGGTCACTGGTCACTGGTCACTGGTCACGGGTCACTGGTCACTGGTCACTGGTCACTGGTCAATGGTCACTGTCGCTGGTCACTGGTCACTGGTCACTGGTCACTGGTCACTGGTCAATGGTCACTATCGCTGGTCAATGGTCACTGTCGCTGGTCACTGTCGCTGGTCACTGGTCATTGGTCACTTGTCACTGGTCACTGGTCACTGGTCACTGGTCACTGGTCACTGGTCACAAGTCACTGGTCACTTGTCACTGGTCACTGGTCAATGGTCACTGTCGCTGGTCAATGGTCACTGTCGCTGGTCAATGGTCACTGCGCTGGTCATTGGTCACTGGTCACTGGTCACTGGTCAAAAGTCACTGGTCACTTGTCACTGGTCAGTGGTCACTGGTCTCTGGTCACTGGTCACTGGTCACTGGTCACAGGTCAATGGTCACTGGTCACTGGTCACTGGTCACTTGTCACTGGTCAGTGGTCACTGGTCACTGGTCACTGGTCAGTGGTCACTGGTCACAGTCACATGTCGCGGGTCACTGGTCACAAGTCACAGATCGCTGGTCACAAGTCACTGGTCACTTGTCACTGGTCACTGGTCACTGGTCAATGGTCAATGGTCGCTGGTCACTGGTCACTGGTCACTGGTCACTGGTCACTGGTCACTGGTCACTGGTCACTATCGCTGGTCAATGGTCACTGTCGCTGGTCACTGGTCACTAATCACTGGTCACTGGTCACTGGTCACTGGTCATTGGTCACTATCGCTGGTCAATGGTCACTGTCGCTGGTCATTGGTCACTGGTCACTGGACACTGGTCACTGGTCACTATCGCTGGTCAATGGTCACTGTCGCTGGTCACTGGTCATTGGTCACTTGTCACTGGTCACTGGTCACTGGTCACTGGTCACTGGTCACTGGTCACTGGTCACTGGTCACTGGTCACTGGTCACTGGTCACGGGTCCCATGTCACGGGTCACTGGTCGCTGGTCACTGGTCACTGGTCACTGGTCACTGGTCACTGGTCACTGGTCACTGGTCACTGGTCAATGGTCACTATCGCTGGTCAATGGTCACTGTCGCTGGTCACTGGTCATTGGTGACTATCGCTGGTCAATGGTCACTGTCGCTGGTTATTGGTCACTGGTCACTGGTCACTGGTCACTGATTACTGGTCACTGGTCACTAGTCACGGGTCCCATGTCACGGGTCACTGGTCGCTGGCCACTGGTCACTGGTCACTGGACGCTGGCCACTGGCCACTGGTCACTGGTCACTGGTCACAAGTCACAGGTCACTTGTCACTGGTCACAAATCACTGGTCACTTGTTACTGGTCAGTGGTCAGTGGTCACTGGTCACTGGTCACTGGTCACAGATCAATGGTGACTGGTCACTGATCACTGGTCACTGGTCACCGGTCACTGGTCACTGGTCACTGGTCGCTAGTCACTGGTCACCGGTCACTGGTCACTGGTCACTGGTCACTGGTCACTGGTCACTGGTCACTGGTCACTGGTCACGGGTCACATGTCACGGGTCACTGTTCACTGGTCGCTAGTCACTGGTCACTGGTCACTGGTCACTGTTCACTGGTCACTGGTCACAAGTCACTGGTCACTTGTCACTGGTCAGTGGTCACTGGTCACTGGTCACTGGTCAGTGGTCACTGGTCACAGTCACATGTCGCGGGTCACTGGTCACAAGTCACAGATCGCTGGTCACAAGTCACTGGTCACTTGTCATTGGTCACTGGTCACTGGTCACTGGTCAATGGTCAATGGTCGCTGGTCACTGGTCACTGGTCACTGGTCACTGGTCACTGGTCACTGGTCACTATCGCTGGTCAATGGTCACTGTCGCTGGTCAGTGGTCACTAATCACTGGTCACTGGTCACTGGTCACTGGTCATTGGTCACTATCGCTGGTCAATGGTCACTGTCGCTGGTCATTGGTCACTGGTCAATGGACACTGGTCACTGGTCACTGGTCACTTGTCACTGGTCACTGGTCACTGGTCACTGGTCACTTGTCACTGGTCACTGGTCACTGGTCACTGGTCAATGGTCACTGTCGCTGGTCACTGGTCACTGGTCACTGGTCACTGGTCATTGGTGACTATCGCTGGTCAATGGTCACTGTCGCTGGTTATTGGTCACTGGTCACTGGTCACTGGTCACTGATTACTGGTCACTGGTCACTGGTCACTGGTCACTGGTCAATGGTCACTATCGCTGGTCAATGGTCACTGTCGCTGGTCACTGGTCATTGGTCACTTGTCACTGGTCACTGGTCACTGGTCACTGGTCACTGGTCACTGGTCACTGGTCACTGGTCACTGGTCACTGGTCACTGGTCACGGGTCCCATGTCACGGGTCACTGGTCGCAGGTCACTGGTCACTGGTCACTGGTCACTGGTCACTGGACACTGGTCAATGGTCACTATCGCTGGTCAATGGTCACTGTCGCTGGTCACTGGTCATTGGTGACTATCGCTGGTCAATGGTCACTGTCGCTGGTCAGTGGTCACTAATCACTGGTCACTGGTCACTGGTCACTGGTCATTGGTCACTATCGCTGGTCAATGGTCACTGTCGCTGGTCATTGGTCACTGGTCAATGGACACTGGTCACTGGTCACTGGTCACTTGTCACTGGTCACTGGTCACTGGTCACTGGTCACTTGTCACTGGTCACTGGTCACTGGTCACTGGTCAATGGTCACTGTCGCTGGTCACTGGTCACTGGTCATTGGTGACTATCGCTGGTCAATGGTCACTGTCGCTGGTTATTGGTCACTGGTCACTGGTCACTGGTCACTGATTACTGGTCACTGGTCACTGGTCACTGGTCACTGGTCAATGGTCACTATCGCTGGTCAATGGTCACTGTCGCTGGTCACTGGTCATTGGTCACTTGTCACTGGTCACTGGTCACTGGTCGCTAGTCACTGGTCACCGGTCACTGGTCACTGGTCACTGGTCACTGGTCACTGGTCACGGGTCACATGTCACGGGTCACTGGTCACTGGTCGCTAGTCACTGGTCACCGGTCACTTGTCACTGGTCAGTGGTCAGTGGTCACTGGTCACTGGTCAGTGGTCACTGGTCACAGTCACATGTCGCGGGTCACTGGTCACAAGTCACAGATCGCTGATCACAAGTCACTGGTCACTTGTCACTGGTCACTGGTCACTGGTCAATGGTCAATGGTCGCTGGTCACTGGTCACTGGTCACTGGTCACTGGTCACTGGTCACTGGTCACTGGTCACTATCGCTGGTCAATGGTCACTGTCGCTGGTCACTGGTCCCTAATCACTGGTCACTGGTCACTGGTCACTGGTCATTGGTCACTATCGCTGGTCAATGGTCACTGCCGCTGGTCACTGGTCAGTGGTCACTGGTCACTGGTCACTGGTCAATGGTCACTTGTCACTGGGCAGTGGTCAATGGTCACTGGTCACAGGTCAGTGGTCACTGGTCACTGGACACAGGTCACTGGACACAGGTCACTGGTCACTGGACGCTGGTCACTTTTCACTGGTCACTGGTCACTGGTCACTGGTCAATGGTCACTGTCGCTTGTCAATGCTCACTGGGCACTGGTCACTGGTCAATGGTCACTGGTCACTGGTCACTATTCACTGGTCACTGGTCACTGGTCACTGGTCCCTGGTCACTTTCACTGGTCACTTGTCACGGTTCACTGGCCACAAGTTTCTGGTCATTTGCCACTGGTCAATGGTCACTGGGCACTGGTCACTGGTCAATGGTCACTGTCGCTGGTCACTGGTCACTGGTCACTGGTCACTGGTCACTGGTCCCTGGTCACTGGTCAATGGTCACTGTCGCTGGTCACTGTTCACTGGTCACTGGTCACTGGTCACTGGTCACTGGTCACAAGTCACTGGTCACTGGTCACTTGTCACTGGTCACTGGTCAATGGTCACTGTCGCTGGTAAATGGTCACTGTCGCTGGTCACTGGTCACTGGTCACTGTCGCTGGTCACTGGTCACTGGTCACTGGTCACTGGTCACTGGTCACTGGTCACTGTTCACTGGTCACTGGTCACTGTTCACTGGTCACTGGTCACAAGTCACTGGTCACATGTCACTGGTCAGTGGTCACTGGTCTGTGGTCACTGGTTACTGGTCAGTGGTCACTGGTCACAGTCACATGTGGCGGGTCACTGGTCACAAGTCACTGGTCGCTGGTCACAAGTCACTGGTCACTTGTCACTGGTCACTGGTCAATGGTCAATGGTCGCTGGTCACTGGTCACTGGTCACTGGTCACTGGTCACTGGTCACTGGTCACTTGTCAATGGTCGCTATCGCTGGTAAATGGTTACTGTCGCTGGTCACTGGTGACTGGTCACTGGTCATTGGTCACTATCGCTGGTCAATGGTCACTGTCGCTGGTCATTGGTCACTGGTCATTGGACACTGGTCACTGGTCACTGGTCACTTGTCACTGGTCACTGGTCACTGGTCACTGGTCAATGGTCACTGTCGCTGGTCACTGGTCACTGGTCACTGGTCAATGGTCACTGCCGCTGGTCACTGGTCACTGGTCACTGGTCACTGGTCACTGGTCAATGGTCACTTGTCACTGGGCCGTGGTCAATGGTCACTGGTCACAGGTCAATGGCCACTGGTCACTGGACACAGGTCACTGGTCACTGGACGCTGGTCACTTGTCACTGGTCACTGGTCACTGGTCACTGGTCAATGGTCACTGTCGCTGGTCACTGCTCACTGGTCACTGGTCACTGGTCAATGGTCACTGTCGCTGGTCACTGGTCACTATTCACTGGTCACTGGTCACTGGTCACTGGTCCCTGGTCACTTTCGCTGGTCACTTGTCACGGTTCACTGGCCACAAGTTTCTGGTCATTTGCCACTGGTCACTGGTCACTGGTCACTGGTCACTGGTCACTGGTCACTGGTCACTGGTCACTGGTCAATGGTCACTGTCGCTGGTCACTGGTCACTGGTCACTGGTCACTGGTCACTGGTCACTGGTCACTGGTCACTGGTCACTTGTCACTGGTCACTGGTCAATGGTCAATGGTCGCTCGTCACTGGTCACTGGTCACTGGTCACTGGTCACTGGTCACTGGTCACTGGTCACTGTTCACTGGTCACTGGTCACAAGTCACTGGTCACATGTCACTGGTCAGTGGTCACTGGTCTGTGGTCACTGGTTACTGGTCAGTGGTCACTGGTCACCGTCACATGTGGCGGGTCACTGGTCACAAGTCACTGGTCGCTGGTCACAAGTCACTGGTCACTTGTCACTGGTCACTGGTCAATGGTCAATGGTCGCTGGTCACTGGTCACTGGTCACTGGTCACTGGTCACTGGTCACTGGTCAATGGTCGCTATCGCTGGTCAATGTTTACTGTCGCTGGTCACTGGTCACTGGTCACTGGTCACTGGTCACTGGTCACTGGTCATTGGTCACTATCGCTGGTCAATGGTCACTGTCGCTGGTCATTGGTCACTGGTCATTGGACACTGGTCACTGGTCACTGGTCACTTGTCACTGGTCACTGGTCACTGGTCACTGGTCAATGGTCAATGGTCGCTCGTCACTGGTCACTGGTCACTGGTCACTGGTCACTGGTCACTGGTCACTGGTCACTGTTCACTGGTCACTGGTCACAAGTCACTGGTCACATGTCACTGGTCAGTGGTCACTGGTCTGTGGTCACTGGTCACTGGGCACTGGTCAATGGTCACTTGTCACTGGGCCGTGGTCAATGGTCACTGGTCACAGGTCAATGGTCACTGGTCACTGGACACAGGTCACTGGTCACTGGACGCTGGTCACTTTTCACTGGTCACTGGTCACTGGTCACTGGTCAATGGTCACTGTCGCTGGTCGCTGGTCACTGCTCACTGGTCACTGGTCACTGGTCACTGGTCACTGGTCCCTGGTCACTTTCGCTGGTCACTTGTCACGGTTCACTGGCCACAAGTTTCTGGTCATTTGCCACTGGTCACTGGTCACTGGTCACTGGTCACTGGTCACTGGTCACTGGTCACTGGTCACTGGTCACTGGTCAATGGTCACTGTCGCTGGTCACTGGTCACTGGTCACTGGTCACTGGTCACTGGTCACTGGTCACTGGTCACTGGTCAATGGTCACTATCGCTGGTCAATGGTCACTGTCGCTGGTCACTGGTCACTGGTCACTGGTCACTGGTCATTGGTGACTATCGCTGGTCAATGGTCACTGTCGCTGGTTATTGGTCACTGGTCACTGGTCACTGGTCACTGATTACTGGTCACTGGTCACTGGTCAATGGTCACTATCGCTGGTCAATGGTCACTGTCGCTGGTCACTGGTCATTGGTCACTTGTCACTGGTCACTGGTCACTGGTCACTGGTCACTGGTCACTGGTCACTGGTCACTGGTCACTGGTCACTGGTCACTGGTCACTGGTCACGGGTCCCATGTCACGGGTCACTGGTCGCTGGTCACTGGTCACTGGTCACTGGTCACTGGTCACTGGTCACTGGTCACTGGTCACTGGTCACTGGTCACTGGTCAATGGTCACTATCGCTGGTCAATGGTCACTGTCGCTGGTCACTGGTCATTGGTGACTATCGCTGGTCAATGGTCACTGTCGCTGGTTATTGGTCACTGGTCACTGGTCACTGGTCACTGATTACTGGTCACTGGTCACTGGTCACGGGTCCCATGTCACGGGTCACTGGTCGCTGGCCACTGGTCACTGGTCACTGGACGCTGGCCACTGGCCACTGGTCACTGGTCACTGGTCACAAGTCACAGGTCACTTGTCACTGGTCACAAATCACTGGTCACTTGTTACTGGTCAGTGGTCAGTGGTCACTGGTCACTGGTCACTGGTCACAGATCAATGGTGACTGGTCACTGGTCACTGGTCACTGGTCACCGGTCACTGGTCACTGGTCACTGGTCGCTAGTCACTGGTCACCGGTCACTGGTCACTGGTCACTGGTCACTGGTCACTGGTCACTGGTCACTGGTCACTGGTCACGGGTCACATGTCACGGGTCACTGTTCACTGGTCGCTAGTCACTGGTCACTGGTCACTTGTCACTGGGCCGTGGTCAATGGTCACTGGTCACAGGTCAATGGTCACTGGTAAGTGGTCACTGGTCACTGGTCACTGGACGCTGGTCACTTGTCACTGGTCACTGGTCACTGGTCACAGGTCACTGGTCAATGGTCACTGTCGCTGGTCACTGCTCACTGGTCACTGGTCACTGGTCAATGGTCACTGTCGCTGGTCACTGGTCACTATTCACTGGTCACTGGTCACTGGTCACTGGTCCCTGGTCACTTTCGCTGGTCACTTGTCACGGTTCACTGGCCACAAGTTTCTGGTCATTTGCCACTGGTCACTGGTCACTGGTCACTGGTCACTGGTCACTGGTCACTGGTCACTGGTCACTGGTCAATGGTCACTGTCGCTGGTCACTGGTCACTGGTCACTGGTCACTGGTCACTGGTCACTGGTCACTGGTCACTGGTCACTTGTCACTGGTCACTGGTCAATGGTCAATGGTCGCTGGTCACTGGTCACTGGTCACTGGTCACTGGTCACTGGTCACTGGTCACTGGTCACTGGTCACTGTTCACTGGTCACTGGTCACAAGTCACTGGTCACATGTCACTGGTCAGTGGTCACTGGTCTGTGGTCACTGGTTACTGGTCAGTGGTCACTGGTCACAGTCACATGTGGCGGGTTACTGGTCACAAGTCACTGGTCGCTGGTCACAAGTCACTGGTCACTTGTCACTGGTCACTGGTCAATGGTCAATGGTCGCTGGTCACTGGTCACTGGTCACTGGTCACTGGTCACTGGTCACTGGTCAATGGTCGCTATCGCTGGTCAATGTTTACTGTCGCTGGTCACTGGTCACTGGTCACTGGTCACTGGTCACTGGTCACTGGTCATTGGTCACTATCGCTGGTCAATGGTCACTGTCGCTGGTCATTGGTCACTGGTCATTGGACACTGGTCACTTGTCACTGGTCACTGGTCACTGGTCACTGGTCAATGGTCACTGTCGCTGGTCACTGGTCACCGGTCACTGGTCAATGGTCACTGCCGCTGGTCACTGGTCACTGGTCACTGGTCACTGGTCACTGGTCACTGGTCAATGGTCACTTGTCACTGGGCCGTGGTCAATGGTCACTGGTCACAGGTCAATGGTCACTGGTCACTGGACACAGGTCACTGGTCACTGGACGCTGGTCACTTTTCACTGGTCACTGGTCACTGGACACTGGTCAATGGTCACTGTCGCTGGTCGCTGGTCACTGCTCACTGGTCACTGGTCACTGGTCACTGGTCCCTGGTCACTTTCGCTGGTCACTTGTCACGGTTCACTGGCCACAAGTTTCTGGTCATTTGCCACTGGTCACTGGTCACTGGTCACTGGTCACAGGTCACTGGTCACTGGTCACTGGTCACTGGTCACTGGTCAATGGTCACTGTCGCTGGTCACTGGTCACTGGTCACTGGTCACTGGTCACTGGTCACTGGTCACTGGTCACTGGTCAATGGTCACTATCGCTGGTCAATGGTCACTGTCGCTGGTCACTGGTCACTGGTCATTGGTGACTATCGCTGGTCAATGGTCACTGTCGCTGGTTATTGGTCACTGGTCACTGGTCACTGGTCACTGATTACTGGTCACTGGTCACTGGTCACTGGTCACTGGTCATTGGTCACTATCGCTGGTCAATGGTCACTGTCGCTGGTCATTGGTCACTGGTCAATGGACACTGGTCACTGGTCACTGGTCACTTGTCACTGGTCACTGGTCACTGGTCACTGGTCACTTGTCACTGGTCACTGGTCACTGGTCACTGGTCAATGGTCACTGTCGCTGGTCACTGGTCACTGGTCACTGGTCAATGGTCACTGCCGCTGGTCACTGGTCACTGGTCACTGGTCACTGGTCACTGGTCACTGGTCAATGGTCACTTGTCACTGGGCCGTGGTCAATGGTCACTGGTCACAGGTCAATGGTCACTGGTCACTGGACACAGGTCACTGGTCACTGGACGCTGGTCACTTGTCACTGGTCACTGGTCACTGGTCACTGGTCAATGGTCACTGTCGCTGGTCACTGCTCACTGGTCACTGGTCACTGGTCAATGGTCACTGTCGCTGGTCACTGGTCACTATTCACTGGTCACTGGTCACTGGTCACTGGTCCCTGGTCACTTTCGCTGGTCACTTGTCACGGTTCACTGGCCACAAGTTTCTGGTCATTTGCCACTGGTCACTGGTCACTGGTCACTGGTCACTGGTCACTGGTCACTGGTCACTGCTCACTGGTCAATGGTCACTGTCGCTGGTCACTGGTCACTGGTCACTGGTCACTGGTCACTGGTCACTGGTCACTGGTCAATGGTCACTATCGCTGGTCAATGGTCACTGTCGCTGGTCACTGTCGCTGGTCACTGGTCATTGGTCACTTGTCACTGGTCACTGGTCACTGGTCACTGGTCACTGGTCACTGGTCACTGGTCAAAAGTCACTGGTCACTTGTCACTGGTCAGTGGTCACTGGTCTCTGGTCACTGGTCACTGGTCACTGGTCACAGGTCAATGGTCACTGGTCACTGGTCACTGGTCACTTGTCACTGGTCAGTGGTCACTGGTCACTGGTCACTGGTCAGTGGTCACTGGTCAATGGTCACTTGTCACTGGGCCGTGGTCAATGGTCACTGGTCACAGGTCAATGGTCACTGGTCACTGGACACAGGTCACTGGTCACTGGACGCTGGTCACTTTTCACTGGTCACTGGTCACTGGTCACTGGTCAATGGTCACTGTCGCTAGTCACTGCTCACTGGTCACTGGTCACTGGTCACTGGTCACTGGTCCCTGGTCACTTTCGCTGGTCACTTGTCACGGTTCACTGGCCACAAGTTTCTGGTCATTTGCCACTGGTCACTGGTCACTGGTCACTGGTCACTGGTCACTGGTCACTGGTCACTGGTCACTGGTCACTGGTCAATGGTCACTGTCGCTGGTCACTGGTCACTGGTCACTGGTCACTGGTCACTGGTCACTGGTCACTGGTCACTGGTCACTGGTCAATGGTCACTATCGCTGGTCAATGGTCACTGTCGCTGGTCACTGGTCACTGGTCACTGGTCACTGGTCATTGGTCACTATCGCTGGTCAATGGTCACTGTCGCTGGTCATTGGTCACTGGTCAATGGACACTGGTCACTGGTCACTGGTCACTTGTCACTGGTCACTGGTCACTGGTCACTGGTCACTTGTCACTGGTCACTGGTCACTGGTCACTGGTCAATGGTCACTGTCGCTGGTCACTGGTCACTGGTCACTGGTCACTGGTCATTGGTGACTATCGCTGGTCAATGGTCACTGTCGCTGGTTATTGGTCACTGGTCACTGGTCACTGGTCACTGATTACTGGTCACTGGTCACTGGTCACTGGTCACTGGTCAATGGTCACTATCGCTGGTCAATGGTCACTGTCGCTGGTCACTGGTCATTGGTCACTTGTCACTGGTCACTGGTCACTGGTCACTGGTCACTGGTCACTGGTCACTGGTCACTGGTCACTGGTCACTGGTCACTGGTCACGGGTCCCATGTCACGGGTCACTGGTCGCAGGTCACTGGTCACTGGTCACTGGTCACTGGTCACTGGACACTGGTCAATGGTCACTATCGCTGGTCAATGGTCACTGTCGCTGGTCACTGGTCATTGGTGACTATCGCTGGTCAATGGTCACTGTCGCTGGTCAGTGGTCACTAATCACTGGTCACTGGTCACTGGTCACTGGTCATTGGTCACTATCGCTGGTCAATGGTCACTGTCGCTGGTCATTGGTCACTGGTCAATGGACACTGGTCACTGGTCACTGGTCACTTGTCACTGGTCACTGGTCACTGGTCACTGGTCACTTGTCACTGGTCACTGGTCACTGGTCACTGGTCAATGGTCACTGTCGCTGGTCACTGGTCACTGGTCATTGGTGACTATCGCTGGTCAATGGTCACTGTCGCTGGTTATTGGTCACTGGTCACTGGTCACTGGTCACTGATTACTGGTCACTGGTCACTGGTCACTGGTCACTGGTCAATGGTCACTATCGCTGGTCAATGGTCACTGTCGCTGGTCACTGGTCATTGGTCACTTGTCACTGGTCACTGGTCACTGGTCGCTAGTCACTGGTCACCGGTCACTGGTCACTGGTCACTGGTCACTGGTCACTGGTCACGGGTCACATGTCACGGGTCACTGGTCACTGGTCGCTAGTCACTGGTCACCGGTCACTTGTCACTGGTCAGTGGTCAGTGGTCACTGGTCACTGGTCAGTGGTCACTGGTCACAGTCACATGTCGCGGGTCACTGGTCAAAGTCACAGATCGCTGGTCACAAGTCACTGGTCACTTGTCATTGGTCACTGGTCACTGGTCACTGGTCAATGGTCAATGGTCGCTGGTCACTGGTCACTGGTCAGTGGTCACTGGTCACAGTCACATGTCGCGGGTCACTGGTCAAAGTCACAGATCGCTGGTCACAAGTCACTGGTCACTTGTCATTGGTCACTGGTCACTGGTCACTGGTCAATGGTCAATGGACACTGGTCACTGGTCACTGGTCACTTGTCACTGGTCACCGGTCACTGGTCACTGGTCACTTGTCACTGGTCACTGGTCACTGGTCACTGGTCAATGGTCACTGTCGCTGGTCACTGGTCACTGGTCACTGGTCAATGGTCACTGCCGCTGGTCACTGGTCACTGGTCACTGGTCACTGGTCACTGGTCACTGGTCAATGGTCACTTGTCACTGGGCCGTGGTCAATGGTCACTGGTCACAGGTCAATGGTCACTGGTCACTGGACACAGGTCACTGGTCACTGGTCAATGGTCACTATCGCTGGTCAATGGTCACTGTCGCTGGTCACTTTCGCTGGTCACTTGTCACGGTTCACTGGCCACAAGTTTCTGGTCATTTGCCACTGGTCACTGGTCACTGGTCACTGGTCACGGGTCACTGGTCACTGGTCACTGGTCACTGGTCAATGGTCACTGTCGCTGGTCACTGGTCACTGGTCACTGGTCACTGGTCACTGGTCACTGGTCACTGGTCAATGGTCACTATCGCTGGTCAATGGTCACTGTCGCTGGTCACTGTCGCTGGTCACTGGTCATTGGTCACTTGTCACTGGTCACTGGTCACTGGTCACTGGTCACTGGTCACTTGTCACTGGTCACTGGTCACTGGTCACTGGTCAATGGTCACTGTCGCTGGTCACTGGTCACTGGTCACTGGTCAATGGTCACTGCCGCTGGTCACTGGTCACTGGTCACTGGTCACTGGTCACTGGTCACTGGTCAATGGTCACTTGTC
The DNA here is from genome assembly GCA_947577245.1 of Andrena bucephala. Taxonomy (NCBI): domain Eukaryota; kingdom Metazoa; phylum Arthropoda; class Insecta; order Hymenoptera; family Andrenidae; genus Andrena; species Andrena bucephala. Next base: position 25,558,970 of record OX387716.1, on the reverse strand, counting down.
ACTGGGCCGTGGTCAATGGTCACTGGTCACAGGTCAATGGTCACTGGTCACTGGACACAGGTCACTGGTCACTGGACGCTGGTCACTTGTCACTGGTCACTGGTCACTGGTCACTGGTCAATGGTCACTGTCGCTGGTCACTGCTCACTGGTCGCTGGTCACTGGTCAATGGTCACTGTCGCTGGTCACTGGTCACTATTCACTGGTCACTGGTCACTGGTCACTGGTCCCTGGTCACTTTCGCTGGTCACTTGTCACGGTTCACTGGCCACAAGTTTCTGGTCATTTGCCACTGGTCACTGGTCACTGGTCACTGGTCACGGGTCACTGGTCACTGGTCACTGGTCACTGGTCAATGGTCACTGTCGCTGGTCACTGGTCACTGGTCACTGGTCACTGGTCACTGGTCACTGGTCACTGGTCAATGGTCACTATCGCTGGTCAATGGTCACTGTCGCTGGTCACTGTCGCTGGTCACTGGTCATTGGTCACTTGTCACTGGTCACTGGTCACTGGTCACTGGTCACTGGTCACTGGTCACAAGTCACTGGTCACTTGTCACTGGTCACTGGTCAATGGTCACTGTCGCTGGTCAATGGTCACTGTCGCTGGTCAATGGTCACTGGTCAAAAGTCACTGGTCACTTGTCACTGGTCAGTGGTCACTGGTCTCTGGTCACTGGTCACTGGTCACTGGTCACAGGTCAATGGTCACTGGTCACTGGTCACTGGTCACTTGTCACTGGTCAGTGGTCACTGGTCACTGGTCACTGGTCAGTGGTCACTGGTCACAGTCACATGTCGCGGGTCACTGGTCACAAGTCACAGATCGCTGGTCACAAGTCACTGGTCACTTGTCACTGGTCACTGGTCACTGGTCAATGGTCAATGGTCGCTGGTCACTGGTCACTGGTCACTGGTCACTGGTCACTGGTCACTGGTCACTGGTCACTATCGCTGGTCAATGGTCACTGTCGCTGGTCACTGGTCACTAATCACTGGTCACTGGTCACAGGTCACTGGTCATTGGTCACTATCGCTGGTCAATGGTCACTGTCGCTGGTCATTGGTCACTGGTCACTGGACACTGGTCACTGGTCACTGGTCACTTGTCACTGGTCACTGGTCACTGGTCACTGGTCAATGGTCACTGTCGCTGGTCACTGGTCACTGGTCACTGTCGCTGGTCACTGGTCACTGGTCACTGGTCACTGGTCACTGGTCACTGGTCAGTGGTCACTGGTCACAGTCACATGTCGCGGGTCACTGGTCACAAGTCACAGATCGCTGGTCACAAGTCACTGGTCACTTGTCACTGGTCACTGGTCACTGGTCAATGGTCAATGGTCGCTGGTCACTGGTCACTGGTCACTGGTCACTGGTCACTGGTCACTGGTCACTGGTCACTATCGCTGGTCAATGGTCACTGTCGCTGGTCACTGGTCCCTAATCACTGGTCACTGGTCACTGGTCACTGGTCATTGGTCACTATCGCTGGTCAATGGTCACTGCCGCTGGTCACTGGTCAGTGGTCACTGGTCACTGGTCACTGGTCAATGGTCACTTGTCACTGGGCAGTGGTCAATGGTCACTGGTCACAGGTCAGTGGTCACTGGTCACTGGACACAGGTCACTGGACACAGGTCACTGGTCACTGGACGCTGGTCACTTTTCACTGGTCACTGGTCACTGGTCACTGGTCAATGGTCACTGTCGCTTGTCAATGCTCACTGGGCACTGGTCACTGGTCAATGGTCACTGGTCACTGGTCACTATTCACTGGTCACTGGTCACTGGTCACTGGTCCCTGGTCACTTTCACTGGTCACTTGTCACGGTTCACTGGCCACAAGTTTCTGGTCATTTGCCACTGGTCAATGGTCACTGGGCACTGGTCACTGGTCAATGGTCACTGTCGCTGGTCACTGGTCACTGGTCACTGGTCACTGGTCACTGGTCCCTGGTCACTGGTCAATGGTCACTGTCGCTGGTCACTGTTCACTGGTCACTGGTCACTGGTCACTGGTCACTGGTCACAAGTCACTGGTCACTGGTCACTTGTCACTGGTCACTGGTCAATGGTCACTGTCGCTGGTAAATGGTCACTGTCGCTGGTCACTGGTCACTGGTCACTGTCGCTGGTCACTGGTCACTGGTCACTGGTCACTGGTCACTGGTCACTGGTCACTGTTCACTGGTCACTGGTCACTGTTCACTGGTCACTGGTCACAAGTCACTGGTCACATGTCACTGGTCAGTGGTCACTGGTCTGTGGTCACTGGTTACTGGTCAGTGGTCACTGGTCACAGTCACATGTGGCGGGTCACTGGTCACAAGTCACTGGTCGCTGGTCACAAGTCACTGGTCACTTGTCACTGGTCACTGGTCAATGGTCAATGGTCGCTGGTCACTGGTCACTGGTCACTGGTCACTGGTCACTGGTCACTGGTCACTGGTCAATGGTCGCTATCGCTGGTAAATGGTTACTGTCGCTGGTCACTGGTGACTGGTCACTGGTCATTGGTCACTATCGCTGGTCAATGGTCACTGTCGCTGGTCATTGGTCACTGGTCATTGGACACTGGTCACTGGTCACTGGTCACTTGTCACTGGTCACTGGTCACTGGTCACTGGTCAATGGTCACTGTCGCTGGTCACTGGTCACTGGTCACTGGTCAATGGTCACTGCCGCTGGTCACTGGTCACTGGTCACTGGTCACTGGTCACTGGTCAATGGTCACTTGTCACTGGGCCGTGGTCAATGGTCACTGGTCACAGGTCAATGGCCACTGGTCACTGGACACAGGTCACTGGTCACTGGACGCTGGTCACTTGTCACTGGTCACTGGTCACTGGTCACTGGTCAATGGTCACTGTCGCTGGTCACTGCTCACTGGTCACTGGTCACTGGTCAATGGTCACTGTCGCTGGTCACTGGTCACTATTCACTGGTCACTGGTCACTGGTCACTGGTCCCTGGTCACTTTCGCTGGTCACTTGTCACGGTTCACTGGCCACAAGTTTCTGGTCATTTGCCACTGGTCACTGGTCACTGGTCACTGGTCACTGGTCACTGGTCACTGGTCACTGGTCACTGGTCAATGGTCACTGTCGCTGGTCACTGGTCACTGGTCACTGGTCACTGGTCACTGGTCACTGGTCACTGGTCACTGGTCACTTGTCACTGGTCACTGGTCAATGGTCAATGGTCGCTCGTCACTGGTCACTGGTCACTGGTCACTGGTCACTGGTCACTGGTCACTGGTCACTGTTCACTGGTCACTGGTCACAAGTCACTGGTCACATGTCACTGGTCAGTGGTCACTGGTCTGTGGTCACTGGTTACTGGTCAGTGGTCACTGGTCACCGTCACATGTGGCGGGTCACTGGTCACAAGTCACTGGTCGCTGGTCACAAGTCACTGGTCACTTGTCACTGGTCACTGGTCAATGGTCAATGGTCGCTGGTCACTGGTCACTGGTCACTGGTCACTGGTCACTGGTCACTGGTCAATGGTCGCTATCGCTGGTCAATGTTTACTGTCGCTGGTCACTGGTCACTGGTCACTGGTCACTGGTCACTGGTCACTGGTCATTGGTCACTATCGCTGGTCAATGGTCACTGTCGCTGGTCATTGGTCACTGGTCATTGGACACTGGTCACTGGTCACTGGTCACTTGTCACTGGTCACTGGTCACTGGTCACTGGTCAATGGTCAATGGTCGCTCGTCACTGGTCACTGGTCACTGGTCACTGGTCACTGGTCACTGGTCACTGGTCACTGTTCACTGGTCACTGGTCACAAGTCACTGGTCACATGTCACTGGTCAGTGGTCACTGGTCTGTGGTCACTGGTCACTGGTCACTGGTCAATGGTCACTTGTCACTGGGCCGTGGTCAATGGTCACTGGTCACAGGTCAATGGTCACTGGTCACTGGACACAGGTCACTGGTCACTGGACGCTGGTCACTTTTCACTGGTCACTGGTCACTGGTCACTGGTCAATGGTCACTGTCGCTGGTCGCTGGTCACTGCTCACTGGTCACTGGTCACTGGTCACTGGTCACTGGTCCCTGGTCACTTTCGCTGGTCACTTGTCACGGTTCACTGGCCACAAGTTTCTGGTCATTTGCCACTGGTCACTGGTCACTGGTCACTGGTCACTGGTCACTGGTCACTGGTCACTGGTCACTGGTCACTGGTCAATGGTCACTGTCGCTGGTCACTGGTCACTGGTCACTGGTCACTGGTCACTGGTCACTGGTCACTGGTCACTGGTCAATGGTCACTATCGCTGGTCAATGGTCACTGTCGCTGGTCACTGGTCACTGGTCACTGGTCACTGGTCATTGGTGACTATCGCTGGTCAATGGTCACTGTCGCTGGTTATTGGTCACTGGTCACTGGTCACTGGTCACTGATTACTGGTCACTGGTCACTGGTCACTGGTCACTGGTCAATGGTCACTATCGCTGGTCAATGGTCACTGTCGCTGGTCACTGGTCATTGGTCACTTGTCACTGGTCACTGGTCACTGGTCACTGGTCACTGGTCACTGGTCACTGGTCACTGGTCACTGGTCACTGGTCACTGGTCACTGGTCACGGGTCCCATGTCACGGGTCACTGGTCGCTGGTCACTGGTCACTGGTCACTGGTCACTGGTCACTGGTCACTGGTCACTGGTCACTGGTCACTGGTCACTGGTCAATGGTCACTATCGCTGGTCAATGGTCACTGTCGCTGGTCACTGGTCATTGGTGACTATCGCTGGTCAATGGTCACTGTCGCTGGTTATTGGTCACTGGTCACTGGTCACTGGTCACTGATTACTGGTCACTGGTCACTGGTCACGGGTCCCATGTCACGGGTCACTGGTCGCTGGCCACTGGTCACTGGTCACTGGACGCTGGCCACTGGCCACTGGTCACTGGTCACTGGTCACAAGTCACAGGTCACTTGTCACTGGTCACAAATCACTGGTCACTTGTTACTGGTCAGTGGTCAGTGGTCACTGGTCACTGGTCACTGGTCACAGATCAATGGTGACTGGTCACTGGTCACTGGTCACTGGTCACCGGTCACTGGTCACTGGTCACTGGTCGCTAGTCACTGGTCACCGGTCACTGGTCACTGGTCACTGGTCACTGGTCACTGGTCACTGGTCACTGGTCACTGGTCACGGGTCACATGTCACGGGTCACTGTTCACTGGTCGCTAGTCACTGGTCACTGGTCACTTGTCACTGGGCCGTGGTCAATGGTCACTGGTCACAGGTCAATGGTCACTGGTAAGTGGTCACTGGTCACTGGTCACTGGACGCTGGTCACTTGTCACTGGTCACTGGTCACTGGTCACAGGTCACTGGTCAATGGTCACTGTCGCTGGTCACTGCTCACTGGTCACTGGTCACTGGTCAATGGTCACTGTCGCTGGTCACTGGTCACTATTCACTGGTCACTGGTCACTGGTCACTGGTCCCTGGTCACTTTCGCTGGTCACTGGTCACTGGTCACTGGTCACTGGTCACTGGTCACTGGTCACTGGTCACTGGTCACTTGTCACTGGTCACTGGTCAATGGTCAATGGTCGCTGGTCACTGGTCACTGGTCACTGGTCACTGGTCACTGGTCACTGGTCACTGGTCACTGGTCACTGTTCACTGGTCACTGGTCACAAGTCACTGGTCACATGTCACTGGTCAGTGGTCACTGGTCTGTGGTCACTGGTTACTGGTCAGTGGTCACTGGTCACAGTCACATGTGGCGGGTTACTGGTCACAAGTCACTGGTCGCTGGTCACAAGTCACTGGTCACTTGTCACTGGTCACTTGTCAATGGTCAATGGTCGCTGGTCACTGGTCACTGGTCACTGGTCACTGGTCACTGGTCACTGGTCAATGGTCGCTATCGCTGGTCAATGTTTACTGTCGCTGGTCACTGGTCACTGGTCACTGGTCACTGGTCACTGGTCACTGGTCATTGGTCACTATCGCTGGTCAATGGTCACTGTCGCTGGTCATTGGTCACTGGTCATTGGACACTGGTCACTTGTCACTGGTCACTGGTCACTGGTCACTGGTCAATGGTCACTGTCGCTGGTCACTGGTCACTGGTCACTGGTCAATGGTCACTGCCGCTGGTCACTGGTCACTGGTCACTGGTCACTGGTCACTGGTCACTGGTCAATGGTCACTTGTCACTGGGCCGTGGTCAATGGTCACTGGTCACAGGTCAATGGTCACTGGTCACTGGACACAGGTCACTGGTCACTGGACGCTGGTCACTTTTCACTGGTCACTGGTCACTGGACACTGGTCAATGGTCACTGTCGCTGGTCGCTGGTCACTGCTCACTGGTCACTGGTCACTGGTCACTGGTCCCTGGTCACTTTCGCTGGTCACTTGTCACGGTTCACTGGCCACAAGTTTCTGGTCATTTGCCACTGGTCACTGGTCACTGGTCACTGGTCACAGGTCACTGGTCACTGGTCACTGGTCACTGGTCACTGGTCAATGGTCACTGTCGCTGGTCACTGGTCACTGGTCACTGGTCACTGGTCACTGGTCACTGGTCACTGGTCACTGGTCAATGGTCACTATCGCTGGTCAATGGTCACTGTCGCTGGTCACTGGTCACTGGTCATTGGTGACTATCGCTGGTCAATGGTCACTGTCGCTGGTTATTGGTCACTGGTCACTGGTCACTGGTCACTGGTCACTGATTACTGGTCACTGGTCACTGGTCACTGGTCACTGGTCATTGGTCACTATCGCTGGTCAATGGTCACTGTCGCTGGTCATTGGTCACTGGTCAATGGACACTGGTCACTGGTCACTGGTCACTTGTCACTGGTCACTGGTCACTGGTCACTGGTCACTTGTCACTGGTCACTGGTCACTGGTCACTGGTCAATGGTCACTGTCGCTGGTCACTGGTCACTGGTCACTGGTCAATGGTCACTGCCGCTGGTCACTGGTCACTGGTCACTGGTCACTGGTCACTGGTCACTGGTCAATGGTCACTTGTCACTGGGCCGTGGTCAATGGTCACTGGTCACAGGTCAATGGTCACTGGTCACTGGACACAGGTCACTGGTCACTGGACGCTGGTCACTTGTCACTGGTCACTGGTCACTGGTCACTGGTCAATGGTCACTGTCGCTGGTCACTGCTCACTGGTCACTGGTCACTGGTCAATGGTCACTGTCGCTGGTCACTGGTCACTATTCACTGGTCACTGGTCACTGGTCACTGGTCCCTGGTCACTTTCGCTGGTCACTTGTCACGGTTCACTGGCCACAAGTTTCTGGTCATTTGCCACTGGTCACTGGTCACTGGTCACTGTTCACTGGTCACTGGTCACTGGTCACTGCTCACTGGTCAATGGTCACTGGTCACTGGTCAATGGTCGCTATCGCTGGTCAATGTTTACTGTCGCTGGTCACTGGTCACTGGTCACTGGTCACTGGTCACTGGTCACTGGTCATTGGTCACTATCGCTGGTCAATGGTCACTGTCGCTGGTCATTGGTCACTGGTCATTGGACACTGGTCACTGGTCACTGGTCACTTGTCACTGGTCACTGGTCACTGGTCACTGGTCAATGGTCAATGGTCGCTCGTCACTGGTCACTGGTCACTGGTCACTGGTCACTGGTCACTGGTCACTGGTCACTGGTCACTGTTCACTGGTCACTGGTCACAAGTCACTGGTCACATGTCACTGGTCAGTGGTCACTGGTCTGTGGTCACTGGTCACTGGTCACTGGTCAATGGTCACTTGTCACTGGGCCGTGGTCAATGGTCACTGGTCACAGGTCAATGGTCACTGGTCACTGGACACAGGTCACTGGTCACTGGACGCTGGTCACTTTTCACTGGTCACTGGTCACTGGTCACTGGTCAATGGTCACTGTCGCTGGTCGCTGGTCACTGCTCACTGGTCACTGGTCACTGGTCACTGGTCACTGGTCCCTGGTCACTTTCGCTGGTCACTTGTCACGGTTCACTGGCCACAAGTTTCTGGTCATTTGCCACTGGTCACTGGTCACTGGTCACTGGTCACTGGTCACTGGTCACTGGTCACTGGTCACTGGTCACTGGTCAATGGTCACTGTCGCTGGTCACTGGTCACTGGTCACTGGTCACTGGTCACTGGTCACTGGTCACTGGTCACTGGTCAATGGTCACTATCGCTGGTCAATGGTCACTGTCGCTGGTCACTGGTCACTGGTCACTGGTCACTGGTCATTGGTGACTATCGCTGGTCAATGGTCACTGTCGCTGGTTATTGGTCACTGGTCACTGGTCACTGGTCACTGATTACTGGTCACTGGTCACTGGTCACTGGTCACTGGTCAATGGTCACTATCGCTGGTCAATGGTCACTGTCGCTGGTCACTGGTCATTGGTCACTTGTCACTGGTCACTGGTCACTGGTCACTGGTCACTGGTCACTGGTCACTGGTCACTGGTCACTGGTCACTGGTCACTGGTCACTGGTCACGGGTCCCATGTCACGGGTCACTGGTCGCTGGTCACTGGTCACTGGTCACTGGTCACTGGTCACTGGTCACTGGTCACTGGTCACTGGTCACTGGTCACTGGTCAATGGTCACTATCGCTGGTCAATGGTCACTGTCGCTGGTCACTGGTCATTGGTGACTATCGCTGGTCAATGGTCACTGTCGCTGGTTATTGGTCACTGGTCACTGGTCACTGGTCACTGATTACTGGTCACTGGTCACTGGTCACGGGTCCCATGTCACGGGTCACTGGTCGCTGGCCACTGGTCACTGGTCACTGGACGCTGGCCACTGGCCACTGGTCACTGGTCACTGGTCACAAGTCACAGGTCACTTGTCACTGGTCACAAATCACTGGTCACTTGTTACTGGTCAGTGGTCAGTGGTCACTGGTCACTGGTCACTGGTCACAGATCAATGGTGACTGGTCACTGGTCACTGGTCACTGGTCACCGGTCACTGGTCACTGGTCACTGGTCGCTAGTCACTGGTCACCGGTCACTGGTCACTGGTCACTGGTCACTGGTCACTGGTCACTGGTCACTGGTCACTGGTCACGGGTCACATGTCACGGGTCACTGTTCACTGGTCGCTAGTCACTGGTCACTGGTCACTTGTCACTGGGCCGTGGTCAATGGTCACTGGTCACAGGTCAATGGTCACTGGTAAGTGGTCACTGGTCACTGGTCACTGGACGCTGGTCACTTGTCACTGGTCACTGGTCACTGGTCACAGGTCACTGGTCAATGGTCACTGTCGCTGGTCACTGCTCACTGGTCACTGGTCACTGGTCAATGGTCACTGTCGCTGGTCACTGGTCACTATTCACTGGTCACTGGTCACTGGTCACTGGTCCCTGGTCACTTTCGCTGGTCACTGGTCACTGGTCACTGGTCACTGGTCACTGGTCACTGGTCACTGGTCACTGGTCACTTGTCACTGGTCACTGGTCAATGGTCAATGGTCGCTGGTCACTGGTCACTGGTCACTGGTCACTGGTCACTGGTCACTGGTCACTGGTCACTGGTCACTGTTCACTGGTCACTGGTCACAAGTCACTGGTCACATGTCACTGGTCAGTGGTCACTGGTCTGTGGTCACTGGTTACTGGTCAGTGGTCACTGGTCACAGTCACATGTGGCGGGTTACTGGTCACAAGTCACTGGTCGCTGGTCACAAGTCACTGGTCACTTGTCACTGGTCACTTGTCAATGGTCAATGGTCGCTGGTCACTGGTCACTGGTCACTGGTCACTGGTCACTGGTCACTGGTCAATGGTCGCTATCGCTGGTCAATGTTTACTGTCGCTGGTCACTGGTCACTGGTCACTGGTCACTGGTCACTGGTCACTGGTCATTGGTCACTATCGCTGGTCAATGGTCACTGTCGCTGGTCATTGGTCACTGGTCATTGGACACTGGTCACTTGTCACTGGTCACTGGTCACTGGTCACTGGTCAATGGTCACTGTCGCTGGTCACTGGTCACTGGTCACTGGTCAATGGTCACTGCCGCTGGTCACTGGTCACTGGTCACTGGTCACTGGTCACTGGTCACTGGTCAATGGTCACTTGTCACTGGGCCGTGGTCAATGGTCACTGGTCACAGGTCAATGGTCACTGGTCACTGGACACAGGTCACTGGTCACTGGACGCTGGTCACTTTTCACTGGTCACTGGTCACTGGACACTGGTCAATGGTCACTGTCGCTGGTCGCTGGTCACTGCTCACTGGTCACTGGTCACTGGTCACTGGTCCCTGGTCACTTTCGCTGGTCACTTGTCACGGTTCACTGGCCACAAGTTTCTGGTCATTTGCCACTGGTCACTGGTCACTGGTCACTGGTCACAGGTCACTGGTCACTGGTCACTGGTCACTGGTCACTGGTCAATGGTCACTGTCGCTGGTCACTGGTCACTGGTCACTGGTCACTGGTCACTGGTCACTGGTCACTGGTCACTGGTCAATGGTCACTATCGCTGGTCAATGGTCACTGTCGCTGGTCACTGGTCACTGGTCATTGGTGACTATCGCTGGTCAATGGTCACTGTCGCTGGTTATTGGTCACTGGTCACTGGTCACTGGTCACTGATTACTGGTCACTGGTCACTGGTCACTGGTCACTGGTCATTGGTCACTATCGCTGGTCAATGGTCACTGTCGCTGGTCATTGGTCACTGGTCAATGGACACTGGTCACTGGTCACTGGTCACTTGTCACTGGTCACTGGTCACTGGTCACTGGTCACTTGTCACTGGTCACTGGTCACTGGTCACTGGTCAATGGTCACTGTCGCTGGTCACTGGTCACTGGTCACTGGTCAATGGTCACTGCCGCTGGTCACTGGTCACTGGTCACTGGTCACTGGTCACTGGTCACTGGTCAATGGTCACTTGTCACTGGGCCGTGGTCAATGGTCACTGGTCACAGGTCAATGGTCACTGGTCACTGGACACAGGTCACTGGTCACTGGACGCTGGTCACTTGTCACTGGACACTGGTCACTGGTCACTGGTCAATGGTCACTGTCGCTGGTCACTGCTCACTGGTCACTGGTCACTGGTCAATGGTCACTGTCGCTGGTCACTGGTCACTATTCACTGGTCACTGGTCACTGGTCACTGGTCCCTGGTCACTTTCGCTGGTCACTTGTCACGGTTCACTGGCCACAAGTTTCTGGTCATTTGCCACTGGTCACTGGTCACTGGTCACTGTTCACTGGTCACTGGTCACTGGTCACTGCTCACTGGTCAATGGTCACTGTCGCTGGTCACTGGTCACTGGTCACTGGTCAGTGGTCACTGGTCACTGGTCACTGGTCAATGGTCACTATCGCTGGTCAATGGTCACTGTCGCTGGTCACTGTCGCTGGTCACTGGTCATTGGTCACTTGTCACTGGTCACTGGTCACTGGTCACTGGTCACTGGTCACTGGTCACTGGTCAAAAGTCACTGGTCACTTGTCACTGGTCAGTGGTCACTGGTCTCTGGTCACTGGTCACTGGTCACTGGTCACAGGTCAATGGTCACTGGTCACTGGTCACTGGTCACTTGTCACTGGTCAGTGGTCACTGGTCACTGGTCACTGGTCAGTGGTCACTGGTCAATGGTCACTTGTCACTGGGCCGTGGTCAATGGTCACTGGTCACAGGTCAATGGTCACTGGTCACTGGACACAGGTCACTGGTCACTGGACGCTGGTCACTTTTCACTGGTCACTGGTCACTGGTCACTGGTCAATGGTCACTGTCGCTAGTCACTGCTCACTGGTCACTGGTCACTGGTCACTGGTCACTGGTCCCTGGTCACTTTCGCTGGTCACTTGTCACGGTTCACTGGCCACAAGTTTCTGGTCATTTGCCACTGGTCACTGGTCACTGGTCACTGGTCACTGGTCACTGGTCACTGGTCACTGGTCACGGGTCCCATGTCACGGGTCACTGGTCGCAGGTCACTGGTCACTGGTCACTGGTGACTGGTCACTGGTCACTGGTCACTGGTCACTGGTCACTGGTCACTGGTCAATGGTCACTATCGCTGGTCAATGGTCACTGTCGCTGGTCACTGGTCATTGGTGACTATCGCTGGTCAATGGTCACTGTCGCTGGTTATTGGTCACTGGTCACTGGTCACTGGTCACTGATTACTGGTCACTGGTCACTGGTCACGGGTACCATGTCACGGGTCACTGGTCGCTGGCCACTGGTCACTGGTCACTGGACGCTGGCCACTGGCCACTGGTCACTGGTCACTGGTCACAAGTCACAGGTCACTTGTCACTGGTCACAAATCACTGGTCACTTGTTACTGGTCAGTGGTCAGTGGTCACTGGTCACTGGTCACTGGTCACAGATCAATGGTGACTGGTCACTGGTCACTGGTCACTGGTCACATGTCACGGGTCACTGGTCACTGGTCGCTAGTCACTGGTCACCGGTCACTGGTCACTGGTCACTGGTCACTGGTCACTGGTCACGGGTCACATGTCACGGGTCACTGTTCACTGGTCGCTAGTCACTGGTCACTGGTCACTGTTCACTGGTCACTGGTCACAAGTCACTGGTCACTTGTCACTGGTCAGTGGTCACTGGTCACTGGTCACTGGTCAGTGGTCACTGGTCACAGTCACATGTCGCGGGTCACTGGTCAAAGTCACAGATCGCTGGTCACAAGTCACTGGTCACTTGTCATTGGTCACTGGTCACTGGTCACTGGTCAATGGTCAATGGTCGCTGGTCACTGGTCACTGGTCACTGGTCACTGGTCACTGGTCACTGGTCACTATCGCTGGTCAATGGTCACTGTCGCTGGTCAGTGGTCACTAATCACTGGTCACTGGTCACTGGTTACTGGTCATTGGTCACTATCGCTGGTCAATGCTCACTGTCGCTGGTCATTGGTCACTGGTCAATGGACACTGGTCACTGGTCACTGGTCACTTGTCACTGGTCACTGGTCACTGGTCACTGGTCACTTGTCACTGGTCACTTGTCACTGGTCAGTGGTCACTGGTCACTGGTCACTGGTCAGTGGTCACTGGTCACAGTCACATGTCGCGGGTCACTGGTCACAAGTCACAGATCGCTGGTCACAAGTCACTGGTCACTTGTCACTGGTCACTGGTCACTGGTCAATGGTCAATGGTCGCTGGTCACTGGTCACTGGTCACTGGTCACTGGTCACTGGTCACTGGTCACTGGTCACTATCGCTGGTCAATGGTCACTGTCGCTGGTCACTGGTCACTAATCACTGGTCACTGGTCACTGGTCACTGGTCATTGGTCACTATCGCTGGTCAATGGTCACTGTCGCTGGTCATTGGTCACTGGTCACTGGACACTGGTCACTGGTCACTGGTCACTTGTCACTGGTCACTGGTCACTGGTCACTGGTCAATGGTCACTGTCGCTGGTCACTGGTCAATGGTCACTGCCGCTGGTCACTGGTCAGTGGTCACTGGTCACTGGTCACTGGTCAATGGTCACTTGTCACTGGGCAGTGGTCAATGGTCACTGGTCACAGGTCAGTGGTCACTGGTCACTGGACACAGGTCACTGGACACAGGTCACTGGTCACTGGACGCTGGTCACTTTTCACTGGTCACTGGTCACTGGTCACTGGTCAATGGTCACTGTCGCTTGTCAATGCTCACTGGGCACTGGTCACTGGTCAATGGTCACTGTCGCTGGTCACTGGTCACTATTCACTGGTCACTGGTCACTGGTCACTGGTCCCTGGTCACTTTCACTGGTCACTTGTCACGGTTCACTGGCCACAAGTTTCTGGTCATTTGCCACTGGTCAATGGTCACTGGGCACTGGTCACTGGTCAATGGTCACTGTCGCTGGTCACTGGTCACTGGTCACTGGTCACTGGTCACTGGTCACTGGTCCCTGGTCACTGGTCAATGGTCACTGTCGCTGGTCACTGTTCACTGGTCACTGGTCACTGGTCACTGGTCACTGGTCACAAGTCACTGGTCACTGGTCACTTGTCACTGGTCACTGGTCACTGGTCACTGGTCAATGGTCACTGTCGCTGGTAAATGGTCACTGTCGCTGGTCACTGGTCACTGGTCACTGTCGCTGGTCACTGGTCACTGGTCACTGGTCACTGGTCACTGGTCACAGGTCAATGGTCACTGGTCACTGGACACTGGTCACTGGTCACTTGTCACTTGTCACTGGTCACTGGTCACTGGTCACTGGTCACTGGTCACTGGTCACTGGTCACTGGTCACTGGTCACTGGTCACTGGTCACGGGTCCCATGTCACGGGTCACTGGTCGCTGGCCACTGGTCACTGGTCACTGGACGCTGGCCACTGGCCACTTGTCACTGGTCACTGGTCACAAGTCACAGGTCACTGGTCACTGGTCACAAATCACTGGTCACTTGTCACTGGTCAGTGGTCAGTGGTCACTGGTCACTGGTCACTGGTCACAGATCAATGGTGACTGGTCACTGGTCACTGGTCACTGGTCACATGTCACGGGTCACTGGTCACTGGTCGCTAGTCACTGGTCACCGGTCGCTGGTCACTGGTCACTGGTCACGTGTCACATGTCACGGGTCACGGGTCACTGGTCACTGGTCGCTGGTCACTGGTCACATGCCACTGGTCACTGGTCACTGGTCACTGGTCACTGGTCACTGGTCACTGGTCAATGGTCACTATCGCTGGTCAATGGTCACTGTCGCTGGTCACCGGTCACTGGTCACTGGTCACTGGTCACTGGTCACTGGTCACTGGTCACAGGTCAATGGTCACTGGTCACTGGACACTGGTCACTGGTCACTTGTCACTTGTCACTGGTCACTGGTCACTGGTCACTGGTCACTGGTCACTGGTCACTGGTCACTGGTCACTGGTCACTGGTCACTGGTCACTGGTCACGGGTCCCATGTCACGGGTCACTGGTCGCTGGCCACTGGTCACTGGTCACTGGACGCTGGCCACTGGCCACTGGTCACTGGTCACTGGTCACAAGTCACAGGTCACTGGTCACTGGTCACAAATCACTGGTCACTTGTCACTGGTCAGTGGTCAGTGGTCACTGGTCACTGGTCACTGGTCACTGGTCAATGGTCAATGGTCGCTGGTCACTGGTCACTGGTCACTGGTCACTGGTCACTGGTCACTGGTCACTATCGCTGGTCAATGGTCACTGTCGCTGGTCACTGGTCACTAATCACTGGTCACTGGTCACTGGTCACTGGTCATTGGTCACTATTGCTGGTCAATGGTCACTGTCGCTGGACATTGGTCACTGGTCACTGGACACTGGTCACTGGTCACTGGTCACTTGTCACTGTTCACTGGTCACTGGTCACTGGTCACTGGTCACAGTCGCTGGTCACTGGTCAATGGTCACTGCCGCTGGTCACTGGTCACTGGTCACTGGTCACTGGTCACTGGTCAATGGTCACTTGTCACTGGGCAGTGGTCAATGGTCACTGGTCACAGGTCAGTGGTCACTGGTCACTGGACACAGGTCACTGGACACAGGTCACTGGTCACTGGACGCTGGTCACTTTTCACTGGTCACTGGTCACTGGTCACTGGTCAATGGTCACTGTCGCTTGTCAATGCTCACTGGGCACTGGTCACTGGTCAATGGTCACTGTCGCTGGTCACTGGTCACTATTCACTGGTCACTGGTCACTGGTCACTGGTCCCTGGTCACTTTCGCTGGTCACTTGTCACGGTTCACTGGCCACAAGTTTCTGGTCATTTGCCACTGGTCAATGGTCACTGGGCACTGGTCACTGGTCAATGGTCACTGTCGCTGGTCACTGGTCACTGGTCACTGGTCACTGGTCCCTGGTCACTGGTCAATGGTCACTGTCGCTGGTCACTGTTCACTGGTCACTGGTCACTGGTCGCTGGTCACAAGTCACTGGTCACTTGTCACTGGTCACTGGTCACTGGTCACTGGTCACTGGTCACTGGTCACTGGTCACAAGTCACTGGTCACTGGTCACTTGTCACTGGTCACTGGTCACTGGTCACTGGTCAATGGTCACTGTCGCTGGTAAATGGTCACTGTCGCTGGTCACTGGTCACTGGTCACTGTCGCTGGTCACTGGTCACTGGTCACTGGTCACTGGTCACAAGTCACTGGTCACTGGTCACTTGTCACTGGTCACTGGTCACTGGTCACTGGTCAATGGTCACTGTCGCTGGTAAATGGTCACTGTCGCTGGTCACTGGTCACTGGTCACTGTCGCTGGTCACTGGTCACTGGTCACTGGTCACTGGTCACTGGTCACTGGTCACAGGTCAATGGTCACTGGTCACTGGACACTGGTCACTGGTCACTTGTCACTTGTCACTGGTCACTGGTCACTGGTCACTGGTCACTGGTCACTGGTCACTGGTCACGGGTTCCATGTCACGGGTCACTGGTCGCTGGCCACTGGTCACTGGTCACTGGACGTTGGCCACTGGCCACTGGTCACTGGTCACTTGTCACAAGTCACAGGTCACTGGTCACTGGTCACAAATCACTGGTCACTTGTCACTGGTCAGTGGTCAGTGGTCACTGGTCACTGGTCACTGGTCACAGATCAATGGTGACTGGTCACTGGTCACTGGTCACTGGTCACATGTCACGGGTCACTGGTCACTGGTCGCTAGTCACTGGTCACCGGTCGCTGGTCACTGGTCACTGGTCACGTGTCACATGTCACGGGTCACGGGTCACTGGTCACTGGTCGCTGGTCACTGGTCACATGCCACTGGTCACTGGTCACTGGTCACTGGTCACTGGTCACTGGTCAATGGTCACTATCGCTGGTCAATGGTCACTGTCGCTGGTCACCGGTCACTGGTCACTGGTCACTGGTCACTGGTCACTGGTCACTGGTCACAGGTCAATGGTCACTGGTCACTGGACACTGGTCACTGGTCACTTGTCACTTGTCACTGGTCACTGGTCACTGGTCACTGGTCACTGGTCACTGGTCACTGGTCACTGGTCACTGGTCACTGGTCACGGGTCCCATGTCACGGGTCACTGGTCGCTGGCCACTGGTCACTGGTCACTGGACGCGGGCCACTGGCCACTGGTCACTGGTCACTGGTCACAAGTCACAGGTCACTGGTCACTGGTCACAAATCACTGGTCACTTGTCACTGGTCAGTGGTCAGTGGTCACTGGTCACTGGTCACTGGTCACAGATCAATGGTGACTCGTCACTGGTCACTGGTCACTGGTCACAGGTCACGGGTCACTGGTCACTGGTCGCTAGTCACTGGTCACCGGTCACTGGTCACTGGTCACTGGTCACTGGTCACTGGTCACTGGTCACTGGTCACGGGTCACATGTCACGGGTCACTGGTCACTGGTCGCTAGTCACTGGTCACCGGTCACTGGTCACTGGTCACTGGTCACTGGTCACTGGTCAATGGTCACTATCGCTGGTCAATGGTCACTGTCGCTGGTTACTGGTCATTGGTCACTTGTCACTGGTCACTGGTCACTGGTCACTGGTCACTGGTCACTGGTCACTGGTCACAAGTCACTGGTCACTTGTCACTGGTCACTGGTCACTGGTCACTGGTCAATGGTCACTGTCGCTGGTCAATGGTCACTGTCGCTGGTCAATGGTCACTGCGCTGGTCATTGGTCACTGGTCACTGGTCACTGGTCAAAAGTCACTGGTCACTTGTCACTGGTCAGTGGTCAGTGGTCTCTGGTCACTGGTCACTGGTCACTGGTCACAGGTCAATGGTCACTGGTCACTGGTCACTGGTCACTGGTCACTGGTCACTGGTCACTGGTCACGGGTCACATGTCACGGGTCACTGTTCACTGGTCGCTAGTCACTGGTCAATGCTCACTGTCGCTGGTCAATGGTCACTGCGCTGGTCATTGGTCACTGGTCACTGGTCACTGGTCAAAAGTCACTGGTCACTTGTCACTGGTCAGTGGTCAGTGGTCTCTGGTCACTGGTCACTGGTCACTGGTCACAGGTCAATGGTCACTGGTCACTGGTCACTGGTCACTGGTCACTGGTCACAGTCACATGTGGCGGGTCACTGGTCACAAGTCACTGGTCGCTGGTCACAAGTCACTGGTCACTTGTCACTGGTCACTGGTCAATGGTCAATGGTCGCTGGTCACTGGTCACTGGTCACTGGTCACTGGTCACTGGTCACTGGTCAATGGTCGCTATCGCTGGTCAATGGTTACTGTCGCTGGTCACTGGTCACTGGTCACTGGTGACTGGTCACTGGTCATTGGTCACTATCGCTGGTCAATGGTCACTGTCGCTGGTCATTGGTCACTGGTCATTGGACACTGGTCACTGGTCACTGGTCACTTGTCACTGGTCACTGGTCACTGGTCACTGGTCAATGGTCACTGTCGCTGGTCACTGGTCACTGGTCACTGGTCAATGGTCACTGCCGCTGGTCACTGGTCACTGGTCACTGGTCACTGGTCACTGGTCACTGGTCAATGGTCACTTGTCACTGGGCCGTGGTCAATGGTCACTGGTCACAGGTCAATGGTCACTGGTCACTGGACACAGGTCACTGGTCACTGGACGCTGGTCACTTGTCACTGGTCACTGGTCACTGGTCACTGGTCAATGGTCACTGTCGCTGGTCACTGCTCACTGGTCACTGGTCACTGGTCAATGGTCACTGTCGCTGGTCACTGGTCACTATTCACTGGTCACTGGTCACTGGTCACTGGTCCCTGGTCACTTTCGCTGGTCACTTGTCACGGTTCACTGGCCACAAGTTTCTGGTCATTTGCCACTGGTCACTGGTCACTGGTCACTGGTCACTGGTCACTGGTCACTGGTCACTGGTCACTGGTCACTGGTCACGGGTCACATGTCACGGGTCACTGTTCACTGGTCGCTAGTCACTGGTCACCGGTCACTGGTCACTGGTCACTGGTCACTGGTCACTGTTCACTGGTCACTGGTCACAAGTCACTGGTCACATGTCACTGGTCAGTGGTCACTGGTCTGTGGTCACTGGTTACTGGTCAGTGGTCACTGGTCACAGTCACATGTGGCGGGTCACTGGTCACAAGTCACTGGTCGCTGGTCACAAGTCACTGGTCACTTGTCACTGGTCACTGGTCAATGGTCGCTGGTCACAAGTCACTGGTCACTTGTCACTGGTCACTGGTCACTGGTCACTGGTCACTGGTCACTGGTCACTGGTCACTGGTCACTGGTCACTGGTTACTGGTCACTATCGCTGGTCAATGGTCACTGTCGCTGGTCACTGGTCACTGGTCACTGGACAGTGGTCAAAAGTCACTGGTCACTTGTCACTGGTCAGTGGTCACTGGTCTCTGGTCACTGGTCACTGGTCACAGGTCAATGGTCACTGGTCACTGGTCACTGGTCACTGGTCACTGGTCACGTGTCACATGTCACGGGTCACTGTTCACTGGTCGCTAGTCACTGGTCACCGGTC
This sequence comes from Andrena bucephala, assembly GCA_947577245.1. Taxonomy (NCBI): domain Eukaryota; kingdom Metazoa; phylum Arthropoda; class Insecta; order Hymenoptera; family Andrenidae; genus Andrena; species Andrena bucephala. Next base: position 25,539,503 of record OX387716.1, on the reverse strand, counting down.
ACTGGTCACTGGTCACTGGTCACTGGTCACTGTTCACTGGTCACTGGTCACAAGTCACTGGTCACATGTCACTGGTCAGTGGTCACTGGTCTGTGGTCACTGGTTACTGGTCAGTGGTCACTGGTCACAGTCACATGTGGCGGGTCACTGGTCACAAGTCACTGGTCGCTGGTCACAAGTCACTGGTCACTTGTCACTGGTCACTGGTCAATGGTCAATGGTCGCTGGTCACTGGTCACTGGTCACTGGTCACTGGTGACTGGTCACTGGTGACTGGTCACTGGTCATTGGTCACTATCGCTGGTCAATGGTCAATGTCGCTGGTCATTGGTCACTGGTCATTGGACACTGGTCACTGGTCACTGGTCACTTGTCACTGGTCACTGGTCACTGGTCACTGGTCAATGGTCACTGTCGCCGGTCACTGGTCACTGGTCACTGGTCAATGGTCACTGCCGCTGGTCACTGGTCACTGGTCACTGGTCACTGGTCACTGGTCACTGGTCAATGGTCACTTGTCACTGGGCCGTGGTCAATGGTCACTGGTCACAGGTCAATGGTCACTGGTCACTGGACACTGGTCACTGGTCACTGGACGCTGGTCACTTGTCACTGGTCACTGGTCACTGGTCACTGGTCAATGGTCACTGTCGCTGGTCACTGCTCACTGGTCACTGGTCACTGGTCAATGGTCACTGTCGCTGGTCACTGGTCACTATTCACTGGTCACTGGTCACTGGTCACTGGTCCCTGGTCACTTTCGCTGGTCACTTGTCACGGTTCACTGGCCACAAGTTTCTGGTCATTTGCCACTGGTCACTGGTCACTGGTCACTGGTCACTGGTCACTGGTCACTGGTCACTGGTCACGGGTCAATGGTCACTGTCGCTGGTCACTGGTCACTGGTCACTGGTCACTGGTCACTGGTCACTGGTCACTGGTCACTGGTCAATGGTCAATGGTCGCTGGTCACTGGTCACTGGTCACTGGTCACTGGTCACTGGTCACTGGTCACAAGTCACTGGTCACATGTCACTGGTCAGTGGTCACTGCTCTGTGGTCACTGGTTACTGGTCAGTGGTCACTGGTCACAGTCACATGTGGCGGGTCACTGGTCACAAGTCACTGGTCGCTGGTCACAAGTCACTGGTCACTTGTCACTGGTCACTGGTCAATGGTCAATGGTCGCTGGTCACTGGTCACTGGTCACTGGTCACTGGTCACTGGTCACTGGTCACTGGTCAATGGTCGCTATCGCTGGTCAATGTTTACTGTCGCTGGTCACTGGTCACTGGTCACTGGTCACTGGTCACTGGTCACTGGTCATTGGTCACTATCGCTGGTCAATGGTCACTGTCGCTGGTCATTGGTCACTGGTCATTGGACACTGGTCACTGGTCACTGGTCACTTGTCACTGGTCACTGGTCACTGGTCACTGGTCAATGGTCACTGTCGCTGGTCACTGGTCACTGGTCACTGGTCAATGGTCACTGCCGCTGGTCACTGGTCACTGGTCACTGGTCACTGGTCACTGGTCACTGGTCAATGGTCACTTGTCACTGGGCCGTGGTCAATGGTCACTGGTCACAGGTCAATGGTCACTGGTCACTGGACACAGGTCACTGGTCACTGGACGCTGGTCACTTTTCACTGGTCACTGGTCACTGGTCACTGGTCAATGGTCACTGTCGCTGGTCACTGCTCACTGGTCACTGGTCACTGGTCACTGGTCACTGGTCCCTGGTCACTTTCGCTGGTCACTTGTCACGGTTCACTGGCCACAAGTTTCTGGTCATTTGCCACTGGTCACTGGTCACTGGTCACTGGTCACTGATCACTGGTCACTGGTCACTGGTCACTGGTCAATGGTCACTCTCGCTGGTCACTGGTCACTGGTCACTGGTCACTGGTCACTGGTCACTGGTCACTGGTCACTGGTCAATGGTCACTATCGCTGGTCAATGGTCACTGTCGCTGGTCACTGGTCACTGGTCACTGGTCACTGGTCATTGGTGACTATCGCTGGTCAATGGTCACTGTCGCTGGTTATTGGTCACTGGTCACTGGTCACTGGTCACTGATTACTGGTCACTGGTCACTGGTCACTGGTCACTGGTCAATGGACACTATCGCTGGTCAATGGTCACTGTCGCTGGTCACTGGTCATTGGTCACTTGTCACTGGTCACTGGTCACTGGTCACTGGTCACTGGTCACTGGTCACTGGTCACTGGTCACTGGTCACTGGTCACTGGTCACTGGTCACTGGTCACGGGTCCCATGTCACGGGTCACTGGTCGCTGGTCACTGGTCACTGGTCACTGGTCACTGGTCACTGGTCACTGGTCACTGGTCACTGGTCAATGGTCACTATCGCTGGTCAATGGTCACTGTCGCTGGTCACTGGTCATTGGTGACTATCGCTGGTCAATGGTCACTGTCGCTGGTTATTGGTCACTGGTCACTGGTCACTGGTCACTGATTACTGGTCACTGGTCACTGGTCACGGGTCCCATGTCACGGGTCACTGGTCGCTAGCCACTGGTCACTGGTCACTGGACGCTGGCCACTGGCCACTGGTCACTGGTCACTGGTCACAAGTCACAGGTCACTTGTCACTGGTCACAAATCACTGGTCACTTGTCACTGGTCAGTGGTCAGTGGTCACTGGTCACTGGTCACTGGTCACAGATCAATGGTGACTGGTCACTGGTCACTGGTCACTGGTCACATGTCACGGGTCACTGGTCACTGGTCGCTAGTCACTGGTCACCGGTCACTGGTCACTGGTCACTGGTCACTGGTCACTGGTCACTGGTCACTGGTCACGGGTCACATGTCACGGGTCACTGTTCACTGGTCGCTAGTCACTGGTCACTGGTCACTGTTCACTGGTCACTGGTCACAAGTCACTGGTCACTTGTCACTGGTCAGTGGTCACTGGTCACTGGTCACTGGTCAGTGGTCACTGGTCACAGTCACATGTCGCGGGTCACTGGTCACAAGTCACACATCGCTGGTCACAAGTCACTGGTCACTTGTCATTGGTCACTGGTCACTGGTCACTGGTCAATGGTCAATGGTCGCTGGTCACTGGTCACTGGTCACTGGTCACTGGTCACTGGTCACTGGTCACTATCGCTGGTCAATGGTCACTGTCGCTGGTCAGTGGTCACTAATCACTGGTCACTGGTCACTGGTCACTGTCGCTGGTCACTGGTCACTGGTCACTGGTCACTGGTCACAAGTCACTGGTCACTGGTCACTTGTCACTGGTCACTGGTCACTGGTCACTGGTCAATGGTCACTTGTCACTGGGCCGTGGTCAATGGTCACTGGTCACAGGTCAATGGTCACTGGTCACTGGACACAGGTCACTGGTCACTGGACGCTGGTCACTTTTCACTGGTCACTGGTCACTGGTCACTGGTCAATGGTCACTGTCGCTGGTCACTGCTCACTGGTCACTGGTCACTGGTCACTGGTCACTGGTCCCTGGTCACTTTCGCTGGTCACTTGTCACGGTTCACTGGCCACAAGTTTCTGGTCATTTGCCACTGGTCACTGGTCACTGGTCACTGGTCACTGATCACTGGTCACTGGTCACTGGTCACTGGTCACTGGTCAATGGTCACTCTCGCTGGTCACTGGTCACTGGTCACTGGTCACTGGTCACTGGTCACTGGTCACTGGTCACTGGTCAATGGTCACTATCGCTGGTCAATGGTCACTGTCGCTGGTCACTGGTCACTGGTCACTGGTCACTGGTCATTGGTGACTATCGCTGGTCAATGGTCACTGTCGCTGGTTATTGGTCACTGGTCACTGGTCACTGGTCACTGATTACTGGTCACTGGTCACTGGTCACTGGTCACTGGTCAATGGACACTATCGCTGGTCAATGGTCACTGTCGCTGGTCACTGGTCATTGGTCACTTGTCACTGGTCACTGGTCACTGGTCACTGGTCACTGGTCACTGGTCACTGGTCACTGGTCACTGGTCACTGGTCACTGGTCACTGGTCACTGGTCACGGGTCCCATGTCACGGGTCACTGGTCGCTGGTCACTGGTCACTGGTCACTGGTCACTGGTCACTGGTCACTGGTCACTGGTCACTGGTCAATGGTCACTATCGCTGGTCAATGGTCACTGTCGCTGGTCACTGGTCATTGGTGACTATCGCTGGTCAATGGTCACTGTCGCTGGTTATTGGTCACTGGTCACTGGTCACTGGTCACTGATTACTGGTCACTGGTCACTGGTCACGGGTCCCATGTCACGGGTCACTGGTCGCTAGCCACTGGTCACTGGTCACTGGACGCTGGCCACTGGCCACTGGTCACTGGTCACTGGTCACAAGTCACAGGTCACTTGTCACTGGTCACAAATCACTGGTCACTTGTCACTGGTCAGTGGTCAGTGGTCACTGGTCACTGGTCACTGGTCACAGATCAATGGTGACTGGTCACTGGTCACTGGTCACTGGTCACATGTCACGGGTCACTGGTCACTGGTCGCTAGTCACTGGTCACCGGTCACTGGTCACTGGTCACTGGTCACTGGTCACTGGTCACTGGTCACTGGTCACGGGTCACATGTCACGGGTCACTGTTCACTGGTCGCTAGTCACTGGTCACTGGTCACTGTTCACTGGTCACTGGTCACAAGTCACTGGTCACTTGTCACTGGTCAGTGGTCACTGGTCACTGGTCACTGGTCAGTGGTCACTGGTCACAGTCACATGTCGCGGGTCACTGGTCACAAGTCACACATCGCTGGTCACAAGTCACTGGTCACTTGTCATTGGTCACTGGTCACTGGTCACTGGTCACTTGTCATTGGTCACTGGTCACTTGTCATTGGTCACCGGTCACTGGTCACTGGTCACTGGTCACTGGTCACTGGTCACTGGTCACTGGTCACGGGTCACATGTCACGGGTCACTGTTCACTGGTCGCTAGTCACTGGTCACTGGTCACTGTTCACTGGTCACTGGTCACAAGTCACTGGTCACTTGTCACTGGTCAGTGGTCACTGGTCACTGGTCACTGGTCAGTGGTCACTGGTCACAGTCACATGTCGCGGGTCACTGGTCACAAGTCACACATCGCTGGTCACAAGTCACTGGTCACTTGTCATTGGTCACTGGTCACTGGTCACTGGTCAATGGTCAATGGTCGCTGGTCACTGGTCACTGGTCACTGGTCACTGGTCACTGGTCACTGGTCACTATCGCTGGTCAATGGTCACTGTCGCTGGTCAGTGGTCACTAATCACTGGTCACTGGTCACTGGTCACTGTCGCTGGTCACTGGTCACTGGTCACTGGTCACTGGTCACAAGTCACTGGTCACTGGTCACTTGTCACTGGTCACTGGTCACTGGTCACTGGTCAATGGTCACTGTCGCTGGTAAATGGTCACTGTCGCTGGTCACTGGTCACTGGTCACTGTCGCTGGTCACTGGTCACTGGTCACTGGTCACTGGTCACAGGTCAATGGTCACTGGTCACTGGACACTGGTCACTGGTCACTTGTCACTTGTCACTGGTCACTGGTCACTGGTCACTGGTCACTGGTCACTGGTCACGGGTTCCATATCACGGGTCACTGGTCGCTGGCCACTGGTCACTGGTCACTGGACGCTGGCCACTGGCCACTGGTCACTGGTCACTGGTCACAAGTCACAGGTCACTGGTCACTGGTCACAAATCACTGGTCACTTGTCACTGGTCAGTGGTCAGTGGTCACTGGTCACTGGTCACTGGTCACAGATCAATGGTGACTGGTCACTGGTCACTGGTCACTGGTCACTGGTCACTGGTCAATGGTCACTATCGCTGGTCAATGGTCACTGTCGCTGGTCACTGGTCATTGGTCACTTGTCACTGGTCACTGGTCACTGGTCACTGGTCACTGGTCACTGGTCACTGGTCACAAGTCACTGGTCACTTGTCACTGGTCACTGGTCACTGGTCACTGGTCAATGGTCACTGTCGCTGGTCAATGGTCACTGTCGCTGGTCAATGGTCACTGCGCTGGTCATTGGTCACTGGTCACTGGTCACTGGTCAAAAGTCACTGGTCACTTGTCACTGGTCAGTGGTCAGTAGTCTCTGGTCACTGGTCACTGGTCACTGGTCACAGGTCAATGGTCACTGGTCACTGGTCACTGGTCACTGGTCACTGGTCACTGGTCACTGGTCACTGGTCACGGGTCACATGTCACGGGTCACTGTTCACTGGTCGCTAGTCACTGGTCAATGGTCACTGTCGCTGGTCAATGGTCACTGTCGCTGGTCAATGGTCACTGCGCTGGTCATTGGTCACTGGTCACTGGTCACTGGTCAAAAGTCACTGGTCACTTGTCACTGGTCAGTGGTCAGTGGTCTCTGGTCACTGGTCACTGGTCACTGGTCACAGGTCAATGGTCACTGGTCACTGGTCACTGGTCACTGGTCACTGGTCACTGGTCACTGGTCACTGGTCACTGGTCACTGGTCACTGGTCACTGGTCACTGGTCACTATCGCTGGTCAATGGTCACTGTCGCTGGTCACTGGTCACTAATCACAGGTCACTGGTCACTGGTCACTGGTCATTGGTCACTATCGCTGGTCAATGGTCACTGTCGCTGGTCATTGGTCACTGGTCACTGGACAGTGGTCAAAAGTCACTGGTCACTTGTCACTGGTCAGTGGTCACTGGTCTCTGGTCACTGGTCACTGGTCACAGGTCAATGGTCACTGGTCACTGGTCACTGGTCACAGGTCACTGGTCACTGGTCACTGGTCACTGGTTACTGGTCACTATCGCTGGTCAATGGTCACTGTCGCTGGTCACTGGTCACTAATCACTGGTCACTGGTCACTGGTCACTGGTCATTGGTCACTATCGCTGGTCAATGGTCACTGTCGCTGGTCATTGGTCACTGGTCACTGGACAGTGGTCAAAAGTCACTGGTCACTTGTCACTGGTCAGTGGTCACTGGTCTCTGGTCACTGGTCACTGGTCACAGGTCAATGGTCACTGGTCACTGGTCACTGGTCACTGGTCACGGGTCACATGTCACGGGTCACTGTTCACTGGTCGCTAGTCACTGGTCACCGGTCACTGGTCACTGGTCACTGGTCACTGGTCACTGTTCACTGGTCACTGGTCACAAGTCACTGGTCACATGTCACTGGTCAGTGGTCACTGGTCTGTGGTCACTGGTTACTGGTCAGTGGTCACTGGTCACAGTCACATGTGGCGGGTCACTGGTCACAAGTCACTGGTCGCTGGTCACAAGTCACTGGTCACTTGTCACTGGTCACTGGTCAATGGTCAATGGTCGCTGGTCACTGGTCACTGGTCACTGGTCACTGGTGACTAGTCACTGGTCATTGGTCACTATCGCTGGTCAATTGTCACTGTCGCTGGTCATTGGTCACTGGTCATTGGACACTGGTCACCGGTCACTGGTCACTTGTCACTGGTCACTGGTCACTGGTCACTGGTCAATGGTCACTGTCGCCGGTCACTGGTCACTGGTCACGTGTCACATGTCACGGGTCACGGGTCACTGGTCACTGGTCGCTGGTCACTGGTCACATGCCACTGGTCACTGGTCACTGGTCACTGGTCACTGGTCAATGGTCACTATCGCTGGTCAATGGTCACTGTCGCTGGTCACCGGTCACTGGTCACTGGTCACTGGTCACTGGTCACTGGTCACTGGTCACAGGTCAATGGTCACTGGTCACTGGACACTGGTCACTGGTCACTTGTCACTTGTCACTGGTCACTGGTCACTGGTCACTGGTCACTGGTCACTGGTCACTGGTCACTGGTCACTGGTCACTGGTCACTGGTCACTGGTCACGGGTCCCATGTCACGGGTCACTGGTCGCTGGCCACTGGTCACTGGTCACTGGACGCTGGCCACTGGCCACTGGTCACTGGTCACTGGTCACAAGTCACAGGTCACTGGTCACTGGTCACAAATCACTGGTCACTTGTCCCTGGTCAGTGGTCAGTGGTCACTGGTCACTGGTCACTGGTCACAGATCAATGGTGACTCGTCACTGGTCACTGGTCACTGGTCACATGTCACGGGTCACTGGTCACTGGTCGCTAGTCACTGGTCACCGGTCACTGGTCACTGGTCACTGGTCACTGGTCACTGGTCACTGGTCACTGGTCACGGGTCACATGTCACGGGTCACTGGTCACTGGTCGCTAGTCACTGGTCACCGGTCACTGGTCACTGGTCACTGGTCACTGGTCACTGGTCAATGGTCACTATCGCTGGTCAATGGTCACTGTCGCTGGTCACTGGTCATTGGTCACTTGTCACTGGTCACTGGTCACTGGTCACTGGTCACTGGTCACTGGTCACTGGTCACAAGTCACTGGTCACTTGTCACTGGTCACTGGTCACTGGTCACTGGTCAATGGTTACTGTCGCTGGTCAATGGTCACTGTCGCTGGTCAATGGTCACTGCGCTGGTCATTGGTCACTGGTCACTGGTCACTGGTCAAAAGTCACTGGTCACTTGTCACTGGTCAGTGGTCAGTGGTCTCTGGTCACTGGTCACTGGTCACTGGTCACAGGTCAATGGTCACTGGTCACTGGTCACTGGTCACTGGTCACGGGTCACATGTCACTGGTCACTGGTCACTGGTCACTGGTCAATGGTCACTGTCGCTGGTCACTGCTCACTGGTCACTGGTCACTGGTCAATGGTCACTGTCGCTGGTCACTGGTCACTATTCACTGGTCACTGGTCACTGGTCACTGGTCCCTGGTCACTTTCGCTGGTCACTTGTCACGGTTCACTGGCCACAAGTTTCTGGTCATTTGCCACTGGTCACTGGTCACTGGTCACTGGTCACTGGTCACTGGTCACTGGTCACTGGTCACTGGTCAATGGTCACTGTCGCTGGTCACTGGTCACTGGTCACTGGTCACTGGTCACTGGTCACTGGTCACTGGTCAATGGTCGCTATCGCTGGTCAATGGTTACTGTCGCTGGTCACTGGTCACTGGTCACTGGTCACTGGTGACTGGTCACTGGTCATTGGTCACTATCGCTGGTCAATGGTCACTGTCGCTGGTCATTGGTCACTGGTCATTGGACACTGGTCACTGGTCACTGGTCACTGGTCACTGGTCACGGGTCACATGTCACGGGTCACTGTTCACTGGTCGCTAGTCACTGGTCACCGGTCACTTGTCACTGGTCACTGGTCACTGGTCACTGTTCACTGGTCACTGGTCACAAGTCACTGGTCACATGTCACTGGTCAGTGGTCACTGGTCTGTGGTCACTGGTTACTGGTCAGTGGTCACTGGTCACAGTCACATGTGGCGGGTCACTGGTCACAAGTCACTGGTCGCTGGTCACAAGTCACTGGTCACTTGTCACTGGTCACTGGTCAATGGTCGCTGGTCACAAGTCACTGGTCACTTGTCACTGGTCACTGGTCACTGGTCACTGGTCACTGGTCACTGGTCACTGGTCACTGGTCACTGGTTACTGGTCACTATCGCTGGTCAATGGTCACTGTCGCTGGTCACTGGTCACTAATCACTGGTCACTGGTCATTGGTCACTATCGCTGGTCAATGGTCACTGTCGCTGGTCATTGGTCACTGGTCACTGGACAGTGGTCAAAAGTCACTGGTCACTTGTCACTGGTCAGTGGTCACTGGTCTCTGGTCACTGGTCACTGGTCACAGGTCAATGGTCACTGGTCACTGGTCACTGGTCACTGGTCACTGGTCACGGGTCACATGTCACGGGTCACTGTTCACTGGTCGCTAGTCACTGGTCACCGGTCACTGGTCACTGGTCACTGGTCACTGGTCACTGTTCACTGGTCACTGGTCACAAGTCACTGGTCAGTGGTCACTGGTCTGTGGTCACTGGTTACTGGTCAGTGGTCACTGGTCACAGTCACATGTGGCGGGTCACTGGTCACAAGTCACTGGTCGCTGGTCACAAGTCACTGGTCACTTGTCACTGGTCACTGGTCAATGGTCAATGGTCGCTGGTCACTGGTCACTGGTCACTGGTCACTGGTGACTGGTCACTGGTCATTGGTCACTATCGCTGGTCAATGGTCACTGTCGCTGGTCATTGGTCACTGGTCATTGGACACTGGTCACTGGTCACTGGTCACTTGTCACTGGTCACTGGTCACTGGTCACTGGTCAATGGTCACTGTCGCCGGTCACTGGTCACTGGTCACTGGTCAATGGTCACTGCCGCTGGTCACTGGTCACTGGTCACTGGTCACTGGTCACTGGTCACTGGTCAATGGTCACTTGTCACTGGGCCGTGGTCAATGGTCACTGGTCACAGGTCAATGGTCACTGGTCACTGGACACTGGTCACTGGTCACTGGACGCTGGTCACTTGTCACTGGTCACTGGTCACTGGTCACTGGTCAATGGTCACTGTCGCTGGTCACTGCTCACTGGTCACTGGTCACTGGTCAATGGTCACTGTCGCTGGTCACTGGTCACTATTCACTGGTCACTGGTCACTGGTCACTGGTCCCTGGTCACTTTCGCTGGTCACTTGTCACGGTTCACTGGCCACAAGTTTCTGGTCATTTGCCACTGGTCACTGGTCACTGGTCACTGGTCACTGGTCACTGGTCACTGGTCACTGGTCACTGGTCACTGGTCACTGGTCACTGGTCAATGGTCACTGTCGCTGGTCACTGGTCACTGGTCACTGGTCACTGGTCACTGGTCACTGGTCACTGGTCACTGGTCAATGGTAAATGGTCGCTGGTCACTGGTCACTGGTCACTGGTCACTGGTCACTGGTCACTGGTCACTGGTCACTGTTCACTGGTCACTGGTCACAAGTCACTGGTCACATGTCACTGGTCAGTGGTCACTGGTCTGTGGTCACTGGTTACTGGTCAGTGGTCACTGGTCACAGTCACATGTGGCGGGTCACTGGTCACAAGTCACTGGTCGCTGGTCACAAGTCACTGGTCACTTGTCACTGGTCACTGGTCAATGGTCAATGGTCGCTGGTCACTGGTCACTGGTCACTGGTCACTGGTGACTGGTCATTGGTCACTATCGCTGGTCAATGGTCACTGTCGCTGGTCATTGGTCACTGGTCATTGGACACTGGTCACTGGTCACTGGTCACTTGTCACTGGTCACTGGTCACTGGTCGCTATCGCTGGTCAATGTTTACTGTCGCTGGTCACTGGTCACTGGTCACTGGTCACTGGTCACTGGTCACTGGTCATTGGTCACTATCGCTGGTCAATGGTCACTGTCGCTGGTCATTGGTCACTGGTCATTGGACACTGGTCACTGGTCACTGGTCACTTGTCACTGGTCACTGGTCACTGGTCACTGGTCAATGGTCACTGTCGCTGGTCACTGGTCACTGGTCACTGGTCAATGGTCACTGCCGCTGGTCACTGGTCACTGGTCACTGGTCACTGGTCACTGGTCACTGGTCAATGGTCACTTGTCACTGGGCCGTGGTCAATGGTCACTGGTCACAGGTCAATGGTCACTGGTCACTGGACACAGGTCACTGGTCACTGGACGCTGGTCACTTTTCACTGGTCACTGGTCACTGGTCACTGGTCAATGGTCACTGTCGCTGGTCACTGCTCACTGGTCACTGGTCACTGGTCACTGGTCACTGGTCCCTGGTCACTTTCGCTGGTCACTTGTCACGGTTCACTGGCCACAAGTTTCTGGTCATTTGCCACTGGTCACTGGTCACTGGTCACTGGTCACTGGTCACTGGTCACTGGTCAATGGTCACTCTCGCTGGTCACTGGTCACTGGTCACTGGTCACTGGTCACTGGTCACTGGTCACTGGTCACTGGTCAATGGTCACTATCGCTGGTCAATGGTCACTGTCGCTGGTCACTGGTCACTGGTCACTGGTCACTGGTCATTGGTGACTATCGCTGGTCAATGGTCACTGTCGCTGGTTATTGGTCACTGGTCACTGGTCACTGGTCACTGATTACTGGTCACTGGTCACTGGTCACTGGTCACTGGTCAATGGACACTATCGCTGGTCAATGGTCACTGTCGCTGGTCACTGGTCATTGGTCACTTGTCACTGGTCACTGGTCACTGGTCACTGGTCACTGGTCACTGGTCACTGGTCACTGGTCACTGGTCACTGGTCACGGGTCCCATGTCACGGGTCACTGGTCGCTGGTCACTGGTCACTGGTCACTGGTCACTGGTCACTGGTCACTGGTCACTGGTCAATGGTCACTATCGTTGGTCAATTGTCACTGTCGCTGGTCACTGGTCATTGGTGACTATCGCTGGTCAATGGTCACTGTCGCTGGTTATTGGTCACTGGTCACTGGTCACTGGTCACTGATTACTGGTCACTGGTCACTGGTCACGGGTCCCATGTCACGGGTCACTGGTCGCTGGCCACTGGTCACTGGTCACTGGACGCTGGCCACTGGCCACTGGTCACTGGTCACTGGTCACTGGTCACATGTCACGGGTCACTGGTCACTGGTCGCTAGTCACTGGTCACCGGTCACTGGTCACTGGTCACTGGTCACTGGTCACTGGTCACTGGTCACTGGTCACGGGTCACATGTCACGGGTCACTGTTCACTGGTCGCTAGTCACTGGTCACTGGTCACTGTTCACTGGTCACTGGTCACAAGTCACTGGTCACTTGTCACTGGTCAGTGGTCACTGGTCACTGGTCACTGGTCAGTGGTCACTGGTCACAGTCACATGTCGCGGGTCACTGGTCACAAGTCACACATCGCTGGTCACAAGTCACTGGTCACTTGTCATTGGTCACTGGTCACTGGTCACTGGTCAATGGTCAATGGTCGCTGGTCACTGGTCACTGGTCACTGGTCACTGGTCACTGGTCACTGGTCACTATCGCTGGTCAATGGTCACTGTCGCTGGTCAGTGGTCACTAATCACTGGTCACTGGTCACTGGTCACTGGTCATTGGTCACTATCGCTGGTCAATGGTCACTGTCGCTGGTCATTGGTCACTGGTCAATGGACACTGGTCACTGGTCACTGGTCACTTGTCACTGGTCACTGGTCACTGGTCACTGGTCAATGGTCACTGTCGCTGGTCACTGGTCAATGGTCACTGCCGCTGGTCACTGGTCACTGGTCACTGGTCACTGGTCACTGGTCAATGGTCACTTGTCACTGGGCAGTGGTCAATGGTCACTGGTCACAGGTCAGTGGTCACTGGTCACTGTCGCTTGTCAATGCTCACTGGGCACTGGTCACTGGTCAATGGTCACTGTCGCTGGTCACTGGTCACTATTCACTGGTCACTGGTCACTGGTCACTGGTCCCTGGTCACTTTCGCTGGTCACTTGTCACGGTTCACTGGCCACAAGTTTCTGGTCATTTGCCACTGGTCAATGGTCACTGGTCACTGGTCACTGGTCACTGGTCACTGGTCACTGGTCACTGGTCACTGGTCACTGGTCACTGGTCCCTGGTCAATGGTCACTGTCGCTGGTAAATGGTCACTGGTCACTTGTCACTGGTCACTGGTCACTGGTCACTGGTCAATGGTCAATGGTCGCTGGTCACTGGTCACTGGTCACTGGTCACTGGTCACTATCGCTGGTCAATGGTCACTGTCGCTGGTCACTGGTCACTAATCACTGGTCACTGGTCACTGGTCACTGGTCATTGGTCACTATCGCTGGTCAATGGTCACTGTCGCTGGACATTGGTCACTGGTCACTGGACACTGGTCACTGGTCACTGGTCACTTGTCACTGTTCACTGGTCACTGGTCACTGGTCACTGGTCACTGTCGCTGGTCACTGGTCAATGGTCACTGCCGCTGGTCACTGGTCACTGGTCACTGGTCACTGGTCACTGGTCAATGGTCACTTGTCACTGGGCAGTGGTCAATGGTCACTGGTCACAGGTCAGTGGTCACTGGTCACTGGACACAGGTCACTGGACACAGGTCACTGGTCACTGGACGCTGGTCACTTTTCACTGGTCACTGGTCACTGGTCACTGGTCAATTGTCACTGTCGCTTGTCAATGCTCACTGGGCACTGGTCACTGGTCAATGGTCACTGTCGCTGGTCACTGGTCACTATTCACTGGTCACTGGTCACTGGTCACTGGTCCCTGGTCACTTTCGCTGGTCACTTGTCACGGTTCACTGGCCACAAGTTTCTGGTCATTTGCCACTGGTCAATGGTCACTGGGCACTGGTCACTGGTCAATGGTCACTGTCGCTGGTCACTGGTCACTGGTCACTGGTCACTGGTCCCTGGTCACAGGTCAATGGTCACTGTCGCTGGTCACTGTTCACTGGTCACTGGTCACTGGTCACTGGTCACAAGTCACTGGTCACTTGTCACTGGTCACTGGTCACTGGTCACTGGTCACTGGTCACTGGTCACAAGTCACTGGTCACTGGTCACTTGTCACTGGTCACTGGTCACTGGTCACTGGTCAATGGTCACTGTCGCTGGTAAATGGTCACTGTCGCTGGTCACTGGTCACTGGTCACTGTCGCTGGTCACTGGTCACTGGTCACTGGTCACTGGTCACAAGTCACTGGTCACTGGTCATTTGTCACTGGTCACTGGTCACTGGTCACTGGTCAATGGTCACTGTCGCTGGTAAATGGTCACTGTCGCTGGTCACTGGTCACTGGTCACTGTCGCTGGTCACTGGTCACTGGTCACTGGTCACTGGTCACTGGTCACTGGTCACTGGTCACAGGTCAATGGTCACTGGTCACTGGACACTGGTCACTGGTCACTTGTCACTTGCCACTGGTCACTGGTCACTGGTCACTGGTCACTGGTCACTGGTCACTGGTCACTGGTCACTGGTCACGGGTTCCATATCACGGGTCACTGGTCGCTGGCCACTGGTCACTGGTCACTGGACGCTGGCCACTGGCCACTGGTCACTGGTCACTGGTCACAAGTCACAGGTCACTGGTCACTGGTCACAAATCTCTGGTCACTTGTCACTGGTCAGTGGTCAGTGGTCACTGGTCACTGGTCACTGGTCACAGATCAATGGTGACTGGTCACTGGTCACTGGTCACTGGTCACTGGTCACTGGTCAATGGTCACTATCGCTGGTCAATGGTCACTGTCGCTGGTCACTGGTCATTGGTCACTTGTCACTGGTCACTGGTCACTGGTCACTGGTCACTGGTCACTGGTCACTGGTCACAAGTCACTGGTCACTTGTCACTGGTCACTGGTCACTGGTCACTGGTCAATGGTCACTGTCGCTGGTCAATGGTCACTGTCGCTGGTCAATGGTCACTGCGCTGGTCATTGGTCACTGGTCACTGGTCACTGGTCAAAAGTCACTGGTCACTTGTCACTGGTCAGTGGTCAGTAGTCTCTGGTCACTGGTCACTGGTCACTGGTCACAGGTCAATGGTCACTGGTCACTGGTCACTGGTCACTGGTCACTGGTCACTGGTCACTGGTCACTGGTCACGGGTCACATGTCACGGGTCACTGTTCACTGGTCGCTAGTCACTGGTCAATGGTCACTGTCGCTGGTCAATGGTCACTGTCGCTGGTCAATGGTCACTGCGCTGGTCATTGGTCACTGGTCACTGGTCACTGGTCAAAAGTCACTGGTCACTTGTCACTGGTCAGTGGTCAGTGGTCTCTGGTCACTGGTCACTGGTCACTGGTCACAGGTCAATGGTCACTGGTCACTGGTCACTGGTCACTGGTCACTGGTCACTGGTCACTGGTCACTGGTCACTGGTCACTATCGATGGTCAATGGTCACTGTCGCTGGTCACTGGTCACTAATCACAGGTCACTGGTCACTGGTCACTGGTCATTGGTCACTATCGCTGGTCAATGGTCACTGTCGCTGGTCATTGGTCACTGGTCACTGGACAGTGGTCAAAAGTCACTGGTCACTTGTCACTGGTCAGTGGTCACTGGTCTCTGGTCACTGGTCACTGGTCACAGGTCAATGGTCACTGGTCACTGGTCACTGGTCACTGGTCACTGGTCACGGGTCACATGTCACGGGTCACTGTTCACTGGTCGCTAGTCACTGGTCACCGGTCACTGGTCACTGGTCACTGGTCACTGGTCACTGTTCACTGGTCACTGGTCACAAGTCACTGGTCACATGTCACTGGTCAGTGGTCACTGGTCTGTGGTCACTGGTTACTGGTCAGTGGTCACTGGTCACAGTCACATGTGGCGGGTCACTGGTCACAAGTCACTGGTCGCTGGTCACAAGTCACTGGTCACTTGTCACTGGTCACTGGTCAATGGTCAATGGTCGCTGGTCACTGGTCACTGGTCACTGGTCACTGGTCACTGGTCACTGGTCAATGGTCGCTATCGCTGGTCAATGGTTACTGTCGCTGGTCACTGGTCACTGGTCACTGGTCACTGGTGACTGGTCACTGGTCATTGGTCACTATCGCTGGTCAATGGTCACTGTCGCTGGTCATTGGTCACTGGTCATTGGACACTGGTCACTGGTCACTGGTCACTTGTCACTGGTCACTGGTCACTGGTCACTGGTCAATGGTCACTGTCGCTGGTCACTGGTCACTGGTCACTGGTCAATGGTCACTGCCGCTGGTCACTGGTCACTGGTCACTGGTCACTGGTCACTGGTCACTGGTCAATGGTCACTTGTCACTGGGCCGTGGTCAATGGTCACTGGTCACAGGTCAATGGTCACTGGTCACTGGACACAGGTCACTGGTCACTGGACGCTGGTCACTTGTCACTGGTCACTGGTCACTTGTCACTGGTCACTGGTCAATGGTCAATGGTCGCTGGTCACTGGTCACTGGTCACTGGTCACTGGTCACTGGTCACTGGTCAATGGTCGCTATCGCTGGTCAATGGTTACTGTCGCTGGTCACTGGTCACTGGTCACTGGTCACTGGTGACTGGTCACTGGTCATTGGTCACTATCGCTGGTCAATGGTCACTGTCGCTGGTCATTGGTCACTGGTCATTGGTCACTGGTCACTGGTCAATGGTCACTGTCGCTTGTCAATGCTCACTGGGCACTGGTCACTGGTCAATGGTCACTGTCGCTGGTCACTGGTCACTATTCACTGGTCACTGGTCACTGGTCACTGGTCCCTGGTCACTTTCGCTGGTCACTTGTCACGGTTCACTGGCCACAAGTTTCTGGTCATTTGCCACTGGTCAATGGTCACTGGGCACTGGTCACTGGTCAATGGTCACTGTCGCTGGTCACTGGTCACTGGTCACTGGTCACTGGTCCCTGGTCACAGGTCAATGGTCACTGTCGCTGGTCACTGTTCACTGGTCACTGGTCACTGGTCACTGGTCACAAGTCACTGGTCACTTGTCACTGGTCACTGGTCACTGGTCACTGGTCACTGGTCACTGGTCACAAGTCACTGGTCACTGGTCACTTGTCACTGGTCACTGGTCACTGGTCACTGGTCAATGGTCACTGTCGCTGGTAAATGGTCACTGTCGCTGGTCACTGGTCACTGGTCACTGTCGCTGGTCACTGGTCACTGGTCACTGGTCACTGGTCACAAGTCACTGGTCACTGGTCACTTGTCACTGGTCACTGGTCACTGGTCACTGGTCAATGGTCACTGTCGCTGGTAAATGGTCACTGTCGCTGGTCACTGGTCACTGGTCACTGTCGCTGGTCACTGGTCACTGGTCACTGGTCACTGGTCACTGGTCACTGGTCACTGGTCACAGGTCAATGGTCACTGGTCACTGGACACTGGTCACTGGTCACTTGTCACTTGTCACTGGTCACTGGTCACTGGTCACTGGTCACTGGTCACTGGTCACTGGTCACTGGTCACTGGTCACGGGTTCCATATCACGGGTCACTGGTCGCTGGCCACTGGTCACTGGTCACTGGACGCTGGCCACTGGCCACTGGTCACTGGTCACTGGTCACAAGTCACAGGTCACTGGTCACTGGTCACAAATCACTGGTCACTTGTCACTGGTCAGTGGTCAGTGGTCACTGGTCACTGGTCACTGGTCACAGATCAATGGTGACTGGTCACTGGTCACTGGTCACTGGTCACTGGTCACTGGTCAATGGTCACTATCGCTGGTCAATGGTCACTGTCGCTGGTCACTGGTCATTGGTCACTTGTCACTGGTCACTGGTCACTGGTCACTGGTCACTGGTCACTGGTCACTGGTCACAAGTCACTGGTCACTTGTCACTGGTCACTGGTCACTGGTCACTGGTCAATGGTCACTGTCGCTGGTCAATGGTCACTGTCGCTGGTCAATGGTCACTGCGCTGGTCATTGGTCACTGGTCACTGGTCACTGGTCAAAAGTCACTGGTCACTTGTCACTGGTCAGTGGTCAGTAGTCTCTGGTCACTGGTCACTGGTCACTGGTCACAGGTCAATGGTCACTGGTCACTGGTCACTGGTCACTGGTCACTGGTCACTGGTCACTGGTCACTGGTCACTGGTCACGGGTCACATGTCACGGGTCACTGTTCACTGGTCGCTAGTCACTGGTCAATGGTCACTGTCGCTGGTCAATGGTCACTGTCGCTGGTCAATGGTCACTGCGCTGGTCATTGGTCACTGGTCACTGGTCACTGGTCAAAAGTCACTGGTCACTTGTCACTGGTCAGTGGTCAGTGGTCTCTGGTCACTGGTCACTGGTCACTGGTCACAGGTCCATGGTCACTGGTCACTGGTCACTGGTCACTGGTCACTGGTCACTGGTCACTGGTCACTGGTCACTGGTCACTGGTCACTGGTCACTGGTCACTGGTCACTATCGATGGTCAATGGTCACTGTCGCTGGTCACTGGTCACTAATCACAGGTCACTGGTCACTGGTCACTGGTCATTGGTCACTATCGCTGGTCAATGGTCACTGTCGCTGGTCATTGGTCACTGGTCACTGGACAGTGGTCAAAAGTCACTGGTCACTTGTCACTGGTCAGTGGTCACTGGTCTCTGGTCACTGGTCACTGGTCACAGGTCAATGGTCACTGGTCACTGTTCACTGGTCACTGGTCACAAGTCACTGGTCACATGTCACTGGTCAGTGGTCACTGGTCTGTGGTCACTGGTTACTGGTCAGTGGTCACTGGTCACAGTCACATGTGGCGGGTCACTGGTCACAAGTCACTGGTCGCTGGTCACAAGTCACTGGTCACTTGTCACTGGTCACTGGTCAATGGTCGCTGGTCACAAGTCACTGGTCACTTGTCACTGGTCACTGGTCACTGGTCACTGGTCACTGGTCACTGGTCACTGGTCACTGGTCACTGGTCACTGGTCACTGGTCACTGGTTACTGGTCACTATCGCTGGTCAATGGTCACTGTCGCTGGTCACTGGTCACTAATCACTGGTCACTGGTCACTGGTCACTGGTCATTGGTCACTATCGCTGGTCAATGGTCACTGTCGCTGGTCATTGGTCACTGGTCACTGGACAGTGGTCAAAAGTCACTGGTCACTTGTCACTGGTCAGTGGTCACTGGTCTCTGGTCACTGGTCACTGGTCACAGGTCAATGGTCACTGGTCACTGGTCACTGGTCACTGGTCACTGGTCACGGGTCACATGTCACGGGTCACTGTTCACTGGTCGCTAGTCACTGGTCACCGGTCACTGGTCACTGGTCACTGGTCACTGGTCACTGTTCACTGGTCACTGGTCACAAGTCACTGGTCACATGTCACTGGTCAGTGGTCACTGGTCTGTGGTCACTGGTTACTGGTCAGTGGTCACTGGTCACAGTCACATGTGGCGGGTCACTGGTCACAAGTCACTGGTCGCTGGTCACAAGTCACTGGTCACTTGTCACTGGTCACTGGTCAATGGTCAATGGTCGCTGGTCACTGGTCACTGGTCACTGGTCACTGGTGACTAGTCACTGGTCATTGGTCACTATCGCTGGTCAATGGTCACTGTCGCTGGTCATTGGTCACTGGTCATTGGACACTGGTCACTGGTCACTGGTCACTTGTCACTGGTCACTGGTCAATGGTCACTGTCGCCGGTCACTGGTCACTGGTCACTGGTCAATGGTCACTGCCGCTGGTCACTGGTCACTTGTCACTGGTCACTGGTCACTGGTCACTGGTCAATGGTCACTTGTCACTGGGCCGTGGTCAATGGTCACTGGTCACAGGTCAATGGTCACTGGTCACTGGACACAGGTCACTGGTCACTGGACGCTGGTCACTTGTCACTGGTCACTGGTCACTTGTCACTGGTCACTGGTCACTGGTCACTGGTCAATGGTCACTTGTCACTGGGCCGTGGTCAATGGTCACTGGTCACAGGTCAATGGTCACTGGTCACTGGACACAGGTCACTGGTCACTGGACGCTGGTCACTTGTCACTGGTCACTGGTCACTGGTCACTGGTCAATGGTCACTGTCGCTGGTCACTGCTCACTGGTCACTGGTCACTGGTCAATGGTCACTGTCGCTGGTCACTGGTCACTATTCACTGGTCACTGGTCACTGGTCACTGGTCCCTGGTCACTTTCGCTGGTCACTTGTCACGGTTCACTGGCCACAAGTTTCTGGTCATTTGCCACTGGTCACTGGTCACTGGTCACTGGTCACTGGTCACTGGTCACTGGTCACTGGTCACTGGTCAATGGTCACTGTCGCTGGTCACTGGTCACTGGTCACTGGTCACTGGTCACTGGTCACTGGTCAATGGTCAATGGTCGCTGGTCACTGGTCACTGGTCACTGGTCACTGGTCACTGGTCACTGGTCACTGTTCACTGGTCACTGGTCACAAGTCACTGGTCACATGTCACTGGTCAGTGGTCACTGGTCTGTGGTCACTGGTTACTGGTCAGTGGTCACTGGTCACAGTCACATGTGGCGGGTCACTGGTCACAAGTCACTGGTCGCTGGTCACAAGTCACTGGTCACTTGTCACTGGTCACTGGTCAATGGTCAATGGTCGCTGGTCACTGGTCACTGGTCACTGGTCACTGGTCACTGGTCACTGGTCACGGGTCCCATGTCACGGGTCACTGGTCGCTGGTCACTGGTCACTGGTCACTGGTCACTGGTCACTGGTCACTGGTCACTGGTCACTGGTCAATGGTCACTATCGCTGGTCAATGGTCACTGTCGCTGGTCACTGGTCAGTGGTCACTGGTCACAGTCACATGTCGCGGGTCACTGGTCACAAGTCACAGATCGCTGGTCACAAGTCACTGGTCACTTGTCATTGGTCACTGGTCACTGGTCACTTGTCAATGGTCAATGGTCGCTGGTCACTGGTCACTGGTCACTGGTCACTGGTCACTATCGCTGGTCAATGGTCACTGTCGCTGGTCAGTGGTCACTAATCACTGGTCACTGGTCACTGGTCACTGGTCATTGGTCACTATCGCTGGTCAATGGTCACTGTCACTGGGCAGTGGTCAATGGTCACTGGTCACAGGTCAGTGGTCACTGGTCACTGTCGCTTGTCAATGCTCACTGGGCACTGGTCACTGGTCAATGGTCACTGTCGCTGGTCACTGGTCACTATTCACTGGTCACTGGTCACTGGTCACTGGTCCCTGGTCACTTTCGCTGGTCACTTGTCACGGTTCACTGGCCACAAGTTTCTGGTAATTTGCCACTGGTCAATGGTCACTGGGCACTGGTCACTGGTCAATGGTCACTGTCGCTGGTCACTGGTCACTGGTTACTGGTCACTGGTCCCTGGTCACTGGTCAATGGTCACTGTCGCTGGTCACTGTTCACTGGTCACTGGTCACTGGTCACTGGTCACAAGTCACTGGTCACTTGTCACTGGTCACTGGTCACTGGTCACTGGTCACTGATCACTGGTCACTGGTCACAAGTCACTGGTCACTGGTCACTTGTCACTGGTCACTGGTCACTGGTCACTGGTCAATGGTCACTGTCGCTGGTAAATGGTCACTGTCGCTGGTCACTGGTCACTGGTCACTGTCGCTGGTCACTGGTCACTGGTCACTGGTCACTGGTCACTGGTCACTGGTCACTGGTCAATGGTCACTATCGCTGGTCAATGGTCACTGTCGCTGGTCACCGGTCACTGGTCACTGGTCACTGGTCATTGGTGACTATCGCTGGTCAATGGTCACTGTCGCTGGTCATTGGTCACTGGTCACTGGTCACTGGTCACTGATTACTGGTCACTGGTCACTGGTCACTGGTCACTGGTCAATGGTCACTATCGCTGGTCAATGGTCACTGTCGCTGGTCACTGGTCATTGGTCACTTGTCACTGGTCACTGGTCACTGGTCACTGGTCACTGGTCACTGGTCACAAGTCACTGGTCACTTGTCACTGGTCACTGGTCACTGGTCACTGGTCAATGGTCACTGTCGCTGGTCAATGGTCACTGCGCTGCTCATTGGTCACTGGTCACTGGTCACTGGTCAAAAGTCACTGGTTACTTGTCACTGGTCAGTGGTCAGTGGTCTCTGGTCACTGGTCACTTGTCACTGGTCACAGGTCAATGGTCACTGGTCACTGGTCACTGGTCACTGGTCACTGGTCACTGGTCACTGGTCACTGGTCACTGGTCACTGGTCACGGGTCACATGTCACGGGTCACTGTTCACTGGTCGCTAGTCACTGGTCAATGGTCACTGTCGCTGGTCAATGGTCACTGTCGCTGGTCAATGGTCACTGCGCTGGTCAGTGGTCAGTGGTCTCTGGTCACTGGTCACTGGTCACTGGTCACAGGTCAATGGTCACTGGTCACTGGTCACTGGTCACTGGTCACTGGTCACTGGTCACTGGTCACTGGTCACTGGTCACTGGTCACTGGTCACTGGTCACTATCGCTGGTCAATGGTCACTGTCGCTGGTCACTGGTCACTAATCACTGGTCACTGGTCACTGGTCACTGGTCATTGGTCACTATCGCTGGTCAATGGTCACTGTCGCTGGTCATTGGTCACTGGTCACTGGACAGTGGTCAAAAGTCACATGTCACGGGTCACTGTTCACTGGTCGCTAGTCACTGGTCACCGGTCACTGGTCACTGGTCACTGGTCACTGGTCACTGTTCACTGGTCACTGGTCACAAGTCACTGGTCACATGTCACTGGTCAGTGGTCACTGGTCTGTGGTCACTGGTTACTGGTCAGTGGTCACTGGTCACAGTCACATGTGGCGGGTCACTGGTCACAAGTCACTGGTCACTGGTCACTGGTCACTGGTCACTGGTCACAAGTCACTGGTCACTTGTCACTGGTCACTGGTCAATGGTCACTGTCGCTGGTCAATGGTCACTGTCGCTGGTCAATGGTCACTGCGCTGGTCATTGGTCACTGGTCACTGGTCACTGGTCAAAAGTCACTGGTCACTTGTCACTGGTCAGTGGTCAATGGTCGCTGGTCACTGGTCACTGGTCACTGGTCACTGGTCACTGGTCACTGGTCACTGGTCACTGGTCACTGGTCACTATCGCTGGTCAATGGTCACTGTCGCTGGTCACTGGTCACTAATCACTGGTCACTGGTCACTGGTCACTGGTCATTGGTCACTATCGCTGGTCAATGGTCACTGTCGCTGGTCGTTGGTCACTGGTCACTGAACACTGGTCACTGGTCACTGGTCACTTGTCACTGGTCACTGGTCACTGGTCACTGGTCACTGGTCAATGGTCACTGTCGCTGGTCACTGGTCAATGGTCACTGCCGCTGGTCAGTGGTCACTGGTCACTGGTCACTGGTCACTGGTCAATGGTCACTTGTCACTGGGCAGTGGTCAATGGTCACTGGTCACAGGTCAGTGGTCACTGGTCACTGGACACAGGTCACTGGACACAGGTCACTGGTCACTGGACGCTGGTCACTTTTCACTGGTCACTGGTCACTGGTCACTGGTCAATGGTCACTGTCGCTTGTCAATGCTCACTGGGCACTGGTCACTGGTCAATGGTCACTGTCGCTGGTCACTGGTCACTATTCACTGGTCACTGGTGACTGGTCACTGGTCCCTGGTCACTTTCGCTGGTCACTTGTCACGGTTCACTGGCCACAAGTTTCTGGTCATTTGCCACTGGTCAATGGTCACTGGGCACTGGTCACTGGTCAATGGTCACTGTCGCTGGTCACTGGTCACTGGTCACTGGTCCCTGGTCACTGGTCAATAGTCACTGTCCACTGGTCACTGGTCACTGGTCACTGGTCACAAGTCACTGGTCACTTGTCACTGGTCACAAATCACTGGTCACTTGTCACTGGTCAGTGGTCACCGGTCACTGGTCACTGGTCACTGGTCACTGGTCATTGGTGACTATCGCTGGTCAATGGTCACTGTCGCTGGTCATTGGTCACTGGTCACTGGTCACTGGTCACTGATTACTGGTCACTGGTCACTGGTCAGTGGTCACTGGTCAATGGTCACTATCGCTGGTCAATGGTCACTGTCGCTGGTCACTGGTCATTGGTCACTTGTCACTGGTCACTGGTCACTGGTCACTGGTCACTGGTCACTGGTCAGAAGTCACTGGTCAGAAGTCACTGGTCACTTGTCACTGGTCACTGGTCACTGGTCACTGGTCAATGGTCACTGTCGCTGGTCAATGGTCACTGTCGCTGGTCAATGGTCACTGCGCTGGTCATTGGTCACTGGTCACTGGTCACTGGTCAAAAGTCACTGGTCACTTGTCACTGGTCAGTGGTCAGTGGTCTCTGGTCACTGATCACTGGTCACTGGTCACAGGTCAATGGTCACTGGTCACTGGTCACTGGTCACTGGTCACTGGTCACTGGTCACTGGTCACTGGTCACGGGTCACATGTCACGGGTCACTGTTCACTGGTCGCTAGTCACTGGTCACCGGTCACTGGTCACTGGTCACTGGTCACTGGTCACTGGTCATTGGTGACTATCGCTGGTCAATGGTCACTGTCGCTGGTCAATGGTCACTGTCGCTGGTCAATGGTCACTGCGCTGGTCATTGGTCACTGGTCACTGGTCACTGGTCAAAAGTCACTGGTCACTTGTCACTGGTCAGTGGTCAGTGGTCAGTGGTCTCTGGTCACTGGTCACTGGTCACTGGTCACAGGTCAATGGTCACTGGTCACTGGTCACTGTTCACTGGTCACTGGTCACTGGTCACTGGTCACAAGTCACTGGTCACTTGTCACTGGTCACTGGTCACTGGTCACTGGTCAATCGTCACTGTCGCTGGTAAATGGTCACTGTCGCTGGTCACTGGTCACTGGTCACTGTCGCTGGTCACTGGTCACTGGTCACTGGTCACAGGTCACTGGTCACTGGTCACGGGTCACATGTCACGGGTCACTGTTCACTGGTCGCTAGTCACTGGTCACCGGTCACTGGTCACTGGTCACTGGTCACTGGTCACTGGTCATTGGTGACTATCGCTGGTCAATGGTCACTGTCGCTGGTCAATGGTCACTGTCGCTGGTCAATGGTCACTGCGCTGGTCATTGGTCACTGGTCACTGGTCACTGGTCAAAAGTCACTGGTCACTTGTCACTGGTCAGTGGTCAGTGGTCTCTGGTCACTGGTCACTGGTCACTGGTCACAGGTCAATGGTCACTGGTCACTGGTCACTGTTCACTGGTCACTGGTCACTGGTCACTGGTCACAAGTCACTGGTCACTTGTCACTGGTCACTGGCCACTGGTCACTGGTCACTGGTCACTGGTCACAAGTCACTGGTCACTGGTCACTTGTCACTGGTCACTGGTCACTGGTCACTGGTCAATGGTCACTGTCGCTGGTAAATGGTCACTGTCGCTGGTCACTGGTCACTGGTCACTGTCGCTGGTCACTGGTCACTGGTCACTGGTCACTGGTCACAGGTCAATGGTCACTGGTCACTGGACACTGGTCACTGGTCACTTGTCACTTGTCACTGGTCACTGGTCACTGGTCACTGGTCACTGGTCACTGGTCACGGGTCCCATGTCACGGGTCACTGGTCGCTAGCCACTGGTCACTGGTCACTGGACGCTGGCCACTGGCCACTGGTCACTGGACACTGGTCACAAGTCACAGGTCACTGGTCACTGGTCACAAATCACTGGTCACTTGTCACTGGTCAGTGGTCAGTGGTCACTGGTCACTGGTCACTGGTCAATGGTCAATGGTCGCTGGTCACTGGTCACTGGTCACTGGTCACTGGTCACTATCGCTGGTCAATGGTCACTGTCGCTGGTCACTGGTCACTAATCACTGGTCACTGGTCACTGGTCACTGGTCATTGGTCACTATCGCTGGTCAATGGTCACTGTCGCTGGTCATTGGTCACTGGTCACTGGACACTGGTCACTGGTCACTGGTCACTTGTCACTGGTCACTGGTCACTGGTCAATGGTCACTGTTGCTGGTCACTGGTCAATGGTCACTGCCGCTGGTCACTGGTCACTGGTCACTGGTCACTGGTCAATGGTCACTTGTCACTGGGCAGTGGTCAATGGTCACTGGTCACAGGTCAGTGGTCACTGGTCACTGGACACAGGTCACTGGACACAGGTCACTGGTCACTGGACGCTGGTCACTTTTCACTGGTCACTGGTCACTGGTCACTGGTCAATGGTCACTTTCGCTGGTCACTTGTCACGGTTCACTGGCCACAAGTTTCTGGTCATTTGCCACTGGTCAATGGTCACTGGGCACTGGTCACTGGTCAATGGTCACTGTCGCTGGTCACTGGTCACTGGTCACTGGTCACTGGTCACTGGTCCCTGGTCACTGGTCAATGGTCACTGTCGCTGGCCACTGTTCACTGGTCACTGGTCACTGGTCACTAGTCACAAGTCACTGGTCACTTGTCACTGGTCACTGGTCACTGGTCACTGGTCACTGGTCACTGGTCACAAGTCACTGGTCACTGGTCACTTGTCACTGGTCACTGGTCACTGGTCACTGGTCAATGGTCACTGTCGCTGGTAAATGGTCACTGTCGCTGGTCACTGGTCACTGGTCACTGTCGCTGGTCACTGGTCACTGGTCACTGGTCACTGGTCAATGGTCACTGTCGCCGGTCACTGGTCACTGGTCACTGGTCAATGGTCACTGCCGCTGGTCACTGGTCACTTGTCACTGGTCACTGGTCACTGGTCACTGGTCAATGGTCACTTGTCACTGGGCCGTGGTCAATGGTCACTGGTCACAGGTCAATGGTCACTGGTCACTGGACACAGGTCACTGGTCACTGGACGCTGGTCACTTGTCACTGGTCACTGGTCACTGGTCACTGGTCAATGGTCACTGTCGCTGGTCACTGCTCACTGGTCACTGGTCACTGGTCAATGGTCACTGTCGCTGGTCACTGGTCACTATTCACTGGTCACTGGTCACTGGTCACTGGTCCCTGGTCACTTTCGCTGGTCACTTGTCACGGTTCACTGGCCACAAGTTTCTGGTCATTTGCCACTGGTCACTGGTCACTGGTCACTGGTCACTGGTCACTGGTCACTGGTCACTGGTCACTGGTCAATGGTCACTGTCGCTGGTCACTGGTCACTGGTCACTGGTCACTGGTCACTGGTCACTGGTCACTGGTCGCTGGTCACTGGTCACTGGTCACTGGTCACTGGTCACTGGTCACTGGTCACTGTTCACTGGTCACTGGTCACAAGTCACTGGTCACATGTCACTGGTCAGTGGTCACTGGTCTGTGGTCACTGGTTACTGGTCAGTGGTCACTGGTCACAGTCACATGTGGCGGGTCACTGGTCACAAGTCACTGGTCGCTGGTCACAAGTCACTGGTCACTTGTCACTGGTCACTGGTCAATGGTCAATGGTCGCTGGTCACTGGTCACTGGTCACTGGTCACTGGTCACTGGTCACTGGTCACGGGTCCCATGTCACGGGTCACTGGTCGCTGGTCACTGGTCACTGGTCACTGGTCACTGGTCACTGGTCACTGGTCACGGGTCACTGGTCAATGGTCACTATCGCTGGTCAATGGTCACTGTCGCTGGTCACTGGTCAGTGGTCACTGGTCACAGTCACATGTCGCGGGTCACTGGTCACAAGTCACAGATCGCTGGTCACAAGTCACTGGTCACTTGTCATTGGTCACTGGTCACTGGTCACTGGTCAATGGTCAATGGTCACTGGTCAATGGTCACTGTCGCTGGTCACTGGTCACTATTCACTGGTCACTGGTCACTGGTCACTGGTCCCTGGTCACTTTCGCTGGTCACTTGTCACGGTTCACTGGCCACAAGTTTCTGGTCATTTGCCACTGGTCACTGGTCACTGGTCACTGGTCACTGGTCACTGGTCACTGGTCACTGGTCACTGGTCAATGGTCACTGTCGCTGGTCACTGGTCACTGGTCACTGGTCACTGGTCACTGGTCACTGGTCACTGGTCACTGGTCAATGGTCAATGGTCGCTGGTCACTGGTCACTGGTCACTGGTCACTGGTCACTGGTCACTGGTCACTGGTCACTGTTCACTGGTCACTGGTCACAAGTCACTGGTCACATGTCACTGGTCAGTGGTCACTGGTCTGTGGTCACTGGTTACTGGTCAGTGGTCACTGGTCACAGTCACATGTGGCGGGTCACTGGTCACAAGTCACTGGTCGCTGGTCACAAGTCACTGGTCACTTGTCACTGGTCACTGGTCAATGGTCAATGGTCGCTGGTCACTGGTCACTGGTCACTGGTCACTGGTCACTGGTCACTGGTCACGGGTCCCATGTCACGGGTCACTGGTCGCTGGTCACTGGTCACTGGTCACTGGTCACTGGTCACTGGTCACTGGTCACTGGTCACTGGTCAATGGTCACTATCGCTGGTCAATGGTCACTGTCGCTGGTCACTGGTCAGTGGTCACTGGTCACAGTCACATGTCGCGGGTCACTGGTCACAAGTCACAGATCGCTGGTCACAAGTCACTGGTCACTTGTCATTGGTCACTGGTCACTGGTCACTGGTCAATGGTCAATGGTCGCTGGTCACTGGTCACTGGTCACTGGTCACTGGTCACTATCGCTGGTCAATGGTCACTGTCGCTGGTCAGTGGTCACTAATCACTGGTCACTGGTCACTGGTCACTGGTCATTGGTCACTATCGCTGGTCAATGGTCACTGTCACTGGGCAGTGGTCAATGGTCACTGGTCACAGGTCAGTGGTCACTGGTCACTGTCGCTTGTCAATGCTCACTGGGCACTGGTCACTGGTCAATGGTCACTGTCGCTGGTCACTGGTCACTATTCACTGGTCACTGGTCACTGGTCACTGGTCCCTGGTCACTTTCGCTGGTCACTTGTCACGGTTCACTGGCCACAAGTTTCTGGTAATTTGCCACTGGTCAATGGTCACTGGGCACTGGTCACTGGTCAATGGTCACTGTCGCTGGTCACTGGTCACTGGTTACTGGTCACTGGTCCCTGGTCACTGGTCAATGGTCACTGTCGCTGGTCACTGTTCACTGGTCACTGGTCACTGGTCACTGGTCACAAGTCACTGGTCACTTGTCACTGGTCACTGGTCACTGGTCACTGGTCACTGATCACTGGTCACTGGTCACAAGTCACTGGTCACTGGTCACTTGTCACTGGTCACTGGTCACTGGTCACTGGTCAATGGTCACTGTCGCTGGTAAATGGTCACTGTCGCTGGTCACTGGTCACTGGTCACTGTCGCTGGTCACTGGTCACTGGTCACTGGTCACTGGTCACTGGTCACTGGTCACTGGTCACTGGTCACTGGTCACTGGTCACTGGTCAATGGTCACTATCGCTGGTCAATGGTCACTGTCGCTGGTCACCGGTCACTGGTCACTGGTCACTGGTCATTGGTGACTATCGCTGGTCAATGGTCACTGTCGCTGGTCATTGGTCACTGGTCACTGGTCACTGGTCACTGATTACTGGTCACTGGTCACTGGTCACTGGTCACTGGTCAATGGTCACTATCGCTGGTCAATGGTCACTGTCGCTGGTCACTGGTCATTGGTCACTTGTCACTGGTCACTGGTCACTGGTCACTGGTCACTGGTCACTGGTCACAAGTCACTGGTCACTTGTCACTGGTCACTGGTCACTGGTCACTGGTCAATGGTCACTGTCGCTGGTCAATGGTCACTGCGCTGCTCATTGGTCACTGGTCACTGGTCACTGGTCAAGAGTCACTGGTTACTTGTCACTGGTCAGTGGTCAGTGGTCTCTGGTCACTGGTCACTTGTCACTGGTCACAGGTCAATGGTCACTGGTCACTGGTCACTGGTCACTGGTCACTGGTCACTGGTCACTGGTCACTGGTCACTGGTCACTGGTCACGGGTCACATGTCACGGGTCACTGTTCACTGGTCGCTAGTCACTGGTCAATGGTCACTGTCGCTGGACAATGGTCACTGTCGCTGGTCAATGGTCACTGCGCTGGTCAGTGGTCAGTGGTCTCTGGTCACTGGTCACTGGTCACTGGTCACAGGTCAATGGTCACTGGTCACTGGTCACTGGTCACTGGTCACTGGTCACTGGTCACTGGTCACTGGTCACTGGTCACTGGTCACTGGTCACTGGTCACTATCGCTGGTCAATGGTCACTGTCGCTGGTCACTGGTCACTAATCACTGGTCACTGGTCACTGGTCACTTGTCATTGGTCACTATCGCTGGTCAATGGTCACTGTCGCTGGTCATTGGTCACTGGTCACTGGACAGTGGTCAAAAGTCACATGTCACGGGTCACTGTTCACTGGTCGCTAGTCACTGGTCACCGGTCACTGGTCACTGGTCACTGGTCACTGGTCACTGTTCACTGGTCACTGGTCACAAGTCACTGGTCACATGTCACTGGTCAGTGGTCACTGGTCTGTGGTCACTGGTTACTGGTCAGTGGTCACTGGTCACAGTCACATGTGGCGGGTCACTGGTCACAAGTCACTGGTCACTGGTCACTGGTCACTGGTCACTGGTCACAAGTCACTGGTCACTTGTCACTGGTCACTGGTCAATGGTCACTGTCGCTGGTCAATGGTCACTGTCGCTGGTCAATGGTCACTGCGCTGGTCATTGGTCACTGGTCACTGGTCACTGGTCAAAAGTCACTGGTCACTTGTCACTGGTCAGTGGTCAATGGTCGCTGGTCACTGGTCACTGGTCACTGGTCACTGGTCACTGGTCACTGTTCACTGGTCACTGGTCACTGGTCACTATCGCTGGTCAATGGTCACTGTCGCTGGTCACTGGTCACTAATCACTGGTCACTGGTCACTGGTCACTGGTCATTGGTCACTATCGCTGGTCAATGGTCACTGTCGCTGGTCGTTGGTCACTGGTCACTGGACACTGGTCACTGGTCACTGGTCACTTGTCACTGGTCACTGGTCACTGGTCACTGGTCAATGGTCACTGTCGCTGGTCACTGGTCAATGGTCACTGCCGCTGGTCACTGGTCACTGGTCACTGGTCACTGGTCACTGGTCAATGGTCACTTGTCACTGGGCAGTGGTCAATGGTCACTGGTCACAGGTCAGTGGTCACTGGTCACTGGACACAGGTCACTGGACACAGGTCACTGGTCACTGGACGCTGGTCACTTTTCACTGGTCACTGGTCACTGGTCACTGGTCAATGGTCACTGTCGCTTGTCAATGCTCACTGGGCACTGGTCACTGGTCAATGGTCACTGTCGCTGGTCACTGGTCACTATTCACTGGTCACTGGTGACTGGTCACTGGTCCCTGGTCACTTTCGCTGGTCACTTGTCACGGTTCACTGGCCACAAGTTTCTGGTCATTTGCCACTGGTCAATGGTCACTGGGCACTGGTCACTGGTCAATGGTCACTGTCGCTGGTCACTGGTCACTGGGCACTGGTCACTGGTCCCTGGTCACTGGTCAATAGTCACTGTTCACTGGTCACTGGTCACTGGTCACTGGTCACAAGTCACTGGTCACTTGTCACTGGTCACAAATCACTGGTCACTTGTCACTGGTCAGTGGTCACCGGTCACTGGTCACTGGTCACTGGTCACTGGTCATTGGTGACTATCGCTGGTCAATGGTCACTGTCGCTGGTCATTGGTCACTGGTCACTGGTCACTGGTCACTGATTACTGGTCACTGGTCACTGGTCAGTGGTCACTGGTCAATGGTCACTATCGCTGGTCAATGGTCACTGTCGCTGGTCACTGGTCATTGGTCACTTGTCACTGGTCACTGGTCACTGGTCACTGGTCACTGGTCACTGGTCAGAAGTCACTGGTCAGAAGTCACTGGTCACTTGTCACTGGTCACTGGTCACTGGTCACTGGTCAATGGTCACTGTCGCTGGTCAATGGTCACTGTCGCTGGTCAATGGTCACTTCGCTGGTCATTGGTCACTGGTCACTGGTCACTGGTCAAAAGTCACTGGTCACTTGTCACTGGTCAGTGGTCAGTGGTCTCTGGTCACTGATCACTGGTCACTGGTCACAGGTCAATGGTCACTGGTCACTGGTCACTGGTCACTGGTCACTGGTCACTGGTCACTGGTCACTGGTCACGGGTCACATGTCACGGGTCACTGTTCACTGGTCGCTAGTCACTGGTCACCGGTCACTGGTCACTGGTCACTGGTCACTGGTCACTGGTCATTGGTGACTATCGCTGGTCAATGGTCACTGTCGCTGGTCAATGGTCACTGTCGCTGGTCAATGGTCACTGCGCTGGTCATTGGTCACTGGTCACTGGTCACTGGTCAAAAGTCACTGGTCACTTGTCACTGGTCAGTGGTCAGTGGTCTCTGGTCACTGGTCACTGGTCACTGGTCACAGGTCAATGGTCACTGGTCACTGGTCACTGTTCACTGGTCACTGGTCACTGGTCACTGGTCACAAGTCACTGGTCACTTGTCACTGGTCACTGGTCACTGGTCACTGGTCAATCGTCACTGTCGCTGGTAAATGGTCACTGTCGCTGGTCACTGGTCACTGGTCACTGTCGCTGGTCACTGGTCACTGGTCACTGGTCACAGGTCACTGGTCACTGGTCACGGGTCACATGTCACGGGTCACTGTTCACTGGTCGCTAGTCACTGGTCACCGGTCACTGGTCACTGGTCACTGGTCACTGGTCACTGGTCATTGGTGACTATCGCTGGTCAATGGTCACTGTCGCTGGTCAATGGTCACTGTCGCTGGTCAATGGTCACTGCGCTGGTCATTGGTCACTGGTCACTGGTCACTGGTCAAAAGTCACTGGTCACTTGTCACTGGTCAGTGGTCAGTGGTCTCTGGTCACTGGTCACTGGTCACTGGTCACAGGTCAATGGTCACTGGTCACTGGTCACTGTTCACTGGTCACTGGTCACTGGTCACTGGTCACAAGTCACTGGTCACTTGTCACTGGTCACTGGCCACTGGTCACTGGTCACTGGTCACTGGTCACAAGTCACTGGTCACTGGTCACTTGTCACTGGTCACTGGTCACTGGTCACTGGTCACTGGTCAATGGTCACTGTCGCTGGTAAATGGTCACTGTCGCTGGTCACTGGTCACTGGTCACTGTCGCTGGTCACTGGTCACTGGTCACTGGTCACTGGTCACAGGTCAATGGTCACTGGTCACTGGACACTGGTCACTGGTCACTTGTCACTTGTCACTGGTCACTGGTCACTGGTCACTGGTCACTGGTCACTGGTCACTGGTCACTGGTCACTGGTCACTGGTCACTGGTCACGGGTCCCATGTCACGGGTCACTGGACGCTGGCCACTGGCCACTGGTCACTGGACACTGGTCACAAGTCACAGGTCACTGGTCACTGGTCACAAATCACTGGTCACTTGTCACTGGTCAGTGGTCAGTGGTCACTGGTCACTGGTCACTGGTCACAGATCAATGGTGACTGGTCACTGGTCACTGGTCACTGGTCACATGTCACGTGTCACTGGTCACTGGTCGCTAGTCACTGGTCACCGGTCACTGGTCACTGGTCACTGGTCACTGGTCACTGGTCACTGGTCACTGGTCACGGGTCACATGTCACGGGTCACTGTTCACTGGTCGCTAGTCACTGGTCACTGGTCACTGTTCAATGGTCACTGGTCACAAGTCACTGGTCACTTGTCACTGGTCAGTGGTCACTGGTCACTGGTCACTGGTCAGTGGTCACTGGTCACAGTCACATGTCGCGGGTCACTGGTCACAAGTCATAGATCGCTGGTCACAAGTCACTGGTCACTTGTCACTGGTCACTGGTCACTGGTCACTGGTCAATGGTCAATGGTCGCTGGTCACTGGTCACTGGTCACTGGTCACTGGTCACTGGTCACTGGTCACTATCGCTGGTCAATGGTCACTGTCGCTGGTCACTGGTCACTAATCACTGGTCACTGGTCACTGGTCACTGGTCATTGGTCACTATCGCTGGTCAATGGTCACTGTCGCTGGTCATTGGTCACTGGTCACTGGACACTGGTCACTGGTCACTGGTCACTTGTCACTGGTCACTGGTCACTGGTCACTGGTCAATGGTCACTGTTGCTGGTCACTGGTCAATGGTCACTGCCGCTGGTCACTGGTCACTGGTCACTGGTCACTGGTCACTGGTCAATGGTCACTTGTCACTGGGCAGTGGTCAATGGTCACTGGTCACAGGTCAGTGGTCACTGGTCACTGGACACAGGTCACTGGACACAGGTCACTGGTCACTGGACGCTGGTCACTTTTCACTGGTCACTGGTCACTGGTCACTGGTCAATGGTCACTGTCGCTTGTCAATGCTCACTGGGCACTGGTCACTGGTCAATGGTCACTGTCGCTGGTCACTGGTCACTATTCACTGGTCACTGGTCACTGGTCACTGGTCCCTGGTCACTTTCGCTGGTCACTTGTCACGGTTCACTGGCCACAAGTTTCTGGTCATTTGCCACTGGTCAATGGTCACTGGGCACTGGTCACTGGTCAATGGTCACTGTCGCTGGTCACTGGTCACTGGTCACTGGTCACTGGTCACTGGTCCCTGGTCACTGGTCAATGGTCACTGTCGCTGGCCACTGTTCACTGGTCACTGGTCACTGGTCACTAGTCACAAGTCACTGGTCACTTGTCACTGGTCACTGGTCACTGGTCACTGGTCACTGGTCACTGGTCACAAGTCACTGGTCACTGGTCACTTGTCACTGGTCACTGGTCACTGGTCACTGGTCAATGGTCACTGTCGCTGGTAAATGGTCACTGTCGCTGGTCACTGGTCACTGGTCACTGTCGCTGGTCACTGGTCACTGGTCACTGGTCACTGGTCACTGGTCACTGGTCACAGGTCAATGGTCACTGGTCACAGGACACTGGTCACTGGTCACTTGTCACTTGTCACTGGTCACTGGTCACTGGTCACCGGTCACTGGTCACTGGTCACTGGTCACTGGTCACTGGTCACTGGTCACTGGTCACTGGTCACGGGTCCCATGTCACGGGTCACTGGTCGCTGGCCACTGGTCACTGGTCACTGGACGCTGGCCACTGGCCACTGGTCACTGGTCACTGGTCACAAGTCACAGGTCACTGGTCACTGGTCACAAATCACTGGTCACTTGTCACTGGTCAGTGGTCAGTGGTCACTGGTCACTGGTCACTGGTCACAGATCAATGGTGACTGGTCACTGGTCACTGGTCACTGGTCACATGTCACGGGTCACTGGTCACTGGTCGCTAGTCACTGGTGACCGGTCACTGGTCACTGGTCACTGGTCACGTGTCACATGTCACGGGTCACGGGTCACTGGTCACTGGTCGCTGGTCACTGGTCACATGTCACTGGTCACTGGTCACTGGTCACTGGTCACTGGTCACTGGTCACTGGTCACTGGTCAATGGTCACTATCGCTGGTCAATGGTTACTGTCGCTGGTCACCGGTCACTGGTCACTGGTCACTGGTCATTGGTGACTATCGCTGGTCAATGGTCACTGTCGCTGGTCATTGGTCACTGGTCACAGGTCACTGGTCACTGATTACTGGTCACTGGTCACTGGTCACTGGTCACTGGTCAATGGTCACTATCGCTGGTCAATGGTCACTGTCGCTGGTCACTGGTCATTGGTCACTTGTCACTGGTCACTGGTCACTGGTCACTGGTCACTGGTCACTGGTCACAAGTCACTGGTCACTTGTCACTGGTCACTGGTCACTGGTCACTGGTCAATGGTCACTGTCGCTGGTCAATGGTCACTGTCGCTGGTCAATGGTCACTGCGCTGGTCATTGGTCACTGGTCACTGGTCACTGGTCAAAAGTCACTGGTCACTTGTCACTGGTCAGTGGTCAGTGGTCTCTGGTCACTGGTCACTGGTCACTGGTCACAGGTCAATGGTCACTGGTCACTGGTCACTGGTCACTGGTCACTGGTCACTGGTCACTGGTCACTGGTCACTGGTCACTGGTCACGGGTCACATGTCACGGGTCACTGTTCACTGGTCGCTAGTCACTGGTCAATGGTCACTGTCGCTGGTCAATGGTCACTGTCGCTGGTCAATGGTCACTGCGCTGGTCATTGGTCACTGGTCACTGGTCACTGGTCAAAAGTCACTGGTCACTTGTCACTGGTCAGTGGTCAGTGGTCTCTGGTCACTGGTCACTGGTCACTGGTCACAGGTCAATGGTCACTGGTCACTGGTCACTGGTCACTGGTCACTGGTCACTGGTCACTGGTCACTGGTCACTGGTCACTGGTCACTGGTCACTGGTCACTGGTCACTGGTCACTATCGCTGGTCAATGGTCACTGTCGCTGGTCACTGGTCACTAATCACTGGTCACTGGTCACTGGTCACTGGTCATTGGTCACTATCGCTGGTCAATGGTCACTGTCGCTGGTCATTGGTCACTGGTCACTGGACAGTGGTCAAAAGTCACTGGTCACTTGTCACTGGTCAGTGGTCACTGGTCTCTGGTCACTGGTCACTGGTCACAGGTCAATGGTCACTGGTCACTGGTCACTGGTCACTGGTCACTGGTCACGGGTCACATGTCACGGGTCACTGTTCACTGGTCGCTAGTCACTGGTCACCGGTCACTGGTCACTGGTCACTGGTCACTGGTCACTGTTCACTGGTCACTGGTCACAAGTCACTGGTCACATGTCACTGGTCAGTGGTCACTGGTCTGTGGTCACTGGTTACTGGTCAGTGGTCACTGGTCACAGTCACATGTGGCGGGTCACTGGTCACAAGTCACTGGTCGCTGGTCACAAGTCACTAGTCACTTGTCACTGGTCACTGGTCAATGGTCAATGGTCGCTGGTCACTGGTCACTGGTCACTGGTCACTGGTCAATGGTCGCTATCGCTGGTCAATGGTTACTGTCGCTGGTCACTGGTCACTGGTCACTGGTCACTGGTCACTGGTCACTGGTCATTGGTCACTATCGCTGGTCAATGGTCACTGTCGCTGGTCATTGGTCACTGGTCATTGGACACTGGTCACTGGCCACTGGTCACTTGTCACTGGTCACTGGTCAATGGTCAATGGTCGCTGGTCACTGGTCACTGGTCACTGGTCACTGGTCAATGGTCGCTATCGCTGGTCAATGGTTACTGTCGCTGGTCACTTGTCACTGGTCACTGGTCACTGGTCTCTGGTCAATGGTCACTGTCGCTGGTCACTGCTCACTGCTCACTGGTCACTGGTCAATGGTCACTGTCGCTGGTCACTGGTCACTATTCACTGGTCACTGGTCACTGGTCACTGGTCCCTGGTCACTTTCGCTGGTCACTTGTCACGGTTCACTGGCCACAAGTTTCTGGTCATTTGCCACTGGTCACTGGTCACTGGTCACTGGTCACTGGTCACTGGTCACTGGTCACTGGTCAATGGTCACTGTCGCTGGTCACTGGTCACTGGTCACTGGTCACTGGTCACTGGTCACTGGTCACTGGTCACTGGTCACTGGTCAATGGTCACTATCGCTGGTCAATGGTCACTGTCGCTGGTCACTGGTCACTGGTCACTGGTCACTGGTCACTGGTCATTGGTGACTATCGCTGGTCAATGGTCACTGTCGCTGGTTATTGGTCACTGGTCACTGGTCACTGGTCACTGATTACTGGTCACTGGTCACTGGTCACTGGTCACTGGTCAATGGTCACTATCGCTGGTCAATGGTCACTGTCGCTGGTCACTGGTCATTGGTCACTTGTCACTGGTCACTGGTCACTGGTCACTGGTCACTGGTCACAAGTCACTGGTCACTTGTCACTGGTCACTGGTCAATGGTCACTGTCGCTGGTCAATGGTCACTGTCGCTGGTCAATGGTCACTGCGCTGGTCATTGGTCACTGGTCACTGGTCACTGGTCAAAAGTCACTGGTCACTTGTCACTGGTCAGTGGTCACTGGTCTCTGGTCACTGGTCACTGGTCACTGGTCACAGATCAATGGTCACTGGTCACTGGTCACAGGTCACTGGTCACTGGTCACGGGTCACATGTCACGGGTCACTGTTCACTGGTCGCTAGTCACTGGTCACTGGTCACTGTTCACTGGTCACTGGTCACAAGTCACTGGTCACTTGTCACTGGTCAGTGGTCACTGGTCACTGGTCACTGGTCAGTGGTCACTGGTCACAGTCACATGTCGCGGGTCACTGGTCACAAGTCACAGATCGCTGGTCACAAGTCACTGGTCACTTGTCACTGGTCACTGGTCACTGGTCACTGGTCACTGGTCACTGGTCACTGGTCACTGGTCACTGGTCACTATCGCTGGTCAATGGACACTGTCGCTGGTCACTGGTCACTAATCACTGGTCACTGGTCACTGGTCATTGGTCACTATCGCTGGTCGCTGGTCACTGGTCACTGGTCACTGGTCACTGGTCACAGGTCAATGGTCACTGGTCACTGGACACTGGTCACTGGTCACTTGTCACTTGTCACTGGTCACTGGTCACTGGTCACTGGTCACTGGTCACTGGCCACTGGTCACTGGTCACTGGTCACAAGTCACAGGTCACTGGTCACTGGTCACAAATCACTGGTCACTTGTCACTGGTCAGTGGTCAGTGGTCACTGGTCACTGGTCACTGGTCACAGATCAATGGTGACTGGTCACTGGTCACTGGTCACT
This sequence comes from Andrena bucephala, assembly GCA_947577245.1. Taxonomy (NCBI): domain Eukaryota; kingdom Metazoa; phylum Arthropoda; class Insecta; order Hymenoptera; family Andrenidae; genus Andrena; species Andrena bucephala. The sequence goes on along the minus strand of OX387716.1, from coordinate 25,500,481 downwards.
GGTCACATGTCACGGGTCACTGGTCACTGGTCGCTAGTCACTGGTCACCGGTCACTGGTCACTGGTCACTGGTCACTGGTCACTGGTCACTGGTCACGGGTCCCATGTCACGGGTCACTGGTCGCTGGCCACTGGTCACTGGTCACTGGACGCTGGCCACTGGCCACTGGTCACTGGTCACTGGTCACAAGTCACAGGTCACTGGTCACTGGTCACAAATCACTGGTCACTTGTCACTGGTCAGTGGTCAGTGGTCACTGGTCACTGGTCACTGGTCACAGATCAATGGTGACTGGTCACTGGTCACTGGTCACTGGTCACATGTCACGTGTCACTGGTCACTGGTCGCTAGTCACTGGTCACCGGTCACTGGTCACTGGTCACTGGTCATTGGTCACTGGTCACTGGTCACTGGTCACGGGTCACATGTCACGGGTCACTGTTCACTGGTCGCTAGTCACTGGTCACTGGTCACTGTTCAATGGTCACTGGTCACAAGTCACTGGTCACTTGTCACTGGTCAGTGGTCACTGGTCACGGGTCACTGGTCAGTGGTCACTGGTCACAGTCACATGTCGCGGGTCACTGGTCACAAGTCATAGATCGCTGGTCACAAGTCACTGGTCACTTGTCACTGGTCACTGGTCACTGGTCACTGGTCAATGGTCAATGGTCGCTGGTCACTGGTCACTGGTCACTGGTCACTGGTCACTGGTCACTGGTCACTATCGCTGGTCAATGGTCACTGTCGCTGGTCACTGGTCACTAATCACTGGTCACTGGTCACTGGTCACTGGTCATTGGTCACTATCGCTGGTCAATGGTCACTGTCGCTGGTCATTGGTCACTGGTCACTGGACACTGGTCACTGGTCACTGGTCACTTGTCACTGGTCACTGGTCACTGGTCACTGGTCAATGGTGACTGTTGCTGGTCACTGGTCACTAATCACTGGTCACTGGTCACTGGTCACTGGTCATTGGTCACTATCGCTGGTCAATGGTCACTGTCGCTGGTCATTGGTCACTGGTCACTGGACACTGGTCACTGGTCACTGGTCACTGGTCACTGGTCACTGGTCACTGGTCACTATCGCTGGTCAATGGTCACTGTCGCTGGTCACTGGTCACTAATCACTGGTCACTGGTCACTGGTCACTGGTCATTGGTCACTATCGCTGGTCAATGGTCACTGTCGCTGGTCATTGGTCACTGGTCACTGGACAGTGGTCAAAAGTCACTGGTCACTTGTCACTGGTCAGTGGTCACTGGTCTCTGGTCACTGGTCACTGGTCACAGGTCAATGGTCACTGGTCACTGGTCACTGGTCACTGGTCACTGGTCACGGGTCACATGTCACGGGTCACTGTTCACTGGTCGCTAGTCACTGGTCACCGGTCACTGGTCACTGGTCACTGGTCACTGGTCACTGTTCACTGGTCACTGGTCACAAGTCACTGGTCACATGTCACTGGTCAGTGGTCACTGGTCTGTGGTCACTGGTTACTGGTCAGTGGTCACTGGTCACAGTCACATGTGGCGGGTCACTGGTCACAAGTCACTGGTCGCTGGTCACAAGTCACTGGTCACTTGTCACTGGTCACTGGTCAATGGTCAATGGTCGCTGGTCACTGGTCACTGGTCACTGGTCACTGGTCAATGGTCGCTATCGCTGGTCAATGGTTACTGTCGCTGGTCACTGGTCACTGGTCACTGGTCACTGGTCACTGGTCACTGGTCATTGGTCACTATCGCTGGTCAATGGTCACTGTCGCTGGTCATTGGTCACTGGTCATTGGACACTGGTCACTGGCCACTGGTCACTTGTCACTGGACACAGGTCACTGGTCACTGGACGCTGGTCACTTGTCACTGGTCACTGGTCACTGGTCTCTGGTCAATGGACACTGTCGCTGGTCACTGCTCACTGCTCACTGGTCACTGGTCAATGGTCACTGTCGCTGGTCACTGGTCACTATTCACTGGTCACTGGTCACTGGTCACTGGTCCCTGGTCACTTTCGCTGGTCACTTGTCACGGTTCACTGGCCACAAGTTTCTGGTCATTTGCCACTGGTCACTGGTCACTGGTCACTGGTCACTGGTCACTGGTCACTGGTCACTGGTCAATGGTCACTGTCGCTGGTCACTGGTCACTGGTCACTGGTCACTGGTCACTGGTCACTGGTCACTGGTCACTGGTCAATGGTCACTATCGCTGGTCAATGGTCACTGTCGCTGGTCACTGGTCACTGGTCACTGGTCACTGGTCACTGGTCATTGGTGACTATCGCTGGTCAATGGTCACTGTCGCTGGTTATTGGTCACTGGTCACTGGTCACTGGTCACTGATTACTGGTCACTGGTCACTGGTCACTGGTCACTGGTCAATGGTCACTATCGCTGGTCAATGGTCACTGTCGCTGGTCACTGGTCATTGGTCACTTGTCACTGGTCACTGGTCACAAGTCACTGGTCACTTGTCACTGGTCACTGGTCAATGGTCACTGTCGCTGGTCAATGGTCACTGTCGCTGGTCAATGGTCACTGCGCTGGTCATTGGTCACTGGTCACTGGTCACTGGTCAAAAGTCACTGGTCACTTGTCACTGGTCAGTGGTCACTGGTCTCTGGTCACTGGTCACTGGTCACTGGTCACAGATCAATGGTCACTGGTCACTGGTCACAGGTCACTGGTCACTGGTCACGGGTCACATGTCACGGGTCACTGTTCACTGGTCGCTAGTCACTGGTCACTGGTCACTGTTCACTGGTCACTGGTCACAAGTCACTGGTCACTTGTCACTGGTCAGTGGTCACTGGTCACTGGTCACTGGTCAGTGGTCACTGGTCACAGTCACATGTCGCGGGTCACTGGTCACAAGTCACAGATCGCTGGTCACAAGTCACTGGTCACTTGTCACTGGTCACTGGTCACTGGTCACTGGTCACTGGTCACTGGTCACTGGTCACTGGTCACTATCGCTGGTCAATGGTCACTGTCGCTGGTCACTGGTCACTAATCACTGGTCACTGGTCACTGGTCATTGGTCACTATCGCTGGTCGCTGGTCACTGGTCACTGGTCACTGGTCACTGGTCACAGGTCAATGGTCACTGGTCACTGGACACTGGTCACTGGTCACTTGTCACTTGTCACTGGTCACTGGTCACTGGTCACTGGTCACTGGTCACTGGCCACTGGTCACTGGTCACTGGTCACAAGTCACAGGTCACTGGTCACTGGTCACAAATCACTGGTCACTTGTCACTGGTCAGTGGTCAGTGGTCACTGGTCACTGGTCACTGGTCACAGATCAATGGTGACTGGTCACTGGTCACTGGTCACTGGTCACATGTCACGGGTCACTGGTCACTGGTCGCTAGTCACTGGTCACCGGTCACTGGTCACTGGTCACTGGTCACTGGTCACTGGTCACTGGTCACGGGTCCCATGTCACGGGTCACTGGTCGCTGGCCACTGGTCACTGGTCACTGGACGCTGGCCACTGGCCACTGGTCACTGGTCACTGGTCACAAGTCACAGGTCACTGGTCACTGGTCACAAATCACTGGTCACTTGTCACTGGTCAGTGGTCAGTGGTCACTGGTCACTGGTCACTGGTCACAGATCAATGGTGACTGGTCACTGGTCACTGGTCACTGGTCACATGTCACGTGTCACTGGTCACTGGTCGCTAGTCACTGGTCACCGGTCACTGGTCACTGGTCACTGGTCATTGGTCACTGGTCACTGGTCACTGGTCACGGGTCACATGTCACGGGTCACTGTTCACTGGTCGCTAGTCACTGGTCACTGGTCACTGTTCAATGGTCACTGGTCACAAGTCACTGGTCACTTGTCACTGGTCAGTGGTCACTGGTCACGGGTCACTGGTCAGTGGTCACTGGTCACAGTCACATGTCGCGGGTCACTGGTCACAAGTCATAGATCGCTGGTCACAAGTCACTGGTCACTTGTCACTGGTCACTGGTCACTGGTCACTGGTCAATGGTCAATGGTCGCTGGTCACTGGTCACTGGTCACTGGTCACTGGTCACTGGTCACTGGTCACTATCGCTGGTCAATGGTCACTGTCGCTGGTCACTGGTCACTAATCACTGGTCACTGGTCACTGGTCACTGGTCATTGGTCACTATCGCTGGTCAATGGTCACTGTCGCTGGTCATTGGTCACTGGTCACTGGACACTGGTCACTGGTCACTGGTCACTTGTCACTGGTCACTGGTCACTGGTCACTGGTCAATGGTCACTGTTGCTGGTCACTGGTCACTAATCACTGGTCACTGGTCACTGGTCACTGGTCATTGGTCACTATCGCTGGTCAATGGTCACTGTCGCTGGTCATTGGTCACTGGTCACTGGACACTGGTCACTGGTCACTGGTCACTGGTCAATGGTCACTTGTCACTGGGCAGTGGTCAATGGTCACTGGTCACAGGTCAGTGGTCACTGGTCACTGGACACAGGTCACTGGACACAGGTCACTGGTCACTGGACGCTGGTCACTTTTCACTGGTCACTGGTCACTGGTCACTGGTCAATGGTCACTGTCGCTTGTCAATGCTCACTGGGCACTGGTCACTGGTCAATGGTCACTGTCGCTGGTCACTGGTCACTATTCACTGGTCAATGGTCAATGGTCGCTGGTCACTGGTCACTGGTCACTGGTCACTGGTCACTGGTCACTGGTCACTGGTCACTATCGCTGGTCAATGGTCACTGTCGCTGGTCACTGGTCACTAATCACTGGTCACTGGTCACTGGTCACTGGTCATTGGTCACTATCGCTGGTCAATGGTCACTGTCGCTGGTCATTGGTCACTGGTCACTGGACACTGGACACTGGTCATTGGTGACTATCGCTGGTCACTGGTCACTGGTCACTGGTCAATGGTCACTGTCGCTTGTCAATGCTCACTGGGCACTGGTCACTGGTCAATGGTCACTGTCGCTGGTCACTGGTCACTATTCACTGGTCACTGGTCACTGGTCACTGGTCCCTGGTCACTTTCGCTGGTCACTTGTCACGGTTCACTGGCCACAAGTTTCTGGTCATTTGCCACTGGTCAATGGTCACTGGGCACTGGTCACTGGTCAATGGTCACTGTCGCTGGTCACTGGTCACTGGTCACTGGTCACTGGTCACTGGTCCCTGGTCACTGGTCAATGGTCACTGTCGCTGGTCACTGGTCACTGGTCACTGGTCACTGGTCACTGGTCACTGGTCACAGGTCAATGGTCACTGGTCACTGGACACTGGTCACTGGTCACTTGTCACTTGTCACTGGTCACTGGTCACTGGTCACTGGTCACTGGTCACTGGTCACTGGTCACTGGTCACTGGTCACTGGTCACTGGTCACGGGTCCCATGTCACGGGTCACTGGTCGCTGGCCACTGGTCACTGGTCACTGGACGCTGGCCACTGGCCACTGGTCACTGGTCACTGGTCACAAGTCACAGGTCACTGGTCACTGGTCACAAATCACTGGTCACTGGTCAGTGGTCAGTGGTCACTGGTCACTGGTCACTGGTCACAGATCAATGGTGACTGGTCACTGGTCTCTGGTCACTGGTCACATGTCACGGGTCACTGGTCACTGGTCGCTAGTCACTGGTCACCGGTCACTGGTCACTGGTCACTGGTCACGTGTCACATGTCACGGGTCACGGGTCACTGGTCACTGGTCGCTGGTCACTGGTCACATGTCACTGGTCACTGGTCACTGGTCACTGGTCACTGGTCACTGGTCACTGGTCACTGGTCAATGGTCACTATCGCTGGTCAATGGTTACTGTCGCTGGTCACCGGTCACTGGTCACTGGTCACTGGTCATTGGTGACTATCGCTGGTCAATGGTCACTGTCGCTGGTCATTGGTCACTGGTCACAGGTCACTGGTCACTGATTACTGGTCACTGGTCACTGGTCACTGGTCACTGGTCAATGGTCACTATCGCTGGTCAATGGTCACTGTCGCTGGTCACTGGTCAGTGGTCACTTGTCACTGGTCACTGGTCACTGGTCACTGGTCACTGGTCACTGGTCACTGGTCACAAGTCACTGGTCACTTGTCACTGGTCACTGGTCACTGGTCACTGGTCAATGGTCACTGTCGCTGGTCAATGGTCACTGTCGCTGGTCAATGGTCACTGCGCTGGTCATTGGTCACTGGTCACTGGTCACTGGTCAAAAGTCACTGGTCACTTGTCACTGGTCAGTGGTCAGTGGTCTCTGGTCACTGGTCACTGGTCACTGGTCACAGGTCAATGGTCACTGGTCACTGGTCACTGGTCACTGGTCACTGGTCACTGGTCACTGGTCACTGTTCACTGGTCACTGGTCACAAGTCACTGGTCACATGTCACTGGTCAGTGGTCACTGGTCTGTGGTCACTGGTTACTGGTCAGTGGTCACTGGTCACAGTCACATGTGGCGGGTCACTGGTCACAAGTCACTGGTCGCTGGTCACAAGTCACTGGTCACTTGTCACTGGTCACTGGTCAATGGTCAATGGTCGCTGGTCACTGGTCACTGGTCACTGGTCACTGGTCAATGGTCGCTATCGCTGGTCAATGGTTACTGTCGCTGGTCACTGGTCACTGGTCACTGGTCACTGGTCACTGGTCACTGGTCATTGGTCACTATCGCTGGTCAATGGTCACTGGTCTCTGGTCAATGGTCACTGTCGCTGGTCACTGCTCACTGGTCACTGGTCACTGGTCAATGGTCACCGTCGCTGGTCACTGGTCACTATTCACTGGTCACTGGTCACTGGTCACTGGTCCCTGGTCACTGGTCACTGGTCACTGGTCAATGGTCACTTGTCACTGGGCCGTGGTCAATGGTCACTGGTCACAGGTCAATGGTCACTGGTCACTGGACACAGGTCACTGGTCACTGGACGCTGGTCACTTGTCACTGGTCACTGGTCACTGGTCTCTGGTCAATGGTCACTGTCGCTGGTCACTGCTCACTGGTCACTGGTCACTGGTCAATGGTCACTGTCGCTGGTCACTGGTCACTATTCACTGGTCACTGGTCACTGGTCACTGGTCCCTGGTCACTTTCGCTGGTCACTTGTCACGGTTCACTGGCCACAAGTTTCTGGTCATTTGCCACTGGTCACTGGTCACTGGTCACTGGTCACTGGTCACTGGTCACTGGTCACTGGTCAATGGTCACTGTCGCTGGTCACTGGTCACTGGTCACTGGTCACTGGTCACTGGTCACTGGTCACTGGTCACTGGTCAATGGTCACTATCGCTGGTCAATGGTCACTGTCGCTGGTCACTGGTCACTGGTCACTGGTCACTGGTCATTGGTGACTATCGCTGGTCAATGGTCACTGTCGCTGGTTATTGGTCACTGGTCACTGGTCACTGGTCACTGATTACTGGTCACTGGTCACTGGTCACTGGTCACTGGTCAATGGTCACTATCGCTGGTCAATGGTCACTGTCGCTGGTCACTGGTCATTGGTCACTTGTCACTGGTCACTGGTCACTGGTCACTGGTCACTGGTCACAAGTCACTGGTCACTTGTCACTGGTCACTGGTCAATGGTCACTGTCGCTGGTCAATGGTCACTGTCGCTGGTCAATGGTCACTGCGCTGGTCATTGGTCACTGGTCACTGGTCACTGGTCAAAAGTCACTGGTCACTTGTCACTGGTCAGTGGTCACTGGTCTCTGGTCACAGGTCACTGGTCACTGGTCACAGGTCAATGGTCACTGGTCACTGGTCACAGGTCACTGGTCACTGGTCACGGGTCACATGTCACGGGTCACTGTTCACTGGTCGCTAGTCACTGGTCACTGGTCACTGGTCACTGGTCACTGGTCACTGGTCACTGGTCACTGGTCAATGGTCACTGTCGCTGGTCACTGGTCACTGGTCACTGGTCACTGGTCACTGGTCACTGGTCACTGGTCACTGGTCAATGGTCACTATCGCTGGTCAATGGTCACTGTCGCTGGTCACTGGTCACTGGTCACTGGTCACTGGTCACTGGTCATTGGTGACTATCGCTGGTCAATGGTCACTGTCGCTGGTTATTGGTCACTGGTCACTGGTCACTGGTCACTGATTACTGGTCACTGGTCACTGGTCACTGGTCACTGGTCAATGGTCACTATCGCTGGTCAATGGTCACTGTCGCTGGTCACTGGTCATTGGTCACTTGTCACTGGTCACTGGTCACTGGTCACTGGTCACTGGTCACAAGTCACTGGTCACTTGTCACTGGTCACTGGTCAATGGTCACTGTCGCTGGTCAATGGTCACTGTCGCTGGTCAATGGTCACTGCGCTGGTCATTGGTCACTGGTCACTGGTCACTGGTCAAAAGTCACTGGTCACTTGTCACTGGTCAGTGGTCACTGGTCTCTGGTCACTGGTCACTGGTCACTGGTCACAGATCAATGGTCACTGGTCACTGGTCACAGGTCACTGGTCACTGGTCACGGGTCACATGTCACGGGTCACTGTTCACTGGTCGCTAGTCACTGGTCACTGGTCACTGTTCACTGGTCACTGGTCACAAGTCACTGGTCACTTGTCACTGGTCAGTGGTCACTGGTCACTGGTCACTGGTCAGTGGTCACTGGTCACAGTCACATGTCGCGGGTCACTGGTCACAAGTCACAGATCGCTGGTCACAAGTCACTGGTCACTTGTCACTGGTCACTGGTCACTGGTCACTGGTCACTGGTCACTGGTCACTGGTCACTGGTCACTATCGCTGGTCAATGGTCACTGTCGCTGGTCACTGGTCACTAATCACTGGTCACTGGTCACTGGTCATTGGTCACTATCGCTGGTCGCTGGTCACTGGTCACTGGTCACTGGTCACTGGTCACAGGTCAATGGTCACTGGTCACTGGACACTGGTCACTGGTCACTTGTCACTTGTCACTGGTCACTGGTCACTGGTCACTGGTCACTGGTCACTGCCCACTGGTCACTGGTCACTGGTCACAAGTCACAGGTCACTGGTCACTGGTCACAAATCACTGGTCACTTGTCACTGGTCAGTGGTCAGTGGTCACTGGTCACTGGTCACTGGTCACAGATCAATGGTGACTGGTCACTGGTCACTGGTCACTGGTCACATGTCACGGGTCACTGGTCACTGGTCGCTAGTCACTGGTCACCGGTCACTGGTCACTGGTCACTGGTCACTGGTCACTGGTCACTGGTCACGGGTCCCATGTCACGGGTCACTGGTCGCTGGCCACTGGTCACTGGTCACTGGACGCTGGCCACTGGCCACTGGTCACTGGTCACTGGTCACAAGTCACAGGTCACTGGTCACTGGTCACAAATCACTGGTCACTTGTCACTGGTCAGTGGTCAGTGGTCACTGGTCACTGGTCACTGGTCACAGATCAATGGTGACTGGTCACTGGTCACTGGTCACTGGTCACATGTCACGTGTCACTGGTCACTGGTCGCTAGTCACTGGTCACCGGTCACTGGTCACTGGTCACTGGTCATTGGTCACTGGTCACTGGTCACTGGTCACGGGTCACATGTCACGGGTCACTGTTCACTGGTCGCTAGTCACTGGTCACTGGTCACTGTTCAATGGTCACTGGTCACAAGTCACTGGTCACTTGTCACTGGTCAGTGGTCACTGGTCACGGGTCACTGGTCAGTGGTCACTGGTCACAGTCACATGTCGCGGGTCACTGGTCACAAGTCATAGATCGCTGGTCACAAGTCACTGGTCACTTGTCACTGGTCACTGGTCACTGGTCACTGGTCAATGGTCAATGGTCGCTGGTCACTGGTCACTGGTCACTGGTCACTGGTCACTGGTCACTGGTCACTATCGCTGGTCAATGGTCACTGTCGCTGGTCACTGGTCACTAATCACTGGTCACTGGTCACTGGTCACTGGTCATTGGTCACTATCGCTGGTCAATGGTCACTGTCGCTGGTCATTGGTCACTGGTCACTGGACACTGGTCACTGGTCACTGGTCACTTGTCACTGGTCACTGGTCACTGGTCACTGGTCAATGGTCACTGTTGCTGGTCACTGGTCACTAATCACTGGTCACTGGTCACTGGTCACTGGTCATTGGTCACTATCGCTGGTCAATGGTCACTGTCGCTGGTCATTGGTCACTGGTCACTGGACACTGGTCACTGGTCACTGGTCACTGGTCACTGGTCACTGGTCACTGGTCACTATCGCTGGTCAATGGTCACTGTCGCTGGTCACTGGTCACTAATCACTGGTCACTGGTCACTGGTCACTGGTCATTGGTCACTATCGCTGGTCAATGGTCACTGTCGCTGGTCATTGGTCACTGGTCACTGGACAGTGGTCAAAAGTCACTGGTCACTTGTCACTGGTCAGTGGTCACTGGTCTCTGGTCACTGGTCACTGGTCACAGGTCAATGGTCACTGGTCACTGGTCACTGGTCACTGGTCACTGGTCACGGGTCACATGTCACGGGTCACTGTTCACTGGTCGCTAGTCACTGGTCACCGGTCACTGGTCACTGGTCACTGGTCACTGGTCACTGTTCACTGGTCACTGGTCACAAGTCACTGGTCACATGTCACTGGTCAGTGGTCACTGGTCTGTGGTCACTGGTTACTGGTCAGTGGTCACTGGTCACAGTCACATGTGGCGGGTCACTGGTCACAAGTCACTGGTCGCTGGTCACAAGTCACTGGTCACTTGTCACTGGTCACTGGTCAATGGTCAATGGTCGCTGGTCACTGGTCACTGGTCACTGGTCACTGGTCAATGGTCGCTATCGCTGGTCAATGGTTACTGTCGCTGGTCACTGGTCACTGGTCACTGGTCACTGGTCACTGGTCACTGGTCATTGGTCACTATCGCTGGTCAATGGTCACTGTCGCTGGTCATTGGTCACTGGTCATTGGACACTGGTCACTGGCCACTGGTCACTTGTCACTGGACACAGGTCACTGGTCACTGGACGCTGGTCACTTGTCACTGGTCACTGGTCACTGGTCTCTGGTCAATGGACACTGTCGCTGGTCACTGCTCACTGCTCACTGGTCACTGGTCAATGGTCACTGTCGCTGGTCACTGGTCACTATTCACTGGTCACTGGTCACTGGTCACTGGTCCCTGGTCACTTTCGCTGGTCACTTGTCACGGTTCACTGGCCACAAGTTTCTGGTCATTTGCCACTGGTCACTGGTCACTGGTCACTGGTCACTGGTCACTGGTCACTGGTCACTGGTCAATGGTCACTGTCGCTGGTCACGGGTCACATGTCACGGGTCACTGTTCACTGGTCGCTAGTCACTGGTCACCGGTCACTGGTCACTGGTCACTGGTCACTGGTCACTGTTCACTGGTCACTGGTCACAAGTCACTGGTCACATGTCACTGGTCAGTGGTCACTGGTCTGTGGTCACTGGTTACTGGTCAGTGGTCACTGGTCACAGTCACATGTGGCGGGTCACTGGTCACAAGTCACTGGTCGCTGGTCACAAGTCACTGGTCACTTGTCACTGGTCACTGGTCAATGGTCAATGGTCGCTGGTCACTGGTCACTGGTCACTGGTCACTGGTCAATGGTCGCTATCGCTGGTCAATGGTTACTGTCGCTGGTCACTGGTCACTGGTCACTGGTCACTGGTCACTGGTCACTGGTCAATGGTCACTGTCGCTGGTCACTGGTCACTGGTCACTGGTCACTGGTCACTGGTCACTGGTCACTGGTCACTGGTCAATGGTCACTATCGCTGGTCACTGGTCACTGGTCACTGGTCACTGGTCACTGGTCACTGGTCACAAGTCACTGGTCACTTGTCACTGGTCACTGGTCAATGGTCACTGTCGCTGGTCAATGGTCACTGTCGCTGGTCAATGGTCACTGCGCTGGTCATTGGTCACTGGTCACTGGTCACTGGTCAAAAGTCACTGGTCACTTGTCACTGGTCAGTGGTCACTGGTCTCTGGTCACTGGTCACTGGTCACTGGTCACAGATCAATGGTCACTGGTCACTGGTCACAGGTCACTGGTCACTGGTCACGGGTCACATGTCACGGGTCACTGTTCACTGGTCGCTAGTCACTGGTCACTGGTCACTGTTCACTGGTCACTGGTCACAAGTCACTGGTCACTTGTCACTGGTCAGTGGTCACTGGTCACTGGTCACTGGTCAGTGGTCACTGGTCACAGTCACATGTCGCGGGTCACTGGTCACAAGTCACAGATCGCTGGTCACAAGTCACTGGTCACTTGTCACTGGTCACTGGTCACTGGTCACTGGTCACTGGTCACTGGTCACTGGTCACTGGTCACTATCGCTGGTCAATGGTCACTGTCGCTGGTCACTGGTCACTAATCACTGGTCACTGGTCACTGGTCATTGGTCACTGGTCGCTAGTCACTGGTCACCGGTCACTGGTCACTGGTCACTGGTCACTGGTCACTGGTCACTGGTCACGGGTCCCATGTCACGGGTCACTGGTCGCTGGCCACTGGTCACTGGTCACTGGACGCTGGCCACTGGCCACTGGTCACTGGTCACTGGTCACAAGTCACAGGTCACTGGTCACTGGTCACAAATCACTGGTCACTTGTCACTGGTCAGTGGTCAGTGGTCACTGGTCACTGGTCACTGGTCACAGATCAATGGTGACTGGTCACTGGTCACTGGTCACTGGTCACATGTCACGTGTCACTGGTCACTGGTCGCTAGTCACTGGTCACCGGTCACTGGTCACTGGTCACTGGTCATTGGTCACTGGTCACTGGTCACTGGTCACGGGTCACATGTCACGGGTCACTGTTCACTGGTCGCTAGTCACTGGTCACTGGTCACTGTTCAATGGTCACTGGTCACAAGTCACTGGTCACTTGTCACTGGTCAGTGGTCACTGGTCACGGGTCACTGGTCAGTGGTCACTGGTCACAGTCACATGTCGCGGGTCACTGGTCACAAGTCATAGATCGCTGGTCACAAGTCACTGGTCACTTGTCACTGGTCACTGGTCACTGGTCACTGGTCAATGGTCAATGGTCGCTGGTCACTGGTCACTGGTCACTGGTCACTGGTCACTGGTCACTGGTCACTATCGCTGGTCAATGGTCACTGTCGCTGGTCACTGGTCACTAATCACTGGTCACTGGTCACTGGTCACTGGTCATTGGTCACTATCGCTGGTCAATGGTCACTGTCGCTGGTCATTGGTCACTGGTCACTGGACACTGGTCACTGGTCACTGGTCACTTGTCACTGGTCACTGGTCACTGGTCACTGGTCAATGGTCACTGTTGCTGGTCACTGGTCACTAATCACTGGTCACTGGTCACTGGTCACTGGTCATTGGTCACTATCGCTGGTCAATGGTCACTGTCGCTGGTCATTGGTCACTGGTCACTGGACACTGGTCACTGGTCACTGGTCACTGGTCAATGGTCACTTGTCACTGGGCAGTGGTCAATGGTCACTGGTCACAGGTCAGTGGTCACTGGTCACTGGACACAGGTCACTGGACACAGGTCACTGGTCACTGGACGCTGGTCACTTTTCACTGGTCACTGGTCACTGGTCACTGGTCAATGGTCACTGTCGCTTGTCAATGCTCACTGGGCACTGGTCACTGGTCAATGGTCACTGTCGCTGGTCACTGGTCACTATTCACTGGTCAATGGTCAATGGTCGCTGGTCACTGGTCACTGGTCACTGGTCACTGGTCACTGGTCACTGGTCACTGGTCACTATCGCTGGTCAATGGTCACTGTCGCTGGTCACTGGTCACTAATCACTGGTCACTGGTCACTGGTCACTGGTCATTGGTCACTATCGCTGGTCAATGGTCACTGTCGCTGGTCATTGGTCACTGGTCACTGGACACTGGACACTGGTCATTGGTGACTATCGCTGGTCACTGGTCACTGGTCACTGGTCAATGGTCACTGTCGCTTGTCAATGCTCACTGGGCACTGGTCACTGGTCAATGGTCACTGTCGCTGGTCACTGGTCACTATTCACTGGTCACTGGTCACTGGTCACTGGTCCCTGGTCACTTTCGCTGGTCACTTGTCACGGTTCACTGGCCACAAGTTTCTGGTCATTTGCCACTGGTCAATGGTCACTGGGCACTGGTCACTGGTCAATGGTCACTGTCGCTGGTCACTGGTCACTGGTCACTGGTCACTGGTCACTGGTCCCTGGTCACTGGTCAATGGTCACTGTCGCTGGTCACTGGTCACTGGTCACTGGTCACTGGTCACTGGTCACTGGTCACAGGTCAATGGTCACTGGTCACTGGACACTGGTCACTGGTCACTTGTCACTTGTCACTGGTCACTGGTCACTGGTCACTGGTCACTGGTCACTGGTCACTGGTCACTGGTCACTGGTCACTGGTCACTGGTCACTGGTCACGGGTCCCATGTCACGGGTCACTGGTCGCTGGCCACTGGTCACTGGTCACTGGACGCTGGCCACTGGCCACTGGTCACTGGTCACTGGTCACAAGTCACAGGTCACTGGTCACTGGTCACAAATCACTGGTCACTGGTCAGTGGTCAGTGGTCACTGGTCACTGGTCACTGGTTACAGATCAATGGTGACTGGTCACTGGTCTCTGGTCACTGGTCACATGTCACGGGTCACTGGTCACTGGTCGCTAGTCACTGGTCACCGGTCACTGGTCACTGGTCACTGGTCACGTGTCACATGTCACGGGTCACGGGTCACTGGTCACTGGTCGCTGGTCACTGGTCACATGTCACTGGTCACTGGTCACTGGTCACTGGTCACTGGTCACTGGTCACTGGTCACTGGTCAATGGTCACTATCGCTGGTCAATGGTTACTGTCGCTGGTCACCGGTCACTGGTCACTGGTCACTGGTCATTGGTGACTATCGCTGGTCAATGGTCACTGTCGCTGGTCATTGGTCACTGGTCACAGGTCACTGGTCACTGATTACTGGTCACTGGTCACTGGTCACTGGTCACTGGTCAATGGTCACTATCGCTGGTCAATGGTCACTGTCGCTGGTCACTGGTCAGTGGTCACTTGTCACTGGTCACTGGTCACTGGTCACTGGTCACTGGTCACTGGTCACTGGTCACAAGTCACTGGTCACTTGTCACTGGTCACTGGTCACTGGTCACTGGTCAATGGTCACTGTCGCTGGTCAATGGTCACTGTCGCTGGTCAATGGTCACTGCGCTGGTCATTGGTCACTGGTCACTGGTCACTGGTCACTGGTCAATGGTCACTATCGCTGGTCAATGGTCACTGTCGCTGGTCACTGGTCACTGGTCACTGGTCACTGGTCATTGGTGACTATCGCTGGTCAATGGTCACTGTCGCTGGTTATTGGTCACTGGTCACTGGTCACTGGTCACTGATTACTGGTCACTGGTCACTGGTCACTGGTCACTGGTCAATGGTCACTATCGCTGGTCAATGGTCACTGTCGCTGGTCACTGGTCATTGGTCACTTGTCACTGGTCACTGGTCACTGGTCACTGGTCACTGGTCACAAGTCACTGGTCACTTGTCACTGGTCACTGGTCAATGGTCACTGTCGCTGGTCAATGGTCACTGTCGCTGGTCAATGGTCACTGCGCTGGTCATTGGTCACTGGTCACTGGTCACTGGTCAAAAGTCACTGGTCACTTGTCACTGGTCAGTGGTCACTGGTCTCTGGTCACAGGTCACTGGTCACTGGTCACAGGTCAATGGTCACTGGTCACTGGTCACAGGTCACTGGTCACTGGTCACGGGTCACATGTCACGGGTCACTGTTCACTGGTCGCTAGTCACTGGTCACTGGTCACTGGTCACTGGTCACTGGTCACTGGTCACTGGTCACTGGTCAATGGTCACTGTCGCTGGTCACTGGTCACTGGTCACTGGTCACTGGTCACTGGTCACTGGTCACTGGTCACTGGTCAATGGTCACTATCGCTGGTCAATGGTCACTGTCGCTGGTCACTGGTCACTGGTCACTGGTCACTGGTCACTGGTCATTGGTGACTATCGCTGGTCAATGGTCACTGTCGCTGGTTATTGGTCACTGGTCACTGGTCACTGGTCACTGATTACTGGTCACTGGTCACTGGTCACTGGTCACTGGTCAATGGTCACTATCGCTGGTCAATGGTCACTGTCGCTGGTCACTGGTCATTGGTCACTTGTCACTGGTCACTGGTCACTGGTCACTGGTCACTGGTCACAAGTCACTGGTCACTTGTCACTGGTCACTGGTCAATGGTCACTGTCGCTGGTCAATGGTCACTGTCGCTGGTCAATGGTCACTGCGCTGGTCATTGGTCACTGGTCACTGGTCACTGGTCAAAAGTCACTGGTCACTTGTCACTGGTCAGTGGTCACTGGTCTCTGGTCACTGGTCACTGGTCACTGGTCACAGATCAATGGTCACTGGTCACTGGTCACAGGTCACTGGTCACTGGTCACGGGTCACATGTCACGGGTCACTGTTCACTGGTCGCTAGTCACTGGTCACTGGTCACTGTTCACTGGTCACTGGTCACAAGTCACTGGTCACTTGTCACTGGTCAGTGGTCACTGGTCACTGGTCACTGGTCAGTGGTCACTGGTCACAGTCACATGTCGCGGGTCACTGGTCACAAGTCACAGATCGCTGGTCACAAGTCACTGGTCACTTGTCACTGGTCACTGGTCACTGGTCACTGGTCACTGGTCACTGGTCACTGGTCACTGGTCACTATCGCTGGTCAATGGTCACTGTCGCTGGTCACTGGTCACTAATCACTGGTCACTGGTCACTGGTCATTGGTCACTATCGCTGGTCGCTGGTCACTGGTCACTGGTCACTGGTCACTGGTCACAGGTCAATGGTCACTGGTCACTGGACACTGGTCACTGGTCACTTGTCACTTGTCACTGGTCACTGGTCACTGGTCACTGGTCACTGGTCACTGGCCACTGGTCACTGGTCACTGGTCACAAGTCACAGGTCACTGGTCACTGGTCACAAATCACTGGTCACTTGTCACTGGTCAGTGGTCAGTGGTCACTGGTCACTGGTCACTGGTCACAGATCAATGGTGACTGGTCACTGGTCACTGGTCACTGGTCACATGTCACGGGTCACTGGTCACTGGTCGCTAGTCACTGGTCACCGGTCACTGGTCACTGGTCACTGGTCACTGGTCACTGGTCACTGGTCACGGGTCCCATGTCACGGGTCACTGGTCGCTGGCCACTGGTCACTGGTCACTGGACGCTGGCCACTGG
Organism: Andrena bucephala; assembly: GCA_947577245.1. NCBI lineage: Eukaryota > Metazoa > Arthropoda > Insecta > Hymenoptera > Andrenidae > Andrena > Andrena bucephala. The sequence continues at coordinate 25,483,216 of OX387716.1, read as the reverse complement.
CCACTGGTCACTGGTCACTGGTCACAAGTCACAGGTCACTGGTCACTGGTCACAAATCACTGGTCACTTGTCACTGGTCAGTGGTCAGTGGTCACTGGTCACTGGTCACTGGTCACAGATCAATGGTGACTGGTCACTGGTCACTGGTCACTGGTCACATGTCACGTGTCACTGGTCACTGGTCGCTAGTCACTGGTCACCGGTCACTGGTCACTGGTCACTGGTCATTGGTCACTGGTCACTGGTCACTGGTCACGGGTCACATGTCACGGGTCACTGTTCACTGGTCGCTAGTCACTGGTCACTGGTCACTGTTCAATGGTCACTGGTCACAAGTCACTGGTCACTTGTCACTGGTCAGTGGTCACTGGTCACGGGTCACTGGTCAGTGGTCACTGGTCACAGTCACATGTCGCGGGTCACTGGTCACAAGTCATAGATCGCTGGTCACAAGTCACTGGTCACTTGTCACTGGTCACTGGTCACTGGTCACTGGTCAATGGTCAATGGTCGCTGGTCACTGGTCACTGGTCACTGGTCACTGGTCACTGGTCACTGGTCACTATCGCTGGTCAATGGTCACTGTCGCTGGTCACTGGTCACTAATCACTGGTCACTGGTCACTGGTCACTGGTCATTGGTCACTATCGCTGGTCAATGGTCACTGTCGCTGGTCATTGGTCACTGGTCACTGGACACTGGTCACTGGTCACTGGTCACTTGTCACTGGTCACTGGTCACTGGTCACTGGTCAATGGTCACTGTTGCTGGTCACTGGTCACTAATCACTGGTCACTGGTCACTGGTCACTGGTCATTGGTCACTATCGCTGGTCAATGGTCACTGTCGCTGGTCATTGGTCACTGGTCACTGGACACTGGTCACTGGTCACTGGTCACTGGTCACTGGTCACTGGTCACTGGTCACTATCGCTGGTCAATGGTCACTGTCGCTGGTCACTGGTCACTAATCACTGGTCACTGGTCACTGGTCACTGGTCATTGGTCACTATCGCTGGTCAATGGTCACTGTCGCTGGTCATTGGTCACTGGTCACTGGACAGTGGTCAAAAGTCACTGGTCACTTGTCACTGGTCAGTGGTCACTGGTCTCTGGTCACTGGTCACTGGTCACAGGTCAATGGTCACTGGTCACTGGTCACTGGTCACTGGTCACTGGTCACGGGTCACATGTCACGGGTCACTGTTCACTGGTCGCTAGTCACTGGTCACCGGTCACTGGTCACTGGTCACTGGTCACTGGTCACTGTTCACTGGTCACTGGTCACAAGTCACTGGTCACATGTCACTGGTCAGTGGTCACTGGTCTGTGGTCACTGGTTACTGGTCAGTGGTCACTGGTCACAGTCACATGTGGCGGGTCACTGGTCACAAGTCACTGGTCGCTGGTCACAAGTCACTGGTCACTTGTCACTGGTCACTGGTCAATGGTCAATGGTCGCTGGTCACTGGTCACTGGTCACTGGTCACTGGTCAATGGTCGCTATCGCTGGTCAATGGTTACTGTCGCTGGTCACTGGTCACTGGTCACTGGTCACTGGTCACTGGTCACTGGTCATTGGTCACTATCGCTGGTCAATGGTCACTGTCGCTGGTCATTGGTCACTGGTCATTGGACACTGGTCACTGGCCACTGGTCACTTGTCACTGGACACAGGTCACTGGTCACTGGACGCTGGTCACTTGTCACTGGTCACTGGTCACTGGTCTCTGGTCAATGGACACTGTCGCTGGTCACTGCTCACTGCTCACTGGTCACTGGTCAATGGTCACTGTCGCTGGTCACTGGTCACTATTCACTGGTCACTGGTCACTGGTCACTGGTCCCTGGTCACTTTCGCTGGTCACTTGTCACGGTTCACTGGCCACAAGTTTCTGGTCATTTGCCACTGGTCACTGGTCACTGGTCACTGGTCACTGGTCACTGGTCACTGGTCACTGGTCAATGGTCACTGTCGCTGGTCACTGGTCACTGGTCACTGGTCACTGGTCACTGGTCACTGGTCACTGGTCACTGGTCAATGGTCACTATCGCTGGTCAATGGTCACTGTCGCTGGTCACTGGTCACTGGTCACTGGTCACTGGTCACTGGTCATTGGTGACTATCGCTGGTCAATGGTCACTGTCGCTGGTTATTGGTCACTGGTCACTGGTCACTGGTCACTGATTACTGGTCACTGGTCACTGGTCACTGGTCACTGGTCAATGGTCACTATCGCTGGTCAATGGTCACTGTCGCTGGTCACTGGTCATTGGTCACTTGTCACTGGTCACTGGTCACTGGTCACTGGTCACTGGTCACAAGTCACTGGTCACTTGTCACTGGTCACTGGTCAATGGTCACTGTCGCTGGTCAATGGTCACTGTCGCTGGTCAATGGTCACTGCGCTGGTCATTGGTCACTGGTCACTGGTCACTGGTCAAAAGTCACTGGTCACTTGTCACTGGTCAGTGGTCACTGGTCTCTGGTCACTGGTCACTGGTCACTGGTCACAGATCAATGGTCACTGGTCACTGGTCACAGGTCACTGGTCACTGGTCACGGGTCACATGTCACGGGTCACTGTTCACTGGTCGCTAGTCACTGGTCACTGGTCACTGTTCACTGGTCACTGGTCACAAGTCACTGGTCACTTGTCACTGGTCAGTGGTCACTGGTCACTGGTCACTGGTCAGTGGTCACTGGTCACAGTCACATGTCGCGGGTCACTGGTCACAAGTCACAGATCGCTGGTCACAAGTCACTGGTCACTTGTCACTGGTCACTGGTCACTGGTCACTGGTCACTGGTCACTGGTCACTGGTCACTGGTCACTATCGCTGGTCAATGGTCACTGTCGCTGGTCACTGGTCACTAATCACTGGTCACTGGTCACTGGTCATTGGTCACTATCGCTGGTCGCTGGTCACTGGTCACTGGTCACTGGTCACTGGTCACAGGTCAATGGTCACTGGTCACTGGACACTGGTCACTGGTCACTTGTCACTTGTCACTGGTCACTGGTCACTGGTCACTGGTCACTGGTCACTGGCCACTGGTCACTGGTCACTGGTCACAAGTCACAGGTCACTGGTCACTGGTCACAAATCACTGGTCACTTGTCACTGGTCAGTGGTCAGTGGTCACTGGTCACTGGTCACTGGTCACAGATCAATGGTGACTGGTCACTGGTCACTGGTCACTGGTCACATGTCACGGGTCACTGGTCACTGGTCGCTAGTCACTGGTCACCGGTCACTGGTCACTGGTCACTGGTCACTGGTCACTGGTCACTGGTCACGGGTCCCATGTCACGGGTCACTGGTCGCTGGCCACTGGTCACTGGTCACTGGACGCTGGCCACTGGCCACTGGTCACTGGTCACTGGTCACAAGTCACAGGTCACTGGTCACTGGTCACAAATCACTGGTCACTTGTCACTGGTCAGTGGTCAGTGGTCACTGGTCACTGGTCACTGGTCACAGATCAATGGTGACTGGTCACTGGTCACTGGTCACTATCGCTGGTCAATGGTCACTGTCGCTGGTCACTGGTCACTAATCACTGGTCACTGGTCACTGGTCATTGGTCACTATCGCTGGTCGCTGGTCACTGGTCACTGGTCACTGGTCACTGGTCACAGGTCAATGGTCACTGGTCACTGGACACTGGTCACTGGTCACTTGTCACTTGTCACTGGTCACTGGTCACTGGTCACTGGTCACTGGTCACTGCCCACTGGTCACTGGTCACTGGTCACAAGTCACAGGTCACTGGTCACTGGTCACAAATCACTGGTCACTTGTCACTGGTCAGTGGTCAGTGGTCACTGGTCACTGGTCACTGGTCACAGATCAATGGTGACTGGTCACTGGTCACTGGTCACTGGTCACATGTCACGGGTCACTGGTCACTGGTCGCTAGTCACTGGTCACCGGTCACTGGTCACTGGTCACTGGTCACTGGTCACTGGTCACTGGTCACGGGTCCCATGTCACGGGTCACTGGTCGCTGGCCACTGGTCACTGGTCACTGGACGCTGGCCACTGGCCACTGGTCACTGGTCACTGGTCACAAGTCACAGGTCACTGGTCACTGGTCACAAATCACTGGTCACTTGTCACTGGTCAGTGGTCAGTGGTCACTGGTCACTGGTCACTGGTCACAGATCAATGGTGACTGGTCACTGGTCACTGGTCACTGGTCACATGTCACGTGTCACTGGTCACTGGTCGCTAGTCACTGGTCACCGGTCACTGGTCACTGGTCACTGGTCATTGGTCACTGGTCACTGGTCACTGGTCACGGGTCACATGTCACGGGTCACTGTTCACTGGTCGCTAGTCACTGGTCACTGGTCACTGTTCAATGGTCACTGGTCACAAGTCACTGGTCACTTGTCACTGGTCAGTGGTCACTGGTCACGGGTCACTGGTCAGTGGTCACTGGTCACAGTCACATGTCGCGGGTCACTGGTCACAAGTCATAGATCGCTGGTCACAAGTCACTGGTCACTTGTCACTGGTCACTGGTCACTGGTCACTGGTCAATGGTCAATGGTCGCTGGTCACTGGTCACTGGTCACTGGTCACTGGTCACTGGTCACTGGTCACTATCGCTGGTCAATGGTCACTGTCGCTGGTCACTGGTCACTAATCACTGGTCACTGGTCACTGGTCACTGGTCATTGGTCACTATCGCTGGTCAATGGTCACTGTCGCTGGTCATTGGTCACTGGTCACTGGACACTGGTCACTGGTCACTGGTCACTTGTCACTGGTCACTGGTCACTGGTCACTGGTCAATGGTCACTGTTGCTGGTCACTGGTCACTAATCACTGGTCACTGGTCACTGGTCACTGGTCATTGGTCACTATCGCTGGTCAATGGTCACTGTCGCTGGTCATTGGTCACTGGTCACTGGACACTGGTCACTGGTCACTGGTCACTGGTCACTGGTCACTGGTCACTGGTCACTATCGCTGGTCAATGGTCACTGTCGCTGGTCACTGGTCACTAATCACTGGTCACTGGTCACTGGTCACTGGTCATTGGTCACTATCGCTGGTCAATGGTCACTGTCGCTGGTCATTGGTCACTGGTCACTGGACAGTGGTCAAAAGTCACTGGTCACTTGTCACTGGTCAGTGGTCACTGGTCTCTGGTCACTGGTCACTGGTCACAGGTCAATGGTCACTGGTCACTGGTCACTGGTCACTGGTCACTGGTCACGGGTCACATGTCACGGGTCACTGTTCACTGGTCGCTAGTCACTGGTCACCGGTCACTGGTCACTGGTCACTGGTCACTGGTCACTGTTCACTGGTCACTGGTCACAAGTCACTGGTCACATGTCACTGGTCAGTGGTCACTGGTCTGTGGTCACTGGTTACTGGTCAGTGGTCACTGGTCACAGTCACATGTGGCGGGTCACTGGTCACAAGTCACTGGTCGCTGGTCACAAGTCACTGGTCACTTGTCACTGGTCACTGGTCAATGGTCAATGGTCGCTGGTCACTGGTCACTGGTCACTGGTCACTGGTCAATGGTCGCTATCGCTGGTCAATGGTTACTGTCGCTGGTCACTGGTCACTGGTCACTGGTCACTGGTCACTGGTCACTGGTCATTGGTCACTATCGCTGGTCAATGGTCACTGTCGCTGGTCATTGGTCACTGGTCATTGGACACTGGTCACTGGCCACTGGTCACTTGTCACTGGACACAGGTCACTGGTCACTGGACGCTGGTCACTTGTCACTGGTCACTGGTCACTGGTCTCTGGTCAATGGACACTGTCGCTGGTCACTGCTCACTGCTCACTGGTCACTGGTCAATGGTCACTGTCGCTGGTCACTGGTCACTATTCACTGGTCACTGGTCACTGGTCACTGGTCCCTGGTCACTTTCGCTGGTCACTTGTCACGGTTCACTGGCCACAAGTTTCTGGTCATTTGCCACTGGTCACTGGTCACTGGTCACTGGTCACTGGTCACTGGTCACTGGTCACTGGTCAATGGTCACTGTCGCTGGTCACGGGTCACATGTCACGGGTCACTGTTCACTGGTCGCTAGTCACTGGTCACCGGTCACTGGTCACTGGTCACTGGTCACTGGTCACTGTTCACTGGTCACTGGTCACAAGTCACTGGTCACATGTCACTGGTCAGTGGTCACTGGTCTGTGGTCACTGGTTACTGGTCAGTGGTCACTGGTCACAGTCACATGTGGCGGGTCACTGGTCACAAGTCACTGGTCGCTGGTCACAAGTCACTGGTCACTTGTCACTGGTCACTGGTCAATGGTCAATGGTCGCTGGTCACTGGTCACTGGTCACTGGTCACTGGTCAATGGTCGCTATCGCTGGTCAATGGTTACTGTCGCTGGTCACTGGTCACTGGTCACTGGTCACTGGTCACTGGTCACTGGTCAATGGTCACTGTCGCTGGTCACTGGTCACTGGTCACTGGTCACTGGTCACTGGTCACTGGTCACTGGTCACTGGTCAATGGTCACTATCGCTGGTCACTGGTCACTGGTCACTGGTCACTGGTCACTGGTCACTGGTCACAAGTCACTGGTCACTTGTCACTGGTCACTGGTCAATGGTCACTGTCGCTGGTCAATGGTCACTGTCGCTGGTCAATGGTCACTGCGCTGGTCATTGGTCACTGGTCACTGGTCACTGGTCAAAAGTCACTGGTCACTTGTCACTGGTCAGTGGTCACTGGTCTCTGGTCACTGGTCACTGGTCACTGGTCACAGATCAATGGTCACTGGTCACTGGTCACAGGTCACTGGTCACTGGTCACGGGTCACATGTCACGGGTCACTGTTCACTGGTCGCTAGTCACTGGTCACTGGTCACTGTTCACTGGTCACTGGTCACAAGTCACTGGTCACTTGTCACTGGTCAGTGGTCACTGGTCACTGGTCACTGGTCAGTGGTCACTGGTCACAGTCACATGTCGCGGGTCACTGGTCACAAGTCACAGATCGCTGGTCACAAGTCACTGGTCACTTGTCACTGGTCACTGGTCACTGGTCACTGGTCACTGGTCACTGGTCACTGGTCACTGGTCACTATCGCTGGTCAATGGTCACTGTCGCTGGTCACTGGTCACTAATCACTGGTCACTGGTCACTGGTCATTGGTCACTGGTCGCTAGTCACTGGTCACCGGTCACTGGTCACTGGTCACTGGTCACTGGTCACTGGTCACTGGTCACGGGTCCCATGTCACGGGTCACTGGTCGCTGGCCACTGGTCACTGGTCACTGGACGCTGGCCACTGGCCACTGGTCACTGGTCACTGGTCACAAGTCACAGGTCACTGGTCACTGGTCACAAATCACTGGTCACTTGTCACTGGTCAGTGGTCAGTGGTCACTGGTCACTGGTCACTGGTCACAGATCAATGGTGACTGGTCACTGGTCACTGGTCACTGGTCACATGTCACGTGTCACTGGTCACTGGTCGCTAGTCACTGGTCACCGGTCACTGGTCACTGGTCACTGGTCATTGGTCACTGGTCACTGGTCACTGGTCACGGGTCACATGTCACGGGTCACTGTTCACTGGTCGCTAGTCACTGGTCACTGGTCACTGTTCAATGGTCACTGGTCACAAGTCACTGGTCACTTGTCACTGGTCAGTGGTCACTGGTCACGGGTCACTGGTCAGTGGTCACTGGTCACAGTCACATGTCGCGGGTCACTGGTCACAAGTCATAGATCGCTGGTCACAAGTCACTGGTCACTTGTCACTGGTCACTGGTCACTGGTCACTGGTCAATGGTCAATGGTCGCTGGTCACTGGTCACTGGTCACTGGTCACTGGTCACTGGTCACTGGTCACTATCGCTGGTCAATGGTCACTGTCGCTGGTCACTGGTCACTAATCACTGGTCACTGGTCACTGGTCACTGGTCATTGGTCACTATCGCTGGTCAATGGTCACTGTCGCTGGTCATTGGTCACTGGTCACTGGACACTGGTCACTGGTCACTGGTCACTTGTCACTGGTCACTGGTCACTGGTCACTGGTCAATGGTCACTGTTGCTGGTCACTGGTCACTAATCACTGGTCACTGGTCACTGGTCACTGGTCATTGGTCACTATCGCTGGTCAATGGTCACTGTCGCTGGTCATTGGTCACTGGTCACTGGACACTGGTCACTGGTCACTGGTCACTGGTCAATGGTCACTTGTCACTGGGCAGTGGTCAATGGTCACTGGTCACAGGTCAGTGGTCACTGGTCACTGGACACAGGTCACTGGACACAGGTCACTGGTCACTGGACGCTGGTCACTTTTCACTGGTCACTGGTCACTGGTCACTGGTCAATGGTCACTGTCGCTTGTCAATGCTCACTGGGCACTGGTCACTGGTCAATGGTCACTGTCGCTGGTCACTGGTCACTATTCACTGGTCAATGGTCAATGGTCGCTGGTCACTGGTCACTGGTCACTGGTCACTGGTCACTGGTCACTGGTCACTGGTCACTATCGCTGGTCAATGGTCACTGTCGCTGGTCACTGGTCACTAATCACTGGTCACTGGTCACTGGTCACTGGTCATTGGTCACTATCGCTGGTCAATGGTCACTGTCGCTGGTCATTGGTCACTGGTCACTGGACACTGGACACTGGTCATTGGTGACTATCGCTGGTCACTGGTCACTGGTCACTGGTCAATGGTCACTGTCGCTTGTCAATGCTCACTGGGCACTGGTCACTGGTCAATGGTCACTGTCGCTGGTCACTGGTCACTATTCACTGGTCACTGGTCACTGGTCACTGGTCCCTGGTCACTTTCGCTGGTCACTTGTCACGGTTCACTGGCCACAAGTTTCTGGTCATTTGCCACTGGTCAATGGTCACTGGGCACTGGTCACTGGTCAATGGTCACTGTCGCTGGTCACTGGTCACTGGTCACTGGTCACTGGTCACTGGTCCCTGGTCACTGGTCAATGGTCACTGTCGCTGGTCACTGGTCACTGGTCACTGGTCACTGGTCACTGGTCACTGGTCACAGGTCAATGGTCACTGGTCACTGGACACTGGTCACTGGTCACTTGTCACTTGTCACTGGTCACTGGTCACTGGTCACTGGTCACTGGTCACTGGTCACTGGTCACTGGTCACTGGTCACTGGTCACTGGTCACGGGTCCCATGTCACGGGTCACTGGTCGCTGGCCACTGGTCACTGGTCACTGGACGCTGGCCACTGGCCACTGGTCACTGGTCACTGGTCACAAGTCACAGGTCACTGGTCACTGGTCACAAATCACTGGTCACTGGTCAGTGGTCAGTGGTCACTGGTCACTGGTCACTGGTTACAGATCAATGGTGACTGGTCACTGGTCTCTGGTCACTGGTCACATGTCACGGGTCACTGGTCACTGGTCGCTAGTCACTGGTCACCGGTCACTGGTCACTGGTCACTGGTCACGTGTCACATGTCACGGGTCACGGGTCACTGGTCACTGGTCGCTGGTCACTGGTCACATGTCACTGGTCACTGGTCACTGGTCACTGGTCACTGGTCACTGGTCACTGGTCACTGGTCAATGGTCACTATCGCTGGTCAATGGTTACTGTCGCTGGTCACCGGTCACTGGTCACTGGTCACTGGTCATTGGTGACTATCGCTGGTCAATGGTCACTGTCGCTGGTCATTGGTCACTGGTCACAGGTCACTGGTCACTGATTACTGGTCACTGGTCACTGGTCACTGGTCACTGGTCAATGGTCACTATCGCTGGTCAATGGTCACTGTCGCTGGTCACTGGTCAGTGGTCACTTGTCACTGGTCACTGGTCACTGGTCACTGGTCACTGGTCACTGGTCACTGGTCACAAGTCACTGGTCACTTGTCACTGGTCACTGGTCACTGGTCACTGGTCAATGGTCACTGTCGCTGGTCAATGGTCACTGTCGCTGGTCAATGGTCACTGCGCTGGTCATTGGTCACTGGTCACTGGTCACTGGTCACTGGTCAATGGTCACTATCGCTGGTCAATGGTCACTGTCGCTGGTCACTGGTCACTGGTCACTGGTCACTGGTCATTGGTGACTATCGCTGGTCAATGGTCACTGTCGCTGGTTATTGGTCACTGGTCACTGGTCACTGGTCACTGATTACTGGTCACTGGTCACTGGTCACTGGTCACTGGTCAATGGTCACTATCGCTGGTCAATGGTCACTGTCGCTGGTCACTGGTCATTGGTCACTTGTCACTGGTCACTGGTCACTGGTCACTGGTCACTGGTCACAAGTCACTGGTCACTTGTCACTGGTCACTGGTCAATGGTCACTGTCGCTGGTCAATGGTCACTGTCGCTGGTCAATGGTCACTGCGCTGGTCATTGGTCACTGGTCACTGGTCACTGGTCAAAAGTCACTGGTCACTTGTCACTGGTCAGTGGTCACTGGTCTCTGGTCACAGGTCACTGGTCACTGGTCACAGGTCAATGGTCACTGGTCACTGGTCACAGGTCACTGGTCACTGGTCACGGGTCACATGTCACGGGTCACTGTTCACTGGTCGCTAGTCACTGGTCACTGGTCACTGGTCACTGGTCACTGGTCACTGGTCACTGGTCACTGGTCAATGGTCACTGTCGCTGGTCACTGGTCACTGGTCACTGGTCACTGGTCACTGGTCACTGGTCACTGGTCACTGGTCAATGGTCACTATCGCTGGTCAATGGTCACTGTCGCTGGTCACTGGTCACTGGTCACTGGTCACTGGTCACTGGTCATTGGTGACTATCGCTGGTCAATGGTCACTGTCGCTGGTTATTGGTCACTGGTCACTGGTCACTGGTCACTGATTACTGGTCACTGGTCACTGGTCACTGGTCACTGGTCAATGGTCACTATCGCTGGTCAATGGTCACTGTCGCTGGTCACTGGTCATTGGTCACTTGTCACTGGTCACTGGTCACTGGTCACTGGTCACTGGTCACAAGTCACTGGTCACTTGTCACTGGTCACTGGTCAATGGTCACTGTCGCTGGTCAATGGTCACTGTCGCTGGTCAATGGTCACTGCGCTGGTCATTGGTCACTGGTCACTGGTCACTGGTCAAAAGTCACTGGTCACTTGTCACTGGTCAGTGGTCACTGGTCTCTGGTCACTGGTCACTGGTCACTGGTCACAGATCAATGGTCACTGGTCACTGGTCACAGGTCACTGGTCACTGGTCACGGGTCACATGTCACGGGTCACTGTTCACTGGTCGCTAGTCACTGGTCACTGGTCACTGTTCACTGGTCACTGGTCACAAGTCACTGGTCACTTGTCACTGGTCAGTGGTCACTGGTCACTGGTCACTGGTCAGTGGTCACTGGTCACAGTCACATGTCGCGGGTCACTGGTCACAAGTCACAGATCGCTGGTCACAAGTCACTGGTCACTTGTCACTGGTCACTGGTCACTGGTCACTGGTCACTGGTCACTGGTCACTGGTCACTGGTCACTATCGCTGGTCAATGGTCACTGTCGCTGGTCACTGGTCACTAATCACTGGTCACTGGTCACTGGTCATTGGTCACTATCGCTGGTCGCTGGTCACTGGTCACTGGTCACTGGTCACTGGTCACAGGTCAATGGTCACTGGTCACTGGACACTGGTCACTGGTCACTTGTCACTTGTCACTGGTCACTGGTCACTGGTCACTGGTCACTGGTCACTGGCCACTGGTCACTGGTCACTGGTCACAAGTCACAGGTCACTGGTCACTGGTCACAAATCACTGGTCACTTGTCACTGGTCAGTGGTCAGTGGTCACTGGTCACTGGTCACTGGTCACAGATCAATGGTGACTGGTCACTGGTCACTGGTCACTGGTCACATGTCACGGGTCACTGGTCACTGGTCGCTAGTCACTGGTCACCGGTCACTGGTCACTGGTCACTGGTCACTGGTCACTGGTCACTGGTCACGGGTCCCATGTCACGGGTCACTGGTCGCTGGCCACTGGTCACTGGTCACTGGACGCTGGCCACTGGCCACTGGTCACTGGTCACTGGTCACAAGTCACAGGTCACTGGTCACTGGTCACAAATCACTGGTCACTTGTCACTGGTCAGTGGTCAGTGGTCACTGGTCACTGGTCACTGGTCACAGATCAATGGTGACTGGTCACTGGTCACTGGTCACTGGTCACATGTCACGTGTCACTGGTCACTGGTCGCTAGTCACTGGTCACCGGTCACTGGTCACTGGTCACTGGTCATTGGTCACTGGTCACTGGTCACTGGTCACGGGTCACATGTCACGGGTCACTGTTCACTGGTCGCTAGTCACTGGTCACTGGTCACTGTTCAATGGTCACTGGTCACAAGTCACTGGTCACTTGTCACTGGTCAGTGGTCACTGGTCACGGGTCACTGGTCAGTGGTCACTGGTCACAGTCACATGTCGCGGGTCACTGGTCACAAGTCATAGATCGCTGGTCACAAGTCACTGGTCACTTGTCACTGGTCACTGGTCACTGGTCACTGGTCAATGGTCAATGGTCGCTGGTCACTGGTCACTGGTCACTGGTCACTGGTCACTGGTCACTGGTCACTATCGCTGGTCAATGGTCACTGTCGCTGGTCACTGGTCACTAATCACTGGTCACTGGTCACTGGTCACTGGTCATTGGTCACTATCGCTGGTCAATGGTCACTGTCGCTGGTCATTGGTCACTGGTCACTGGACACTGGTCACTGGTCACTGGTCACTTGTCACTGGTCACTGGTCACTGGTCACTGGTCAATGGTCACTGTTGCTGGTCACTGGTCACTAATCACTGGTCACTGGTCACTGGTCACTGGTCATTGGTCACTATCGCTGGTCAATGGTCACTGTCGCTGGTCATTGGTCACTGGTCACTGGACACTGGTCACTGGTCACTGGTCACTGGTCACTGGTCACTGGTCACTGGTCACTATCGCTGGTCAATGGTCACTGTCGCTGGTCACTGGTCACTAATCACTGGTCACTGGTCACTGGTCACTGGTCATTGGTCACTATCGCTGGTCAATGGTCACTGTCGCTGGTCATTGGTCACTGGTCACTGGACAGTGGTCAAAAGTCACTGGTCACTTGTCACTGGTCAGTGGTCACTGGTCTCTGGTCACTGGTCACTGGTCACAGGTCAATGGTCACTGGTCACTGGTCACTGGTCACTGGTCACTGGTCACGGGTCACATGTCACGGGTCACTGTTCACTGGTCGCTAGTCACTGGTCACCGGTCACTGGTCACTGGTCACTGGTCACTGGTCACTGTTCACTGGTCACTGGTCACAAGTCACTGGTCACATGTCACTGGTCAGTGGTCACTGGTCTGTGGTCACTGGTTACTGGTCAGTGGTCACTGGTCACAGTCACATGTGGCGGGTCACTGGTCACAAGTCACTGGTCGCTGGTCACAAGTCACTGGTCACTTGTCACTGGTCACTGGTCAATGGTCAATGGTCGCTGGTCACTGGTCACTGGTCACTGGTCACTGGTCAATGGTCGCTATCGCTGGTCAATGGTTACTGTCGCTGGTCACTGGTCACTGGTCACTGGTCACTGGTCACTGGTCACTGGTCATTGGTCACTATCGCTGGTCAATGGTCACTGTCGCTGGTCATTGGTCACTGGTCATTGGACACTGGTCACTGGCCACTGGTCACTTGTCACTGGACACAGGTCACTGGTCACTGGACGCTGGTCACTTGTCACTGGTCACTGGTCACTGGTCTCTGGTCAATGGACACTGTCGCTGGTCACTGCTCACTGCTCACTGGTCACTGGTCAATGGTCACTGTCGCTGGTCACTGGTCACTATTCACTGGTCACTGGTCACTGGTCACTGGTCCCTGGTCACTTTCGCTGGTCACTTGTCACGGTTCACTGGCCACAAGTTTCTGGTCATTTGCCACTGGTCACTGGTCACTGGTCACTGGTCACTGGTCACTGGTCACTGGTCACTGGTCAATGGTCACTGTCGCTGGTCACTGGTCACTGGTCACTGGTCACTGGTCACTGGTCACTGGTCACTGGTCACTGGTCAATGGTCACTATCGCTGGTCAATGGTCACTGTCGCTGGTCACTGGTCACTGGTCACTGGTCACTGGTCACTGGTCATTGGTGACTATCGCTGGTCAATGGTCACTGTCGCTGGTTATTGGTCACTGGTCACTGGTCACTGGTCACTGATTACTGGTCACTGGTCACTGGTCACTGGTCACTGGTCAATGGTCACTATCGCTGGTCAATGGTCACTGTCGCTGGTCACTGGTCATTGGTCACTTGTCACTGGTCACTGGTCACTGGTCACTGGTCACTGGTCACAAGTCACTGGTCACTTGTCACTGGTCACTGGTCAATGGTCACTGTCGCTGGTCAATGGTCACTGTCGCTGGTCAATGGTCACTGCGCTGGTCATTGGTCACTGGTCACTGGTCACTGGTCAAAAGTCACTGGTCACTTGTCACTGGTCAGTGGTCACTGGTCTCTGGTCACTGGTCACTGGTCACTGGTCACAGATCAATGGTCACTGGTCACTGGTCACAGGTCACTGGTCACTGGTCACGGGTCACATGTCACGGGTCACTGTTCACTGGTCGCTAGTCACTGGTCACTGGTCACTGTTCACTGGTCACTGGTCACAAGTCACTGGTCACTTGTCACTGGTCAGTGGTCACTGGTCACTGGTCACTGGTCAGTGGTCACTGGTCACAGTCACATGTCGCGGGTCACTGGTCACAAGTCACAGATCGCTGGTCACAAGTCACTGGTCACTTGTCACTGGTCACTGGTCACTGGTCACTGGTCACTGGTCACTGGTCACTGGTCACTGGTCACTATCGCTGGTCAATGGTCACTGTCGCTGGTCACTGGTCACTAATCACTGGTCACTGGTCACTGGTCATTGGTCACTATCGCTGGTCGCTGGTCACTGGTCACTGGTCACTGGTCACTGGTCACAGGTCAATGGTCACTGGTCACTGGACACTGGTCACTGGTCACTTGTCACTTGTCACTGGTCACTGGTCACTGGTCACTGGTCACTGGTCACTGGCCACTGGTCACTGGTCACTGGTCACAAGTCACAGGTCACTGGTCACTGGTCACAAATCACTGGTCACTTGTCACTGGTCAGTGGTCAGTGGTCACTGGTCACTGGTCACTGGTCACAGATCAATGGTGACTGGTCACTGGTCACTGGTCACTGGTCACATGTCACGGGTCACTGGTCACTGGTCGCTAGTCACTGGTCACCGGTCACTGGTCACTGGTCACTGGTCACTGGTCACTGGTCACTGGTCACGGGTCCCATGTCACGGGTCACTGGTCGCTGGCCACTGGTCACTGGTCACTGGACGCTGGCCACTGGCCACTGGTCACTGGTCACTGGTCACAAGTCACAGGTCACTGGTCACTGGTCACAAATCACTGGTCACTTGTCACTGGTCAGTGGTCAGTGGTCACTGGTCACTGGTCACTGGTCACAGATCAATGGTGACTGGTCACTGGTCACTGGTCACTGGTCACATGTCACGTGTCACTGGTCACTGGTCGCTAGTCACTGGTCACCGGTCACTGGTCACTGGTCACTGGTCATTGGTCACTGGTCACTGGTCACTGGTCACGGGTCACATGTCACGGGTCACTGTTCACTGGTCGCTAGTCACTGGTCACTGGTCACTGTTCAATGGTCACTGGTCACAAGTCACTGGTCACTTGTCACTGGTCAGTGGTCACTGGTCACGGGTCACTGGTCAGTGGTCACTGGTCACAGTCACATGTCGCGGGTCACTGGTCACAAGTCATAGATCGCTGGTCACAAGTCACTGGTCACTTGTCACTGGTCACTGGTCACTGGTCACTGGTCAATGGTCAATGGTCGCTGGTCACTGGTCACTGGTCACTGGTCACTGGTCACTGGTCACTGGTCACTATCGCTGGTCAATGGTCACTGTCGCTGGTCACTGGTCACTAATCACTGGTCACTGGTCACTGGTCACTGGTCATTGGTCACTATCGCTGGTCAATGGTCACTGTCGCTGGTCATTGGTCACTGGTCACTGGACACTGGTCACTGGTCACTGGTCACTTGTCACTGGTCACTGGTCACTGGTCACTGGTCAATGGTCACTGTTGCTGGTCACTGGTCACTAATCACTGGTCACTGGTCACTGGTCACTGGTCATTGGTCACTATCGCTGGTCAATGGTCACTGTCGCTGGTCATTGGTCACTGGTCACTGGACACTGGTCACTGGTCACTGGTCACTGGTCAATGGTCACTTGTCACTGGGCAGTGGTCAATGGTCACTGGTCACAGGTCAGTGGTCACTGGTCACTGGACACAGGTCACTGGACACAGGTCACTGGTCACTGGACGCTGGTCACTTTTCACTGGTCACTGGTCACTGGTCACTGGTCAATGGTCACTGTCGCTTGTCAATGCTCACTGGGCACTGGTCACTGGTCAATGGTCACTGTCGCTGGTCACTGGTCACTATTCACTGGTCAATGGTCAATGGTCGCTGGTCACTGGTCACTGGTCACTGGTCACTGGTCACTGGTCACTGGTCACTGGTCACTATCGCTGGTCAATGGTCACTGTCGCTGGTCACTGGTCACTAATCACTGGTCACTGGTCACTGGTCACTGGTCATTGGTCACTATCGCTGGTCAATGGTCACTGTCGCTGGTCATTGGTCACTGGTCACTGGACACTGGACACTGGTCATTGGTGACTATCGCTGGTCACTGGTCACTGGTCACTGGTCAATGGTCACTGTCGCTTGTCAATGCTCACTGGGCACTGGTCACTGGTCAATGGTCACTGTCGCTGGTCACTGGTCACTATTCACTGGTCACTGGTCACTGGTCACTAGTCCCTGGTCACTTTCGCTGGTCACTTGTCACGGTTCACTGGCCACAAGTTTCTGGTCATTTGCCACTGGTCAATGGTCACTGGGCACTGGTCACTGGTCAATGGTCACTGTCGCTGGTCACTGGTCACTGGTCACTGGTCACTGGTCACTGGTCCCTGGTCACTGGTCAATGGTCACTGTCGCTGGTCACTGGTCACTGGTCACTGGTCACTGGTCACTGGTCACTGGTCACAGGTCAATGGTCACTGGTCACTGGACACTGGTCACTGGTCACTTGTCACTTGTCACTGGTCACTGGTCACTGGTCACTGGTCACTGGTCACTGGTCACTGGTCACTGGTCACTGGTCACTGGTCACTGGTCACGGGTCCCATGTCACGGGTCACTGGTCGCTGGCCACTGGTCACTGGTCACTGGACGCTGGCCACTGGCCACTGGTCACTGGTCACTGGTCACAAGTCACAGGTCACTGGTCACTGGTCACAAATCACTGGTCACTGGTCAGTGGTCAGTGGTCACTGGTCACTGGTCACTGGTCACAGATCAATGGTGACTGGTCACTGGTCTCTGGTCACTGGTCACATGTCACGGGTCACTGGTCACTGGTCGCTAGTCACTGGTCACCGGTCACTGGTCACTGGTCACTGGTCACGTGTCACATGTCACGGGTCACGGGTCACTGGTCACTGGTCGCTGGTCACTGGTCACATGTCACTGGTCACTGGTCACTGGTCACTGGTCACTGGTCACTGGTCACTGGTCACTGGTCAATGGTCACTATCGCTGGTCAATGGTTACTGTCGCTGGTCACCGGTCACTGGTCACTGGTCACTGGTCATTGGTGACTATCGCTGGTCAATGGTCACTGTCGCTGGTCATTGGTCACTGGTCACAGGTCACTGGTCACTGATTACTGGTCACTGGTCACTGGTCACTGGTCACTGGTCAATGGTCACTATCGCTGGTCAATGGTCACTGTCGCTGGTCACTGGTCAGTGGTCACTTGTCACTGGTCACTGGTCACTGGTCACTGGTCACTGGTCACTGGTCACTGGTCACAAGTCACTGGTCACTTGTCACTGGTCACTGGTCACTGGTCACTGGTCAATGGTCACTGTCGCTGGTCAATGGTCACTGTCGCTGGTCAATGGTCACTGCGCTGGTCATTGGTCACTGGTCACTGGTCACTGGTCAAAAGTCACTGGTCACTTGTCACTGGTCAGTGGTCAGTGGTCTCTGGTCACTGGTCACTGGTCACTGGTCACAGGTCAATGGTCACTGGTCACTGGTCACTGGTCACTGGTCACTGGTCACTGTTCACTGGTCACTGGTCACAAGTCACTGGTCACATGTCACTGGTCAGTGGTCACTGGTCTGTGGTCACTGGTTACTGGTCAGTGGTCACTGGTCACAGTCACATGTGGCGGGTCACTGGTCACAAGTCACTGGTCGCTGGTCACAAGTTACTGGTCACTTGTCACTGGTCACTGGTCAATGGTCAATGGTCGCTGGTCACTGGTCACTGGTCACTGGTCACTGGTCAATGGTCGCTATCGCTGGTCAATGGTTACTGTCGCTGGTCACTGGTCACTGGTCACTGGTCACTGGTCACTGGTCACTGGTCATTGGTCACTATCGCTGGTCAATGGTCACTGGTCTCTGGTCAATGGTCACTGTCGCTGGTCACTGCTCACTGGTCACTGGTCACTGGTCAATGGTCACCGTCGCTGGTCACTGGTCACTATTCACTGGTCACTGGTCACTGGTCACTGGTCCCTGGTCACTGGTCACTGGTCACTGGTCAATGGTCACTTGTCACTGGGCCGTGGTCAATGGTCACTGGTCACAGGTCAATGGTCACTGGTCACTGGACACAGGTCACTGGTCACTGGACGCTGGTCACTTGTCACTGGTCACTGGTCACTGGTCTCTGGTCAATGGTCACTGTCGCTGGTCACTGCTCACTGGTCACTGGTCACTGGTCAATGGTCACTGTCGCTGGTCACTGGTCACTATTCACTGGTCACTGGTCACTGGTCACTGGTCCCTGGTCACTTTCGCTGGTCACTTGTCACGGTTCACTGGCCACAAGTTTCTGGTCATTTGCCACTGGTCACTGGTCACTGGTCACTGGTCACTGGTCACTGGTCACTGGTCACTGGTCAATGGTCACTGTCGCTGGTCACTGGTCACTGGTCACTGGTCACTGGTCACTGGTCACTGGTCACTGGTCACTGGTCAATGGTCACTATCGCTGGTCAATGGTCACTGTCGCTGGTCACTGGTCACTGGTCACTGGTCACTGGTCATTGGTGACTATCGCTGGTCAATGGTCACTGTCGCTGGTTATTGGTCACTGGTCACTGGTCACTGGTCACTGATTACTGGTCACTGGTCACTGGTCACTGGTCACTGGTCAATGGTCACTATCGCTGGTCAATGGTCACTGTCGCTGGTCACTGGTCATTGGTCACTTGTCACTGGTCACTGGTCACTGGTCACTGGTCACTGGTCACAAGTCACTGGTCACTTGTCACTGGTCACTGGTCAATGGTCACTGTCGCTGGTCAATGGTCACTGTCGCTGGTCAATGGTCACTGCGCTGGTCATTGGTCACTGGTCACTGGTCACTGGTCAAAAGTCACTGGTCACTTGTCACTGGTCAGTGGTCACTGGTCTCTGGTCACAGGTCACTGGTCACTGGTCACAGGTCAATGGTCACTGGTCACTGGTCACAGGTCACTGGTCACTGGTCACGGGTCACATGTCACGGGTCACTGTTCACTGGTCGCTAGTCACTGGTCACTGGTCACTGTTCACTGGTCACTGGTCACAAGTCACTGGTCACTTGTCACTGGTCAGTGGTCACTGGTCACTGGTCACTGGTCAGTGGTCACTGGTCACAGTCACATGTCGCGGGTCACTGGTCACAAGTCACAGATCGCTGGTCACAAGTCACTGGTCACTTGTCACTGGTCACTGGTCACTGGTCAATGGTCAATGGTCGCTGGTCACTGGTCACTGGTCACTGGTCACTGGTCACTGGTCACTGGTCACTGGTCACTGGTCACTGGTCACTGGTCACTATCGCTGGTCAACGGTCACTGTCGCTGGTCACTGGTCACTAATCACTGGTCACTGGTCACTGGTCATTGGTCACTATCGCTGGTCGCTGGTCACTGGTCACTGGTCACTGGTCACTGGTCACAGGTCAATGGTCACTGGTCACTGGACACTGGTCACTGGTCACTTGTCACTTGTCACTGGTCACTGGTCACTGGTCACTGGTCACTGGTCACTGGTCACTGGTCACTGGTCACTGGTCACTGGTCACTGGTCACTGGTCACTGGTCACGGGTCCCATGTCACGGGTCACTGGTCGCTGGCCACTGGTCACTGGTCACTGGACGCTGGCCACTGGCCACTGGTCACTGGTCACTGGTCACAAGTCACAGGTCACTGGTCACTGGTCACAAATCACTGGTCACTTGTCACTGGTCAGTGGTCAGTGGTCACTGGTCACTGGTCACTGGTCACTGGTCACAGATCAATGGTGACTGGTCACTGGTCACTGGTCACTGATTACTGGTCACTGGTCACTGGTCACTGGTCACTGGTCAATGGTCACTATCGCTGGTCAATGGTCACTGTCGCTGGTCACTGGTCATTGGTCACTTGTCACTGGTCACTGGTCACTGGTCACTGGTCACTGGTCACAAGTCACTGGTCACTTGTCACTGGTCAGTGGTCACTGGTCTCTGGTCACTGGTCACTGGTCACTGGTCACAGGTCAATGGTCACTGGTCACTGGTCACAGGTCACTGGTCACTGGTCACTGATTACTGGTCACTGGTCACTGGTCACTGGTCACTGGTCACTGGTCAATGGTCAATGGTCGCTGGTCACTGGTCACTGGTCACTGGTCACTGGTCACTGGTCACTGGTCACTGGTCACTGGTCACTGGTCACTGGTCACTGGTCACTGGTCACTGGTCACTGTTCACTGGTCACTGGTCACAAGTCACTGGTCACATGTCACTGGTCAGTGGTCACTGGTCTGTGGTCACTGGTTACTGGTCAGTGGTCACTGGTCACAGTCACATGTGGCGGGTCACTGGTCACAAGTCACTTGTCGCTGGTCACAAGTCACTGGTCACTTGTCACTGGTCACTGGTCAATGGTCAATGGTCGCTGGTCACTGGTCACTGGTCACTGGTCACTGGTCAATGGTCACTGGTCACAGGTCAATGGTCACTGGTCACTGGACACAGGTCACTGGTCACTGGTCACTGGTCACTGGTCACTGGTCAATGGTCACTATCGCTGGTCAATGGTCACTGTCGCTGGTCACTGGTCACTGGTCACTGGTCACTGGTCACTGGTCATTGGTGACTATCGCTGGTCAATGGTCACTGTCGCTGGTTATTGGTCACTGGTCACTGGTCACTGGTCACTGGTCACTGGTCACTGGTCAATGGTCACTATCGCTGGTCAATGGTCACTGTCGCTGGTCACTGGTCACTGGTCACTGGTCACTGGTCACTGGTCATTGGTGACTATCGCTGGTCAATGGTCACTGTCGCTGGTTATTGGTCACTGGTCACTGGTCACTGGTCACTGGTCAATGGTCACTATCGCTGGTCAATGGTCACTGTCGCTGGTCACTGGTCACTGGTCACTGGTCACTGGTCACTGGTCATTGGTGACTATCGCTGGTCAATGGTCACTGTCGCTGGTTATTGGTCACTGGTCACTGGTCACTGGTCACTGATTACTGGTCACTGGTCACTGGTCACTGGTCACTGGTCAATGGTCACTATCGCTGGTCAATGGTCACTGTCGCTGGTCACTGGTCATTGGTCACTTGTCACTGGTCACTGGTCACTGGTCACTGGTCACTGGTCACAAGTCACTGGTCACTTGTCACTGGTCACTGGTCAATGGTCACTGTCGCTGGTCAATGGTCACTGTCGCTGGTCAATGGTCACTGCGCTGGTCATTGGTCACTGGTCACTGGTCACTGGTCAAAAGTCACTGGTCACTTGTCACTGGTCAGTGGTCACTGGTCTCTGGTCACTGGTCACTGGTCACTGGTCACAGGTCAATGGTCACTGGTCACTGGTCACAGGTCACTGGTCACTGGTCACGGGTCACATGTCACGGGTCACTGTTCACTGGTCGCTAGTCACTGGTCACTGGTCACTGTTCACTGGTCACTGGTCACAAGTCACTGGTCACTTGTAACTGGTCAGTGGTCACTGGTCACTGGTCACTGGTCAGTGGTCACTGGTCACAGTCACATGTCGCGGGTCACTGGTCACAAGTCACAGATCGCTGGTCACAAGTCACTGGTCACTTGTCACTGGTCACTGGTCACTGGTCAATGGTCAATGGTCGCTGGTCACTGGTCACTGGTCACTGGTCACTGGTCACTGGTCACTGGTCACTGGTCACTGGTCACTATCGCTGGTCAATGGTCACTGTCGCTGGTCACTGGTCACTAATCACTGGTCACTGGTCACTGGTCATTGGTCACTATCGCTGGTCAATGGTCACTGTCGCTGGTCACTGGTCAATGGTCACTGCCGCTGGTCACTGGTCACTGGTCACTGGTCACTGGTCACTGGTCAATGGTCACTTGTCACTGGGCCGTGGTCAATGGTCACTGGTCACAGGTCAGTGGTCACTGGTCACTGGACACAGGTCACTGGACACAGGTCACTGGTCACTGTCGCTGGGCACTGGTCAATGGTCACTGCCGCTGGTCACTGGTCACTGGTCACTGGTCACTGGTCACTGGTCAATGGTCACTTGTCACTGGGCCGTGGTCAATGGTCACTGGTCACAGGTCAGTGGTCACTGGTCACTGGACACAGGTCACTGGACACAGGTCACTGGTCACTGGACGCTGGTCACTTTTCACTGGTCACTGGTCACTGGTCACTGGTCACTGGTCACTGGTCACTGGTCAGTGGTCACAAGTCACTGGTCACTGGTCAATGGTCACTGTCGCTTGTCAATGCTCACTGGGCACTGGTCACTGGTCAATGGTCACTGTCGCTGGTCACTGGTCCCTATTCACTGGTCACTGGTCACTGGTCACTGGTCCCTGGTCACTTTCGCTGGTCACTTGTCACGGTTCACTGGCCACAAGTTTCTGGTCATTTGCCACTGGTCAATGGTCACTGGGCACTGGTCACTGGTCAATGGTCACTGTCGCTGGTCACTGGTCACTGGTCACTGGTCACTGGTCCCTGGTCACTGGTCAATGGTCACTGTCGCTGGTCACTGTTCACTGGTCACTGGTCACTGGTCACTGGTCACAAGTCACTGGTCACTTGTCACTGGTCACTGGTCACTGGTCACTGGTCACTGGTCACTGGTCACAAGTCACTGGTCACTGGTCACTTGTCACTGGTCACTGGTCACTGGTCACTGGTCAATGGTCACTGTCGCTGGTAAATGGTCACTGTCGCTTGTCAATGCTCACTGGGCACTGGTCACTGGTCAGTGGTCACTGTCGCTGGTCACTGGTCACTATTCACTGGTCACTGGTCACTGGTCACTGGTCCCTGGTCACTTTCGCTGGTCACTTGTCACGGTTCACTGGCCACAAGTTTCTGGTCATTTGCCACTGGTCAATGGTCACTGGGCACTGGTCACTGGTCAATGGTCACTGTCGCTGGTCACTGGTCACTGGTCACTGGTCACTGGTCCCTGGTCACTGGTCAATGGTCACTGTCGCTGGTCACTGTTCACTGGTCACTGGTCACATGTCACGGGTCACTGGTCACTGGTCGCTAGTCACTGGTCACCGGTCACTGGTCACTGGTCACGTGTCACATGTCACGGGTCACGGGTCACTGGTCACTGGTCGCTGGTCACTGGTCACATGTCACTGGTCACTGGTCACTGGTCACTGGTCACAGTCACATGTCGCGGTTCACTGGTCACAAGTCACAGATCGCTGGTCACAAGTCACTGGTCACTTGTCACTGGTCACTGGTCACTGGTCACTGGTCAATTGTCAATGGTCGCTGGTCACTGGTCACTGGTCACTGGTCACTGGTCACTGGTCACTGGTCACTATCGCTGGTCAATGGTCACTGTCGCTGGTCACTGGTCACTAATCACTGGTCACTGGTCACTGGTCACTGGTCATTGGTCACTATCGCTGGTCAATGGTCACTGTCGCTGGTCATTGGTCACTGGTCACTGGACACTGGTCACTGGTCACTGGTCACTTGTCACTGGTCACTGGTCACTGGTCACTGGTCAATGGTCACTGTCGCTGGTCACTGGTCTGTGGTCACTGGTTACTGGTCAGTGGTCACTGGTCACAGTCACATGTGGCGGGTCACTGGTCACAAGTCACTGGTCGCTGGTCACAAGTCACTGGTCACTTGTCACTGGTCACTGGTCACTGGTCAATGGTCAATGGTCGCTGGTCACTGGTCACTGGTCACTGGTCAATGGTCGCTATCGCTGGTCAATGGTTACTGGTCACTGGTCACTGGTCACTGGTCACTGGTCACTGTTCACTGGTCACTGGTCACAAGTCACTGGTCACATGTCACTGGTCAGTGGTCACTGGTCTGTGGTCACTGGTTACTGGTCAGTGGTCACTGGTCACAGTCACATGTGGCGGGTCACTGGTCACAAGTCACTTGTCGCTGGTCACAAGTCACTGGTCACTTGTCACTGGTCACTGGTCAATGGTCAATGGTCGCTGGTCACTGGTCACTGGTCACTGGTCACTGGTCACAGGTCACTGGTCACTGGTCACGGGTCACATGTCACGGGTCACTGTTCACTGGTCGCTAGTCACTGGTCACTGGTCACTGTTCACTGGTCACTGGTCACAAGTCACTGGTCACTTGTAACTGGTCAGTGGTCACTGGTCACTGGTCACTGGTCAGTGGTCACTGGTCACAGTCACATGTCGCGGGTCACTGGTCACAAGTCACAGATCGCTGGTCACAAGTCACTGGTCACTTGTCACTGGTCACTGGTCACTGGTCACTGGTCAATTGTCAATGGTCGCTGGTCACTGGTCACTGGTCACTGGTCACTGGTCACTGGTCACTGGTCACTGGTCACTATCGCTGGTCAATGGTCACTGTCGCTGGTCACTGGTCACTAATCACTGGTCACTGGTCACTGGTCATTGGTCACTATCGCTGGTCAATGGTCACTGTCGCTGGTCATTGGTCACTGGTCACTGGACACTGGTCACTGGTCACTGGTCACTTGTCACTGGTCACTGGTCACTGGTCACTGGTCAATGGTCACTGTCGCTGGTCACTGGTCAATGGTCACTGCCGCTGCTCACTGGTCACTGGTCACTGGTCACTGGTCACTGGTCAATGGTCACTTGTCCCTGGCCAGTGGTCAATGGTCACTGGTCACAGGTCAGTGGTCACTGGTCACTGGACACAGGTCACTGGACACAGGTCACTGGTCACTGGACGCTGGTCACTTTTCACTGGTCACTGGTCACTGGTCACTGGTCAATGGTCACTGTCGCTTGTCAATGCTCACTGGTCACTGGTCACTGGTCAATGGTCACTGTCGCTGGTCACTGGTCAGTATTCACTGGTCACTGGTCACTGGTCACTGGTCCCTGGTCACTTTCGCTGGTCACTTGTCACGGTTCACTGGCCACAAGTTTCTGGTCATTTGCCACTGGTCAATGGTCACTGGGCACTGGTCACTGGTCAATGGTCACTGTCGCTGGTCACTGGTCACTGGTCACTGGTCACTGGTCACTGGGCCCTGGTCACTGCTCACTGGTCACTGGTCAATGGTCACTGTCGCTGGTCACTGGTCACTGGTCACTGGTCACTGGTCACTGGTCACTGGTCACAAGTCACTGGTCACTTGTCACTGGTCACTGGTCACTGGTCACTGGCCACTGGTCACTGGTCACTGGTCACTGGTCACTGGTCACTGGTCACTGGTCACTGGTCACAAGTCACTGGTCACTAGTCACTTGTCACTGGTCACTGGTCACTGGTCACTGGTCAATGGTCACTGTCGCTGGTAAATGGTCACTGTCGCTGGTCACTGGTCACTGGTCACTGTCGCTGGTCACTGGTCACTGGTCACTGGTCACTGGTCACTGGTCACTGGTCACAGGTCAATGGTCACTGGTCACTGGACACTGGTCACTGGTCACTTGTCACTTGTCACAAGTCACAGGTCACTGGTCACTGGTCACAAATCACTGGTCACTTGTCACTGGTCAGTGGTCAGTGGTCACTGGTCACTGGTCACTGGTCACTGGTCACAGATCAATGGTGACTGGTCACTGGTCACTGGTCACTGGTCACATGTCACGGGTCACTGGTCACTGGTCGCTAGTCACTGGTCACCGGTCACTGGTCACTGGTCACTGGTCACGTGTCACATGTCACGGGTCACGGGTCACTGGTCACTGGTCGCTGGTCACTGGTCACATGTCACTGGTCACTGGTCACTGGTCACTGGTCACTGGTCACTGGTCACTGGTCACTGGTCACTGGTCAATGGTCACTGTCGCTGGTCACTGGTCACTGGTCACTGGTCACTGGTCACTGGTCACTGGTCACTGGTCAATTGTCAATGGTCGCTGGTCACTGGTCACTGGTCATTGGTCACTGGTCACTGGTCACTGGTCACTGATTACTGGTCACTGGTCACTGGTCACTGGTCACTGGTCAATGGTCACTATCGCTGGTCAATGGTCACTGTCGCTGGTCACTGGTCATTGGTCACTTGTCACTGGTCACTGGTCACTGGTCACTGGTCACTGGTCACAAGTCACTGGTCACTGGTCACTGGTCACTGGTCACTGGTCACTGGTCACTGGTCACGCGTCACATGTCATGGGTCACTGTTCACTGGTCGCTAGTCACTGGTCAGCGGTCACTGGTCACTGGTCACTGGTCACTGGTCACTGGTCACTGGTCAATGGTCACTATCGCTGGTCAATGGTCACTGTCGCTGGTCACTGGTCATTGGTGACTATCGCTGGTCAATGGTCACTGTCGCTGGTCATTGGTCACTGGTCACTGGTCACTGGTCAGTGATTACTGGTCACTGGTCACTGGTCACTGGTCACTGGTCAATGGTCACTATCGCTGGTCAATGGTCACTGTCGCTGGTCACTGGTCATTGGTCACTTGTCACTGGTCACTGGTCACTGGTCACTGGTCACTGGTCACTGGTCACTGGTCACTGGTCACAAGTCACTGGTCACTGGTCATTGGTGACTATCGCTGGTCAATGGTCACTGTCGCTGGTCATTGGTCACTGGTCACTGGTCACTGGTCACTGGTCACTGGTCACTGGTCAATGGTCACTGTCGCTGGTCAATGGTCACTGCCCTGGTCATTGGTCACTGGTCACTGGTCACTGGTCAAAAGTCACTGGTCACTTGTCACTGGTCAGTGGTCACTGGTCTCTGGTCACTGGTCACTGGTCACTGGTCACAGGTCAATGGTCACTGGTCACTGGTCACTGGTCACTGGTCACTGGTCACTGGTCACTGGTCACTGGTCACTGGTCACGGGTCACATGTCACGGGTCACTGTTCACTGGTCGCTAGTCACTGGTCACTGGTCACTGTTCACTGGTCACTGGTCACAAGTCACTGGTCACTTGTCACTGGTCAGTGGTCACTGGTCACTGGTCACTGGTCACTGTCGCTGGTCACTGGTCACTGGTCACTGGTCACTGGTCACTGGTCACAAGTCACTGGTCACTGGTCACTTGCCACTGGTCACTGGTCACTGGTCACTGGTCAATGGTCACTGTCGCTGGTAAATGGTCACTGTCGCTGGTCACTGGTCACTGGTCACTGTCGCTGGTCACTGGTCACTGCCCTGGTCATTGGTCACTGGTCACTGGTCACTGGTCAAAAGTCACTGGTCACTTGTCACTGGTCAGTGGTCACTGGTCTCTGGTCACTGGTCACTGGTCACTGGTCACAGGTCAATGGTCACTGGTCACTGGTCACTGGTCACTGGTCACTGGTCACTGGTCACTGGTCACTGGTCACTGGTCACGGGTCACATGTCACGGGTCACTGTTCACTGGTCGCTAGTCACTGGTCACTGGTCACTGTTCACTGGTCACTGGTCACAAGTCACTGGTCACTTGTCACTGGTCAGTGGTCACTGGTCACTGGTCACTGGTCACTGTCGCTGGTCACTGGTCACTGGTCACTGGTCACTGGTCACTGGTCACAGGTCAATGGTCACTGGACACTGGTCACTGGTCACTGGTCACTTGTCACTGGTCACTGGTCACTGGTCACTGGTCAATGGTCACTGTCGCTGGTCACTGGTCAATGGTCACTGCCGCTGCTCACTGGTCACTGGTCACTGGTCACTGGTCACTGGTCAATGGTCACTTGTCCCTGGCCAGTGGTCAATGGTCACTGGTCACAGGTCAGTGGTCACTGGTCACTGGACACAGGTCACTGGACACAGGTCACTGGTCACTGGACGCTGGTCACTTTTCACTGGTCACTGGTCACTGGTCACTGGTCAATGGTCACTGTCGCTTGTCAATGCTCACTGGTCACTGGTCACTGGTCAATGGTCACTGTCGCTGGTCACTGGTCACTATTCACTGGTCACTGGTCACTGGTCACTGGTCCCTGGTCACTTTCGCTGGTCACTTGTCACGGTTCACTGGCCACAAGTTTCTGGTCATTTGCCACTGGTCAATGGTCACTGGGCACTGGTCACTGGTCAATGGTCACTGTC
The DNA here is from genome assembly GCA_947577245.1 of Andrena bucephala. NCBI lineage: Eukaryota > Metazoa > Arthropoda > Insecta > Hymenoptera > Andrenidae > Andrena > Andrena bucephala. Next base: position 25,454,568 of record OX387716.1, on the reverse strand, counting down.
GCTGGTCACTGGTCACTGGTCACTGGTCACTGGTCACTGGGCCCTGGTCACTGCTCACTGGTCACTGGTCAATGGTCACTGTCGCTGGTCACTGGTCACTGGTCACTGGTCACTGGTCACTGGTCACTGGTCACTGGTCACAAGTCACTGGTCACTTGTCACTGGTCACTGGTCACTGGCCACTGGTCACTGGTCACTGGTCACTGGTCACTGGTCACTGGTCACTGGTCACTGGTCACAAGTCACTGGTCACTAGTCACTTGTCACTGGTCACTGGTCACTGGTCACTGGTCAATGGTCACTGTCGCTGGTAAATGGTCACTGTCGCTGGTCACTGGTCACTGGTCACTGTCGCTGGTCACTGGTCACTGGTCACTGGTCACTGGTCACTGGTCACTGGTCACAGGTCAATGGTCACTGGTCACTGGACACTGGTCACTGGTCACTTGTCACTTGTCACAAGTCACAGGTCACTGGTCACTGGTCACAAATCACTGGTCACTTGTCACTGGTCAGTGGTCAGTGGTCACTGGTCACTGGTCACTGGTCACTGGTCACAGATCAATGGTGACTGGTCACTGGTCACTGGTCACTGGTCACATGTCACGGGTCACTGGTCACTGGTCGCTAGTCACTGGTCACCGGTCACTGGTCACTGGTCACTGGTCACGTGTCACATGTCACGGGTCACGGGTCACTGGTCACTGGTCGCTGGTCACTGGTCACATGTCACTGGTCACTGGTCACTGGTCACTGGTCACTGGTCACTGGTCACTGGTCACTGGTCAATGGTCACTGTCGCTGGTCACTGGTCACTGGTCACTGGTCACTGGTCACTGGTCACTGGTCACTGGTCAATTGTCAATGGTCGCTGGTCACTGGTCACTGGTCATTGGTCACTGGTCACTGGTCACTGGTCACTGATTACTGGTCACTGGTCACTGGTCACTGGTCACTGGTCAATGGTCACTATCGCTGGTCAATGGTCACTGTCGCTGGTCACTGGTCATTGGTCACTTGTCACTGGTCACTGGTCACTGGTCACTGGTCACTGGTCACTGGTCACAAGTCACTGGTCACTGGTCACTGGTCACTGGTCACTGGTCACTGGTCACTGGTCACGCGTCACATGTCATGGGTCACTGTTCACTGGTCGCTAGTCACTGGTCAGCGGTCACTGGTCACTGGTCACTGGTCACTGGTCACTGGTCACTGGTCAATGGTCACTATCGCTGGTCAATGGTCACTGTCGCTGGTCACTGGTCATTGGTGACTATCGCTGGTCAATGGTCACTGTCGCTGGTCATTGGTCACTGGTCACTGGTCACTGGTCAGTGATTACTGGTCACTGGTCACTGGTCACTGGTCACTGGTCAATGGTCACTATCGCTGGTCAATGGTCACTGTCGCTGGTCACTGGTCATTGGTCACTTGTCACTGGTCACTGGTCACTGGTCACTGGTCACTGGTCACTGGTCACTGGTCACTGGTCACAAGTCACTGGTCACTGGTCATTGGTGACTATCGCTGGTCAATGGTCACTGTCGCTGGTCATTGGTCACTGGTCACTGGTCACTGGTCACTGGTCACTGGTCACTGGTCAATGGTCACTGTCGCTGGTCAATGGTCACTGTCGCTGGTCAATGGTCACTGCCCTGGTCATTGGTCACTGGTCACTGGTCACTGGTCAAAAGTCACTGGTCACTTGTCACTGGTCAGTGGTCACTGGTCTCTGGTCACTGGTCACTGGTCACTGGTCACAGGTCAATGGTCACTGGTCACTGGTCACTGGTCACTGGTCACTGGTCACTGGTCACTGGTCACTGGTCACTGGTCACGGGTCACATGTCACGGGTCACTGTTCACTGGTCGCTAGTCACTGGTCACTGGTCACTGTTCACTGGTCACTGGTCACAAGTCACTGGTCACTTGTCACTGGTCAGTGGTCACTGGTCACTGGTCACTGGTCACTGTCGCTGGTCACTGGTCACTGGTCACTGGTCACTGGTCACTGGTCACAAGTCACTGGTCACTGGTCACTTGCCACTGGTCACTGGTCACTGGTCACTGGTCAATGGTCACTGTCGCTGGTAAATGGTCACTGTCGCTGGTCACTGGTCACTGGTCACTGTCGCTGGTCACTGGTCACTGCCCTGGTCATTGGTCACTGGTCACTGGTCACTGGTCAAAAGTCACTGGTCACTTGTCACTGGTCAGTGGTCACTGGTCTCTGGTCACTGGTCACTGGTCACTGGTCACAGGTCAATGGTCACTGGTCACTGGTCACTGGTCACTGGTCACTGGTCACTGGTCACTGGTCACTGGTCACTGGTCACGGGTCACATGTCACGGGTCACTGTTCACTGGTCGCTAGTCACTGGTCACTGGTCACTGTTCACTGGTCACTGGTCACAAGTCACTGGTCACTTGTCACTGGTCAGTGGTCACTGGTCACTGGTCACTGGTCACTGTCGCTGGTCACTGGTCACTGGTCACTGGTCACTGGTCACTGGTCACAGGTCAATGGTCACTGGTCACTGGACACTGGTCACTGGTCACTGGTCACTGGTCACTGGTCACAAGTCACTGGTCACTGGTCACTGGTCACTGGTCACTGGTCACTGGTCACTGGTCACTGGTCACTTGTCACTGGTCACTGGTCACTGGTCACTGGTCAATGGTCACTGTCGCTGGTAAATGGTCACAGTCGCTGGTCACTGGTCACTGGTCACTGTCGCTGGTCACTGGTCACTGGTCACTGGTCACAGGTCAATGGTCACTGGTCACTGGACACTGGTCACTGGTCACTTGTCACTTGTCACTGGTCACTGGTCACTGGTCACTGGTCACTGGTCACTGGTCACTGGTCACTGGTCACGGGTCCCATGTCACGGGTCACTGGTCACTGGCCACTGGTCCCTGGTCACTGGACGCTGGCCACTGGCCACTGGTCACTGGTCACTGGTCACAAGTCACAGGTCACTGGTCACTGGTCACAAATCACTGGTCACTTGTTACTGGTCAGTGGTCAGTGGTCACTGGTCACTGGTCACTGGTCACTGGTCACAGATCAATGGTGACTGGTCACTGGTCACTGGTCACTGGTCACATGTCACGGGTCACTGGTCACTGGTCGCTAGTCACTGGTCACCGGTCACTGGTCACTGGTCACTGGTCACGTGTCACATGTCACGGGTCACGGGTCACTGGTCACTGGTCGCTGGTCACTGGTCACATGTCACTGGTCACTGGTCACTGGTCACTGGTCACTGGTCACTGGTCACTGGTCACTGGTCAATGGTCACTATCGCTGGTCAATGGTCACTGTCGCTGGTCACTGGTCACTGGTCACTGGTCACTGGTCACTGGTCATTGGTGACTATCGCTGGTCAATGGTCACTGTCGCTGGTCATTGGTCACTGGTCACTGGTCACTGGTCACTGATTACTGGTCACTGGTCACTGGTCACTGGTCACTGGTCAATGGTCACTATCGCTGGTCAATGGTCACTGTCGCTGGTCACTGGTCATTGGTCACTTGTCACTGGTCACTGGTCACTGGTCACTGGTCACTGGTCACTGGTCACAAGTCACTGGTCACTGGTCACTGGTCACGCGTCACATGTCATGGGTCACTGTTCACTGGTCGCTAGTCACTGGTCAGCGGTCACTGGTCACTGGTCACTGGTCACTGGTCGCTGGTCACTGGTTACTGGTCAATGGTCACTGTCGCTGGTCACTGGTCACTGGTCAATGGTCAATGTCGCTGGTCAATGGTCACTGTCGTTGGTCACTGGTCACTGGTCACTGGTCAATGGTCACTATCGCTGGTCAATGGTCACTGTCGCTGGTCACTGGTCACTGGTCACTGGTCACTGGTCACTGGTCACTGGTCACTGGTCAATGGTCACTATCGCTGGTCAATGGTCACTGTCGCTGGTCACTGGTCACTGGTCACTGGTCACTGGTCACTGGTCACTGGTCATTGGTGACTATCGCTGGTCAATGGTCACTGTCGCTGGTCATTGGTCACTGGTCACTGGTCACTGGTCACTGATTACTGGTCACTGGTCACTGGTCACTGGTCACTGGTCAATGGTCACTATCGCTGGTCAATGGTCACTGTCGCTGGTCACTGGTCATTGGTCACTTGTCACTGGTCACTGGTCACTGGTCACTGGTCACTGGTCACTGGTCACTGGTCACAAGTCACTGGTCACTGGTCACTGGTCACTGGTCACTGGTCACTGGTCACTGGTCACGCGTCACATGTCATGGGTCACTGTTCACTGGTCGCTAGTCACTGGTCAGCGGTCACTGGTCACTGGTCACTGGTCACTGGTCGCTGGTCACTGGTTACTGGTCAATGGTCACTGTCGCTGGTCACTGGTCACTGGTCAATGGTCAATGTCGCTGGTCAATGGTCACTGTCGTTGGTCACTGGTCACTGGTCAATGGTCACTATCGCTGGTCAATGGTCACTGTCGCTGGTCACTGGTCACTGGTCACTGGTCACTGGTCACTGGTCATTGGTGACTATCGCTGGTCAATGGTCACTGTCGCTGGTCATTGGTCACTGTCGCTGGTCACTGGTCACTGGTCACTGGTCACTGGTCACTGGTCATTGGTCACTGGTCACTGGTCACAAGTCACTGGTCACTGGTCACTGGTCACTTGTCACTGGTCGCTGGTCACTGGTCACAGGTCAGTGGTCACTGTCGCTGGTAAATGGTCACTGTCGCTGGTCACTGGTCACTGGTCACTGGTCACTGGTCACTGGTCACTGGTCAATGGTCCCTATCGCTGGTCAATGGTCACTGTCGCTGGTCACTGGTCACTGGTCACTGGTCATTGGTGACTATCGCTGGTCAATGGTCACTGTTGCTGGTCACTGGTCACTAGTCACTGGTCAATGGTCCCTATCGCTGGTCACTGTCGCTGGTCACTGGTCACTGGTCACTGGTCACTGGTCAAAAGTCACTGGTCACTTGTCACTGGTCAGTGGTCACTGGTCTCTGGTCACTGGTCACTGTCGCTGGTCACTGGACACTGGTCACTGGTCAATGGTCCCTATCGCTGGTCAATGGTCACTGTCGCTGGTCACTGGTCACTGGTCACTGGTCACTGGTCACTGGTCACTGGTCACTGGTCACTGGTCACTGGTCAATGGTCATTGGTCACTATCGCTGGTCAATGGTCACTGTCGCTGGTCATTGGTCACTGGTCACTGGACACTGGTCACTGGTCACTGGTCACTGGTCACTGGTCACTGGTCAATGGTCACTGTCGCTGGTCACTGGTCACTGGTCACTGGTCAATGGTCACTGCCGCTGGTCACTGGTCACTGGTCACTGCTCACTGGTCACTGGTCACTTGTCAATGGTCACTGTCGCGGGTCAATGGTCACTGTCGCTGGTCACTGGTCACTGGTCACTGGTCACTGGTCACTGGTCACTGGTCACTGGTCATTGGTCACTGGTCACTGGTCACAAGTCACTGGTCACTGGTCACTTGTCACTGGTCGCTGGTCACTGGTCACTGGTCAGTGGTCACTGTCGCTGGTAAATGGTCACTGTCGCTGGTCACTGGTCACTGGTCACTGGTCACTGGTCACTGGTCACTGGTCACTGGTCACTGGTCACTGGTCAATGGTCCCTATCGCTGGTCAATGGTCACTGTCGCTGGTCACTGGTCACTGGTCACTGGTCATTGGTGACTATCGCTGGTCAATGGTCACTGTCGCTGGTCACTGGTCACTGGTCACTGGTCAATGGTCCCTATCGCTGGTCAATGGTCACTGTCGCTGGTCACTGGTCACTGGTCACTGATCACTGGTCAAAAGTCACTGGTCACTTGTCACAGGTCAGTGGTCACTGGTCTCTGGTCACTGTCGCTGGTCACTGGTCACTGGTCACTGTTCACTGGTCACTGGTCACTGGTCACTGGTCATTGGTCACTATCGCTGGTCAATGGTCACTGTCGCTGGTCATTGGTCACTGGTCACTGGACACTGGTCACTGGTCACTGGTCACTGGTCACTGGTCACTGGTCAATGGTCACTGTCGCTGGTCACTGGTCACTGGTCACTGGTCAATGGTCACTGCCGCTGGTCACTGGTCACTGGTCACTGCTCACTGGTCACTGGTCACTTGTCAATGGTCACTGTCGCTGGTCAATGGTCACTGACGCTGGTCACTGGTCACTGGTCACTGGTCACTGGTCACTGGTCATTGGTCACTGGTCACTGGTCACAAGTCACTGGTCACTGGTCACTGGTCACTTGTCACTGGTCGCTGGTCACTGGTCACTGGTCAGTGGTCACTGTCGCTGGTAAATGGTCACTGTCGCTGGTCACTGGTCACTGGTCACTGGTCACAGGTCACTGGTCACTGGTCACTGGTCAATGGTCCCTATCGCTGGTCAATGGTCACTACCGCTGGTCACTGGTCACTGGTCACTGGTCATTGGTGACTATCGCTGGTCAATGGTCACTGTTGCTGGTCACTGGTCACTGGTCAGTGGTCCCTATCGCTGGTCACTGTCGCTGGTCACTGGTCACTGGTCACTGGTCACTGGTCAAAAGTCACTGGTCACTTGTCACTGGTCAGTGGTCACTGGTCTCTGGTCACTGGTCACTGGTCACTGGTCACAGGTCAATGGTCACTGGTCACTGGTCACTGGTCACTGGCCACTGGTCACTGGTCACTGGTCAATGGTCACTGTCGCTGGTCAATGGTCACTGTCGCTGGTCACTGGTCACTGGTCACTGGTCACTGGTCACTGGTCATTGGTCACTGGTCACTGGTCACAAGTCACTGGTCACTGGTCACTTGTCACTGGTCGATGGTCACTGGTCACTGGTCAATGGTCACTGTCGCTGGTAAATGTTCACTGTCGCTGGTCACTGTCGCTGGTCACTGGTCACTGGTCACTGGTCACTCGTCACTGGTCACTGGTCACTGGTCAATGGTCCCTATCGCTGGTCAATGGTCACTGTCGCTGGTCACTGGTCACTGGTCACTGGTCACTGGTCACTGGTCAAAAGTCACTGGTCACTTGTCACGGGTCAATGGTCACTGCCGCTGGTCACTGCTCACTGGTCAATGGTCACTGTCGCTGGTCACTGGTCACTGGTCACTGGTCACTGGTCACTGGTCCCTGGTCACTGGTCACTGGTCAATGATCACTGTCGCTGGTCACTGGTCACTGGTCACTGGTCACTGTCGCTGGTCACATGTCACTGGTCACTGGTCACTGGTCACTTGTCACTGGTCACTGGTCACGGTCACTGGTCACTGGTCACTGGTCACTGGTCACTGGTCACTGGTCACTGGTCAATGGTCCCTATCGCTGGCCAATGGTCACTGTCGCTGGTCACTGGTCACTGGTCACTGGTCACTGGTCACTGGTCATTGGTGACTATCGCTGGTCAATGGTCACTGTCGCTGGTCATTGGTCACTGGTCACTGGTCACTGGTCAAAAGTCACTGGTCACTTGTCACTGGTCAGTGGTCACTGGTCTCTGGTCACTGGTCACTGGTCACTGGTCACTGGTCACAGGTCAATGGTCACTGGTCACTGGTCACTGGGCACTGGTCACTGGTCACGGGTCACATGTCACGGGTCACTGTTCACTGTTCACTGGTCGCTAGTCACTGGTCACCGGTCACTGGTCACTGGTCACTGTTCACTGGTCACTGGTCACAAGTCACTGGTCATTTGTCAGTGGTCAGTGGTCACAGGTCACTGGTCTGTGGTCACTGGTCACTGGTCACTGGTCACTGGTCACTGGTCACTGGTCACTGGTCACTGGTCATTGGTCACTGGTCACTGGTCACAAGTCACTGGTCACTGGTCACTTGTCACTGGTCGCTGGTCACTGGTCACTGGTCAATGGTCACTGTCGCTGGTAAATGTTCACTGTCGCTGGTCACTGGTCACTGGTCACTGTCGCTGGTCACTGGTCACTGGTCACTGGTCACTGGTCATAGGTCAATGGTCACTGGTCACTGGTCAATGGTCACTGGTCACTGGCCAATGGTCACTGGTCACTGGTCAATGGTCACTGTCGCCAGTCAATGGTCACTGTCGCTGGTCACTGGTCACTGGTCACTGGTCACTGGTCACTGGTCACTGGTCACAGGTCAATGGTCACTGGTCACTGGTCACTGGTCACTGGTCACTGGCCAATGGTCACTGGTCACTGGTCAATGGTCACTGTCGCCAGTCAATGGTCACTGTCGCTGGTCACTGGTCACTGGTCACTGGTCACTGGTCACTGGTCACTGGTCACTGGTCATTGGTCACTGGTCACTGGTCACAAGTCACTGGTCACTGGTCACTTGTCACTGGTCGATGGTCACTGGTCACTGGTCAATGGTCACTGTCGCTGGTAAAAGTTCACTGTCGCTGGTCACTGGTCACTGGTCACTGTCGCTGGTCACTGGTCACTGGTCACTGGTCACTGGTCACTGGTCTCTGGTCACTGGTCACTGGTCAATTGTCCCTATCGCTGGTCAATGGTCACTGTCGCTGGTCACTGGTCACTGGTCACTGGTCACTGGTCACTGGTCACTGGTCACTGGTCAATGGTCACTATCGCTGGTCAATGGTCACTGTCGCTGCTCACTGGTCACTGGTCACTGGTCACTGGTCATTGGTCACTATCGCTGGTCAATGGTCACTGTCGCTGGTCACTGGTCACTGGTCACTGGTCACTGGTCACGGGTCACATGTCACGGGTCACTGTTCACTGGTCGCTAGTCACTGGTCACCGGTCACTGGTCACTGGTCACTGGTCACTGTTCACTGGTCACTGGTCACAAGTCACTGGTCACTGGTCACTGGTCACTGGTCATTGGTCACTGGTCACTGGTCACTGGTCACTGGTCACTATCGCTGGTCAATGGTCACTGTCGCTGGTCACTGGTCACTGGTCACTGTTCACTGGTCACTGGTCACTGGTCACTGGTCATTGGTCACTTGTCACTGTTCACTGGTCACTGGTCACAAGTCACTGGTCATTTGTCAGTGGTCAGTGGTCACAGGTCACTGGTCTGTGGTCACTGGTCACTGGTCACTGGTCACTGGTCACTGGTCACTGGTCACTGGTCACTGGTCATTGGTCACTGGTCACTGGTCACAAGTCACTGGTCACTGGTCACTTGTCACTGGTCGCTGGTCACTGGTCACTGGTCAATGGTCACTGTCGCTGGTAAATGTTCACTGTCGCTGGTCACTGGTCACTGGTCACTGTCGCTGGTCACTGGTCACTGGTCACTGGTCACTGGTCATAGGTCAATGGTCACTGGTCACTGGTCAATGGTCACTGGTCACTGGCCAATGGTCACTGGTCACTGGTCAATGGTCACTGTCGCCAGTCAATGGTCACTGTCGCTGGTCACTGGTCACTGGTCACTGGTCACTGGTCACTGGTCACTGGTCACAGGTCAATGGTCACTGGTCACTGGTCACTGGTCACTGGTCACTGGCCAATGGTCACTGGTCACTGGTCAATGGTCACTGTCGCCAGTCAATGGTCACTGTCGCTGGTCACTGGTCACTGGTCACTGGTCACTGGTCACTGGTCACTGGTCACTGGTCATTGGTCACTGGTCACTGGTCACAAGTCACTGGTCACTGGTCACTTGTCACTGGTCGATGGTCACTGGTCACTGGTCAATGGTCACTGTCGCTGGTAAAAGTTCACTGTCGCTGGTCACTGGTCACTGGTCACTGTCGCTGGTCACTGGTCACTGGTCACTGGTCACTGGTCACTGGTCTCTGGTCACTGGTCACTGGTCAATTGTCCCTATCGCTGGTCAATGGTCACTGTCGCTGGTCACTGGTCACTGGTCACTGGTCACTGGTCACTGGTCACTGGTCACTGGTCACTGGTCACTGGTCAATGGTCACTATCGCTGGTCAATGGTCACTGTCGCTGCTCACTGGTCACTGGTCACTGGTCACTGGTCATTGGTCACTATCGCAGGTCAATGGTCACTGTCGCTGGTCACTGGTCACTGGTCACTGGTCACTGGTCACGGGTCACATGTCACGGGTCACTGTTCACTGGTCGCTAGTCACTGGTCTCTGGTCACTGGTCACTGGTCACTGGTCACAGGTCAATGGTCACTGGTCACTGGTCACTGGTCACTGGTCAATGGTCACTATCGCTGGTCAATGGTCACTGTCGCTGCTCACTGGTCACTGGTCACTGGTCACTGGTCATTGGTCACTATCGCTGGTCAATGGTCACTGTCGCTGGTCACTGGTCACTGGTCACTGGTCACTGGTCACGGGTCACATGTCACGGGTCACTGTTCACTGGTCGCTAGTCACTGGTCACCGGTCACTGGTCACTGGTCACTGGTCACTGTTCACTGGTCACTGGTCACAAGTCACTGGTCACTGGTCACTGGTCACTGGTCATTGGTCACTGGTCACTGGTCACTGGTCACTGGTCACTATCGCTGGTCAATGGTCACTGTCGCTGGTCACTGGTCACTGGTCACTGTTCACTGGTCACTGGTCACTGGTCACTGGTCATTGGTCACTTGTCACTGTTCACTGGTCACTGGTCACAAGTCACTGGTCATTTGTCAGTGGTCAGTGGTCACAGGTCACTGGTCTGTGGTCACTGGTCACTGGTCACTGGTCACTGGTCACTGGTCACTGGTCACTGGTCACTGGTCATTGGTCACTGGTCACTGGTCACAAGTCACTGGTCACTGGTCACTTGTCACTGGTCGCTGGTCACTGGTCACTGGTCAATGGTCACTGTCGCTGGTAAATGTTCACTGTCGCTGGTCACTGGTCACTGGTCACTGTCGCTGGTCACTGGTCACTGGTCACTGGTCACTGGTCATAGGTCAATGGTCACTGGTCACTGGTCAATGGTCACTGGTCACTGGCCAATGGTCACTGGTCACTGGTCAATGGTCACTGTCGCCAGTCAATGGTCACTGTCGCTGGTCACTGGTCACTGGTCACTGGTCACTGGTCACTGGTCACTGGTCACAGGTCAATGGTCACTGGTCACTGGTCACTGGTCACTGGTCACTGGCCAATGGTCACTGGTCACTGGTCAATGGTCACTGTCGCCAGTCAATGGTCACTGTCGCTGGTCACTGGTCACTGGTCACTGGTCACTGGTCACTGGTCACTGGTCACTGGTCATTGGTCACTGGTCACTGGTCACAAGTCACTGGTCACTGGTCACTTGTCACTGGTCGATGGTCACTGGTCACTGGTCAATGGTCACTGTCGCTGGTAAAAGTTCACTGTCGCTGGTCACTGGTCACTGGTCACTGTCGCTGGTCACTGGTCACTGGTCACTGGTCACTGGTCACTGGTCTCTGGTCACTGGTCACTGGTCAATTGTCCCTATCGCTGGTCAATGGTCACTGTCGCTGGTCACTGGTCACTGGTCACTGGTCACTGGTCACTGGTCACTGGTCACTGGTCACTGGTCACTGGTCAATGGTCACTATCGCTGGTCAATGGTCACTGTCGCTGCTCACTGGTCACTGGTCACTGGTCACTGGTCATTGGTCACTATCGCAGGTCAATGGTCACTGTCGCTGGTCACTGGTCACTGGTCACTGGTCACTGGTCACGGGTCACATGTCACGGGTCACTGTTCACTGGTCGCTAGTCACTGGTCTCTGGTCACTGGTCACTGGTCACTGGTCACAGGTCAATGGTCACTGGTCACTGGTCACTGGTCACTGGCCACTGGTCACTGGTCACTGGTCAATGGTCACTGTCGCTGGTCAATGGTCACTGTCGCTGGTCACTGGTCACTGGTCACTGGTCACTGGTCACTGGTCATTGGTCACTGGTCACTGGTCACAAGTCACTGGTCACTGGTCACTTGTCACTGGTCGATGGTCACTGGTCACTGGTCAATGGTCACTGTCGCTGGTAAATGTTCACTGTCGCTGGTCACTGGTCACTGGTCACTGTCGCTGGTCACTGGTCACTGGTCACTGGTCACTCGTCACTGGTCACTGGTCACTGGTCAATGGTCCCTATCGCTGGTCAATGGTCACTGTCGCTGGTCACTGGTCACTGGTCACTGGTCACTGGTCACTGGTCACTATCGCTGGTCAATGGTCACTGTCGCTGGTCACTGGTCACTGGTCACTGGTCACTGGTCACGGGTCACATGTCACGGGTCACTGTTCACTGGTCGCTAGTCACTGGTCTCTGGTCACTGGTCACTGGTCACTGGTCACAGGTCACTGGTCACTGGTCACTGGCCAATGGTCACTGGTCACTGGTCAATGGTCACTGTCGCCAGTCAATGGTCACTGTCGCTGGTCACTGTCGCTGGTCACTGGTCACTGGTCACTGGTCACTGGTCACTGGTCATTGGTCACTGGTCACTGGTCACAAGTCACTGGTCACTGGTCACTTGTCACTGGTCGATGGTCACTGGTCACTGGTCAATGGTCACTGTCGCTGGTAAATGTTCACTGTCGCTGGTCACTGGTCACTGGTCACTGTCGCTGGTCACTGGTCACTGGTCACTGGTCACTGGTCACTGGCCAATGGTCACTGGTCACTGGTCAATGGTCACTGTCGCCAGTCAATGGTCACTGTCGCTGGTCACTGTCGCTGGTCACTGGTCACTGGTCACTGGTCACTGGTCACTGGTCATTGGTCACTGGTCACTGGTCACAAGTCACTGGTCACTGGTCACTTGTCACTGGTCGATGGTCACTGGTCACTGGTCAATGGTCACTGTCGCTGGTAAATGTTCACTGTCGCTGGTCACTGGTCACTGGTCACTGTCGCTGGTCACTGGTCACTGGTCACTGGTCACTCGTCACTGGTCACTGGTCACTGGTCAATGGTCACTATCGCTGGTCAATGGTCACTGTCGCTGCTCACTGGTCACTGGTCACTGGTCACTGGTCATTGGTCACTATCGCAGGTCAATGGTCACTGTCGCTGGTCACTGGTCACTGGTCACTGGTCACTGGTCACGGGTCACATGTCACGGGTCACTGTTCACTGGTCGCTAGTCACTGGTCTCTGGTCACTGGTCACTGGTCACTGGTCACAGGTCAATGGTCACTGGTCACTGGTCACTGGTCACTGGCCACTGGTCACTGGTCACTGGTCAATGGTCACTGTCGCTGGTCAATGGTCACTGTCGCTGGTCACTGGTCACTGGTCACTGGTCACTGGTCACTGGTCATTGGTCACTGGTCACTGGTCACAAGTCACTGGTCACTGGTCACTTGTCACTGGTCGATGGTCACTGGTCACTGGTCAATGGTCACTGTCGCTGGTAAATGTTCACTGTCGCTGGTCACTGGTCACTGGTCACTGTCGCTGGTCACTGGTCACTGGTCACTGGTCACTCGTCACTGGTCACTGGTCACTGGTCAATGGTCCCTATCGCTGGTCAATGGTCACTGTCGCTGGTCACTGGTCACTGGTCACTGGTCACTGGTCACTGGTCACTATCGCTGGTCAATGGTCACTGTCGCTGGTCACTGGTCACTGGTCACTGGTCACTGGTCACGGGTCACATGTCACGGGTCACTGTTCACTGGTCGCTAGTCACTGGTCTCTGGTCACTGGTCACTGGTCACTGGTCACAGGTCACTGGTCACTGGTCACTGGCCAATGGTCACTGGTCACTGGTCAATGGTCACTGTCGCCAGTCAATGGTCACTGTCGCTGGTCACTGTCGCTGGTCACTGGTCACTGGTCACTGGTCACTGGTCACTGGTCATTGGTCACTGGTCACTGGTCACAAGTCACTGGTCACTGGTCACTTGTCACTGGTCGATGGTCACTGGTCACTGGTCAATGGTCACTGGTCAAAAGTCACTGGTCACTTGTCACGGGTCAATGGTCACTGCCGCTGGTCACTGCTCACTGGTCAATGGTCACTGTCGCTGGTCACTGGTCACTGGTCACTGGTCACTGGTCACTGGTCACTGGTCAATGGTCCCTATCGCTGGTCAATGGTCACTGTCGCTGGTCACTGGTCACTGGTCCCTGGTCACTGGTCACTGGTCAATGATCACTGTCGCTGGTCACTGGTCAATGGTCACTGGTCACTGTCGCTGGTCACATGTCACTGGTCACTGGTCACTGGTCACTTGTCACTGGTCACTGGTCACGGTCACTGGTCACTGGTCACTGGTCACTGGTCACTGGTCACTGGTCACTGGTCAATGGTCCCTATCGCTGGCCAATGGTCACTGGTCACTGTCGCTGGTCACTGGTCACTGGTCACTGGTCACTCGTCACTGGTCACTGGTCACTGGTCAATGGTCCCTATCGCTGGTCAATGGTCACTGTCGCTGGTCACTGGTCACTGGTCACTGGTCACTGGTCACTGGTCAAAAGTCACTGGTCACTTGTCACGGGTCAATGGTCACTGCCGCTGGTCACTGCTCACTGGTCAATGGTCACTGGCGCTGGTCACTGGTCACTGGTCACTGGTCACTGGTCACTGGTCCCTGGTCACTGGTCACTGGTCAATGATCACTGTCGCTGGTCACTGGTCAATGGTCACTGGTCACTGTCGCTGGTCACATGTCACTGGTCACTGGTCACTGGTCACTTGTCACTGGTCACTGGTCACGGTCACTGGTCACTGGTCACTGGTCACTGGTCACTGGTCACTGGTCACTGGTCAATGGTCCCTATCGCTGGCCAATGGTCACTGTCGCTGGTCACTGGTCACTGGTCACTGGTCACTGGTCACTGGTCGCTGGTCACTGGTCACATGTCACTGGTCACTGGTCACTGGTCACTGGTCACTGGTCACTGGTCACTGGTCACTGGTCAATGGTCACTATCGCTGGTCAATGGTTACTGTCGCTGGTCACCGGTCACTGGTCACTGGTCACTGGTCATTGGTGACTATCGCTGGTCAATGGTCACTGTCGCTGGTCATTGGTCACTGGTCACAGGTCACTGGTCACTGATTACTGGTCACTGGTCACTGGTCACTGGTCACTGGTCAATGGTCACTATCGCTGGTCAATGGTCACTGTCGCTGGTCACTGGTCAATGGTCACTGTCGCTGGTCAATGGTCACTGTCGCTGGTCAATGGTCACTGCGCTGGTCATTGGTCACTGGTCACTGGTCACTGGTCAAAAGTCACTGGTCACTTGTCACTGGTCAGTGGTCAGTGGTCTCTGGTCACTGGTCACTGGTCACTGGTCACAGGTCAATGGTCACTGGTCACTGGTCACTGGTCACTGGTCACTGGTCACTGGTCACTGGTCACTGTTCACTGGTCACTGGTCACAAGTCACTGGTCACATGTCACTGGTCAGTGGTCACTGGTCTGTGGTCACTGGTTACTGGTCAGTGGTCACTGGTCACAGTCACATGTGGCGGGTCACTGGTCACAAGTCACTGGTCGCTGGTCACAAGTCACTGGTCACTTGTCACTGGTCACTGGTCAATGGTCAATGGTCGCTGGTCACTGGTCACTGGTCACTGGTCACTGGTCAATGGTCGCTATCGCTGGTCAATGGTTACTGTCGCTGGTCACTGGTCACTGGTCACTGGTCACTGGTCACTGGTCACTGGTCATTGGTCACTATCGCTGGTCAATGGTCACTGGTCTCTGGTCAATGGTCACTGTCGCTGGTCACTGCTCACTGGTCACTGGTCACTGGTCAATGGTCACCGTCGCTGGTCACTGGTCACTATTCACTGGTCACTGGTCACTGGTCACTGGTCCCTGGTCACTGGTCACTGGTCACTGGTCAATGGTCACTTGTCACTGGGCCGTGGTCAATGGTCACTGGTCACAGGTCAATGGTCACTGGTCACTGGACACAGGTCACTGGTCACTGGACGCTGGTCACTTGTCACTGGTCACTGGTCACTGGTCTCTGGTCAATGGTCACTGTCGCTGGTCACTGCTCACTGGTCACTGGTCACTGGTCAATGGTCACTGTCGCTGGTCACTGGTCACTATTCACTGGTCACTGGTCACTGGTCACTGGTCCCTGGTCACTTTCGCTGGTCACTTGTCACGGTTCACTGGCCACAAGTTTCTGGTCATTTGCCACTGGTCACTGGTCACTGGTCACTGGTCACTGGTCACTGGTCACTGGTCACTGGTCAATGGTCACTGTCGCTGGTCACTGGTCACTGGTCACTGGTCACTGGTCACTGGTCACTGGTCACTGGTCACTGGTCAATGGTCACTATCGCTGGTCAATGGTCACTGTCGCTGGTCACTGGTCACTGGTCACTGGTCATTGGTCACTTGTCACTGGTCACTGGTCACTGGTCACTGGTCACTGGTCACAAGTCACTGGTCACTTGTCACTGGTCACTGGTCAATGGTCACTGTCGCTGGTCAATGGTCACTGTCGCTGGTCAATGGTCACTGCGCTGGTCATTGGTCACTGGTCACTGGTCACTGGTCAAAAGTCACTGGTCACTTGTCACTGGTCAGTGGTCACTGGTCTCTGGTCACAGGTCACTGGTCACTGGTCACAGGTCAATGGTCACTGGTCACTGGTCACAGGTCACTGGTCACTGGTCACGGGTCACATGTCACGGGTCACTGTTCACTGGTCGCTAGTCACTGGTCACTGGTCACTGTTCACTGGTCACTGGTCACAAGTCACTGGTCACTTGTCACTGGTCAGTGGTCACTGGTCACTGGTCACTGGTCAGTGGTCACTGGTCACAGTCACATGTCGCGGGTCACTGGTCACAAGTCACAGATCGCTGGTCACAAGTCACTGGTCACTTGTCACTGGTCACTGGTCACTGGTCAATGGTCAATGGTCGCTGGTCACTGGTCACTGGTCACTGGTCACTGGTCACTGGTCACTGGTCACTGGTCACTGGTCACTATCGCTGGTCAACGGTCACTGTCGCTGGTCACTGGTCACTAATCACTGGTCACTGGTCACTGGTCATTGGTCACTATCGCTGGTCGCTGGTCACTGGTCACTGGTCACTGGTCACTGGTCACAGGTCAATGGTCACTGGTCACTGGACACTGGTCACTGGTCACTTGTCACTTGTCACTGGTCACTGGTCACTGGTCACTGGTCACTGGTCACTGGTCACTGGTCACTGGTCACTGGTCACTGGTCACTGGTCACTGGTCACTGGTCACGGGTCCCATGTCACGGGTCACTGGTCGCTGGCCACTGGTCACTGGTCACTGGACGCTGGCCACTGGCCACTGGTCACTGGTCACTGGTCACAAGTCACAGGTCACTGGTCACTGGTCACAAATCACTGGTCACTTGTCACTGGTCAGTGGTCAGTGGTCACTGGTCACTGGTCACTGGTCACAGATCAATGGTGACTGGTCACTGGTCACTGGTCACTGATTACTGGTCACTGGTCACTGGTCACTGGTCACTGGTCAATGGTCACTATCGCTGGTCAATGGTCACTGTCGCTGGTCACTGGTCATTGGTCACTTGTCACTGGTCACTGGTCACTGGTCACTGGTCACTGGTCACAAGTCACTGGTCACTTGTCACTGGTCAGTTGTCACTGGTCTCTGGTCACTGGTCACTGGTCACTGGTCACAGGTCAATGGTCACTGGTCACTGGTCACAGGTCACTGGTCACTGGTCACTGATTACTGGTCACTGGTCACTGGTCACTGGTCACTGGTCACTGGTCAATGGTCAATGGTCGCTGGTCACTGGTCACTGGTCACTGGTCACTGGTCACTGGTCACTGGTCACTGGTCACTGGTCACTGGTCACTGGTCACTGGTCACTGGTCACTGTTCACTGGTCACTGGTCACAAGTCACTGGTCACATGTCACTGGTCAGTGGTCACTGGTCTGTGGTCACTGGTTACTGGTCAGTGGTCACTGGTCACAGTCACATGTGGCGGGTCACTGGTCACAAGTCACTTGTCGCTGGTCACAAGTCACTGGTCACTTGTCACTGGTCACTGGTCAATGGTCAATGGTCGCTGGTCACTGGTCACTGGTCACTGGTCACTGGTCAATGGTCACTGGTCACAGGTCAATGGTCACTGGTCACTGGACACAGGTCACTGGTCACTGGTCACTGGTCACTGGTCACTGGTCAATGGTCACTATCGCTGGTCAATGGTCACTGTCGCTGGTCACTGGTCACTGGTCACTGGTCACTGGTCACTGGTCATTGGTGACTATCGCTGGTCAATGGTCACTGTCGCTGGTTATTGGTCACTGGTCACTGGTCACTGGTCACTGGTCACTGGTCACTGGTCAATGGTCACTATCGCTGGTCAATGGTCACTGTCGCTGGTCACTGGTCACTGGTCACTGGTCACTGGTCACTGGTCATTGGTGACTATCGCTGGTCAATGGTCACTGTCGCTGGTTATTGGTCACTGGTCACTGGTCACTGGTCACTGATTACTGGTCACTGGTCACTGGTCACTGGTCACTGGTCACTGGTCACTGGTCACTGGTCACTGGTCACTGGTCACTGGTCAATGGTCACTGTCGCTGGTCACTGGTCACTGGTCACTGGTCACAGGTCACTGGTCACTGGTCACTGGTCACTGGTCAATGGTCACTATCGCTGGTCAATGGTCACTGTCGCTGGTCACTGGTCACTGGTCACTGGTCACTGGTCACTGGTCATTGGTGACTATCGCTGGTCAATGGTCACTGTCGCTGGTTATTGGTCACTGGTCACTGGTCACTGGTCACTGATTACTGGTCACTGGTCACTGGTCACTGGTCACTGGTCAATGGTCACTATCGCTGGTCAATGGTCACTGTCGCTGGTCACTGGTCATTGGTCACTTGTCACTGGTCACTGGTCACTGGTCACTGGTCACTGGTCACAAGTCACTGGTCACTTGTCACTGGTCACTGGTCAATGGTCACTGTCGCTGGTCAATGGTCACTGTCGCTGGTCAATGGTCACTGCGCTGGTCATTGGTC
This sequence comes from Andrena bucephala, assembly GCA_947577245.1. Lineage (NCBI taxonomy): Eukaryota > Metazoa > Arthropoda > Insecta > Hymenoptera > Andrenidae > Andrena > Andrena bucephala. The sequence continues at coordinate 25,435,654 of OX387716.1, read as the reverse complement.
ACTGGTCACTGGTCACTGGTCAAAAGTCACTGGTCACTTGTCACTGGTCAGTGGTCACTGGTCTCTGGTCACTGGTCACTGGTCACTGGTCACAGGTCAATGGTCACTGGTCACTGGTCACAGGTCACTGGTCACTGGTCACGGGTCACATGTCACGGGTCACTGTTCACTGGTCGCTAGTCACTGGTCACTGGTCACTGTTCACTGGTCACTGGTCACAAGTCACTGGTCACTTGTAACTGGTCAGTGGTCACTGGTCACTGGTCACTGGTCAGTGGTCACTGGTCACAGTCACATGTCGCGGGTCACTGGTCACAAGTCACAGATCGCTGGTCACAAGTCACTGGTCACTTGTCACTGGTCACTGGTCACTGGTCAATGGTCAATGGTCGCTGGTCACTGGTCACTGGTCACTGGTCACTGGTCACTGGTCACTGGTCACTGGTCACTGGTCACTATCGCTGGTCAATGGTCACTGTCGCTGGTCACTGGTCACTAATCACTGGTCACTGGTCACTGGTCATTGGTCACTATCGCTGGTCAATGGTCACTGTCGCTGGTCACTGGTCAATGGTCACTGCCGCTGGTCACTGGTCACTGGTCACTGGTCACTGGTCACTGGTCAATGGTCACTTGTCACTGGGCCGTGGTCAATGGTCACTGGTCACAGGTCAGTGGTCACTGGTCACTGGACACAGGTCACTGGACACAGGTCACTGGTCACTGTCGCTGGGCACTGGTCAATGGTCACTGCCGCTGGTCACTGGTCACTGGTCACTGGTCACTGGTCACTGGTCAATGGTCACTTGTCACTGGGCCGTGGTCAATGGTCACTGGTCACAGGTCAGTGGTCACTGGTCACTGGACACAGGTCACTGGACACAGGTCACTGGTCACTGGACGCTGGTCACTTTTCACTGGTCACTGGTCACTGGTCACTGGTCACTGGTCACTGGTCACTGGTCAGTGGTCACAAGTCACTGGTCACTGGTCAATGGTCACTGTCGCTTGTCAATGCTCACTGGGCACTGGTCACTGGTCAATGGTCACTGTCGCTGGTCACTGGTCCCTATTCACTGGTCACTGGTCACTGGTCACTGGTCCCTGGTCACTTTCGCTGGTCACTTGTCACGGTTCACTGGCCACAAGTTTCTGGTCATTTGCCACTGGTCAATGGTCACTGGGCACTGGTCACTGGTCAATGGTCACTGTCGCTGGTCACTGGTCACTGGTCACTGGTCACTGGTCCCTGGTCACTGGTCAATGGTCACTGTCGCTGGTCACTGTTCACTGGTCACTGGTCACTGGTCACTGGTCACAAGTCACTGGTCACTTGTCACTGGTCACTGGTCACTGGTCACTGGTCACTGGTCACTGGTCACAAGTCACTGGTCACTGGTCACTTGTCACTGGTCACTGGTCACTGGTCACTGGTCAATGGTCACTGTCGCTGGTAAATGGTCACTGTCGCTTGTCAATGCTCACTGGGCACTGGTCACTGGTCAGTGGTCACTGTCGCTGGTCACTGGTCACTATTCACTGGTCACTGGTCACTGGTCACTGGTCCCTGGTCACTTTCGCTGGTCACTTGTCACGGTTCACTGGCCACAAGTTTCTGGTCATTTGCCACTGGTCAATGGTCACTGGGCACTGGTCACTGGTCAATGGTCACTGTCGCTGGTCCCTGGTCACTGGTCACTGGTCACTGGTCCCTGGTCACTGGTCAATGGTCACTGTCGCTGGTCACTGTTCACTGGTCACTGGTCACATGTCACGGGTCACTGGTCACTGGTCGCTAGTCACTGGTCACCGGTCACTGGTCACTGGTCACGTGTCACATGTCACGGGTCACGGGTCACTGGTCACTGGTCGCTGGTCACTGGTCACATGTCACTGGTCACTGGTCACTGGTCACTGGTCACAGTCACATGTCGCGGTTCACTGGTCACAAGTCACAGATCGCTGGTCACAAGTCACTGGTCACTTGTCACTGGTCACTGGTCACTGGTCACTGGTCAATTGTCAATGGTCGCTGGTCACTGGTCACTGGTCACTGGTCACTGGTCACTGGTCACTGGTCACTATCGCTGGTCAATGGTCACTGTCGCTGGTCACTGGTCACTAATCACTGGTCACTGGTCACTGGTCACTGGTCATTGGTCACTATCGCTGGTCAATGGTCACTGTCGCTGGTCATTGGTCACTGGTCACTGGACACTGGTCACTGGTCACTGGTCACTTGTCACTGGTCACTGGTCACTGGTCACTGGTCAATGGTCACTGTCGCTGGTCACTGGTCTGTGGTCACTGGTTACTGGTCAGTGGTCACTGGTCACAGTCACATGTGGCGGGTCACTGGTCACAAGTTACTGGTCGCTGGTCACAAGTCACTGGTCACTTGTCACTGGTCACTGGTCACTGGTCAATGGTCAATGGTCGCTGGTCACTGGTCACTGGTCACTGGTCAATGGTCGCTATCGCTGGTCAATGGTTACTGGTCACTGGTCACTGGTCACTGGTCACTGGTCACTGTTCACTGGTCACTGGTCACAAGTCACTGGTCACATGTCACTGGTCAGTGGTCACTGGTCTGTGGTCACTGGTTACTGGTCAGTGGTCACTGGTCACAGTCACATGTGGCGGGTCACTGGTCACAAGTCACTTGTCGCTGGTCACAAGTCACTGGTCACTTGTCACTGGTCACTGGTCAATGGTCAATGGTCGCTGGTCACTGGTCACTGGTCACTGGTCACTGGTCACTGGTCAATGGTCACTTGTCACTGGGCCGTGGTCAATGGGCACTGGTCACAGGTCAATGGTCACTGGTCACTGGACACAGGTCACTGGTCACTGGTCACTGGTCACTGGTCACTGGTCAATGGTCACTATCGCTGGTCAATGGTCACTGGTCACTGGTCACTGGTCACTGGTCAATGGTCACTTGTCACTGGGCCGTGGTCAATGGTCACTGGTCACAGGTCAGTGGTCACTGGTCACTGGACACAGGTCACTGGACACAGGTCACTGGTCACTGGACGCTGGTCACTTTTCACTGGTCACTGGTCACTGGTCACTGGTCACTGGTCACTGGTCACTGGTCACTGGTCACAAGTCACTGGTCACTGGTCAATGGTCACTGCCGCTGGTCACTGGTCACTGGTCACTGGTCACTGGTCACTGGTCAATGGTCACTTGTCACTGGGCCGTGGTCAATGGTCACTGGTCACAGGTCAGTGGTCACTGGTCACTGGACACAGGTCACTGGACACAGGTCACTGGTCACTGTCGCTGGGCACTGGTCAATGGTCACTGCCGCTGGTCACTGGTCACTGGTCACTGGTCACTGGTCACTGGTCAATGGTCACTTGTCACTGGGCCGTGGTCAATGGTCACTGGTCACAGGTCAGTGGTCACTGGTCACTGGACACAGGTCACTGGACACAGGTCACTGGTCACTGGACGCTGGTCACTTTTCACTGGTCACTGGTCACTGGTCACTGGTCACTGGTCACTGGTCACTGGTCACTGGTCACAAGTCACTGGTCACTGGTCAATGGTCACTGTCGCTTGTCAATGCTCACTGGGCACTGGTCACTGGTCAATGGTCACTGTCGCTGGTCACTGGTCACTGGTCACTGGTCACTGGTCCCTGGTCACTTTCGCTGGTCACTTGTCACGGTTCACTGGCCACAAGTTTCTGGTCATTTGCCACTGGTCAATGGTCACTGGGCACTGGTCACTGGTCAATGGTCACTGTCGCTGGTCACTGGTCACTGGTCACTGGTCACTGGTCCCTGGTCACTGGTCAATGGTCACTGTCGCTGGTCACTGTTCACTGGTCACTGGTCACTGGTCACTGGTCACAAGTCACTGGTCACTTGTCACTGGTCACTGGTCACTGGTCACTGGTCACTGGTCACTGGTCACAAGTCACTGGTCACTGGTCACTTGTCACTGGTCACTGGTCACTGGTCACTGGTCAATGGTCACTGTCGCTGGTAAATGGTCACTGTCGCTGGTCACTGGTCACTGGTCACTGTCGCTGGTCACTGGTCACTGGTCACTGGTCACTGGTCACTGGTCACAGGTCAATGGTCACTGGTCACTGGACACTGGTCACTGGTCACTTGTCACTTGTCACTGGTCACTGGTCACTGGTCACTGGTCACTGGTCACTGGTCACTGGTCACTGGTCACTGGTCACTGGTCACGGGTCCCATGTCACGGGTCACTGGTCGCTGGCCACTGGTCACTGGTCACTGGACGCTGGCCACTGGCCACTTGTCACTGGTCACTGGTCACAAGTCACAGGTCACTGGTCACTGGTCACAAATCACTGGTCACTTGTCACTGGTCAGTGGTCAGTGGTCACTGGTCACTGGTCACAGGTCACAGATCAATGGTGACTGGTCACTGGTCACTGGTCACTGGTCACATGTCACGGGTCACTGGTCACTGGTCGCTAGTCACTGGTCACCGGTCACTGGTCACTGGTCACGTGTCACATGTCACGGGTCACGGGTCACTGGTCACTGGTCGCTGGTCACTGGTCACATGTCACTGGTCACTGGTCACTGGTCACTGGTCACAGTCACATGTCGCGGTTCACTGGTCACAAGTCACAGATCGAAGGTCACAAGTCACTGGTCACTTGTCACTGGTCACTGGTCACTGGTCACTGGTCAATTGTCAATGGTCGCTGGTCACTGGTCACTGGTCACTGGTCACTGGTCACTGGTCACTGGTCACTATCGCTGGTCAATGGTCACTGTCGCTGGTCACTGGTCACTAATCACTGGTCACTGGTCACTGGTCATTGGTCACTATCGCTGGTCAATGGTCACTGTCGCTGGTCATTGGTCACTGGTCACTGGTCACTGGTCACTGGTCACTGGTCAATGGTCACTTGTCACTGGGCCGTGGTCAATGGTCACTGGTCACAGGTCAGTGGTCACTGGTCACTGGACACAGGTCACTGGACACAGGTCACTGGTCACTGGACGCTGGTCACTTTTCACTGGTCACTGGTCACTGGTCACTGGTCACTGGTCACTGGTCACTGGTCACTGGTCACAAGTCACTGGTCACTGGTCAATGGTCACTGTCGCTTGTCAATGCTCACTGGGCACTGGTCACTGGTCAATGGTCACTGTCGCTGGTCACTGGTCACTGGTCACTGGTCACTGGTCCCTGGTCACTTTCGCTGGTCACTTGTCACGGTTCACTGGCCACAAGTTTCTGGTCATTTGCCACTGGTCAATGGTCACTGGGCACTGGTCACTGGTCAATGGTCACTGTCGCTGGTCACTGGTCACTGGTCACTGGTCACTGGTCCCTGGTCACTGGTCAATGGTCACTGTCGCTGGTCACTGTTCACTGGTCACTGGTCACTGGTCACTGGTCACAAGTCACTGGTCACTTGTCACTGGTCACTGGTCACTGGTCACTGGTCACTGGTCACTGGTCACAAGTCACTGGTCACTGGTCACTTGTCACTGGTCACTGGTCACTGGTCACTGGTCAATGGTCACTGTCGCTGGTAAATGGTCACTGTCGCTGGTCACTGGTCACTGGTCACTGTCGCTGGTCACTGGTCACTGGTCACTGGTCACTGGTCACTGGTCACTGGTCACTGGTCACTGGTCACAGGTCAATGGTCACTGGTCACTGGACACTGGTCACTGGTCACTTGTCACTTGTCACTGGTCACTGGTCACTGGTCACTGGTCACTGGTCACTGGTCACTGGTCACTGGTCACTGGTCACTGGTCACGGGTCCCATGTCACGGGTCACTGGTCGCTGGCCACTGGTCACTGGTCACTGGACGCTGGCCACTGGCCACTTGTCACTGGTCACTGGTCACAAGTCACAGGTCACTGGTCACTGGTCACAAATCACTGGTCACTTGTCACTGGTCAGTGGTCAGTGGTCACTGGTCACTGGTCACTGGTCACAGATCAATGGTGACTGGTCACTGGTCACTGGTCACTGGTCACATGTCACGGGTCACAGGTCACTGGTCGCTAGTCACTGGTCACCGGTCACTGGTCACTGGTCACGTGTCACATGTCACGGGTCACGGGTCACTGGTCACTGGTCGCTGGTCACTGGTCACATGTCACTGGTCACTGGTCACTGGTCACTGGTCACAGTCACATGTCGCGGTTCACTGGTCACAAGTCACAGATCGATGGTCACAAGTCACTGGTCACTTGTCACTGGTCACTGGTCACTGGTCACTGGTCAATTGTCAATGGTCGCTGGTCACTGGTCACTGGTCACTGGTCACTGGTCACTGGTCACTGGTCACTGGTCACTATCGCTGGTCAATGGTCACTGTCGCTGGTCACTGGTCACTAATCACTGGTCACTGGTCACTGGTCATTGGTCACTATCGCTGGTCAATGGTCACTGTCGCTGGTCATTGGTCACTGGTCACTGGACACTGGTCACTGGTCACTGGTCACTTGTCACTGGTCACTGGTCACTGGTCACTGGTCAATGGTCACTGTCGCTGGTCACTGGTCAATGGTCACTGCCGCTGCTCACTGGTCACTGGTCACTGGTCACTGGTCACTGGTCAATGGTCACTTGTCCCTGGCCAGTGGTCAATGGTCACTGGTCACAGGTCAGTGGTCACTGGTCACTGGACACAGGTCACTGGACACAGGTCACTGGTCACTGGACGCTGGTCACTTTTCACTGGTCACTGGTCACTGGTCACTGGTCAATGGTCACTGTCGCTTGTCAATGCTCACTGGTCACTGGTCACTGGTCAATGGTCACTGTCGCTGGTCACTGGTCACTATTCACTGGTCACTGGTCACTGGTCACTGGTCCCTGGTCACTTTCGCTGGTCACTTGTCACGGTTCACTGGCCACAAGTTTCTGGTCATTTGCCACTGGTCAATGGTCACTGGGCACTGGTCACTGGTCAATGGTCACTGTCGCTGGTCACTGGTCACTGGTCACTGGTCACTGGTCACTGGGCCCTGGTCACTGCTCACTGGTCACTGGTCAATGGTCACTGTCGCTGGTCACTGGTCACTGGTCACTGGTCACTGGTCACTGGTCACTGGTCACTGGTCACAAGTCACTGGTCACTTGTCACTGGTCACTGGTCACTGGTCACTGGCCACTGGTCACTGGTCACTGGTCACTGGTCACTGGTCACTGGTCACTGGTCACTGGTCACAAGTCACTGGTCACTAGTCACTTGTCACTGGTCACTGGTCACTGGTCACTGGTCAATGGTCACTGTCGCTGGTAAATGGTCACTGTCGCTGGTCACTGGTCACTGGTCACTGTCGCTGGTCACTGGTCACTGGTCACTGGTCACTGGTCACTGGTCACTGGTCACAGGTCAATGGTCACTGGTCACTGGACACTGGTCACTGGTCACTTGTCACTTGTCACAAGTCACAGGTCACTGGTCACTGGTCACAAATCACTGGTCACTTGTCACTGGTCAGTGGTCAGTGGTCACTGGTCACTGGTCACTGGTCACTGGTCACAGATCAATGGTGACTGGTCACTGGTCACTGGTCACTGGTCACATGTCACGGGTCACTGGTCACTGGTCGCTAGTCACTGGTCACCGGTCACTGGTCACTGGTCACTGGTCACGTGTCACATGTCACGGGTCACGGGTCACTGGTCACTGGTCGCTGGTCACTGGTCACATGTCACTGGTCACTGGTCACTGGTCACTGGTCACTGGTCACTGGTCACTGGTCACTGGTCAATGGTCACTGTCGCTGGTCACTGGTCACTGGTCACTGGTCACTGGTCACTGGTCACTGGTCACTGGTCAATTGTCAATGGTCGCTGGTCACTGGTCACTGGTCATTGGTCACTGGTCACTGGTCACTGGTCACTGATTACTGGTCACTGGTCACTGGTCACTGGTCACTGGTCAATGGTCACTATCGCTGGTCAATGGTCACTGTCGCTGGTCACTGGTCATTGGTCACTTGTCACTGGTCACTGGTCACTGGTCACTGGTCACTGGTCACTGGTCACAAGTCACTGGTCACTGGTCACTGGTCACTGGTCACTGGTCACTGGTCACTGGTCACGCGTCACATGTCATGGGTCACTGTTCACTGGTCGCTAGTCACTGGTCAGCGGTCACTGGTCACTGGTCACTGGTCACTGGTCACTGGTCACTGGTCAATGGTCACTATCGCTGGTCAATGGTCACTGTCGCTGGTCACTGGTCATTGGTGACTATCGCTGGTCAATGGTCACTGTCGCTGGTCATTGGTCACTGGTCACTGGTCACTGGTCAGTGATTACTGGTCACTGGTCACTGGTCACTGGTCACTGGTCAATGGTCACTATCGCTGGTCAATGGTCACTGTCGCTGGTCACTGGTCATTGGTCACTTGTCACTGGTCACTGGTCACTGGTCACTGGTCACTGGTCACTGGTCACTGGTCACTGGTCACAAGTCACTGGTCACTGGTCATTGGTGACTATCGCTGGTCAATGGTCACTGTCGCTGGTCATTGGTCACTGGTCACTGGTCACTGGTCACTGGTCACTGGTCACTGGTCAATGGTCACTGTCGCTGGTCAATGGTCACTGTCGCTGGTCAATGGTCACTGCCCTGGTCATTGGTCACTGGTCACTGGTCACTGGTCAAAAGTCACTGGTCACTTGTCACTGGTCAGTGGTCACTGGTCTCTGGTCACTGGTCACTGGTCACTGGTCACAGGTCAATGGTCACTGGTCACTGGTCACTGGTCACTGGTCACTGGTCACTGGTCACTGGTCACTGGTCACTGGTCACGGGTCACATGTCACGGGTCACTGTTCACTGGTCGCTAGTCACTGGTCACTGGTCACTGTTCACTGGTCACTGGTCACAAGTCACTGGTCACTTGTCACTGGTCAGTGGTCACTGGTCACTGTCGCTGGTCACTGGTCACTGGTCACTGGTCACTGGTCACTGGTCACAAGTCACTGGTCACTGGTCACTTGCCACTGGTCACTGGTCACTGGTCACTGGTCAATGGTCACTGTCGCTGGTAAATGGTCACTGTCGCTGGTCACTGGTCACTGGTCACTGTCGCTGGTCACTGGTCACTGCCCTGGTCATTGGTCACTGGTCACTGGTCACTGGTCAAAAGTCACTGGTCACTTGTCACTGGTCAGTGGTCACTGGTCTCTGGTCACTGGTCACTGGTCACTGGTCACAGGTCAATGGTCACTGGTCACTGGTCACTGGTCACTGGTCACTGGTCACTGGTCACTGGTCACTGGTCACTGGTCACGGGTCACATGTCACGGGTCACTGTTCACTGGTCGCTAGTCACTGGTCACTGGTCACTGTTCACTGGTCACTGGTCACAAGTCACTGGTCACTTGTCACTGGTCAGTGGTCACTGGTCACTGGTCACTGGTCACTGTCGCTGGTCACTGGTCACTGGTCACTGGTCACTGGTCACTGGTCACAGGTCAATGGTCACTGGTCACTGGACACTGGTCACTGGTCACTGGTCACTGGTCACTGGTCACAAGTCACTGGTCACTGGTCACTGGTCACTGGTCACTGGTCACTGGTCACTGGTCACTGGTCACTTGTCACTGGTCACTGGTCACTGGTCACTGGTCAATGGTCACTGTCGCTGGTAAATGGTCACAGTCGCTGGTCACTGGTCACTGGTCACTGTCGCTGGTCACTGGTCACTGGTCACTGGTCACAGGTCAATGGTCACTGGTCACTGGACACTGGTCACTGGTCACTTGTCACTTGTCACTGGTCACTGGTCACTGGTCACTGGTCACTGGTCACTGGTCACTGGTCACTGGTCACGGGTCCCATGTCACGGGTCACTGGTCACTGGCCACTGGTCCCTGGTCACTGGACGCTGGCCACTGGCCACTGGTCACTGGTCACTGGTCACAAGTCACAGGTCACTGGTCACTGGTCACAAATCACTGGTCACTTGTTACTGGTCAGTGGTCAGTGGTCACTGGTCACTGGTCACTGGTCACTGGTCACAGATCAATGGTGACTGGTCACTGGTCACTGGTCACTGGTCACATGTCACGGGTCACTGGTCACTGGTCGCTAGTCACTGGTCACCGGTCACTGGTCACTGGTCACTGGTCACGTGTCACATGTCACGGGTCACGGGTCACTGGTCACTGGTCGCTGGTCACTGGTCACATGTCACTGGTCACTGGTCACTGGTCACTGGTCACTGGTCACTGGTCACTGGTCACTGGTCAATGGTCACTATCGCTGGTCAATGGTCACTGTCGCTGGTCACTGGTCACTGGTCACTGGTCACTGGTCACTGGTCATTGGTGACTATCGCTGGTCAATAGTCACTGTCGCTGGTCATTGGTCACTGGTCACTGGTCACTGGTCACTGATTACTGGTCACTGGTCACTGGTCACTGGTCACTGGTCAATGGTCACTATCGCTGGTCAATGGTCACTGTCGCTGGTCACTGGTCATTGGTCACTTGTCACTGGTCACTGGTCACTGGTCACTGGTCACTGGTCACTGGTCACAAGTCACTGGTCACTGGTCACTGGTCACGCGTCACATGTCATGGGTCACTGTTCACTGGTCGCTAGTCACTGGTCAGCGGTCACTGGTCACTGGTCACTGGTCACTGGTCGCTGGTCACTGGTTACTGGTCAATGGTCACTGTCGCTGGTCACTGGTCACTGGTCAATGGTCAATGTCGCTGGTCAATGGTCACTGTCGTTGGTCACTGGTCACTGGTCACTGGTCAATGGTCACTATCGCTGGTCAATGGTCACTGTCGCTGGTCACTGGTCACTGGTCACTGGTCACTGGTCACTGGTCACTGGTCACTGGTCAATGGTCACTATCGCTGGTCACTGTCGCTGGTCACTGGTCACTGGTCACTGGTCACTGGTCACTGGTCACTGGTCATTGGTGACTATCGCTGGTCAATGGTCACTGTCGCTGGTCATTGGTCACTGGTCACTGGTCACTGGTCACTGATTACTGGTCACTGGTCACTGGTCACTGGTCACTGGTCAATGGTCACTATCGCTGGTCAATGGTCACTGTCGCTGGTCACTGGTCATTGGTCACTTGTCACTGGTCACTGGTCACTGGTCACTGGTCACTGGTCACTGGTCACTGGTCACAAGTCACTGGTCACTGGTCACTGGTCACTGGTCACTGGTCACTGGTCACTGGTCACGCGTCACATGTCATGGGTCACTGTTCACTGGTCGCTAGTCACTGGTCAGCGGTCACTGGTCACTGGTCACTGGTCACTGGTCGCTGGTCACTGGTTACTGGTCAATGGTCACTGTCGCTGGTCACTGGTCACTGGTCAATGGTCAATGTCGCTGGTCAATGGTCACTGTCGTTGGTCACTGGTCACTGGTCAATGGTCACTATCGCTGGTCAATGGTCACTGTCGCTGGTCACTGGTCACTGGTCACTGGTCACTGGTCACTGGTCATTGGTGACTATCGCTGGTCAATGGTCACTGTCGCTGGTCATTGGTCACTGTCGCTGGTCACTGGTCACTGGTCACTGGTCACTGGTCACTGGTCATTGGTCACTGGTCACTGGTCACAAGTCACTGGTCACTGGTCACTGGTCACTTGTCACTGGTCGCTGGTCACTGGTCACAGGTCAGTGGTCACTGTCGCTGGTAAATGGTCACTGTCGCTGGTCACTGGTCACTGGTCACTGGTCACTGGTCACTGGTCACTGGTCAATGGTCCCTATCGCTGGTCAATGGTCACTGTCGCTGGTCACTGGTCACTGGTCACTGGTCATTGGTGACTATCGCTGGTCAATGGTCACTGTTGCTGGTGACTGGTCACTAGTCACTGGTCAATGGTCCCTATCGCTGGTCACTGTCGCTGGTCACTGGTCACTGGTCACTGGTCACTGGTCAAAAGTCACTGGTCACTTGTCACTGGTCAGTGGTCACTGGTCTCTGGTCACTGGTCACTGTCGCTGGTCACTGGACACTGGTCACTGGTCAATGGTCCCTATCGCTGGTCAATGGTCACTGTCGCTGGTCACTGGTCACTGGTCACTGGTCACTGGTCACTGGTCACTGGTCACTGGTCACTGGTCACTGGTCAATGGTCATTGGTCACTATCGCTGGTCAATGGTCACTGTCGCTGGTCATTGGTCACTGGTCACTGGACACTGGTCACTGGTCACTGGTCACTGGTCACTGGTCACTGGTCAATGGTCACTGTCGCTGGTCACTGGTCACTGGTCACTGGTCAATGGTCACTGCCGCTGGTCACTGGTCACTGGTCACTGCTCACTGGTCACTGGTCACTTGTCAATGGTCACTGTCGCGGGTCAATGGTCACTGTCGCTGGTCACTGGTCACTGGTCACTGGTCACTGGTCACTGGTCACTGGTCACTGGTCACTGGTCACAAGTCACTGGTCACTGGTCACTTGTCACTGGTCGCTGGTCACTGGTCACTGGTCAGTGGTCACTGTCGCTGGTAAATGGTCACTGTCGCTGGTCACTGGTCACTGGTCACTGGTCACTGGTCACTGGTCACTGGTCACTGGTCACTGGTCACTGGTCAATGGTCCCTATCGCTGGTCAATGGTCACTGTCGCTGGTCACTGGTCACTGGTCACTGGTCATTGGTGACTATCGCTGGTCAATGGTCACTGTCGCTGGTCACTGGTCACTGGTCACGGGTCAATGGTCCCTATCGCTGGTCAATGGTCACTGTCGCTGGTCACTGGTCACTGGTCACTGATCACTGGTCAAAAGTCACTGGTCACTTGTCACAGGTCAGTGGTCACTGGTCTCTGGTCACTGTCGCTGGTCACTGGTCACTGGTCACTGTTCACTGGTCACTGGTCACTGGTCACTGGTCATTGGTCACTATCGCTGGTCAATGGTCACTGTCGCTGGTCATTGGTCACTGGTCACTGGACACTGGTCACTGGTCACTGGTCACTGGTCACTGGTCACTGGTCAATGGTCACTGTCGCTGGTCACTGGTCACTGGTCACTGGTCAATGGTCACTGCCGCTGGTCACTGGTCACTGGTCACTGCTCACTGGTCACTGGTCACTTGTCAATGGTCACTGTCGCTGGTCAATGGTCACTGACGCTGGTCACTGGTCACTGGTCACTGGTCACTGGTCACTGGTCATTGGTCACTGGTCACTGGTCACAAGTCACTGGTCACTGGTCACTGGTCACTTGTCACTGGTCGCTGGTCACTGGTCACTGGTCAGTGGTCACTGTCGCTGGTAAATGGTCACTGTCGCTGGTCACTGGTCACTGGTCACTGGTCACTGGTCACTGGTCACTGGTCACTGGTCAATGGTCCCTATCGCTGGTCAATGGTCACTACCGCTGGTCACTGGTCACTGGTCACTGGTCATTGGTGACTATCGCTGGTCAATGGTCACTGTTGCTGGTCACTGGTCACTGGTCAGTGGTCCCTATCGCTGGTCACTGTCGCTGGTCACTGGTCACTGGTCACTGGTCACTGGTCAAAAGTCACTGGTCACTTGTCACTGGTCAGTGGTCACTGGTCTCTGGCCACTGGTCACTGGTCACTGGTCAATGGTCACTGTCGCTGGTCAATGGTCACTGTCGCTGGTCACTGGTCACTGGTCACTGGTCACTGGTCACTGGTCATTGGTCACTGGTCACTGGTCACAAGTCACTGGTCACTGGTCACTTGTCACTGGTCGATGGTCACTGGTCACTGGTCAATGGTCACTGTCGCTGGTAAATGTTCACTGTCGCTGGTCACTGTCGCTGGTCACTGGTCACTGGTCACTGGTAACTCGTCACTGGTCACTGGTCACTGGTCAATGGTCCCTATCGCTGGTCAATGGTCACTGTCGCTGGTCACTGGTCACTGGTCACTGGTCACTGGTCACTGGTCAAAAGTCACTGGTCACTTGTCACGGGTCAATGGTCACTGCCGCTGGTCACTGCTCACTGGTCAATGGTCACTGTCGCTGGGCACTGGTCACTGGTCACTGGTCACTGGTCACTGGTCCCTGGTCACTGGTCACTGGTCAATGATCACTGTCGCTGGTCACTGGTCACTGGTCACTGGTCACTGTCGCTGGTCACATGTCACTGGTCACTGGTCACTGGTCACTTGTCACTGGTCACTGGTCACGGTCACTGGTCACTGGTCACTGGTCACTGGTCACTGGTCACTGGTCACTGGTCAATGTTCCCTATCGCTGGCCAATGGTCACTGTCGCTGGTCACTGGTCACTGGTCACTGGTCACTGGTCACTGGTCATTGGTGACTATCGCTGGTCAATGGTCACTGTCGCTGGTCATTGGTCACTGGTCACTGGTCACTGGTCAAAAGTCACTGGTCACTTGTCACTGGTCAGTGGTCACTGGTCTCTGGTCACTGGTCACTGGTCACTGGTCACTGGTCACAGGTCAATGGTCACTGGTCACTGGTCACTGGGCACTGGTCACTGGTCACGGGTCACATGTCACGGGTCACTGTTCACTGTTCACTGGTCGCTAGTCACTGGTCACCGGTCACTGGTCACTGGTCACTGTTCACTGGTCACTGGTCACAAGTCACTGGTCATTTGTCAGTGGTCAGTGGTCACAGGTCACTGGTCTGTGGTCACTGGTCACTGGTCACTGGTCACTGGTCACTGGTCACTGGTCACTGGTCACAGGTCAATGGTCACTGGTCACTGGTCACTGGTCACTGGTCACTGGCCAATGGTCACTGGTCACTGGTCAATGGTCACTGTCGCCAGTCAATGGTCACTGTCGCTGGTCACTGGTCACTGGTCACTGGTCACTGGTCACTGGTCACTGGTCACTGGTCATTGGTCACTGGTCACTGGTCACAAGTCACTGGTCACTGGTCACTTGTCACTGGTCGATGGTCACTGGTCACTGGTCAATGGTCACTGTCGCTGGTAAAAGTTCACTGTCGCTGGTCACTGGTCACTGGTCACTGTCGCTGGTCACTGGTCACTGGTCACTGGTCACTGGTCACTGGTCTCTGGTCACTGGTCACTGGTCAATTGTCCCTATCGCTGGTCAATGGTCACTGTCGCTGGTCACTGGTCACTGGTCACTGGTCACTGGTCACTGGTCACTGGTCACTGGTCAATGGTCACTATCGCTGGTCAATGGTCACTGTCGCTGCTCACTGGTCACTGGTCACTGGTCACTGGTCATTGGTCACTATCGCTGGTCAATGGTCACTGTCGCTGGTCACTGGTCACTGGTCACTGGTCACTGGTCACGGGTCACATGTCACGGGTCACTGTTCACTGGTCGCTAGTCACTGGTCACCGGTCACTTGTCACTGGTCACTGGTCACTGTTCACTGGTCACTGGTCACAAGTCACTGGTCACTGGTCACTGGTCACTGGTCATTGGTCACTGGTCACTGGTCACTGGTCACTGGTCACTATCGCTGGTCAATGGTCACTGTCGCTGGTCACTGGTCACTGGTCACTGTTCACTGGTCACTGGTCACTGGTCACTGGTCATTGGTCACTTGTCACTGTTCACTGGTCACTGGTCACAAGTCACTGGTCATTTGTCAGTGGTCAGTGGTCACAGGTCACTGGTCTGTGGTCACTGGTCACTGGTCACTGGTCACTGGTCACTGGTCACTGGTCACTGGTCACTGGTCATTGGTCACTGGTCACTGGTCACAAGTCACTGGTCACTGGTCACTTGTCACTGGTCGCTGGTCACTGGTCACTGGTCAATGGTCACTGTCGCTGGTAAATGTTCACTGTCGCTGGTCACTGGTCACTGGTCACTGTCGCTGGTCACTGGTCACTGGTCACTGGTCACTGGTCATAGGTCAATGGTCACTGGTCACTGGTCAATGGTCACTGGTCACTGGCCAATGGTCACTGGTCACTGGTCAATGGTCACTGTCGCCAGTCAATGGTCACTGTCGCTGGTCACTGGTCACTGGTCACTGGTCACTGGTCACTGGTCACTGGTCACAGGTCAATGGTCACTGGTCACTGGTCACTGGTCACTGGTCACTGGCCAATGGTCACTGGTCACTGGTCAATGGTCACTGTCGCCAGTCAATGGTCACTGTCGCTGGTCACTGGTCACTGGTCACTGGTCACTGGTCACTGGTCACTGGTCACTGGTCATTGGTCACTGGTCACTGGTCACAAGTCACTGGTCACTGGTCACTTGTCACTGGTCGATGGTCACTGGTCACTGGTCAATGGTCACTGTCGCTGGTAAAAGTTCACTGTCGCTGGTCACTGGTCACTGGTCACTGTCGCTGGTCACTGGTCACTGGTCACTGGTCACTGGTCACTGGTCTCTGGTCACTGGTCACTGGTCAATTGTCCCTATCGCTGGTCAATGGTCACTGTCGCTGGTCACTGGTCACTGGTCACTGGTCACTGGTCACTGGTCACTGGTCACTGGTCACTGGTCACTGGTCAATGGTCACTATCGCTGGTCAATGGTCACTGTCGCTGCTCACTGGTCACTGGTCACTGGTCACTGGTCATTGGTCACTATCGCTGGTCAATGGTCACTGTCGCTGGTCACTGGTCACTGGTCACTGGTCACTGGTCACGGGTCACATGTCACGGGTCACTGTTCACTGGTCGCTAGTCACTGGTCTCTGGTCACTGGTCACTGGTCACTGGTCACAGGTCAATGGTCACTGGTCACTGGTCACTGGTCACTGGCCACTGGTCACTGGTCACTGGTCAATGGTCACTGTCGCTGGTCAATGGTCACTGTCGCTGGTCACTGGTCACTGGTCACTGGTCACTGGTCACTGGTCATTGGTCACTGGTCACTGGTCACAAGTCACTGGTCACTGGTCACTTGTCACAGGTCGATGGTCACTGGTCACTGGTCAATGGTCACTGTCGCTGGTAAATGTTCACTGTCGCTGGTCACTGGTCACTGGTCACTGTCGCTGGTCACTGGTCACTGGTCACTGGTCACTCGTCACTGGTCACTGGTCACTGGTCAATGGTCCCTATCGCTGGTCAATGGTCACTGTCGCTGGTCACTGGTCACTGGTCACTGGTCACTGGTCACTGGTCACTATCGCTGGTCAATGGTCACTGTCGCTGGTCACTGGTCACTGGTCACTGGTCACTGGTCACGGGTCACATGTCACGGGTCACTGTTCACTGGTCGCTAGTCACTGGTCTCTGGTCACTGGTCACTGGTCACTGGTCACAGGTCACTGGTCACTGGTCACTGGCCAATGGTCACTGGTCACTGGTCAATGGTCACTGTCGCCAGTCAATGGTCACTGTCGCTGGTCACTGTCGCTGGTCACTGGTCACTGGTCACTGGTCACTGGTCACTGGTCATTGGTCACTGGTCACTGGTCACAAGTCACTGGTCACTGGTCACTTGTCACTGGTCGATGGTCACTGGTCACTGGTCAATGGTCACTGTCGCTGGTAAATGTTCACTGTCGCTGGTCACTGGTCACTGGTCACTGTCGCTGGTCAATGGTCACTGGTCACTGGTCACTCGTCACTGGTCACTGGTCACTGGTCAATGGTCCCTATCGCTGGTCAATGGTCACTGTCGCTGGTCACTGGTCACTGGTCACTGGTCACTGGTCACTGGTCAAAAGTCACTGGTCACTTGTCACGGGTCAATGGTCACTGCCGCTGGTCACTGCTCACTGGTCATTGGTCACTGTCGCTGGTCACTGGTCACTGGTCACTGGTCACTGGTCACTGGTCCCTGGTCACTGGTCACTGGTCAATGATCACTGTCGCTGGTCACTGGTCACTGGTCACTGGTCACTGTCGCTGGTCACATGTCACTGGTCACTGGTCACTGGTCACTTGTCACTGGTCACTGGTCACGGTCACTGGTCACTGGTCACTGGTCACTGGTCACTGGTCACTGGTCACTGGTCACTGGTCACTGGTCATTGGTCACTGGTCACTGGTCACAAGTCACTGGTCACTGGTCACTGGTCACTTGTCACTGGTCGCTGGTCACTGGTCACAGGTCAGTGGTCACTGTCGCTGGTAAATGGTCACTGTCGCTGGTCACTGGTCACTGGTCACTGGTCACTGGTCACTGGTCACTGGTCAATGGTCCCTATCGCTGGTCAATGGTCACTGTCGCTGGTCACTGGTCACTGGTCACTGGTCATTGGTGACTATCGCTGGTCAATGGTCACTGTTGCTGGTGACTGGTCACTAGTCACTGGTCAATGGTCCCTATCGCTGGTCACTGTCGCTGGTCACTGGTCACTGGTCACTGGTCACTGGTCAAAAGTCACTGGTCACTTGTCACTGGTCAGTGGTCACTGGTCTCTGGTCACTGGTCACTGTCGCTGGTCACTGGACACTGGTCACTGGTCAATGGTCCCTATCGCTGGTCAATGGTCACTGTCGCTGGTCACTGGTCACTGGTCACTGGTCACTGGTCACTGGTCACTGGTCACTGGTCACTGGTCACTGGTCAATGGTCATTGGTCACTATCGCTGGTCAATGGTCACTGTCGCTGGTCATTGGTCACTGGTCACTGGACACTGGTCACTGGTCACTGGTCACTGGTCACTGGTCACTGGTCAATGGTCACTGTCGCTGGTCACTGGTCACTGGTCACTGGTCAATGGTCACTGCCGCTGGTCACTGGTCACTGGTCACTGCTCACTGGTCACTGGTCACTTGTCAATGGTCACTGTCGCGGGTCAATGGTCACTGTCGCTGGTCACTGGTCACTGGTCACTGGTCACTGGTCACTGGTCACTGGTCACTGGTCACTGGTCACAAGTCACTGGTCACTGGTCACTTGTCACTGGTCGCTGGTCACTGGTCACTGGTCAGTGGTCACTGTCGCTGGTAAATGGTCACTGTCGCTGGTCACTGGTCACTGGTCACTGGTCACTGGTCACTGGTCACTGGTCACTGGTCACTGGTCACTGGTCAATGGTCCCTATCGCTGGTCAATGGTCACTGTCGCTGGTCACTGGTCACTGGTCACTGGTCATTGGTGACTATCGCTGGTCAATGGTCACTGTCGCTGGTCACTGGTCACTGGTCACGGGTCAATGGTCCCTATCGCTGGTCAATGGTCACTGTCGCTGGTCACTGGTCACTGGTCACTGATCACTGGTCAAAAGTCACTGGTCACTTGTCACAGGTCAGTGGTCACTGGTCTCTGGTCACTGTCGCTGGTCACTGGTCACTGGTCACTGTTCACTGGTCACTGGTCACTGGTCACTGGTCATTGGTCACTATCGCTGGTCAATGGTCACTGTCGCTGGTCATTGGTCACTGGTCACTGGACACTGGTCACTGGTCACTGGTCACTGGTCACTGGTCACTGGTCAATGGTCACTGTCGCTGGTCACTGGTCACTGGTCACTGGTCAATGGTCACTGCCGCTGGTCACTGGTCACTGGTCACTGCTCACTGGTCACTGGTCACTTGTCAATGGTCACTGTCGCTGGTCAATGGTCACTGACGCTGGTCACTGGTCACTGGTCACTGGTCACTGGTCACTGGTCATTGGTCACTGGTCACTGGTCACAAGTCACTGGTCACTGGTCACTGGTCACTTGTCACTGGTCGCTGGTCACTGGTCACTGGTCAGTGGTCACTGTCGCTGGTAAATGGTCACTGTCGCTGGTCACTGGTCACTGGTCACTGGTCACTGGTCACTGGTCACTGGTCACTGGTCAATGGTCCCTATCGCTGGTCAATGGTCACTACCGCTGGTCACTGGTCACTGGTCACTGGTCATTGGTGACTATCGCTGGTCAATGGTCACTGTTGCTGGTCACTGGTCACTGGTCAGTGGTCCCTATCGCTGGTCACTGTCGCTGGTCACTGGTCACTGGTCACTGGTCACTGGTCAAAAGTCACTGGTCACTTGTCACTGGTCAGTGGTCACTGGTCTCTGGCCACTGGTCACTGGTCACTGGTCAATGGTCACTGTCGCTGGTCAATGGTCACTGTCGCTGGTCACTGGTCACTGGTCACTGGTCACTGGTCACTGGTCATTGGTCACTGGTCACTGGTCACAAGTCACTGGTCACTGGTCACTTGTCACTGGTCGATGGTCACTGGTCACTGGTCAATGGTCACTGTCGCTGGTAAATGTTCACTGTCGCTGGTCACTGTCGCTGGTCACTGGTCACTGGTCACTGGTAACTCGTCACTGGTCACTGGTCACTGGTCAATGGTCCCTATCGCTGGTCAATGGTCACTGTCGCTGGTCACTGGTCACTGGTCACTGGTCACTGGTCACTGGTCAAAAGTCACTGGTCACTTGTCACGGGTCAATGGTCACTGCCGCTGGTCACTGCTCACTGGTCAATGGTCACTGTCGCTGGGCACTGGTCACTGGTCACTGGTCACTGGTCACTGGTCACTGGTCCCTGGTCACTGGTCACTGGTCAATGATCACTGTCGCTGGTCACTGGTCACTGGTCACTGGTCACTGTCGCTGGTCACATGTCACTGGTCACTGGTCACTGGTCACTTGTCACTGGTCACTGGTCACGGTCACTGGTCACTGGTCACTGGTCACTGGTCACTGGTCACTGGTCACTGGTCAATGTTCCCTATCGCTGGCCAATGGTCACTGTCGCTGGTCACTGGTCACTGGTCACTGGTCACTGGTCACTGGTCATTGGTGACTATCGCTGGTCAATGGTCACTGTCGCTGGTCATTGGTCACTGGTCACTGGTCACTGGTCAAAAGTCACTGGTCACTTGTCACTGGTCAGTGGTCACTGGTCTCTGGTCACTGGTCACTGGTCACTGGTCACTGGTCACAGGTCAATGGTCACTGGTCACTGGTCACTGGGCACTGGTCACTGGTCACGGGTCACATGTCACGGGTCACTGTTCACTGTTCACTGGTCGCTAGTCACTGGTCACCGGTCACTGGTCACTGGTCACTGTTCACTGGTCACTGGTCACAAGTCACTGGTCATTTGTCAGTGGTCAGTGGTCACAGGTCACTGGTCTGTGGTCACTGGTCACTGGTCACTGGTCACTGGTCACTGGTCACTGGTCACTGGTCACAGGTCAATGGTCACTGGTCACTGGTCACTGGTCACTGGTCACTGGCCAATGGTCACTGGTCACTGGTCAATGGTCACTGTCGCCAGTCAATGGTCACTGTCGCTGGTCACTGGTCACTGGTCACTGGTCACTGGTCACTGGTCACTGGTCACTGGTCATTGGTCACTGGTCACTGGTCACAAGTCACTGGTCACTGGTCACTTGTCACTGGTCGATGGTCACTGGTCACTGGTCAATGGTCACTGTCGCTGGTAAAAGTTCACTGTCGCTGGTCACTGGTCACTGGTCACTGTCGCTGGTCACTGGTCACTGGTCACTGGTCACTGGTCACTGGTCTCTGGTCACTGGTCACTGGTCAATTGTCCCTATCGCTGGTCAATGGTCACTGTCGCTGGTCACTGGTCACTGGTCACTGGTCACTGGTCACTGGTCACTGGTCACTGGTCAATGGTCACTATCGCTGGTCAATGGTCACTGTCGCTGCTCACTGGTCACTGGTCACTGGTCACTGGTCATTGGTCACTATCGCTGGTCAATGGTCACTGTCGCTGGTCACTGGTCACTGGTCACTGGTCACTGGTCACGGGTCACATGTCACGGGTCACTGTTCACTGGTCGCTAGTCACTGGTCACCGGTCACTTGTCACTGGTCACTGGTCACTGTTCACTGGTCACTGGTCACAAGTCACTGGTCACTGGTCACTGGTCACTGGTCATTGGTCACTGGTCACTGGTCACTGGTCACTGGTCACTATCGCTGGTCAATGGTCACTGTCGCTGGTCACTGGTCACTGGTCACTGTTCACTGGTCACTGGTCACTGGTCACTGGTCATTGGTCACTTGTCACTGTTCACTGGTCACTGGTCACAAGTCACTGGTCATTTGTCAGTGGTCAGTGGTCACAGGTCACTGGTCTGTGGTCACTGGTCACTGGTCACTGGTCACTCGTCACTGGTCACTGGTCACTGGTCACTGGTCATTGGTCACTGGTCACTGGTCACAAGTCACTGGTCACTGGTCACTTGTCACTGGTCGCTGGTCACTGGTCACTGGTCAATGGTCACTGTCGCTGGTAAATGTTCACTGTCGCTGGTCACTGGTCACTGGTCACTGTCGCTGGTCACTGGTCACTGGTCACTGGTCACTGGTCATAGGTCAATGGTCACTGGTCACTGGTCAATGGTCACTGGTCACTGGCCAATGGTCACTGGTCACTGGTCAATGGTCACTGTCGCCAGTCAATGGTCACTGTCGCTGGTCACTGGTCACTGGTCACTGGTCACTGGTCACTGGTCACTGGTCACAGGTCAATGGTCACTGGTCACTGGTCACTGGTCACTGGTCACTGGCCAATGGTCACTGGTCACTGGTCAATGGTCACTGTCGCCAGTCAATGGTCACTGTCGCTGGTCACTGGTCACTGGTCACTGGTCACTGGTCACTGGTCACTGGTCACTGGTCATTGGTCACTGGTCACTGGTCACAAGTCACTGGTCACTGGTCACTTGTCACTGGTCGATGGTCACTGGTCACTGGTCAATGGTCACTGTCGCTGGTAAAAGTTCACTGTCGCTGGTCACTGGTCACTGGTCACTGTCGCTGGTCACTGGTCACTGGTCACTGGTCACTGGTCACTGGTCTCTGGTCACTGGTCACTGGTCAATTGTCCCTATCGCTGGTCAATGGTCACTGTCGCTGGTCACTGGTCACTGGTCACTGGTCACTGGTCACTGGTCACTGGTCACTGGTCACTGGTCACTGGTCAATGGTCACTATCGCTGGTCAATGGTCACTGTCGCTGCTCACTGGTCACTGGTCACTGGTCACTGGTCATTGGTCACTATCGCTGGTCAATGGTCACTGTCGCTGGTCACTGGTCACTGGTCACTGGTCACTGGTCACGGGTCACATGTCACGGGTCACTGTTCACTGGTCGCTAGTCACTGGTCTCTGGTCACTGGTCACTGGTCACTGGTCACAGGTCAATGGTCACTGGTCACTGGTCACTGGTCACTGGCCACTGGTCACTGGTCACTGGTCAATGGTCACTGTCGCTGGTCAATGGTCACTGTCGCTGGTCACTGGTCACTGGTCACTGGTCACTGGTCACTGGTCATTGGTCACTGGTCACTGGTCACAAGTCACTGGTCACTGGTCACTTGTCACAGGTCGATGGTCACTGGTCACTGGTCAATGGTCACTGTCGCTGGTAAATGTTCACTGTCGCTGGTCACTGGTCACTGGTCACTGTCGCTGGTCACTGGTCACTGGTCACTGGTCACTCGTCACTGGTCACTGGTCACTGGTCAATGGTCCCTATCGCTGGTCAATGGTCACTGTCGCTGGTCACTGGTCACTGGTCACTGGTCACTGGTCACTGGTCACTATCGCTGGTCAATGGTCACTGTCGCTGGTCACTGGTCACTGGTCACTGGTCACTGGTCACGGGTCACATGTCACGGGTCACTGTTCACTGGTCGCTAGTCACTGGTCTCTGGTCACTGGTCACTGGTCACTGGTCACAGGTCACTGGTCACTGGTCACTGGCCAATGGTCACTGGTCACTGGTCAATGGTCACTGTCGCCAGTCAATGGTCACTGTCGCTGGTCACTGTCGCTGGTCACTGGTCACTGGTCACTGGTCACTGGTCACTGGTCATTGGTCACTGGTCACTGGTCACAAGTCACTGGTCACTGGTCACTTGTCACTGGTCGATGGTCACTGGTCACTGGTCAATGGTCACTGTCGCTGGTAAATGTTCACTGTCGCTGGTCACTGGTCACTGGTCACTGTCGCTGGTCAATGGTCACTGGTCACTGGTCACTCGTCACTGGTCACTGGTCACTGGTCAATGGTCCCTATCGCTGGTCAATGGTCACTGTCGCTGGTCACTGGTCACTGGTCACTGGTCACTGGTCACTGGTCAAAAGTCACTGGTCACTTGTCACGGGTCAATGGTCACTGCCGCTGGTCACTGCTCACTGGTCATTGGTCACTGTCGCTGGTCACTGGTCACTGGTCACTGGTCACTGGTCACTGGTCCCTGGTCACTGGTCACTGGTCAATGATCACTGTCGCTGGTCACTGGTCACTGGTCACTGGTCACTGTCGCTGGTCACATGTCACTGGTCACTGGTCACTGGTCACTTGTCACTGGTCACTGGTCACGGTCACTGGTCACTGGTCACTGGTCACTGGTCACTGGTCACTGGTCACTGGTCAATGGTCCCTATCGCTGGCCAATGGTCACTGTCGCTGGTCACTGGTCACTGGTCACTGGTCACTGGTCATTGGTGACTATCGCTGGTCAATGGTCACTGTCGCTGGTCATTGGTCACTGGTCACTGGTCACTGGTCAAAAGTCACTGGTCACTTGTCACTGGTCAGTGGTCACTGGTCTCTGGTCACTGGTCACTGGTCACTGGTCACTGGTCACAGGTCAATGGTCACTGGTCACTGGTCACTGGGCACTGGTCACTGGTCACGGGTCACATGTCACGGGTCACTGTTCACTGTTCACTGGTCGCTAGTCACTGGTCACCGGTCACTGGTCACTGGTCACTGTTCACTGGTCACTGGTCACAAGTCACTGGTCATTTGTCAGTGGTCAGTGGTCACAGGTCACTGGTCTGTGGTCACTGGTCACTGGTCACTGGTCACTGGTCACTGGTCACTGGTCACTGGTCACAGGTCAATGGTCACTGGTCACTGGTCACTGGTCACTGGTCACTGGCCAATGGTCACTGGTCACTGGTCAATGGTCACTGTCGCCAGTCAATGGTCACTGTCGCTGGTCACTGGTCACTGGTCACTGGTCACTGGTCACTGGTCACTGGTCACTGGTCATTGGTCACTGGTCACTGGTCACAAGTCACTGGTCACTGGTCACTTGTCACTGGTCGATGGTCACTGGTCACTGGTCAATGGTCACTGTCGCTGGTAAAAGTTCACTGTCGCTGGTCACTG
Source organism: Andrena bucephala (assembly GCA_947577245.1). Classification (NCBI taxonomy): domain Eukaryota; kingdom Metazoa; phylum Arthropoda; class Insecta; order Hymenoptera; family Andrenidae; genus Andrena; species Andrena bucephala. Next base: position 25,410,664 of record OX387716.1, on the reverse strand, counting down.
GTCACTGGTCACTGTCGCTGGTCACTGGTCACTGGTCACTGGTCACTGGTCACTGGTCTCTGGTCACTGGTCACTGGTCAATTGTCCCTATCGCTGGTCAATGGTCACTGTCGCTGGTCACTGGTCACTGGTCACTGGTCACTGGTCACTGGTCACTGGTCACTGGTCAATGGTCACTATCGCTGGTCAATGGTCACTGTCGCTGCTCACTGGTCACTGGTCACTGGTCACTGGTCATTGGTCACTATCGCTGGTCAATGGTCACTGTCGCTGGTCACTGGTCACTGGTCACTGGTCACTGGTCACGGGTCACATGTCACGGGTCACTGTTCACTGGTCGCTAGTCACTGGTCACCGGTCACTTGTCACTGGTCACTGGTCACTGTTCACTGGTCACTGGTCACAAGTCACTGGTCACTGGTCACTGGTCACTGGTCATTGGTCACTGGTCACTGGTCACTGGTCACTGGTCACTATCGCTGGTCAATGGTCACTGTCGCTGGTCACTGGTCACTGGTCACTGTTCACTGGTCACTGGTCACTGGTCACTGGTCATTGGTCACTTGTCACTGTTCACTGGTCACTGGTCACAAGTCACTGGTCATTTGTCAGTGGTCAGTGGTCACAGGTCACTGGTCTGTGGTCACTGGTCACTGGTCACTGGTCACTGGTCACTGGTCACTGGTCACTGGTCACTGGTCATTGGTCACTGGTCACTGGTCACAAGTCACTGGTCACTGGTCACTTGTCACTGGTCGCTGGTCACTGGTCACTGGTCAATGGTCACTGTCGCTGGTAAATGTTCACTGTCGCTGGTCACTGGTCACTGGTCACTGTCGCTGGTCACTGGTCACTGGTCACTGGTCACTGGTCATAGGTCAATGGTCACTGGTCACTGGTCAATGGTCACTGGTCACTGGCCAATGGTCACTGGTCACTGGTCAATGGTCACTGTCGCCAGTCAATGGTCACTGTCGCTGGTCACTGGTCACTGGTCACTGGTCACTGGTCACTGGTCACTGGTCACAGGTCAATGGTCACTGGTCACTGGTCACTGGTCACTGGCCAATGGTCACTGGTCACTGGTCAATGGTCACTGTCGCCAGTCAATGGTCACTGTCGCTGGTCACTGGTCACTGGTCACTGGTCACTGGTCACTGGTCACTGGTCACTGGTCATTGGTCACTGGTCACTGGTCACAAGTCACTGGTCACTGGTCACTTGTCACTGGTCGATGGTCACTGGTCACTGGTCAATGGTCACTGTCGCTGGTAAAAGTTCACTGTCGCTGGTCACTGGTCACTGGTCACTGTCGCTGGTCACTGGTCACTGGTCACTGGTCACTGGTCACTGGTCTCTGGTCACTGGTCACTGGTCAATTGTCCCTATCGCTGGTCAATGGTCACTGTCGCTGGTCACTGGTCACTGGTCACTGGTCACTGGTCACTGGTCACTGGTCACTGGTCACTGGTCACTGGTCAATGGTCACTATCGCTGGTCAATGGTCACTGTCGCTGCTCACTGGTCACTGGTCACTGGTCACTGGTCATTGGTCACTATCGCTGGTCAATGGTCACTGTCGCTGGTCACTGGTCACTGGTCACTGGTCACTGGTCACGGGTCACATGTCACGGGTCACTGTTCACTGGTCGCTAGTCACTGGTCTCTGGTCACTGGTCACTGGTCACTGGTCACAGGTCAATGGTCACTGGTCACTGGTCACTGGTCACTGGCCACTGGTCACTGGTCACTGGTCAATGGTCACTGTCGCTGGTCAATGGTCACTGTCGCTGGTCACTGGTCACTGGTCACTGGTCACTGGTCACTGGTCATTGGTCACTGGTCACTGGTCACAAGTCACTGGTCACTGGTCACTTGTCACAGGTCGATGGTCACTGGTCACTGGTCAATGGTCACTGTCGCTGGTAAATGTTCACTGTCGCTGGTCACTGGTCACTGGTCACTGTCGCTGGTCACTGGTCACTGGTCACTGGTCACTCGTCACTGGTCACTGGTCACTGGTCAATGGTCCCTATCGCTGGTCAATGGTCACTGTCGCTGGTCACTGGTCACTGGTCACTGGTCACTGGTCACTGGTCACTATCGCTGGTCAATGGTCACTGTCGCTGGTCACTGGTCACTGGTCACTGGTCACTGGTCACGGGTCACATGTCACGGGTCACTGTTCACTGGTCGCTAGTCACTGGTCTCTGGTCACTGGTCACTGGTCACTGGTCACAGGTCACTGGTCACTGGTCACTGGCCAATGGTCACTGGTCACTGGTCAATGGTCACTGTCGCCAGTCAATGGTCACTGTCGCTGGTCACTGTCGCTGGTCACTGGTCACTGGTCACTGGTCACTGGTCACTGGTCATTGGTCACTGGTCACTGGTCACAAGTCACTGGTCACTGGTCACTTGTCACTGGTCGATGGTCACTGGTCACTGGTCAATGGTCACTGTCGCTGGTAAATGTTCACTGTCGCTGGTCACTGGTCACTGGTCACTGTCGCTGGTCAATGGTCACTGGTCACTGGTCACTCGTCACTGGTCACTGGTCACTGGTCAATGGTCCCTATCGCTGGTCAATGGTCACTGTCGCTGGTCACTGGTCACTGGTCACTGGTCACTGGTCACTGGTCAAAAGTCACTGGTCACTTGTCACGGGTCAATGGTCACTGCCGCTGGTCACTGCTCACTGGTCATTGGTCACTGTCGCTGGTCACTGGTCACTGGTCACTGGTCACTGGTCACTGGTCCCTGGTCACTGGTCACTGGTCAATGATCACTGTCGCTGGTCACTGGTCACTGGTCACTGGTCACTGTCGCTGGTCACATGTCACTGGTCACTGGTCACTGGTCACTTGTCACTGGTCACTGGTCACGGTCACTGGTCACTGGTCACTGGTCACTGGTCACTGGTCACTGGTCACTGGTCAATGGTCCCTATCGCTGGCCAATGGTCACTGTCGCTGGTCACTGGTCACTGGTCACTGGTCACTGGTCATTGGTGACTATCGCTGGTCAATGGTCACTGTCGCTGGTCATTGGTCACTGGTCACTGGTCACTGGTCAAAAGTCACTGGTCACTTGTCACTGGTCAGTGGTCACTGGTCTCTGGTCACTGGTCACTGGTCACTGGTCACTGGTCACAGGTCAATGGTCACTGGTCACTGGTCACTGGGCACTGGTCACTGGTCACGGGTCACATGTCACGGGTCACTGTTCACTGTTCACTGGTCGCTAGTCACTGGTCACCGGTCACTGGTCACTGGTCACTGTTCACTGGTCACTGGTCACAAGTCACTGGTCATTTGTCAGTGGTCAGTGGTCACAGGTCACTGGTCTGTGGTCACTGGTCACTGGTCACTGGTCACTGGTCACTGGTCACTGGTCACTGGTCACTGGTCATTGGTCACTGGTCACTGGTCACAAGTCACTGGTCACTGGTCACTTGTCACTGGTCGCTGGTCACTGGTCACTGGTCAATGGTCACTGTCGCTGGTAAATGTTCACTGTCGCTGGTCACTGGTCACTGGTCACTGTCGCTGGTCACTGGTCACTGGTCACTGGTCACTGGTCATAGGTCAATGGTCACTGGTCACTGGTCAATGGTCACTGGTCACTGGCCAATGGTCACTGGTCACTGGTCAATGGTCACTGTCGCCAGTCAATGGTCACTGTCGCTGGTCACTGGTCACTGGTCACTGGTCACTGGTCACTGGTCACTGGTCACAGGTCAATGGTCACTGGTCACTGGTCACTGGTCACTGGTCACTGGCCAATGGTCACTGGTCACTGGTCAATGGTCACTGTCGCCAGTCAATGGTCACTGTCGCTGGTCACTGGTCACTGGTCACTGGTCACTGGTCACTGGTCACTGGTCACTGGTCATTGGTCACTGGTCACTGGTCACAAGTCACTGGTCACTGGTCACTTGTCACTGGTCGATGGTCACTGGTCACTGGTCAATGGTCACTGTCGCTGGTAAAAGTTCACTGTCGCTGGTCACTGGTCACTGGTCACTGTCGCTGGTCACTGGTCACTGGTCACTGGTCACTGGTCACTGGTCTCTGGTCACTGGTCACTGGTCAATTGTCCCTATCGCTGGTCAATGGTCACTGTCGCTGGTCACTGGTCACTGGTCACTGGTCACTGGTCACTGGTCACTGGTCACTGGTCAATGGTCACTATCGCTGGTCAATGGTCACTGTCGCTGCTCACTGGTCACTGGTCACTGGTCACTGGTCATTGGTCACTATCGCTGGTCAATGGTCACTGTCGCTGGTCACTGGTCACTGGTCACTGGTCACTGGTCACGGGTCACATGTCACGGGTCACTGTTCACTGGTCGCTAGTCACTGGTCACCGGTCACTGGTCACTGGTCACTGGTCACTGTTCACTGGTCACTGGTCACAAGTCACTGGTCACTGGTCACTGGTCACTGGTCATTGGTCACTGGTCACTGGTCACTGGTCACTGGTCACTATCGCTGGTCAATGGTCACTGTCGCTGGTCACTGGTCACTGGTCACTGTTCACTGGTCACTGGTCACTGGTCACTGGTCATTGGTCACTTGTCACTGTTCACTGGTCACTGGTCACAAGTCACTGGTCATTTGTCAGTGGTCAGTGGTCACAGGTCACTGGTCTGTGGTCACTGGTCACTGGTCACTGGTCACTGGTCACTGGTCACTGGTCACTGGTCACTGGTCATTGGCCACTGGTCACTGGTCACAAGTCACTGGTCACTGGTCACTTGTCACTGGTCGCTGGTCACTGGTCACTGGTCAATGGTCACTGTCGCTGGTAAATGTTCACTGTCGCTGGTCACTGGTCACTGGTCACTGTCGCTGGTCACTGGTCACTGGTCACTGGTCACTGGTCATAGGTCAATGGTCACTGGTCACTGGTCAATGGTCACTGGTCACTGGCCAATGGTCACTGGTCACTGGTCAATGGTCACTGTCGCCAGTCAATGGTCACTGTCGCTGGTCACTGGTCACTGGTCACTGGTCACTGGTCACTGGTCACTGGTCACAGGTCAATGGTCACTGGTCACTGGTCACTGGTCACTGGTCACTGGCCAATGGTCACTGGTCACTGGTCAATGGTCACTGTCGCCAGTCAATGGTCACTGTCGCTGGTCACTGGTCACTGGTCACTGGTCACTGGTCACTGGTCACTGGTCACTGGTCATTGGTCACTGGTCACTGGTCACAAGTCACTGGTCACTGGTCACTTGTCACTGGTCGATGGTCACTGGTCACTGGTCAATGGTCACTGTCGCTGGTAAAAGTTCACTGTCGCTGGTCACTGGTCACTGGTCACTGTCGCTGGTCACTGGTCACTGGTCACTGGTCACTGGTCACTGGTCTCTGGTCACTGGTCACTGGTCAATTGTCCCTATCGCTGGTCAATGGTCACTGTCGCTGGTCACTGGTCACTGGTCACTGGTCACTGGTCACTGGTCACTGGTCACTGGTCAATGGTCACTATCGCTGGTCAATGGTCACTGTCGCTGCTCACTGGTCACTGGTCACTGGTCACTGGTCATTGGTCACTATCGCTGGTCAATGGTCACTGTCGCTGGTCACTGGTCACTGGTCACTGGTCACTGGTCACGGGTCACATGTCACGGGTCACTGTTCACTGGTCGCTAGTCACTGGTCACCGGTCACTGGTCACTGGTCACTGGTCACTGTTCACTGGTCACTGGTCACAAGTCACTGGTCACTGGTCACTGGTCACTGGTCATTGGTCACTGGTCACTGGTCACTGGTCACTGGTCACTATCGCTGGTCAATGGTCACTGTCGCTGGTCACTGGTCACTGGTCACTGTTCACTGGTCACTGGTCACTGGTCACTGGTCATTGGTCACTTGTCACTGTTCACTGGTCACTGGTCACAAGTCACTGGTCATTTGTCAGTGGTCAGTGGTCACAGGTCACTGGTCTGTGGTCACTGGTCACTGGTCACTGGTCACTGGTCACTGGTCACTGGTCACTGGTCACTGGTCATTGGCCACTGGTCACTGGTCACAAGTCACTGGTCACTGGTCACTTGTCACTGGTCGCTGGTCACTGGTCACTGGTCAATGGTCACTGTCGCTGGTAAATGTTCACTGTCGCTGGTCACTGGTCACTGGTCACTGTCGCTGGTCACTGGTCACTGGTCACTGGTCACTGGTCATAGGTCAATGGTCACTGGTCACTGGTCAATGGTCACTGGTCACTGGCCAATGGTCACTGGTCACTGGTCAATGGTCACTGTCGCCAGTCAATGGTCACTGTCGCTGGTCACTGGTCACTGGTCACTGGTCACTGGTCACTGGTCACTGGTCACAGGTCAATGGTCACTGGTCACTGGTCACTGGTCACTGGTCACTGGCCAATGGTCACTGGTCACTGGTCAATGGTCACTGTCGCCAGTCAATGGTCACTGTCGCTGGTCACTGGTCACTGGTCACTGGTCACTGGTCACTGGTCACTGGTCACTGGTCATTGGTCACTGGTCACTGGTCACAAGTCACTGGTCACTGGTCACTTGTCACTGGTCGATGGTCACTGGTCACTGGTCAATGGTCACTGTCGCTGGTAAAAGTTCACTGTCGCTGGTCACTGGTCACTGGTCACTGTCGCTGGTCACTGGTCACTGGTCACTGGTCACTGGTCACTGGTCTCTGGTCACTGGTCACTGGTCAATTGTCCCTATCGCTGGTCAATGGTCACTGTCGCTGGTCACTGGTCACTGGTCACTGGTCACTGGTCACTGGTCACTGGTCACTGGTCAATGGTCACTATCGCTGGTCAATGGTCACTGTCGCTGCTCACTGGTCACTGGTCACTGGTCACTGGTCATTGGTCACTATCGCTGGTCAATGGTCACTGTCGCTGGTCACTGGTCACTGGTCACTGGTCACTGGTCACGGGTCACATGTCACGGGTCACTGTTCACTGGTCGCTAGTCACTGGTCACCGGTCACTGGTCACTGGTCACTGGTCACTGTTCACTGGTCACTGGTCACAAGTCACTGGTCACTGGTCACTGGTCACTGGTCATTGGTCACTGGTCACTGGTCACTGGTCACTGGTCACTATCGCTGGTCAATGGTCACTGTCGCTGGTCACTGGTCACTGGTCACTGTTCACTGGTCACTGGTCACTGGTCACTGGTCATTGGTCACTATCGCTGGTCAATGGTCACTGTCGCTGGTCATTGGTCACTGGTCACTCGACACTGGTCACTGGTCACTGGTCACTTGTCACTGGTCACTGGTCACTGGTCACTGGTCACTGGTCAATGGTCACTGTCGCTGGTCACTGGTCACTGGTCACTGGTCAATGGTCACTGCCGCTGGTCACTGGTCACTGGTCACTGCTCACTGGTCACTGGTCACTTGTCAATGGTCACTGTCGCTGGTCAATGGTCACTGTCGCTGGTCACTGGTCACTGGTCACTGGTCACTGGTCACTGGTCATTGGTCACTGGTCACTGGTCACAAGTCACTGGTCACTGGTCACTTGTCACTGGTCGCTGGTCACTGGTCACTGGTAAGTGGTCACTGTCGCTGGTAAATGGTCACTGTCGCTGGTCACTGGTCACTGGTCACTGGTCACTGGTCACTGGTCACTGGTCACTGGTCACTGGTCAATGGTCCCTATCGCTGGTCAATGGTCACTGTCGCTGGTCACTGGTCACTGGTCACTGGTCATTGGTGACTATCGCTGGTCAATGGTCACTGTCGCTGGTCACTGGTCACAGGTCACTGGTCAATGGTCACTGGTCAATTGTCCCTATCGCTGGTCACTGGTCACTGGTCAATGGTCACTGTCGCTGGTCAATGGTCACTGTCGCTGGTCATTGGTCACTAGTCACTGGACACTGGTCACTGGTCACTGGTCACTGGTCAATGGTCACTGCCGCTGGTCACTGGTCACTGGTCACTGCTCACTGGTCATTGGTCACTGGTCACTGGTCACAAGTCACTGGTCACTGGTCACTTGTCACTGGTCGCTGGTCACTGGTCACTGGTCAGTGGTCACTGTCGCTGGTAAATGGTCACTGTCGCTGGTCACTGGTCACTGGTCACTGGTCACTGGTCACTGGTCACTGGTCACTGGTCACTGGTCACTGGTCAATGGTCCCTATCGCTGGTCAATGGTCACTGTCGCTGGTCACTGGTCACTGGTCACTGGTCATTGGTGACTATCGCTGGTCAATGGTCACTGTCGCTGGTCACTGGTCACTGGTCACTGGTCAATGGTCCCTATCGCTGGTCAATGGTCACTGTCGCTGGTCACTGGTCCCTGGTCACTGATCACTGGTCAAAAGTCACTGGTCACTTGTCACAGGTCAGTGGTCACTGGTCTCTGGTCACTGTCGCTGGTCACTGGTCACTGGTCACTGTTCACTGGTCACTGGTCACTGGTCACTGGTCATTGGTCACTATCGCTGGTCAATGGTCACTGTCGCTGGTCATTGGTCACTGGTCACTGGACACTGGTCACTGGTCACTGGTCACTGGTCACTGGTCACTGGTCAATGGTCACTGTCGCTGGTCACTGGTCACTGGTCACTGGTCAATGGTCACTGCCGCTGGTCACTGGTCACTGGTCACTGCTCACTGGTCACTGGTCACTTGTCAATGGTCACTGTCGCTGGTCAATGGTCACTGACGCTGGTCACTGGTCACTGGTCACTGGTCACTGGTCACTGGTCATTGGTCACTGGTCACTGGTCACAAGTCACTGGTCACTGGTCACTGGTCACTTGTCACTGGTCGCTGGTCACTGGTCACTGGTCAGTGGTCACTGTCGCTGGTAAATGGTCACTGTCGCTGGTCACTGGTCACTGGTCACTGGTCACTGGTCACTGGTCACTGGTCACTGGTCAATGGTCCCTATCGCTGGTCAATGGTCACTACCGCTGGTCACTGGTCACTGGTCACTGGTCATTGGTGACTATCGCTGGTCAATGGTCACTGTTGCTGGTCACTGGTCACTGGTCAGTGGTCCCTATCGCTGGTCACTGTCACTGGTCACTGGTCACTGGTCACTGGTCACTGGTCAAAAGTCACTGGTCACTTGTCACTGGTCAGTGGTCACTGGTCTCTGGTCACTGGTCACTGGTCACTGGTCACAGGTCAATGGTCACTGGTCACTGGTCACTGGTCACTGGCCACTGGTCACTGGTCACTGGTCAATGGTCACTGTCGCTGGTCAATGGTCACTGTCGCTGGTCACTGGTCACTGGTCACTGGTCACTGGTCACTGGTCATTGCTCACTGGTCACTGGTCACAAGTCACTGGTCACTGGTCACTTGTCACTGGTCGATGGTCACTGGTCACTGGTCAATGGTCACTGTCGCTGGTAAATGTTCACTGTCGCTGGTCACTGGTCACTGGTCACTGTCGCTGGTCACTGGTCACTGGTCACTGGTCACTCGTCACTGGTCACTGGTCACTGGTCAATGGTCCCTATCGCTGGTCAATGGTCACTGTCGCTGGTCACTGGTCACTGGTCACTGGTCACTGGTCACTGGTCAAAAGTCACTGGTCACTTGTCACGGGTCAATGGTCACTGCCGCTGGTCACTGCTCACTGGTCAATATTCACTGGTCACTGGTCACTGGTCACTGGTCACTGGTCACTGGTCACTGGTCACTGGTCACTGGTCACTTTCGCTGGTCACTGGTCAATGGTCACTGTCGCTGGTCAATGGTCACTGTCGCTGGTCAATGGTCACTGCGGTGGTCATTGGTCACTGGTCACTGGTCACTGGTCACTGGTCATTGGTCACTGGTCACTGGTCACAAGTCACTGGTCACTGGTCACTTGTCACTGGTCGATGGTCACTGGTCACTGGTCAATGGTCACTGTCGCTGGTCAATGGTCACTGTCGCTGGTCACTGGTCACTGGTCACTGGTCACTGGGCACTGGTCACAACTCACTGGTCACTTGTCACTGGTCACTGGTCACTGGTCACTGGTCAATGGTCACTGTCGCTGGTCAATGGTCACTGTCGCTGGTCAATGGTCACTGCGGTGGTCATTGGTCACTGGTCACTGGTCACTGGTCAAAAGTCACTGGTCACTTGTCACTGGTCAGTGGTCACTGGTCTCTGGTCACTGGTCACTGGTCACAGGTCAATGGTCACTGGTCACTGGTCACTGGTCACTGGTCACTGGTCACGGGTCACATTTCACGGGTCACTGTTCACTGGTCGCTAGTCACTGGTCACCGGTCACTGGTCACTGGTCACTGGTCACTGGTCACTGTTCACTGGTCACTGGTCACAAGTCACTGGTCACATGTCACTGGTCAGTGGTCACTGGTCACTGGTCACTGGTCTGTGGTCACTGGTCACTGGTCAGTGGTCACTTGTAACAGTCAGATGTCGCGGGTCACTGGTCACAAGTCACTGGTCGCTGGTCACAAGTCACTGGTCACTTGTCACTGGTCACTGGTCACTGGTCACTGGTCAATGGTCGATGGTCGCTGGTCACTGGTATCTGGTCATGGGTCACTGGTCACTGGTCACTGGTCACTGGTCACTGGTCACTGGTCAATCGTCACTATCGCTGGTCAATGGTCACTGTCGCTGCTCACTGGTCACTGGTCACTGGTCACTGGTCACTGGTCACTGGTCACTGGTCATTGGTCACTATCGCTGGTCAATGGTCACTGTCGCTGGTCATTGGTCACTGGTCACTGGTCACTGGACACTGGTCACTGGTCACTGGTCACTTGTCACTGGTCACTGGTCACTGGTCAATGGTCACTGTCGCTGGTCACTGGTCACTGGTCACTGGTCACTGGTCCCTGGTCACTGGTCACTGGTCAATGATCACTGTCGCTGGTCACTGGTCACTGGTCACTGGTCACTGGTCACGGGTCACATGTCACTGGTCACTGGTCACTGGTCACTTGTCACTGGTCACTGGTCACGGTCACTGGTCACTGGTCACTGGTCACTGGTCACTGGTCACTGGTCACTGGTCACTGGTCAATGGTCCCTATCGCTGGCCAATGGTCACTGTCGCTGGTCACTGGTCACTGGTCACTGGTCACTGGTCATTGGTGACTATCGCTGGTCAATGGTCACTGTCGCTGGTCATTGGTCACTGGTCACTGGTCACTGGTCAAAAGTCACTGGTCACTTGTCACTGGTCAGTAGTCACTGGTCTCTGGTCACTGGTCACTGGTCACTGGTCACTGGTCACTGGTCTGTGGTCACTGGTCACTGGTCACTGGTCACTGGTCACTGGTCACTGGTCACTGGTCACTGGTCACTGGTCATTGGTCACTGGTCACTGGTCACAAGTCACTGGTCACTTGTCACTGGTCGCTGGTAACTGGTCACTGGTCAATGGTCACTGTCGCTGGTAAATGTTCACTGTCGCTGGTCACTGGTCACTGGTCACTGTCGCTGGTCACTGGTCACTGGTCACTGGTCACTGGTCATAGGTCAATGGTCACTGGTCACTGGTCAATGGTCCCTATCGCTGGTCAATGGTCACTGTCGCTGGTCACTGGTCACTGGTCACTGGTCACTGGTCACTGGTCACTGGTCAAAAGTCACTGGTCACTTGTCACTGGTCAGTGGTCACTGGTCTCTGGTCACTGGTCACTGGTCACTGGTCACTGGTCACAGGTCAGTGGTCACTGGTCACTGGTCATTGGTCACTGGTCACTGGCCAATGGTCACTGGTCACTGGTCAATGGTCACTGTCGCCAGTCAATGGTCACTGTCGCTGGTCACTGGTCACTGGTCACTGGTCACTGGTCACTGGTCACTGGTCACTGGTCATTGGTCACAAGTCACTGGTCACTGGTCACTTGTCACTGGTCGATGGTCACTGGTCACTGGTCAATGGTCACTGTCGCTGGTAAATGTTCACTGTCGCTGGTCACTGGTCACTGGTCACTGTCGCTGGTCACTGGTCACTGGTCACTGGTCACTGGTCACTGGTCACTGGTCACTGGTCAATTGTCCCTAACGCTGGTCAATGGTCACTGTCGCTGGTCACTGGTCACTGGTCACTGGTCACTGTTCACTGGTCTCTGGTCACAAGTCACTGGTCACATGTCACTGGTCAGTGGTCACTGGTCACTGGTTACTGGTCACTGGTCACTGGTCACTGGTCACTGGTCACTGGTCACTGGTCACTGGTCACTGGTCATTGGTCACTATCGCTGGTCAATGGTCACTGTCGCTGGTCACTGGTCACTGGTCAATTGTCCCTATCGCTGGTCAATGGTCACTGTCGCTGGTCACTGGTCACTGGTCACTGGTCACTGGTCGCTAGTCACTGGTCACCGGTCACTGGCCACTGGTCACTGGTCACTGGTCAATGGTCACTGTCGCTGGTCAATGGTCACTGTCGCTGGTCAATGGTCACTGCGCTGGTCATTGGTCACTGGTCACTGGTCACTGGTCAAAATTCACTGGTCACTTGTCACTGGTCAGTGGTCACTGGTCTCTGGTCACTGGTCACTTGTCACTGGTCACTGGTCACTGGTCACAGGTCAATGGTCACTGGTCAATGGTCACTGGTCACTGGTCACTGGTCACTGGTCACTGGTCACTGGTCACTGGTCACTGGTCACGGGTCACATTTCACGGGTCACTGTTCACTGGTCGCTAGTCACTGGTCACCGGTCACTGGTCACTGGTCACTGGTCACTGTTCACTGGTCTCTGGTCACAAGTCACTGGTCACATGTCACTGGTCAGTGGTCACTGGTCACTGGTCACTGGTCACTGGTCACTGGTCACTGGTCACTGGTCACTGGTCACTGGTCACGGGGCACATTTCACGGGTCACTGTTCACTGGTCGCTAGTCACTGGTCACCGGTCACTGGTCACTGGTCACTGGTCACTGGTCACTGGTCACTGGTCAATGATCACTGTCGCTGGTCACTGGTCACTGGTCACTGGTCACTGGTCACTGGTCACTGGTCAATGGTCCCTATCGCTGGTCAATGGTCACTGTCGCTGGTCACTGGTCACTGGTCACTGGTCACTGGTCACTGGTCATTGGTGACTATCGCTGGTCAATGGTCACTGTCGCTGGTCATTGGTCACTGGTCACTGGTCACTGGTCAAAAGTCACTGGTCACTTGTCACTGGTCAGTGGTCACTGGTCTCTGGTCACTGGTCACTGGTCACTGGTCACAGGTCAATGGTCACTGGTCACTGGTCACTGGTCACTGGGCACTGGTCACTGGTCACGGGTCACATGTCACGGGTCACTGTTCACTGTTCACTGGTCGCTAGTCACTGGTCACCGGTCACTGGTCACTGGTCACTGTTCACTGGTCACTGGTCACAAGTCACTGATCACTTGTCAGTGGTCAGTGGTCACTGGTCACTGGTCTGTGGTCACTGGTCACTGGTCACTGGTCACTGGTCACTGGTCACTGGTCACTGGTCACTGGTCATTGGTCACTGGTCACTGGTCACAAGTCACTGGTCACTGGTCACTTGTCACTGGTCGCTGGTCACTGGTCACTGGTCACTGGTCAATGGTCCCTATCGCTGGTCAATGGTAACTTTCGCTGGTCACTGGTCACTGGTCACTGGTCACTGGTCACTGGTCATTGGTGACTATCGCTGGTCAATGGTCACTGTCGCTGGTCATTGGTCACTGGTCACTGGTCACTGGTCAAAAGTCACTGGTCACTTGTCACTGGTCAGTGGTCACTGGTCTCTGGTCACTGGTCACTGGTCACTGGTCACTGTCGCTGGTCACTGGTCACTGGTCACTGGTCACTCGTCACTGGTCACTGGTCACTGGTCAATGGTCCCTATCGCTGGTCAATGGTCACTGTCGCTGGTCACTGGTCACTGGTCACTGGTCACTGGTCACTGGTCAAAAGTCACTGGTCACTTGTCACGGGTCAATGGTCACTGCCGCTGGTCACTGCTCACTGGTCAATATTCACTGGTCACTGGTCACTGGTCACTGGTCACTTTCGCTGGTCACTGGTCAATGGTCACTGTCGCTGGTCAATGGTCACTGTCGCTGGTCAATGGTCACTGCGGTGGTCATTGGTCACTGGTCACTGGTCACTGGTCACTGGTCATTGGTCACTGGTCACTGGTCACAAGTCACTGGTCACTGGTCACTTGTCACTGGTCGATGGTCACTGGTCACTGGTCAATGGTCACTGTCGCTGGTCAATGGTCACTGTCGCTGGTCACTGGTCACTGGTCACTGGTCACTGGGCACTGGTCACAACTCACTGGTCACTTGTCACTGGTCACTGGTCACTGGTCACTGGTCAATGGTCACTGTCGCTGGTCAATGGTCACTGTCGCTGGTCAATGGTCACTGCGGTGGTCATTGGTCACTGGTCACTGGTCACTGGTCAAAAGTCACTGGTCACTTGTCACTGGTCAATGGTCACTGGTCACTGGTCACTGGTCACTGGTCACTGGTCACGGGTCACATTTCACGGGTCACTGTTCACTGGTCGCTAGTCACTGGTCACCGGTCACTGGTCACTGGTCACTGGTCACTGGTCACTGTTCACTGGTCACTGGTCACAAGTCACTGGTCACATGTCACTGGTCAGTGGTCACTGGTCACTGGTCACTGGTCTGTGGTCACTGGTCACTGGTCAGTGGTCACTTGTAACAGTCAGATGTCGCGGGTCACTGGTCACAAGTCACTGGTCGCTGGTCACAAGTCACTGGTCACTTGTCACTGGTCACTGGTCACTGGTCACTGGTCAATGGTCGATGGTCGCTGGTCACTGGTATCTGGTCATGGGTCACTGGTCACTGGTCACTGGTCACTGGTCACTGGTCACTGGTCAATCGTCACTATCGCTGGTCAATGGTCACTGTCGCTGCTCACTGGTCACTGGTCACTGGTCACTGGTCACTGGTCACTGGTCACTGGTCATTGGTCACTATCGCTGGTCAATGGTCACTGTCGCTGGTCATTGGTCACTGGTCACTGGTCACTGGACACTGGTCACTGGTCACTGGTCACTTGTCACTGGTCACTGGTCACTGGTCAATGGTCACTGTCGCTGGTCACTGGTCACTGGTCACTGGTCACTGGTCCCTGGTCACTGGTCACTGGTCAATGATCACTGTCGCTGGTCACTGGTCACTGGTCACTGGTCATTGGTCACTATCGCTGGTCAATGGTCACTGTCGCTGGTCACTGGTCACTGGTCAATTGTCCCTATCGCTGGTCAATGGTCACTGTCGCTGGTCACTGGTCACTGGTCACTGGTCACTGGTCGCTAGTCACTGGTCACCGGTCACTGGCCACTGGTCACTGGTCACTGGTCAATGGTCACTGTCGCTGGTCAATGGTCACTGTCGCTGGTCAATGGTCACTGCGCTGGTCATTGGTCACTGGTCACTGGTCACTGGTCAAAAGTCACTGGTCACTTGTCACTGGTCAGTGGTCACTGGTCTCTGGTCACTGGTCACTTGTCACTGGTCACTGGTCACTGGTCACAGGTCAATGGTCACTGGTCAATGGTCACTGGTCACTGGTCACTGGTCACTGGTCACTGGTCACTGGTCACTGGTCACTGGTCACGGGTCACATTTCACGGGTCACTGTTCACTGGTCGCTAGTCACTGGTCACCGGTCACTGGTCACTGGTCACTGGTCACTGTTCACTGGTCTCTGGTCACAAGTCACTGGTCACATGTCACTGGTCAGTGGTCACTGGTCACTGGTCACTGGTCACTGGTCACTGGTCACTGGTCACTGGTCACTGGTCACTGGTCACGGGGCACATTTCACGGGTCACTGTTCACTGGTCGCTAGTCACTGGTCACCGGTCACTGGTCACTGGTCACTGGTCACTGGTCACTGGTCACTGGTCAATGATCACTGTCGCTGGTCACTGGTCACTGGTCACTGGTCACTGGTCACTGGTCACTGGTCAATGGTCCCTATCGCTGGTCAATGGTCACTGTCGCTGGTCACTGGTCACTGGTCACTGGTCACTGGTCACTGGTCATTGGTGACTATCGCTGGTCAATGGTCACTGTCGCTGGTCATTGGTCACTGGTCACTGGTCACTGGTCAAAAGTCACTGGTCACTTGTCACTGGTCAGTGGTCACTGGTCTCTGGTCACTGGTCACTGGTCACTGGTCACTGGTCACAGGTCAATGGTCACTGGTCACTGGTCACTGGTCACTGGGCACTGGTCACTGGTCACGGGTCACATGTCACGGGTCACTGTTCACTGTTCACTGGTCGCTAGTCACTGGTCACCGGTCACTGGTCACTGGTCACTGTTCACTGGTCACTGGTCACAAGTCACTGATCACTTGTCAGTGGTCAGTGGTCACTGGTCACTGGTCTGTGGTCACTGGTCACTGGTCACTGGTCACTGGTCACTGGTCACTGGTCACTGGTCACTGGTCATTGGTCACTGGTCACTGGTCACAAGTCACTGGTCACTGGTCACTTGTCACTGGTCGCTGGTCACTGGTCACTGGTCACTGGTCAATGGTCCCTATCGCTGGTCAATGGTAACTTTCGCTGGTCACTGGTCACTGGTCACTGGTCACTGGTCACTGGTCATTGGTGACTATCGCTGGTCAATGGTCACTGTCGCTGGTCATTGGTCACTGGTCACTGGTCACTGGTCAAAAGTCACTGGTCACTTGTCACTGGTCAGTGGTCACTGGTCTCTGGTCACTGGTCACTGGTCACTGGTCACTGGTCACAGGTCAATGGTCACTGGTCACTGGTCACTGGTCACTGGTCACTGGCCACTGGTCACTGGTCACTGGTCACTGGTCAATGGTCACTGTCGCCAGTCAATGGTCACTGTCGCTGGTCACTGGTCACTGGTCACTGGTCACTGGTCACTGGTCACTGGTCATTGGTCACTGGTCACTGGTCACAAGTCACTGGTCACTGGTCACTTGTCACTGGTCGATGGTCACTGGTCACTGGTCAATGGTCACTGTCGCTGGTAAATGTTCACTGTCGCTGGTCACTGGTCACTGGTCACTGTCGCTGGCACTGGTCACTGGTCACTGGTCACTGGTCACTGGTCACTGGTCACTGGTCACTGGTCACTGGTCAATTGTCCCTATCGCTGGTCAATGGTCACTGTCGCTGGTCACAAGTCACTGGTCACTGGTCACTTGTCACTGGTCGATGGTCACTGGTCACTGGTCAATGGTCACTGTCGCTGCTCACTGGTCACTGGTCACTGGTCACTGGTCATTGGTCACTATCGCTGGTCAATGGTCACTGTCGCTGGTAACTGGTCACTGGTCAATTGTCCCTATCGCTGGTCAATGGTCACTGTCGCTGGTCACTGGTCACTGGTCACTGGTCACTGGTCGCTAGTCACTGGTCACCGGTCACTGGTCACTGGTCACTGGTCACTGTTCACTGGTCTCTGGTCACAAGTCACTGGTCAAATGTCACTGGTCAGTGATCACTGGTCACTGGTTACTGGTCACTGGTCACTGGTCACTGGTCACTGGTTACTGGTCACTGGTCACTGGTCACGGGGCACATTTCACGGGTCACTGTTCACTGGTCGCTAGTCACTGGTCACCGGTCACTGGTCACTGGTCACTGGTCACTGTTCACTGGTCACTGGTCACAAGTCACTGGTCACATGTCACTGGTCAGTGGTCACTGGTCACTGGTCACTGGTCACTGGTCACTGGTCACTGGTCAATCGTCACTATCGCTGGTCAATGGTCACTGTCGCTGCTCACTGGTCACTGGTCACTGGTCACTGGTCACTGGTCACAGGTCAATGGTCACTGGTCACTGGTCACTGGTCACTGGGCACTGGTCACTGGTCACGGGTCACATGTCACGGGTCACTGTTCACTGTTCACTGGTCGCTAGTCACTGGTCACCGGTCACTGGTCACTGGTCACTGTTCACTGGTCACTGGTCACAAGTCACTGATCACTTGTCAGTGGTCAGTGGTCACTGGTCACTGGTCTGTGGTCACTGGTCACTGGTCACTGGTCACTGGTCACTGGTCACTGGTCACTGGTCACTGGTCATTGGTCACTGGTCACTGGTCACAAGTCACTGGTCACTGGTCACTTGTCACTGGTCGCTGGTCACTGGTCACTGGTCACTGGTCAATGGTCCCTATCGCTGGTCAATGGTAACTTTCGCTGGTCACTGGTCACTGGTCACTGGTCACTGGTCACTGGTCATTGGTGACTATCGCTGGTCAATGGTCACTGTCGCTGGTCATTGGTCACTGGTCACTGGTCACTGGTCAAAAGTCACTGGTCACTTGTCACTGGTCAGTGGTCACTGGTCTCTGGTCACTGGTCACTGGTCACTGGTCACTGGTCACAGGTCAATGGTCACTGGTCACTGGTCACTGGTCACTGGTCACTGGCCACTGGTCACTGGTCACTGGTCACTGGTCAATGGTCACTGTCGCCAGTCAATGGTCACTGTCGCTGGTCACTGGTCACTGGTCACTGGTCACTGGTCACTGGTCACTGGTCATTGGTCACTGGTCACTGGTCACAAGTCACTGGTCACTGGTCACTTGTCACTGGTCGATGGTCACTGGTCACTGGTCAATGGTCACTGTCGCTGGTAAATGTTCACTGTCGCTGGTCACTGGTCACTGGTCACTGTCGCTGGCACTGGTCACTGGTCACTGGTCACTGGTCACTGGTCACTGGTCACTGGTCACTGGTCACTGGTCAATTGTCCCTATCGCTGGTCAATGGTCACTGTCGCTGGTCACAAGTCACTGGTCACTGGTCACTTGTCACTGGTCGATGGTCACTGGTCACTGGTCAATGGTCACTGTCGCTGCTCACTGGTCACTGGTCACTGGTCACTGGTCATTGGTCACTATCGCTGGTCAATGGTCACTGTCGCTGGTAACTGGTCACTGGTCAATTGTCCCTATCGCTGGTCAATGGTCACTGTCGCTGGTCACTGGTCACTGGTCACTGGTCACTGGTCGCTAGTCACTGGTCACCGGTCACTGGTCACTGGTCACTGGTCACTGTTCACTGGTCTCTGGTCACAAGTCACTGGTCAAATGTCACTGGTCAGTGATCACTGGTCACTGGTTACTGGTCACTGGTCACTGGTCACTGGTCACTGGTTACTGGTCACTGGTCACTGGTCACGGGGCACATTTCACGGGTCACTGTTCACTGGTCGCTAGTCACTGGTCACCGGTCACTGGTCACTGGTCACTGGTCACTGTTCACTGGTCACTGGTCACAAGTCACTGGTCACATGTCACTGGTCAGTGGTCACTGGTCACTGGTCACTGGTCACTGGTCACTGGTCACTGGTCAATCGTCACTATCGCTGGTCAATGGTCACTGTCGCTGCTCACTGGTCACTGGTCACTGGTCACTGGTCACTGGTCACTGGTCACTGGTCATTGGTCACTATCGCTGGTCAATGGTCACTGTCGCTGGTCATTGGTCACTGGTCACTGGACACTGGTCACTGTCGCTGGTCACTGGTCAGTGGTCACTGGTCTCTGGTCACAAAGCACTGGTCGCTTGTCACTGGTCAGTGGTCACTGGTCACTGGTCAATGGTCACTGTCGCTGTACAATGGTCACTGTCGCTGGTCACTGGTCACTGGTCACTGGTCAATGGTCACTGCCGCTGGTCACTGCTCACTGGTCAATATTCACTGGTCACTGGTCACTGGTCACTGGTCACTGGTCACTGGTCACTGGTCACTGGTCACTTTCGCTGGTCACTGGTCACTGGTCAATGGTCACTGGCCACTGGTCACTGGTCACTGGTCAATGGTCACTGTCGCTGGTCAATGGTCACTGTCGCTGTTCACTGGTCACTGGTCACTGGTCACTGGTCACTGGTCACTGGTCACAAGTCACTGGTCACTTGTCACTGGTCACTGGTCACTGGTCACTGGTCAATGGTCACTGTCGCTGGTCAATGGTCACTGTCGCTGGTCAATGGTCACTGCGCTGGTCATTGGTCACTGGTCACTGGTTACTGGTCAAAAGTCACTGGTCACTTGTCACTGGTCAGTGGTCACTGGTCTCTGGTCACTGGTCACTTGTCACTGGTCACTGGTCACTGGTCACAGGTCTCTGGTCACAAGTCACTGGTCACATGTCACTGGTCAGTGGTCACTGGTCACTGGTCACTGGTCACTGGTCACTGGTCACAAGTCACTGGTCACTTGTCACTGGTCACTGGTCACTGGTCACTGGTCAATGGTCACTGTCGCTGGTCAATGGTCACTGTCGCTGGTCAATGGTCACTGCGCTGGTCATTGGTCACTGGTCACTGGTTACTGGTCAAAAGTCACTGGTCACTTGTCACTGGTCAGTGGTCACTGGTCACTTGTCACTGGTCACTGGTCACTGGTCACTGGTCAATGGTCACTGTCGCTGGTCAATGGTCACTGTCGCTGGTCAATGGTCACTGCGCTGGTCATTGGTCACTGGTCACTGGTTACTGGTCAAAAGTCACTGGTCACTTGTCACTGGTCAGTGGTCACTGGTCTCTGGTCACTGGTCAATGGTCACTGGTCACTGGTCACTGGTCACTGGTCACTGGTCACTGGTCACTGGTCACTGGTCACGGGTCACATTTCACGGGTCAGTGTTCACTGGTCGCTAGTCACTGGTCACCGGTCACTGGTCACTGGTCACTGGTCACTGTTCACTGGTCTCTGGTCACAAGTCACTGGTCACATGTCACTGGTCAGTGGTCACTGGTCACTGGTCACTGGTCACTGATCACTGGTCACTGGTCACTGGTCACTGGTCACTGGTCACGGGGCACATTTCACGGGTCACTGTTCACTGGTCGCTAGTCACTGGTCACCGGTCACTGGTCACTGGTCACTGGTCACTGTTCACTGGTCACTGGTCACAAGTCACTGGTCACATGTCACTGGTCAGTGGTCACTGGTCACTGGTCACTGGTCTGTGGTCACTGGTCACTGGTCAGTGGTCACTGGTAACAGTCACATGTCGCGGGTCTCTGGTCACATGTCACTGGTCGCTGGTCACAAGTCACTGGTCACTGGTCACTGGTCAATGGTCAATGGTCGCTGGTCACTGGTCACTGGTCATGGGTCACTGGTCACTGGTCACTGGTCACTGGTCACTGGTCAATCGTCACTATCGCTGGTCAATGGTCACTGTCGCTGCTCACTGGTCACTGGTCACTGGTCACTGGTCACTGGTCACTGGTCACTGGTCATTGGTCACTATCGCTGGTCAATGGTCACTGTCGCTGGTCATTGGTCACTGGTCACTGGACACTGGTCACTGGTCACTGGTCACTTGTCACTGGTCACTGGTCACTGGTCAATGGTCACTGTCGCTGGTCACTGGTCACTGGTCACTGGTCACTGGTCACTGGTCCCTGGTCACTGGTCACTGGTCAATGATCACTGTCGCTGGTCACTGGTCACTGGTCACTGGTCACTGGTCACTGGTCACTGGTCACTGGTCAATGGTCCCTATCGCTGGTCAATGGTCACTGTCGCTGGTCACTGGTCACTGGTCACTGGTCACTGGTCATTGGTGACTATCGCTGGTCAATGGTCACTGTCGCTGGTCATTGGTCACTGGTCACTGGTCACTGGTCAAAAGTCACTGGTCACTTGTCACTGGTCAGTGGTCACTGGTCTCTGGTCACTGGTCACTGGTCACTGGTCACTGGTCACAGGTCAATGGTCACTGGTCACTGGTCACTGGTCACTGGGCACTGGTCACTGGTCACGGGTCACATGTCACGGGTCACTGTTCACTGTTCACTGGTCGCTAGTCACTGGTCACCGGTCACTGGTCACTGGTCACTGTTCACTGGTCACTGGTCACAAGTCACTGATCACTTGTCAGTGGTCAGTGGTCACTGGTCACTGGTCTGTGGTCACTGGTCACTGGTCACTGGTCACTGGTCACTGGTCACTGGTCACTGGTCACTGGTCATTGGTCACTGGTCACTGGTCACTGGTCACTGGTCACTGGTCACTGGTCACTGGTCAATTGTCCCTATCGCTGGTCAATGGTCACTGTCGCTGCTCACTGGTCACGGGTCACTGGTCACTGGTCATTGGTCACTATCGCTGGTCAATGGTCACTGTCGCTGGTCACTGGTCACTGGTCAATTGTCCCTATCGCTGGTCAATGGTCACTGTCGCTGGTCACTGGTCACTGGTCACTGGTCACTGGTCGCTAGTCACTGGTCACCGGTCACTGGTCACTGGTCACTGGTCACTGGTCACTGGTCACTGGTCACTGGTCACTGGTCACGGGGCACATTTCACGGGTCACTGTTCACTGGTCGCTAGTCACTGGTCACCGGTCACTGGTCACTGGTCACTGTTCACTGGTCACTGGTCACAAGTCACTGGTCACATGTCACTGGTCAGTGGTCACTGGTCACTGGTCACTGGTCAATCGTCACTATCGCTGGTCAATGGTCACTGTCGCTGCTCACTGGTCACTGGTCACTGGTCACTGGTCACTGGTCACTGGTCACTGGTCATTGGTGACTATCGCTGGTCAATGGTCACTGTCGCTGGTCATTGGTCACTGGTCACTGGTTACTGGTCACTGGTCACTGGTCACTGGTCACTGGTCACTGGTCACTGGTCACTGGTCACTGGTCACGGGGCACATTTCACGGGTCACTGTTCACTGGTCGCTAGTCACTGGTCACCGGTCACTGGTCACTGGTCACTGGTCACTGTTCACTGGTCACTGGTCACAAGTCACTGGTCACATGTCACTGGTCAGTGGTCACTGGTCACTGGTCACTGGTCAATCGTCACTATCGCTGGTCAATGGTCACTGTCGCTGCTCACTGGTCACTGGTCACTGGTCACTGGTCACTGGTCACTGGTCACTGGTCATTGGTCACTATCGCTGGTCAATGGTCACTGTCGCTGGTCATTGGTCACTGGTCACTGGACACTGGTCACTGTCGCTGGTCACTGGTCAGTGGTCACTGGTCTCTGGTCACAAAGCACTGGTCGCTTGTCACTGGTCAGTGGTCACTGGTCACTGGTCAATGGTCACTGTCGCTGTACAATGGTCACTGTCGCTGGTCACTGGTCACTGGTCACTGGTCAATGGTCACTGCCGCTGGTTACTGCTCACTGGTCAATATTCACTGTTCACTGGTCACTGGTCACTGGTCACTGGTCACTGGTCACTGGTCACTGGTCACTTTCGCTGGTCACTGGTCACTGGTCAATGGTCACTGGCCACTGGTCACTGGTCACTGGTCAATGGTCACTGTCGCTGGTCAATGGTCACTGTCGCTGTTCACTGGTCACTGGTCACTGGTCACTGGTCACTGGTCACTGGTCACAAGTCACTGGTCACTTGTCACTGGTCACTGGTCACTGGTCACTGGTCAATGGTCACTGTCGCTGGTCAATGGTCACTGTCGCTGGTCAATGGTCACTGCGCTGGTCATTGGTCACTGGTCACTGGTCACTGGTCAAAAGTCACTGGTCACTTGTCACTGGTCAGTGGTCACTGGTCTCTGGTCACTGGTCACTTGTCACTGGTCACTGGTCACTGGTCACAGGTCAATGGTCACTGGTCAATGGTCACTGGTCACTGGTCACTGGTCACTGGTCACTGGTCACTGGTCACTGGTCACGGGTCACATTTCACGGGTCACTGTTCACTGGTCGCTAGTCACTGGTCACCGGTCACTGGTCACTGGTCACTGGTCACTGTTCACTGGTCTCTGGTCACAAGTCACTGGTCACATGTCACTGGTCAGTGGTCACTGGTCACTGGTCACTGGTCACTGGTCACTGGTCACTGGTCACTGGTCACTGGTCACTGGTCACGGGGCACATTTCACGGGTCACTGTTCACTGGTCGCTAGTCACTGGTCACCGGTCACTGGTCACTGGTCACTGGTCACTGTTCACTGGTCACTGGTCACAAGTCACTGGTCACATGTCACTGGTCAGTGGTCACTGGTCACTGGTCACTGGTCTGTGGTCACTGGTCACTGGTCAGTGGTCACTGGTAACAGTCACATGTCGCGGGTCTCTGGTCACATGTCACTGGTCGCTGGTCACAAGTCACTGGTCACTGGTCACTGGTCAATGGTCAATGGTCGCTGGTCACTGGTCACTGGTCATGGGTCACTGGTCACTGGTCACTGGTCACTGGTCACTGGTCACTGGTCACTGGTCAATCGTCACTATCGCTGGTCAATGGTCACTGTCGCTGCTCACTGGTCACTGGTCACTGGTCACTGGTCACTGGTCACTGGTCACTGGTCATTGGTCACTATCGCTGGTCAATGGTCACTGTCGCTGGTCATTGGTCACTGGTCACTGGACACTGGTCACTGGTCACTGGTCACTTGTCACTGGTCACTGGTCACTGGTCAATGGTCACTGTCGCTGGTCACTGGTCACTGGTCACTGGTCACTGGTCACTGGTCACTGGTCACTGGTCCCTGGTCACTGGTCACTGGTCAATGATCACTGTCGCTGGTCACTGGTCACTGGTCACTGGTCACTGGTCACTGGTCAATGGTCCCTATCGCTGGTCAATGGTCACTGTCGCTGGTCACTGGTCACTGGTCACTGGTCACTGGTCACTGGTCATTGGTGACTATCGCTGGTCAATGGTCACTGTCGCTGGTCATTGGTCACTGGTCACTGGTCACTGGTCAAAAGTCACTGGTCACTTATCACTGGTCAGTGGTCACTGGTCTCTGGTCACTGGTCACTGGTCACTGGTCACTGGTCACAGGTCAATGGTCACTGGCTACTGGTCACTGGTCACTGGGCACTGGTCACTGGTCACGGGTCACATGTCACGGGTCACTGTTCACTGTTCACTGGTCGCTAGTCACTGGTCACCGGTCACTGGTCACTGGTCACTGTTCACTGGTCACTGGTCACAAGTCACTGATCACTTGTCAGTGGTCAGTGGTCACTGGTCACTGGTCTGTGGTCACTGGTCACTGGTCACTGGTCACTGGTCACTGGTCACTGGTCACTGGTCACTGGTCATTGGTCACTGGTCACTGGTCACAAGGCACTGGTCACTGGTCACTTGTCACTGGTCGCTGGTCACTGGTCACTGGTCAATGGTCCCTATCGCTGGTCAATGGTAACTTTCGCTGGTCACTGGTCACTGGTCACTGGTCACTGGTCACTGGTCATTGGTGACTATCGCTGGTCAATGGTCACTGTCGCTGGTCATTGGTCACTGGTCACTGGTCACTGGTCAAAAGTCACTGGTCACTTGTCACTGGTCAGTGGTCACTGGTCTCTGGTCAGTGGTCACTGGTCACTGGTCAATGGTCACAGGTCAATGGTCACTGGTCACTGGTCACTGGTCACTGGTCACTGGCCACTGGTCACTGGTCACTGGTCACTGGTCAATGGTCACTGTCGCCAGTCAATGGTCACTGTCGCTGGTCACTGGTCACTGGTCACTGGTCACTGGTCACTGGTCACTGGTCATTGGTCACTGGTCACTGGTCACAAGTCACTGGTCACTGGTCACTGGTCACTGGTCACTGGTCACTGGTCACTTGTCACGGGGCACATTTCACGGGTCACTGTTCACTGGTCGCTAGTCACTGGTCACCGGTCACTGGTCACTGGTCACTGGTCACTGTTCACTGGTCACTGGTCACAAGTCACTGGTCACATGTCACTGGTCAGTGGTCACTGGTCACTGGTCACTGGTCTGTGGTCACTGGTCACTGGTCAGTGGTCACTGGTAACAGTCACATGTCGCGGGTCTCTGGTCACATGTCACTGGTCGCTGGTCTCAAGTCACTGGTCACTGGTCACTGGTCAATGGTCAATGGTCGCTGGTCACTGGTCACTGGTCATGGGTCACTGGTCACTGGTCACTGGTCACTGGTCACTGGTCACTGGTCACTGGTCAATCGTCACTATCGCTGGTCAATGGTCACTGTCGCTGCTCACTGGTCACTGGTCACTGGTCACTGGTCACTGGTCACTGGTCACTGGTCATTGGTCACTATCGCTGGTCAATGGTCACTGTCGCTGGTCATTGGTCACTGGTCACTGGACACTGGTCACTGGTCACTGGTCACTTGTCACTGGTCACTGGTCACTGGTCAATGGTCACTGTCGCTGGTCACTGGTCACTGGTCACTGGTCACTGGTCACTGGTCCCTGGTCACTGGTCACTGGTCAATGATCACTGTCGCTGGTCACTGGTCACTGGTCACTGGTCAATGGTCACTGGTCACTGGTCAATGGTCCCTATCGCTGGTCAATGGTCACTGTCGCTGGTCACTGGTCACTGGTCACTGGTCACTGGTCACTGGTCATTGGTGACTATCGCTGGTCAATGGTCACTGTCGCTGGTCATTGGTCACTGGTCACTGGTCACTGGTCAAAAGTCACTGGTCACTTGTCACTGGTCAGTGGTCACTGGTCTCTGGTCACTGGTCACTGGTCACTGGTCACTGGTCACAGGTCAATGGTCACTGGTCACTGGTCACTGGTCACTGGGCACTGGTCACTGGTCACGGGTCACATGTCACGGGTCACTGTTCACTGTTCACTGGTCGCTAGTCACTGGTCACCGGTCACTGGTCACTGGTCACTGTTCACTGGTCACTGGTCACAAGTCACTGATCACTTGTCAGTGGTCAGTGGTCACTGGTCACTGGTCTGTGGTCACTGGTCACTGGTCACTGGTCACTGGTCACTGGTCACTGGTCATTGGTCACTGGTCACTGGTCACAAGTCACTGGTCACTGGTCACTTGTCACTGGTCGCTGGTCACTGGTCACTGGTCACTGGTCAATGGTCCCTATCGCTGGTCAATGGTAACTTTCGCTGGTCACTGGTCACTGGTCACTGGTCACTGGTCATTGGTGACTATCGCTGGTCAATGGTCACTGTCGCTGGTCAATGGTCACTGGTCACTGGTCACTGGTCAAAAGTCACTGGTCACTTGTCACTGGTCAGTGGTCACTGGTCTCTGGTCACTGGTCACTGGTCACTGGTCACTGGTCACAGGTCAATGGTCACTGGTCACTGGTCACTGGTCACTGGTCACTGGCCACTGGTCACTGGTCACTGGTCACTGGTCAATGGTCACTGTCGCCAGTCAATGGTCACTGTCGCTGGTCACTGGTCACTGGTCAATGGTCACTGTCGCTGCTCACTGGTCACTGGTCACTGGTCACTGGTCACTGGTCACTGGTCACTGGTCATTGGTCACTATCGCTGGTCAATGGTCACTGTCGCTGGTCATTGGTCACTGGTCACTGGTCACTGGACACTGGTCACTGGTCACTGGTCACTTGTCACTGGTCACTGGTCACTGGTCAATGGTCACTGTCGCTGGTCACTGGTCACTGGTCACTGGTCACTGGTCCCTGGTCACTGGTCACTGGTCAATGATCACTGTCGCTGGTCACTGGTCACTGGTCACTGGTCACTGGTCACGGGTCACATGTCACTGGTCACTGGTCACTGGTCACTTGTCACTGGTCACTGGTCACGGTCACTGGTCACTGGTCACTGGTCACTGGTCACTGGTCACTGGTCACTGGTCACTGGTCAATGGTCCCTATCGCTGGCCAATGGTCACTGTCGCTGGTCACTGGTCACTGGTCACTGGTCACTGGTCATTGGTGACTATCGCTGGTCAATGGTCACTGTCGCTGGTCATTGGTCACTGGTCACTGGTCACTGGTCAAAAGTCACTGGTCACTTGTCACTGGTCAGTAGTCACTGGTCTCTGGTCACTGGTCACTGGTCACTGGTCACTGGTCACTGGTCTGTGGTCACTGGTCACTGGTCACTGGTCACTGGTCACTGGTCACTGGTCACTGGTCATTGGTCACTGGTCACTGGTCACAAGTCACTGGTCACTTGTCACTGGTCGCTGGTAACTGGTCACTGGTCAATGGTCACTGTCGCTGGTAAATGTTCACTGTCGCTGGTCACTGGTCACTGGTCACTGTCGCTGGTCACTGGTCACTGGTCACTGGTCACTGGTCATAGGTCAATGGTCACTGGTCACTGGTCAATGGTCCCTATCGCTGGTCAATGGTCACTGTCGCTGGTCACTGGTCACTGGTCACTGGTCACTGGTCACTGGTCACTGGTCAAAAGTCACTGGTCACTTGTCACTGGTCAGTGGTCACTGGTCTCTGGTCACTGGTCACTGGTCACTGGTCACTGGTCACAGGTCAGTGGTCACTGGTCACTGGTCATTGGTCACTGGTCACTGGCCAATGGTCACTGGTCACTGGTCAATGGTCACTGTCGCCAGTCAATGGTCACTGTCGCTGGTCACTGGTCACTGGTCACTGGTCACTGGTCACTGGTCACTGGTCACTGGTCATTGGTCACAAGTCACTGGTCACTGGTCACTTGTCACTGGTCGATGGTCACTGGTCACTGGTCAATGGTCACTGTCGCTGGTAAATGTTCACTGTCGCTGGTCACTGGTCACTGGTCACTGTCGCTGGTCACTGGTCACTGGTCACTGGTCACTGGTCACTGGTCACTGGTCACTGGTCAATTGTCCCTAACGCTGGTCAATGGTCACTGTCGCTGGTCACTGGTCACTGGTCACTGGTCACTGTTCACTGGTCTCTGGTCACAAGTCACTGGTCACATGTCACTGGTCAGTGGTCACTGGTCACTGGTTACTGGTCACTGGTCACTGGTCACTGGTCACTGGTCACTGGTCACTGGTCACTGGTCACTGGTCATTGGTCACTATCGCTGGTCAATGGTCACTGTCGCTGGTCACTGGTCACTGGTCAATTGTCCCTATCGCTGGTCAATGGTCACTGTCGCTGGTCACTGGTCACTGGTCACTGGTCACTGGTCGCTAGTCACTGGTCACCGGTCACTGGCCACTGGTCACTGGTCACTGGTCAATGGTCACTGTCGCTGGTCAATGGTCACTGTCGCTGGTCAATGGTCACTGCGCTGGTCATTGGTCACTGGTCACTGGTCACTGGTCAAAATTCACTGGTCACTTGTCACTGGTCAGTGGTCACTGGTCTCTGGTCACTGGTCACTTGTCACTGGTCACTGGTCACTGGTCACAGGTCAATGGTCACTGGTCAATGGTCACTGGTCACTGGTCACTGGTCACTGGTCACTGGTCACTGGTCACTGGTCACTGGTCACTGGTCACGGGTCACATTTCACGGGTCACTGTTCACTGGTCGCTAGTCACTGGTCACCGGTCACTGGTCACTGGTCACTGGTCACTGTTCACTGGTCTCTGGTCACAAGTCACTGGTCACATGTCACTGGTCAGTGGTCACTGGTCACTGGTCACTGGTCACTGGTCACTGGTCACTGGTCACTGGTCACTGGTCACTGGTCACGGGGCACATTTCACGGGTCACTGTTCACTGGTCGCTAGTCACTGGTCACCGGTCACTGGTCACTGGTCACTGGTCACTGGTCACTGGTCACTGGTCAATGATCACTGTCGCTGGTCACTGGTCACTGGTCACTGGTCACTGGTCACTGGTCACTGGTCAATGGTCCCTATCGCTGGTCAATGGTCACTGTCGCTGGTCACTGGTCACTGGTCACTGGTCACTGGTCACTGGTCATTGGTGACTATCGCTGGTCAATGGTCACTGTCGCTGGTCATTGGTCACTGGTCACTGGTCACTGGTCAAAAGTCACTGGTCACTTGTCACTGGTCAGTGGTCACTGGTCTCTGGTCACTGGTCACTGGTCACTGGTCACAGGTCAATGGTCACTGGTCACTGGTCACTGGTCACTGGGCACTGGTCACTGGTCACGGGTCACATGTCACGGGTCACTGTTCACTGTTCACTGGTCGCTAGTCACTGGTCACCGGTCACTGGTCACTGGTCACTGTTCACTGGTCACTGGTCACAAGTCACTGATCACTTGTCAGTGGTCAGTGGTCACTGGTCACTGGTCTGTGGTCACTGGTCACTGGTCACTGGTCACTGGTCACTGGTCACTGGTCACTGGTCACTGGTCATTGGTCACTGGTCACTGGTCACAAGTCACTGGTCACTGGTCACTTGTCACTGGTCGCTGGTCACTGGTCACTGGTCACTGGTCAATGGTCCCTATCGCTGGTCAATGGTAACTTTCGCTGGTCACTGGTCACTGGTCACTGGTCACTGGTCACTGGTCATTGGTGACTATCGCTGGTCAATGGTCACTGTCGCTGGTCATTGGTCACTGGTCACTGGTCACTGGTCAAAAGTCACTGGTCACTTGTCACTGGTCAGTGGTCACTGGTCTCTGGTCACTGGTCACTGGTCACTGGTCACTGTCGCTGGTCACTGGTCACTGGTCACTGGTCACTCGTCACTGGTCACTGGTCACTGGTCAATGGTCCCTATCGCTGGTCAATGGTCACTGTCGCTGGTCACTGGTCACTGGTCACTGGTCACTGGTCACTGGTCAAAAGTCACTGGTCACTTGTCACGGGTCAATGGTCACTGCCGCTGGTCACTGCTCACTGGTCAATATTCACTGGTCACTGGTCACTGGTCACTGGTCACTTTCGCTGGTCACTGGTCAATGGTCACTGTCGCTGGTCAATGGTCACTGTCGCTGGTCAATGGTCACTGCGGTGGTCATTGGTCACTGGTCACTGGTCACTGGTCACTGGTCATTGGTCACTGGTCACTGGTCACAAGTCACTGGTCACTGGTCACTTGTCACTGGTCGATGGTCACTGGTCACTGGTCAATGGTCACTGTCGCTGGTCAATGGTCACTGTCGCTGGTCACTGGTCACTGGTCACTGGTCACTGGGCACTGGTCACAACTCACTGGTCACTTGTCACTGGTCACTGGTCACTGGTCACTGGTCAATGGTCACTGTCGCTGGTCAATGGTCACTGTCGCTGGTCAATGGTCACTGCGGTGGTCATTGGTCACTGGTCACTGGTCACTGGTCAAAAGTCACTGGTCACTTGTCACTGGTCAATGGTCACTGGTCACTGGTCACTGGTCACTGGTCACTGGTCACGGGTCACATTTCACGGGTCACTGTTCACTGGTCGCTAGTCACTGGTCACCGGTCACTGGTCACTGGTCACTGGTCACTGGTCACTGTTCACTGGTCACTGGTCACAAGTCACTGGTCACATGTCACTGGTCAGTGGTCACTGGTCACTGGTCACTGGTCTGTGGTCACTGGTCACTGGTCAGTGGTCACTTGTAACAGTCAGATGTCGCGGGTCACTGGTCACAAGTCACTGGTCGCTGGTCACAAGTCACTGGTCACTTGTCACTGGTCACTGGTCACTGGTCACTGGTCAATGGTCGATGGTCGCTGGTCACTGGTATCTGGTCATGGGTCACTGGTCACTGGTCACTGGTCACTGGTCACTGGTCACTGGTCAATCGTCACTATCGCTGGTCAATGGTCACTGTCGCTGCTCACTGGTCACTGGTCACTGGTCACTGGTCACTGGTCACTGGTCACTGGTCATTGGTCACTATCGCTGGTCAATGGTCACTGTCGCTGGTCATTGGTCACTGGTCACTGGTCACTGGACACTGGTCACTGGTCACTGGTCACTTGTCACTGGTCACTGGTCACTGGTCAATGGTCACTGTCGCTGGTCACTGGTCACTGGTCACTGGTCACTGGTCCCTGGTCACTGGTCACTGGTCAATGATCACTGTCGCTGGTCACTGGTCACTGGTCACTGGTCACTGGTCACGGGTCACATGTCACTGGTCACTGGTCACTGGTCACTGGTCAATTGTCCCTAACGCTGGTCAATGGTCACTGTCGCTGGTCACTGGTCACTGGTCACTGGTCACTGTTCACTGGTCTCTGGTCACAAGTCACTGGTCACATGTCACTGGTCAGTGAACACTGGTCACTGGTTACTGGTCACTGGTCACTGGTCACTGGTCACTGGTCACTGGTCACTGGTCACTGGTCACTGGTCATTGGTCACTATCGCTGGTCAATGGTCACTGTCGCTGGTCACTGGTCACTGGTCAATTGTCCCTATCGCTGGTCAATGGTCACTGTCGCTGGTCACTGGTCACTGGTCACTGGTCACTGGTCGCTAGTCACTGGTCACCGGTCACTGGCCACTGGTCACTGGTCACTGGTCAATGGTCACTGTCGCTGGTCAATGGTCACTGTCGCTGGTCAATGGTCACTGCGCTGGTCATTGGTCACTGGTCACTGGTCACTGGTCAAAAGTCACTGGTCACTTGTCACTGGTCAGTGGTCACTGGTCTCTGGTCACTGGTCACTTGTCACTGGTCACTGGTCACTGGTCACAGGTCAATGGTCACTGGTCAATGGTCACTGGTCACTGGTCACTGGTCACTGGTCACTGGTCACTGGTCACTGGTCACTGGTCACGGGTCACATTTCACGGGTCACTGTTCACTGGTCGCTAGTCACTGGTCACCGGTCACTGGTCACTGGTCACTGGTCACTGTTCACTGGTCTCTGGTCACAAGTCACTGGTCACATGTCACTGGTCAGTGGTCACTGGTCACTGGTCACTGGTCACTGGTCACTGGTCACTGGTCACTGGTCACTGGTCACTGGTCACGGGGCACATTTCACGGGTCACTGTTCACTGGTCGCTAGTCACTGGTCACCGGTCACTGGTCACTGGTCACTGGTCACTGGTCACTGGTCACTGGTCAATGATCACTGTCGCTGGTCACTGGTCACTGGTCACTGGTCACTGGTCACTGGTCACTGGTCAATGGTCCCTATCGCTGGTCAATGGTCACTGTCGCTGGTCACTGGTCACTGGTCACTGGTCACTGGTCACTGGTCATTGGTGACTATCGCTGGTCAATGGTCACTGTCGCTGGTCATTGGTCACTGGTCACTGGTCACTGGTCAAAAGTCACTGGTCACTTGTCACTGGTCAGTGGTCACTGGTCTCTGGTCACTGGTCACTGGTCACTGGTCACTGGTCACAGGTCAATGGTCACTGGTCACTGGTCACTGGTCACTGGGCACTGGTCACTGGTCACGGGTCACATGTCACGGGTCACTGTTCACTGTTCACTGGTCGCTAGTCACTGGTCACCGGTCACTGGTCACTGGTCACTGTTCACTGGTCACTGGTCACAAGTCACTGATCACTTGTCAGTGGTCAGTGGTCACTGGTCACTGGTCTGTGGTCACTGGTCACTGGTCACTGGTCACTGGTCACTGGTCACTGGTCACTGGTCACTGGTCATTGGTCACTGGTCACTGGTCACAAGTCACTGGTCACTGGTCACTTGTCACTGGTCGCTGGTCACTGGTCACTGGTCACTGGTCAATGGTCCCTATCGCTGGTCAATGGTAACTTTCGCTGGTCACTGGTCACTGGTCACTGGTCACTGGTCACTGGTCATTGGTGACTATCGCTGGTCAATGGTCACTGTCGCTGGTCATTGGTCACTGGTCACTGGTCACTGGTCAAAAGTCACTGGTCACTTGTCACTGGTCAGTGGTCACTGGTCTCTGGTCACTGGTCACTGGTCACTGGTCACTGGTCACAGGTCAATGGTCACTGGTCACTGGTCACTGGTCACTGGTCACTGGCCACTGGTCACTGGTCACTGGTCACTGGTCAATGGTCACTGTCGCCAGTCAATGGTCACTGTCGCTGGTCACTGGTCACTGGTCACTGGTCACTGGTCACTGGTCACTGGTCATTGGTCACTGGTCACTGGTCACAAGTCACTGGTCACTGGTCACTTGTCACTGGTCGATGGTCACTGGTCACTGGTCAATGGTCACTGTCGCTGGTAAATGTTCACTGTCGCTGGTCACTGGTCACTGGTCACTGTCGCTGGCACTGGTCACTGGTCACTGGTCACTGGTCACTGGTCACTGGTCACTGGTCACTGGTCACTGGTCAATTGTCCCTATCGCTGGTCAATGGTCACTGTCGCTGGTCACAAGTCACTGGTCACTGGTCACTTGTCACTGGTCGATGGTCACTGGTCACTGGTCAATGGTCACTGTCGCTGCTCACTGGTCACTGGTCACTGGTCACTGGTCATTGGTCACTATCGCTGGTCAATGGTCACTGTCGCTGGTAACTGGTCACTGGTCAATTGTCCCTATCGCTGGTCAATGGTCACTGTCGCTGGTCACTGGTCACTGGTCACTGGTCACTGGTCGCTAGTCACTGGTCACCGGTCACTGGTCACTGGTCACTGGTCACTGTTCACTGGTCTCTGGTCACAAGTCACTGGTCAAATGTCACTGGTCAGTGATCACTGGTCACTGGTTACTGGTCACTGGTCACTGGTCACTGGTCACTGGTTACTGGTCACTGGTCACTGGTCACGGGGCACATTTCACGGGTCACTGTTCACTGGTCGCTAGTCACTGGTCACCGGTCACTGGTCACTGGTCACTGGTCACTGTTCACTGGTCACTGGTCACAAGTCACTGGTCACATGTCACTGGTCAGTGGTCACTGGTCACTGGTCACTGGTCACTGGTCACTGGTCACTGGTCAATCGTCACTATCGCTGGTCAATGGTCACTGTCGCTGCTCACTGGTCACTGGTCACTGGTCACTGGTCACTGGTCACAGGTCAATGGTCACTGGTCACTGGTCACTGGTCACTGGGCACTGGTCACTGGTCACGGGTCACATGTCACGGGTCACTGTTCACTGTTCACTGGTCGCTAGTCACTGGTCACCGGTCACTGGTCACTGGTCACTGTTCACTGGTCACTGGTCACAAGTCACTGATCACTTGTCAGTGGTCAGTGGTCACTGGTCACTGGTCTGTGGTCACTGGTCACTGGTCACTGGTCACTGGTCACTGGTCACTGGTCACTGGTCACTGGTCATTGGTCACTGGTCACTGGTCACAAGTCACTGGTCACTGGTCACTTGTCACTGGTCGCTGGTCACTGGTCACTGGTCACTGGTCAATGGTCCCTATCGCTGGTCAATGGTAACTTTCGCTGGTCACTGGTCACTGGTCACTGGTCACTGGTCACTGGTCATTGGTGACTATCGCTGGTCAATGGTCACTGTCGCTGGTCATTGGTCACTGGTCACTGGTCACTGGTCAAAAGTCACTGGTCACTTGTCACTGGTCAGTGGTCACTGGTCTCTGGTCACTGGTCACTGGTCACTGGTCACTGGTCACAGGTCAATGGTCAC
Organism: Andrena bucephala; assembly: GCA_947577245.1. Classification (NCBI taxonomy): domain Eukaryota; kingdom Metazoa; phylum Arthropoda; class Insecta; order Hymenoptera; family Andrenidae; genus Andrena; species Andrena bucephala. Next base: position 25,375,538 of record OX387716.1, on the reverse strand, counting down.
TGGTCACTGGTCACTGGTCACTGGTCACTGGCCACTGGTCACTGGTCACTGGTCACTGGTCAATGGTCACTGTCGCCAGTCAATGGTCACTGTCGCTGGTCACTGGTCACTGGTCACTGGTCACTGGTCACTGGTCACTGGTCATTGGTCACTGGTCACTGGTCACAAGTCACTGGTCACTGGTCACTTGTCACTGGTCGATGGTCACTGGTCACTGGTCAATGGTCACTGTCGCTGGTAAATGTTCACTGTCGCTGGTCACTGGTCACTGGTCACTGTCGCTGGCACTGGTCACTGGTCACTGGTCACTGGTCACTGGTCACTGGTCACTGGTCACTGGTCACTGGTCAATTGTCCCTATCGCTGGTCAATGGTCACTGTCGCTGGTCACAAGTCACTGGTCACTGGTCACTTGTCACTGGTCGATGGTCACTGGTCACTGGTCAATGGTCACTGTCGCTGCTCACTGGTCACTGGTCACTGGTCACTGGTCATTGGTCACTATCGCTGGTCAATGGTCACTGTCGCTGGTAACTGGTCACTGGTCAATTGTCCCTATCGCTGGTCAATGGTCACTGTCGCTGGTCACTGGTCACTGGTCACTGGTCACTGGTCGCTAGTCACTGGTCACCGGTCACTGGTCACTGGTCACTGGTCACTGTTCACTGGTCTCTGGTCACAAGTCACTGGTCAAATGTCACTGGTCAGTGATCACTGGTCACTGGTTACTGGTCACTGGTCACTGGTCACTGGTCACTGGTTACTGGTCACTGGTCACTGGTCACGGGGCACATTTCACGGGTCACTGTTCACTGGTCGCTAGTCACTGGTCACCGGTCACTGGTCACTGGTCACTGGTCACTGTTCACTGGTCACTGGTCACAAGTCACTGGTCACATGTCACTGGTCAGTGGTCACTGGTCACTGGTCACTGGTCACTGGTCACTGGTCACTGGTCAATCGTCACTATCGCTGGTCAATGGTCACTGTCGCTGCTCACTGGTCACTGGTCACTGGTCACTGGTCACTGGTCACTGGTCACTGGTCATTGGTCACTATCGCTGGTCAATGGTCACTGTCGCTGGTCATTGGTCACTGGTCACTGGACACTGGTCACTGTCGCTGGTCACTGGTCAGTGGTCACTGGTCTCTGGTCACAAAGCACTGGTCGCTTGTCACTGGTCAGTGGTCACTGGTCACTGGTCAATGGTCACTGTCGCTGTACAATGGTCACTGTCGCTGGTCACTGGTCACTGGTCACTGGTCAATGGTCACTGCCGCTGGTCACTGCTCACTGGTCAATATTCACTGGTCACTGGTCACTGGTCACTGGTCACTGGTCACTGGTCACTGGTCACTGGTCACTTTCGCTGGTCACTGGTCACTGGTCAATGGTCACTGGCCACTGGTCACTGGTCACTGGTCAATGGTCACTGTCGCTGGTCAATGGTCACTGTCGCTGTTCACTGGTCACTGGTCACTGGTCACTGGTCACTGGTCACTGGTCACAAGTCACTGGTCACTTGTCACTGGTCACTGGTCACTGGTCACTGGTCAATGGTCACTGTCGCTGGTCAATGGTCACTGTCGCTGGTCAATGGTCACTGCGCTGGTCATTGGTCACTGGTCACTGGTTACTGGTCAAAAGTCACTGGTCACTTGTCACTGGTCAGTGGTCACTGGTCTCTGGTCACTGGTCACTTGTCACTGGTCACTGGTCACTGGTCACAGGTCTCTGGTCACAAGTCACTGGTCACATGTCACTGGTCAGTGGTCACTGGTCACTGGTCACTGGTCACTGGTCACTGGTCACAAGTCACTGGTCACTTGTCACTGGTCACTGGTCACTGGTCACTGGTCAATGGTCACTGTCGCTGGTCAATGGTCACTGTCGCTGGTCAATGGTCACTGCGCTGGTCATTGGTCACTGGTCACTGGTTACTGGTCAAAAGTCACTGGTCACTTGTCACTGGTCAGTGGTCACTGGTCACTTGTCACTGGTCACTGGTCACTGGTCACTGGTCAATGGTCACTGTCGCTGGTCAATGGTCACTGTCGCTGGTCAATGGTCACTGCGCTGGTCATTGGTCACTGGTCACTGGTTACTGGTCAAAAGTCACTGGTCACTTGTCACTGGTCAGTGGTCACTGGTCTCTGGTCACTGGTCAATGGTCACTGGTCACTGGTCACTGGTCACTGGTCACTGGTCACTGGTCACTGGTCACTGGTCACGGGTCACATTTCACGGGTCAGTGTTCACTGGTCGCTAGTCACTGGTCACCGGTCACTGGTCACTGGTCACTGGTCACTGTTCACTGGTCTCTGGTCACAAGTCACTGGTCACATGTCACTGGTCAGTGGTCACTGGTCACTGGTCACTGGTCACTGATCACTGGTCACTGGTCACTGGTCACTGGTCACTGGTCACGGGGCACATTTCACGGGTCACTGTTCACTGGTCGCTAGTCACTGGTCACCGGTCACTGGTCACTGGTCACTGGTCACTGTTCACTGGTCACTGGTCACAAGTCACTGGTCACATGTCACTGGTCAGTGGTCACTGGTCACTGGTCACTGGTCTGTGGTCACTGGTCACTGGTCAGTGGTCACTGGTAACAGTCACATGTCGCGGGTCTCTGGTCACATGTCACTGGTCGCTGGTCACAAGTCACTGGTCACTGGTCACTGGTCAATGGTCAATGGTCGCTGGTCACTGGTCACTGGTCATGGGTCACTGGTCACTGGTCACTGGTCACTGGTCACTGGTCAATCGTCACTATCGCTGGTCAATGGTCACTGTCGCTGCTCACTGGTCACTGGTCACTGGTCACTGGTCACTGGTCACTGGTCACTGGTCATTGGTCACTATCGCTGGTCAATGGTCACTGTCGCTGGTCATTGGTCACTGGTCACTGGACACTGGTCACTGGTCACTGGTCACTTGTCACTGGTCACTGGTCACTGGTCAATGGTCACTGTCGCTGGTCACTGGTCACTGGTCACTGGTCACTGGTCACTGGTCCCTGGTCACTGGTCACTGGTCAATGATCACTGTCGCTGGTCACTGGTCACTGGTCACTGGTCACTGGTCACTGGTCACTGGTCACTGGTCAATGGTCCCTATCGCTGGTCAATGGTCACTGTCGCTGGTCACTGGTCACTGGTCACTGGTCACTGGTCATTGGTGACTATCGCTGGTCAATGGTCACTGTCGCTGGTCATTGGTCACTGGTCACTGGTCACTGGTCAAAAGTCACTGGTCACTTGTCACTGGTCAGTGGTCACTGGTCTCTGGTCACTGGTCACTGGTCACTGGTCACTGGTCACAGGTCAATGGTCACTGGTCACTGGTCACTGGTCACTGGGCACTGGTCACTGGTCACGGGTCACATGTCACGGGTCACTGTTCACTGTTCACTGGTCGCTAGTCACTGGTCACCGGTCACTGGTCACTGGTCACTGTTCACTGGTCACTGGTCACAAGTCACTGATCACTTGTCAGTGGTCAGTGGTCACTGGTCACTGGTCTGTGGTCACTGGTCACTGGTCACTGGTCACTGGTCACTGGTCACTGGTCACTGGTCACTGGTCATTGGTCACTGGTCACTGGTCACTGGTCACTGGTCACTGGTCACTGGTCACTGGTCAATTGTCCCTATCGCTGGTCAATGGTCACTGTCGCTGCTCACTGGTCACGGGTCACTGGTCACTGGTCATTGGTCACTATCGCTGGTCAATGGTCACTGTCGCTGGTCACTGGTCACTGGTCAATTGTCCCTATCGCTGGTCAATGGTCACTGTCGCTGGTCACTGGTCACTGGTCACTGGTCACTGGTCGCTAGTCACTGGTCACCGGTCACTGGTCACTGGTCACTGGTCACTGGTCACTGGTCACGGGGCACATTTCACGGGTCACTGTTCACTGGTCGCTAGTCACTGGTCACCGGTCACTGGTCACTGGTCACTGTTCACTGGTCACTGGTCACAAGTCACTGGTCACATGTCACTGGTCAGTGGTCACTGGTCACTGGTCACTGGTCAATCGTCACTATCGCTGGTCAATGGTCACTGTCGCTGCTCACTGGTCACTGGTCACTGGTCACTGGTCACTGGTCACTGGTCACTGGTCATTGGTGACTATCGCTGGTCAATGGTCACTGTCGCTGGTCATTGGTCACTGGTCACTGGTTACTGGTCACTGGTCACTGGTCACTGGTCACTGGTCACTGGTCACTGGTCACTGGTCACTGGTCACGGGGCACATTTCACGGGTCACTGTTCACTGGTCGCTAGTCACTGGTCACCGGTCACTGGTCACTGGTCACTGGTCACTGTTCACTGGTCACTGGTCACAAGTCACTGGTCACATGTCACTGGTCAGTGGTCACTGGTCACTGGTCACTGGTCAATCGTCACTATCGCTGGTCAATGGTCACTGTCGCTGCTCACTGGTCACTGGTCACTGGTCACTGGTCACTGGTCACTGGTCACTGGTCATTGGTCACTATCGCTGGTCAATGGTCACTGTCGCTGGTCATTGGTCACTGGTCACTGGACACTGGTCACTGTCGCTGGTCACTGGTCAGTGGTCACTGGTCTCTGGTCACAAAGCACTGGTCGCTTGTCACTGGTCAGTGGTCACTGGTCACTGGTCAATGGTCACTGTCGCTGTACAATGGTCACTGTCGCTGGTCACTGGTCACTGGTCACTGGTCAATGGTCACTGCCGCTGGTTACTGCTCACTGGTCAATATTCACTGTTCACTGGTCACTGGTCACTGGTCACTGGTCACTGGTCACTGGTCACTGGTCACTTTCGCTGGTCACTGGTCACTGGTCAATGGTCACTGGCCACTGGTCACTGGTCACTGGTCAATGGTCACTGTCGCTGGTCAATGGTCACTGTCGCTGTTCACTGGTCACTGGTCACTGGTCACTGGTCACTGGTCACTGGTCACAAGTCACTGGTCACTTGTCACTGGTCACTGGTCACTGGTCACTGGTCAATGGTCACTGTCGCTGGTCAATGGTCACTGTCGCTGGTCAATGGTCACTGCGCTGGTCATTGGTCACTGGTCACTGGTCACTGGTCAAAAGTCACTGGTCACTTGTCACTGGTCAGTGGTCACTGGTCTCTGGTCACTGGTCACTTGTCACTGGTCACTGGTCACTGGTCACAGGTCAATGGTCACTGGTCAATGGTCACTGGTCACTGGTCACTGGTCACTGGTCACTGGTCACTGGTCACTGGTCACGGGTCACATTTCACGGGTCACTGTTCACTGGTCGCTAGTCACTGGTCACCGGTCACTGGTCACTGGTCACTGGTCACTGTTCACTGGTCTCTGGTCACAAGTCACTGGTCACATGTCACTGGTCAGTGGTCACTGGTCACTGGTCACTGGTCACTGGTCACTGGTCACTGGTCACTGGTCACTGGTCACTGGTCACGGGGCACATTTCACGGGTCACTGTTCACTGGTCGCTAGTCACTGGTCACCGGTCACTGGTCACTGGTCACTGGTCACTGTTCACTGGTCACTGGTCACAAGTCACTGGTCACATGTCACTGGTCAGTGGTCACTGGTCACTGGTCACTGGTCTGTGGTCACTGGTCACTGGTCAGTGGTCACTGGTAACAGTCACATGTCGCGGGTCTCTGGTCACATGTCACTGGTCGCTGGTCACAAGTCACTGGTCACTGGTCACTGGTCAATGGTCAATGGTCGCTGGTCACTGGTCACTGGTCATGGGTCACTGGTCACTGGTCACTGGTCACTGGTCACTGGTCACTGGTCACTGGTCAATCGTCACTATCGCTGGTCAATGGTCACTGTCGCTGCTCACTGGTCACTGGTCACTGGTCACTGGTCACTGGTCACTGGTCACTGGTCATTGGTCACTATCGCTGGTCAATGGTCACTGTCGCTGGTCATTGGTCACTGGTCACTGGACACTGGTCACTGGTCACTGGTCACTTGTCACTGGTCACTGGTCACTGGTCAATGGTCACTGTCGCTGGTCACTGGTCACTGGTCACTGGTCACTGGTCACTGGTCCCTGGTCACTGGTCACTGGTCAATGATCACTGTCGCTGGTCACTGGTCACTGGTCACTGGTCACTGGTCACTGGTCAATGGTCCCTATCGCTGGTCAATGGTCACTGTCGCTGGTCACTGGTCACTGGTCACTGGTCACTGGTCACTGGTCATTGGTGACTATCGCTGGTCAATGGTCACTGTCGCTGGTCATTGGTCACTGGTCACTGGTCACTGGTCAAAAGTCACTGGTCACTTATCACTGGTCAGTGGTCACTGGTCTCTGGTCACTGGTCACTGGTCACTGGTCACTGGTCACAGGTCAATGGTCACTGGCTACTGGTCACTGGTCACTGGGCACTGGTCACTGGTCACGGGTCACATGTCACGGGTCACTGTTCACTGTTCACTGGTCGCTAGTCACTGGTCACCGGTCACTGGTCACTGGTCACTGTTCACTGGTCACTGGTCACAAGTCACTGATCACTTGTCAGTGGTCAGTGGTCACTGGTCACTGGTCTGTGGTCACTGGTCACTGGTCACTGGTCACTGGTCACTGGTCACTGGTCACTGGTCACTGGTCATTGGTCACTGGTCACTGGTCACAAGGCACTGGTCACTGGTCACTTGTCACTGGTCGCTGGTCACTGGTCACTGGTCAATGGTCCCTATCGCTGGTCAATGGTAACTTTCGCTGGTCACTGGTCACTGGTCACTGGTCACTGGTCACTGGTCATTGGTGACTATCGCTGGTCAATGGTCACTGTCGCTGGTCATTGGTCACTGGTCACTGGTCACTGGTCAAAAGTCACTGGTCACTTGTCACTGGTCAGTGGTCACTGGTCTCTGGTCAGTGGTCACTGGTCACTGGTCAATGGTCACAGGTCAATGGTCACTGGTCACTGGTCACTGGTCACTGGTCACTGGCCACTGGTCACTGGTCACTGGTCACTGGTCAATGGTCACTGTCGCCAGTCAATGGTCACTGTCGCTGGTCACTGGTCACTGGTCACTGGTCACTGGTCACTGGTCACTGGTCATTGGTCACTGGTCACTGGTCACAAGTCACTGGTCACTGGTCACTGGTCACTGGTCACTGGTCACTGGTCACTTGTCACGGGGCACATTTCACGGGTCACTGTTCACTGGTCGCTAGTCACTGGTCACCGGTCACTGGTCACTGGTCACTGGTCACTGTTCACTGGTCACTGGTCACAAGTCACTGGTCACATGTCACTGGTCAGTGGTCACTGGTCACTGGTCACTGGTCTGTGGTCACTGGTCACTGGTCAGTGGTCACTGGTAACAGTCACATGTCGCGGGTCTCTGGTCACATGTCACTGGTCGCTGGTCTCAAGTCACTGGTCACTGGTCACTGGTCAATGGTCAATGGTCGCTGGTCACTGGTCACTGGTCATGGGTCACTGGTCACTGGTCACTGGTCACTGGTCACTGGTCACTGGTCACTGGTCAATCGTCACTATCGCTGGTCAATGGTCACTGTCGCTGCTCACTGGTCACTGGTCACTGGTCACTGGTCACTGGTCACTGGTCACTGGTCATTGGTCACTATCGCTGGTCAATGGTCACTGTCGCTGGTCATTGGTCACTGGTCACTGGACACTGGTCACTGGTCACTGGTCACTTGTCACTGGTCACTGGTCACTGGTCAATGGTCACTGTCGCTGGTCACTGGTCACTGGTCACTGGTCACTGGTCACTGGTCCCTGGTCACTGGTCACTGGTCAATGATCACTGTCGCTGGTCACTGGTCACTGGTCACTGGTCAATGGTCACTGGTCACTGGTCAATGGTCCCTATCGCTGGTCAATGGTCACTGTCGCTGGTCACTGGTCACTGGTCACTGGTCACTGGTCACTGGTCATTGGTGACTATCGCTGGTCAATGGTCACTGTCGCTGGTCATTGGTCACTGGTCACTGGTCACTGGTCAAAAGTCACTGGTCACTTGTCACTGGTCAGTGGTCACTGGTCTCTGGTCACTGGTCACTGGTCACTGGTCACTGGTCACAGGTCAATGGTCACTGGTCACTGGTCACTGGTCACTGGGCACTGGTCACTGGTCACGGGTCACATGTCACGGGTCACTGTTCACTGTTCACTGGTCGCTAGTCACTGGTCACCGGTCACTGGTCACTGGTCACTGTTCACTGGTCACTGGTCACAAGTCACTGATCACTTGTCAGTGGTCAGTGGTCACTGGTCACTGGTCTGTGGTCACTGGTCACTGGTCACTGGTCACTGGTCACTGGTCACTGGTCATTGGTCACTGGTCACTGGTCACAAGTCACTGGTCACTGGTCACTTGTCACTGGTCGCTGGTCACTGGTCACTGGTCACTGGTCAATGGTCCCTATCGCTGGTCAATGGTAACTTTCGCTGGTCACTGGTCACTGGTCACTGGTCACTGGTCATTGGTGACTATCGCTGGTCAATGGTCACTGTCGCTGGTCAATGGTCACTGGTCACTGGTCACTGGTCAAAAGTCACTGGTCACTTGTCACTGGTCAGTGGTCACTGGTCTCTGGTCACTGGTCACTGGTCACTGGTCACTGGTCACAGGTCAATGGTCACTGGTCACTGGTCACTGGTCACTGGTCACTGGCCACTGGTCACTGGTCACTGGTCACTGGTCAATGGTCACTGTCGCCAGTCAATGGTCACTGTCGCTGGTCACTGGTCACTGGTCACTGGTCACTGGTCACTGGTCACTGGTCATTGGTCATTGGTCACTGGTCACAAGTCACTGGTCACTGGTCACTTGTCACTGGTCGATGGTCACTGGTCACTGGTCAATGGTCACTGTCGCTGGTAAATGTTCACTGTCGCTGGTCACTGGTCACTGGTCACTGTCGCTGGTCACTGGTCACTGGTCACTGGTCACTGGTCACTGGTCACTGGTCACTGGTCACTGGTCAATTGTCCCTATCGCTGGTCAATGGTCACTGTCGCTGGTCACAAGTCACTGGTCACTGGTCACTTGTCACTGGTCGATGGTCACTGGTCACTGGTCAATGGTCACTGTCGCTGGTAAATGTTCACTGTCGCTGGTCACTGGTCACTGTTCACTGTCGCTGGTCACTGGTCACTGGTCACTGGTCACTGGTCACTGGTCAATTGTCCCTATCGCTGGTCAATGGTCACTGTCGCTGGTCACTGGTCACTGGTCACTGGTCACTGGTCAATGGTCACTATCGCTGGTCAATGGTCACTGTCGCTGCTCACTGGTCACTGGTCACTGGTCACTGGTCATTGGTCACTATCGCTGGTCAATGGTCACTGTCGCTGGTCACTGGTCACTGGTCACTGGTCACTGGTCACGGGTCACATGTCACGGGTCACTGTTCACTGGTCGCTAGTCACTGGTCACCGGTCACTGGCCACTGGTCACTGGTCACTGTTCACTGGTCACTGGTCACAAGTCACTGGTCACTGGTCACTGGTCACTGGTCACTGGTCACTGGTCACTGGTCACTATCGCTGGTCAATGGTCACTGTCGCTGGTCACTGGTCACTGGTCACTGTTCACTGGTCACTGGTCACTGGTCACTGGTCATTGGTCACTATCGCTGGTCAATGGTCACTGTCGCTGGTCATTGGTCACTGGTCACTGGACACTGGTCACTGGTCACTGGTCACTTGTCACTGGTCACTGGTCACTGGTCACTGGGCAATGGTCACTGTCGCTGGTCACTGGTCACTGGTCACTGGTCAATGGTCACTGCCGCTGGTCACTGGTCACTGGTCACTGCTCACTGGTCACTGGTCACTTGTCAATGGTCACTGTCGCTGGTCAATGGTCACTGTCGCTGGTCACTGGTCACTGGTCACTGGTCACTGGTCACTGGTCATTGGTCACTGGTCACTGGTCACAAGTCACTGGTCACTGGTCACTGGTCACTTGTCACTGGTCGCTGGTCACTGGTCACTGGTCAGTGGTCACTGTCGCTGGTAAATGGTCACTGTCGCTGGTCACTGGTCACTGGTCACTGTCGCTGGTCACTGGTCACTGGTCACTGGTCACTGGTCAATGGTCACTATCGCTGGTCAATGGTCACTGTCGCTGCTCACTGGTCAATGGTCACTGGTCACTGGTCACTGGTCAATGGTCACTGTCGCTGGTCAATGGTCACTGTCGCTGGTCACTGGTCACTGGTCACTGGTCACTGGTCACTGGTCACTGTTCACTGGTCACTGGTCACAAGTCACTGGTCACTTGTCACTTGTCACTGGTCGATGGTCACTGGTCACTGGTCAATGGTCACTGTCGCTGGTAAATGTTCACTGTCGCTGGTCACTGGTCACTGGTCACTGTCGCTGGTCACTGGTCACTGGTCACTGGTCACTGGTCACTGGTCAATGGTCCCTATCGCTGGTCAATGGTCACTGTCGCTGGTCACTGGTCACTGGTCACTGGTCACTGGTCAAAAGTCACTGGTCACTTGTCACTGGTCAATGGTCACTGCCGCTGGTCACTGCTCACTGGTCAATAGTCACTGGTCACTGGTCAGTGGTCACAAGTCACTGGTCACTTGTCACTGGTCACTGGTCACTGGTCACTGGTCAATGGTCACTGTCGCTGGTCCATGGTCACTGTCGCTGGTCAATGGTCACTGCGCTGGTCATTGGTCACTGGTCACTGGTCACTGGTCAAAAGTCACTGGTCACTTGTCACTGGTCAGTGGTCACTGGTCTCTGGTCACTGGTCACTGGTCACTGGTCACTGGTCACTGGTCACAGGTCAATGGTCACTGGTCACTGGTCACTGGTCACTGCTCACTGGTCACGGGTCACATTTCACGGGTCACTGTTCACTGGTCGCTAGTCACTGGTCACCGGTCACTGGTCACTGGTCACTGGTCACTGGTCACTGTTCACTGGTCACTGGTCACAAGTCACTGGTCACATGTCACTGGTCAGTGGTCACTGGTCACTGGTCACTGGTCTGTGGTCACTGGTCACTTGTAACAGTCAGATGTCGCGGGTCACTGGTCATAAGTCACTGGTCGCTGGTCACAAGTCACTGGTCACATGTCACTGGTCACTGGTCACTGGTCACTGGTCAATGGTCAATGGTCGCTGGTCACTGGTCACTGGTCATGGGTCACTGGTCACTGGTCACTGGTCACTGGTCACTGGTCACTGGTCACTGGTCACTGGTCACTGGTCACTGGTCAATTGTCCCTATCGCTGGTCAATGGTCACTGTCGCTGGTCACAAGTCACTGGTCACTGGTCACTTGTCACTGGTCGATGGTCACTGGTCACTGGTCAATGGTCACTGTCGCTGGTAAATGTTCACTGTCGCTGGTCACTGGTCACTGTTCACTGTCGCTGGTCACTGGTCACTGGTCACTGGTCACTGGTCACTGGTCACTGGTCACTGGTCACTGGTCACTGGTCAATTGTCCCTATCGCTGGTCAATGGTCACTGTCGCTGGTCACTGGTCACTGGTCACTGGTCACTGGTCAATGGTCACTATCGCTGGTCAATGGTCACTGTCGCTGCTCACTGGTCACTGGTCACTGGTCACTGGTCATTGGTCACTATCGCTGGTCAATGGTCACTGTCGCTGGTCACTGGTCACTGGTCACTGGTCACTGGTCACGGGTCACATGTCACGGGTCACTGTTCACTGGTCGCTTGTCACTGGTCACCGGTCACTGGTCACTGGTCACTGGTCACTGTTCACTGGTCACTGGTCACAAGTCACTGGTCACTGGTCACTGGTCACTGGTCACTGGTCACTGGTCACTATCGCTGGTCAATGGTCACTGTCGCTGGTCACTGGTCACTGGTCACTGTTCACTGGTCACTGGTCACTGGTCACTGGTCATTGGTCACTATCGCTGGTCAATGGTCACTGTCGCTGGTCATTGGTCACTGGTCACTGGACACTGGTCACTGGTCACTGGTCACTTGTCACTGGTCACTGGTCACTGGTCACTGGTCAATGGTCACTGTCGCTGGTCACTGGTCACTGGTCACTGGTCAATGGTCACTGCCGCTGGTCACTGGTCACTGGTCACTGCTCACTGGTCACTGGTCACTTGTCAATGGTCACTGTCGCTGGTCAATGGTCACTGTCGCTGGTCACTGGTCACTGGTCACTGGTCACTGGTCACTGGTCATTGGTCACAAGTCACTGGTCACTGGTCACTGGTCACTTGTCACTGGTCGCTGGTCACTGGTCACTGGTCAGTGGTCACTGTCGCTGGTAAATGGTCACTGTCGCTGGTCACTGGTCACTGGTCACTGGTCACTGGTCACTGGTCAATTGTCCCTATCGCTGGTCAATGGTCACTGTCGCTGGTCACTGGTCACTGGTCACTGGTCACTGGTCAATGGTCACTATCGCTGGTCAATGGTCACTGTCGCTGCTCACTGGTCACTGGTCACTGGTCACTGGTCATTGGTCACTATCGCTGGTCAATGGTCACTGTCGCTGGTCACTGGTCACTGGTCACTGGTCACTGGTCACGGGTCACATGTCACGGGTCACTGTTCACTGGTCGCTAGTCACTGGTCACCGGTCACTGGCCACTGGTCACTGGTCACTGTTCACTGGTCACTGGTCACAAGTCACTGGTCACTGGTCACTGGTCACTGGTCACTGGTCACTGGTCACTGGTCACTATCGCTGGTCAATGGTCACTGTCGCTGGTCACTGGTCACTGGTCACTGTTCACTGGTCACTGGTCACTGGTCACTGGTCATTGGTCACTATCGCTGGTCAATGGTCACTGTCGCTGGTCATTGGTCACTGGTCACTGGACACTGGTCACTGGTCACTGGTCACTTGTCACTGGTCACTGGTCACTGGTCACTGGGCAATGGTCACTGTCGCTGGTCACTGGTCACTGGTCACTGGTCAATGGTCACTGCCGCTGGTCACTGGTCACTGGTCACTGCTCACTGGTCACTGGTCACTTGTCAATGGTCACTGTCGCTGGTCAATGGTCACTGTCGCTGGTCACTGGTCACTGGTCACTGGTCACTGGTCACTGGTCATTGGTCACTGGTCACTGGTCACAAGTCACTGGTCACTGGTCACTGGTCACTTGTCACTGGTCGCTGGTCACTGGTCACTGGTCAGTGGTCACTGTCGCTGGTAAATGGTCACTGTCGCTGGTCACTGGTCACTGGTCACTGTCGCTGGTCACTGGTCACTGGTCACTGGTCACTGGTCAATGGTCACTATCGCTGGTCAATGGTCACTGTCGTTGCTCACTGGTCAATGGTCACTGGTCACTGGTCACTGGTCAATGGTCACTGTCGCTGGTCAATGGTCACTGTCGCTGGTCACTGGTCACTGGTCACTGGTCACTGGTCACTGGTCACTGTTCACTGGTCACTGGTCACAAGTCACTGGTCACTTGTCACTTGTCACTGGTCGATGGTCACTGGTCACTGGTCAATGGTCACTGTCGCTGGTAAATGTTCACTGTCGCTGGTCACTGGTCACTGGTCACTGTCGCTGGTCACTGGTCACTGGTCACTGGTCACTGGTCACTGGTCAATGGTCCCTATCGCTGGTCAATGGTCACTGTCGCTGGTCACTGGTCACTGGTCACTGGTCACTGGTCAAAAGTCACTGGTCACTTGTCACTGGTCAATGGTCACTGCCGCTGGTCACTGCTCACTGGTCAATAGTCACTGGTCACTGGTCAGTGGTCACAAGTCACTGGTCACTTGTCACTGGTCACTGGTCACTGGTCACTGGTCAATGGTCACTGTCGCTGGTCCATGGTCACTGTCGCTGGTCAATGGTCACTGCGCTGGTCATTGGTCACTGGTCACTGGTCACTGGTCAAAAGTCACTGGTCACTTGTCACTGGTCAGTGGTCACTGGTCTCTGGTCACTGGTCACTGGTCACTGGTCACTGGTCACTGGTCACAGGTCAATGGTCACTGGTCACTGGTCACTGGTCACTGCTCACTGGTCACGGGTCACATTTCACGGGTCACTGTTCACTGGTCGCTAGTCACTGGTCACCGGTCACTGGTCACTGGTCACTGGTCACTGGTCACTGTTCACTGGTCACTGGTCACAAGTCACTGGTCACATGTCACTGGTCAGTGGTCACTGGTCACTGGTCACTGGTCTGTGGTCACTGGTCACTGGTCAGTGGTCACTTGTAACAGTCAGATGTCGCGGGTCACTGGTCATAAGTCACTGGTCGCTGGTCACAAGTCACTGGTCACATGTCACTGGTCACTGGTCACTGGTCACTGGTCAATGGTCAATGGTCGCTGGTCACTGGTCACTGGTCATGGGTCACTGGTCACTGGTCACTGGTCACTGGTCACTGGTCACTGGTCACTGGTCACTGGTCACTGGTCACTGGTCACTGGTCAATTGTCCCTATCGCTGGTCAATGGTCACTGTCGCTGGTCACAAGTCACTGGTCACTGGTCACTTGTCACTGGTCGATGGTCACTGGTCACTGGTCAATGGTCACTGTCGCTGGTAAATGTTCACTGTCGCTGGTCACTGGTCACTGTTCACTGTCGCTGGTCACTGGTCACTGGTCACTGGTCACTGGTCACTGGTCACTGGTCACTGGTCACTGGTCACTGGTCAATTGTCCCTATCGCTGGTCAATGGTCACTGTCGCTGGTCACTGGTCACTGGTCACTGGTCACTGGTCAATGGTCACTATCGCTGGTCAATGGTCACTGTCGCTGCTCACTGGTCACTGGTCACTGGTCACTGGTCATTGGTCACTATCGCTGGTCAATGGTCACTGTCGCTGGTCACTGGTCACTGGTCACTGGTCACTGGTCACGGGTCACATGTCACGGGTCACTGTTCACTGGTCGCTTGTCACTGGTCACCGGTCACTGGTCACTGGTCACTGGTCACTGTTCACTGGTCACTGGTCACAAGTCACTGGTCACTGGTCACTGGTCACTGGTCACTGGTCACTGGTCACTATCGCTGGTCAATGGTCACTGTCGCTGGTCACTGGTCACTGGTCACTGTTCACTGGTCACTGGTCACTGGTCACTGGTCATTGGTCACTATCGCTGGTCAATGGTCACTGTCGCTGGTCATTGGTCACTGGTCACTGGACACTGGTCACTGGTCACTGGTCACTTGTCACTGGTCACTGGTCACTGGTCACTGGTCAATGGTCACTGTCGCTGGTCACTGGTCACTGGTCACTGGTCAATGGTCACTGCCGCTGGTCACTGGTCACTGGTCACTGCTCACTGGTCACTGGTCACTTGTCAATGGTCACTGTCGCTGGTCAATGGTCACTGTCGCTGGTCACTGGTCACTGGTCACTGGTCACTGGTCACTGGTCATTGGTCACAAGTCACTGGTCACTGGTCACTGGTCACTTGTCACTGGTCGCTGGTCACTGGTCACTGGTCAGTGGTCACTGTCGCTGGTAAATGGTCACTGTCGCTGGTCACTGGTCACTGGTCACTGGTCACTGGTCACTGGTCACTGGTCACTGGTCACTGGTCAATGGTCCCTATCGCTGGTCAATGGTCACTGTCGCTGGTCACTGGTCACTGGTCACTGGTCATTGGTGACTATCGCTGGTCAATGGTCACTGTTGCTGGTCACTGGTCACTGGTCACTGGTCAATGGTCCCTATCGCTGGTCACTGTCGCTGGTCACTGGTCACTGGTCACTGGTCACTGGTCAAAAGTCACTGGTCACTTGTCACTGGTCAGTGGTCACTGGTCTCTGGTCACTGGTCACTGTCGCTGGTCACTGGACACTGGTCACTGGTCAATGGTCCCTATCGCTGGTCAATGGTCACTGTCGCTGGTCACTGGTCACTGGTCACTGGTCACTGGTCAAAAGTCACTGGTCACTTGTCACTGGTCAGTGGTCACTGGTCTCTGGTCACTGGTCACTGGTCACTGGTCACAGGTCAATGGTCACTGGTCACTGGTCACTGGTCAATGGTCACTGTCGCTGGTCAATGGTCACTGTCGCTGGTCACTGGTCACTGGTCACTGGTCACTGGTCACTGGTCACTGTTCACTGGTCACTGGTCACAAGTCACTGGTCACTTGTCACTTGTCACTGGTCGATGGTCACTGGTCACTGGTCAATGGTCACTATCGCTGGTAAATGTTCACTGTCGCTGGTCACTGGTCACTGGTCACTGTCGCTGGTCACTGGTCACTGGTCACTGGTCACTGGTCACTGGTCACTGGTCACTGGTCAATGGTCCCTATCGCTGGTCAATGGTCACTGTCGCTGGTCACTGGTCACTGGTCACTGGTCACTGGTCACTGGTCAAAAGTCACTGGTCACTTGTCACTGGTCAATGGTCACTGCCGCTGGTCACTGCTCACTGGTCAATATTCACTGGTCACTGGTCACTGGTCACTGGTCACTGGTCACTGGTCACTGGTCACTGGTCACTGGTCACTTTCGCTGGTCACTGGTCACTGGTCAATGGTCACTGGCCACTGGTCACTGGTCACTGGTCAATGGTCACTGTCGCTGGTCAATGGTCACTGTCGCTGGTCACTGGTCACTGGTCACTGGTCACTGGTCACTGGTCAGTGGTCACAAGTCACTGGTCACTTGTCACTGGTCACTGGTCACTGGTCACTGGTCAATGGTCACTGTCGCTGGTCAATGGTCACTGTCGCTGGTCAATGGTCACTGCGCTGGTCATTGGTCACTGGTCACTGGTCACTGGTCAAAAGTCACTGGTCACTTGTCACTGGTCAGTGGTCACTGGTCTCTGGTCACTGGTCACTGGTCACTGGTCACTGGTCACTGGTCACAGGTCAATGGTCACTGGTCACTGGTCACTGGTCACTGGTCACTGGTCACGGGTCACATTTCACGGGTCACTGTTCACTGGTCGCTAGTCACTGGTCACCGGTCACTGGTCACTGGTCACTGGTCACTGGTCACTGTTCACTGGTCACTGGTCACAAGTCACTGGTCACATGTCACTGGTCAGTGGTCACTGGTCACTGGTCACTGGTCTGTGGTCACTGGTCACTGGTCAGTGGTCACTTGTAACAGTCAGATGTCGCGGGTCACTGGTCATAAGTCACTGGTCGCTGGTCACAAGTCACTGGTCACTTGTCACTGGTCACTGGTCACTGGTCACTGGTCAATGGTCAATGGTCGCTGGTCACTGGTCACTGGTCACTGGTCACTGGTCAATGGTCCCTATCGCTGGTCAATGGTCACTGTCGCTGGTCACTGGTCACTGGTCACTGGTCACTGGTCACTGGTCATTGGTGACTATCGCTGGTCAATGGTCACTGTCGCTGGTCATTGGTCACTGGTCACTGGTCACAGGTCAAAAGTCACTGGTCACTTGTCACTGGTCAGTGGTCACTGGTCTCTGGTCACTTGTCACTGGTCACTGGTCACTGGTCACAGGTCAATGGTCACTGGTCACTGGTCACTGGGCACTGGTCACTGGTCACGGGTCACATGTCACGGGTCACTGTTCACTGTTCACTGGTCGCTAGTCACTGGTCACCGGTCACTGGTCACTGGTCACTGTTCACTGGTCACTGGTCACAAGTCACTGGTCACTTGTCAGTGGTCAGTGGTCACTGGTCACTGGTCTGTGGTCACTGGTCACTGGTCACTGGTCACTGGTCACTGGTCACTGGTCACTGGTCACTGGTCATTGGTCACTGGTCACTGGTCACAAGTCACTGGTCACTGGTCACTTGTCACTGGTCGCTGGTCACTGGTCACTGGTCAATGGTCACTGTCGCTGGTAAATGTTCACTGTCGCTGGTCACTGGTCACTGGTCACTGTCGCTGGTCACTGGTCACTGGTCACTGTCGCTGGTCACTGGTCACTGGTCACTGGTCACTGGTCATAGGTCAATGGTCACTGGTCACTGGTCAATGGTCCCTATCGCTGGTCAATGGTCACTGTCGCTGGTCACTGGTCACTGGTCACTGGTCACTGGTCACTGGTCAAAAGTCACTGGTCACTTGTCACTGGTCTCTGGTCACTGGTCACTGGTCACTGGTCACTGGTCACAGGTCAATGGTCACTGGTCACTGGTCACTGGTCACTGGTCACTGGTCACTGGTCACTGGTCACTGGTCAAAAGTCACTGGTCAGTTGTCACTGGTCTCTGGTCACTGGTCACTGGTCACTGGTCACTGGTCACAGGTCAATGGTCACTGGTCACTGGCCACTGGTCATTGGTCACTGGTCACTGGTCACAAGTCACTGGTCTCTGGTCACTGGTCACTGGTCACTGGTCACTGGTCACAGGTCAATGGTCACTGGTCACTGGCCACTGGTCATTGGTCACTGGTCACTGGTCACAAGTCACTGGTCACTGGTCACTTGTCACTGGTCGATGGTCACTGGTCACTGGTCAATGGTCACTGTCGCTGGTAAATGTTCACTGTCGCTGGTCACTGGTCACTGGTCACTGTCGCTGGTCACTGGTCACTGGTCACTGGTCACTGGTCACTGGTCACTGGTCACTGGTCACTGGTCAATTGTCCCTATCGCTGGTCAATGGTCACTGTCGCTGGTCACTTGTCACTGGTCACTGGTCACTGGTCACTGGTCACTGGTCAATGGTCACTATCGCTGGTCAATGGTCACTGTCGCTGCTCACTGGTCACTGGTCACTGGTCACTGGTCATTGGTCACTATCGCTGGTCAATGGTCACTGTCGCTGGTCACTGGTCACTGGTCACGGGTCACATGTCACGGGTCACTGTTCACTGGTCGCTAGTCACTGGTCACCGGTCACTGGTCACTGGTCACTGGTCACTGTTCACTGGTCACTGGTCACAAGTCACTGGTCACTGGTCACTTGTCACTGGTCACTGGTCACTGGTCACTGGTCACTGGTCACTATCGCTGGTCAATGGTCACTGTCGCTGGTCACTGGTCACTGGTCACTGTTCACTGGTCACTGGTCACTGGTCACTGGTCATTGGTCACTATCGCTGGTCAATGGTCACTGTCGCTGGTCATTGGTCACTGGTCACTGGACACTGGTCACTGGTCACTGGTCACTTGTCACTGGTCACTGGTCACTGGTCACTGGTCAATGGTCACTGTCGCTGGTCACTGGTCACTGGTCACTGGTCAATGGTCACTGCCGCTGGTCACTGGTCACTGGTCACTGCTCACTGGTCACTGGTCACTTGTCAATGGTCACTGTCGCTGGTCAATGGTCACTGTCGCTGGTCACTGGTCACTGGTCACTGGTCACTGGTCACTGGTCATTGGTCACTGTTCACTGGTCACAAGTCACTGGTCACTGGTCACTTGTCACTGGTCGCTGGTCACTGGTCACTGGTCAGTGGTCACTGTCGCTGGTAAATGGTCACTGTCGCTGGTCACTGGTCACTGGTCACTGGTCACTGGTCACTGGTCACTGGTCACTGGTCAATGGTCCCTATCGCTGGTCAATGGTCACTGTCGCTGGTCACTGGTCACTGGTCACTGGTCATTGGTGACTATCGCTGGTCAATGGTCACTGTCGCTGGTCACTGGTCACTGGTCACTGGTCAATGGTCCCTATCGCTGGTCAATGGTAACTTTCGCTGGTCACTGGTCACTGGTCACTGGTCACTGGTCATTGGTGACTATCGCTGGTCAATGGTCACTGTCGCTGGTCAATGGTCACTGGTCACTGGTCACTGGTCAAAAGTCACTGGTCACTTGTCACTGGTCAGTGGTCACTGGTCTCTGGTCACTGGTCACTGGTCACTGGTCACTGGTCACAGGTCAATGGTCACTGGTCACTGGTCACTGGTCACTGGTCACTGGCCACTGGTCACTGGTCACTGGTCACTGGTCAATGGTCACTGTCGCCAGTCAATGGTCACTGTCGCTGGTCACTGGTCACTGGTCACTGGTCACTGGTCACTGGTCACTGGTCATTGGTCATTGGTCACTGGTCACAAGTCACTGGTCACTGGTCACTTGTCACTGGTCGATGGTCACTGGTCACTGGTCAATGGTCACTGTCGCTGGTAAATGTTCACTGTCGCTGGTCACTGGTCACTGGTCACTGTCGCTGGTCACTGGTCACTGGTCACTGGTCACTGGTCACTGGTCACTGGTCACTGGTCACTGGTCAATTGTCCCTATCGCTGGTCAATGGTCACTGTCGCTGGTCACAAGTCACTGGTCACTGGTCACTTGTCACTGGTCGATGGTCACTGGTCACTGGTCAATGGTCACTGTCGCTGGTAAATGTTCACTGTCGCTGGTCACTGGTCACTGTTCACTGTCGCTGGTCACTGGTCACTGGTCACTGGTCACTGGTCACTGGTCAATTGTCCCTATCGCTGGTCAATGGTCACTGTCGCTGGTCACTGGTCACTGGTCACTGGTCACTGGTCAATGGTCACTATCGCTGGTCAATGGTCACTGTCGCTGCTCACTGGTCACTGGTCACTGGTCACTGGTCATTGGTCACTATCGCTGGTCAATGGTCACTGTCGCTGGTCACTGGTCACTGGTCACTGGTCACTGGTCACGGGTCACATGTCACGGGTCACTGTTCACTGGTCGCTAGTCACTGGTCACCGGTCACTGGCCACTGGTCACTGGTCACTGTTCACTGGTCACTGGTCACAAGTCACTGGTCACTGGTCACTGGTCACTGGTCACTGGTCACTGGTCACTGGTCACTATCGCTGGTCAATGGTCACTGTCGCTGGTCACTGGTCACTGGTCACTGTTCACTGGTCACTGGTCACTGGTCACTGGTCATTGGTCACTATCGCTGGTCAATGGTCACTGTCGCTGGTCATTGGTCACTGGTCACTGGACACTGGTCACTGGTCACTGGTCACTTGTCACTGGTCACTGGTCACTGGTCACTGGTCACTGGTCAATGGTCACTGCCGCTGGTCACTGGTCACTGGTCACTGCTCACTGGTCACTGGTCACTTGTCAATGGTCACTGTCGCTGGTCAATGGTCACTGTCGCTGGTCACTGGTCACTGGTCACTGGTCACTGGTCACTGGTCATTGGTCACTGGTCACTGGTCACAAGTCACTGGTCACTGGTCACTGGTCACTTGTCACTGGTCGCTGGTCACTGGTCACTGGTCAGTGGTCACTGTCGCTGGTAAATGGTCACTGTCGCTGGTCACTGGTCACTGGTCACTGGTCACTGGTCACTGTTCACTGGTCACTGGTCACTGGTCAATGGTCCCTATCGCTGGTCAATGGTCACTGTCGCTGGTCACTGGTCACTGGTCACTGGTCACTGGTCAAAAGTCACTGGTCACTTGTCACTGGTCAGTGGTCACTGGTCTCTGGTCACTGGTCACTGGTCACTGGTCACAGGTCAATGGTCACTGGTCACTGGTCACTGGTCAATGGTCACTGTCGCTGGTCAATGGTCACTGTCGCTGGTCACTGGTCACTGGTCACTGGTCACTGGTCACTGGTCACTGTTCACTGGTCACTGGTCACAAGTCACTGGTCACTTGTCACTTGTCACTGGTCGATGGTCACTGGTCACTGGTCAATGGTCACTGTCGCTGGTAAATGTTCACTGTCGCTGGTCACTGGTCACTGGTCACTGTCGCTGGTCACTGGTCACTGGTCACTGGTCACTGGTCACTGGTCAATGGTCCCTATCGCTGGTCAATGGTCACTGTCGCTGGTCACTGGTCACTGGTCACTGGTCACTGGTCAAAAGTCACTGGTCACTTGTCACTGGTCAATGGTCACTGCCGCTGGTCACTGCTCACTGGTCAATAGTCACTGGTCACTGGTCAGTGGTCACAAGTCACTGGTCACTTGTCACTGGTCACTGGTCACTGGTCACTGGTCAATGGTCACTGTCGCTGGTCCATGGTCACTGTCGCTGGTCAATGGTCACTGCGCTGGTCATTGGTCACTGGTCACTGGTCACTGGTCAAAAGTCACTGGTCACTTGACACTGGTCACTGGTCACTGGTCACTGGTCACTGGTCACTGGTCACTGGTCAATTGTCCCTATCGCTGGTCAATGGTCACTGTCGCTGGTCACAAGTCACTGGTCACTGGTCACTTGTCACTGGTCGATGGTCACTGGTCACTGGTCAATGGTCACTGTCGCTGGTAAATGTTCACTGTCGCTGGTCACTGGTCACTGTTCACTGTCGCTGGTCACTGGTCACTGGTCACTGGTCACTGGTCACTGGTCACTGGTCACTGGTCACTGGTCACTGGTCAATTGTCCCTATCGCTGGTCAATGGTCACTGTCGCTGGTCACTGGTCACTGGTCACTGGTCACTGGTCAATGGTCACTATCGCTGGTCAATGGTCACTGTCGCTGCTCACTGGTCACTGGTCACTGGTCACTGGTCATTGGTCACTATCGCTGGTCAATGGTCACTGTCGCTGGTCACTGGTCACTGGTCACTGGTCACTGGTCACGGGTCACATGTCACGGGTCACTGTTCACTGGTCGCTTGTCACTGGTCACCGGTCACTGGTCACTGGTCACTGGTCACTGTTCACTGGTCACTGGTCACAAGTCACTGGTCACTGGTCACTGGTCACTGGTCACTGGTCACTGGTCACTATCGCTGGTCAATGGTCACTGTCGCTGGTCACTGGTCACTGGTCACTGTTCACTGGTCACTGGTCACTGGTCACTGGTCATTGGTCACTATCGCTGGTCAATGGTCACTGTCGCTGGTCATTGGTCACTGGTCACTGGACACTGGTCACTGGTCACTGGTCACTTGTCACTGGTCACTGGTCACTGGTCACTGGTCAATGGTCACTGTCGCTGGTCACTGGTCACTGGTCACTGGTCAATGGTCACTGCCGCTGGTCACTGGTCACTGGTCACTGCTCACTGGTCACTGGTCACTTGTCAATGGTCACTGTCGCTGGTCAATGGTCACTGTCGCTGGTCACTGGTCACTGGTCACTGGTCACTGGTCACTGGTCATTGGTCACAAGTCACTGGTCACTGGTCACTGGTCACTTGTCACTGGTCGCTGGTCACTGGTCACTGGTCAGTGGTCACTGTCGCTGGTAAATGGTCACTGTCGCTGGTCACTGGTCACTGGTCACTGGTCACTGGTCACTGGTCACTGGTCACTGGTCACTGGTCAATGGTCCCTATCGCTGGTCAATGGTCACTGTCGCTGGTCACTGGTCACTGGTCACTGGTCATTGGTGACTATCGCTGGTCAATGGTCACTGTTGCTGGTCACTGGTCACTGGTCACTGGTCAATGGTCCCTATCGCTGGTCACTGTCGCTGGTCACTGGTCACTGGTCACTGGTCACTGGTCAAAAGTCACTGGTCACTTGTCACTGGTCAGTGGTCACTGGTCTCTGGTCACTGGTCACTGTCGCTGGTCACTGGACACTGGTCACTGGTCAATGGTCCCTATCGCTGGTCAATGGTCACTGTCGCTGGTCACTGGTCACTGGTCACTGGTCACTGGTCAAAAGTCACTGGTCACTTGTCACTGGTCAGTGGTCACTGGTCTCTGGTCACTGGTCACTGGTCACTGGTCACAGGTCAATGGTCACTGGTCACTGGTCACTGGTCAATGGTCACTGTCGCTGGTCAATGGTCACTGTCGCTGGTCACTGGTCACTGGTCACTGGTCACTGGTCACTGGTCACTGTTCACTGGTCACTGGTCACAAGTCACTGGTCACTTGTCACTTGTCACTGGTCGATGGTCACTGGTCACTGGTCAATGGTCACTGTCGCTGGTAAATGTTCACTGTCGCTGGTCACTGGTCACTGGTCACTGTCGCTGGTCACTGGTCACTGGTCACTGGTCACTGGTCACTGGTCACTGGTCACTGGTCAATGGTCCCTATCGCTGGTCAATGGTCACTGTCGCTGGTCACTGGTCACTGGTCACTGGTCACTGGTCACTGGTCAAAAGTCACTGGTCACTTGTCACTGGTCAATGGTCACTGCCGCTGGTCACTGCTCACTGGTCAATATTCACTGGTCACTGGTCACTGGTCACTGGTCACTGGTCACTGGTCACTGGTCACTGGTCACTGGTCACTTTCGCTGGTCACTGGTCACTGGTCAATGGTCACTGGCCACTGGTCACTGGTCACTGGTCAATGGTCACTATCGCTGGTCAATGGTCACTGTCGCTGGTCACTGGTCACTGGTCACTGGTCACTGGTCACTGGTCAGTGGTCACAAGTCACTGGTCACTTGTCACTGGTCACTGGTCACTGGTCACTGGTCAATGGTCACTGTCGCTGGTCAATGGTCACTGTCGCTGGTCAATGGTCACTGCGCTGGTCATTGGTCACTGGTCACTGGTCACTGGTCAAAAGTCACTGGTCACTTGTCACTGGTCAGTGGTCACTGGTCTCTGGTCACTGGTCACTGGTCACTGGTCACTGGTCACTGGTCACAGGTCAATGGTCACTGGTCACTGGTCACTGGTCACTGGTCACTGGTCACGGGTCACATTTCACGGGTCACTGTTCACTGGTCGCTAGTCACTGGTCACCGGTCACTGGTCACTGGTCACTGGTCACTGGTCACTGTTCACTGGTCACTGGTCACAAGTCACTGGTCACATGTCACTGGTCAGTGGTCACTGGTCACTGGTCACTGGTCTGTGGTCACTGGTCACTGGTCAGTGGTCACTTGTAACAGTCAGATGTCGCGGGTCACTGGTCATAAGTCACTGGTCGCTGGTCACAAGTCACTGGTCACTTGTCACTGGTCACTGGTCACTGGTCACTGGTCAATGGTCAATGGTCGCTGGTCACTGGTCACTGGTCACTGGTCACTGGTCAATGGTCCCTATCGCTGGTCAATGGTCACTGTCGCTGGTCACTGGTCACTGGTCACTGGTCACTGGTCACTGGTCATTGGTGACTATCGCTGGTCAATGGTCACTGTCGCTGGTCATTGGTCACTGGTCACTGGTCACAGGTCAAAAGTCACTGGTCACTTGTCACTGGTCAGTGGTCACTGGTCTCTGGTCACTTGTCACTGGTCACTGGTCACTGGTCACTATCGCTGGTCAATGGTCACTGTCGCTGGTCACTGGTCACTGGTCACTGGTCACTGGTCACGGGTCACATGTCACGGGTCACTGTTCACTGGTCGCTAGTCACTGGTCACCGGTCACTGGCCACTGGTCACTGGTCACTGTTCACTGGTCACTGGTCACAAGTCACTGGTCACTGGTCACTGGTCACTGGTCACTGGTCACTGGTCACTGGTCACTATCGCTGGTCAATGGTCACTGTCGCTGGTCACTGGTCACTGGTCACTGTTCACTGGTCACTGGTCACTGGTCACTGGTCATTGGTCACTATCGCTGGTCAATGGTCACTGTCGCTGGTCATTGGTCACTGGTCACTGGACACTGGTCACTGGTCACTGGTCACTTGTCACTGGTCACTGGTCACTGGTCACTGGTCACTGGTCAATGGTCACTGCCGCTGGTCACTGGTCACTGGTCACTGCTCACTGGTCACTGGTCACTTGTCAATGGTCACTGTCGCTGGTCAATGGTCACTGTCGCTGGTCACTGGTCACTGGTCACTGGTCACTGGTCACTGGTCATTGGTCACTGGTCACTGGTCACAAGTCACTGGTCACTGGTCACTGGTCACTTGTCACTGGTCGCTGGTCACTGGTCACTGGTCAGTGGTCACTGTCGCTGGTAAATGGTCACTGTCGCTGGTCACTGGTCACTGGTCACTGGTCACTGGTCACTGTTCACTGGTCACTGGTCACTGGTCAATGGTCCCTATCGCTGGTCAATGGTCACTGTCGCTGGTCACTGGTCACTGGTCACTGGTCACTGGTCAAAAGTCACTGGTCACTTGTCACTGGTCAGTGGTCACTGGTCTCTGGTCACTGGTCACTGGTCACTGGTCACAGGTCAATGGTCACTGGTCACTGGTCACTGGTCAATGGTCACTGTCGCTGGTCAATGGTCACTGTCGCTGGTCACTGGTCACTGGTCACTGGTCACTGGTCACTGGTCACTGTTCACTGGTCACTGGTCACAAGTCACTGGTCACTTGTCACTTGTCACTGGTCGATGGTCACTGGTCACTGGTCAATGGTCACTGTCGCTGGTAAATGTTCACTGTCGCTGGTCACTGGTCACTGGTCACTGTCGCTGGTCACTGGTCACTGGTCACTGGTCACTGGTCACTGGTCAATGGTCCCTATCGCTGGTCAATGGTCACTGTCGCTGGTCACTGGTCACTGGTCACTGGTCACTGGTCAAAAGTCACTGGTCACTTGTCACTGGTCAATGGTCACTGCCGCTGGTCACTGCTCACTGGTCAATAGTCACTGGTCACTGGTCAGTGGTCACAAGTCACTGGTCACTTGTCACTGGTCACTGGTCACTGGTCACTGGTCAATGGTCACTGTCGCTGGTCCATGGTCACTGTCGCTGGTCAATGGTCACTGCGCTGGTCATTGGTCACTGGTCACTGGTCACTGGTCAAAAGTCACTGGTCACTTGACACTGGTCAGTGGTCACTGGTCTCTGGTCACTGGTCACTGGTCACTGGTCACTGGTCACAGGTCACAGGTCAATGGTCACTGGTCACTGGTCACTGGTCACTGCTCACTGGTCACGGGTCACATTTCACGGGTCACTGTTCACTGGTCGCTAGTCACTGGTCACCGGTCACTGGTCACTGGTCACTGGTCACTGGTCACTGTTCACTGGTCACTGGTCACAAGTCACTGGTCACATGTCACTGGTCAGTGGTCACTGGTCACTGGTCACTGGTCTGTGGTCACTGGTCACTGGTCAGTGGTCACTTGTAACAGTCAGATGTCGCGGGTCACTGGTCATAAGTCACTGGTCGCTGGTCACAAGTCACTGGTCACATGTCACTGGTCACTGGTCACTGGTCACTGGTCAATGGTCAATGGTCGCTGGTCACTGGTCACTGGTCATGGGTCACTGGTCACTGGTCACTGGTCACTGGTCACTGGTCACTGGTCACTGGTCACTGGTCACTGGTCACTGGTCAATTGTCCCTATCGCTGGTCAATGGTCACTGTCGCTGGTCACAAGTCACTGGTCACTGGTCACTTGTCACTGGTCGATGGTCACTGGTCACTGGTCAATGGTCACTGTCGCTGGTAAATGTTCACTGTCGCTGGTCACTGGTCACTGTTCACTGTCGCTGGTCACTGGTCACTGGTCACTGGTCACTGGTCACTGGTCACTGGTCACTGGTCACTGGTCACTGGTCAATTGTCCCTATCGCTGGTCAATGGTCACTGTCGCTGGTCACTGGTCACTGGTCACTGGTCACTGGTCAATGGTCACTATCGCTGGTCAATGGTCACTGTCGCTGCTCACTGGTCACTGGTCACTGGTCACTGGTCATTGGTCACTATCGCTGGTCAATGGTCACTGTCGCTGGTCACTGGTCACTGGTCACTGGTCACTGGTCACGGGTCACATGTCACGGGTCACTGTTCACTGGTCGCTTGTCACTGGTCACCGGTCACTGGTCACTGGTCACTGGTCACTGTTCACTGGTCACTGGTCACAAGTCACTGGTCACTGGTCACTGGTCACTGGTCACTGGTCACTGGTCACTATCGCTGGTCAATGGTCACTGTCGCTGGTCACTGGTCACTGGTCACTGTTCACTGGTCACTGGTCACTGGTCACTGGTCATTGGTCACTATCGCTGGTCAATGGTCACTGTCGCTGGTCATTGGTCACTGGTCACTGGACACTGGTCACTGGTCACTGGTCACTTGTCACTGGTCACTGGTCACTGGTCACTGGTCAATGGTCACTGTCGCTGGTCACTGGTCACTGGTCACTGGTCAATGGTCACTGCCGCTGGTCACTGGTCACTGGTCACTGCTCACTGGTCACTGGTCACTTGTCAATGGTCACTGTCGCTGGTCAATGGTCACTGTCGCTGGTCACTGGTCACTGGTCACTGGTCACTGGTCACTGGTCATTGGTCACAAGTCACTGGTCACTGGTCACTGGTCACTTGTCACTGGTCGCTGGTCACTGGTCACTGGTCAGTGGTCACTGTCGCTGGTAAATGGTCACTGTCGCTGGTCACTGGTCACTGGTCACTGGTCACTGGTCACTGGTCACTGGTCACTGGTCACTGGTCAATGGTCCCTATCGCTGGTCAATGGTCACTGTCGCTGGTCACTGGTCACTGGTCACTGGTCATTGGTGACTATCGCTGGTCAATGGTCACTGTTGCTGGTCACTGGTCACTGGTCACTGGTCAATGGTCCCTATCGCTGGTCACTGTCGCTGGTCACTGGTCACTGGTCACTGGTCACTGGTCAAAAGTCACTGGTCACTTGTCACTGGTCAGTGGTCACTGGTCTCTGGTCACTGGTCACTGTCGCTGGTCACTGGACACTGGTCACTGGTCAATGGTCCCTATCGCTGGTCAATGGTCACTGTCGCTGGTCACTGGTCACTGGTCACTGGTCACTGGTCAAAAGTCACTGGTCACTTGTCACTGGTCAGTGGTCACTGGTCTCTGGTCACTGGTCACTGGTCACTGGTCACAGGTCAATGGTCACTGGTCACTGGTCACTGGTCAATGGTCACTGTCGCTGGTCAATGGTCACTGTCGCTGGTCACTGGTCACTGGTCACTGGTCACTGGTCACTGGTCACTGTTCACTGGTCACTGGTCACAAGTCACTGGTCACTTGTCACTTGTCACTGGTCGATGGTCACTGGTCACTGGTCAATGGTCACTGTCGCTGGTAAATGTTCACTGTCGCTGGTCACTGGTCACTGGTCACTGTCGCTGGTCACTGGTCACTGGTCACTGGTCACTGGTCACTGGTCACTGGTCACTGGTCAATGGTCCCTATCGCTGGTCAATGGTCACTGTCGCTGGTCACTGGTCACTGGTCACTGGTCAAAAGTCACTGGTCACTTGTCACTGGTCAATGGTCACTGCCGCTGGTCACTGCTCACTGGTCAATATTCACTGGTCACTGGTCACTGGTCACTGGTCACTGGTCACTGGTCACTGGTCACTGGTCACTGGTCACTTTCGCTGGTCACTGGTCACTGGTCAATGGTCACTGGCCACTGGTCACTGGTCACTGGTCAATGGTCACTGTCGCTGGTCAATGGTCACTGTCGCTGGTCACTGGTCACTGGTCACTGGTCACTGGTCACTGGTCAGTGGTCACAAGTCACTGGTCACTTGTCACTGGTCACTGGTCACTGGTCACTGGTCAATGGTCACTGTCGCTGGTCAATGGTCACTGTCGCTGGTCAATGGTCACTGCGCTGGTCATTGGTCACTGGTCACTGGTCACTGGTCGAAAGTCACTGGTCACTTGTCACTGGTCAGTGGTCACTGGTCTCTGGTCACTGGTCACTGGTCACTGGTCACTGGTCACTGGTCACAGGTCAATGGTCACTGGTCACTGGTCACTGGTCACTGGTCACTGGTCACGGGTCACATTTCACGGGTCACTGTTCACTGGTCGCTAGTCACTGGTCACCGGTCACTGGTCACTGGTCACTGGTCACTGGTCACTGTTCACTGGTCACTGGTCACAAGTCACTGGTCACATGTCACTGGTCAGTGGTCACTGGTCACTGGTCACTGGTCTGTGGTCACTGGTCACTGGTCAGTGGTCACTTGTAACAGTCAGATGTCGCGGGTCACTGGTCATAAGTCACTGGTCGCTGGTCACAAGTCACTGGTCACTTGTCACTGGTCACTGGTCACTGGTCACTGGTCAATGGTCAATGGTCGCTGGTCACTGGTCACTGGTCACTGGTCACTGGTCAATGGTCCCTATCGCTGGTCAATGGTCACTGTCGCTGGTCACTGGTCACTGGTCACTGGTCACTGGTCACTGGTCATTGGTGACTATCGCTGGTCAATGGTCACTGTCGCTGGTCATTGGTCACTGGTCACTGGTCACAGGTCAAAAGTCACTGGTCACTTGTCACTGGTCAGTGGTCACTGGTCTCTGGTCACTTGTCACTGGTCACTGGTCACTGGTCACAGGTCAATGGTCACTGGTCACTGGTCACTGGGCACTGGTCACTGGTCACGGGTCACATGTCACGGGTCACTGTTCACTGTTCACTGGTCGCTAGTCACTGGTCACCGGTCACTGGTCACTGGTCACTGTTCACTGGTCACTGGTCACAAGTCACTGGTCACTTGTCAGTGGTCAGTGGTCACTGGTCACTGGTCTGTGGTCACTGGTCACTGGTCACTGGTCACTGGTCACTGGTCACTGGTCACTGGTCACTGGTCATTGGTCACTGGTCACTGGTCACAAGTCACTGGTCACTGGTCACTTGTCACTGGTCGCTGGTCACTGGTCACTGGTCAATGGTCACTGTCGCTGGTAAATGTTCACTGTCGCTGGTCACTGGTCACTGGTCACTGTCGCTGGTCACTGGTCACTGGTCACTGGTCACTGGTCATAGGTCAATGGTCACTGGTCACTGGTCAATGGTCCCTATCGCTGGTCAATGGTCACTGTCGCTGGTCACTGGTCACTGGTCACTGGTCACTGGTCACTGGTCAAAAGTCACTGGTCACTTGTCACTGGTCTCTGGTCACTGGTCACTGGTCACTGGTCACTGGTCACAGGTCAATGGTCACTGGTCACTGGTCACTGGTCACTGGTCACTGGTCACTGGTCACTGGTCACTGGTCAAAAGTCACTGGTCAATTGTCACTGGTCAGTGGTCACTGGTCTCTGGTCACTGGTCACTGGTCACTGGTCACTGGTCACAGGTCAATGGTCACTGGTCACTGGCCACTGGTCATTGGTCACTGGTCACTGGTCACAAGTCACTGGTCTCTGGTCACTGGTCACTGGTCACTGGTCACTGGTCACAGGTCAATGGTCACTGGTCACTGGCCACTGGTCATTGGTCACTGGTCACTGGTCACAAGTCACTGGTCACTGGTCACTTGTCACTGGTCGATGGTCACTGGTCACTGGTCAATGGTCACTGTCGCTGGTAAATGTTCACTGTCGCTGGTCACTGGTCACTGGTCACTGTCGCTGGTCACTGGTCACTGGTCACTGGTCACTGGTCACTGGTCACTGGTCACTGGTCACTGGTCAATTGTCCCTATCGCTGGTCAATGGTCACTGTCGCTGGTCACTTGTCACTGGTCACTGGTCACTGGTCACTGGTCACTGGTCAATGGTCACTATCGCTGGTCAATGGTCACTGTCGCTGCTCACTGGTCACTGGTCACTGGTCACTGGTCATTGGTCACTATCGCTGGTCAATGGTCACTGTCGCTGGTCACTGGTCACTGGTCACGGGTCACATGTCACGGGTCACTGTTCACTGGTCGCTAGTCACTGGTCACCGGTCACTGGTCACTGGTCACTGGTCACTGTTCACTGGTCACTGGTCACAAGTCACTGGTCACTGGTCACTTGTCACTGGTCACTGGTCACTGGACACTGGTCACTGGTCACTATCGCTGGTCAATGGTCACTGTCGCTGGTCACTGGTCACTGGTCACTGTTCACTGGTCACTGGTCACTGGTCACTGGTCATTGGTCACTATCGCTGGTCAATGGTCACTGTCGCTGGTCATTGGTCACTGGTCACTGGACACTGGTCACTGGTCACTGGTCACTTGTCACTGGTCACTGGTCACTGGTCACTGGTCAATGGTCACTGTCGCTGGTCACTGGTCACTGGTCACTGGTCAATGGTCACTGCCGCTGGTCACTGGTCACTGGTCACTGCTCACTGGTCACTGGTCACTTGTCAATGGTCACTGTCGCTGGTCAATGGTCACTGTCGCTGGTCACTGGTCACTGGTCACTGGTCACTGGTCACTGGTCATTGGTCACTGGTCACTGGTCACAAGTCACTGGTCACTGGTCACTTGTCACTGGTCGCTGGTCACTGGTCACTGGTCAGTGGTCACTGTCGCTGGTAAATGGTCACTGTCGCTGGTCACTGGTCACTGGTCACTGGTCACTGGTCACTGGTCACTGGTCACTGGTCAATGGTCCCTATCGCTGGTCAATGGTCACTGTCGCTGGTCACTGGTCACTGGTCACTGGTCATTGGTGACTATCGCTGGTCAATGGTCACTGTCGCTGGTCACTGGTCACTGGTCACTGGTCAATGGTCCCTATCGCTGGTCAATGGTCACTGTCGCTGGTCACTGGTCACTGGTCACTGATCACTGGTCAAAAGTCACTGGTCACTTGTCACAGGTCAGTGGTCACTGGTCTCTGGTCACTGTCGCTGGTCACTGGTCACTGGTCACTGTTCACTGGTCACTGGTCACTGGTCACTGGTCATTGGTCACTATCGCTGGTCAATGGTCACTGTCGCTGGTCATTGGTCACTGGTCACTGGACACTGGTCACTGGTCACTGGTCACTTGTCACTGGTCACTGGTCACTGGTCACTGGTCACTGGTCAATGGTCACTGTCGCTGGTCACTGGTCACTGGTCACTGGTCAATGGTCACTGCCGCTGGTCACTGGTCACTGGTCACTGCTCACTGGTCACTGGTCACTTGTCAATGGTCACTGTCGCTGGTCACTGGTCACTGGTCACTGGTCACTGGTCATTGGTCACTGGTCACTGGTCACAAGTCACTGGTCACTGGTCACTGGTCACTTGTCACTGGTCGCTGGTCACTGGTCACTGGTCAGTGGTCACTGTCGCTGGTAAATGGTCACAGGTCAATGGTCACTGGTCACTGGTCACTGGTCACTGGCCACTGGTCACTGGTCACTGGTCAATGGTCACTGTCGCTGGTCAATGATCACTGTCGCTGGTCACTGGTCACTGGTCACTGGTCACTGGTCACTGGTCACTGGTCACAAGTCACTGGTCACTGGTCACTTGTCACTGGTCGATGGTCACTGGTCACTGGTCAATGGTCACTGTCGCTGGTAAATGTTCACTGTCGCTGGTCACTGGTCACTGGTCACTGTCGCTGGTCACTGGTCACTGGTCACTGGTCACTGGTCACTGGTCACTGGTCACTGGTCAATGGTCCCTATCGCTGGTCAATGGTCACTGTCGCTGGTCACTGGTCACTGGTCACTGGTCACTGGTCACTGGTCAAAAGTCACTGGTCACTTATCACTGGTCAATGGTCACTGCCGCTGGTCACTGCTCACTGGTCAATATTCACTGGTCACTGGTCACTGGTCACTGGTCACTGGTCACTGGTCACTGGTCACTGGTCACTTTCGCTGGTCACTGGTCACTGGTCACTGTCGCTGGTCACTGGTCACTGGTCACTGGTCACTGGTCACTGGTCATAGGTCAATGGTCACTGGTCACTGGTCAATGGTCCCTATCGCTGGTCAATAGTCACTGTCGCTGGTCACTGGTCACTGGTCACTGGTCACTGGTCACTGGTCAAAAGTCACTGGTCACTTGTCACTGGTCAGTGGTCACTGGTCTCTGGTCACTGGTCACTGGTCACTGGTCACTGGTCACAGGTCAATGGTCACTGGTCACTGGTCACTGGTCACTGGTCACTGGTCACTGGCCAATGGTCACTGGTCACTGCTCAATGGTCACTGTCGCCAGTCAATGGTCACTGTCGCTGGTCTCTGGTCACTGGTCACTGGTCACTGGTCACTGGTCATTGGTCACTGGTCACTAGTCACAAGTCACTGGTCACTGGTCACTTGTCACTGGTCGATGGTCACTGGTCACTGGTCAATGGTCACTGTCGCTGGTAAATGTTCACTGTCGCTGGTCACTGGTCACTGGTCACTGTCGCTGGTCACTGGTCACTGGTCACTGGTCACTGGTCACTGGTCACTGGTCAATTGTCCCTATCGCTGGTCAATGGTCACTGTCGCTGGTCACTGGTCACTGGTCACTGGTCACTGGTCACTGGTCACTTGTCACTGGTCGATGGTCACTGGTCACTGGTCAATGGTCACTGTCGCTGGTAAATGTTCACTGTCGCTGGTCACTGGTCACTGGTCACTGTCGCTGGTCACTGGTCACTGGTCACTGGTCACTGGTCACTGGTCACTGGTCAATTGTCCCTATCGCTGGTCAATGGTCACTGTCGCTGGTCACTGGTCACTGGTCACTGGTCACTGGTCATTGGTCACTGGTCAATGGTCACTATCGCTGGTCAATGGTCACTGTCGCTGCTCACTGGTCACTGGTCAATGGTCACTGGTCATTGGTCACTATCGCTGGTCAATGGTCACTGTCGCTGGTCACTGGTCACTGGTCACGGGTCACATGTCACGGGTCACTGTTCACTGGTCGCTAGTCACTGGTCACCGGTCACTGGTCACTGGTCGCTGGTCACTGGTCACTGGTCAATGGTCACTGTCGCTGGTAAATGTTCACTGTCGCTGGTCACTGGTCACTGGTCACTGTCGCTGGTCACTGGTCACTGGTCACTGGTCACTGGTCATAGGTCAATGGTCACTGGTCACTGGTCAATGGTCCCTATCGCTGGTCAATGGTCACTGTCGCTGGTCACTGGTCACTGGTCACTGGTCACTGGTCACTGGTCAAAAGTCACTGGTCACTTGTCACTGGTCTCTGGTCACTGGTCACTGGTCACTGGTCACTGGTCACAGGTCAATGGTCACTGGTCACTGGTCACTGGTCACTGGTCACTGGTCACTGGTCACTGGTCACTGGTCAAAAGTCACTGGTCAATTGTCACTGGTCAGTGGTCACTGGTCTCTGGTCACTGGTCACTGGTCACTGGTCACTGGTCACAGGTCAATGGTCACTGGTCACTGGCCACTGGTCATTGGTCACTGGTCACTGGTCACAAGTCACTGGTCTCTGGTCACTGGTCACTGGTCACTGGTCACTGGTCACAGGTCAATGGTCACTGGTCACTGGCCACTGGTCATTGGTCACTGGTCACTGGTCACAAGTCACTGGTCACTGGTCACTTGTCACTGGTCGATGGTCACTGGTCACTGGTCAATGGTCACTGTCGCTGGTAAATGTTCACTGTCGCTGGTCACTGGTCACTGGTCACTGTCGCTGGTCACTGGTCACTGGTCACTGG
The DNA here is from genome assembly GCA_947577245.1 of Andrena bucephala. Lineage (NCBI taxonomy): Eukaryota > Metazoa > Arthropoda > Insecta > Hymenoptera > Andrenidae > Andrena > Andrena bucephala. Next base: position 25,340,509 of record OX387716.1, on the reverse strand, counting down.
TCACTGGTCACTGGTCACTGGTCACTGGTCACTGGTCAATTGTCCCTATCGCTGGTCAATGGTCACTGTCGCTGGTCACTTGTCACTGGTCACTGGTCACTGGTCACTGGTCACTGGTCAATGGTCACTATCGCTGGTCAATGGTCACTGTCGCTGCTCACTGGTCACTGGTCACTGGTCACTGGTCATTGGTCACTATCGCTGGTCAATGGTCACTGTCGCTGGTCACTGGTCACTGGTCACGGGTCACATGTCACGGGTCACTGTTCACTGGTCGCTAGTCACTGGTCACCGGTCACTGGTCACTGGTCACTGGTCACTGTTCACTGGTCACTGGTCACAAGTCACTGGCCACTGGTCACTTGTCACTGGTCACTGGTCACTGGACACTGGTCACTGGTCACTATCGCTGGTCAATGGTCACTGTCGCTGGTCACTGGTCACTGGTCACTGTTCACTGGTCACTGGTCACTGGTCACTGGTCATTGGTCACTATCGCTGGTCAATGGTCACTGTCGCTGGTCATTGGTCACTGGTCACTGGACACTGGTCACTGGTCACTGGTCACTTGTCACTGGTCACTGGTCACTGGTCACTGGTCAATGGTCACTGTCGCTGGTCACTGGTCACTGGTCACTGGTCAATGGTCACTGCCGCTGGTCACTGGTCACTGGTCACTGCTCACTGGTCACTGGTCACTTGTCAATGGTCACTGTCGCTGGTCAATGGTCACTGTCGCTGGTCACTGGTCACTGGTCACTGGTCACTGGTCACTGGTCATTGGTCACTGGTCACTGGTCACAAGTCACTGGTCACTGGTCACTTGTCACTGGTCGCTGGTCACTGGTCACTGGTCAGTGGTCACTGTCGCTGGTAAATGGTCACTGTCGCTGGTCACTGGTCACTGGTCACTGGTCACTGGTCACTGGTCACTGGTCACTGGTCAATGGTCCCTATCGCTGGTCAATGGTCACTGTCGCTGGTCACTGGTCACTGGTCACTGGTCATTGGTGACTATCGCTGGTCAATGGTCACTGTCGCTGGTCACTGGTCACTGGTCACTGGTCAATGGTCCCTATCGCTGGTCAATGGTCACTGTCGCTGGTCACTGGTCACTGGTCACTGATCACTGGTCAAAAGTCACTGGTCACTTGTCACAGGTCAGTGGTCACTGGTCTCTGGTCACTGTCGCTGGTCACTGGTCACTGGTCACTGTTCACTGGTCACTGGTCACTGGTCACTGGTCATTGGTCACTATCGCTGGTCAATGGTCACTGTCGCTGGTCATTGGTCACTGGTCACTGGACACTGGTCACTGGTCACTGGTCACTTGTCACTGGTCACTGGTCACTGGTCACTGGTCACTGGTCAATGGTCACTGTCGCTGGTCACTGGTCACTGGTCACTGGTCAATGGTCACTGCCGCTGGTCACTGGTCACTGGTCACTGCTCACTGGTCACTGGTCACTTGTCAATGGTCACTGTCGCTGGTCACTGGTCACTGGTCACTGGTCACTGGTCATTGGTCACTGGTCACTGGTCACAAGTCACTGGTCACTGGTCACTGGTCACTTGTCACTGGTCGCTGGTCACTGGTCACTGGTCAGTGGTCACTGTCGCTGGTAAATGGTCACAGGTCAATGGTCACTGGTCACTGGTCACTGGTCACTGGCCACTGGTCACTGGTCACTGGTCAATGGTCACTGTCGCTGGTCAATGATCACTGTCGCTGGTCACTGGTCACTGGTCACTGGTCACTGGTCACTGGTCACTGGTCACAAGTCACTGGTCACTGGTCACTTGTCACTGGTCGATGGTCACTGGTCACTGGTCAATGGTCACTGTCGCTGGTAAATGTTCACTGTCGCTGGTCACTGGTCACTGGTCACTGTCGCTGGTCACTGGTCACTGGTCACTGGTCACTGGTCACTGGTCACTGGTCACTGGTCAATGGTCCCTATCGCTGGTCAATGGTCACTGTCGCTGGTCACTGGTCACTGGTCACTGGTCACTGGTCACTGGTCAAAAGTCACTGGTCACTTATCACTGGTCAATGGTCACTGCCGCTGGTCACTGCTCACTGGTCAATATTCACTGGTCACTGGTCACTGGTCACTGGTCACTGGTCACTGGTCACTGGTCACTGGTCACTTTCGCTGGTCACTGGTCACTGGTCACTGTCGCTGGTCACTGGTCACTGGTCACTGGTCACTGGTCACTGGTCATAGGTCAATGGTCACTGGTCACTGGTCAATGGTCCCTATCGCTGGTCAATAGTCACTGTCGCTGGTCACTGGTCACTGGTCACTGGTCACTGGTCACTGGTCAAAAGTCACTGGTCACTTGTCACTGGTCAGTGGTCACTGGTCTCTGGTCACTGGTCACTGGTCACTGGTCACTGGTCACAGGTCAATGGTCACTGGTCACTGGTCACTGGTCACTGGTCACTGGTCACTGGCCAATGGTCACTGGTCACTGCTCAATGGTCACTGTCGCCAGTCAATGGTCACTGTCGCTGGTCTCTGGTCACTGGTCACTGGTCACTGGTCACTGGTCATTGGTCACTGGTCACTAGTCACAAGTCACTGGTCACTGGTCACTTGTCACTGGTCGATGGTCACTGGTCACTGGTCAATGGTCACTGTCGCTGGTAAATGTTCACTGTCGCTGGTCACTGGTCACTGGTCACTGTCGCTGGTCACTGGTCACTGGTCACTGGTCACTGGTCACTGGTCACTGGTCAATTGTCCCTATCGCTGGTCAATGGTCACTGTCGCTGGTCACTGGTCACTGGTCACTGGTCACTGGTCACTGGTCACTTGTCACTGGTCGATGGTCACTGGTCACTGGTCAATGGTCACTGTCGCTGGTAAATGTTCACTGTCGCTGGTCACTGGTCACTGGTCACTGTCGCTGGTCACTGGTCACTGGTCACTGGTCACTGGTCACTGGTCACTGGTCAATTGTCCCTATCGCTGGTCAATGGTCACTGTCGCTGGTCACTGGTCACTGGTCACTGGTCACTGGTCATTGGTCACTGGTCAATGGTCACTATCGCTGGTCAATGGTCACTGTCGCTGCTCACTGGTCACTGGTCAATGGTCACTGGTCATTGGTCACTATCGCTGGTCAATGGTCACTGTCGCTGGTCACTGGTCACTGGTCACGGGTCACATGTCACGGGTCACTGTTCACTGGTCGCTAGTCACTGGTCACCGGTCACTGGTCACTGGTCACTGGTCACTGTTCACTGGTCACTGGTCACAAGTCACTGGTCACTGGTCACTTGTCACTGGTCACTGGTCACTGGTCACTGGTCACTGGTCACTGGTCACTGGTCACTGGTCACTGGTCACTGGTCACTGGTCAATGGTCACTGCCGCTGGTCACTGGTCACTGGTCACTGGTCAATGGTCCCTATCGCTGGTCAATGGTCACTGTCGCTGGTCACTGGTCACTGGTCACTGGTCATTGGTGACTATCGCTGGTCAATGGTCACTGTCGCTGGTCACTGGTCACTGGTCACTGGTCAATGGTCCCTATCGCTGGTCAATGGTCACTGTCGCTGGTCACTGGTCACTGGTCACTGATCACTGGTCAAAAGTCACTGGTCACTTGTCACAGGTCAGTGGTCACTGGTCTCTGGTCACTGTCGCTGGTCACTGGTCACTGGTCACTGTTCACTGGTCACTGGTCACTGGTCACTGGTCATTGGTCACTATCGCTGGTCAATGGTCACTGCCGCTGGTCATTGGTCACTGGTCACTGGACACTGGTCACTGGTCACTGGTCACTTGTCACTGGTCACTGGTCACTGGTCACTGGTCACTGGTCAATGGTCACTGTCGCTGGTCACTGGTCACTGGTCACTGGTCAATGGTCACTGCCGCTGGTCACTGGTCACTGGTCACTGCTCACTGGTCACTGGTCACTTGTCAATGGTCACTGTCGCTGGTCACTGGTCACTGGTCACTGGTCACTGGTCATTGGTCACTGGTCACTGGTCACAAGTCACTGGTCACTGGTCACTGGTCACTTGTCACTGGTCGCTGGTCACTGGTCACTGGTCAGTGGTCACTGTCGCTGGTAAATGGTCACTGTCGCTGGTCACTGGTCACTGGTCACTGGTCACTGGTCACTGGTCACTGGTCACTGGTCAATGGTCCCTATCGCTGGTCAATGGTCACTGTCGCTGGTCACTGGTCACTGGTCACTGGTCATTGGTGACTATCGCTGGTCAATGGTCACTGTTGCTGGTCACTGGTCACTGGTCACTGGTCAATGGTCCCTATCGCTGGTCACTGTCGCTGGTCACTGGTCACTGGTCACTGGTCACTGGTCAAAAGTCACTGGTCACTTGTCACTGGTCAGTGGTCACTGGTCTCTGGTCACTGGTCACTGTCGCTGGTCACTGGACACTGGTCACTGGTCAATGGTCCCTATCGCTGGTCAATGGTCACTGTCGCTGGTCACTGGTCACTGGTCACTGGTCAAAAGTCACTGGTCACTTGTCACTGGTCAGTGGTCACTGGTCTCTGGTCACTGGTCACTGGTCACTGGTCACAGGTCAATGGTCACTGGTCACTGGTCACTGGTCACTGGCCACTGGTCACTGGTCACTGGTCAATGGTCACTGTCGCTGGTCAATGGTCACTGTCGCTGGTCACTGGTCACTGGTCACTGGTCACTGGTCACTGGTCACTGGTCACTGGTCACAAGTCACTGGTCACTGGTCACTTGTCACTGGTCGATGGTCACTGGTCACTGGTCAATGGTCACTGTCGCTGGTAAATGTTCACTGTCGCTGGTCACTGGTCACTGGTCACTGTCGCTGGTCACTGGTCACTGGTCACTGGTCACTGGTCACTGGTCACTGGTCACTGGTCAATGGTCCCTATCGCTGGTCAATGGTCACTGTCGCTGGTCACTGGTGACTGGTCACTGGTCACTGGTCACTGGTCAAAAGTCACTGGTCACTTGTCACTGGTCAATGGTCACTGCCGCTGGTCACTGCTCACTGGTCAATATTCACTGGTCACTGGTCACTGGTCACTGGTCACTGGTCACTGGTCACTGGTCACTGGTCACTTTCGCTGGTCACTGGTCACTGGTCACTGTCGCTGGTCACTGGTCACTGGTCACTGGTCACTGGTCATAGGTCAATGGTCACTGGTCACTGGTCAATGGTCCCTATCGCTGGTCAATAGTCACTGTCGCTGGTCACTGGTCACTGGTCACTGGTCACTGGTCACTGGTCAAAAGTCACTGGTCACTTGTCACTGGTCAGTGGTCACTGGTCTCTGGTCACTGGTCACTGGTCACTGGTCACTGGTCACAGGTCAATGGTCACTGGTCACTGGTCACTGGTCACTGGTCACTGGTCACTGGCCAATGGTCACTGGTCACTGCTCAATGGTCACTGTCGCCAGTCAATGGTCACTGTCGCTGGTCTCTGGTCACTGGTCACTGGTCACTGGTCACTGGTCATTGGTCACTGGTCACTGGTCACAAGTCACTGGTCACTGGTCACTTGTCACTGGTCGATTGTCACTGGTCACTGGTCAATGGTCACTGTCGCTGGTAAATGTTCACTGTCGCTGGTCACTGGTCACTGGTCACTGTCGCTGGTCACTGGTCACTGGTCACTGGTCACTGGTCACTGGTCACTGGTCACTGGTCACTGGTCACTGGTCAATTGTCCCTATCGCTGGTCAATGGTCACTGTCGCTGGTCACTGGTCACTGGTCACTGGTCACTGGTCACTGGTCACTGGTCAATGGTCACTATCGCTGGTCAATGGTCACTGTCGCTGCTCACTGGTCACTGGTCACTGGTCACTGGTCATTGGTCACTATCGCTGGTCAATGGTCACTGTCGCTGGTCACTGGTCACTGGTCACTGGTCACTGGTCACGGGTCACATGTCACGGGTCACTGTTCACTGGTCGCTAGTCACTGGTCACCGGTCACTGGTCACTGGTCACTGGTCACTGTTCACTGGTCACTGGTCACATGTCACTGGTCACTGGTCACTGGTCACTGGTCACTGGTCACTGGTCACTATCGCTGGTCAATGGTCACTGTCGCTGGTCACTAATCACTGGTCACTGTTCACTGGTCACTGGTCACTGGTCACTGGTCATTGGTCACTATCGCTGGTCAATGGTCACTGTCGCTGGTCATTGGTCACTGGTCACTGGACACTGGTCACTGGTCACTGGTCACTGGTCACTTGTCACTGGTCACTGGTCACTTGTCACTGGTCAATGGTCACTGTCGCTGGTCACTGGTCACTGGTCACTGGTCAATGGTCACTGCCGCTGGTCACTGGTCACTGGTCACTGCTCACTGGTCACTGGTCACTTGTCAATGGTCACTGTCGCTGGTCAATGGTCACTGTCGCTGGTCACTGGTCACTGGTCACTGGTCACTGGTCACTGGTCATTGGTCACTGGTCACTGGTCACAAGTCACTGGTCACTGGTCACTGGTCACTTGTCACTGGTCGCTGGTCACTGGTCACAGGTCAGTGGTCACTGTCGCTGGTCACTGGTCACTGGTCACTGGTCACTGGTCACTGGTCACTGGTCACTGGTCACTGGTCAATGGTCCCTATCGCTGGTCAATGGTCACTGTCGCTGGTCACTGGTCACTGGTCATTGGTGACTATCGCTGGTCAATGGTCACTGTTGCTGGTCACTGGTCACTAGTCACTGGTCAATGGTCCCTATCGCTGGTCACTGTCGCTGGTCACTGGTCACTGGTCACTGGTCACTGGTCAAAAGTCACTGGTCACTTGTCACTGGTCAGTGGTCACTGGTCTCTGGTCACTGGTCACTGTCGCTGGTCACTGGACACTGGTCACTGGTCAATGGTCCCTATCGCTGGTCAATGGTCACTGTCGCTGGTCACTGGTCACTGGTCACTGGTCACTGGTCAAAAGTCACTGGTCACTTGTCACTGGTCAGTGGTCACTGGTCTCTGGTCACTGGTCACTGGTCACTGGTCACAGGTCAATGGTCACTGGTCACTGGTCACTGGTCACTGGCCACTGGTCACTGGTCACTGGTCAATGGTCACTGTCGCTGGTCAATGGTCACTGGTCACTGGTCACTGGTCACTGGTCATTGGTCACTGGTCACTGGTCACAAGTCACTGGTCACTGGTCACTTGTCACTGGTCGATGGTCACTGGTCACTGGTCAATGGTCACTGTCGCTGGTAAATGTTCACTGTCGCTGGTCACTGGTCACTGGTCACTGTCGCTGGTCACTGGTCACTGGTCACTGGTCACTGGTCACTGGTCACTGGTCACTGGTCAATGGTCCCTATCGCTGGTCAATGGTCACTGTCGCTGGTCACTGGTCACTGGTCACTGGTCACTGGTCACTGGTCACTGGTCAAAAGTCACTGGTCACTTGTCACTGGTCAATGGTCACTGCCGCTGGTCACTGCTCACTGGTCAATATTCACTGGTCACTGGTCACTGGTCACTGGTCACTGGTCACTGGTCAAAAGTCACTGGTCACTTGTCACTGGTCAGTGGTCACTGGTCTCTGGTCACTGGTCACTGTCGCTGGTCACTGGACACTGGTCACTGGTCAATGGTCCCTATCGCTGGTCAATGGTCACTGTCGCTGGTCACTGGTCACTGGTCACTGGTCACTGGTCAAAAGTCACTGGTCACTTGTCACTGGTCAGTGGTCACTGGTCTCTGGTCACTGGTCACTGGTCACTGGTCACAGGTCAATGGTCACTGGTCACTGGTCACTGGTCACTGGCCACTGGTCACTGGTCACTGGTCAATGGTCACTGTCGCTGGTCAATGGTCACTGGTCACTGGTCACTGGTCACTGGTCACTGGTCACTGGTCACTGGTCACTGGTCGATGGTCACTGGTCACTGGTCAATGGTCACTGTCGCTGGTAAATGTTCACTGTCGCTGGTCACTGGTCACTGGTCACTGTCGCTGGTCACTGGTCACTGGTCACTGGTCACTGGTCACTGGTCACTGGTCACTGGTCACTGGTCAATTGTCCCTATCGCTGGTCAATGGTCACTGTCGCTGGTCACTGGTCACTGGTCACTGGTCACTGGTCACTGGTCACTTGTCACTGGTCGATGGTCACTGGTCACTGGTCAATGGTCACTGTCGCTGGTAAATGTTCACTGTCGCTGGTCACTGGTCACTGGTCACTGTCGCTGGTCACTGGTCACTGGTCACTGGTCACTGGTCACTGGTCACTGGTCAATTGTCCCTATCGCTGGTCAATGGTCACTGTCGCTGGTCACTGGTCACTGGTCACGGGTCACATGTCACGGGTCACTGTTCACTGGTCGCTAGTCACTGGTCACCGGTCACTGGTCACTGGTCACTGGTCACTGTTCACTGGTCACTGGTCACAAGTCACTGGTCACTGGTCACTTGTCACTGGTCACTGGTCACTGGTCACTGGTCACTGGTCACTGGTCACTGGTCAATGGTCACTGCCGCTGGTCACTGGTCACTGGTCACTGGTCACTGGTCACTGGTCAATGGTCCCTATCGCTGGTCAATGGTCACTGTCGCTGGTCACTGGTCACTGGTCACTGGTCATTGGTGACTATCGCTGGTCAATGGTCACTGTCGCTGGTCACTGGTCACTGGTCACTGGTCAATGGTCCCTATCGCTGGTCAATGGTCACTGTCGCTGGTCACTGGTCACTGGTCACTGATCACTGGTCAAAAGTCACTGGTCACTTGTCACAGGTCAGTGGTCACTGGTCTCTGGTCACTGTCGCTGGTCACTGGTCACTGGTCACTGTTCACTGGTCACTGGTCACTGGTCACTGGTCATTGGTCACTATCGCTGGTCAATGGTCACTGTCGCTGGTCATTGGTCACTGGTCACTGGACACTGGTCACTGGTCACTGGTCACTTGTCACTGGTCACTGGTCACTGGTCACTGGTCACTGGTCAATGGTCACTGTCGCTGGTCACTGGTCACTGGTCACTGGTCAATGGTCACTGCCGCTGGTCACTGGTCACTGGTCACTGCTCACTGGTCACTGGTCACTTGTCAATGGTCACTGTCGCTGGTCACTGGTCACTGGTCACTGGTCACTGGTCATTGGTCACTGGTCACTGGTCACAAGTCACTGGTCACTGGTCACTGATCACTTGTCACTGGTCGCTGGTCACTGGTCACTGGTCAGTGGTCACTGTCGCTGGTAAATGGTCACTGTCGCTGGTCACTGGTCACTGGTCACTGGTCACTGGTCACTGGTCACTGGTCACTGGTCAATGGTCCCTATCGCTGGTCAATGGTCACTGTCGCTGGTCACTGGTCACTGGTCACTGGTCATTGGTGACTATCGCTGGTCAATGGTCACTGTTGCTGGTCACTGGTCACTGGTCACTGGTCAATGGTCCCTATCGCTGGTCACTGTCGCTGGTCACTGTTCACTGGTCACTGGTCACTGGTCAAAAGTCACTGGTCACTTGTCACTGGTCAGTGGTCACTGGTCTCTGGTCACTGGTCACTGTCGCTGGTCACTGGACACTGGTCACTGGTCAATGGTCCCTATCGCTGGTCAATGGTCACTGTCGCTGGTCACTGGTCACTGGTCACTGGTCACTGGTCACTGGTCAAAAGTCACTGGTCACTTGTCACTGGTCAGTGGTCACTGGTCTCTGGTCACTGGTCACTGGTCACTGGTCACAGGTCAATGGTCACTGGTCACTGGTCACTGGTCACTGGCCACTGGTCACTGGTCACTGGTCAATGGTCACTGTCGCTGGTCAATGGTCACTGTCGCTGGTCACTGGTCACTGGTCACTGGTCACTGGTCACTGGTCACTGGTCACTGGTCACTGGTCACAAGTCACTGGTCACTGGTCACTTGTCACTGGTCGATGGTCACTGGTCACTGGTCAATGGTCACTGTCGCTGGTAAATGTTCACTGTCGCTGGTCACTGGTCACTGGTCACTGTCGCTGGTCACTGGTCACTGGTCACTGGTCACTGGTCACTGGTCACTGGTCACTGGTCAATGGTCCCTATCGCTGGTCAATGGTCACTGTCGCTGGTCACTGGTGACTGGTCACTGGTCACTGGTCACTGGTCAAAAGTCACTGGTCACTTGTCACTGGTCAATGGTCACTGCCGCTGGTCACTGCTCACTGGTCAATATTCACTGGTCACTGGTCACTGGTCACTGGTCACTGGTCACTGGTCACTGGTCACTGGTCACTTTCGCTGGTCACTGGTCACTGGTCACTGTCGCTGGTCACTGGTCACTGGTCACTGGTCACTGGTTATAGGTCAATGGTCACTGGTCACTGGTCAATGGTCCCTATCGCTGGTCAATAGTCACTGTCGCTGGTCACTGGTCACTGGTCACTGGTCACTGGTCACTGGTCAAAAGTCACTGGTCACTTGTCACTGGTCAGTGGTCACTGGTCTCTGGTCACTGGTCACTGGTCACTGGTCACTGGTCACAGGTCAATGGTCACTGGTCACTGGTCACTGGTCACTGGTCACTGGTCACTGGCCAATGGTCACTGGTCACTGCTCAATGGTCACTGTCGCCAGTCAATGGTCACTGTCGCTGGTCTCTGGTCACTGGTCACTGGTCACTGGTCACTGGTCATTGGTCACTGGTCACTGGTCACAAGTCACTGGTCACTGGTCACTTGTCACTGGTCGATTGTCACTGGTCACTGGTCAATGGTCACTGTCGCTGGTAAATGTTCACTGTCGCTGGTCACTGGTCACTGGTCACTGTCGCTGGTCACTGGTCACTGGTCACTGGTCACTGGTCACTGGTCACTGGTCACTGGTCACTGGTCACTGGTCAATTGTCCCTATCGCTGGTCAATGGTCACTGTCGCTGGTCACTGGTCACTGGTCACTGGTCACTGGTCACTGGTCACTGGTCAATGGTCACTATCGCTGGTCAATGGTCACTGTCGCTGCTCACTGGTCACTGGTCACTGGTCACTGGTCATTGGTCACTATCGCTGGTCAATGGTCACTGTCGCTGGTCACTGGTCACTGGTCACTGGTCACTGGTCACGGGTCACATGTCACGGGTCACTGTTCACTGGTCGCTAGTCACTGGTCACCGGTCACTGGTCACTGGTCACTGGTCACTGTTCACTGGTCACTGGTCACATGTCACTGGTCACTGGTCACTGGTCACTGGTCACTGGTCACTGGTCACTATCGCTGGTCAATGGTCACTGTCGCTGGTCACTGGTCACTGGTCACTGTTCACTGGTCACTGGTCACTGGTCACTGGTCATTGCTCACTATCGCTGGTCAATGGTCACTGTCGCTGGTCATTGGTCACTGGTCACTGGACACTGGTCACTGGTCACTGGTCACTGGTCACTTGTCACTGGTCACTGGTCACTGGTCACTGGTCAATGGTCACTGTCGCTGGTCACTGGTCACTGGTCACTGGTCAATGGTCACTGCCACTGGTCACTGGTCACTGGTCACTGCTCACTGGTCACTGGTCACTTGTCAATGGTCACTGTCGCTGGTCAATGGTCACTGTCGCTGGTCACTGGTCACTGGTCACTGGTCACTGGTCACTGGTCATTGGTCACTGGTCACTGGTCACAAGTCACTGGTCACTGGTCACTGGTCACTTGTCACTGGTCGCTGGTCACTGGTCACAGGTCAGTGGTCACTGTCGCTGGTAAATGGTCACTGTCGCTGGTCACTGGTCACTGGTCACTGGTCACTGGTCACTGGTCACTGGTCACTGGTCACTGGTCAATGGTCCCTATCGCTGGTCAATGGTCACTGTCGCTGGTCACTGGTCACTGGTCATTGGTGACTATCGCTGGTCAATGGTCACTGTTGCTGGTCACTGGTCACTAGTCACTGGTCAATGGTCCCTATCGCTGGTCACTGTCGCTGGTCACTGGTCACTGGTCACTGGTCACTGGTCAAAAGTCACTGGTCACTTGTCACTGGTCAGTGGTCACTGGTCTCTGGTCACTGGTCACTGTCGCTGGTCACTGGACACTGGTCACTGGTCAATGGTCCCTATCGCTGGTCAATGGACACTGTCGCTGGTCACTGGTCACTGGTCACTGGTCACTGGTCACTTGTCACTGGTCAGTGGTCACTGGTCTCTGGTCACTGGTCACTGGTCACTGGTCACAGGTCAATGGTCACTGGTCACTGGTCACTGGTCACTGGCCACTGGTCACTGGTCACTGGTCAATGGTCACTGTCGCTGGTCAATGGTCACTGGTCACTGGTCACTGGTCACTGGTCATTGGTCACTGGTCACTGGTCACAAGTCACTGGTCACTGGTCACTTGTCACTGGTCGATGGTCACTGGTCACTGGTCAATGGTCACTGTCGCTGGTAAATGTTCACTGTCGCTGGTCACTGGTCACTGGTCACTGTCGCTGGTCACTGGTCACTGGTCACTGGTCACTGGTCACTGGTCACTGGTCACTGGTCACTGGTCAATGGTCCCTATCGCTGGTCAATGGTCACTGTCGCTGGTCACTGGTCACTGGTCACTGGTCACTGGTCACTGGTCACTGGTCAAAAGTCACTGGTCACTTGTCACTGGTCAATGGTCACTGCCGCTGGTCACTGCTCACTGGTCAATATTCACTGGTCACTGGTCACTGGTCACTGGTCACTGGTCACTGGTCAAAAGTCACTGGTCACTTGTCACTGGTCAGTGGTCACTGGTCTCTGGTCACTGGTCACTGTCGCTGGTCACTGGACACTGGTCACTGGTCAATGGTCCCTATCGCTGGTCAATGGTCACTGTCGCTGGTCACTGGTCACTGGTCACTGGTCACTGGTCAAAAGTCACTGGTCATTTGTCACTGGTCAGTGGTCACTGGTCTCTGGTCACTGGTCACTGGTCACTGGTCACAGGTCAATGGTCACTGGTCACTGGTCACTGGTCACTGGCCACTGGTCACTGGTCACTGGTCAATGGTCACTGTCGCTGGTCACTGGTCACTGGTCACTGGTCACTGGTCACTGGTCACTGGTCACTGGTCACTGGTCACTTGTCACTGGTCGCTGGTCACTGGTCACTGGTCAGTGGTCACTGTCGCTGGTAAATGGTCACTGTCGCTGGTCACTGGTCACTGGTCACTGGTCACTGGTCACTGGTCACTGGTCACTGGTCAATGGTCCCTATCGCTGGTCAATGGTCACTGTCGCTGGTCACTGGTCACTGGTCACTGGTCATTGGTGACTATCGCTGGTCAATGGTCACTGTTGCTGGTCACTGGTCACTGGTCACTGGTCAATGGTCCCTATCGCTGGTCACTGTCGCTGGTCACTGGTCACTGGTCACTGGTCACTGGTCAAAAGTCACTGGTCACTTGTCACTGGTCAGTGGTCACTGGTCTCTGGTCACTGGTCACTGTCGCTGGTCACTGGACACTGGTCACTGGTCAATGGTCCCTATCGCTGGTCAATGGTCACTGTCGCTGGTCACTGGTCACTGGTCACTGGTCACTGGTCACTGGTCAAAAGTCACTGGTCACTTGTCACTGGTCAGTGGTCACTGGTCTCTGGTCACTGGTCACTGGTCACTGGTCACAGGTCAATGGTCACTGGTCACTGGTCACTGGTCACTGGCCACTGGTCACTGGTCACTGGTCAATGGTCACTGTCGCTGGTCAATGGTCACTGTCGCTGGTCACTGGTCACTGGTCACTGGTCACTGGTCACTGGTCACTGGTCACAAGTCACTGGTCACTGGTCACTTGTCACTGGTCGATGGTCACTGGTCACTGGTCAATGGTCACTGTCGCTGGTAACTGTTCACTGTCGCTGGTCACTGGTCACTGGTCACTGTCGCTGGTCACTGGTCACTGGTCACTGGTCACTGGTCACTGGTCACTGGTCACTGGTCAATGGTCCCTATCGCTGGTCAATGGTCACTGTCGCTGGTCACTGGTCACTGGTCACTGGTCACTGGTCACTGGTCAAAAGTCACTGGTCACTTGTCACTGGTCAATGGTCACTGCCGCTGGTCACTGCTCACTGGTCAATATTCACTGGTCACTGGTCACTGGTCACTGGTCACTGGTCACTGGTCACTTTCGCTGGTCACTGGTCACTGGTCACTGTCGCTGGTCACTGGTCACTGGTCACTGGTCACTGGTCATAGGTCAATGGTCACTGGTCACTGGTCAATGGTCCCTATCGCTGGTCAATAGTCACTGTCGCTGGTCACTGGTCACTGGTCACTGGTCACTGGTCACTGGTCAAAAGTCACTGGTCACTTGTCACTGGTCAGTGGTCACTGGTCTCTGGTCACTGGTCACTGGTCACTGGTCACTGGTCACAGGTCAATGGTCACTGGTCACTGGTCACTGGTCACTGGTCACTGGTCACTGGCCAATGGTCACTGGTCACTGCTCAATGGTCACTGTCGCCAGTCAATGGTCACTGTCGCTGGTCTCTGGTCACTGGTCACTGGTCACTGGTCACTGGTCATTGGTCACTGGTCACTGGTCACAAGTCACTGGTCACTGGTCACTTGTCACTGGTCGATGGTCACTGGTCACTGGTCACTGGTCAATGGTCACTGTCGCTGGTCACTGGTCACTGGTCACTGGTCAATGGTCACTGCCGCTGGTCACTGGTCACTGGTCACTGGTCACTGGTCACTGGTCATTGGTCACTGGTCACTGGTCACAAGTCACTGGTCACTGGTCACTTGTCACTGGTCGCTGGTCACTGGTCACTGGTAAGTGGTCACTGTCGCTGGTAAATGGTCACTGTCGCTGGTCACTGGTCACTGGTCACTGGTCACTGGTCACTGGTCATTGGTCACTGGTCAATGGTCCCTATCGCTGGTCAATGGTCACTGTCGCTGGTCACTGGTCACTGGTCACTGGTCATTGGTGACTATCGCTGGTCAATGGTCACTGTCGCTGGTCACTGGTCACTGGTCACTGGTCAATGGTCACTGGTCAATTGTCCCTATCGCTGGTCACTGGTCACTGGTCACTGGTCAATGGTCACTGTCGCTGGTCAATGGTCACTGTCGCTGGTCATTGGTCACTAGTCACTGGACACTGGTTACTGGTCACTGGTCACTGGTCAATGGTCACTGCCGCTGGTCACTGGTCACTGGTCACTGATCACTGGTCACTGGTCACTTGTCAATGGTCACTGTCGCGGGTCAATGGTCACTGTCGCTGGTCACTGGTCACTGGTCACTGGTCACTGGTCACTGGTCACTGGTCACTGGTCATTGGTCACTGGTCACTGGTCACAAGTCACTGGTCACTGGTCACTTGTCACTGGTCGCTGGTCACTGGTCACTGGTCAGGGGTCACTGTCGCTGGTAAATGGTCACTGTCGCTGGTCACTGGTCACTGGTCACTGGTCACTGGTCAATGGTCCCTATCGCTGGTCAATGGCCACTGTCGCTGGTCACTGGTCACTGGTCACTGGTCATTGGTGACTATCGCTGGTCAATGGTCACTGTCGCTGGTCACTGGTCACTGGTCAATGGTCCCTATCGCTGGTCAATGGTCACTGTCGCTGGTCACTGGTCACTGGTCACTGATCACTGGTCAAAAGTCACTGGTCACTTGTCACAGGTCAGTGGTCACTGGTCTCTGGTCACTGTCGCTGGTCACTGGTCACTGGTCACTGTTCACTGGTCACTGGTCACTGGTCACTGGTCATTGGTCACTATCGCTGGTCAATGGTCACTGTCGCTGGTCATTGGTCACTGGTCACTGGACACTGGTCACTGGTCACTGGTCACTGGTCACTGGTCACTGGTCAATGGTCACTGTCGCTGGTCACTGGTCACTGGTCACTGGTCAATGGTCACTGCCGCTGGTCACTGGTCACTGGTCACTGCTCACTGGTCACTGGTCACTTGTCAATGGTCACTGTCGCTGGTCAATGGTCACTGACGCTGGTCACTGGTCACTGGTCACTGGTCACTGGTCACTGGTCATTGGTCACTGGTCACTGGTCACAAGTCACTGGTCACTGGTCACTGGTCACTTGTCACTGGTCGCTGGTCACTGGTCACTGGTCAGTGGTCACTGTCGCTGGTAAATGGTCACTGTCGCTGGTAAATGGTCACTGTCGCTGGTCACTGGTCACTGGTCACTGGTCACTGGTCACTGGTCACTGGTCACTGGTCACTGGTCAATGGTCCCTATCGCTGGTCAATGGTCACTGTCGCTGGTCACTGGTCACTGGTCACTGGTCATTGGTGACTATCGCTGGTCAATGGTCACTGTTGCTGGTCACTGGTCACTGGTCAATGGTCCCTATCGCTGGTCACTGTCG
Organism: Andrena bucephala; assembly: GCA_947577245.1. Classification (NCBI taxonomy): domain Eukaryota; kingdom Metazoa; phylum Arthropoda; class Insecta; order Hymenoptera; family Andrenidae; genus Andrena; species Andrena bucephala. Next base: position 25,324,206 of record OX387716.1, on the reverse strand, counting down.
CTGGTCACTGGTCACTGGTCACTGGTCACTGGTCAAAAGTCACTGGTCACTTGTCACTGGTCAGTGGTCACTGGTCTCTGGTCACTGGTCACTGGTCACTGGTCACAGGTCAATGGTCACTGGTCACTGGTCACTGGTCACTGGCCACTGGTCACTGGTCACTGGTCACTGGTCATTGGTCACTGGTCACTGGTCACAAGTCACTGGTCACTGGTCACTTGTCACTGGTCGATGGTCACTGGTCACTGGTCAATGGTCACTGTCGCTGGTAAATGTTCACTGTCGCTGGTCACTGGTCACTGGTCACTGTCGCTGGTCACTGGTCACTGGTCACTGTTCACTGGTCACTGGTCACAAGTCACTGGTCACTGGTCACTTGTCACTGGTCACTGGTCACTGGTCACTGGTCACTGGTCACTGGTCACTGGTCACTGGTCACTGGTCACTGGTCAATGGTCACTGCCGCTGGTCACTGGTCACTGGTCACTGGTCACTGGTCACTGGTCAATGGTCCCTATCGCTGGTCAATGGTCACTGTCGCTGGTCACTGGTCACTGGTCACTGGTCATTGGTGACTATCGCTGGTCAATGGTCACTGTTGCTGGTCACTGGTCACTGGTCACTGGTCAATGGTCCCTATCGCTGGTCACTGTCGCTGGTCACTGGTCACTGGTCACTGGTCACTGGTCAAAAGTCACTGGTCACTTGTCACTGGTCAGTGGTCACTGGTCTCTGGTCACTGGTCACTGTCGCTGGTCACTGGACACTGGTCACTGGTCAATGGTCCCTATCGCTGGTCAATGGTCACTGTCGCTGGTCACTGGTCACTGGTCACTGGTCACTGGTCACTGGTCAAAAGTCACTGGTCACTTGTCACTGGTCAGTGGTCACTGGTCTCTGGTCACTGGTCACTGGTCACTGGTCACAGGTCAATGGTCACTGGTCACTGGTCACTGGTCACTGGCCACTGGTCACTGGTCACTGGTCAATGGTCACTGTCGCTGGTCAATGGTCACTGTCGCTGGTCACTGGTCACTGGTCACTGGTCACTGGTCACTGGTCACTGGTCACTGGTCACAAGTCACTGGTCACTGGTCACTTGTCACTGGTCGATGGTCACTGGTCACTGGTCAATGGTCACTGTCGCTGGTAAATGGTCCCTATCGCTGGTCAATGGTCACTGTCGCTGGTCACTGGTCACTGGTCACTGGTCATTGGTGACTATCGCTGGTCAATGGTCACTGTTGCTGGTCACTGGTCACTGGTCACTGGTCACTGGTCAATGGTCCCTATCGCTGGTCACTGTCGCTGGTCACTGGTCACTGGTCACTGGTCACTGGTCAAAAGTCACTGGTCACTTGTCACTGGTCAGTGGTCACTGGTCTCTGGTCACTGGTCACTGTCGCTGGTCACTGGACACTGGTCACTGGTCAATGGTCCCTATCGCTGGTCAATGGTCACTGTCGCTGGTCACTGGTCACTGGTCACTGGTCACTGGTCACTGGTCAAAAGTCACTGGTCACTTGTCACTGGTCAGTGGTCACTGGTCTCTGGTCACTGGTCACTGGTCACTGGTCACAGGTCAATGGTCACTGGTCACTGGTCACTGGTCACTGGCCACTGGTCACTGGTCACTGGTCAATGGTCACTGTCGCTGGTCAATGGTCACTGTCGCTGGTCACTGGTCACTGTCGCTGGTCACTGGTCACTGGTCACTGGTCACTGGTCAAAAGTCACTGGTCACTTGTCACTGGTCAGTGGTCACTGGTCTCTGGTCACTGGTCACTGTCGCTGGTCACTGGACACTGGTCACTGGTCAATGGTCCCTATCGCTGGTCAATGGTCACTGTCGCTGGTCACTGGTCACTGGTCACTGGTCACTGGTCACTGGTCAAAAGTCACTGGTCACTTGTCACTGGTCAGTGGTCACTGGTCTCTGGTCACTGGTCACTGGTCACTGGTCACAGGTCAATGGTCACTGGTCACTGGTCACTGGTCACTGGCCACTGGTCACTGGTCACTGGTCAATGGTCACTGTCGCTGGTCAATGGTCACTGTCGCTGGTCACTGGTCACTGGTCACTGGTCACTGGTCACTGGTCACTGGTCACTGGTCACAAGTCACTGGTCACTGGTCACTTGTCACTGGTCGATGGTCACTGGTCACTGGTCACTGGTCATAGGTCAATGGTCACTGGTCACTGGTCAATGGTCCCTATCGCTGGTCAATAGTCACTGTCGCTGGTCACTGGTCACTGGTCACAGGTCACTGGTCACTGGTCAAAAGTCACTGGTCACTTGTCACTGGTCAGTGGTCACTGGTCTCTGGTCACTGGTCACTGGTCACTGGTCACTGGTCACAGGTCAATGGTCACTGGTCACTGGTCACTGGTCACTGGTCACTGGTCACTGGCCAATGGTCACTGGTCACTGCTCAATGGTCACTGTCGCCAGTCAATGGTCACTGTCGCTGGTCTCTGGTCACTGGTCACTGGTCACTGGTCACTGGTCATTGGTCACTGGTCACTGGTCACAAGTCACTGGTCACTGGTCACTTGTCACTGGTCGATGGTCACTGGTCACTGGTCACTGGTCAATGGTCACTGTCGCTGGTCACTGGTCACTGGTCACTGGTCAATGGTCACTGCCGCTGGTCACTGGTCACTGGTCACTGGTCACTGGTCACTGGTCATTGGTCACTGGTCACTGGTCACAAGTCACTGGTCACTGGTCACTTGTCACTGGTCGCTGGTCACTGGTCACTGGTAAGTGGTCACTGTCGCTGGTCACTGGTCACTGGTCACTGGTCACTGGTCACTGGTCATTGGTCACTGGTCAATGGTCCCTATCGCTGGTCAATGGTCACTGTCGCTGGTCACTGGTCACTGGTCACTGGTCATTGGTGACTATCGCTGGTCAATGGTCACTGTCGCTGGTCACTGGTCACTGGTCACTGGTCAATGGTCACTGGTCAATTGTCCCTATCGCTGGTCACTGGTCACTGGTCACTGGTCAATGGTCACTGTCGCTGGTCAATGGTCACTGTCGCTGGTCATTGGTCACTAGTCACTGGACACTGGTTACTGGTCACTGGTCACTGGTCAATGGTCACTGCCGCTGGTCACTGGTCACTGGTCACTGATCACTGGTCACTGGTCACTTGTCAATGGTCACTGTCGCGGGTCAATGGTCACTGTCGCTGGTCACTGGTCACTGGTCACTGGTCACTGGTCACTGGTCACTGGTCATTGGTCACTGGTCACTGGTCACAAGTCACTGGTCACTGGTCACTTGTCACTGGTCGCTGGTCACTGTTCACTGGTCAGGGGTCACTGTCGCTGGTAAATGGTCACTGTCGCTGGTCACTGGTCACTGGTCACTGGTCACTGGTCAATGGTCCCTATCGCTGGTCAATGGCCACTGTCGCTGGTCACTGGTCACTGGTCACTGGTCATTGGTGACTATCGCTGGTCAATGGTCACTGTCGCTGGTCACTGGTCACTGGTCAATGGTCCCTATCGCTGGTCAATGGTCACTGTCGCTGGTCACTGGTCACTGGTCACTGATCACTGGTCAAAAGTCACTGGTCACTTGTCACAGGTCAGTGGTCACTGGTCTCTGGTCACTGTCGCTGGTCACTGGTCACTGGTCACTGTTCACTGGTCACTGGTCACTGGTCACTGGTCATTGGTCACTATCGCTGGTCAATGGTCACTGTCGCTGGTCATTGGTCACTGGTCACTGGACACTGGTCACTGGTCACTGGTCACTGGTCACTGGTCACTGGTCAATGGTCACTGTCGCTGGTCACTGGTCACTGGTCACTGGTCAATGGTCACTGCCGCTGGTCACTGGTCACTGGTCACTGCTCACTGGTCACTGGTCACTTGTCAATGGTCACTGTCGCTGGTCAATGGTCACTGACGCTGGTCACTGGTCACTGGTCACTGGTCACTGGTCACTGGTCATTGGTCACTGGTCACTGGTCACAAGTCACTGGTCACTGGTCACTGGTCACTTGTCACTGGTCGCTGGTCACTGGTCACTGGTCAGTGGTCACTGTCGCTGGTAAATGGTCACTGTCGCTGGTAAATGGTCACTGTCGCTGGTCACTGGTCACTGGTCACTGGTCACTGGTCACTGGTCACTGGTCACTGGTCACTGGTCAATGGTCCCTATCGCTGGTCAATGGTCACTGTCGCTGGTCACTGGTCACTGGTCACTGGTCATTGGTGACTATCGCTGGTCAATGGTCACTGTTGCTGGTCACTGGTCACTGGTCAATGGTCCCTATCGCTGGTCACTGTCGCTGGTCACTGGTCACTGGTCACTGGTCACTGGTCAAAAGTCACTGGTCACTTGTCACTGGTCAGTGGTCACTGGTCTCTGGTCACTGGTCACTGGTCACTGGTCACAGGTCAATGGTCACTGGTCACTGGTCACTGGTCACTGGCCACTGGTCACTGGTCACTGGTCACTGGTCATTGGTCACTGGTCACTGGTCACAAGTCACTGGTCACTGGTCACTTGTCACTGGTCGATGGTCACTGGTCACTGGTCAATGGTCACTGTCGCTGGTAAATGTTCACTGTCGCTGGTCACTGGTCACTGGTCACTGTCGCTGGTCACTGGTCACTGGTCACTGTTCACTGGTCACTGGTCACAAGTCACTGGTCACTGGTCACTTGTCACTGGTCACTGGTCACTGGTCACTGGTCACTGGTCACTGGTCACTGGTCACTGGTCACTGGTCACTGGTCAATGGTCACTGCCGCTGGTCACTGGTCACTGGTCACTGGTCACTGGTCACTGGTCAATGGTCCCTATCGCTGGTCAATGGTCACTGTCGCTGGTCACTGGTCACTGGTCACTGGTCATTGGTGACTATCGCTGGTCAATGGTCACTGTTGCTGGTCACTGGTCACTGGTCACTGGTCAATGGTCCCTATCGCTGGTCACTGTCGCTGGTCACTGGTCACTGGTCACTGGTCACTGGTCAAAAGTCACTGGTCACTTGTCACTGGTCAGTGGTCACTGGTCTCTGGTCACTGGTCACTGTCGCTGGTCACTGGACACTGGTCACTGGTCAATGGTCCCTATCGCTGGTCAATGGTCACTGTCGCTGGTCACTGGTCACTGGTCACTGGTCACTGGTCACTGGTCAAAAGTCACTGGTCACTTGTCACTGGTCAGTGGTCACTGGTCTCTGGTCACTGGTCACTGGTCACTGGTCACAGGTCAATGGTCACTGGTCACTGGTCACTGGTCACTGGCCACTGGTCACTGGTCACTGGTCAATGGTCACTGTCGCTGGTCAATGGTCACTGTCGCTGGTCACTGGTCACTGGTCACTGGTCACTGGTCACTGGTCACTGGTCACTGGTCACAAGTCACTGGTCACTGGTCACTTGTCACTGGTCGATGGTCACTGGTCACTGGTCAATGGTCACTGGTCACTGGTCAATGGTCCCTATCGCTGGTCAATGGTCACTGTCGCTGGTCACTGGTCACTGGTCACTGGTCATTGGTGACTATCGCTGGTCAATGGTCACTGGTCACTGGTCAATGGTCCCTATCGCTGGTCAATGGTCACTGTCGCTGGTCACTGGTGACTGGTCACTGGTCACTGGTCACTGGTCAAAAGTCACTGGTCACTTGTCACTGGTCAATGGTCACTGCCGCTGGTCACTGCTCACTGGTCAATATTCACTGGTCACTGGTCACTGGTCACTGGTCACTGGTCACTGGTCACTGGTCACTGGTCACTTTCGCTGGTCACTGGTCACTGGTCACTGTCGCTGGTCACTGGTCACTGGTCACTGGTCACTGGTCATAGGTCAATGGTCACTGGTCACTGGTCAATGGTCCCTATCGCTGGTCAATAGTCACTGTCGCTGGTCACTGGTCACTGGTCACTGGTCACTGGTCACTGGTCAAAAGTCACTGGTCACTTGTCACTGGTCAGTGGTCACTGGTCTCTGGTCACTGGTCACTGGTCACTGGTCACTGGTCACAGGTCAATGGTCACTGGTCACTGGTCACTGGTCACTGGTCACTGGTCACTGGCCAATGGTCACTGGTCACTGCTCAATGGTCACTGTCGCCAGTCAATGGTCACTGTCGCTGGTCTCTGGTCACTGGTCACTGGTCACTGGTCACTGGTCATTGGTCACTGGTCACTGGTCACAAGTCACTGGTCACTGGTCACTTGTCACTGGTCGATTGTCACTGGTCACTGGTCAATGGTCACTGTCGCTGGTAAATGTTCACTGTCGCTGGTCACTGGTCACTGGTCACTGTCGCTGGTCACTGGTCACTGGTCACTGGTCACTGGTCACGGGTCACATGTCACGGGTCACTGTTCACTGGTCGCTAGTCACTGGTCACCGGTCACTGGTCACTGGTCACTGGTCACTGTTCACTGGTCACTGGTCACATGTCACTGGTCACTGGTCACTGGTCACTGGTCACTGGTCACTGGTCACTATCGCTGGTCAATGGTCACTGTCGCTGGTCACTGGTCACTGGTCACTGTTCACTGGTCACTGGTCACTGGTCACTGGTCATTGGTCACTATCGCTGGTCAATGGTCACTGTCGCTGGTCATTGGTCACTGGTCACTGGACACTGGTCACTGGTCACTGGTCACTGGTCACTTGTCACTGGTCACTGGTCACTGGTCACTGGTCAATGGTCACTGTCGCTGGTCACTGGTCACTGGTCACTGGTCAATGGTCACTGCCGCTGGTCACTGGTCACTGGTCACTGCTCACTGGTCACTGGTCACTTGTCAATGGTCACTGTCGCTGGTCAATGGTCACTGTCGCTGGTCACTGGTCACTGGTCACTGGCCACTGGTCACTGGTCATTGGTCACTGGTCACTGGTCACAAGTCACTGGTCACTGGTCACTGGTCACTTGTCACTGGTCGCTGGTCACTGGTCACAGGTCAGTGGTCACTGTCGCTGGTAAATGGTCACTGTCGCTGGTCACTGGTCACTGGTCACTGGTCACTGGTCACTGGTCACTGGTCACTGGTCACTGGTCAATGGTCCCTATCGCTGGTCAATGGTCACTGTCGCTGGTCACTGGTCACTGGTCATTGGTGACTATCGCTGGTCAATGGTCACTGTTGCTGGTCACTGGTCACTAGTCACTGGTCAATGGTCCCTATCGCTGGTCACTGTCGCTGGTCACTGGTCACTGGTCACTGGTCACTGGTCACTGGTCACTGGTCACTGGTCACTGGTCAATTGTCCCTATCGCTGGTCAACGGTCACTGTCGCTGGTCACTGGTCACTGGTCACTGGTCACTGGTCACTGGTCACTGGTCAATGGTCACTATCGCTGGTCAATGGTCACTGTCGCTGCTCACTGGTCACTGGTCACTGGTCACTGGTCATTGGTCACTATCGCTGGTCAATGGTCACTGTCGCTGGTCACTGGTCACTGGTCACTGGTCACTGGTCAATTGTCCCTATCGCTGGTCAATGGTCACTGTCGCTGCTCACTGGTCACTGGTCACTGGTCACTGGTCACTGGTCACTGGTCACTGGTCACTTGTCACTGGTCGATGGTCACTGGTCACTGGTCAATGGTCACTGTCGCTGGTAAATGTTCACTGTCGCTGGTCACTGGTCACTGGTCACTGTCGCTGGTCACTGGTCACTGGTCACTGTTCACTGGTCACTGGTCACAAGTCACTGGTCACTGGTCACTTGTCACTGGTCACTGGTCACTGGTCACTGGTCACTGGTCACTGGTCACTGGTCACTGGTCACTGGTCACTGGTCAATGGTCACTGCCGCTGGTCACTGGTCACTGGTCACTGGTCACTGGTCACTGGTCAATGGTCCCTATCGCTGGTCAATGGTCACTGTCGCTGGTCACTGGTCACTGGTCACTGGTCATTGGTGACTATCGCTGGTCAATGGTCACTGTTGCTGGTCACTGGTCACTGGTCACTGGTCAATGGTCCCTATCGCTGGTCACTGTCGCTGGTCACTGGTCACTGGTCACTGGTCACTGGTCAAAAGTCACTGGTCACTTGTCACTGGTCAGTGGTCACTGGTCTCTGGTCACTGGTCACTGTCGCTGGTCACTGGACACTGGTCACTGGTCAATGGTCCCTATCGCTGGTCAATGGTCACTGTCGCTGGTCACTGGTCACTGGTCACTGGTCACTGGTCACTGGTCAAAAGTCACTGGTCACTTGTCACTGGTCAGTGGTCACTGGTCTCTGGTCACTGGTCACTGGTCACTGGTCACAGGTCAATGGTCACTGGTCACTGGTCACTGGTCACTGGCCACTGGTCACTGGTCACTGGTCAATGGTCACTGTCGCTGGTCAATGGTCACTGTCGCTGGTCACTGGTCACTGGTCACTGGTCACTGGTCACTGGTCACTGGTCACTGGTCACAAGTCACTGGTCACTGGTCACTTGTCACTGGTCGATGGTCACTGGTCACTGGTCAATGGTCACTGGTCACTGGTCAATGGTCCCTATCGCTGGTCAATGGTCACTGTCGCTGGTCACTGGTCACTGGTCACTGGTCATTGGTGACTATCGCTGGTCAATGGTCACTGGTCACTGGTCAATGGTCCCTATCGCTGGTCAATGGTCACTGTCGCTGGTCACTGGTGACTGGTCACTGGTCACTGGTCACTGGTCAAAAGTCACTGGTCACTTGTCACTGGTCAATGGTCACTGCCGCTGGTCACTGCTCACTGGTCAATATTCACTGGTCACTGGTCACTGGTCACTGGTCACTGGTCACTGGTCACTGGTCACTGGTCACTTTCGCTGGTCACTGGTCACTGGTCACTGTCGCTGGTCACTGGTCACTGGTCACTGGTCACTGGTCATAGGTCAATGGTCACTGGTCACTGGTCAATGGTCCCTATCGCTGGTCAATAGTCACTGTCGCTGGTCACTGGTCACTGGTCACTGGTCACTGGTCACTGGTCAAAAGTCACTGGTCACTTGTCACTGGTCAGTGGTCACTGGTCTCTGGTCACTGGTCACTGGTCACTGGTCACTGGTCACAGGTCAATGGTCACTGGTCACTGGTCACTGGTCACTGGTCACTGGTCACTGGCCAATGGTCACTGGTCACTGCTCAATGGTCACTGTCGCCAGTCAATGGTCACTGTCGCTGGTCTCTGGTCACTGGTCACTGGTCACTGGTCACTGGTCATTGGTCACTGGTCACTGGTCACAAGTCACTGGTCACTGGTCACTTGTCACTGGTCGATTGTCACTGGTCACTGGTCAATGGTCACTGTCGCTGGTAAATGTTCACTGTCGCTGGTCACTGGTCACTGGTCACTGTCGCTGGTCACTGGTCACTGGTCACTGGTCACTGGTCACGGGTCACATGTCACGGGTCACTGTTCACTGGTCGCTAGTCACTGGTCACCGGTCACTGGTCACTGGTCACTGGTCACTGTTCACTGGTCACTGGTCACATGTCACTGGTCACTGGTCACTGGTCACTGGTCACTGGTCACTGGTCACTATCGCTGGTCAATGGTCACTGTCGCTGGTCACTGGTCACTGGTCACTGTTCACTGGTCACTGGTCACTGGTCACTGGTCATTGGTCACTATCGCTGGTCAATGGTCACTGTCGCTGGTCATTGGTCACTGGTCACTGGACACTGGTCACTGGTCACTGGTCACTGGTCACTTGTCACTGGTCACTGGTCACTGGTCACTGGTCAATGGTCACTGTCGCTGGTCACTGGTCACTGGTCACTGGTCAATGGTCACTGCCGCTGGTCACTGGTCACTGGTCACTGCTCACTGGTCACTGGTCACTTGTCAATGGTCACTGTCGCTGGTCAATGGTCACTGTCGCTGGTCACTGGTCACTGGTCACTGGCCACTGGTCACTGGTCACTGGTCATTGGTCACTGGTCACTGGTCACAAGTCACTGGTCACTGGTCACTGGTCACTTGTCACTGGTCGCTGGTCACTGGTCACAGGTCAGTGGTCACTGTCGCTGGTAAATGGTCACTGTCGCTGGTCACTGGTCACTGGTCACTGGTCACTGGTCACTGGTCACTGGTCACTGGTCACTGGTCAATGGTCCCTATCGCTGGTCAATGGTCACTGTCGCTGGTCACTGGTCACTGGTCATTGGTGACTATCGCTGGTCAATGGTCACTGTTGCTGGTCACTGGTCACTAGTCACTGGTCAATGGTCCCTATCGCTGGTCACTGTCGCTGGTCACTGGTCACTGGTCACTGGTCACTGGTCACTGGTCACTGGTCACTGGTCACTGGTCAATTGTCCCTATCGCTGGTCAACGGTCACTGTCGCTGGTCACTGGTCACTGGTCACTGGTCACTGGTCACTGGTCACTGGTCAATGGTCACTATCGCTGGTCAATGGTCACTGTCGCTGCTCACTGGTCACTGGTCACTGGTCACTGGTCATTGGTCACTATCGCTGGTCAATGGTCACTGTCGCTGGTCACTGGTCACTGGTCACTGGTCACTGGTCACGGGTCACATGTCACGGGTCACTGTTCACTGGTCGCTAGTCACTGGTCACCGGTCACTGGTCACTGGTCACTGGTCACTGTTCACTGGTCACTGGTCACATGTCACTGGTCACTGGTCACTGGTCACTGGTCACTGGTCACTGGTCACTATCGCTGGTCAATGGTCACTGTCGCTGGTCACTGGTCACTGGTCACTGTTCACTGGTCACTGGTCACTGGTCACTGGTCATTGGTCACTATCGCTGGTCAATGGTCACTGTCGCTGGTCATTGGTCACTGGTCACTGGACACTGGTCACTGGTCACTGGTCACTGGTCACTTGTCACTGGTCACTGGTCACTGGTCACTGGTCAATGGTCACTGTCGCTGGTCACTGGTCACTGGTCACTGGTCAATGGTCACTGCCGCTGGTCACTGGTCACTGGTCACTGCTCACTGGTCACTGGTCACTTGTCAATGGTCACTGTCGCTGGTCAATGGTCACTGTCGCTGGTCACTGGTCACTGGTCACTGGTCACTGGTCACTGGTCATTGGTCACTGGTCACTGGTCACAAGTCACTGGTCACTGGTCACTGGTCACTTGTCACTGGTCGCTGGTCACTGGTCACAGGTCAGTGGTCACTGTCGCTGGTAAATGGTCACTGTCGCTGGTCACTGGTCACTGGTCACTGGTCACTGGTCACTGGTCACTGGTCACTGGTCACTGGTCAATGGTCCCTATCGCTGGTCAATGGTCACTGTCGCTGGTCACTGGTCACTGGTCATTGGTGACTATCGCTGGTCAATGGTCACTGTTGCTGGTCACTGGTCACTAGTCACTGGTCAATGGTCCCTATCGCTGGTCACTGTCGCTGGTCACTGGTCACTGGTCACTGGTCACTGGTCAAAAGTCACTGGTCACTTGTCACTGGTCAGTGGTCACTGGTCTCTGGTCACTGGTCACTGTCGCTGGTCACTGGACACTGGTCACTGGTCAATGGTCCCTATCGCTGGTCAATGGTCACTGTCGCTGGTCACTGGTCACTGGTCACTGGTCACTGGTCAAAAGTCACTGGTCACTTGTCACTGGTCAGTGGTCACTGGTCTCTGGTCACTGGTCACAGGTCAATGGTCACTGGTCACTGGTCACTGGTCACTGGCCACTGGTCACTGGTCACTGGTCAATGGTCACTGTCGCTGGTCAATGGTCACTGGTCACTGGTCACTGGTCACTGGTCATTGGTCACTGGTCACTGGTCACAAGTCACTGGTCACTGGTCACTTGTCACTGGTCGATGGTCACTGGTCACTGGTCAATGGTCACTGTCGCTGGTAAATGTTCACTGTCGCTGGTCACTGGTCACTGGTCACTGTCGCTGGTCACTGGTCACTGGTCACTGGTCACTGGTCACTGGTCACTGGTCACTGGTCAATGGTCCCTATCGCTGGTCAATGGTCACTGTCGCTGGTCACTGGTCACTGGTCACTGGTCACTGGTCACTGGTCACTGGTCAAAAGTCACTGGTCACTTGTCACTGGTCAATGGTCACTGCCGCTGGTCACTGCTCACTGGTCAATATTCACTGGTCACTGGTCACTGGTCACTGGTCACTGGTCACTGGTCACTTGTCACTGGTCAGTGGTCACTGGTCTCTGGTCACTGGTCACTGTCGCTGGTCAATGGTCCCTATCGCTGGTCAATGGTCACTGTCGCTGGTCACTGGTCACTGGTCACTGGTCACTGGTCAAAAGTCACTGGTCACTTGTCACTGGTCAGTGGTCACTGGTCTCTGGTCACTGGTCACTGGTCACTGGTCACAGGTCAATGGTCACTGGTCACTGGTCACTGGTCACTGGCCACTGGTCACTGGTCACTGGTCAATGGTCACTGTCGCTGGTCAATGGTCACTGGTCACTGGTCACTGGTCACTGGTCACTGGTCACTGGTCACTGGTCACTTGTCACTGGTCGCCGGTCACTGGTCACTGGTCAGTGGTCACTGTCGCTGGTAAATGGTCACTGTCGCTGGTCACTGGTCACTGGTCACTGGTCACTGGTCACTGGTCACTGGTCACTGGTCAATGGTCCCTATCGCTGGTCAATGGTCACTGTCGCTGGTCACTGGTCACTGGTCACTGGTCATTGGTGACTATCGCTGGTCAATGGTCACTGTTGCTGGTCACTGGTCACTGGTCACTGGTCAATGGTCCCTATCGCTGGTCACTGTCGCTGGTCACTGGTCACTGGTCACTGGTCACTGGTCAAAAGTCACTGGTCACTTGTCACTGGTCAGTGGTCACTGGTCTCTGGTCACTGGTCACTGTCGCTGGTCACTGGTCATTGGTCACTATCGCTGGTCAATGGTCACTGTCGCTGGTCATTGGTCACTGGTCACTGGACACTGGTCACTGGTCACTGGTCACTGGTCACTGGTCACTGGTCAATGGTCACTGTCGCTGGTCACTGGTCACTGGTCACTGGTCACAGGTCAATGGTCACTGGTCACTGGTCACTGGTCACTGGCCACTGGTCACTGGTCACTGGTCAATGGTCACTGTCGCTGGTCAATGGTCACTGTCGCTGGTCACTGGTCACTGGTCACTGGTCACTGGTCACTGGTCACTGGTCACTGGTCACAAGTCACTGGTCACTGGTCACTTGTCACTGGTCGATGGTCACTGGTCATTGGTCAATGGTCACTGTCGCTGGTAACTGTTCACTGTCGCTGGTCACTGGTCACTGGTCACTGTCGCTGGTCACTGGTCACTGGTCACTGGTCACTGGTCACTGGTCACTGGTCACTGGTCAATGGTCCCTATCGCTGGTCAATGGTCCCTATCGCTGGTCAATGGTCACTGTCGCTGGTCACTGGTCACTGGTCACTGGTCACTGGTCACTGGTCAAAAGTCACTGGTCACTTGTCACTGGTCAATGGTCACTGCCGCTGGTCACTGCTCACTGGTCAATATTCACTGGTCACTGGTCACTGGTCACTGGTCACTGGTCACTGGTCACTGGTCACTGGTCACTTTCGCTGGTCACTGGTCACTGGTCACTGTCGCTGGTCACTGGTCACTGGTCACTGGTCACTGGTCACTGGTCACTGGTCACTGGCCAATGGTCACTGGTCACTGCTCAATGGTCACTGTCGCCAGTCAATGGTCACTGTCGCTGGTCTCTGGTCACTGGTCACTGGTCACTGGTCACTGGTCATTGGTCACTGGTCACTGGTCACAAGTCACTGGTCACTGGTCACTTGTCACTGGTCGATGGTCACTGGTCACTGGTCACTGGTCAATGGTCACTGTCGCTGGTCACTGGTCACTGGTCACTGGTCAATGGTCACTGCCGCTGGTCACTGGTCACTGGTCACTGGTCACTGGTCACTGGTCATTGGTCACTGGTCACTGGTCACAAGTCACTGGTCACTGGTCACTTGTCACTGGTCGCTGGTCACTGGTCACTGGTAAGTGGTCACTGTCGCTGGTAAATGGTCACTGTCGCTGGTCACTGGTCACTGGTCACTGGTCACTGGTCACTGGTCACTGGTCACTGGTCACTGGTCAATGGTCCCTATCGCTGGTCAATGGTCACTGTCGCTGGTCACTGGTCACTGGTCACTGGTCATTGGTGACTATCGCTGGTCAATGGTCACTGTCGCTGGTCACTGGTCACTGGTCACTGGTCAATGGTCACTGGTCAATTGTCCCTATCGCTGGTCACTGGTCACTGGTCACTGGTCAATGGTCACTGTCGCTGGTCAATGGTCACTGTCGCTGGTCATTGGTCACTAGTCACTGGACACTGGTTACTGGTCACTGGTCACTGGTCAATGGTCACTGCCGCTGGTCACTGGTCACTGGTCACTGCTCACTGGTCACTGGTCACTTGTCAATGGTCACTGTCGCGGGTCAATGGTCACTGTCGCTGGTCACTGGTCACTGGTCACTGGTCACTGGTCACTGGTCACTGGTCATTGGTCACTGGTCACTGGTCACAAGTCACTGGTCACTGGTCACTTGTCACTGGTCGCTGGTCACTGGTCACTGGTCAGGGGTCACTGTCGCTGGTAAATGGTCACTGTCGCTGGTCACTGGTCACTGGTCACTGGTCACTGGTCACTGGTCACTGGTCAATGGTCCCTATCGCTGGTCAATGGCCACTGTCGCTGGTCACTGGTCACTGGTCACTGGTCATTGGTGACTATCGCTGGTCAATGGTCACTGTCGCTGGTCACTGGTCACTGGTCAATGGTCCCTATCGCTGGTCAATGGTCACTGTCGCTGGTCACTGGTCACTGGTCACTGATCACTGGTCAAAAGTCACTGGTCACTTGTCACAGGTCAGTGGTCACTGGTCTCTGGTCACTGTCGCTGGTCACTGGTCACTGGTCACTGTTCACTGGTCACTGGTCACTGGTCACTGGTCATTGGTCACTATCGCTGGTCAATGGTCACTGTCGCTGGTCATTGGTCACTGGTCACTGGACACTGGTCACTGGTCACTGGTCACTGGTCACTGGTCACTGGTCAATGGTCACTGTCGCTGGTCACTGGTCACTGGTCACTGGTCAATGGTCACTGCCGCTGGTCACTGGTCACTGGTCACTGCTCACTGGTCACTGGTCACTTGTCAATGGTCACTGTCGCTGGTCAATGGTCACTGACGCTGGTCACTGGTCACTGGTCACTGGTCACTGGTCACTGGTCATTGGTCACTGGTCACTGGTCACAAGTCACTGGTCACTGGTCACTGGTCACTTGTCACTGGTCGCTGGTCACTGGTCACTGGTCAGTGGTCACTGTCGCTGGTAAATGGTCACTGTCGCTGGTCACTGGTCACTGGTCACTGGTCACTGGTCACTGGTCACTGGTCACTGGTCACTGGTCAATGGTCCCTATCGCTGGTCAATGGTCACTGTCGCTGGTCACTGGTCACTGGTCACTGGTCATTGGTGACTATCGCTGGTCAATGGTCACTGTTGCTGGTCACTGGTCACTGGTCAATGGTCCCTATCGCTGGTCACTGTCGCTGGTCACTGGTCACTGGTCACTGGTCACTGGTCAAAAGTCACTGGTCACTTGTCACTGGTCAGTGGTCACTGGTCGATGGTCACTGGTCACTGGTCAATGGTCACTGTCGCTGGTAAATGTTCACTGTCGCTGGTCACTGGTCACTGGTCACTGTCGCTGGTCACTGGTCACTGGTCACTGGTCAATGGTCACTGTCGCTGGTCACTGGTCACTGGTCACTGGTCAATGGTCACTGCCGCTGGTCACTGGTCACTGGTCACTGCTCACTGGTCACTGGTCACTTGTCAATGGTCACTGTCGCTGGTCAATGGTCACTGACGCTGGTCACTGGTCACTGGTCACTGGTCACTGGTCACTGGTCATTGGTCACTGGTCACTGGTCACAAGTCACTGGTCACTGGTCACTGGTCACTTGTCACTGGTCGCTGGTCACTGGTCACTGGTCAGTGGTCACTGTCGCTGGTAAATGGTCACTGTCGCTGGTCACTGGTCACTGGTCACTGGTCACTGGTCACTGGTCACTGGTCACTGGTCACTGGTCACTGGTCATTGGTGACTATCGCTGGTCAATGGTCACTGTTGCTGGTCACTGGTCACTGGTCAATGGTCCCTATCGCTGGTCACTGTCGCTGGTCACTGGTCACTGGTCACTGGTCACTGGTCAAAAGTCACTGGTCACTTGTCACTGGTCAGTGGTCACTGGTCTCTGGTCACTGGTCACTGGTCACTGGTCACAGGTCAATGGTCACTGGTCACTGGTCACTGGTCACTGGCCACTGGTCACTGGTCACTGGTCAATGGTCACTGTCCCTGGTCAATGGTCACTGTCGCTGGTCACTGGTCACTGGTCACTGGTCACTGGTCACTGGTCATTGGTCACTGGTCACTGGTCACAAGTCACTGGTCACTGGTCACTTGTCACTGGTCGATGGTCACTGGTCACTGGTCAATGGTCACTGTCGCTGGTAAATGTTCACTGTCGCTGGTCACTGGTCACTGGTCACTGTCGCTGGTCACTGGTCACTGGTCACTGTTCACTGGTCACTGGTCACAAGTCACTGGTCACTGGTCACTTGTCACTGGTCACTGGTCACTGGTCACTGGTCACTGGTCACTGGTCACTGGTCACTGGTCACTGGTCAATGGTCACTGCCGCTGGTCACTGGTCACTGGTCACTGGTCACTGGTCACTGGTCAATGGTCCCTATCGCTGGTCAGTGGTCACTGTCGCTGGTCACTGGTCACTGGTCACTGGTCATTGGTGACTATCGCTGGTCAATGGTCACTGTCGCTGGTCACTGGTCACTGGTCACTGGTCAATGGTCCCTATCGCTGGTCAATGGTCACTGTCGCTGGTCACTGGTCACTGGTCACTGATCACTGGTCAAAAGTCACTGGTCACTTGTCACAGGTCAGTGGTCACTGGTCTCTGGTCACTGTCGCTGGTCACTGGTCACTGGTCACTGTTCACTGGTCACTGGTCACTGGTCACTGGTCATTGGTCACTATCGCTGGTCAATGGTCACTGTCGCTGGTCATTGGTCACTGGTCACTGGACACTGGTCACTGGTCACTGGTCACTTGTCACTGGTCACTGGTCACTGGTCACTGGTCACTGGTCAATGGTCACTGTCGCTGGTCACTGGTCACTGGTCACTGGTCAATGGTCACTGCCGCTGGTCACTGGTCGCTGGTCACTGCTCACTGGTCACTGGTCACTTGTCAATGGTCACTGTCGCTGGTCACTGGTCACTGGTCACTGGTCACTGGTCATTGGTCACTGGTCACTGGTCACAAGTCACTGGTCACTGGTCACTGGTCACTTGTCACTGGTCGCTGGACACTGGTCACTGGTCAGTGGTCACTGTCGCTGGTAAATGGTCACTGTCGCTGGTCACTGGTCACTGGTCACTGGTCACTGGTCACTGGTCACTGGTCACTGGTCAATGGTCCCTATCGCTGGTCAATGGTCACTGTCGCTGGTCACTGGTCACTGGTCACTGGTCATTGGTGACTATCGCTGGTCAATGGTCACTGCTGCTGGTCACTGGTCACTGGTCACTGGTCAATGGTCCCTATCGCTGGTCACTGTCGCTGGTCACTGGTCACTGGTCACTGGTCACTGGTCAAAAGTCACTGGTCACTTGTCACTGGTCAGTGGTCACTGGTCTCTGGTCACTGGTCACTGTCGCTGGTCACTGGACACTGGTCACTGGTCAATGGTCCCTATCGCTGGTCAATGGTCACTGTCGCTGGTCACTGGTCACTGGTCACTGGTCACTGGTCACTGGTCAAAAGTCACTGGTCACTTGTCACTGGTCAGTGGTCACTGGTCTCTGGTCACTGGTCACTGGTCACTGGTCACAGGTCAATGGTCACTGGTCACTGGTCACTGGTCACTGGCCACTGGTCACTGGTCACTGGTCAATGGTCACTGTCGCTGGTCAATGGTCACTGTCGCTGGTCACTGGTCACTGGTCACTGGTCACTGGTCACTGGTCACTGGTCACTGGTCACAAGTCACTGGTCACTGGTCACTTGTCACTGGTCGATGGTCACTGGTCACTGGTCAATGGTCACTGTCGCTGGTAAATGTTCACTGTCGCTGGTCACTGGTCACTGGTCACTGTCGCTGGTCACTGGTCACTGGTCACTGGTCACTGGTCACTGGTCACTGGTCACTGGTCACTGGTCAATGGTCCCTATCGCTGGTCAATGGTCACTGTCGCTGGTCACTGGTGACTGGTCACTGGTCACTGGTCACTGGTCAAAAGTCACTGGTCACTTGTCACTGGTCAATGGTCACTGCCGCTGGTCACTGCTCACTGGTCACTTGTCACTGGTCACTGGTCACTGGTCACTTTCGCTGGTCACTGGTCACTGGTCACTGTCGCTGGTCACTGGTCACTGGTCACTGGTCACTGGTCATAGGTCAATGGTCACTGGTCACTGGTCAATGGTCCCTATCGCTGGTCAATAGTCACTGTCGCTGGTCACTGGTCACTGGTCACTGGTCACTGGTCACTGGTCAAAAGTCACTGGTCACTTGTCACTGGTCAGTGGTCACTGGTCTCTGGTCACTGGTCACTGGTCACTGGTCACTGGTCACAGGTCAATGGTCACTGGTCACTGGTCACTGGTCACTGGTCACTGGTCACTGGCCAATGGTCACTGGTCACTGCTCAATGGTCACTGTCGCCAGTCAATGGTCACTGTCGCTGGTCTCTGGTCACTGGTCACTGGTCACTGGTCACTGGTCATTGGTCACTGGTCACTGGTCACAAGTCACTGGTCACTGGTCACTTGTCACTGGTCGATTGTCACTGGTCACTGGTCAATGGTCACTGTCGCTGGTAAATGTTCACTGTCGCTGGTCACTGGTCACTGGTCACTGTCGCTGGTCACTGGTCACTGGTCACTGGTCACTGGTCACGGGTCACATGTCACGGGTCACTGTTCACTGGTCGCTAGTCACTGGTCACCGGTCACTGGTCACTGGTCACTGGTCACTGTTCACTGGTCACTGGTCACATGTCACTGGTCACTGGTCACTGGTCACTGGTCACTGGTCACTGGTCACTATCGCTGGTCAATGGTCACTGTCGCTGGTCACTGGTCACTGGTCACTGTTCACTGGTCACTGGTCACTGGTCACTGGTCATTGGTCACTATCGCTGGTCAATGGTCACTGTCGCTGGTCATTGGTCACTGGTCACTGGACACTGGTCACTGGTCACTGGTCACTGGTCACTTGTCACTGGTCACTGGTCACTGGTCACTGGTCAATGGTCACTGTCGCTGGTCACTGGTCACTGGTCACTGGTCAATGGTCACTGCCGCTGGTCACTGGTCACTGGTCACTGCTCACTGGTCACTGGTCACTTGTCAATGGTCACTGTCGCTGGTCAATGGTCACTGTCGCTGGTCACTGGTCACTGGTCACTGGTCACTGGTCACTGGTCATTGGTCACTGGTCACTGGTCACAAGTCACTGGTCACTGGTCACTGGTCACTTGTCACTGGTCGCTGGTCACTGGTCACAGGTCAGTGGTCACTGTCGCTGGTAAATGGTCACTGTCGCTGGTCACTGGTCACTGGTCACTGGTCACTGGTCACTGGTCAATGGTCCCTATCGCTGGTCAATGGTCACTGTCGCTGGTCACTGGTCACTGGTCATTGGTGACTATCGCTGGTCAATGGTCACTGTTGCTGGTCACTGGTCACTAGTCACTGGTCAATGGTCCCTATCGCTGGTCACTGTCGCTGGTCACTGGTCACTGGTCACTGGTCACTGGTCAAAAGTCACTGGTCACTTGTCACTGGTCAGTGGTCACTGGTCTCTGGTCACTGGTCACTGTCGCTGGTCACTGGACACTGGTCACTGGTCAATGGTCCCTATCGCTGGTCAATGGTCACTGTCGCTGGTCACTGGTCACTGGTCACTGGTCACTGGTCAAAAGTCACTGGTCACTTGTCTCTGGTCAGTGGTCACTGGTCTCTGGTCACTGGTCACTGGTCACTGGTCACAGGTCAATGGTCACTGGTCACTGGTCACTGGTCACTGGCCACTGGTCACTGGTCACTGGTCAATGGTCACTGTCGCTGGTCAATGGTCACTGGTCACTGGTCACTGGTCACTGGTCATTGGTCACTGGTCACTGGTCACAAGTCACTGGTCACTGGTCACTTGTCACTGGTCGATGGTCACTGGTCACTGGTCAATGGTCACTGTCGCTGGTAAATGTTCACTGTCGCTGGTCACTGGTCACTGGTCACTGTCGCTGGTCACTGGTCACTGGTCACTGGTCACTGGTCACTGGTCACTGGTCACTGGTCAATGGTCCCTATCGCTGGTCAATGGTCACTGTCGCTGGTCACTGGTCACTGGTCACTGGTCACTGGTCAAAAGTCACTGGTCACTTGTCACTGGTCAATGGTCACTGCCGCTGGTCACTGCTCACTGGTCAATATTCACTGGTCACTGGTCACTGGTCACTGGTCACTGGTCACTGGTCAAAAGTCACTGGTCACTTGTCACTGGTCAGTGGTCACTGGTCTCTGGTCACTGGTCACTGTCGCTGGTCACTGGACACTGGTCACTGGTCAATGGTCCCTATCGCTGGTCAATGGTCACTGTCGCTGGTCACTGGTCACTGGTCACTGGTCACTGGTCAAAAGTCACTGGTCACTTGTCACTGGTCAGTGGTCACTGGTCTCTGGTCACTGGTCACTGGTCACTGGTCACAGGTCAATGGTCACTGGTCACTGGTCACTGGTCACTGGCCACTGGTCACTGGTCACTGGTCAATGGTCACTGTCGCTGGTCAATGGTCACTGGTCACTGGTCACTGGTCACTGGTCACTGGTCACTGGTCACTGGTCACTGGTCACTGGTCACTTGTCACTGGTCGCTGGTCACTGGTCACTGGTCAGTGGTCACTGTCGCTGGTAAATGGTCACTGTCGCTGGTCACTGGTCACTGGTCACTGGTCACTGGTCACTGGTCACTGGTCACTGGCCAATGGTCACTGATCACTGCTCAATGGTCACTGTCGCCAGTCAATGGTCACTGTCGCTGGTCTCTGGTCACTGGTCACTGGTCACTGGTCACTGGTCATTGGTCACTGGTCACTGGTCACAAGTCACTGGTCACTGGTCACTTGTCACTGGTCGATGGTCACTGGTCACTGGTCAATGGTCACTGTCGCTGGTAAATGTTCACTGTCGCTGGTCACTGGTCACTGGTCACTGTCGCTGGTCACTGGTCACTGGTCACTGGTCACTGGTCACTGGTCACTGGTCACTGGTCACTGGTCACTGGTCAATTGTCCCTATCGCTGGTCAATGGTCACTGTCGCTGGTCACTGGTCACTGGTCACTGGTCACTGGTCACTGGTCACTGGTCACTTGTCACTGGTCGATGGTCACTGGTCACTGGTCAATGGTCACTGTCGCTGGTAAATGTTCACTGTCGCTGGTCACTGGTCACTGGTCACTGTCGCTGGTCACTGGTCACTGGTCACTGGTCACTGGTCACTGGTCACTGGTCAATTGTCCCTATCGCTGGTCAATGGTCACTGTCGCTGGTCACTGGTCACTGGTCACTGGTCACTGTTCACTGGTCACTGGTCAATGGTCACTATCGCTGGTCAATGGTCACTGTCGCTGCTCACTGGTCACTGGTCACTGGTCACTGGTCATTGGTCACTATCGCTGGTCAATGGTCACTGTCGCTGGTCACTGGTCACTGGTCACGGGTCACATGTCACGGGTCACTGTTCACTGGTCGCTAGTCACTGGTCACCGGTCACTGGTCACTGGTCACTGGTCACTGTTCACTGGTCACTGGTCACAAGTCACTGGTCACTGGTCACTTGTCACTGGTCACTGGTCACTGGTCACTGGTCACTGGTCACTGGTCACTGGTCACTGGTCACTGGTCAATGGTCACTGCCGCTGGTCACTGGTCACTGGTCACTGGTCACTGGTCACTGGTCAATGGTCCCTATCGCTGGTCAATGGTCACTGTCGCTGGTCACTGGTCACTGGTCACTGGTCATTGGTGACTATCGCTGGTCAATGGTCACTGTCGCTGGTCACTGGTCACTGGTCACTGGTCAATGGTCCCTATCGCTGGTCAATGGTCACTGTCGCTGGTCACTGGTCACTGGTCACTGATCACTGGTCAAAAGTCACTGGTCACTTGTCACAGGTCAGTGGTCACTGGTCTCTGGTCACTGTCGCTGGTCACTGGTCACTGGTCACTGTTCACTGGTCACTGGTCACTGGTCACTGGTCATTGGTCACTATCGCTGGTCAATGGTCACTGTCGCTGGTCATTGGTCACTGGTCACTGGACACTGGTCACTGGTCACTGGTCACTTGTCACTGGTCACTGGTCACTGGTCACTGGTCACTGGTCAATGGTCACTGTCGCTGGTCACTGGTCACTGGTCACAGGTCAATGGTCACTGCCGCTGGTCACTGGTCACTGGTCACTGCTCACTGGTCACTGGTCACTTGTCAATGGTCACTGTCGCTGGTCACTGGTCACTGGTCACTGGTCACTGGTCATTGGTCACTGGTCACTGGTCACAAGTCACTGGTCACTGGTCACTGGTCACTTGTCACTGGTCGCTGGTCACTGGTCACTGGTCAGTGGTCACTGTCGCTGGTAAATGGTCACTGTCGCTGGTCACTGGTCACTGGTCACTGGTCACTGGTCACTGGTCACTGGTCACTGGTCACTGGTCAATGGTCCCTATCGCTGGTCAATGGTCACTGTCGCTGGTCACTGGTCACTGGTCACTGGTCATTGGTGACTATCGCTGGTCAATGGTCACTGTTGCTGGTCACTGGTCACTGGTCAATGGTCCCTATCGCTGGTCACTGTCGCTGGTCACTGGTCACTGGTCACTGGTCACTGGTCAAAAGTCACTGGTCACTTGTCACTGGTCAGTGGTCACTGGTCTCTGGTCACTGGTCACTGTCGCTGGTCACTGTACACTGGTCACTGGTCAATGGTCCCTATCGCTGGTCAATGGTCACTGTCGCTGGTCACTGGTCACTGGTCACTGGTCACTGGTCACTGGTCAAAAGTCACTGGTCACTTGTCACTGGTCAGTGGTCACTGGTCTCTGGTCACTGGTCACTGGTCACTGGTCACAGGTCAATGGTCACTGGTCACTGGTCACTGGTCACTGGCCACTGGTCACTGGTCACTGGTCAATGGTCACTGTCGCTGGTCAATGGTCACTGTCGCTGGTCACTGGTCACTGGTCACTGGTCACTGGTCACTGGTCACTGGTCACTGGTCACAAGTCACTGGTCACTGGTCACTTGTCACTGGTCGATGGTCACTGGTCACTGGTCAATGGTCACTGTCGCTGGTAAATGTTCACTGTCGCTGGTCACTGGTCACTGGTCACTGTCGCTGGTCACTGGTCACTGGTCACTGGTCACTGGTCACTGGTCACTGGTCACTGGTCAATGGTCCCTATCGCTGGTCAATGGTCACTGTCGCTGGTCACTGGTGACTGGTCACTGGTCACTGGTCACTGGTCAAAAGTCACTGGTCACTTGTCACTGGTCAATGGTCACTGCCGCTGGTCACTGCTCACTGGTCAATATTCACTGGTCACTGGTCACTGGTCACTGGTCACTGGTCACTGGTCACTGGTCACTGGTCACTGGTCACTTTCGCTGGTCACTGGTCACTGGTCACTGTCGCTGGTCACTGGTCACTGGTCACTGGTCACTGGTCATAGGTCAATGGTCACTGGTCACTGGTCAATGGTCCCTATCGCTGGTCAATAGTCACTGTCGCTGGTCACTGGTCACTGGTCACTGGTCACTGGTCACTGGTCAAAAGTCACTGGTCACTTGTCACTGGTCAGTGGTCACTGGTCTCTGGTCACTGGTCACTGGTCACTGGTCACTGGTCACAGGTCAATGGTCACTGGTCACTGGTCACTGGTCACTGGTCACTGGTCACTGGCCAATGGTCACTGGTCACTGCTCAATGGTCACTGTCGCCAGTCAATGGTCACTGTCGCTGGTCTCTGGTCACTGGTCACTGGTCACTGGTCACTGGTCATTGGTCACTGGTCACTGGTCACAAGTCACTGGTCACTGGTCACTTGTCACTGGTCGATTGTCACTGGTCACTGGTCAATGGTCACTGTCGCTGGTAAATGTTCACTGTCGCTGGTCACTGGTCACTGGTCACTGTCGCTGGTCACTGGTCACTGGTCACTGGTCACTGGTCACTGGTCACTGGTCAATTGTCCCTATCGCTGGTCAATGGTCACTGTCGCTGGTCACTGGTCACTGGTCACTGGTCACTGGTCACTGGTCACTGGTCAATGGTCACTATCGCTGGTCAATGGTCACTGTCGCTGCTCACTGGTCACTGGTCACTGGTCACTGGTCATTGGTCACTATCGCTGGTCAATGGTCACTGTCGCTGGTCACTGGTCACTGGTCACTGGTCACTGGTCACGGGTCACATGTCACGGGTCACTGTTCACTGGTCGCTAGTCACTGGTCACCGGTCACTGGTCACTGGTCACTGGTCACTGTTCACTGGTCACTGGTCACATGTCACTGGTCACTGGTCACTGGTCACTGGTCACTGGTCACTGGTCACTATCGCTGGTCAATGGTCACTGTCGCTGGTCACTGGTCACTGGTCACTGTTCACTGGTCACTGGTCACTGGTCACTGGTCATTGGTCACTATCGCTGGTCAATGGTCACTGTCGCTGGTCATTGGTCACTGGTCACTGGACACTGGTCACTGGTCACTGGTCACTGGTCACTTGTCACTGGTCACTGGTCACTGGTCACTGGTCAATGGTCACTGTCGCTGGTCACTGGTCACTGGTCACTGGTCAATGGTCACTGCCGCTGGTCACTGGTCACTGGTCACTGCTCACTGGTCACTGGTCACTTGTCAATGGTCACTGTCGCTGGTCAATGGTCACTGTCGCTGGTCACTGGTCACTGGTCACTGGTCACTGGTCACTGGTCATTGGTCACTGGTCACTGGTCACAAGTCACTGGTCACTGGTCACTGGTCACTTGTCACTGGTCGCTGGTCACTGGTCACAGGTCAGTGGTCACTGTCGCTGGTAAATGGTCACTGTCGCTGGTCACTGGTCACTGGTCACTGGTCACTGGTCACTGGTCACTGGTCACTGGTCACTGGTCAATGGTCCCTATCGCTGGTCAATGGTCACTGTCGCTGGTCACTGGTCACTGGTCATTGGTGACTATCGCTGGTCAATGGTCACTGTTGCTGGTCACTGGTCACTAGACACTGGTCAATGGTCCCTATCGCTGGTCACTGTCGCTGGTCACTGGTCACTGGTCACTGGTCACTGGTCAAAAGTCACTGGTCACTTGTCACTGGTCAGTGGTCACTGGTCTCTGGTCACTGTTCACTGTCGCTGGTCACTGGACACTGGTCACTGGTCAATGGTCCCTATCGCTGGTCAATGGTCACTGTCGCTGGTCACTGGTCACTGGTCACTGGTCACTGGTCAAAAGTCACTGGTCACTTGTCACTGGTCAGTGGTCACTGGTCTCTGGTCACTGGTTACTGGTCACTGGTCACAGGTCAATGGTCACTGGTCACTGGTCACTGGTCACTGGCCACTGGTCACTGGTCACTGGTCAATGGTCACTGTCGCTGGTCAATGGTCACTGGTCACTGGTCACTGGTCACTGGTCATTGGTCACTGGTCACTGGTCACAAGTCACTGGTCACTGGTCACTTGTCACTGGTCGATGGTCACTGGTCACTGGTCAATGGTCACTGTCGCTGGTAAATGTTCACTGTCGCTGGTCACTGGTCACTGGTCACTGTCGCTGGTCACTGGTCACTGGTCACTGGTCACTGGTCACTGGTCAATGGTCCCTATCGCTGGTCAATGGTCACTGTCGCTGGTCACTGGTCACTGGTCATTGGTCACTGGTCACTGGTCACTGGTCAAAAGTCACTGGTCACTTGTCACTGGTCAATGGTCACTGCCGCTGGTCACTGCTCACTGGTCAATATTCACTGGTCACTGGTCACTGGTCACTGGTCACTGGTCACTGGTCAAAAGTCACTGGTCACTTGTCACTGGTCAGTGGTCACTGGTCTCTGGTCACTGGTCACTGTCGCTGGTCACTGGACACTGGTCACTGGTCAATGGTCCCTATCGCTGGTCAATGGTCACTGTCGCTGGTCACTGGTCACGGGTCACTGGTCACTGGTCAAAAGTCACTGGTCACTTGTCACTGGTCAGTGGTCACTGGTCTCTGGTCACTGGTCACTGGTCACTGGTCACAGGTCAATGGTCACTGGTCACTGGTCACTGGTCACTGGCCACTAGTCACTGGTCACTGGTCAATGGTCACTGTCGCTGGTCAATGGTCACTGGTCACTGGTCACTGGTCACTGGTCACTGGTCACTGGTCACTGGTCACTGGTCACTGGTCACTTGTCACTGGTCGCTGGTCACTGGTCACTGGTCAGTGGTCACTGTCGCTGGTAAATGGTCACTGTCGCTGGTCACTGGTCACTGGTCACTGGTCACTGGTCACTGGTCACTGGTCACTGGTCAATGGTCCCTATCGCTGGTCAATGGTCACTGTCGCTGGTCACTGGTCACTGGTCACTGGTCATTGGTGACTATCGCTGGTCAATGGTCACTGTTGCTGGTCACTGGTCACTGGTCACTGGTCAATGGTCCCTATCGCTGGTCACTGTCGCTGGTCACTGGTCACTGGTCACTGGTCACTGGTCAAAAGTCACTGGTCACTTGTCACTGGTCAGTGGTCACTGGTCTCTGGTCACTGGTCACTGTCGCTGGTCACTGGACACTGGTCACTGGTCAATGGTCCCTATCGCTGGTCAATGGTCACTGTCGCTGGTCACTGGTCACTGGTCACTGGTCACTGGTCACTGGTCAAAAGTCACTGGTCACTTGTCACTGGTCAGTGGTCACTGGTCTCTGGTCACTGGTCACTGGTCACTGGTCACAGGTCAATGGTCACTGGTCACTGGTCACTGGTCACTGGCCACTGGTCACTGGTCACTGGTCAATGGTCACTGTCGCTGGTCAATGGTCACTGTCGCTGGTCTCTGGTCACTGGTCACTGGTCACTGGTCACTGGTCACTGGTCACTGGTCACAAGTCACTGGTCACTGGTCACTTGTCACTGGTCGATGGTCACTGGTCACTGGTCAATGGTCACTGTCGCTGGTAACTGTTCACTGTCGCTGGTCACTGGTCACTGGTCACTGTCGCTGGTCACTGGTCACTGGTCACTGGTCACTGGTCACTGGTCACTGGTCACTGGTCAATGGTCCCTATCGCTGGTCAATGGTCCCTATCGCTGGTCAATGGTCACTGTCGCTGGTCACTGGTCACTGGTCACTGGTCACTGGTCACTGGTCAAAAGTCACTGGTCACTTGTCACTGGTCAATGGTCACTGCCGCTGGTCACTGCTCACTGGTCAATATTCACTGGTCACTGGTCACTGGTCACTGGTCACTGGTCACTGGTCACTTTCGCTGGTCACTGGTCACTGGTCACTGTCGCTGGTCACTGGTCACTGGTCACTGGTCACTGGTCATAGGTCAATGGTCACTGGTCACTGGTCAATGGTCCCTATCGCTGGTCAATAGTCACTGTCGCTGGTCACTGGTCACTGGTCACTGGTCACTGGTCACTGGTCAAAAGTCACTGGTCACTTGTCACTGGTCAGTGGTCACTGGTCTCTGGTCACTGGTCACTGGTCACTGGTCACTGGTCACAGGTCAATGGTCACTGGTCACTGGTCACTGGTCACTGGTCACTGGTCACTGGTCACTGGTCACTGGCCAATGGTCACTGGTCACTGCTCAATGGTCACTGTCGCCAGTCAATGGTCACTGTCGCTGGTCTCTGGTCACTGGTCACTGGTCACTGGTCACTGGTCATTGGTCACTGGTCACTGGTCACAAGTCACTGGTCACTGGTCACTTGTCACTGGTCGATGGTCACTGGTCACTGGTCAATGGTCACTGTCGCTGGTAAATGTTCACTGTCGCTGGTCACTGGTCACTGGTCACTGTCGCTGGTCACTGGTCACTGGTCACTGGTCACTGGTCACTGGTCACTGGTCACTGGTCACTGGTCAATTGTCCCTATCGCTGGTCAATGGTCACTGTCGCTGGTCACTGGTCACTGGTCACTGGTCACTGGTCACTGGTCACTGGTCAATGGTCACTATCGCTGGTCAATGGTCACTGTCGCTGCTCACTGGTCACTGGTCACTGGTCACTGGTCATTGGTCACTATCGCTGGTCAATGGTCACTGTCGCTGGTCACTGGTCACTGGTCACTGGTCACTGGTCACGGGTCACATGTCACGGGTCACTGTTCACTGGTCGCTAGTCACTGGTCACCGGTCACTGGTCACTGGTCACTGGTCACTGTTCACTGGTCACTGGTCACAAGTCACTGGTCACTGGTCACTGGTCACTGGTCACTGGTCACTGGTCACTATCGCTGGTCAATGGTCACTGTCGCTGGTCACTGGTCACTGGTCACTGTTCACTGGTCACTGGTCACTGGTCACTGGTCATTGGTCACTATCGCTGGTCAATGGTCACTGTCGCTGGTCATTGGTCACTGGTCACTGGACACTGGTCACTGGTCACTGGTCACTGGTCACTTGTCACTGGTCACTGGTCACTGGTCACTGGTCAATGGTCACTGTCGCTGGTCACTGGTCACTGGTCACTGGTCAATGGTCACTGCCGCTGGTCACTGGTCACTGGTCACTGCTCACTGGTCACTGGTCACTTGTCAATGGTCACTGTCGCTGGTCAATGGTCACTGTCGCTGGTAAATGTTCACTGTCGCTGGTCACTGGTCACTGGTCACTGTCGCTGGTCACTGGTCACTGGTCACTGGTCACTGGTCACTGGTCTCTGGTCACTGGTCACTGGTCAATTGTCCCTATCGCTGGTCAATGGTCACTGTCGCTGGTCACTGGTCACTGGTCACTGGTCACTGGTCACTGGTCAATGGTCACTATCGCTGGTCAATGGTCACTGTCGCTGCTCACTGGTCACTGGTCACTGGTCACTGGTCATTGGTCACTATCGCTGGTCAATGGTCACTGTCGCTGGTCACTGGTCACTGGTCACTGGTCACTGGTCACGGGTCACATGTCACGGGTCACTGTTCACTGGTCGCTAGTCACTGGTCACCGGTCACTGGTCACTGGTCACTGGTCACTGTTCACTGGTCACTGGTCACAAGTCACTGGTCACTGGTCACTGGTCACTGGTCATTGGTCACTGGTCACTGGTCACTGGTCACTGGTCACTATCGCTGGTCAATGGTCACTGTCGCTGGTCACTGGTCACTGGTCACTGTTCACTGGTCACTGGTCACTGGTCACTGGTCATTGGTCACTATCGCTGGTCAATGGTCACTGTCGCTGGTCATTGGTCACTGGTCACTCGACACTGGTCACTGGTCACTGGTCACTTGTCACTGGTCACTGGTCACTGGTCACTGGTCAATGGTCACTGTCGCTGGTCACTGGTCACTGGTCACTGGTCAATGGTCACTGCCGCTGGTCACTGGTCACTGGTCACTGCTCACTGGTCACTGGTCACTTGTCAATGGTCACTGTCGCTGGTCAATGGTCACTGTCGCTGGTCACTGGTCACTGGTCACTGGTCACTGGTCACTGGTCATTGGTCACTGGTCACTGGTCACAAGTCACTGGTCACTGGTCACTTGTCACTGGTCGCTGGTCACTGGTCACTGGTAAGTGGTCACTGTCGCTGGTAAATGGTCACTGTCGCTGGTCACTGGTCACTGGTCACTGGTCACTGGTCACTGGTCACTGGTCACTGGTCACTGGTCAATGGTCCCTATCGCTGGTCAATGGTCACTGTCGCTGGTCACTGGTCACTGGTCACTGGTCATTGGTGACTATCGCTGGTCAATGGTCACTGTCGCTGGTCACTGGTCACTGGTCACTGGTCAATGGTCACTGGTCAATTGTCCCTATCGCTGGTCACTGGTCACTGGTCACTGGTCAATGGTCACTGTCGCTGGTCAATGGTCACTGTCGCTGGTCATTGGTCACTAGTCACTGGACACTGGTTACTGGTCACTGGTCACTGGTCAATGGTCACTGCCGCTGGTCACTGGTCACTGGTCACTGCTCACTGGTCACTGGTCACTTGTCAATGGTCACTGTCGCGGGTCAATGGTCACTGTCGCTGGTCACTGGTCACTGGTCACTGGTCACTGGTCACTGGTCACTGGTCATTGGTCACTGGTCACTGGTCACAAGTCACTGGTCACTGGTCACTTGTCACTGGTCGCTGGTCACTGGTCACTGGTCAGTGGTCACTGTCGCTGGTAAATGGTCACTGTCGCTGGTCACTGGTCACTGGTCACTGGTCACTGGTCACTGGTCACTGGTCAATGGTCCCTATCGCTGGTCAATGGCCACTGTCGCTGGTCACTGGTCACTGGTCACTGGTCATTGGTGACTATCGCTGGTCAATGGTCACTGTCGCTGGTCACTGGTCACTGGTCAATGGTCCCTATCGCTGGTCAATGGTCACTGTCGCTGGTCACTGGTCACTGGTCACTGATCACTGGTCAAAAGTCACTGGTCACTTGTCACAGGTCAGTGGTCACTGGTCTCTGGTCACTGTCGCTGGTCACTGGTCACTGGTCACTGTTCACTGGTCACTGGTCACTGGTCACTGGTCATTGGTCACTATCGCTGGTCAATGGTCACTGTCGCTGGTCATTGGTCACTGGTCACTGGACACTGGTCACTGGTCACTGGTCACTGGTCACTGGTCACTGGTCAATGGTCACTGTCGCTGGTCACTGGTCACTGGTCACTGGTCAATGGTCACTGCCGCTGGTCACTGGTCACTGGTCACTGCTCACTGGTCACTGGTCACTTGTCAATGGTCACTGTCGCTGGTCAATGGTCACTGACGCTGGTCACTGGTCACTGGTCACTGGTCACTGGTCACTGGTCATTGGTCACTGGTCACTGGTCACAAGTCACTGGTCACTGGTCACTGGTCACTTGTCACTGGTCGCTGGTCACTGGTCACTGGTCAGTGGTCACTGTCGCTGGTAAATGGTCACTGTCGCTGGTCACTGGTCACTGGTCACTGGTCACTGGTCACTGGTCACTGGTCACTGGTCACTGGTCAATGGTCCCTATCGCTGGTCAATGGTCACTGTCGCTGGTCACTGGTCACTGGTCACTGGTCATTGGTGACTATCGCTGGTCAATGGTCACTGTTGCTGGTCACTGGTCACTGGTCAATGGTCCCTATCGCTGGTCACTGTCGCTGGTCACTGGTCACTGGTCACTGGTCACTGGTCACTTGTCACTGGTCAGTGGTCACTGGTCTCTGGTCACTGGTCACTGGTCACTGGTCACAGGTCAATGGTCACTGGTCACTGGTCACTGGTCACTGGCCACTGGTCACTGGTCACTGGTCAATGGTCACTGTCGCTGGTCAATGGTCACTGTCGCTGGTCACTGGTCACTGGTCACTGGTCACTGGTCACTGGTCATTGGTCACTGGTCACTGGTCACAAGTCACTGGTCACTGGTCACTTGTCACTGGTCGATGGTCACTGGTCACTGGTCAATGGTCACTGTCGCTGGTAAATGTTCACTGTCGCTGGTCACTGGTCACTGGTCACTGTCGCTGGTCACTGGTCACTGGTCACTGGTCAATGGTCACTGTCGCTGGTCACTGGTCACTGGTCACTGGTCAATGGTCACTGCCGCTGGTCACTGGTCACTGGTCACTGCTCACTGGTCACTGGTCACTTGTCAATGGTCACTGTCGCTGGTCAATGGTCACTGACGCTGGTCACTGGTCACTGGTCACTGGTCACTGGTCACTGGTCATTGGTCACTGGTCACTGGTCACAAGTCACTGGTCACTGGTCACTGGTCACTTGTCACTGGTCGCTGGTCACTGGTCACTGGTCAGTGGTCACTGTCGCTGGTAAATGGTCACTGTCGCTGGTCACTGGTCACTGGTCACTGGTCACTGGTCACTGGTCACTGGTCACTGGTCACTGGTCAATGGTCCCTATCGCTGGTCAATGGTCACTGTCGCTGGTCACTGGTCACTGGTCACTGGTCATTGGTGACTATCGCTGGTCAATGGTCACTGTTGCTGGTCACTGGTCACTGGTCAATGGTCCCTATCGCTGGTCACTGTCGCTGGTCACTGGTCACTGGTCACTGGTCACTGGTCAAAAGTCACTGGTCACTTGTCACTGGTCAGTGGTCACTGGTCTCTGGTCACTGGTCACTGGTCACTGGTCACAGGTCAATGGTCACTGGTCACTGGTCACTGGTCACTGGCCACTGGTCACTGGTCACTGGTCAATGGTCACTGTCGCTGGTCAATGGTCACTGTCGCTGGTCACTGGTCACTGGTCACTGGTCACTGGTCACTGGTCATTGGTCACTGGTCACTGGTCACAAGTCACTGGTCACTGGTCACTTGTCACTGGTCGATGGTCACTGGTCACTGGTCAATGGTCACTGTCGCTGGTAAATGTTCACTGTCGCTGGTCACTGGTCACTGGTCACTGTCGCTGGTCACTGGTCACTGGTCACTGGTCACTGGTCACTCGTCACTGGTCACTGGTCACTGGTCACTGGTCAATGGTCCCTATCGCTGGTCAATGGTCACTGTCGCTGGTCACTGGTCACTGGTCAATGGTCACTGTCGCTGGTCAATGGTCACTGTCGCTGGTCAATGGTCACTGCGGTGGTCATTGGTCACTGGTCACTGGTCACTGGTCAAAAGTCACTGGTCACTTGTCACTGGTCAGTGGTCACTGGTCTCTGGTCACTGGTCACTGGTCACAGGTCAATGGTCACTGGTCACTGGTCACTGGTCATTGGTCACTGGTCACTGGTCACAAGTCACTGGTCACTGGTCACTTGTCACTGGTCGATGGTCACTGGTCACTGGTCAATGGTCACTGTCGCTGGTAAATGTTCACTGTCGCTGGTCACTGGTCACTGGTCACTGTCGCTGGTCACTGGTCACTGGTCTGTGGTCACTGGTCACTGGTCAGTGGTCACTTGTAACAGTCAGATGTCGCGGGTCACTGGTCACAAGTCACTGGTCGCTGGTCACAAGTCACTGGTCACTTGTCACTGGTCACTGGTCACTGGTCACTGGTCAATGGTCAATGGTCGCTGGTCACTGGTATCTGGTCATGGGTCACTGGTCACTGGTCACTGGTCACTGGTCACTGGTCACTGGTCAATCGTCACTATCGCTGGTCAATGGTCACTGTCGCTGCTCACTGGTCACTGGTCACTGGTCACTGGTCACTGGTCACTGGTCACTGGTCATTGGTCACTATCGCTGGTCAATGGTCACTGTCGCTGGTCATTGGTCACTGGTCACTGGACACTGGTCACTGGTCACTGGTCACTTGTCACTGGTCACTGGTCACTGGTCAATGGTCACTGTCGCTGGTCACTGGTCACTGGTCACTGGTCACTGGTCCCTGGTCACTGGTCACTGGTCAATGATCACTGTCGCTGGTCACTGGTCACTGGTCACTGGTCACTGGTCACGGGTCACATGTCACTGGTCACTGGTCACTGGTCACTGGTCACTGGTCACTGGTCAATGGTCCCTATCGCTGGCCAATGGTCACTGTCGCTGGTCACTGGTCACTGGTCACTGGTCATTGGTGACTATCGCTGGTCAATGGTCACTGTCGCTGGTCATTGGTCACTGGTCACTGGTCACTGGTCAAAAGTCACTGGTCACTTGTCACTGGTCAGTGGTCACTGACGCTGGTCACTGGTCACTGGTCACTGGTCACTGGTCACTGGTCATTGGTCACTGGTCACTGGTCACAAGTCACTGGTCACTGGTCACTGGTCACTTGTCACTGGTCGCTGGTCACTGGTCACTGGTCAGTGGTCACTGTCGCTGGTAAATGGTCACTGTCGCTGGTCACTGGTCACTGGTCACTGGTCACTGGTCACTGGTCACTGGTCACTGGTCAATGGTCCCTATCGCTGGTCAATGGTCACTGTCGCTGGTCACTGGTCACTGGTCACTGGTCATTGGTGACTATCGCTGGTCAATGGTCACTGTTGCTGGTCACTGGTCACTGGTCAATGGTCCCTATCGCTGGTCACTGTCGCTGGTCACTGGTCACTGGTCACTGGTCACTGGTCACTGGTCACTGGTCAATGGTCACTATCGCTGGTCAATGGTCACTGTCGCTGCTCACTGGTCACTGGTCACTGGTCACTGGTCATTGGTCACTATCGCTGGTCAATGGTCACTGTCGCTGGTCACTGGTCACTGGTCACTGGTCACTGGTCACGGGTCACATGTCACGGGTCACTGTTCACTGGTCGCTAGTCACTGGTCACCGGTCACTGGTCACTGGTCACTGTTCACTGGTCACTGGTCACAAGTCACTGGTCACTGGTCACTGGTCACTGGTCACTGGTCACTGGTCACTATCGCTGGTCAATGGTCACTGTCGCTGGTCACTGGTCACTGGTCACTGTTCACTGGTCACTGGTCACTGGTCACTGGTCATTGGTCACTATCGCTGGTCAATGGTCACTGTCGCTGGTCATTGGTCACTGGTCACTGGACACTGGTCACTGGTCACTGGTCACTGGTCACTTGTCACTGGTCACTGGTCACTGGTCACTGGTCAATGGTCACTGTCGCTGGTCACTGGTCACTGGTCACTGGTCAATGGTCACTGCCGCTGGTCACTGGTCACTGGTCACTGCTCACTGGTCACTGGTCACTTGTCAATGGTCACTGTCGCTGGTCAATGGTCACTGTCGCTGGTAAATGTTCACTGTCGCTGGTCACTGGTCACTGGTCACTGTCGCTGGTCACTGGTCACTGGTCACTGGTCACTGGTCACTGGTCTCTGGTCACTGGTCACTGGTCAATTGTCCCTATCGCTGGTCAATGGTCACTGTCGCTGGTCACTGGTCACTGGTCACTGGTCACTGGTCACTGGTCAATGGTCACTATCGCTGGTCAATGGTCACTGTCGCTGCTCACTGGTCACTGGTCACTGGTCACTGGTCATTGGTCACTATCGCTGGTCAATGGTCACTGTCGCTGGTCACTGGTCACTGGTCACTGGTCACTGGTCACGGGTCACATGTCACGGGTCACTGTTCACTGGTCGCTAGTCACTGGTCACCGGTCACTGGTCACTGGTCACTGGTCACTGTTCACTGGTCACTGGTCACAAGTCACTGGTCACTGGTCACTGGTCACTGGTCATTGGTCACTGGTCACTGGTCACTGGTCACTGGTCACTATCGCTGGTCAATGGTCACTGTCGCTGGTCACTGGTCACTGGTCACTGTTCACTGGTCACTGGTCACTGGTCACTGGTCATTGGTCACTATCGCTGGTCAATGGTCACTGTCGCTGGTCATTGGTCACTGGTCACTCGACACTGGTCACTGGTCACTGGTCACTTGTCACTGGTCACTGGTCACTGGTCACTGGTCAATGGTCACTGTCGCTGGTCACTGGTCACTGGTCACTGGTCAATGGTCACTGCCGCTGGTCACTGGTCACTGGTCACTGCTCACTGGTCACTGGTCACTTGTCAATGGTCACTGTCGCTGGTCAATGGTCACTGTCGCTGGTCACTGGTCACTGGTCACTGGTCACTGGTCACTGGTCACTGGTCACTGGTCACTGGTCAATGGTCCCTATCGCTGGTCAATCGTCACTGTCGCTGGTCACTGGTCACTGGTCACTGGTCATTGGTGACTATCGCTGGTCAATGGTCACTGTCGCTGGTCACTGGTCACTGGTCACTGGTCAATGGTCACTGGTCAATTGTCCCTATCGCTGGTCACTGGTCACTGGTCACTGGTCAATGGTCACTGTCGCTGGTCAATGGTCACTGTCGCTGGTCATTGGTCACTAGTCACTGGACACTGGTTACTGGTCACTGGTCACTGGTCAATGGTCACTGCCGCTGGTCACTGGTCACTGGTCACTGCTCACTGGTCACTGGTCACTTGTCAATGGTCACTGTCGCGGGTCAATGGTCACTGTCGCTGGTCACTGGTCACTGGTCACTGGTCACTGGTCACTGGTCACTGGTCATTGGTCACTGGTCACTGGTCACAAGTCACTGGTCACTGGTCACTTGTCACTGGTCGCTGGTCACTGGTCACTGGTCAGTGGTCACTGTCGCTGGTAAATGGTCACTGTCGCTGGTCACTGGTCACTGGTCACTGGTCACTGGTCACTGGTCACTGGTCAATGGTCCCTATCGCTGGTCAATGGCCACTGTCGCTGGTCACTGGTCACTGGTCACTGGTCATTGGTGACTATCGCTGGTCAATGGTCACTGTCGCTGGTCACTGGTCACTGGTCAATGGTCCCTATCGCTGGTCAATGGTCACTGTCGCTGGTCACTGGTCACTGGTCACTGATCACTGGTCAAAAGTCACTGGTCACTTGTCACAGGTCAGTGGTCACTGGTCTCTGGTCACTGTCGCTGGTCACTGGTCACTGGTCACTGTTCACTGGTCACTGGTCACTGGTCACTGGTCATTGGTCACTATCGCTGGTCAATGGTCACTGTCGCTGGTCATTGGTCACTGGTCACTGGACACTGGTCACTGGTCACTGGTCACTGGTCACTGGTCACTGGTCAATGGTCACTGTCGCTGGTCACTGGTCACTGGTCACTGGTCAATGGTCACTGCCGCTGGTCACTGGTCACTGGTCACTGCTCACTGGTCACTGGTCACTTGTCAATGGTCACTGTCGCTGGTCAATGGTCACTGACGCTGGTCACTGGTCACTGGTCACTGGTCACTGGTCACTGGTCATTGGTCACTGGTCACTGGTCACAAGTCACTGGTCACTGGTCACTGGTCACTTGTCACTGGTCGCTGGTCACTGGTCACTGGTCAGTGGTCACTGTCGCTGGTAAATGGTCACTGTCGCTGGTCACTGGTCACTGGTCACTGGTCACTGGTCACTGGTCACTGGTCACTGGTCACTGGTCAATGGTCCCTATCGCTGGTCAATGGTCACTGTCGCTGGTCACTGGTCACTGGTCACTGGTCATTGGTGACTATCGCTGGTCAATGGTCACTGTTGCTGGTCACTGGTCACTGGTCAATGGTCCCTATCGCTGGTCACTGTCGCTGGTCACTGGTCACTGGTCACTGGTCACTGGTCACTTGTCACTGGTCAGTGGTCACTGGTCTCTGGTCACTGGTCACTGGTCACTGGTCACAGGTCAATGGTCACTGGTCACTGGTCACTGGTCACTGGCCACTGGTCACTGGTCACTGGTCAATGGTCACTGTCGCTGGTCAATGGTCACTGTCGCTGGTCACTGGTCACTGGTCACTGGTCACTGGTCACTGGTCATTGGTCACTGGTCACTGGTCACAAGTCACTGGTCACTGGTCACTTGTCACTGGTCGATGGTCACTGGTCACTGGTCAATGGTCACTGTCGCTGGTAAATGTTCACTGTCGCTGGTCACTGGTCACTGGTCACTGTCGCTGGTCACTGGTCACTGGTCACTGGTCAATGGTCACTGTCGCTGGTCACTGGTCACTGGTCACTGGTCAATGGTCACTGCCGCTGGTCACTGGTCACTGGTCACTGCTCACTGGTCACTGGTCACTTGTCAATGGTCACTGTCGCTGGTCAATGGTCACTGACGCTGGTCACTGGTCACTGGTCACTGGTCACTGGTCACTGGTCATTGGTCACTGGTCACTGGTCACAAGTCACTGGTCACTGGTCACTGGTCACTTGTCACTGGTCGCTGGTCACTGGTCACTGGTCAGTGGTCACTGTCGCTGGTAAATGGTCACTGTCGCTGGTCACTGGTCACTGGTCACTGGTCACTGGTCACTGGTCACTGGTCACTGGTCAATGGTCCCTATCGCTGGTCAATGGTCACTGTCGCTGGTCACTGGTCACTGGTCACTGGTCATTGGTGACTATCGCTGGTCAATGGTCACTGTTGCTGGTCACTGGTCACTGGTCAATGGTCCCTATCGCTGGTCACTGTCGCTGGTCACTGGTCACTGGTCACTGGTCACTGGTCAAAAGTCACTGGTCACTTGTCACTGGTCAGTGGTCACTGGTCTCTGGTCACTGGTCACTGGTCACTGGTCACAGGTCAATGGTCACTGGTCACTGGTCACTGGTCACTGGCCACTGGTCACTGGTCACTGGTCAATGGTCACTGTCGCTGGTCAATGGTCACTGTCGCTGGTCACTGGTCACTGGTCACTGGTCACTGGTCACTGGTCATTGGTCACTGGTCACTGGTCACAAGTCACTGGTCACTGGTCACTTGTCACTGGTCGATGGTCACTGGTCACTGGTCAATGGTCACTGTCGCTGGTAAATGTTCACTGTCGCTGGTCACTGGTCACTGGTCACTGTCGCTGGTCACTGGTCACTGGTCACTGGTCACTGGTCACTCGTCACTGGTCACTGGTCACTGGTCACTGGTCAATGGTCCCTATCGCTGGTCAATGGTCACTGTCGCTGGTCACTGGTCACTGGTCAATGGTCACTGTCGCTGGTCAATGGTCACTGTCGCTGGTCAATGGTCACTGCGGTGGTCATTGGTCACTGGTCACTGGTCACTGGTCAAAAGTCACTGGTCACTTGTCACTGGTCAGTGGTCACTGGTCTCTGGTCACTGGTCACTGGTCACAGGTCAATGGTCACTGGTCACTGGTCACTGGTCATTGGTCACTGGTCACTGGTCACAAGTCACTGGTCACTGGTCACTTGTCACTGGTCGATGGTCACTGGTCACTGGTCAATGGTCACTGTCGCTGGTAAATGTTCACTGTCGCTGGTCACTGGTCACTGGTCACTGTCGCTGGTCACTGGACACTGGTCACTGGTCAATGGTCCCTATCGCTGGTCAATGGTCACTGTCGCTGGTCACTGGTCACTGGTCACTGGTCACTGGTCACTGGTCAAAAGTCACTGGTCACTTGTCACTGGTCAGTGGTCACTGGTCTCTGGTCACTGGTCACTGGTCACTGGTCACAGGTCAATGGTCACTGGTCACTGGTCACTGGTCACTGGCCACTGGTCACTGGTCACTGGTCAATGGTCACTGTCGCTGGTCAATGGTCACTGTCGCTGGTCTCTGGTCACTGGTCACTGGTCACTGGTCACTGGTCACTGGTCACTGGTCACAAGTCACTGGTCACTGGTCACTTGTCACTGGTCGATGGTCACTGGTCACTGGTCAATGGTCACTGTCGCTGGTAACTGTTCACTGTCGCTGGTCACTGGTCACTGGTCACTGTCGCTGGTCACTGGTCACTGGTCACTGGTCACTGGTCACTGGTCACTGGTCACTGGTCAATGGTCCCTATCGCTGGTCAATGGTCCCTATCGCTGGTCAATGGTCACTGTCGCTGGTCACTGGTCACTGGTCACTGGTCACTGGTCACTGGTCAAAAGTCACTGGTCACTTGTCACTGGTCAATGGTCACTGCCGCTGGTCACTGCTCACTGGTCAATATTCACTGGTCACTGGTCACTGGTCACTGGTCACTGGTCACTGGTCACTTTCGCTGGTCACTGGTCACTGGTCACTGTCGCTGGTCACTGGTCACTGGTCACTGGTCACTGGTCATAGGTCAATGGTCACTGGTCACTGGTCAATGGTCCCTATCGCTGGTCAATAGTCACTGTCGCTGGTCACTGGTCACTGGTCACTGGTCACTGGTCACTGGTCAAAAGTCACTGGTCACTTGTCACTGGTCAGTGGTCACTGGTCTCTGGTCACTGGTCACTGGTCACTGGTCACTGGTCACAGGTCAATGGTCACTGGTCACTGGTCACTGGTCACTGGTCACTGGTCACTGGTCACTGGTCACTGGCCAATGGTCACTGGTCACTGCTCAATGGTCACTGTCGCCAGTCAATGGTCACTGTCGCTGGTCTCTGGTCACTGGTCACTGGTCACTGGTCACTGGTCATTGGTCACTGGTCACTGGTCACAAGTCACTGGTCACTGGTCACTTGTCACTGGTCGATGGTCACTGGTCACTGGTCAATGGTCACTGTCGCTGGTAAATGTTCACTGTCGCTGGTCACTGGTCACTGGTCACTGTCGCTGGTCACTGGTCACTGGTCACTGGTCACTGGTCACTGGTCACTGGTCACTGGTCACTGGTCAATTGTCCCTATCGCTGGTCAATGGTCACTGTCGCTGGTCACTGGTCACTGGTCACTGGTCACTGGTCACTGGTCACTGGTCAATGGTCACTATCGCTGGTCAATGGTCACTGTCGCTGCTCACTGGTCACTGGTCACTGGTCACTGGTCATTGGTCACTATCGCTGGTCAATGGTCACTGTCGCTGGTCACTGGTCACTGGTCACTGGTCACTGGTCACGGGTCACATGTCACGGGTCACTGTTCACTGGTCGCTAGTCACTGGTCACCGGTCACTGGTCACTGGTCACTGGTCACTGTTCACTGGTCACTGGTCACAAGTCACTGGTCACTGGTCACTGGTCACTGGTCACTGGTCACTGGTCACTATCGCTGGTCAATGGTCACTGTCGCTGGTCACTGGTCACTGGTCACTGTTCACTGGTCACTGGTCACTGGTCACTGGTCATTGGTCACTATCGCTGGTCAATGGTCACTGTCGCTGGTCATTGGTCACTGGTCACTGGACACTGGTCACTGGTCACTGGTCACTGGTCACTTGTCACTGGTCACTGGTCACTGGTCACTGGTCAATGGTCACTGTCGCTGGTCACTGGTCACTGGTCACTGGTCAATGGTCACTGCCGCTGGTCACTGGTCACTGGTCACTGCTCACTGGTCACTGGTCACTTGTCAATGGTCACTGTCGCTGGTCAATGGTCACTGTCGCTGGTAAATGTTCACTGTCGCTGGTCACTGGTCACTGGTCACTGTCGCTGGTCACTGGTCACTGGTCACTGGTCACTGGTCACTGGTCTCTGGTCACTGGTCACTGGTCAATTGTCCCTATCGCTGGTCAATGGTCACTGTCGCTGGTCACTGGTCACTGGTCACTGGTCACTGGTCACTGGTCAATGGTCACTATCGCTGGTCAATGGTCACTGTCGCTGCTCACTGGTCACTGGTCACTGGTCACTGGTCATTGGTCACTATCGCTGGTCAATGGTCACTGTCGCTGGTCACTGGTCACTGGTCACTGGTCACTGGTCACGGGTCACATGTCACGGGTCACTGTTCACTGGTCGCTAGTCACTGGTCACCGGTCACTGGTCACTGGTCACTGGTCACTGTTCACTGGTCACTGGTCACAAGTCACTGGTCACTGGTCACTGGTCACTGGTCATTGGTCACTGGTCACTGGTCACTGGTCACTGGTCACTATCGCTGGTCAATGGTCACTGTCGCTGGTCACTGGTCACTGGTCACTGTTCACTGGTCACTGGTCACTGGTCACTGGTCATTGGTCACTATCGCTGGTCAATGGTCACTGTCGCTGGTCATTGGTCACTGGTCACTCGACACTGGTCACTGGTCACTGGTCACTTGTCACTGGTCACTGGTCACTGGTCACTGGTCAATGGTCACTGTCGCTGGTCACTGGTCACTGGTCACTGGTCAATGGTCACTGCCGCTGGTCACTGGTCACTGGTCACTGCTCACTGGTCACTGGTCACTTGTCAATGGTCACTGTCGCTGGTCAATGGTCACTGTCGCTGGTCACTGGTCACTGGTCACTGGTCACTGGTCACTGGTCATTGGTCACTGGTCACTGGTCACAAGTCACTGGTCACTGGTCACTTGTCACTGGTCGCTGGTCACTGGTCACTGGTAAGTGGTCACTGTCGCTGGTAAATGGTCACTGTCGCTGGTCACTGGTCACTGGTCACTGGTCACTGGTCACTGGTCACTGGTCACTGGTCACTGGTCAATGGTCCCTATCGCTGGTCAATGGTCACTGTCGCTGGTCACTGGTCACTGGTCACTGGTCATTGGTGACTATCGCTGGTCAATGGTCACTGTCGCTGGTCACTGGTCACTGGTCACTGGTCAATGGTCACTGGTCAATTGTCCCTATCGCTGGTCACTGGTCACTGGTCACTGGTCAATGGTCACTGTCGCTGGTCAATGGTCACTGTCGCTGGTCATTGGTCACTAGTCACTGGACACTGGTTACTGGTCACTGGTCACTGGTCAATGGTCACTGCCGCTGGTCACTGGTCACTGGTCACTGCTCACTGGTCACTGGTCACTTGTCAATGGTCACTGTCGCGGGTCAATGGTCACTGTCGCTGGTCACTGGTCACTGGTCACTGGTCACTGGTCACTGGTCACTGGTCATTGGTCACTGGTCACTGGTCACAAGTCACTGGTCACTGGTCACTTGTCACTGGTCGCTGGTCACTGGTCACTGGTCAGTGGTCACTGTCGCTGGTAAATGGTCACTGTCGCTGGTCACTGGTCACTGGTCACTGGTCACTGGTCACTGGTCACTGGTCAATGGTCCCTATCGCTGGTCAATGGCCACTGTCGCTGGTCACTGGTCACTGGTCACTGGTCATTGGTGACTATCGCTGGTCAATGGTCACTGTCGCTGGTCACTGGTCACTGGTCAATGGTCCCTATCGCTGGTCAATGGTCACTGTCGCTGGTCACTGGTCACTGGTCACTGATCACTGGTCAAAAGTCACTGGTCACTTGTCACAGGTCAGTGGTCACTGGTCT
Organism: Andrena bucephala; assembly: GCA_947577245.1. Lineage (NCBI taxonomy): Eukaryota > Metazoa > Arthropoda > Insecta > Hymenoptera > Andrenidae > Andrena > Andrena bucephala. The sequence continues at coordinate 25,281,359 of OX387716.1, read as the reverse complement.
CTGGTCACTGTCGCTGGTCACTGGTCACTGGTCACTGTTCACTGGTCACTGGTCACTGGTCACTGGTCATTGGTCACTATCGCTGGTCAATGGTCACTGTCGCTGGTCATTGGTCACTGGTCACTGGACACTGGTCACTGGTCACTGGTCACTGGTCACTGGTCACTGGTCAATGGTCACTGTCGCTGGTCACTGGTCACTGGTCACTGGTCAATGGTCACTGCCGCTGGTCACTGGTCACTGGTCACTGCTCACTGGTCACTGGTCACTTGTCAATGGTCACTGTCGCTGGTCAATGGTCACTGACGCTGGTCACTGGTCACTGGTCACTGGTCACTGGTCACTGGTCATTGGTCACTGGTCACTGGTCACAAGTCACTGGTCACTGGTCACTGGTCACTTGTCACTGGTCGCTGGTCACTGGTCACTGGTCAGTGGTCACTGTCGCTGGTAAATGGTCACTGTCGCTGGTCACTGGTCACTGGTCACTGGTCACTGGTCACTGGTCACTGGTCACTGGTCACTGGTCAATGGTCCCTATCGCTGGTCAATGGTCACTGTCGCTGGTCACTGGTCACTGGTCACTGGTCATTGGTGACTATCGCTGGTCAATGGTCACTGTTGCTGGTCACTGGTCACTGGTCAATGGTCCCTATCGCTGGTCACTGTCGCTGGTCACTGGTCACTGGTCACTGGTCACTGGTCACTTGTCACTGGTCAGTGGTCACTGGTCTCTGGTCACTGGTCACTGGTCACTGGTCACAGGTCAATGGTCACTGGTCACTGGTCACTGGTCACTGGCCACTGGTCACTGGTCACTGGTCAATGGTCACTGTCGCTGGTCAATGGTCACTGTCGCTGGTCACTGGTCACTGGTCACTGGTCACTGGTCACTGGTCATTGGTCACTGGTCACTGGTCACAAGTCACTGGTCACTGGTCACTTGTCACTGGTCGATGGTCACTGGTCACTGGTCAATGGTCACTGTCGCTGGTAAATGTTCACTGTCGCTGGTCACTGGTCACTGGTCACTGTCGCTGGTCACTGGTCACTGGTCACTGGTCAATGGTCACTGTCGCTGGTCACTGGTCACTGGTCACTGGTCAATGGTCACTGCCGCTGGTCACTGGTCACTGGTCACTGCTCACTGGTCACTGGTCACTTGTCAATGGTCACTGTCGCTGGTCAATGGTCACTGACGCTGGTCACTGGTCACTGGTCACTGGTCACTGGTCACTGGTCATTGGTCACTGGTCACTGGTCACAAGTCACTGGTCACTGGTCACTGGTCACTTGTCACTGGTCGCTGGTCACTGGTCACTGGTCAGTGGTCACTGTCGCTGGTAAATGGTCACTGTCGCTGGTCACTGGTCACTGGTCACTGGTCACTGGTCACTGGTCACTGGTCACTGGTCACTGGTCAATGGTCCCTATCGCTGGTCAATGGTCACTGTCGCTGGTCACTGGTCACTGGTCACTGGTCATTGGTGACTATCGCTGGTCAATGGTCACTGTTGCTGGTCACTGGTCACTGGTCAATGGTCCCTATCGCTGGTCACTGTCGCTGGTCACTGGTCACTGGTCACTGGTCACTGGTCAAAAGTCACTGGTCACTTGTCACTGGTCAGTGGTCACTGGTCTCTGGTCACTGGTCACTGGTCACTGGTCACAGGTCAATGGTCACTGGTCACTGGTCACTGGTCACTGGCCACTGGTCACTGGTCACTGGTCAATGGTCACTGTCGCTGGTCAATGGTCACTGTCGCTGGTCACTGGTCACTGGTCACTGGTCACTGGTCACTGGTCATTGGTCACTGGTCACTGGTCACAAGTCACTGGTCACTGGTCACTTGTCACTGGTCGATGGTCACTGGTCACTGGTCAATGGTCACTGTCGCTGGTAAATGTTCACTGTCGCTGGTCACTGGTCACTGGTCACTGTCGCTGGTCACTGGTCACTGGTCACTGGTCACTGGTCACTCGTCACTGGTCACTGGTCACTGGTCACTGGTCAATGGTCCCTATCGCTGGTCAATGGTCACTGTCGCTGGTCACTGGTCACTGGTCAATGGTCACTGTCGCTGGTCAATGGTCACTGTCGCTGGTCAATGGTCACTGCGGTGGTCATTGGTCACTGGTCACTGGTCACTGGTCAAAAGTCACTGGTCACTTGTCACTGGTCAGTGGTCACTGGTCTCTGGTCACTGGTCACTGGTCACAGGTCAATGGTCACTGGTCACTGGTCACTGGTCATTGGTCACTGGTCACTGGTCACAAGTCACTGGTCACTGGTCACTTGTCACTGGTCGATGGTCACTGGTCACTGGTCAATGGTCACTGTCGCTGGTAAATGTTCACTGTCGCTGGTCACTGGTCACTGGTCACTGTCGCTGGTCACTGGTCACTGGTCTGTGGTCACTGGTCACTGGTCAGTGGTCACTTGTAACAGTCAGATGTCGCGGGTCACTGGTCACAAGTCACTGGTCGCTGGTCACAAGTCACTGGTCACTTGTCACTGGTCACTGGTCACTGGTCACTGGTCAATGGTCAATGGTCGCTGGTCACTGGTATCTGGTCATGGGTCACTGGTCACTGGTCACTGGTCACTGGTCACTGGTCACTGGTCAATCGTCACTATCGCTGGTCAATGGTCACTGTCGCTGCTCACTGGTCACTGGTCACTGGTCACTGGTCACTGGTCACTGGTCACTGGTCATTGGTCACTATCGCTGGTCAATGGTCACTGTCGCTGGTCATTGGTCACTGGTCACTGGACACTGGTCACTGGTCACTGGTCACTTGTCACTGGTCACTGGTCACTGGTCAATGGTCACTGTCGCTGGTCACTGGTCACTGGTCACTGGTCACTGGTCCCTGGTCACTGGTCACTGGTCAATGATCACTGTCGCTGGTCACTGGTCACTGGTCACTGGTCACTGGTCACGGGTCACATGTCACTGGTCACTGGTCACTGGTCACTGGTCACTGGTCACTGGTCAATGGTCCCTATCGCTGGCCAATGGTCACTGTCGCTGGTCACTGGTCACTGGTCACTGGTCATTGGTGACTATCGCTGGTCAATGGTCACTGTCGCTGGTCATTGGTCACTGGTCACTGGTCACTGGTCAAAAGTCACTGGTCACTTGTCACTGGTCAGTGGTCACTGACGCTGGTCACTGGTCACTGGTCACTGGTCACTGGTCACTGGTCATTGGTCACTGGTCACTGGTCACAAGTCACTGGTCACTGGTCACTGGTCACTTGTCACTGGTCGCTGGTCACTGGTCACTGGTCAGTGGTCACTGTCGCTGGTAAATGGTCACTGTCGCTGGTCACTGGTCACTGGTCACTGGTCACTGGTCACTGGTCACTGGTCACTGGTCAATGGTCCCTATCGCTGGTCAATGGTCACTGTCGCTGGTCACTGGTCACTGGTCACTGGTCATTGGTGACTATCGCTGGTCAATGGTCACTGTTGCTGGTCACTGGTCACTGGTCAATGGTCCCTATCGCTGGTCACTGTCGCTGGTCACTGGTCACTGGTCACTGGTCACTGGTCACTGGTCACTGGTCAATGGTCACTATCGCTGGTCAATGGTCACTGTCGCTGCTCACTGGTCACTGGTCACTGGTCACTGGTCATTGGTCACTATCGCTGGTCAATGGTCACTGTCGCTGGTCACTGGTCACTGGTCACTGGTCACTGGTCACGGGTCACATGTCACGGGTCACTGTTCACTGGTCGCTAGTCACTGGTCACCGGTCACTGGTCACTGGTCACTGTTCACTGGTCACTGGTCACAAGTCACTGGTCACTGGTCACTGGTCACTGGTCACTGGTCACTGGTCACTATCGCTGGTCAATGGTCACTGTCGCTGGTCACTGGTCACTGGTCACTGTTCACTGGTCACTGGTCACTGGTCACTGGTCATTGGTCACTATCGCTGGTCAATGGTCACTGTCGCTGGTCATTGGTCACTGGTCACTGGACACTGGTCACTGGTCACTGGTCACTGGTCACTTGTCACTGGTCACTGGTCACTGGTCACTGGTCAATGGTCACTGTCGCTGGTCACTGGTCACTGGTCACTGGTCAATGGTCACTGCCGCTGGTCACTGGTCACTGGTCACTGCTCACTGGTCACTGGTCACTTGTCAATGGTCACTGTCGCTGGTCAATGGTCACTGTCGCTGGTAAATGTTCACTGTCGCTGGTCACTGGTCACTGGTCACTGTCGCTGGTCACTGGTCACTGGTCACTGGTCACTGGTCACTGGTCTCTGGTCACTGGTCACTGGTCAATTGTCCCTATCGCTGGTCAATGGTCACTGTCGCTGGTCACTGGTCACTGGTCACTGGTCACTGGTCACTGGTCAATGGTCACTATCGCTGGTCAATGGTCACTGTCGCTGCTCACTGGTCACTGGTCACTGGTCACTGGTCATTGGTCACTATCGCTGGTCAATGGTCACTGTCGCTGGTCACTGGTCACTGGTCACTGGTCACTGGTCACGGGTCACATGTCACGGGTCACTGTTCACTGGTCGCTAGTCACTGGTCACCGGTCACTGGTCACTGGTCACTGGTCACTGTTCACTGGTCACTGGTCACAAGTCACTGGTCACTGGTCACTGGTCACTGGTCATTGGTCACTGGTCACTGGTCACTGGTCACTGGTCACTATCGCTGGTCAATGGTCACTGTCGCTGGTCACTGGTCACTGGTCACTGTTCACTGGTCACTGGTCACTGGTCACTGGTCATTGGTCACTATCGCTGGTCAATGGTCACTGTCGCTGGTCATTGGTCACTGGTCACTCGACACTGGTCACTGGTCACTGGTCACTTGTCACTGGTCACTGGTCACTGGTCACTGGTCAATGGTCACTGTCGCTGGTCACTGGTCACTGGTCACTGGTCAATGGTCACTGCCGCTGGTCACTGGTCACTGGTCACTGCTCACTGGTCACTGGTCACTTGTCAATGGTCACTGTCGCTGGTCAATGGTCACTGTCGCTGGTCACTGGTCACTGGTCACTGGTCACTGGTCACTGGTCACTGGTCACTGGTCACTGGTCAATGGTCCCTATCGCTGGTCAATCGTCACTGTCGCTGGTCACTGGTCACTGGTCACTGGTCATTGGTGACTATCGCTGGTCAATGGTCACTGTCGCTGGTCACTGGTCACTGGTCACTGGTCAATGGTCACTGGTCAATTGTCCCTATCGCTGGTCACTGGTCACTGGTCACTGGTCAATGGTCACTGTCGCTGGTCAATGGTCACTGTCGCTGGTCATTGGTCACTAGTCACTGGACACTGGTTACTGGTCACTGGTCACTGGTCAATGGTCACTGCCGCTGGTCACTGGTCACTGGTCACTGCTCACTGGTCACTGGTCACTTGTCAATGGTCACTGTCGCGGGTCAATGGTCACTGTCGCTGGTCACTGGTCACTGGTCACTGGTCACTGGTCACTGGTCACTGGTCATTGGTCACTGGTCACTGGTCACAAGTCACTGGTCACTGGTCACTTGTCACTGGTCGCTGGTCACTGGTCACTGGTCAGTGGTCACTGTCGCTGGTAAATGGTCACTGTCGCTGGTCACTGGTCACTGGTCACTGGTCACTGGTCACTGGTCACTGGTCAATGGTCCCTATCGCTGGTCAATGGCCACTGTCGCTGGTCACTGGTCACTGGTCACTGGTCATTGGTGACTATCGCTGGTCAATGGTCACTGTCGCTGGTCACTGGTCACTGGTCAATGGTCCCTATCGCTGGTCAATGGTCACTGTCGCTGGTCACTGGTCACTGGTCACTGATCACTGGTCAAAAGTCACTGGTCACTTGTCACAGGTCAGTGGTCACTGGTCTCTGGTCACTGTCGCTGGTCACTGGTCACTGGTCACTGTTCACTGGTCACTGGTCACTGGTCACTGGTCATTGGTCACTATCGCTGGTCAATGGTCACTGTCGCTGGTCATTGGTCACTGGTCACTGGACACTGGTCACTGGTCACTGGTCACTGGTCACTGGTCACTGGTCAATGGTCACTGTCGCTGGTCACTGGTCACTGGTCACTGGTCAATGGTCACTGCCGCTGGTCACTGGTCACTGGTCACTGCTCACTGGTCACTGGTCACTTGTCAATGGTCACTGTCGCTGGTCAATGGTCACTGACGCTGGTCACTGGTCACTGGTCACTGGTCACTGGTCACTGGTCATTGGTCACTGGTCACTGGTCACAAGTCACTGGTCACTGGTCACTGGTCACTTGTCACTGGTCGCTGGTCACTGGTCACTGGTCAGTGGTCACTGTCGCTGGTAAATGGTCACTGTCGCTGGTCACTGGTCACTGGTCACTGGTCACTGGTCACTGGTCACTGGTCACTGGTCACTGGTCAATGGTCCCTATCGCTGGTCAATGGTCACTGTCGCTGGTCACTGGTCACTGGTCACTGGTCATTGGTGACTATCGCTGGTCAATGGTCACTGTTGCTGGTCACTGGTCACTGGTCAATGGTCCCTATCGCTGGTCACTGTCGCTGGTCACTGGTCACTGGTCACTGGTCACTGGTCACTTGTCACTGGTCAGTGGTCACTGGTCTCTGGTCACTGGTCACTGGTCACTGGTCACAGGTCAATGGTCACTGGTCACTGGTCACTGGTCACTGGCCACTGGTCACTGGTCACTGGTCAATGGTCACTGTCGCTGGTCAATGGTCACTGTCGCTGGTCACTGGTCACTGGTCACTGGTCACTGGTCACTGGTCATTGGTCACTGGTCACTGGTCACAAGTCACTGGTCACTGGTCACTTGTCACTGGTCGATGGTCACTGGTCACTGGTCAATGGTCACTGTCGCTGGTAAATGTTCACTGTCGCTGGTCACTGGTCACTGGTCACTGTCGCTGGTCACTGGTCACTGGTCACTGGTCAATGGTCACTGTCGCTGGTCACTGGTCACTGGTCACTGGTCAATGGTCACTGCCGCTGGTCACTGGTCACTGGTCACTGCTCACTGGTCACTGGTCACTTGTCAATGGTCACTGTCGCTGGTCAATGGTCACTGACGCTGGTCACTGGTCACTGGTCACTGGTCACTGGTCACTGGTCATTGGTCACTGGTCACTGGTCACAAGTCACTGGTCACTGGTCACTGGTCACTTGTCACTGGTCGCTGGTCACTGGTCACTGGTCAGTGGTCACTGTCGCTGGTAAATGGTCACTGTCGCTGGTCACTGGTCACTGGTCACTGGTCACTGGTCACTGGTCACTGGTCACTGGTCAATGGTCCCTATCGCTGGTCAATGGTCACTGTCGCTGGTCACTGGTCACTGGTCACTGGTCATTGGTGACTATCGCTGGTCAATGGTCACTGTTGCTGGTCACTGGTCACTGGTCAATGGTCCCTATCGCTGGTCACTGTCGCTGGTCACTGGTCACTGGTCACTGGTCACTGGTCAAAAGTCACTGGTCACTTGTCACTGGTCAGTGGTCACTGGTCTCTGGTCACTGGTCACTGGTCACTGGTCACAGGTCAATGGTCACTGGTCACTGGTCACTGGTCACTGGCCACTGGTCACTGGTCACTGGTCAATGGTCACTGTCGCTGGTCAATGGTCACTGTCGCTGGTCACTGGTCACTGGTCACTGGTCACTGGTCACTGGTCATTGGTCACTGGTCACTGGTCACAAGTCACTGGTCACTGGTCACTTGTCACTGGTCGATGGTCACTGGTCACTGGTCAATGGTCACTGTCGCTGGTAAATGTTCACTGTCGCTGGTCACTGGTCACTGGTCACTGTCGCTGGTCACTGGTCACTGGTCACTGGTCACTGGTCACTCGTCACTGGTCACTGGTCACTGGTCACTGGTCAATGGTCCCTATCGCTGGTCAATGGTCACTGTCGCTGGTCACTGGTCACTGGTCAATGGTCACTGTCGCTGGTCAATGGTCACTGTCGCTGGTCAATGGTCACTGCGGTGGTCATTGGTCACTGGTCACTGGTCACTGGTCAAAAGTCACTGGTCACTTGTCACTGGTCAGTGGTCACTGGTCTCTGGTCACTGGTCACTGGTCACAGGTCAATGGTCACTGGTCACTGGTCACTGGTCATTGGTCACTGGTCACTGGTCACAAGTCACTGGTCACTGGTCACTTGTCACTGGTCGATGGTCACTGGTCACTGGTCAATGGTCACTGTCGCTGGTAAATGTTCACTGTCGCTGGTCACTGGTCACTGGTCACTGTCGCTGGTCACTGGTCACTGGTCTGTGGTCACTGGTCACTGGTCAGTGGTCACTTGTAACAGTCAGATGTCGCGGGTCACTGGTCACAAGTCACTGGTCGCTGGTCACAAGTCACTGGTCACTTGTCACTGGTCACTGGTCACTGGTCACTGGTCAATGGTCAATGGTCGCTGGTCACTGGTATCTGGTCATGGGTCACTGGTCACTGGTCACTGGTCACTGGTCACTGGTCACTGGTCAATCGTCACTATCGCTGGTCAATGGTCACTGTCGCTGCTCACTGGTCACTGGTCACTGGTCACTGGTCACTGGTCACTGGTCACTGGTCATTGGTCACTATCGCTGGTCAATGGTCACTGTCGCTGGTCATTGGTCACTGGTCACTGGACACTGGTCACTGGTCACTGGTCACTTGTCACTGGTCACTGGTCACTGGTCAATGGTCACTGTCGCTGGTCACTGGTCACTGGTCACTGGTCACTGGTCCCTGGTCACTGGTCACTGGTCAATGATCACTGTCGCTGGTCACTGGTCACTGGTCACTGGTCACTGGTCACGGGTCACATGTCACTGGTCACTGGTCACTGGTCACTGGTCACTGGTCACTGGTCAATGGTCCCTATCGCTGGCCAATGGTCACTGTCGCTGGTCACTGGTCACTGGTCACTGGTCATTGGTGACTATCGCTGGTCAATGGTCACTGTCGCTGGTCATTGGTCACTGGTCACTGGTCACTGGTCAAAAGTCACTGGTCACTTGTCACTGGTCAGTGGTCACTGACGCTGGTCACTGGTCACTGGTCACTGGTCACTGGTCACTGGTCATTGGTCACTGGTCACTGGTCACAAGTCACTGGTCACTGGTCACTGGTCACTTGTCACTGGTCGCTGGTCACTGGTCACTGGTCAGTGGTCACTGTCGCTGGTAAATGGTCACTGTCGCTGGTCACTGGTCACTGGTCACTGGTCACTGGTCACTGGTCACTGGTCACTGGTCAATGGTCCCTATCGCTGGTCAATGGTCACTGTCGCTGGTCACTGGTCACTGGTCACTGGTCATTGGTGACTATCGCTGGTCAATGGTCACTGTTGCTGGTCACTGGTCACTGGTCAATGGTCCCTATCGCTGGTCACTGTCGCTGGTCACTGGTCACTGGTCACTGGTCACTGGTCAAAAGTCACTGGTCACTTGTCACTGGTCAGTGGTCACTGGTCTCTGGTCACTGGTCACTGGTCACTGGTCACAGGTCAATGGTCACTGGTCACTGGTCACTGGTCACTGGCCACTGGTCACTGGTCACTGGTCAATGGTCACTGTCGCTGGTCAATGGTCACTGTCGCTGGTCACTGGTCACTGGTCACTGGTCACTGGTCACTGGTCATTGGTCACTGGTCACTGGTCACAAGTCACTGGTCACTGGTCACTTGTCACTGGTCGATGGTCACTGGTCACTGGTCAATGGTCACTGTCGCTGGTAAATGTTCACTGTCGCTGGTCACTGGTCACTGGTCACTGTCGCTGGTCACTGGTCACTGGTCACTGGTCACTCGTCACTGGTCACTGGTCACTGGTCAATGGTCCCTATCGCTGGTCAATGGTCACTGTCGCTGGTCACTGGTCACTGGTCACTGGTCACTGGTCACTGGTCAAAAGTCACTGGTCACTTGTCACTGGTCAATGGTCACTGCCGCTGGTCACTGCTCACTGGTCAATATTCACTGGTCACTGGTCACTGGTCACTGGTCACTGGTCACTGGTCACTGGTCACTGGTCACTTTCGCTGGTCACTGGTCACTGGTCAATGGTCACTGTCGCTGGTCAATGGTCACTGTCGCTGGTCAATGGTCACTGCGGTGGTCATTGGTCACTGGTCACTGGTCACTGGTCAAAAGTCACTGGTCACTTGTCACTGGTCACTGGTCACTGGTCAAAAGTCACTGGTCACTTGTCACTGGTCAGTGGTCACTGGTCTCTGGTCACTGGTCACTGGTCACTGGTCACTGGTCACTGGTCTGTGGTCACTGGTCACTGGTCACTGGTCACTGGTCACTGGTCACTGGTCACTGGTCACTGGTCATTGGTCACTGGTCACTGGTCACAAGTCACTGGTCACTGGTCACTTGTCACTGGTCGCTGGTAACTGGTCACTGGTCAATGGTCACTGTCGCTGGTAAATGTTCACTGTCGCTGGTCACTGGTCACTGGTCATTGTCGCTGGTCACTGGTCATTGGTCACTGGTCAATGGTCCCTATCGCTGGTCAATGGTCACTGTCGCTGGTCACTGGTCACTGGTCACTGGTCACTGGTCACTGGTCACTGGTCAAAAGTCACTGGTCACTTGTCACTGGTCAGTGGTCACTGGTCTCTGGTCACTGGTCACTGGTCACTGGTCACTGGTCACAGATCAGTGGTCACTGGTCACTGGTCACTGGTCACTGGTCACTGGCCAATGGTCACTGGTCACTGGTCAATGGTCACTGTCGCCAGTCAATGGTCACTGTCGCTGGTCACTGGTCACTGGTCACTGGTCACTGGTCACTGGTCACTGGTCACTGGTCATTGGTCACAAGTCACTGGTCACTGGTCACTTGTCACTGGTCGATGGTCACTGGTCACTGGTCAATGGTCACTGTCGCTGGTAAATGTTCACTGTCGCTGGTCACTGGTCACTGGTCACTGTCGCTGGTCACTGGTCACTGGTCACTGGTCACTGGTCACTGGTCACTGGTCATTGGTCACTGGTCACTGGTCACAAGTCACTGGTCACTGGTCACTGGTCACTTGTCACTGGTCGCTGGTCACTGGTCACTGGTCAGTGGTCACTGTCGCTGGTAAATGGTCACTGTCGCTGGTCACTGGTCACTGGTCACTGGTCACTGGTCACTGGTCAATGGTCCCTATCGCTGGTCAATGGTCACTGTCGCTGGTCACTGGTCACTGGTCACTGGTCATTGGTGACTATCGCTGGTCAATGGTCACTGTTGCTGGTCACTGGTCACTGGTCAATGGTCCCTATCGCTGGTCACTGTCGCTGGTCACTGGTCACTGGTCACTGGTCACTGGTCAAAAGTCACTGGTCACTTGTCACTGGTCAGTGGTCACTGGTCTCTGGTCACTGGTCACTGGTCACTGGTCACAGGTCAATGGTCACTGGTCACTGGTCACTGGTCACTGGCCACTGGTCACTGGTCACTGGTCAATGGTCACTGTCGCTGGTCAATGGTCACTGTCGCTGGTCACTGGTCACTGGTCACTGGTCACTGGTCACTGGTCATTGGTCACTGGTCACTGGTCACAAGTCACTGGTCACTGGTCACTTGTCACTGGTCGATGGTCACTGGTCACTGGTCAATGGTCACTGTCGCTGGTAAATGTTCACTGTCGCTGGTCACTGGTCACTGGTCACTGTCGCTGGTCACTGGTCACTGGTCACTGGTCACTGGTCACTCGTCACTGGTCACTGGTCACTGGTCACTGGTCAATGGTCCCTATCGCTGGTCAATGGTCACTGTCGCTGGTCACTGGTCACTGGTCAATGGTCACTGTCGCTGGTCAATGGTCACTGTCGCTGGTCAATGGTCACTGCGGTGGTCATTGGTCACTGGTCACTGGTCACTGGTCAAAAGTCACTGGTCACTTGTCACTGGTCAGTGGTCACTGGTCTCTGGTCACTGGTCACTGGTCACAGGTCAATGGTCACTGGTCACTGGTCACTGGTCATTGGTCACTGGTCACTGGTCACAAGTCACTGGTCACTGGTCACTTGTCACTGGTCGATGGTCACTGGTCACTGGTCAATGGTCACTGTCGCTGGTAAATGTTCACTGTCGCTGGTCACTGGTCACTGGTCACTGTCGCTGGTCACTGGTCACTGGTCTGTGGTCACTGGTCACTGGTCAGTGGTCACTTGTAACAGTCAGATGTCGCGGGTCACTGGTCACAAGTCACTGGTCGCTGGTCACAAGTCACTGGTCACTTGTCACTGGTCACTGGTCACTGGTCACTGGTCAATGGTCAATGGTCGCTGGTCACTGGTATCTGGTCATGGGTCACTGGTCACTGGTCACTGGTCACTGGTCACTGGTCACTGGTCAATCGTCACTATCGCTGGTCAATGGTCACTGTCGCTGCTCACTGGTCACTGGTCACTGGTCACTGGTCACTGGTCACTGGTCACTGGTCATTGGTCACTATCGCTGGTCAATGGTCACTGTCGCTGGTCATTGGTCACTGGTCACTGGACACTGGTCACTGGTCACTGGTCACTTGTCACTGGTCACTGGTCACTGGTCAATGGTCACTGTCGCTGGTCACTGGTCACTGGTCACTGGTCACTGGTCCCTGGTCACTGGTCACTGGTCAATGATCACTGTCGCTGGTCACTGGTCACTGGTCACTGGTCACTGGTCACGGGTCACATGTCACTGGTCACTGGTCACTGGTCACTGGTCACTGGTCACTGGTCAATGGTCCCTATCGCTGGCCAATGGTCACTGTCGCTGGTCACTGGTCACTGGTCACTGGTCATTGGTGACTATCGCTGGTCAATGGTCACTGTCGCTGGTCATTGGTCACTGGTCACTGGTCACTGGTCAAAAGTCACTGGTCACTTGTCACTGGTCAGTGGTCACTGACGCTGGTCACTGGTCACTGGTCACTGGTCACTGGTCACTGGTCATTGGTCACTGGTCACTGGTCACAAGTCACTGGTCACTGGTCACTGGTCACTTGTCACTGGTCGCTGGTCACTGGTCACTGGTCAGTGGTCACTGTCGCTGGTAAATGGTCACTGTCGCTGGTCACTGGTCACTGGTCACTGGTCACTGGTCACTGGTCACTGGTCACTGGTCAATGGTCCCTATCGCTGGTCAATGGTCACTGTCGCTGGTCACTGGTCACTGGTCACTGGTCATTGGTGACTATCGCTGGTCAATGGTCACTGTTGCTGGTCACTGGTCACTGGTCAATGGTCCCTATCGCTGGTCACTGTCGCTGGTCACTGGTCACTGGTCACTGGTCACTGGTCAAAAGTCACTGGTCACTTGTCACTGGTCAGTGGTCACTGGTCTCTGGTCACTGGTCACTGGTCACTGGTCACAGGTCAATGGTCACTGGTCACTGGTCACTGGTCACTGGCCACTGGTCACTGGTCACTGGTCAATGGTCACTGTCGCTGGTCAATGGTCACTGTCGCTGGTCACTGGTCACTGGTCACTGGTCACTGGTCACTGGTCATTGGTCACTGGTCACTGGTCACAAGTCACTGGTCACTGGTCACTTGTCACTGGTCGATGGTCACTGGTCACTGGTCAATGGTCACTGTCGCTGGTAAATGTTCACTGTCGCTGGTCACTGGTCACTGGTCACTGTCGCTGGTCACTGGTCACTGGTCACTGGTCACTCGTCACTGGTCACTGGTCACTGGTCAATGGTCCCTATCGCTGGTCAATGGTCACTGTCGCTGGTCACTGGTCACTGGTCACTGGTCACTGGTCACTGGTCAAAAGTCACTGGTCACTTGTCACTGGTCAATGGTCACTGCCGCTGGTCACTGCTCACTGGTCAATATTCACTGGTCACTGGTCACTGGTCACTGGTCACTGGTCACTGGTCACTGGTCACTGGTCACTTTCGCTGGTCACTGGTCACTGGTCAATGGTCACTGTCGCTGGTCAATGGTCACTGTCGCTGGTCAATGGTCACTGCGGTGGTCATTGGTCACTGGTCACTGGTCACTGGTCAAAAGTCACTGGTCACTTGTCACTGGTCACTGGTCACTGGTCAAAAGTCACTGGTCACTTGTCACTGGTCAGTGGTCACTGGTCTCTGGTCACTGGTCACTGGTCACTGGTCACTGGTCACTGGTCTGTGGTCACTGGTCACTGGTCACTGGTCACTGGTCACTGGTCACTGGTCACTGGTCACTGGTCATTGGTCACTGGTCACTGGTCACAAGTCACTGGTCACTGGTCACTTGTCACTGGTCGCTGGTAACTGGTCACTGGTCAATGGTCACTGTCGCTGGTAAATGTTCACTGTCGCTGGTCACTGGTCACTGGTCATTGTCGCTGGTCACTGGTCATTGGTCACTGGTCAATGGTCCCTATCGCTGGTCAATGGTCACTGTCGCTGGTCACTGGTCACTGGTCACTGGTCACTGGTCACTGGTCACTGGTCAAAAGTCACTGGTCACTTGTCACTGGTCAGTGGTCACTGGTCTCTGGTCACTGGTCACTGGTCACTGGTCACTGGTCACAGATCAGTGGTCACTGGTCACTGGTCACTGGTCACTGGTCACTGGCCAATGGTCACTGGTCACTGGTCAATGGTCACTGTCGCCAGTCAATGGTCACTGTCGCTGGTCACTGGTCACTGGTCACTGGTCACTGGTCACTGGTCACTGGTCACTGGTCATTGGTCACAAGTCACTGGTCACTGGTCACTTGTCACTGGTCGATGGTCACTGGTCACTGGTCAATGGTCACTGTCGCTGGTAAATGTTCACTGTCGCTGGTCACTGGTCACTGGTCACTGTCGCTGGTCACTGGTCACTGGTCACTGGTCACTGGTCACTGGTCACTGGTCACTGGTCACTGGTCAATTGTCCCTATCGCTGGTCAATGGTCACTGTCGCTGGTCACTGGTCACTGGTCACTGGTCACTGGTCACTGGTCAATGGTCACTATCGCTGGTCAATGGTCACTGTCGCTGCTCACTGGTCACTGGTCACTGGTCACTGGTCATTGGTCACTATCGCTGGTCAATGGTCACTGTCGCTGGTCACTGGTCACTGGTCACTGGTCACTGGTCACGGGTCACATGTCACGGGTCACTGTTCACTGGTCGCTAGTCACTGGTCACCGGTCACTGGTCACTGGTCACTGGTCACTGTTCACTGGTCACTGGTCACAAGTCACTGGTCACTGGTCACTGGTCACTGGTCACTGGTCACTGGTCACTGGTCACTGGTCACTATCGCTGGTCAATGGTCACTGTCGCTGGTCACTGGTCACTGGTCACTGTTCACTGGTCACTGGTCACTGGTCACTGGTCATTGGTCACTATCGCTGGTCAATGGTCACTGTCGCTGGTCATTGGTCACTGGTCACTGGACACTGGTCACTGGTCACTGGTCACTTGTCACTGGTCACTGGTCACTGGTCACTGGTCAATGGTCACTGTCGCTGGTCACTGGTCACTGGTCACTGGTCACTGGTCACTGGTCACTGGTCACTGTTCACTGGTCACTGGTCACAAGTCACTGGTCACTGGTCACTGGTCACTGGTCACTGGTCACTGGTCACTGGTCACTGGTCACTATCGCTGGTCAATGGTCACTGTCGCTGGTCACTGGTCACTGGTCACTGTTCACTGGTCACTGGTCACTGGTCACTGGTCATTGGTCACTATCGCTGGTCAATGGTCACTGTCGCTGGTCATTGGTCACTGGTCACTGGACACTGGTCACTGGTCACTGGTCACTTGTCACTGGTCACTGGTCACTGGTCACTGGTCAATGGTCACTGTCGCTGGTCACTGGTCACTGGTCACTTGTCAATGGTCACTGCCGCTGGTCACTGGTCACTGGTCACTGCTCACTGGTCACTGGTCACTTGTCAATGGTCACTGTCGCTGGTCAATGGTCACTGTCGCTGGTCACTGGTCACTGGTCACTGGTCACTGCTCACTGGTCATTGGTCACTGGTCACAGGTCACAAGTCACTGGTCACTGGTCACTTGTCACTGGTCGCTGGTCACTGGTCACTGGTAAGTGGTCACTGTCGCTGGTAAATGGTCACTGTCGCTGGTCACTGGTCACTGGTCAATGGTCCCTATCGCTGGTCAATGGTCACTGTCGCTGGTCACTGGTCACTGGTCACTTGTCACTGGTCACTGGTCACTGGTCACTGGTCACTGGTCAATGGTCACTGTCGCTGGTCACTGGTCACTGGTCACTGGTCAATGGTCACTGCCGCTGGTCACTGGTCACTGGTCACTGCTCACTGGTCACTGGTCACTTGTCAATGGTCACTGTCGCTGGTCACTGGTCACTGGTCACTGGTCACTGGTCACTGGTCATTGGTCACTGGTCACTGGTCACAAGTCACTGGTCACTGGTCACTGGTCACTTGTCACTGGTCGCTGGTCACTGGTCACTGGTCAGTGGTCACTGTCGCTGGTAAATGGTCACTGTCGCTGGTCACTGGTCACTGGTCACTGGTCACTGGTCACTGGTCACTGGTCACTGGTCAATGGTCCCTATCGCTGGTCAATGGTCACTGTCGCTGGTCACTGGTCACTGGTCACTGGTCATTGGTGACTATCGCTGGTCAATGGTCACTGTTGCTGGTCACTGGTCACTGGTCACTGGTCAATGGTCCCTATCGCTGGTCACTGTCGCTGGTCACTGGTCACTGGTCACTGGTCACTGGTCAAAAGTCACTGGTCACTTGTCACTGGTCAGTGGTCACTGGTCTCTGGTCACTGGTCACTGTCGCTGGTCACTGGACACTGGTCACTGGTCAATGGTCCCTATCGCTGGTCAATGGTCACTGTCGCTGGTCACTGGTCACTGGTCACTGGTCACTGGTCACTGGTCAAAAGTCACTGGTCACTTGTCACTGGTCAGTGGTCACTGGTCTCTGGTCACTGGTCACTGGTCACTGGTCACAGGTCAATGGTCACTGGCCACTGGTCACTGGTCACTGGTCAATGGTCACTGTCGCTGGTCAATGGTCACTGTCGCTGGTCACTGGTCACTGGTCACTGTCGCTGGTCACTGGTCACTGGTCACTGGTCACTGGTCACTGGTCACTGGTCACTGGTCACTGGTCAATGGTCCCTATCGCTGGTCAATGGTCACTGTCGCTGGTCACTGGTCACTGGTCACTGGTCATTGGTGACTATCGCTGGTCAATGGTCACTGTCGCTGGTCACTGGTCACTGGTCACTTGTCACTGGTCACTGGTCACTGGTCACTGGTCACTGGTCAATGGTCACTGTCGCTGGTCACTGGTCACTGGTCACTGGTCAATGGTCACTGCCGCTGGTCACTGGTCACTGGTCACTGCTCACTGGTCACTGGTCACTTGTCAATGGTCACTGTCGCTGGTCACTGGTCACTGTTCACTGGTCACTGGTCACAAGTCGCTGGTCACTGGTCACTGGTCACTGTTCACTGGTCACTGGTCACTGGTCACTGGTCATTGGTCACTATCGCTGGTCAATGGTCACTGTCGCTGGTCATTGGTCACTGGTCACTGGACACTGGTCACTGGTCACTGGTCACTGGTCACTCGTCACTGGTCACTGGTCACTGGTCACTGGTCAATGGTCACTGTCGCTGGTCACTGGTCACTGGTCACTGGTCAATGGTCACTGCCGCTGGTCACTGGTCACTGGTCACTGCTCACTGGTCACTGGTCACTTGTCAATGGTCACTGTCGCTGGTCAATGGTCACTGTCGCTGGTCACTGGTCACTGGTCACTGGTCACTGGTCACTGGTCATTGGTCACTGGTCACTGGTCACAAGTCACTGGTCACTGGTCACTGGTCACTTGTCACTGGTCGCTGGTCACTGGTCACATGTCAGTGGTCACTGTCGCTGGTAAATGGTCACTGTCGCTGGTCACTGGTCACTGGTCACTGGTCACTGGTCACTGGTCACTGGTCACTGGTCAATGGTCCCTATCGCTGGTCAATGGTCACTGTCGCTGGTCACTGGTCACTGGTCTCTGGTCATTGGTGACTATCGCTGGTCAATGGTCACTGTTGCTGGTCACTGGTCACTAGTCACTGGTCAATGCTCCCTATCGCTGGTCAATGGTCACTGTCGCTGGTCACTGGTCACTGGTCACTGGTCACTGGTCAAAAGTCACTGGTCACTTGTCACTGGTCAGTGGTCACTGGTCTCTGGTCACTGGTCACTGGTCACTGGTCACAGGTCAATGGTCACTGGTCACTGGTCACTGGTCACTGGCCACTGGTCACTGGTCACTGGTCAATGGTCACTGTCGCTGGTCAATGGTCACTGTCGCTGGTCACTGGTCACTGGTCACTGGTCACTGGTCACTGGTCATTGGTCACTGGTCACTGGTCACAAGTCACTGGTCACTGGTCACTTGTCACTGGTCGATGGTCACTGGTCACTGGTCAATGGTCACTGTCGCTGGTAAATGTTCACTGTCGCTGGTCACTGGTCACTGGTCACTGTCGCTGGTCACTGGTCACTGGTCACTGGTCACTGGTCACTGGTCACTGGTCAATGGTCCCTATCGCTGGTCAATGGTCACTGTCGCTGGTCACTGGTCACTGGTCACTGGTCACTGGTCACTGGTCACTTTCGCTGGTCACTGGTCACTGGTCAATGGTCACTGGTCAATGGTCACTGGTCACTGGTCACAGGTCACTGGTCACAGGTCAATGGTCACTGGTCACTGGTCACTGGTCACTGGTCACTGGTCACTGGTCACTGGTCACTGGTCACGGGTCACATTTCACGGGTCACTGTTCACTGGTCGCTAGTCACTGGTCACCGGTCACTGGTCACTGGTCACTGGTCACTGTTCACTGGTCACTGGTCACAAGTCACTGGTCACATGTCACTGGTCAGTGGTCACTGGTCACTGGTCACTGGTCTGTGGTCACTGGTCACTGGTCAGTGGTCACTTGTAACAGTCAGATGTCGCGGGTCACTGGTCACAAGTCACTGGTCGCTGGTCACAAGTCACTGGTCACTTGTCACTGGTCACTGGTCACTGGTCACTGGTCAATGGTCAATGGTCGCTGGTCACTGGTCACTGGTCATGGGTCACTGGTCACTGGTCACTGGTCACTGGTCACTGGTCACTGGTCACTGGTCACTGGTCAATCGTCACTATCACTGGTCAATGGTCACTGTCGCTGCTCACTGGTCACTGGTCACTGGTCACTGGTCACTGGTCACTGGTCACTGCTCATTGGTCACTATCGCTGGTCAATGGTCACTGTCGCTGGTCATTGGTCACTGGTCACTGTTCACTGGTCACTGGTCACTGGTCACTGGTCATTGGTCACTATCGCTGGTCAATGGTCACTGTCGCTGGTCATTGGTCACTGGTCACTGGACACTGGTCACTGGTCACTGGTCACTGGTCACTGGTCACTGGTCAATGGTCACTGTCGCTGGTCACTGGTCACTGGTCACTGGTCAATGGTCACTGCCGCTGGTCACTGGTCACTGGTCACTGCTCACTGGTCACTGGTCACTTGTCAATGGTCACTGTCGCTGGTCAATGGTCACTGACGCTGGTCACTGGTCACTGGTCACTGGTCACTGGTCACTGGTCATTGGTCACTGGTCACTGGTCACAAGTCACTGGTCACTGGTCACTGGTCACTTGTCACTGGTCGCTGGTCACTGGTCACTGGTCAGTGGTCACTGTCGCTGGTAAATGGTCACTGTCGCTGGTCACTGGTCACTGGTCACTGGTCACTGGTCACTGGTCACTGGTCACTGGTCAATGGTCCCTATCGCTGGTCAATGGTCACTGTCGCTGGTCACTGGTCACTGGTCACTGGTCATTGGTGACTATCGCTGGTCAATGGTCACTGTTGCTGGTCACTGGTCACTGGTCAATGGTCCCTATCGCTGGTCACTGTCGCTGGTCACTGGTCACTGGTCACTGGTCACTGGTCAAAAGTCACTGGTCACTTGTCACTGGTCAGTGGTCACTGGTCTCTGGTCACTGGTCACTGGTCACTGGTCACTGGTCACTGGTCAAAAGTCACTGGTCACTTGTCACTGGTCAATGGTCACTGCCGCTGGTCACTGCTCACTGGTCAATATTCACTGGTCACTGGTCACTGGTCACTGGTCACTGGTCACTGGTCACTGGTCACTTTCGCTGGTCACTGGTCACTGGTCAATGGTCACTGGTCAATGGTCACTGGTCACTGGTCACAGGTCACTGGTCACAGGTCAATGGTCACTGGTCACTGGTCACTGGTCACTGGTCACTGGTCACTGGTCACTGGTCACTGGTCACGGGTCACATTTCACGGGTCACTGTTCACTGGTCGCTAGTCACTGGTCACCGGTCACTGGTCACTGGTCACTGGTCACTGTTCACTGGTCACTGGTCACAAGTCACTGGTCACATGTCACTGGTCAGTGGTCACTGGTCACTGGTCACTGGTCTGTGGTCACTGGTCACTGGTCACTGGTCAGTGGTCACTTGTAACAGTCAGATGTCGCGGGTCACTGGTCACAAGTCACTGGTCGCTGGTCACAAGTCACTGGTCACTTGTCACTGGTCACTGGTCACTGGTCACTGGTCAATGGTCAATGGTCGCTGGTCACTGGTCACTGGTCATGGGTCACTGGTCACTGGTCACTGGTCACTGGTCACTGGTCACTGGTCACTGGTCACTGGTCAATCGTCACTATCACTGGTCAATGGTCACTGTCGCTGCTCACTGGTCACTGGTCACTGGTCACTGGTCACTGGTCACTGGTCACTGCTCATTGGTCACTATCGCTGGTCAATGGTCACTGTCGCTGGTCATTGGTCACTGGTCACTGTTCACTGGTCACTGGTCACTGGTCACTGGTCATTGGTCACTATCGCTGGTCAATGGTCACTGTCGCTGGTCATTGGTCACTGGTCACTGGACACTGGTCACTGGTCACTGGTCACTGGTCACTGGTCACTGGTCACTGGTCAATGGTCACTGTCGCTGGTCACTGGTCACTGGTCACTGGTCAATGGTCACTGCCGCTGGTCACTGGTCACTGGTCACTGCTCACTGGTCACTGGTCACTTGTCAATGGTCACTGTCGCTGGTCAATGGTCACTGACGCTGGTCACTGGTCACTGGTCACTGGTCACTGGTCACTGGTCATTGGTCACTGGTCACTGGTCACAAGTCACTGGTCACTGGTCACTGGTCACTTGTCACTGGTCGCTGGTCACTGGTCACTGGTCAGTGGTCACTGTCGCTGGTAAATGGTCACTGTCGCTGGTCACTGGTCACTGGTCACTGGTCACTGGTCACTGGTCACTGGTCACTGGTCAATGGTCCCTATCGCTGGTCAATGGTCACTGTCGCTGGTCACTGGTCACTGGTCACTGGTCATTGGTGACTATCGCTGGTCAATGGTCACTGTTGCTGGTCACTGGTCACTGATCAATGGTCCCTATCGCTGGTCACTGTCGCTGGTCACTGGTCACTGGTCACTGGTCACTGGTCAAAAGTCACTGGTCACTTGTCACTGGTCAGTGGTCACTGGTCTCTGGTCACTGGTCACTGGTCACTGGTCACAGGTCAATGGTCACTGGTCACTGGTCACTGGTCACTGGCCACTGGTCACTGGTCACTGGTCAATGGTCACTGTCGCTGGTCAATGGTCACTGTCGCTGGTCACTGGTCACTGGTCACTGGTCACTGGTCACAGGTCATTGGTCACTGGTCACTGGTCACAAGTCACTGGTCACTGGTCACTTGTCACTGGTCGATGGTCACTGGTCACTGGTCAATGGTCACTGTCGCTGGTAAATGTTCACTGTCGCTGGTCACTGGTCACTGGTCACTGTCGCTGGTCACTGGTCACTGGTCACTGGTCACTCGTCACTGGTCACTGGTCACTGGTCAATGGTCCCTATCGCTGGTCAATGGTCACTGTCGCTGGTCACTGGTCACTGGTCACTGGTCACTGGTCACTGGTCAAAAGTCACTGGTCACTTGTCACTGGTCAATGGTCACTGCCGCTGGTCAATGGTCACTGTCGCTGGTCACTGGTCACTGGTCACTGGTCACTGGTCACTGGTCACTGGTCACAAGTCACTGGTCGATGGTCACTGGTCACTGGTCAATGGTCACTGTCGCTGGTAAATGTTCACTGTCGCTGGTCACTGGTCACTGGTCACTGTCGCTGGTCACTGGTCACTGGTCACTGGTCACTGGTCACTGGTCACTGGTCACTGGTCACTGGTCAATGGTCCCTATCGCTGGTCAATGGTCACTGTCGCTGGTCACTGGTCACTGGTCACTGGTCATTGGTGACTATCGCTGGTCAATGGTCACTGTCGCTGGTCACTGGTCACTGGTCACTTGTCACTGGTCACTGGTCACTGGTCACTGGTCACTGGTCAATGGTCACTGTCGCTGGTCACTGGTCACTGGTCACTGGTCACTGGTCACGGGTCACATGTCACGGGTCACTGTTCACTGGTCGCTAGTCACTGGTCACCGGTCACTGGTCACTGGTCACTGGTCACTGTTCACTGGTCACTGGTCACAAGTCACTGGTCACTGGTCACTGGTCACTGGTCACTGGTCACTGGTCACTATCGCTGGTCAATGGTCACTGTCGCTGGTCACTGGTCACTGGTCACTGTTCACTGGTCACTGGTCACTGGTCACTGGTCATTGGTCACTATCGCTGGTCAATGGTCACTGTCGCTGGTCATTGGTCACTGGTCACTGGACACTGGTCACTGGTCACTGGTCACTGGTCACTTGTCACTGGTCACTGGTCACTGGTCACTGGTCAATGGTCACTGTCGCTGGTCACTGGTCACTGGTCACTGGTCAATGGTCACTGCCGCTGGTCACTGGTCACTGGTCACTGCTCACTGGTCACTGGTCACTTGTCAATGGTCACTGTCGCTGGTCAATGGTCACTGTCGCTGGTAAATGTTCACTGTCGCTGGTCACTGGTCACTGGTCACTGTCGCTGGTCACTGGTCACTGGTCACTGGTCACTGGTCACTGGTCTCTGGTCACTGGTCACTGGTCAATTGTCCCTATCGCTGGTCAATGGTCACTGTCGCTGGTCACTGGTCACTGGTCACTGGTCACTGGTCACTGGTCACTGGTCACTGGTCAATGGTCACTATCGCTGGTCAATGGTCACTGTCGCTGCTCACTGGTCACTGGTCACTGGTCACTGGTCATTGGTCACTATCGCTGGTCAATGGTCACTGTCGCTGGTCACTGGTCACTGGTCACTGGTCACTGGTCACGGGTCACATGTCACGGGTCACTGTTCACTGGTCGCTAGTCACTGGTCACCGGTCACTGGTCACTGGTCACTGGTCACTGTTCACTGGTCACTGGTCACAAGTCACTGGTCACTGGTCACTGGTCACTGGTCATTGGTCACTGGTCACTGGTCACTGGTCACTGGTCACTATCGCTGGTCAATGGTCACTGTCGCTGGTCACTGGTCACTGGTCACTGTTCACTGGTCACTGGTCACTGGTCACTGGTCATTGGTCACTATCGCTGGTCAATGGTCACTGTCGCTGGTCATTGGTCACTGGTCACTCGACACTGGTCACTGGTCACTGGTCACTGGTCACTGGTCACTGGTCAATGGTCACTGTCGCTGGTCACTGGTCACTGGTCACTGGTCAATGGTCACTGCCGCTGGTCACTGGTCACTGGTCACTGCTCACTGGTCACTGGTCACTTGTCAATGGTCACTGTCGCTGGTCAATGGTCACTGTCGCTGGTCACTGGTCACTGGTCACTGGTCACTGGTCACTGGTCATTGGTCACTGGTCACTGGTCACAAGTCACTGGTCACTGGTCACTTGTCACTGGTCGCTGGTCACTGGTCACTGGTAAGTGGTCACTGTCGCTGGTAAATGGTCACTGTCGCTGGTCACTGGTCACTGGTCACTGGTCACTGGTCACTGGTCACTGGTCACTGGTCACTGGTCAATGGTCCCTATCGCTGGTCAATGGTCACTGTCGCTGGTCACTGGTCACTGGTCACTGGTCATTGGTGACTATCGCTGGTCAATGGTCACTGTCGCTGGTCACTGGTCACTGGTCACTGGTCAATGGTCACTGGTCAATTGTCCCTATCGCTGGTCACTGGTCACTGGTCACTGGTCAATGGTCACTGTCGCTGGTCAATGGTCACTGTCGCTGGTCATTGGTCACTAGTCACTGGACACTGGTTACTGGTCACTGGTCACTGGTCAATGGTCACTGCCGCTGGTCACTGGTCACTGGTCACTGCTCACTGGTCACTGGTCACTTGTCAATGGTCACTGTCGCGGGTCAATGGTCACTGTCGCTGGTCACTGGTCACTGGTCACTGGTCACTGGTCACTGGTCACTGGTCATTGGTCACTGGTCACTGGTCACAAGTCACTGGTCACTGGTCACTTGTCACTGGTCGCTGGTCACTGGTCACTGGTCAGTGGTCACTGTCGCTGGTAAATGGTCACTGTCGCTGGTCACTGGTCACTGGTCACTGGTCACTGGTCACTGGTCACTGGTCAATGGTCCCTATCGCTGGTCAATGGCCACTGTCGCTGGTCACTGGTCACTGGTCACTGGTCATTGGTGACTATCGCTGGTCAATGGTCACTGTCGCTGGTCACTGGTCACTGGTCAATGGTCCCTATCGCTGGTCAATGGTCACTGTCGCTGGTCACTGGTCACTGGTCACTGATCACTGGTCAAAAGTCACTGGTCACTTGTCACAGGTCAGTGGTCACTGGTCTCTGGTCACTGTCGCTGGTCACTGGTCACTGGTCACTGTTCACTGGTCACTGGTCACTGGTCACTGGTCATTGGTCACTATCGCTGGTCAATGGTCACTGTCGCTGGTCATTGGTCACTGGTCACTGGACACTGGTCACTGGTCACTGGTCACTGGTCACTGGTCACTGGTCAATGGTCACTGTCGCTGGTCACTGGTCACTGGTCACTGGTCAATGGTCACTGCCGCTGGTCACTGGTCACTGGTCACTGCTCACTGGTCACTGGTCACTTGTCAATGGTCACTGTCGCTGGTCAATGGTCACTGACGCTGGTCACTGGTCACGGGTCACTGGTCACTGGTCACTGGTCATTGGTCACTGGTCACTGGTCACAAGTCACTGGTCACTGGTCACTGGTCACTTGTCACTGGTCGCTGGTCACTGGTCACTGGTCAGTGGTCACTGTCGCTGGTAAATGGTCACTGTCGCTGGTCACTGGTCACTGGTCACTGGTCACTGGTCACTGGTCACTGGTCACTGGTCACTGGTCAATGGTCCCTATCGCTGGTCAATGGTCACTGTCGCTGGTCACTGGTCACTGGTCACTGGTCATTGGTGACTATCGCTGGTCAATGGTCACTGTTGCTGGTCACTGGTCACTGGTCAATGGTCCCTATCGCTGGTCACTGTCGCTGGTCACTGGTCACTGGTCACTGGTCACTGGTCAAAAGTCACTGGTCACTTGTCACTGGTCAGTGGTCACTGGTCTCTAGTCACTGGTCACTGGTCACTGGTCACAGGTCAATGGTCACTGGTCACTGGTCACTGGTCACTGGCCACTGGTCACTGGTCACTGGTCAATGGTCACTGTCGCTGGTCAATGGTCACTGTCGCTGGTCACTGGTCACTGGTCACTGGTCACTGGTCACTGGTCATTGGTCACTGGTCACTGGTCACAAGTCACTGGTCACTGGTCACTTGTCACTGGTCGATGGTCACTGGTCAGTGGTCAATGGTCACTGTCGCTGGTAAATGTTCACAGTCGCTGGTCACTGGTCACTGGTCACTGTCGCTGGTCACTGGTCACTGGTCACTGGTCAATGGTCACTGTCGCTGGTCACTGGTCACTGGTCACTGGTCAATGGTCACTGCCGCTGGTCACTGGTCACTGGTCACTGCTCACTGGTCACTGGTCACTTGTCAATGGTCACTGTCGCTGGTCAATGGTCACTGACGCTGGTCACTGGTCACTGGTCACTGGTCACTGGTCACTGGTCATTGGTCACTGGTCACTGGTCACAAGTCACTGGTCACTGGTCACTGGTCACTTGTCACTGGTCGCTGGTCACTGGTCACTGGTCAGTGGTCACTGTCGCTGGTAAATGGTCACTGTCGCTGGTCACTGGTCACTGGTCACTGGTCACTGGTCACTGGTCACTGGTCACTGGTCAATGGTCCCTATCGCTGGTCAATGGTCACTGTCGCTGGTCACTGGTCACTGGTCACTGGTCATTGGTGACTATCGCTGGTCAATGGTCACTGTTGCTGGTCACTGGTAACTGGTCAATGGTCCCTATCGCTGGTCACTGTCGCTGGTCACTGGTCACTGGTCACTGGTCACTGGTCAAAAGTCACTGGTCACTTGTCACTGGTCAGTGGTCACTGGTCTCTGGTCACTGGTCACTGGTCACTGGTCACAGGTCAATGGTCACTGGTCACTGGTCACTGGTCACTGGCCACTGGTCACTGGTCACTGGTCAATGGTCACTGTCGCTGGTCAATGGTCACTGTCGCTGGTCACTGGTCACTGGTCACTGGTCACTGGTCACTGGTCATTGGTCACTGGTCACTGGTCACAAGTCACTGGTCACTGGTCACTTGTCACTGGTCGATGGTCACTGGTCACTGGTCAATGGTCACTGTCGCTGGTAAATGTTCACTGTCGCTGGTCACTGGTCACTGGTCACTGTCGCTGGTCACTGGTCACTGGTCACTGGTCACTGGTCACTCGTCACTGGTCACTGGTCACTGGTCACTGGTCAATGGTCCCTATCGCTGGTCAATGGTCACTGTCGCTGGTCACTGGTCACTGGTCAATGGTCACTGTCGCTGGTCAATGGTCACTGTCGCTGGTCAATGGTCACTGCGGTGGTCATTGGTCACTGGTCACTGGTCACTGGTCAAAAGTCACTGGTCACTTGTCACTGGTCAGTGGTCACTGGTCTCTGGTCACTGGTCACTGGTCACAGGTCAATGGTCACTGGTCACTGGTCACTGGTCACTGGTCACTGGTCACGGGTCACATTTCACGGGTCACTGTTCACTGGTCGCTAGTCACTGGTCACCGGTCACTGGTCACTGGTCACTGGTCACTGGTCACTGTTCACTGGTCACTGGTCACAAGTCACTGGTCACATGTCACTGGTCAGTGGTCACTGGTCACTGGTCACTGGTCTGTGGTCACTGGTCACTGGTCAGTGGTCACTTGTAACAGTCAGATGTCGCGGGTCACTGGTCACAAGTCACTGGTCGCTGGTCACAAGTCACTGGTCACTTGTCACTGGTCACTGGTCACTGGTCACTGGTCAATGGTCAATGGTCGCTGGTCACTGGTATCTGGTCATGGGTCACTGGTCACTGGTCACTGGTCACTGGTCACTGGTCACTGGTCAATCGTCACTATCGCTGGTCAATGGTCACTGTCGCTGCTCACTGGTCACTGGTCACTGTTCACTGGTCACTGGTCACTGGTCACTGGTCATTGGTCACTATCGCTGGTCAATGGTCACTGTCGCTGGTCATTGGTCACTGGTCACTGGACACTGGTCACTGGTCACTGGTCACTTGTCACTGGTCACTGGTCACTGGTCACTGGTCAATGGTCACTGTCGCTGGTCACTGGTCACTGGTCACTTGTCAATGGTCACTGCCGCTGGTCACTGGTCACTGGTCACTGCTCACTGGTCACTGGTCACTTGTCAATGGTCACTGTCGCTGGTCAATGGTCACTGTCGCTGGTCACTGGTCACTGGTCACTGGTCACTGCTCACTGGTCATTGGTCACTGGTCACAGGTCACAAGTCACTGGTCACTGGTCACTTGTCACTGGTCGCTGGTCACTGGTCACTGGTAAGTGGTCACTGTCGCTGGTAAATGGTCACTGTCGCTGGTCACTGGTCACTGGTCAATGGTCCCTATCGCTGGTCAATGGTCACTGTCGCTGGTCACTGGTCACTGGTCACTTGTCACTGGTCACTGGTCACTGGTCACTGGTCACTGGTCAATGGTCACTGTCGCTGGTCACTGGTCAATGGTCACTGCCGCTGGTCACTGGTCACTGGTCACTGCTCACTGGTCACTGGTCACTTGTCAATGGTCACTGTCGCTGGTCACTGGTCACTGGTCACTGGTCACTGGTCACTGGTCACTGGTCATTGGTCACTGGTCACTGGTCACAAGTCACTGGTCACTGGTCACTGGTCACTTGTCACTGGTCGCTGGTCACTGGTCACTGGTCAGTGGTCACTGTCGCTGGTAAATGGTCACTGTCGCTGGTCACTGGTCACTGGTCACTGGTCACTGGTCACTGGTCACTGGTCACTGGTCAATGGTCCCTATCGCTGGTCAATGGTCACTGTCGCTGGTCACTGGTCACTGGTCACTGGTCATTGGTGACTATCGCTGGTCAATGGTCACTGTTGCTGGTCACTGGTCACTGGTCACTGGTCAATGGTCCCTATCGCTGGTCACTGTCGCTGGTCACTGGTCACTGGTCACTGGTCACTGGTCAAAAGTCACTGGTCACTTGTCACTGGTCAGTGGTCACTGGTCTCTGGTCACTGGTCACTGTCGCTGGTCACTGGACACTGGTCACTGGTCAATGGTCCCTATCGCTGGTCAATGGTCACTGTCGCTGGTCACTGGTCACTGGTCACTGGTCACTGGTCACTGGTCAAAAGTCACTGGTCACTTGTCACTGGTCAGTGGTCACTGGTCTCTGGTCACTGGTCACTGGTCACTGGTCACAGGTCAATGGTCACTGGCCACTGGTCACTGGTCACTGGTCAATGGTCACTGTCGCTGGTCAATGGTCACTGTCGCTGGTCACTGGTCACTGGTCACTGGTCACTGGTCACTGGTCACTGGTCACTGGTCACTGGTCACTGGTCACTGGTCAATGGTCCCTATCGCTGGTCAATGGTCACTGTCGCTGGTCACTGGTCACTGGTCACTGGTCATTGGTGACTATCGCTTGTCAATGGTCACTGTCGCTGGTCACTGGTCACTGGTCACTTGTCACTGGTCACTGGTCACTGGTCACTGGTCACTGGTCAATGGTCACTGTCGCTGGTCACTGGTCACTGGTCACTGGTCAATGGTCACTGCCGCTGGTCACTGGTCACTGGTCACTGCTCACTGGTCACTGGTCACTTGTCAATGGTCACTGTCGCTGGTCACTGGTCACTGTTCACTGGTCACTGGTCACAAGTCGCTGGTCACTGGTCACTGGTCACTGTTCACTGGTCACTGGTCACTGGTCACTGGTCATTGGTCACTATCGCTGGTCAATGGTCACTGTCGCTGGTCATTGGTCACTGGTCACTGGACACTGGTCACTGGTCACTGGTCACTGGTCACTTGTCACTGGTCACTGGTCACTGGTCACTGGTCAATGGTCACTGTCGCTGGTCACTGGTCACTGGTCACTGGTCAATGGTCACTGCCGCTGGTCACTGGTCACTGGTCACTGCTCACTGGTCACTGGTCACTTGTCAATGGTCACTGTCGCTGGTCAATGGTCACTGTCGCTGGTCACTGGTCACTGGTCACTGGTCACTGGTCACTGGTCATTGGTCACTGGTCACTGGTCACAAGTCACTGGTCACTGGTCACTGGTCACTTGTCACTGGTCGCTGGTCACTGGTCACTGGTCAGTGGTCACTGTCGCTGGTAAATGGTCACTGTCGCTGGTCACTGGTCACTGGTCACTGGTCACTGGTCACTGGTCACTGGTCACTGGTCAATGGTCCCTATCGCTGGTCAATGGTCACTGTCGCTGGTCACTGGTCACTGGTCACTGGTCATTGGTGACTATCGCTGGTCAATGGTCACTGTTGCTGGTCACTGGTCACTGGTCAATGGTCCCTATCGCTGGTCACTGTCGCTGGTCACTGGTCACTGGTCACTGGTCACTGGTCAAAAGTCACTGGTCACTTGTCACTGGTCAGTGGTCACTGGTCTCTGGTCACTGGTCACTGGTCACTGGTCACAGGTCAATGGTCACTGGTCACTGGTCACTGGTCACTGGCCACTGGTCACTGGTCACTGGTCAATGGTCACTGTCGCTGGTCAATGGTCACTGTCGCTGGTCACTGGTCACTGGTCACTGGTCACTGGTCACTGGTCATTGGTCACTGGTCACTGGTCACAAGTCACTGGTCACTGGTCACTTGTCACTGGTCGATGGTCACTGGTCACTGGTCAATGGTCACTGTCGCTGGTAAATGTTCACTGTCGCTGGTCACTGGTCACTGGTCACTGTCGCTGGTCACTGGTCACTGGTCACTGGTCACTGGTCACTCGTCACTGGTCACTGGTCACTGGTCACTGGTCAATGGTCCCTATCGCTGGTCAATGGTCACTGTCGCTGGTCACTGGTCACTGGTCAATGGTCACTGTCGCTGGTCAATGGTCACTGTCGCTGGTCAATGGTCACTGCGGTGGTCATTGGTCACTGGTCACTGGTCACTGGTCAAAAGTCACTGGTCACTTGTCACTGGTCAGTGGTCACTGGTCTCTGGTCACTGGTCACTGGTCACAGGTCAATGGTCACTGGTCACTGGTCACTGGTCACTGGTCACTGGTCACGGGTCACATTTCACGGGTCACTGTTCACTGGTCGCTAGTCACTGGTCACCGGTCACTGGTCACTGGTCACTGGTCACTGGTCACTGTTCACTGGTCACTGGTCACAAGTCACTGGTCACATGTCACTGGTCAGTGGTCACTGGTCACTGGTCACTGGTCTGTGGTCACTGGTCACTGGTCAGTGGTCACTTGTAACAGTCAGATGTCGCGGGTCACTGGTCACAAGTCACTGGTCGCTGGTCACAAGTCACTGGTCACTTGTCACTGGTCACTGGTCACTGGTCACTGGTCAATGGTCAATGGTCGCTGGTCACTGGTATCTGGTCATGGGTCACTGGTCACTGGTCACTGGTCACTGGTCACTGGTCACTGGTCAATCGTCACTATCGCTGGTCAATGGTCACTGTCGCTGCTCACTGGTCACTGGTCACTGGTCACTGGTCACTGGTCACTGGTCACTGGTCATTGGTCACTATCGCTGGTCAATGGTCACTGTCGCTGGTCATTGGTCACTGGTCACTGGACACTGGTCACTGGTCACTGGTCACTTGTCACTGGTCACTGGTCACTGGTCAATGGTCACTGTCGCTGGTCACTGGTCACTGGTCACTGGTCACTGGTCCCTGGTCACTGGTCACTGGTCAATGATCACTGTCGCTGGTCACTGGTCACTGGTCACTGGTCACTGGTCACGGGTCACATGTCACTGGTCACTGGTCACTGGTCACTGGTCACTGGTCACTGGTCAATGGTCCCTATCGCTGGCCAATGGTCACTGTCGCTGGTCACTGGTCACTGGTCACTGGTCATTGGTGACTATCGTTGGTCAATGGTCACTGTCGCTGGTCATTGGTCACTGGTCACTGGTCACTGGACAAAAGTCACTGGTCACTTGTCACTGGTCAGTGGTCACTGACGCTGGTCACTGGTCACTGGTCACTGGTCACTGGTCACTGGTCATTGGTCACTGGTCACTGGTCACAAGTCACTGGTCACTGGTCACTGGTCACTTGTCACTGGTCGCTGGTCACTGGTCACTGGTCAGTGGTCACTGTCGCTGGTAAATGGTCACTGTCGCTGGTCACTGGTCACTGGTCACTGGTCACTGGTCACTGGTCACTGGTCACTGGTCAATGGTCCCTATCGCTGGTCAATGGTCACTGTCGCTGGTCACTGGTCACTGGTCACTGGTCATTGGTGACTATCGCTGGTCAATGGTCACTGTTGCTGGTCACTGGTCACTGGTCAATGGTCCCTATCGCTGGTCACTGTCGCTGGTCACTGGTCACTGGTCACTGGTCACTGGTCAAAAGTCACTGGTCACTTGTCACTGGTCAGTGGTCACTGGTCTCTGGTCACTGGTCACTGGTCACTGGTCACAGGTCAATGGTCACTGGTCACTGGTCACTGGTCACTGGCCACTGGTCACTGGTCACTGGTCAATGGTCACTGTCGCTGGTCAATGGTCACTGTCGCTGGTCACTGGTCACTGGTCACTGGTCACTGGTCACTGGTCATTGGTCACTGGTCACTGGTCACAAGTCACTGGTCACTGGTCACTTGTCACTGGTCGATGGTCACTGGTCACTGGTCAATGGTCACTGTCGCTGGTAAATGTTCACTGTCGCTGGTCACTGGTCACTGGTCACTGTCGCTGGTCACTGGTCACTGGTCACTGGTCACTCGTCACTGGTCACTGGTCACTGGTCAATGGTCCCTATCGCTGGTCAATGGTCACTGTCGCTGGTCACTGGTCACTGGTCACTGGTCACTGGTCACTGGTCAAAAGTCACTGGTCACTTGTCACTGGTCAATGGTCACTGCCGCTGGTCACTGCTCACTGGTCAATATTCACTGGTCACTGGTCACTGGTCACTGGTCACTGGTCACTGGTCACTGGTCACTGGTCACTTTCGCTGGTCACTGGTCACTGGTCAATGGTCACTGTCGCTGGTCAATGGTCACTGTCGCTGGTCAATGGTCACTGCGGTGGTCATTGGTCACTGGTCACTGGTCACTGGTCAAAAGTCACTGGTCACTTGTCACTGGTCACTGGTCACTGGTCAAAAGTCACTGGTCACTTGTCACTGGTCAGTGGTCACTGGTCTCTGGTCACTGGTCACTGGTCACTGGTCATTGGTCACTGGTCACTGGTCACAAGTCACTGGTCACTGGTCACTTGTCACTGGTCGCTGGTAACTGGTCACTGGTCAATGGTCACTGTCGCTGGTAAATGTTCACTGTCGCTGGTCACTGGTCACTGGTCATTGTCGCTGGTCACTGGTCATTGGTCACTGGTCAATGGTCCCTATCGCTGGTCAATGGTCACTGTCGCTGGTCACTGGTCACTGGTCACTGGTCACTGGTCACTGATCACTGGTCAAAAGTCACTGGTCACTTGTCACTGGTCAGTGGTCACTGGTCTCTGGTCACTGGTCACTGGTCACTGGTCACTGGTCACAGATCAGTGGTCACTGGTCACTGGTCACTGGTCACTGGTCACTGGCCAATGGTCACTGGTCACTGGTCAATGGTCACTGTCGCCAGTCAATGGTCACTGTCGCTGGTCACTGGTCACTGGTCACTGGTCACTGGTCACTGGTCACTGGTCACTGGTCATTGGTCACAAGTCACTGGTCACTGGTCACTTGTCACTGGTCGATGGTCACTGGTCACTGGTCAATGGTCACTGTCGCTGGTAAATGTTCACTGTCGCTGGCCACTGGTCACTGGTCACTGTCGCTGGTCACTGGTCACTGGTCACTGGTCACTGGTCACTGGTCACTGGTCACTGGTCACTGGTCACTGGTCAATTGTCCCTATCGCTGGTCAATGGTCACTGTCGCTGGTCACTGGTCACTGGTCACTGGTCACTGGTCACTGGTCAATGGTCACTATCGCTGGTCAATGGTCACTGTCGCTGCTCACTGGTCACTGGTCACTGGTCACTGGTCATTGGTCACTATCGCTGGTCAATGGTCACTGTCGCTGGTCACTGGTCACTGGTCACTGGTCACTGGTCACGGGTCACATGTCACGGGTCACTGTTCACTGGTCGCTAGTCACTGGTCACCGGTCACTGGTCACTGGTCACTGGTCACTGTTCACTGGTCACTGGTCACAAGTCACTGGTCACTGGTCACTGGTCACTGGTCACTGGTCACTGGTCACTGGTCACTGGTCACTATCGCTGGTCAATGGTCACTGTCGCTGGTCACTGGTCACTGGTCACTGTTCACTGGTCACTGGTCACTGGTCATTGGTCACTATCGCTGGTCAATGGTCACTGTCGCTGGTCATTGGTCACTGGTCACTGGACACTGGTCACTGGTCACTGGTCACTTGTCACTGGTCACTGGTCACTGGTCACTGGTCAATGGTCACTGTCGCTGGTCACTGGTCACTGGTCACTGGTCACTGGTCACTGGTCACTGGTCACTGTTCACTGGTCACTGGTCACAAGTCACTGGTCACTGGTCACTGGTCACTGGTCACTGGTCACTGGTCACTGGTCACTGGTCACTATCGCTGGTCAATGGTCACTGTCGCTGGTCACTGGTCACTGGTCACTGTTCACTGGTCACTGGTCACTGGTCACTGGTCATTGGTCACTATCGCTGGTCAATGGTCACTGTCGCTGGTCATTGGTCACTGGTCACTGGACACTGGTCACTGGTCACTGGTCACTTGTCACTGGTCACTGGTCACTGGTCACTGGTCAATGGTCACTGTCGCTGGTCACTGGTCACTGGTCACTTGTCAATGGTCACTGCCGCTGGTCACTGGTCACTGGTCACTGCTCACTGGTCACTGGTCACTTGTCAATGGTCACTGTCGCTGGTCAATGGTCACTGTCGCTGGTCACTGGTCACTGGTCACTGGTCACTGCTCACTGGTCATTGGTCACTGGTCACAGGTCACAAGTCACTGGTCACTGGTCACTTGTCACTGGTCGCTGGTCACTGGTCACTGGTAAGTGGTCACTGTCGCTGGTAAATGGTCACTGTCGCTGGTCACTGGTCACTGGTCAATGGTCCCTATCGCTGGTCAATGGTCACTGTCGCTGGTCACTGGTCACTGGTCACTTGTCACTGGTCACTGGTCACTGGTCACTGGTCACTGGTCAATGGTCACTGTCGCTGGTCACTGGTCACTGGTCACTGGTCAATGGTCACTGCCGCTGGTCACTGGTCACTGGTCACTGCTCACTGGTCACTGGTCACTTGTCAATGGTCACTGTCGCTGGTCACTGGTCACTGGTCACTGGTCACTGGTCACTGGTCACTGGTCATTGGTCACTGGTCACTGGTCACAAGTCACTGGTCACTGGTCACTGGTCACTTGTCACTGGTCGCTGGTCACTGGTCACTGGTCAGTGGTCACTGTCGCTGGTAAATGGTCACTGTCGCTGGTCACTGGTCACTGGTCACTGGTCACTGGTCACTGGTCACTGGTCACTGGTCAATGGTCCCTATCGCTGGTCAATGGTCACTGTCGCTGGTCACTGGTCACTGGTCACTGGTCATTGGTGACTATCGCTGGTCAATGGTCACTGTTGCTGGTCACTGGTCACTGGTCACTGGTCAATGGTCCCTATCGCTGGTCACTGTCGCTGGTCACTGGTCACTGGTCACTGGTCACTGGTCAAAAGTCACTGGTCACTTGTCACTGGTCAGTGGTCACTGGTCTCTGGTCACTGGTCACTGTCGCTGGTCACTGGACACTGGTCACTGGTCAATGGTCCCTATCGCTGGTCAATGGTCACTGTCGCTGGTCACTGGTCACTGGTCACTGGTCACTGGTCACTGGTCAAAAGTCACTGGTCACTTGTCACTGGTCAGTGGTCACTGGTCTCTGGTCACTGGTCACTGGTCACTGGTCACAGGTCAATGGTCACTGGCCACTGGTCACTGGTCACTGGTCAATGGTCACTGTCGCTGGTCAATGGTCACTGTCGCTGGTCACTGGTCACTGGTCACTGGTCACTGGTCACTGGTCACTGGTCACTGGTCACTGGTCACTGGTCACTGGTCACTGGTCAATGGTCCCTATCGCTGGTCAATGGTCACTGTCGCTGGTCACTGGTCACTGGTCACTGGTCATTGGTGACTATCGCTGGTCAATGGTCACTGTCGCTGGTCACTGGTCACTGGTCACTTGTCACTGGTCACTGGTCACTGGTCACTGGTCACTGGTCAATGGTCACTGTCGCTGGTCACTGGTCACTGGTCACTGGTCAATGGTCACTGCCGCTGGTCACTGGTCACTGGTCACTGCTCACTGGTCACTGGTCACTTGTCAATGGTCACTGTCGCTGGTCACTGGTCACTGTTCACTGGTCACTGGTCACAAGTCGCTGGTCACTGGTCACTGGTCACTGTTCACTGGTCACTGGTCACTGGTCACTGGTCATTGGTCACTATCGCTGGTCAATGGTCACTGTCGCTGGTCATTGGTCACTGGTCACTGGACACTGGTCACTGGTCACTGGTCACTGGTCACTTGTCACTGGTCACTGGTCACTGGTCACTGGTCAATGGTCACTGTCGCTGGTCACTGGTCACTGGTCACTGGTCAATGGTCACTGCCGCTGGTCACTGGTCACTGGTCACTGCTCACTGGTCACTGGTCACTTGTCAATGGTCACTGTCGCTGGTCAATGGTCACTGTCGCTGGTCACTGGTCACTGGTCACTGGTCACTGGTCACTGGTCATTGGTCACTGGTCACTGGTCACAAGTCACTGGTCACTGGTCACTGGTCACTTGTCACTGGTCGCTGGTCACTGGTCACAGGTCAGTGGTCACTGTCGCTGGTAAATGGTCACTGTCGCTGGTCACTGGTCACTGGTCACTGGTCACTGGTCACTGGTCACTGGTCACTGGTCACTCGTCACTGGTCACTGGTCACTGGTCACTGGTCAATGGTCCCTATCGCTGGTCAATGGTCACTGTCGCTGGTCACTGGTCACTGGTCAATGGTCACTGTCGCTGGTCAATGGTCACTGTCGCTGGTCAATGGTCACTGCGGTGGTCATTGGTCACTGGTCACTGGTCACTGGTCAAAAGTCACTGGTCACTTGTCACTGGTCAGTGGTCACTGGTCTCTGGTCACTGGTCACTGGTCACAGGTCAATGGTCACTGGTCACTGGTCACTGGTCACTGGTCACTGGTCACGGGTCACATTTCACGGGTCACTGTTCACTGGTCGCTAGTCACTGGTCACCGGTCACTGGTCACTGGTCACTGGTCACTGGTCACTGTTCACTGGTCACTGGTCACAAGTCACTGGTCACATGTCACTGGTCAGTGGTCACTGGTCACTGGTCACTGGTCTGTGGTCACTGGTCACTGGTCAGTGGTCACTTGTAACAGTCAGATGTCGCGGGTCACTGGTCACAAGTCACTGGTCGCTGGTCACAAGTCACTGGTCACTTGTCACTGGTCACTGGTCACTGGTCACTGGTCAATGGTCAATGGTCGCTGGTCACTGGTATCTGGTCATGGGTCACTGGTCACTGGTCACTGGTCACTGGTCACTGGTCACTGGTCAATCGTCACTATCGCTGGTCAATGGTCACTGTCGCTGCTCACTGGTCACTGGTCACTGGTCACTGGTCACTGGTCACTGGTCACTGGTCATTGGTCACTATCGCTGGTCAATGGTCACTGTCGCTGGTCATTGGTCACTGGTCACTGGACACTGGTCACTGGTCACTGGTCACTTGTCACTGGTCACTGGTCACTGGTCAATGGTCACTGTCGCTGGTCACTGGTCACTGGTCACTGGTCACTTGTCCCTGGTCACTGGTCACTGGTCAATGATCACTGTCGCTGGTCACTGGTCACTGGTCACTGGTCACTGGTCACGGGTCACATGTCACTGGTCACTGGTCACTGGTCACTGGTCACTGGTCACTGGTCAATGGTCCCTATCGCTGGCCAATGGTCACTGTCGCTGGTCACTGGTCACTGGTCACTGGTCATTGGTGACTATCGCTGGTCAATGGTCACTGTCGCTGGTCATTGGTCACTGGTCACTGGTCACTGGACAAAAGTCACTGGTCACTTGTCACTGGTCAGTGGTCACTGACGCTGGTCACTGGTCACTGGTCACTGGTCACTGGTCACTGGTCATTGGTCACTGGTCACTGGTCACAAGTCACTGGTCACTGGTCACTGGTCACTTGTCACTGGTCGCTGGTCACTGGTCACTGGTCAGTGGTCACTGTCGCTGGTAAATGGTCACTGTCGCTGGTCACTGGTCACTGGTCACTGGTCACTGGTCACTGGTCACTGGTCACTGGTCAATGGTCCCTATCGCTGGTCAATGGTCACTGTCGCTGGTCACTGGTCACTGGTCACTGGTCATTGGTGACTATCGCTGGTCAATGGTCACTGTTGCTGGTCACTGGTCACTGGTCAATGGTCCCTATCGCTGGTCACTGTCGCTGGTCACTGGTCACTGGTCACTGGTCACTGGTCAAAAGTCACTGGTCACTTGTCACTGGTCAGTGGTCACTGGTCTCTGGTCACTGGTCACTGGTCACTGGTCACAGGTCAATGGTCACTGGTCACTGGTCACTGGTCACTGGCCACTGGTCACTGGTCACTGGTCAATGGTCACTGTCGCTGGTCAATGGTCACTGTCGCTGGTCACTGGTCACTGGTCACTGGTCACTGGTCACTGGTCACTGGTCATTGGTCACTGGTCACTGGTCACAAGTCACTGGTCACTGGTCACTTGTCACTGGTCGATGGTCACTGGTCACTGGTCAATGGTCACTGTCGCTGGTAAATGTTCACTGTCGCTGGTCACTGGTCACTGGTCACTGTCGCTGGTCACTGGTCACTGGTCACTGGTCACTCGTCACTGGTCACTGGTCACTGGTCAATGGTCCCTATCGCTGGTCAATGGTCACTGTCGCTGGTCACTGGTCACTGGTCACTGGTCACTGGTCACTGGTCAAAAGTCACTGGTCACTTGTCACTGGTCAATGGTCACTGCCGCTGGTCACTGCTCACTGGTCAATATTCACTGGTCACTGGTCACTGGTCACTGGTCACTGGTCACTGGTCACTGGTCACTGGTCACTTTCGCTGGTCACTGGTCACTGGTCAATGGTCACTGTCGCTGGTCAATGGTCACTGTCGCTGGTCAATGGTCACTGCGGTGGTCATTGGTCACTGGTCACTGGTCACTGGTCAAAAGTCACTGGTCACTTGTCACTGGTCACTGGTCACTGGTCAAAAGTCACTGGTCACTTGTCACTGGTCAGTGGTCACTGGTCTCTGGTCACTGGTCACTGGTCACTGGTCATTGGTCACTGGTCACTGGTCACAAGTCACTGGTCACTGGTCACTTGTCACTGGTCGCTGGTAACTGGTCACTGGTCAATGGTCACTGTCGCTGGTAAATGTTCACTGTCGCTGGTCACTGGTCACTGGTCATTGTCGCTGGTCACTGGTCATTGGTCACTGGTCAATGGTCCCTATCGCTGGTCAATGGTCACTGTCGCTGGTCACTGGTCACTGGTCACTGGTCACTGGTCACTGGTCACTGGTCAAAAGTCACTGGTCACTTGTCACTGGTCAGTGGTCACTGGTCTCTGGTCACTGGTCACTGGTCACTGGTCACTGGTCACAGATCAGTGGTCACTGGTCACTGGTCACTGGTCACTGGTCACTGGCCAATGGTCACTGGTCACTGGTCAATGGTCACTGTCGCCAGTCAATGGTCACTGTCGCTGGTCACTGGTCACTGGTCACTGGTCACTGGTCACTGGTCACTGGTCACTGGTCATTGGTCACAAGTCACTGGTCACTGGTCACTTGTCACTTGTCGATGGTCACTGGTCACTGGTCAATGGTCACTGTCGCTGGTAAATGTTCACTGTCGCTGGCCACTG
The DNA here is from genome assembly GCA_947577245.1 of Andrena bucephala. Lineage (NCBI taxonomy): Eukaryota > Metazoa > Arthropoda > Insecta > Hymenoptera > Andrenidae > Andrena > Andrena bucephala. The sequence continues at coordinate 25,241,847 of OX387716.1, read as the reverse complement.
GTCACTGGTCACTGTCGCTGGTCACTGGTCACTGGTCACTGGTCACTGGTCACTGGTCACTGGTCACTGGTCACTGGTCAATTGTCCCTATCGCTGGTCAATGGTCACTGTCGCTGGTCACTGGTCACTGGTCACTGGTCACTGGTCACTGGTCAATGGTCACTATCGCTGGTCAATGGTCACTGTCGCTGCTCACTGGTCACTGGTCACTGGTCACTGGTCATTGGTCACTATCGCTGGTCAATGGTCACTGTCGCTGGTCACTGGTCACTGGTCACTGGTCACTGGTCACGGGTCACATGTCACGGGTCACTGTTCACTGGTCGCTAGTCACTGGTCACCGGTCACTGGTCACTGGTCACTGGTCACTGTTCACTGGTCACTGGTCACAAGTCACTGGTCACTGGTCACTGGTCACTGGTCACTGGTCACTGGTCACTGGTCACTGGTCACTGGTCACTATCGCTGGTCAATGGTCACTGTCGCTGGTCACTGGTCACTGGTCACTGTTCACTGGTCACTGGTCACTGGTCATTGGTCACTATCGCTGGTCAATGGTCACTGTCGCTGGTCATTGGTCACTGGTCACTGGACACTGGTCACTGGTCACTGGTCACTTGTCACTGGTCACTGGTCACTGGTCACTGGTCAATGGTCACTGTCGCTGGTCACTGGTCACTGGTCACTGGTCACTGGTCACTGGTCACTGGTCACTGTTCACTGGTCACTGGTCACAAGTCACTGGTCACTGGTCACTGGTCACTGGTCACTGGTCACTGGTCACTGGTCACTGGTCACTATCGCTGGTCAATGGTCACTGTCGCTGGTCACTGGTCACTGGTCACTGTTCACTGGTCACTGGTCACTGGTCACTGGTCATTGGTCACTATCGCTGGTCAATGGTCACTGTCGCTGGTCATTGGTCACTGGTCACTGGACACTGGTCACTGGTCACTGGTCACTTGTCACTGGTCACTGGTCACTGGTCACTGGTCAATGGTCACTGTCGCTGGTCACTGGTCACTGGTCACTTGTCAATGGTCACTGCCGCTGGTCACTGGTCACTGGTCACTGCTCACTGGTCACTGGTCACTGTTCACTGGTCACTGGTCACAAGTCACTGGTCACTGGTCACTGGTCACTGGTCACTGGTCACTGGTCACTTGTCACTGGTCACTGGTCACTGGTCACTGGTCACTGGTCAATGGTCACTGTCGCTGGTCACTGGTCACTGGTCACTGGTCAATGGTCACTGCCGCTGGTCACTGGTCACTGGTCACTGCTCACTGGTCACTGGTCACTTGTCAATGGTCACTGTCGCTGGTCACTGGTCACTGGTCACTGGTCACTGGTCACTGGTCACTGGTCATTGGTCACTGGTCACTGGTCACAAGTCACTGGTCACTGGTCACTGGTCACTTGTCACTGGTCGCTGGTCACTGGTCACTGGTCAGTGGTCACTGTCGCTGGTAAATGGTCACTGTCGCTGGTCACTGGTCACTGGTCACTGGTCACTGGTCACTGGTCACTGGTCACTGGTCAATGGTCCCTATCGCTGGTCAATGGTCACTGTCGCTGGTCACTGGTCACTGGTCACTGGTCATTGGTGACTATCGCTGGTCAATGGTCACTGTTGCTGGTCACTGGTCACTGGTCACTGGTCAATGGTCCCTATCGCTGGTCACTGTCGCTGGTCACTGGTCACTGGTCACTGGTCACTGGTCAAAAGTCACTGGTCACTTGTCACTGGTCAGTGGTCACTGGTCTCTGGTCACTGGTCACTGTCGCTGGTCACTGGACACTGGTCACTGGTCAATGGTCCCTATCGCTGGTCAATGGTCACTGTCGCTGGTCACTGGTCACTGGTCACTGGTCACTGGTCACTGGTCAAAAGTCACTGGTCACTTGTCACTGGTCAGTGGTCACTGGTCTCTGGTCACTGGTCACTGGTCACTGGTCACAGGTCAATGGTCACTGGCCACTGGTCACTGGTCACTGGTCAATGGTCACTGTCGCTGGTCAATGGTCACTGTCGCTGGTCACTGGTCACTGGTCACTGGTCACTGGTCACTGGTCACTGGTCACTGGTCACTGGTCACTGGTCACTGGTCACTGGTCAATGGTCCCTATCGCTGGTCAATGGTCACTGTCGCTGGTCACTGGTCACTGGTCACTGGTCATTGGTGACTATCGCTGGTCAATGGTCACTGTCGCTGGTCACTGGTCACTGGTCACTTGTCACTGGTCACTGGTCACTGGTCACTGGTCACTGGTCAATGGTCACTGTCGCTGGTCACTGGTCACTGGTCACTGGTCAATGGTCACTGCCGCTGGTCACTGGTCACTGGTCACTGCTCACTGGTCACTGGTCACTTGTCAATGGTCACTGTCGCTGGTCACTGGTCACTGTTCACTGGTCACTGGTCACAAGTCGCTGGTCACTGGTCACTGGTCACTGTTCACTGGTCACTGGTCACTGGTCACTGGTCATTGGTCACTATCGCTGGTCAATGGTCACTGTCGCTGGTCATTGGTCACTGGTCACTGGACACTGGTCACTGGTCACTGGTCACTGGTCACTTGTCACTGGTCACTGGTCACTGGTCACTGGTCAATGGTCACTGTCGCTGGTCACTGGTCACTGGTCACTGGTCAATGGTCACTGCCGCTGGTCACTGGTCACTGGTCACTGCTCACTGGTCACTGGTCACTTGTCAATGGTCACTGTCGCTGGTCAATGGTCACTGTCGCTGGTCACTGGTCACTGGTCACTGGTCACTGGTCACTGGTCATTGGTCACTGGTCACTGGTCACAAGTCACTGGTCACTGGTCACTGGTCACTTGTCACTGGTCGCTGGTCACTGGTCACAGGTCAGTGGTCACTGTCGCTGGTAAATGGTCACTGTCGCTGGTCACTGGTCACTGGTCACTGGTCACTGGTCACTGGTCACTGGTCACTGGTCAATGGTCCCTATCGCTGGTCAATGGTCACTGTCGCTGGTCACTGGTCACTGGTCTCTGGTCATTGGTGACTATCGCTGGTCAATGGTCACTGTTGCTGGTCACTGGTCACTAGTCACTGGTCAATGCTCCCTATCGCTGGTCAATGGTCACTGTCGCTGGTCACTGGTCACTGGTCACTGGTCACTGGTCAAAAGTCACTGGTCACTTGTCACTGGTCAGTGGTCACTGGTCTCTGGTCACTGGTCACTGGTCACTGGTCACAGGTCAATGGTCACTGGTCACTGGTCACTGGTCACTGGCCACTGGTCACTGGTCACTGGTCAATGGTCACTGTCGCTGGTCAATGGTCACTGTCGCTGGTCACTGGTCACTGGTCACTGGTCACTGGTCACTGGTCATTGGTCACTGGTCACTGGTCACAAGTCACTGGTCACTGGTCACTTGTCACTGGTCGATGGTCACTGGTCACTGGTCAATGGTCACTGTCGCTGGTAAATGTTCACTGTCGCTGGTCACTGGTCACTGGTCACTGTCGCCGGTCACTGGTCACTGGTCACTGGTCACTGGTCACTGGTCACTGGTCACTGGTCAATGGTCCCTATCGCTGGTCAATGGTCACTGTCGCTGGTCACTGGTCACTGGTCACTGGTCACTGGTCACTGGTCACTGGTCAAAAGTCACTGGTCACTTGTCACTGGTCAATGGTCACTGCCGCTGGTCACTGCTCACTGGTCAATATTCACTGGTCACTGGTCACTGGTCACTGGTCACTGGTCACTGGTCACTGGTCACTGGTCACTTTCGCTGGTCACTGGTCACTGGTCAATGGTCACTGGTCAATGGTCACTGGTCACTGGTCACAGGTCACTGGTCACAGGTCAATGGTCACTGGTCACTGGTCACTGGTCACTGGTCACTGGTCACTGGTCACTGGTCACTGGTCACGGGTCACATTTCACGGGTCACTGTTCACTGGTCGCTAGTCACTGGTCACCGGTCACTGGTCACTGGTCACTGGTCACTGTTCACTGGTCACTGGTCACAAGTCACTGGTCACATGTCACTGGTCAGTGGTCACTGGTCACTGGTCACTGGTCTGTGGTCACTGGTCACTGGTCAGTGGTCACTTGTAACAGTCAGATGTCGCGGGTCACTGGTCACAAGTCACTGGTCGCTGGTCACAAGTCACTGGTCACTTGTCACTGGTCACTGGTCACTGGTCACTGGTCAATGGTCAATGGTCGCTGGTCACTGGTCACTGGTCATGGGTCACTGGTCACTGGTCACTGGTCACTGGTCACTGGTCACTGGTCACTGGTCACTGGTCAATCGTCACTATCACTGGTCAATGGTCACTGTCGCTGCTCACTGGTCACTGGTCACTGGTCACTGGTCACTGGTCACTGGTCACTGCTCATTGGTCACTATCGCTGGTCAATGGTCACTGTCGCTGGTCATTGGTCACTGGTCACTGTTCACTGGTCACTGGTCACTGGTCACTGGTCATTGGTCACTATCGCTGGTCACTGGTCACTGGTCACTGCTCACTGGTCACTGGTCACTTGTCAATGGTCACTGTCGCTGGTCAATGGTCACTGACGCTGGTCACTGGTCACTGGTCACTGGTCACTGGTCACTGGTCATTGGTCACTGGTCACTGGTCACAAGTCACTGGTCACTGGTCACTGGTCACTTGTCACTGGTCGCTGGTCACTGGTCACTGGTCAGTGGTCACTGTCGCTGGTAAATGGTCACTGTCGCTGGTCACTGGTCACTGGTCACTGGTCACTGGTCACTGGTCACTGGTCACTGGTCAATGGTCCCTATCGCTGGTCAATGGTCACTGTCGCTGGTCACTGGTCACTGGTCACTGGTCATTGGAGACTATCGCTGGTCAATGGTCACTGTTGCTGGTCACTGGTCACTGGTCAATGGTCCCTATCGCTGGTCACTGTCGCTGGTCACTGGTCACTGGTCACTGGTCACTGGTCAAAAGTCACTGGTCACTTGTCACTGGTCAGTGGTCACTGGTCTCTGGTCACTGGTCACTGGTCACTGGTCACTGGTCACTGGTCAAAAGTCACTGGTCACTTGTCACTGGTCAATGGTCACTGCCGCTGGTCACTGCTCACTGGTCAATATTCACTGGTCACTGGTCACTGGTCACTGGTCACTGGTCACTGGTCACTGGTCACTGGTCACTTTCGCTGGTCACTGGTCACTGGTCAATGGTCACTGGTCAATGGTCACTGGTCACTGGTCACAGGTCACTGGTCACAGGTCAATGGTCACTGGTCACTGGTCACTGGTCACTGGTCACTGGTCACTGGTCACTGGTCACTGGTCACTGGTCACTGGTCACGGGTCACATTTCACGGGTCACTGTTCACTGGTCGCTAGTCACTGGTCACCGGTCACTGGTCACTGGTCACTGGTCACTGTTCACTGGTCACTGGTCACAAGTCACTGGTCACATGTCACTGGTCAGTGGTCACTGGTCACTGGTCACTGGTCTGTGGTCACTGGTCACTGGTCAGTGGTCACTTGTAACAGTCAGATGTCGCGGGTCACTGGTCACAAGTCACTGGTCGCTGGTCACAAGTCACTGGTCACTTGTCACTGGTCACTGGTCAGTGGTCACTGGTCAATGGTCAATGGTCGCTGGTCACTGGTCACTGGTCATGGGTCACTGGTCACTGGTCACTGGTCACTGGTCACTGGTCACTGGTCACTGGTCACTGGTCAATCGTCACTATCACTGGTCAATGGTCACTGTCGCTGCTCACTGGTCACTGGTCACTGGTCACTGGTCACTGGTCACTGGTCACTGCTCATTGGTCACTATCGCTGGTCAATGGTCACTGTCGCTGGTCATTGGTCACTGGTCACTGTTCACTGGTCACTGGTCACTGGTCACTGGTCATTGGTCACTATCGCTGGTCAATGGTCACTGTCGCTGGTCATTGGTCACTGGTCACTGGACACTGGTCACTGGTCACTGGTCACTGGTCACTGGTCACTGGTCACTGGTCAATGGTCACTGTCGCTGGTCACTGGTCACTGGTCACTGGTCAATGGTCACTGCCGCTGGTCACTGGTCACTGGTCACTGCTCACTGGTCACTGGTCACTTGTCAATGGTCACTGTCGCTGGTCAATGGTCACTGACGCTGGTCACTGGTCACTGGTCACTGGTCACTGGTCACTGGTCACTGGTCATTGGTCACTGGTCACTGGTCACAAGTCACTGGTCACTGGTCACTGGTCACTTGTCACTGGTCGCTGGTCACTGGTCACTGGTCAGTGGTCACTGTCGCTGGTAAATGGTCACTGTCGCTGGTCACTGGTCACTGGTCACTGGTCACTGGTCACTGGTCACTGGTCACTGGTCAATGGTCCCTATCGCTGGTCAATGGTCACTGTCGCTGGTCACTGGTCACTGGTCACTGGTCATTGGTGACTATCGCTGGTCAATGGTCACTGTTGCTGGTCACTGGTCACTGGTCAATGGTCCCTATCGCTGGTCACTGTCGCTGGTCACTGGTCACTGGTCACTGGTCACTGGTCAAAAGTCACTGGTCACTTGTCACTGGTCAGTGGTCACTGGTCTCTGGTCACTGGTCACTGGTCACTGGTCACAGGTCAATGGTCACTGGTCACTGGTCACTGGTCACTGGCCACTGGTCACTGGTCACTGGTCAATGGTCACTGTCGCTGGTCAATGGTCACTGTCGCTGGTCACTGGTCACTGGTCACTGGTCACTGGTCACTGGTCATTGGTCACTGGTCACTGGTCACAAGTCACTGGTCACTGGTCACTTGTCACTGGTCGATGGTCACTGGTCACTGGTCAATGGTCACTGTCGCTGGTAAATGTTCACTGTCGCTGGTCACTGGTCACTGGTCACTGTCGCTGGTCACTGGTCACTGGTCACTGGTCACTCGTCACTGGTCACTGGTCACTGGTCAATGGTCCCTATCGCTGGTCAATGGTCACTGTCGCTGGTCACTGGTCACTGGTCACTGGTCACTGGTCACTGGTCAAAAGTCACTGGTCACTTGTCACTGGTCAATGGTCACTGCCGCTGGTCAATGGTCACTGTCGCTGGTCACTGGTCACTGGTCACTGGTCACTGGTCACAAGTCACTGGTCGATGGTCACTGGTCACTGGTCAATGGTCACTGTCGCTGGTAAATGTTCACTGTCGCTGGTCACTGGTCACTGGTCACTGTCGCTGGTCACTGGTCACTGGTCACTGGTCACTGGTCAATGGTCCCTATCGCTGGTCAATGGTCACTGTCGCTGGTCACTGGTCACTGGTCACTGGTCATTGGTGACTATCGCTGGTCAATGGTCACTGTCGCTGGTCACTGGTCACTGGTCACTTGTCACTGGTCACTGGTCACTGGTCACTGGTCACTGGTCAATGGTCACTGTCGCTGGTCACTGGTCACTGGTCACTGGTCAATGGTCACTGCCGCTGGTCACTGGTCACTGGTCACTGCTCACTGGTCACTGGTCACTTGTCAATGGTCACTGTCGCTGGTCACTGGTCACTGTTCACTGGTCACTGGTCACAAGTCGCTGGTCACTGGTCACTGGTCACTGTTCACTGGTCACTGGTCACTGGTCACTGGTCATTGGTCACTATCGCTGGTCAATGGTCACTGTCGCTGGTCATTGGTCACTGGTCACTGGACACTGGTCACTGGTCACTGGTCACTGGTCACTTGTCACTGGTCACTGGTCACTGGTCACTGGTCAATGGTCACTGTCGCTGGTCACTGGTCACTGGTCACTGGTCAATGGTCACTGCCGCTGGTCACTGGTCACTGGTCACTGCTCACTGGTCACTGGTCACTTGTCAATGGTCACTGTCGCTGGTCAATGGTCACTGTCGCTGGTCACTGGTCACTGGTCACTGGTCACTGGTCACTGGTCATTGGTCACTGGTCACTGGTCACAAGTCACTGGTCACTGGTCACTGGTCACTTGTCACTGGTCGCTGGTCACTGGTCACAGGTCAGTGGTCACTGTCGCTGGTAAATGGTCACTGTCGCTGGTCACTGGTCACTGGTCACTGGTCACTGGTCACTGGTCACTGGTCACTGGTCAATGGTCCCTATCGCTGGTCAATGGTCACTGTCGCTGGTCACTGGTCACTGGTCTCTGGTCATTGGTGACTATCGCTGGTCAATGGTCACTGTTGCTGGTCACTGGTCACTAGTCACTGGTCAATGGTCCCTATCGCTGGTCAATGGTCACTGTCGCTGGTCACTGGTCACTGGTCACTGGTCACTGGTCAAAAGTCACTGGTCACTTGTCACTGGTCAGTGGTCACTGGTCTCTGGTCACTGGTCACTGGTCACTGGTCACAGGTCAATGGTCACTGGTCACTGGTCACTGGTCACTGGCCACTGGTCACTGGTCACTGGTCAATGGTCACTGTCGCTGGTCAATGGTCACTGTCGCTGGTCACTGGTCACTGGTCACTGGTCACTGGTCACTGGTCATTGGTCACTGGTCACTGGTCACAAGTCACTGGTCACTGGTCACTTGTCACTGGTCGATGGTCACTGGTCACTGGTCAATGGTCACTGTCGCTGGTAAATGTTCACTGTCGCTGGTCACTGGTCACTGGTCACTGTCGCTGGTCACTGGTCACTGGTCACTGGTCACTGGTCACTGGTCACTGGTCACTGGTCAATGGTCCCTATCGCTGGTCAATGGTCACTGTCGCTGGTCACTGGTCACTGGTCACTGGTCACTGGTCACTGGTCACTGGTCAAAAGTCACTGGTCACTTGTCACTGGTCAATGGTCACTGCCGCTGGTCACTGCTCACTGGTCAATATTCACTGGTCACTGGTCACTGGTCACTGGTCACTGGTCACTGGTCACTGGTCACTGGTCACTTTCGCTGGTCACTGGTCACTGGTCAATGGTCACTGGTCAATGGTCACTGGTCACTGGTCACAGGTCACTGGTCACAGGTCAATGGTCACTGGTCACTGGTCACTGGTCACTGGTCACTGGTCACTGGTCACTGGTCACTGGTCACGGGTCACATTTCACGGGTCACTGTTCACTGGTCGCTAGTCACTGGTCACCGGTCACTGGTCACTGGTCACTGGTCACTGTTCACTGGTCACTGGTCACAAGTCACTGGTCACATGTCACTGGTCAGTGGTCACTGGTCACTGGTCACTGGTCTGTGGTCACTGGTCACTGGTCAGTGGTCACTTGTAACAGTCAGATGTCGCGGGTCACTGGTCACAAGTCACTGGTCGCTGGTCACAAGTCACTGGTCACTTGTCACTGGTCACTGGTCACTGGTCACTGGTCAATGGTCAATGGTCGCTGGTCACTGGTCACTGGTCATGGGTCACTGGTCACTGGTCACTGGTCACTGGTCACTGGTCACTGGTCACTGGTCACTGGTCAATCGTCACTATCACTGGTCAATGGTCACTGTCGCTGCTCACTGGTCACTGGTCACTGGTCACTGGTCACTGGTCACTGGTCACTGCTCATTGGTCACTATCGCTGGTCAATGGTCACTGTCGCTGGTCATTGGTCACTGGTCACTGTTCACTGGTCACTGGTCACTGGTCACTGGTCATTGGTCACTATCGCTGGTCAATGGTCACTGTCGCTGGTCATTGGTCACTGGTCACTGGACACTGGTCACTGGTCACTGGTCACTGGTCACTGGTCACTGGTCAATGGTCACTGTCGCTGGTCACTGGTCACTGGTCACTGGTCAATGGTCACTGCCGCTGGTCACTGGTCACTGGTCACTGCTCACTGGTCACTGGTCACTTGTCAATGGTCACTGTCGCTGGTCAATGGTCACTGACGCTGGTCACTGGTCACTGGTCACTGGTCACTGGTCACTGGTCATTGGTCACTGGTCACTGGTCACAAGTCACTGGTCACTGGTCACTGGTCACTTGTCACTGGTCGCTGGTCACTGGTCACTGGTCAGTGGTCACTGTCGCTGGTAAATGGTCACTGTCGCTGGTCACTGGTCACTGGTCACTGGTCACTGGTCACTGGTCACTGGTCACTGGTCACTGGTCACTGGTCAATGGTCCCTATCGCTGGTCAATGGTCACTGTCGCTGGTCACTGGTCACTGGTCACTGGTCATTGGTGACTATCGCTGGTCAATGGTCACTGTCGCTGGTCACTGGTCACTGGTCACTTGTCACTGGTCACTGGTCACTGGTCACTGGTCACTGGTCAATGGTCACTGTCGCTGGTCACTGGTCACTGGTCACTGGTCAATGGTCACTGCCGCTGGTCACTGGTCACTGGTCACTGCTCACTGGTCACTGGTCACTTGTCAATGGTCACTGTCGCTGGTCACTGGTCACTGTTCACTGGTCACTGGTCACAAGTCGCTGGTCACTGGTCACTGGTCACTGTTCACTGGTCACTGGTCACTGGTCACTGGTCATTGGTCACTATCGCTGGTCAATGGTCACTGTCGCTGGTCATTGGTCACTGGTCACTGGACACTGGTCACTGGTCACTGGTCACTGGTCACTTGTCACTGGTCACTGGTCACTGGTCACTGGTCAATGGTCACTGTCGCTGGTCACTGGTCACTGGTCACTGGTCAATGGTCACTGCCGCTGGTCACTGGTCACTGGTCACTGCTCACTGGTCACTGGTCACTTGTCAATGGTCACTGTCGCTGGTCAATGGTCACTGTCGCTGGTCACTGGTCACTGGTCACTGGTCACTGGTCACTGGTCATTGGTCACTGGTCACTGGTCACAAGTCACTGGTCACTGGTCACTGGTCACTTGTCACTGGTCGCTGGTCACTGGTCACAGGTCAGTGGTCACTGTCGCTGGTAAATGGTCACTGTCGCTGGTCACTGGTCACTGGTCACTGGTCACTGGTCACTGGTCACTGGTCACTGGTCAATGGTCCCTATCGCTGGTCAATGGTCACTGTCGCTGGTCACTGGTCACTGGTCTCTGGTCATTGGTGACTATCGCTGGTCAATGGTCACTGTTGCTGGTCACTGGTCACTAGTCACTGGTCAATGCTCCCTATCGCTGGTCAATGGTCACTGTCGCTGGTCACTGGTCACTGGTCACTGGTCACTGGTCAAAAGTCACTGGTCACTTGTCACTGGTCAGTGGTCACTGGTCTCTGGTCACTGGTCACTGGTCACTGGTCACAGGTCAATGGTCACTGGTCACTGGTCACTGGTCACTGGCCACTGGTCACTGGTCACTGGTCAATGGTCACTGTCGCTGGTCAATGGTCACTGTCGCTGGTCACTGGTCACTGGTCACTGGTCACTGGTCACTGGTCATTGGTCACTGGTCACTGGTCACAAGTCACTGGTCACTGGTCACTTGTCACTGGTCGATGGTCACTGGTCACTGGTCAATGGTCACTGTCGCTGGTAAATGTTCACTGTCGCTGGTCACTGGTCACTGGTCACTGTCGCTGGTCACTGGTCACTGGTCACTGGTCACTGGTCACTGGTCACTGGTCACTGGTCAAAAGTCACTGGTCACTTGTCACTGGTCAATGGTCACTGCCGCTGGTCACTGCTCACTGGTCAATATTCACTGGTCACTGGTCACTGGTCACTGGTCACTGGTCACTGGTCACTGGTCACTGGTCACTTTCGCTGGTCACTGGTCACTGGTCAATGGTCACTGGTCAATGGTCACTGGTCACTGGTCACAGGTCACTGGTCACAGGTCAATGGTCACTGGTCACTGGTCACTGGTCACTGGTCACTGGTCACTGGTCACTGGTCACTGGTCACGGGTCACATTTCACGGGTCACTGTTCACTGGTCGCTAGTCACTGGTCACCGGTCACTGGTCACTGGTCACTGGTCACTGTTCACTGGTCACTGGTCACAAGTCACTGGTCACATGTCACTGGTCAGTGGTCACTGGTCACTGGTCACTGGTCTGTGGTCACTGGTCACTGGTCAGTGGTCACTTGTAACAGTCAGATGTCGCGGGTCACTGGTCACAAGTCACTGGTCGCTGGTCACAAGTCACTGGTCACTTGTCACTGGTCACTGGTCACTGGTCACTGGTCAATGGTCAATGGTCGCTGGTCACTGGTCACTGGTCATGGGTCACTGGTCACTGGTCACTGGTCACTGGTCACTGGTCACTGGTCACTGGTCACTGGTCACTGGTCAATCGTCACTATCACTGGTCAATGGTCACTGTCGCTGCTCACTGGTCACTGGTCACTGGTCACTGGTCACTGGTCACTGGTCACTGCTCATTGGTCACTATCGCTGGTCAATGGTCACTGTCGCTGGTCATTGGTCACTGGTCACTGTTCACTGGTCACTGGTCACTGGTCACTGGTCATTGGTCACTATCGCTGGTCAATGGTCACTGTCGCTGGTCATTGGTCACTGGTCACTGGACACTGGTCACTGGTCACTGGTCACTGGTCACTGGTCACTGGTCAATGGTCACTGTCGCTGGTCACTGGTCACTGGTCACTGGTCAATGGTCACTGCCGCTGGTCACTGGTCACTGGTCACTGCTCACTGGTCACTGGTCACTTGTCAATGGTCACTGTCGCTGGTCAATGGTCACTGACGCTGGTCACTGGTCACTGGTCACTGGTCATTGGTCACTGGTCACTGGTCACAAGTCACTGGTCACTGGTCACTGGTCACTTGTCACTGGTCGCTGGTCACTGGTCACTGGTCAGTGGTCACTGTCGCTGGTAAATGGTCACTGTCGCTGGTCACTGGTCACTGGTCACTGGTCACTGGTCACTGGTCACTGGTCACTGGTCAATGGTCCCTATCGCTGGTCAATGGTCACTGTCGCTGGTCACTGGTCACTGGTCACTGGTCATTGGTGACTATCGCTGGTCAATGGTCACTGTTGCTGGTAAATGTTCACTGTCGCTGGTCACTGGTCACTGGTCACTGTCGCTGGTCACTGGTCACTGGTCACTGGTCACTCGTCACTGGTCACTGGTCACTGGTCAATGGTCCCTATCGCTGGTCAATGGTCACTGGCGCTGGTCACTGGTCACTGGTCACTGGTCACTGGTCAAAAGTCACTGGTCACTGGTCACTGGTCACTGGTCACTGGTCACTGGTCACTGGTCACTGGTCACTTTCGCTGGTCACTGGTCACTGGTCAATGGTCACTGGTCAATGGTCACTGGTCACTGGTCACAGGTCACTGGTCACAGGTCAATGGTCACTGGTCACTGGTCACTGGTCACTGGTCACTGGTCACTGGTCACTGGTCACTGGTCACGGGTCACATTTCACGGGTCACTGTTCACTGGTCGCTAGTCACTGGTCACCGGTCACTGGTCACTGGTCACTGGTCACTGTTCACTGGTCACTGGTCACAAGTCACTGGTCACATGTCACTGGTCAGTGGTCACTGGTCACTGGTCACTGGTCTGTGGTCACTGGTCACTGGTCAGTGGTCACTTGTAACAGTCAGATGTCGCGGGTCACTGGTCACAAGTCACTGGTCGCTGGTCACAAGTCACTGGTCACTTGTCACTGGTCACTGGTCACTGGTCACTGGTCAATGGTCAATGGTCGCTGGTCACTGGTCACTGGTCATGGGTCACTGGTCACTGGTCACTGGTCACTGGTCACTGGTCACTGGTCACTGGTCACTGGTCAATCGTCACTATCACTGGTCAATGGTCACTGTCGCTGCTCACTGGTCACTGGTCACTGGTCACTGGTCACTGGTCACTGGTCACTGCTCATTGGTCACTATCGCTGGTCAATGGTCACTGTCGCTGGTCATTGGTCACTGGTCACTGTTCACTGGTCACTGGTCACTGGTCACTGGTCATTGGTCACTATCGCTGGTCAATGGTCACTGTCGCTGGTCATTGGTCACTGGTCACTGGACACTGGTCACTGGTCACTGGTCACTGGTCACTGGTCACTGGTCACTGGTCAATGGTCACTGTCGCTGGTCACTGGTCACTGGTCACTGGTCAATGGTCACTGCCGCTGGTCACTGGTCACTGGTCACTGCTCACTGGTCACTGGTCACTTGTCAATGGTCACTGTCGCTGGTCAATGGTCACTGACGCTGGTCACTGGTCACTGGTCACTGGTCACTGGTCACTGGTCATTGGTCACTGGTCACTGGTCACAAGTCACTGGTCACTGGTCACTGGTCACTTGTCACTGGTCGCTGGTCACTGGTCACTGGTCAGTGGTCACTGTCGCTGGTAAATGGTCACTGTCGCTGGTCACTGGTCACTGGTCACTGGTCACTGGTCACTGGTCACTGGTCACTGGTCAATGGTCCCTATCGCTGGTCAATGGTCACTGTCGCTGGTCACTGGTCACTGGTCACTGGTCATTGGTGACTATCGCTGGTCAATGGTCACTGTTGCTGGTCACTGGTCACTGGTCAATGGTCCCTATCGCTGGTCACTGTCGCTGGTCACTGGTCACTGGTCACTGGTCACTGGTCAAAAGTCACTGGTCACTTGTCACTGGTCAGTGGTCACTGGTCTCTGGTCACTGGTCACTGGTCACTGGTCACAGGTCAATGGTCACTGGTCACTGGTCACTGGTCACTGGCCACTGGTCACTGGTCACTGGTCAATGGTCACTGTCGCTGGTCAATGGTCACTGTCGCTGGTCACTGGTCACTGGTCACTGGTCACTGGTCACTGGTCATTGGTCACTGGTCACTGGTCACAAGTCACTGGTCACTGGTCACTTGTCACTGGTCGATGGTCACTGGTCACTGGTCAATGGTCACTGTCGCTGGTAAATGTTCACTGTCGCTGGTCACTGGTCACTGGTCACTGTCGCTGGTCACTGGTCACTGGTCACTGGTCACTCGTCACTGGTCACTGGTCACTGGTCAATGGTCCCTATCGCTGGTCAATGGTCACTGGCGCTGGTCACTGGTCACTGGTCACTGGTCACTGGTCACTGGTCAAAAGTCACTGGTCACTTGTCACTGGTCAATGGTCACTGCCGCTGGTCAATGGTCACTGTCGCTGGTCACTGGTCACTGGTCACTGGTCACTGGTCACTGGTCACTGGTCACAAGTCACTGGTCGATGGTCACTGGTCACTGGTCAATGGTCACTGTCGCTGGTAAATGTTCACTGTCGCTGGTCACTGGTCACTGGTCACTGTCGCTGGTCACTGGTCACTGGTCACTGGTCACTGGTCACTGGTCACTGGTCACTGGTCACTGGTCACTGGTCAATGGTCCCTATCGCTGGTCAATGGTCACTGTCGCTGGTCACTGGTCACTGGTCACTGGTCATTGGTGACTATCGCTGGTCAATGGTCACTGTCGCTGGTCACTGGTCACTGGTCACTTGTCACTGGTCACTGGTCACTGGTCACTGGTCACTGGTCAATGGTCACTGTCGCTGGTCACTGGTCACTGGTCACTGGTCAATGGTCACTGCCGCTGGTCACTGGTCACTGGTCACTGCTCACTGGTCACTGGTCACTTGTCAATGGTCACTGTCGCTGGTCACTGGTCACTGTTCACTGGTCACTGGTCACAAGTCGCTGGTCACTGGTCACTGGTCACTGTTCACTGGTCACTGGTCACTGGTCACTGGTCATTGGTCACTATCGCTGGTCAATGGTCACTGTCGCTGGTCATTGGTCACTGGTCACTGGACACTGGTCACTGGTCACTGGTCACTGGTCACTTGTCACTGGTCACTGGTCACTGGTCACTGGTCAATGGTCACTGTCGCTGGTCACTGGTCACTGGTCACTGGTCAATGGTCACTGCCGCTGGTCACTGGTCACTGGTCACTGCTCACTGGTCACTGGTCACTTGTCAATGGTCACTGTCGCTGGTCAATGGTCACTGTCGCTGGTCACTGGTCACTGGTCACTGGTCACTGGTCACTGGTCATTGGTCACTGGTCACTGGTCACAAGTCACTGGTCACTGGTCACTGGTCACTTGTCACTGGTCGCTGGTCACTGGTCACAGGTCAGTGGTCACTGTCGCTGGTAAATGGTCACTGTCGCTGGTCACTGGTCACTGGTCACTGGTCACTGGTCACTGGTCACTGGTCACTGGTCAATGGTCCCTATCGCTGGTCAATGGTCACTGTCGCTGGTCACTGGTCACTGGTCTCTGGTCATTGGTGACTATCGCTGGTCAATGGTCACTGTTGCTGGTCACTGGTCACTAGTCACTGGTCAATGGTCCCTATCGCTGGTCAATGGTCACTGTCGCTGGTCACTGGTCACTGGTCACTGGTCACTGGTCAAAAGTCACTGGTCACTTGTCACTGGTCAGTGGTCACTGGTCTCTGGTCACTGGTCACTGGTCACTGGTCACAGGTCAATGGTCACTGGTCACTGGTCACTGGTCACTGGCCACTGGTCACTGGTCACTGGTCAATGGTCACTGTCGCTGGTCAATGGTCACTGTCGCTGGTCACTGGTCACTGGTCACTGGTCACTGGTCACTGGTCATTGGTCACTGGTCACTGGTCACAAGTCACTGGTCACTGGTCACTTGTCACTGGTCGATGGTCACTGGTCACTGGTCAATGGTCACTGTCGCTGGTAAATGTTCACTGTCGCTGGTCACTGGTCACTGGTCACTGTCGCTGGTCACTGGTCACTGGTCACTGGTCACTGGTCACTGGTCACTGGTCACTGGTCAATGGTCCCTATCGCTGGTCAATGGTCACTGTCGCTGGTCACTGGTCACTGGTCACTGGTCACTGGTCACTGGTCACTGGTCAAAAGTCACTGGTCACTTGTCACTGGTCAATGGTCACTGCCGCTGGTCACTGCTCACTGGTCAATATTCACTGGTCACTGGTCACTGGTCACTGGTCACTGGTCACTGGTCACTGGTCACTGGTCACTTTCGCTGGTCACTGGTCACTGGTCAATGGTCACTGGTCAATGGTCACTGGTCACTGGTCACAGGTCACTGGTCACAGGTCAATGGTCACTGGTCACTGGTCACTGGTCACTGGTCACTGGTCACTGGTCACTGGTCACTGGTCACGGGTCACATTTCACGGGTCACTGTTCACTGGTCGCTAGTCACTGGTCACCGGTCACTGGTCACTGGTCACTGGTCACTGTTCACTGGTCACTGGTCACAAGTCACTGGTCACATGTCACTGGTCAGTGGTCACTGGTCACTGGTCACTGGTCTGTGGTCACTGGTCACTGGTCAGTGGTCACTTGTAACAGTCAGATGTCGCGGGTCACTGGTCACAAGTCACTGGTCGCTGGTCACAAGTCACTGGTCACTTGTCACTGGTCACTGGTCACTGGTCACTGGTCAATGGTCAATGGTCGCTGGTCACTGGTCACTGGTCATGGGTCACTGGTCACTGGTCACTGGTCACTGGTCACTGGTCACTGGTCACTGGTCACTGGTCAATCGTCAC
Source organism: Andrena bucephala (assembly GCA_947577245.1). Taxonomy (NCBI): domain Eukaryota; kingdom Metazoa; phylum Arthropoda; class Insecta; order Hymenoptera; family Andrenidae; genus Andrena; species Andrena bucephala. Next base: position 25,224,470 of record OX387716.1, on the reverse strand, counting down.
TATCACTGGTCAATGGTCACTGTCGCTGCTCACTGGTCACTGGTCACTGGTCACTGGTCACTGGTCACTGGTCACTGCTCATTGGTCACTATCGCTGGTCAATGGTCACTGTCGCTGGTCATTGGTCACTGGTCACTGTTCACTGGTCACTGGTCACTGGTCACTGGTCATTGGTCACTATCGCTGGTCAATGGTCACTGTCGCTGGTCATTGGTCACTGGTCACTGGACACTGGTCACTGGTCACTGGTCACTGGTCACTGGTCACTGGTCAATGGTCACTGTCGCTGGTCACTGGTCACTGGTCACTGGTCAATGGTCACTGCCGCTGGTCACTGGTCACTGGTCACTGCTCACTGGTCACTGGTCACTTGTCAATGGTCACTGTCGCTGGTCAATGGTCACTGACGCTGGTCACTGGTCACTGGTCACTGGTCACTGGTCACTGGTCATTGGTCACTGGTCACTGGTCACAAGTCACTGGTCACTGGTCACTGGTCACTTGTCACTGGTCGCTGGTCACTGGTCACTGGTCAGTGGTCACTGTCGCTGGTAAATGGTCACTGTCGCTGGTCACTGGTCACTGGTCACTGGTCACTGGTCACTGGTCACTGGTCACTGGTCAATGGTCCCTATCGCTGGTCAATGGTCACTGTCGCTGGTCACTGGTCACTGGTCACTGGTCATTGGTGACTATCGCTGGTCAATGGTCACTGTTGCTGGTCACTGGTCACTGGTCAATGGTCCCTATCGCTGGTCACTGTCGCTGGTCACTGGTCACTGGTCACTGGTCACTGGTCAAAAGTCACTGGTCACTTGTCACTGGTCAGTGGTCACTGGTCTCTGGTCACTGGTCACTGGTCACTGGTCACTGGTCACTGGTCAAAAGTCACTGGTCACTTGTCACTGGTCAATGGTCACTGCCGCTGGTCACTGCTCACTGGTCAATATTCACTGGTCACTGGTCACTGGTCACTGGTCACTGGTCACTGGTCACTGGTCACTGGTCACTTTCGCTGGTCACTGGTCACTGGTCAATGGTCACTGGTCAATGGTCACTGGTCACTGGTCACAGGTCACTGGTCACAGGTCAATGGTCACTGGTCACTGGTCACTGGTCACTGGTCACTGGTCACTGGTCACTGGTCACTGGTCACGGGTCACATTTCACGGGTCACTGTTCACTGGTCGCTAGTCACTGGTCACCGGTCACTGGTCACTGGTCACTGGTCACTGTTCACTGGTCACTGGTCACAAGTCACTGGTCACATGTCACTGGTCAGTGGTCACTGGTCACTGGTCACTGGTCTGTGGTCACTGGTCACTGGTCAGTGGTCACTTGTAACAGTCAGATGTCGCGGGTCACTGGTCACAAGTCACTGGTCGCTGGTCACAAGTCACTGGTCACTTGTCACTGGTCACTGGTCACTGGTCACTGGTCAATGGTCAATGGTCGCTGGTCACTGGTCACTGGTCATGGGTCACTGGTCACTGGTCACTGGTCACTGGTCACTGGTCACTGGTCACTGGTCACTGGTCAATCGTCACTATCACTGGTCAATGGTCACTGTCGCTGCTCACTGGACACTGGTCACTGGTCACTGGTCACTGGTCACTGGTCACTGCTCATTGGTCACTATCGCTGGTCAATGGTCACTGTCGCTGGTCATTGGTCACTGGTCACTGTTCACTGGTCACTGGTCACTGGTCACTGGTCATTGGTCACTATCGCTGGTCAATGGTCACTGTCGCTGGTCATTGGTCACTGGTCACTGGACACTGGTCACTGGTCACTGGTCACTGGTCACTGGTCACTGGTCACTGGTCAATGGTCACTGTCGCTGGTCACTGGTCACTGGTCACTGGTCAATGGTCACTGCCGCTGGTCACTGGTCACTGGTCACTGCTCACTGGTCACTGGTCACTTGTCAATGGTCACTGTCGCTGGTCAATGGTCACTGACGCTGGTCACTGGTCACTGGTCACTGGTCACTGGTCACTGGTCATTGGTCACTGGTCACTGGTCACAAGTCACTGGTCACTGGTCACTGGTCACTTGTCACTGGTCGCTGGTCACTGGTCACTGGTCAGTGGTCACTGTCGCTGGTAAATGGTCACTGTCGCTGGTCACTGGTCACTGGTCACTGGTCACTGGTCACTGGTCACTGGTCACTGGTCAATGGTCCCTATCGCTGGTCAATGGTCACTGTCGCTGGTCACTGGTCACTGGTCACTGGTCATTGATGACTATCGCTGGTCAATGGTCACTGTTGCTGGTCACTGGTCACTGGTCAATGGTCCCTATCGCTGGTCACTGTCGCTGGTCACTGGTCACTGGTCACTGGTCACTGGTCAAAAGTCACTGGTCACTTGCCACTGGTCAGTGGTCACTGGTCTCTGGTCACTGGTCACTGGTCACTGGTCACAGGTCAATGGTCACTGGTCACTGGTCCCTGGTCACTGGCCACTGGTCACTGGTCACTGGTCAATGGTCACTGTCGCTGGTCAATGGTCACTGTCGCTGGTCACTGGTCACTGGTCACTGGTCACTGGTCATTGGTCACTGGTCACTGGTCACAAGTCACTGGTCACTGGTCACTTGTCACTGGTCGATGGTCACTGGTCACTGGTCAATGGTCACTGTCGCTGGTAAATGTTCACTGTCGCTGGTCACTGGTCACTGGTCACTGTCGCTGGTCACTGGTCACTGGTCACTGGTCACTCGTCACTGGTCACTGGTCACTGGTCAATGGTCCCTATCGCTGGTCAATGGTCACTGTCGCTGGTCACTGGTCACTGGTCACTGGTCACTGGTCACTGGTCAAAAGTCACTGGTCACTTGTCACTGGTCAATGGTCACTGCCGCTGGTCACTGCTCACTGGTCAATATTCACTGGTCACTGGTCACTGGTCACTGGTCACTGGTCACTGGTCACTGGTCACTGGTCACTTTCGCTGGTCACTGGTCACTGGTCAATGGTCACTGGCCACTGGTCACTGGTCACTGGTCAATGGTCACTGTCGCTGGTCAATGGTCACTGTCGCTGGTCACTGGTCACTGGTCACTGGTCACTGGTCACTGGTCACAACTCACTGGTCACTTGTCACTGGTCACTGGTCACTGGTCACTGGTCAATGGTCACTGTCGCTGGTCAATGGTCACTGTCGCTGGTCAATGGTCACTGCGGTGGTCATTGGTCACTGGTCACTGGTCACTGGTCAAAAGTCACTGGTCACTTGTCACTGGTCAGTGGTCACTGGTCTCTGGTCACTGGTCACTGGTCACAGGTCAATGCTCACTGGTCACTGGTCACTGGTCACTGGTCACTGGTCACTGGTCACGGGTCACATTTCACGGGTCACTGTTCACTGGTCGCTAGTCACTGGTCACCGGTCACTGGTCACTGGTCACTGGTCACTGGTCACTGTTCACTGGTCACTGGTCACAAGTCACTGGTCACATGTCACTGGTCAGTGGTCACTGGTCACTGGTCACTGGTCTGTGGTCACTGGTCACTGGTCAGTGGTCACTTGTAACAGTCAGATGTCGCGGGTCACTGGTCACAAGTCACTGGTCGCTGGTCACAAGTCACTGGTCACTTGTCACTGGTCACTGGTCACTGGTCACTGGTCAATGGTCAATGGTCGCTGGTCACTGGTATCTGGTCATGGGTCACTGGTCACTGGTCACTGGTCACTGGTCACTGGTCACTGGTCACTGGTCACTGGTCACTGGTCACTGGTCACTGGTCACTGGTCACTGGTCAATGGTCCCTATCGCTGGTCAATGGTCACTGTCGCTGGTCACTGGTCACTGGTCTCTGGTCATTGGTGACTATCGCTGGTCAATGGTCACTGTTGCTGGTCACTGGTCACTAGTCACTGGTCAATGGTCCCTATCGCTGGTCAATGGTCACTGTCGCTGGTCACTGGTCACTGGTCACTGGTCACTGGTCAAAAGTCACTGGTCACTTGTCACTGGTCAGTGGTCACTGGTCTCTGGTCACTGGTCACTGGTCACTGGTCACAGGTCAATGGTCACTGGTCACTGGTCACTGGTCACTGGCCACTGGTCACTGGTCACTGGTCAATGGTCACTGTCGCTGGTCAATGGTCACTGTCGCTGGTCACTGGTCACTGGTCACTGGTCACTGGTCACTGGTCATTGGTCACTGGTCACTGGTCACAAGTCACTGGTCACTGGTCACTTGTCACTGGTCGATGGTCACTGGTCACTGGTCAATGGTCACTGTCGCTGGTAAATGTTCACTGTCGCTGGTCACTGGTCACTGGTCACTGTCGCTGGTCACTGGTCACTGGTCACTGGTCACTGGTCACTGGTCACTGGTCACTGGTCAATGGTCCCTATCGCTGGTCAATGGTCACTGTCGCTGGTCACTGGTCACTGGTCACTGGTCACTGGTCACTGGTCACTGGTCAAAAGTCACTGGTCACTTGTCACTGGTCAATGGTCACTGCCGCTGGTCACTGCTCACTGGTCAATATTCACTGGTCACTGGTCACTGGTCACTGGTCACTGGTCACTGGTCACTGGTCACTGGTCACTTTCGCTGGTCACTGGTCACTGGTCAATGGTCACTGGTCAATGGTCACTGGTCACTGGTCACAGGTCACTGGTCACAGGTCAATGGTCACTGGTCACTGGTCACTGGTCACTGGTCACTGGTCACTGGTCACTGGTCACTGGTCACGGGTCACATTTCACGGGTCACTGTTCACTGGTCGCTAGTCACTGGTCACCGGTCACTGGTCACTGGTCACTGGTCACTGTTCACTGGTCACTGGTCACAAGTCACTGGTCACATGTCACTGGTCAGTGGTCACTGGTCACTGGTCACTGGTCTGTGGTCACTGGTCACTGGTCAGTGGTCACTTGTAACAGTCAGATGTCGCGGGTCACTGGTCACAAGTCACTGGTCGCTGGTCACAAGTCACTGGTCACTTGTCACTGGTCACTGGTCACTGGTCACTGGTCAATGGTCAATGGTCGCTGGTCACTGGTCACTGGTCATGGGTCACTGGTCACTGGTCACTGGTCACTGGTCACTGGTCACTGGTCACTGGTCACTGGTCAATCGTCACTATCACTGGTCAATGGTCACTGTCGCTGCTCACTGGTCTCTGGTCACTGGTCACTGGTCACTGGTCACTGGTCACTGCTCATTGGTCACTATCGCTGGTCAATGGTCACTGTCGCTGGTCATTGGTCACTGGTCACTGTTCACTGGTCACTGGTCACTGGTCACTGGTCATTGGTCACTATCGCTGGTCAATGGTCACTGTCGCTGGTCATTGGTCACTGGTCACTGGACACTGGTCACTGGTCACTGGTCACTGGTCACTGGTCACTGGTCAATGGTCACTGTCGCTGGTCACTGGTCACTGGTCACTGGTCAATGGTCACTGCCGCTGGTCACTGGTCACTGGTCACTGCTCACTGGTCACTGGTCACTTGTCAATGGTCACTGTCGCTGGTCAATGGTCACTGACGCTGGTCACTGGTCACTGGTCACTGGTCACTGGTCACTGGTCATTGGTCACTGGTCACTGGTCACAAGTCACTGGTCACTGGTCACTGGTCACTTGTCACTGGTCGCTGGTCACTGGTCACTGGTCAGTGGTCACTGTCGCTGGTAAATGGTCACTGTCGCTGGTCACTGGTCACTGGTCACTGGTCACTGGTCACTGGTCACTGGTCACTGGTCAATGGTCCCTATCGCTGGTCAATGGTCACTGTCGCTGGTCACTGGTCACTGGTCACTGGTCATTGGTGACTATCGCTGGTCAATGGTCACTGTTGCTGGTCACTGGTCACTGGTCAATGGTCCCTATCGCTGGTCACTGTCGCTGGTCACTGGTCACTGGTCACTGGTCACTGGTCAAAAGTCACTGGTCACTTGTCACTGGTCAGTGGTCACTGGTCTCTGGTCACTGGTCACTGGTCACTGGTCACTGGTCACTGGTCAAAAGTCACTGGTCACTTGTCACTGGTCAATGGTCACTGCCGCTGGTCACTGCTCACTGGTCAATATTCACTGGTCACTGGTCACTGGTCACTGGTCACTGGTCACTGGTCACTGGTCACTGGTCACTTTCGCTGGTCACTGGTCACTGGTCAATGGTCACTGGTCAATGGTCACTGGTCACTGGTCACAGGTCACTGGTCACAGGTCAATGGTCACTGGTCACTGGTCACTGGTCACTGGTCACTGGTCACTGGTCACTGGTCACTGGTCACGGGTCACATTTCACGGGTCACTGTTCACTGGTCGCTAGTCACTGGTCACCGGTCACTGGTCACTGGTCACTGGTCACTGTTCACTGGTCACTGGTCACAAGTCACTGGTCACATGTCACTGGTCAGTGGTCACTGGTCACTGGTCACTGGTCTGTGGTCACTGGTCACTGGTCAGTGGTCACTTGTAACAGTCAGATGTCGCGGGTCACTGGTCACAAGTCACTGGTCGCTGGTCACAAGTCACTGGTCACTTGTCACTGGTCACTGGTCACTGGTCACTGGTCAATGGTCAATGGTCGCTGGTCACTGGTCACTGGTCATGGGTCACTGGTCACTGGTCACTGGTCACTGGTCACTGGTCACTGGTCACTGGTCACTGGTCAATCGTCACTATCACTGGTCAATGGTCACTGTCGCTGCTCACTGGACACTGGTCACTGGTCACTGGTCACTGGTCACTGGTCACTGCTCATTGGTCACTATCGCTGTTCAATGGTCACTGTCGCTGGTCATTGGTCACTGGTCACTGTTCACTGGTCACTGGTCACTGGTCACTGGTCATTGGTCACTATCGCTGGTCAATGGTCACTGTCGCTGGTCATTGGTCACTGGTCACTGGACACTGGTCACTGGTCACTGGTCACTGGTCACTGGTCACTGGTCACTGGTCAATGGTCACTGTCGCTGGTCACTGGTCACTGGTCACTGGTCAATGGTCACTGCCGCTGGTCACTGGTCACTGGTCACTGCTCACTGGTCACTGGTCACTTGTCAATGGTCACTGTCGCTGGTCAATGGTCACTGACGCTGGTCACTGGTCACTGGTCACTGGTCACTGGTCACTGGTCATTGGTCACTGGTCACTGGTCACAAGTCACTGGTCACTGGTCACTGGTCACTTGTCACTGGTCGCTGGTCACTGGTCACTGGTCAGTGGTCACTGTCGCTGGTAAATGGTCACTGTCGCTGGTCACTGGTCACTGGTCACTGGTCACTGGTCACTGGTCACTGGTCACTGGTCAATGGTCCCTATCGCTGGTCAATGGTCACTGTCGCTGGTCACTGGTCACTGGTCACTGGTCATTGGTGACTATCGCTGGTCAATGGTCACTGTTGCTGGTCACTGGTCACTGGTCAATGGTCCCTATCGCTGGTCACTGTCGCTGGTCACTGGTCACTGGTCACTGGTCACTGGTCAAAAGTCACTGGTCACTTGTCACTGGTCAGTGGTCACTGGTCTCTGGTCACTGGTCACTGGTCACTGGTCACAGGTCAATGGTCACTGGTCACTGGTCCCTGGTCACTGGCCACTGGTCACTGGTCACTGGTCAATGGTCACTGTCGCTGGTCAATGGTCACTGTCGCTGGTCACTGGTCACTGGTCACTGGTCACTGGTCATTGGTCACTGGTCACTGGTCACAAGTCACTGGTCACTGGTCACTTGTCACTGGTCGATGGTCACTGGTCACTGGTCAATGGTCACTGTCGCTGGTAAATGTTCACTGTCGCTGGTCACTGGTCACTGGTCACTGTCGCTGGTCACTGGTCACTGGTCACTGGTCACTCGTCACTGGTCACTGGTCACTGGTCAATGGTCCCTATCGCTGGTCAATGGTCACTGTCGCTGGTCACTGGTCACTGGTCACTGGTCACTGGTCACTGGTCAAAAGTCACTGGTCACTTGTCACTGGTCAATGGTCACTGCCGCTGGTCACTGCTCACTGGTCAATATTCACTGGTCACTGGTCACTGGTCACTGGTCACTGGTCACTGGTCACTGGTCACTGGTCACTTTCGCTGGTCACTGGTCACTGGTCAATGGTCACTGGCCACTGGTCACTGGTCACTGGTCAATGGTCACTGTCGCTGGTCAATGGTCACTGTCGCTGGTCACTGGTCACTGGTCACTGGTCACTGGTCACTGGTCACAACTCACTGGTCACTTGTCACTGGTCACTGGTCACTGGTCACTGGTCAATGGTCACTGTCGCTGGTCAATGGTCACTGTCGCTGGTCAATGGTCACTGCGGTGGTCATTGGTCACTGGTCACTGGTCACTGGTCAAAAGTCACTGGTCACTTGTCACTGGTCAGTGGTCACTGGTCTCTGGTCACTGGTCACTGGTCACAGGTCAATGCTCACTGGTCACTGGTCACTGGTCACTGGTCACTGGTCACTGGTCACGGGTCACATTTCACGGGTCACTGTTCACTGGTCGCTAGTCACTGGTCACCGGTCACTGGTCACTGGTCACTGGTCACTGGTCACTGTTCACTGGTCACTGGTCACAAGTCACTGGTCACATGTCACTGGTCAGTGGTCAGTGGTCACTGGTCACTGGTCTGTGGTCACTGGTCACTGGTCAGTGGTCACTTGTAACAGTCAGATGTCGCGGGTCACTGGTCACAAGTCACTGGTCGCTGGTCACAAGTCACTGGTCACTTGTCACTGGTCACTGGTCACTGGTCACTGGTCAATGGTCAATGGTCGCTGGTCACTGGTATCTGGTCATGGGTCACTGGTCACTGGTCACTGGTCACTGGTCACTGGTCACTGGTCACTGGTCACTGGTCAATCGTCACTATCGCTGGTCAATGGTCACTGTCGCTGCTCACTGGTCACTGGTCACTGGTCACTGGTCACTGGTCACTGGTCACTGGTCATTGGTCACTATCGCTGGTCAATGGTCACTGTCGCTGGTCAATGGTCACTGTCGCTGGTCATTGGTCACTGGTCACTGGTCACTGGTCAAAAGTCACTGGTCACTTGTCACTGGTCAGTGGTCACTGGTCTCTGGTCACTGGTCACTGGTCACTGGTCACTGGTCACTGGTCTGTGGTCACTGGTCACTGGTCACTGGTCACTGGTCACTGGTCACTGGTCATTGGTCAGTGGTCACTGGTCACTGGTCACTGGTCACTGGTCACTGGCCAATGGTCACTGGTCACTGGTCAATGGTCACTGTCGCTAGTCAATGGTCACTGTCGCTGGTCACTGGTCACTGGTCACTGGTCACTGGTCACTGGTCACTGGTCACTGGTCATTGGTCACAAGTCACTGGTCACTGGTCACTTGTCACTGGTCGATGGTCACTGGTCACTGGTCAATGGTCACTGTCGCTGGTAAATGTTCACTGTCGCTGGTCACTGGTCACTGGTCACTGTCGCTGGTCACTGGTCACTGGTCACTGGTCACTGGTCACTGGTCACTGGTCACTGGTCACTGGTCAATTGTCCCTATCGCTGGTCAATGGTCACTGTCGCTGGTCACTGGTCACTGGTCACTGGTCACTGGTCACTGGTCAATGGTCACTATCGCTGGTCAATGGTCACTGTCGCTGCTCACTGGTCACTGGTCACTGGTCACTGGTCATTGGTCACTATCGCTGGTCAATGGTCACTGTCGCTGGTCACTGGTCACTGGTCACTGGTCACTGGTCACGGGTCACATGTCACGGGTCACTGTTCACTGGTCGCTAGTCACTGGTCACCGGTCACTGGTCACTGGTCACTGGTCACTGTTCACTGGTCACTGGTCACAAGTCACTGGTCACTGGTCACTGGTCACTGGTCACTGGTCACTGGTCACTGGTCACTATCGCTGGTCAATGGTCACTGTCGCTGGTCACTGGTCACTGGTCACTGTTCACTGGTCACTGGTCACTGGTCACTGGTCATTGGTCACTATCGCTGGTCAATGGTCACTGTCGCTGGTCATTGGTCACTGGTCACTGGACACTGGTCACTGGTCACTGGTCACTTGTCACTGGTCACTGGTCACTGGTCACTGGTCAATGGTCACTGTCGCTGGTCACTGGTCAATGGTCACTGCCGCTGGTCACTGGTCACTGGTCACATGTCACTGGTCAGTGGTCACTGGTCACTGGTCACTGGTCTGTGGTCACTGGTCACTGGTCAGTGGTCACTTGTAACAGTCAGATGTCGCGGGTCACTGGTCACAAGTCACTGGTCGCTGGTCACAAGTCACTGGTCACTTGTCACTGGTCACTGGTCACTGGTCACTGGTCAATGGTCAATGGTCGCTGGTCACTGGTATCTGGTCATGGGTCACTGGTCACTGGTCACTGGTCACTGGTCACTGGTCACTGGTCACTGGTCACTGGTCACTGGTCACTGGTCACTGGTCACTGGTCACTGGTCAATGGTCCCTATCGCTGGTCAATGGTCACTGTCGCTGGTCACTGGTCACTGGTCTCTGGTCATTGGTGACTATCGCTGGTCAATGGTCACTGTTGCTGGTCACTGGTCACTAGTCACTGGTCAATGGTCCCTATCGCTGGTCAATGGTCACTGTCGCTGGTCACTGGTCACTGGTCACTGGTCACTGGTCAAAAGTCACTGGTCACTTGTCACTGGTCAGTGGTCACTGGTCTCTGGTCACTGGTCACTGGTCACTGGTCACAGGTCAATGGTCACTGGTCACTGGTCACTGGTCACTGGCCACTGGTCACTGGTCACTGGTCAATGGTCACTGTCGCTGGTCAATGGTCACTGTCGCTGGTCACTGGTCACTGGTCACTGGTCACTGGTCACTGGTCATTGGTCACTGGTCACTGGTCACAAGTCACTGGTCACTGGTCACTTGTCACTGGTCGATGGTCACTGGTCACTGGTCAATGGTCACTGTCGCTGGTAAATGTTCACTGTCGCTGGTCACTGGTCACTGGTCACTGTCGCTGGTCACTGGTCACTGGTCACTGGTCACTGGTCACTGGTCACTGGTCACTGGTCAATGGTCCCTATCGCTGGTCAATGGTCACTGTCGCTGGTCACTGGTCACTGGTCACTGGTCACTGGTCACTGGTCACTGGTCACTGGTCAAAAGTCACTGGTCACTTGTCACTGGTCAATGGTCACTGCCGCTGGTCACTGCTCACTGGTCAATATTCACTGGTCACTGGTCACTGGTCACTGGTCACTGGTCACTGGTCACTGGTCACTGGTCACTGGTCACTTTCGCTGGTCACTGGTCACTGGTCAATGGTCACTGGTCAATGGTCACTGGTCACTGGTCACAGGTCACTGGTCACAGGTCAATGGTCACTGGTCACTGGTCACTGGTCACTGGTCACTGGTCACTGGTCACTGGTCACTGGTCACGGGTCACATTTCACGGGTCACTGTTCACTGGTCGCTAGTCACTGGTCACCGGTCACTGGTCACTGGTCACTGGTCACTGTTCACTGGTCACTGGTCACAAGTCACTGGTCACATGTCACTGGTCAGTGGTCACTGGTCACTGGTCACTGGTCTGTGGTCACTGGTCACTGGTCAGTGGTCACTTGTAACAGTCAGATGTCGCGGGTCACTGGTCACAAGTCACTGGTCGCTGGTCACAAGTCACTGGTCACTTGTCACTGGTCACTGGTCACTGGTCACTGGTCAATGGTCAATGGTCGCTGGTCACTGGTCACTGGTCATGGGTCACTGGTCACTGGTCACTGGTCACTGGTCACTGGTCACTGGTCACTGGTCACTGGTCAATCGTCACTATCACTGGTCAATGGTCACTGTCGCTGCTCACTGGTCACTGGTCACTGGTCACTGGTCACTGGTCACTGGTCACTGCTCATTGGTCACTATCGCTGGTCAATGGTCACTGTCGCTGGTCATTGGTCACTGGTCACTGTTCACTGGTCACTGGTCACTGGTCACTGGTCATTGGTCACTATCGCTGGTCAATGGTCACTGTCGCTGGTCATTGGTCACTGGTCACTGGACACTGGTCACTGGTCACTGGTCACTGGTCACTGGTCACTGGTCAATGGTCACTGTCGCTGGTCACTGGTCACTGGTCACTGGTCAATGGTCACTGCCGCTGGTCACTGGTCACTGGTCACTGCTCACTGGTCACTGGTCACTTGTCAATGGTCACTGTCGCTGGTCAATGGTCACTGACGCTGGTCACTGGTCACTGGTCACTGGTCACTGGTCACTGGTCATTGGTCACTGGTCACTGGTCACAAGTCACTGGTCACTGGTCACTGGTCACTTGTCACTGGTCGCTGGTCACTGGTCACTGGTCAGTGGTCACTGTCGCTGGTAAATGGTCACTGTCGCTGGTCACTGGTCACTGGTCACTGGTCACTGGTCACTGGTCACTGGTCACTGGTCAATGGTCCCTATCGCTGGTCAATGGTCACTGTCGCTGGTCACTGGTCACTGGTCACTGGTCATTGGTGACTATCGCTGGTCAATGGTCACTGTTGCTGGTCACTGGTCACTGGTCAATGGTCCCTATCGCTGGTCACTGTCGCTGGTCACTGGTCACTGGTCACTGGTCACTGGTCAAAAGTCACTGGTCACTTGTCACTGGTCAGTGGTCACTGGTCTCTGGTCACTGGTCACTGGTCACTGGTCACTGGTCACTGGTCAAAAGTCACTGGTCACTTGTCACTGGTCAATGGTCACTGCCGCTGGTCACTGCTCACTGGTCAATATTCACTGGTCACTGGTCACTGGTCACTGGTCACTGGTCACTGGTCACTGGTCACTGGTCACTTTCGCTGGTCACTGGTCACTGGTCAATGGTCACTGGTCAATGGTCACTGGTCACTGGTCACAGGTCACTGGTCACAGGTCAATGGTCACTGGTCACTGGTCACTGGTCACTGGTCACTGGTCACTGGTCACTGGTCACTGGTCACGGGTCACATTTCACGGGTCACTGTTCACTGGTCGCTAGTCACTGGTCACCGGTCACTGGTCACTGGTCACTGGTCACTGTTCACTGGTCACTGGTCACAAGTCACTGGTCACATGTCACTGGTCAGTGGTCACTGGTCACTGGTCACTGGTCTGTGGTCACTGGTCACTGGTCAGTGGTCACTTGTAACAGTCAGATGTCGCGGGTCACTGGTCACAAGTCACTGGTCGCTGGTCACAAGTCACTGGTCACTTGTCACTGGTCACTGGTCACTGGTCACTGGTCAATGGTCAATGGTCGCTGGTCACTGGTCACTGGTCATGGGTCACTGGTCACTGGTCACTGGTCACTGGTCACTGGTCACTGGTCACTGGTCACTGGTCAATCGTCACTATCACTGGTCAATGGTCACTGTCGCTGCTCACTGGACACTGGTCACTGGTCACTGGTCACTGGTCACTGGTCACTGCTCATTGGTCACTATCGCTGTTCAATGGTCACTGTCGCTGGTCATTGGTCACTGGTCACTGTTCACTGGTCACTGGTCACTGGTCACTGGTCATTGGTCACTATCGCTGGTCAATGGTCACTGTCGCTGGTCATTGGTCACTGGTCACTGGACACTGGTCACTGGTCACTGGTCACTGGTCACTGGTCACTGGTCACTGGTCAATGGTCACTGTCGCTGGTCACTGGTCACTGGTCACTGGTCAATGGTCACTGCCGCTGGTCACTGGTCACTGGTCACTGCTCACTGGTCACTGGTCACTTGTCAATGGTCACTGTCGCTGGTCAATGGTCACTGACGCTGGTCACTGGTCACTGGTCACTGGTCACTGGTCACTGGTCATTGGTCACTGGTCACTGGTCACAAGTCACTGGTCACTGGTCACTGGTCACTTGTCACTGGTCGCTGGTCACTGGTCACTGGTCAGTGGTCACTGTCGCTGGTAAATGGTCACTGTCGCTGGTCACTGGTCACTGGTCACTGGTCACTGGTCACTGGTCACTGGTTACTGGTCAATGGTCCCTATCGCTGGTCAATGGTCACTGTCGCTGGTCACTGGTCACTGGTCACTGGTCATTGGTGACTATCGCTGGTCAATGGTCACTGTTGCTGGTCACTGGTCACTGGTCAATGGTCCCTATCGCTGGTCACTGTCGCTGGTCACTGGTCACTGGTCACTGGTCACTGGTCAAAAGTCACTGGTCACTTGTCACTGGTCAGTGGTCACTGGTCTCTGGTCACTGGTCACTGGTCACTGGTCACAGGTCAATGGTCACTGGTCACTGGTCACTGGTCCCTGGTCACTGGCCACTGGTCACTGGTCACTGGTCAATGGTCACTGTCGCTGGTCAATGGTCACTGTCGCTGGTCACTGGTCACTGGTCACTGGTCACTGGTCATTGGTCACTGGTCACTGGTCACAAGTCACTGGTCACTGGTCACTTGTCACTGGTCGATGGTCACTGGTCACTGGTCAATGGTCACTGTCGCTGGTAAATGTTCACTGTCGCTGGTCACTGGTCACTGGTCACTGTCGCTGGTCACTGGTCACTGGTCACTGGTCACTCGTCACTGGTCACTGGTCACTGGTCAATGGTCCCTATCGCTGGTCAATGGTCACTGTCGCTGGTCACTGGTCACTGGTCACTGGTCACTGGTCACTGGTCAAAAGTCACTGGTCACTTGTCACTGGTCAATGGTCACTGCCGCTGGTCACTGCTCACTGGTCAATATTCACTGGTCACTGGTCACTGGTCACTGGTCACTGGTCACTGGTCACTGGTCACTGGTCACTTTCGCTGGTCACTGGTCACTGGTCAATGGTCACTGGCCACTGGTCACTGGTCACTGGTCAATGGTCACTGTCGCTGGTCAATGGTCACTGTCGCTGGTCACTGGTCACTGGTCACTGGTCACTGGTCACTGGTCACAACTCACTGGTCACTTGTCACTGGTCACTGGTCACTGGTCACTGGTCAATGGTCACTGTCGCTGGTCAATGGTCACTGTCGCTGGTCAATGGTCACTGCGGTGGTCATTGGTCACTGGTCACTGGTCACTGGTCAAAAGTCACTGGTCACTTGTCACTGGTCAGTGGTCACTGGTCTCTGGTCACTGGTCACTGGTCACAGGTCAATGCTCACTGGTCACTGGTCACTGGTCACTGGTCACTGGTCACTGGTCACGGGTCACATTTCACGGGTCACTGTTCACTGGTCGCTAGTCACTGGTCACCGGTCACTGGTCACTGGTCACTGGTCACTGGTCACTGTTCACTGGTCACTGGTCACAAGTCACTGGTCACATGTCACTGGTCAGTGGTCACTGGTCACTGGTCACTGGTCTGTGGTCACTGGTCACTGGTCAGTGGTCACTTGTAACAGTCAGATGTCGCGGGTCACTGGTCACAAGTCACTGGTCGCTGGTCACAAGTCACTGGTCACTTGTCACTGGTCACTGGTCACTGGTCACTGGTCAATGGTCAATGGTCGCTGGTCACTGGTATCTGGTCATGGGTCACTGGTCACTGGTCACTGGTCACTGGTCACTGGTCACTGGTCACTGGTCACTGGTCAATCGTCACTATCGCTGGTCAATGGTCACTGTCGCTGCTCACTGGTCACTGGTCACTGGTCACTGGTCACTGGTCACTGGTCACTGGTCATTGGTCACTATCGCTGGTCAATGGTCACTGTCGCTGGTCAATGGTCACTGTCGCTGGTCATTGGTCACTGGTCACTGGTCACTGGTCAAAAGTCACTGGTCACTTGTCACTGGTCAGTGGTCACTGGTCTCTGGTCACTGGTCACTGGTCACTGGTCACTGGTCACTGGTCTGTGGTCACTGGTCACTGGTCACTGGTCACTGGTCACTGGTCACTGGTCATTGGTCAGTGGTCACTGGTCACTGGTCACTGGTCACTGGTCACTGGCCAATGGTCACTGGTCACTGGTCAATGGTCACTGTCGCTAGTCAATGGTCACTGTCGCTGGTCACTGGTCACTGGTCACTGGTCACTGGTCACTGGTCACTGGTCACTGGTCATTGGTCACAAGTCACTGGTCACTGGTCACTTGTCACTGGTCGATGGTCACTGGTCACTGGTCAATGGTCACTGTCGCTGGTAAATGTTCACTGTCGCTGGTCACTGGTCACTGGTCACTGTCGCTGGTCACTGGTCACTGGTCACTGGTCACTGGTCACTGGTCACTGGTCACTGGTCACTGGTCAATTGTCCCTATCGCTGGTCAATGGTCACTGTCGCTGGTCACTGGTCACTGGTCACTGGTCACTGGTCA
The DNA here is from genome assembly GCA_947577245.1 of Andrena bucephala. Lineage (NCBI taxonomy): Eukaryota > Metazoa > Arthropoda > Insecta > Hymenoptera > Andrenidae > Andrena > Andrena bucephala. The sequence goes on along the minus strand of OX387716.1, from coordinate 25,208,239 downwards.
CTGGTCAATGGTCACTATCGCTGGTCAATGGTCACTGTCGCTGCTCACTGGTCACTGGTCACTGGTCACTGGTCATTGGTCACTATCGCTGGTCAATGGTCACTGTCGCTGGTCACTGGTCACTGGTCACTGGTCACTGGTCACGGGTCACATGTCACGGGTCACTGTTCACTGGTCGCTAGTCACTGGTCACCGGTCACTGGTCACTGGTCACTGGTCACTGTTCACTGGTCACTGGTCACAAGTCACTGGTCACTGGTCACTGGTCACTGGTCACTGGTCACTGGTCACTGGTCACTATCGCTGGTCAATGGTCACTGTCGCTGGTCACTGGTCACTGGTCACTGTTCACTGGTCACTGGTCACTGGTCACTGGTCATTGGTCACTATCGCTGGTCAATGGTCACTGTCGCTGGTCATTGGTCACTGGTCACTGGACACTGGTCACTGGTCACTGGTCACTTGTCACTGGTCACTGGTCACTGGTCACTGGTCAATGGTCACTGTCGCTGGTCACTGGTCAATGGTCACTGCCGCTGGTCACTGGTCACTGGTCACTGCTCACTGGTCACTGGTCACTTGTCAATGGTCACTGTCGCTGGTCAATGGTCACTGTCGCTGGTCACTGGTCACTGGTCACTGGTCACTGCTCACTGGTCATTGGTCACTGGTCACAGGTCACAAGTCACTGGTCACTGGTCACTTGTCACTGGTCGCTGGTCACTGGTCACTGGTAAGTGGTCACTGTCGCTGGTAAATGGTCACTGTCGCTGGTCACTGGTCACTGGTCAATGGTCCCTATCGCTGGTCAATGGTCACTGTCGCTGGTCACTGGTCACTGGTCACTGGTCATTGGTGACTATCGCTGGTCAATGGTCACTGTCGCTGGTCACTGGTCACTGGTCACTTGTCACTGGTCACTGGTCACTGGTCACTGGTCACTGGTCACTGGTCATTGGTCACTATCGCTGGTCAATGGTCACTGTCGCTGGTCATTGGTCACTGGTCACTGGACACTGGTCACTGGTCACTGGTCACTGGTCACTGGTCACTGGTCACTGGTCAATGGTCACTGTCGCTGGTCACTGGTCACTGGTCACTGGTCAATGGTCACTGCCGCTGGTCACTGGTCACTGGTCACTGCTCACTGGTCACTGGTCACTTGTCAATGGTCACTGTCGCTGGTCAATGGTCACTGACGCTGGTCACTGGTCACTGGTCACTGGTCACTGGTCACTGGTCATTGGTCACTGGTCACTGGTCACAAGTCACTGGTCACTGGTCACTGGTCACTTGTCACTGGTCGCTGGTCACTGGTCACTGGTCAGTGGTCACTGTCGCTGGTAAATGGTCACTGTCGCTGGTCACTGGTCACTGGTCACTGGTCACTGGTCACTGGTCACTGGTCACTGGTCAATGGTCCCTATCGCTGGTCAATGGTCACTGTCGCTGGTCACTGGTCACTGGTCACTGGTCATTGGTGACTATCGCTGGTCAATGGTCACTGTTGCTGGTCACTGGTCACTGGTCAATGGTCCCTATCGCTGGTCACTGTCGCTGGTCACTGGTCACTGGTCACTGGTCACTGGTCAAAAGTCACTGGTCACTTGTCACTGGTCAGTGGTCACTGGTCTCTGGTCACTGGTCACTGGTCACTGGTCACAGGTCAATGGTCACTGGTCACTGGTCCCTGGTCACTGGCCACTGGTCACTGGTCACTGGTCAATGGTCACTGTCGCTGGTCAATGGTCACTGTCGCTGGTCACTGGTCACTGGTCACTGGTCACTGGTCATTGGTCACTGGTTACTGGTCACAAGTCACTGGTCACTGGTCACTTGTCACTGGTCGATGGTCACTGGTCACTGGTCAATGGTCACTGTCGCTGGTAAATGTTCACTGTCGCTGGTCACTGGTCACTGGTCACTGTCGCTGGTCACTGGTCACTGGTCACTGGTCAGTCGTCACTGGTCACTGGTCACTGGTCAATGGTCCCTATCGCTGGTCAATGGTCACTGTCGCTGGTCACTGGTCACTGGTCACTGGTCACTGGTCACTGGTCAAAAGTCACTGGTCACTTGTCACTGGTCAATGGTCACTGCCGCTGGTCACTGCTCACTGGTCAATATTCACTGGTCACTGGTCACTGGTCACTGGTCACTGGTCACTGGTCACTGGTCACTGGTCACTTTCGCTGGTCACTGGTCACTGGTCAATGGTCACTGGCCACTGGTCACTGGTCACTGGTCAATGGTCACTGTCGCTGGTCAATGGTCACTGTCGCTGGTCACTGGTCACTGGTCACTGGTCACTGGTCACTGGTCACAACTCACTGGTCACTTGTCACTGGTCACTGGTCACTGGTCACTGGTCAATGGTCACTGTCGCTGGTCAATGGTCACTGTCGCTGGTCAATGGTCACTGCGGTGGTCATTGGTCACTGGTCACTGGTCACTGGTCAAAAGTCACTGGTCACTTGTCACTGGTCAGTGGTCACTGGTCTCTGGTCACTGGTCACTGGTCACAGGTCAATGCTCACTGGTCACTGGTCACTGGTCACTGGTCACTGGTCACTGGTCACGGGTCACATTTCACGGGTCACTGTTCACTGGTCGCTAGTCACTGGTCACCGGTCACTGGTCACTGGTCACTGGTCACTGGTCACTGTTCACTGGTCACTGGTCACAAGTCACTGGTCACATGTCACTGGTCAGTGGTCACTGGTCACTGGTCACTGGTCTGTGGTCACTGGTCACTGGTCAGTGGTCACTTGTAACAGTCAGATGTCGCGGGTCACTGGTCACAAGTCACTGGTCGCTGGTCACAAGTCACTGGTCACTTGTCACTGGTCACTGGTCACTGGTCACTGGTCAATGGTCAATGGTCGCTGGTCACTGGTATCTGGTCATGGGTCACTGGTCACTGGTCACTGGTCACTGGTCACTGGTCACTGGTCACTGGTCACTGGTCAATCGTCACTATCGCTGGTCAATGGTCACTGTCGCTGCTCACTGGTCACTGGTCACTGGTCACTGGTCACTGGTCACTGGTCACTGGTCATTGGTCACTATCGCTGGTCAATGGTCACTGTCGCTGGTCAATGGTCACTGTCGCTGGTCATTGGTCACTGGTCACTGGTCACTGGTCAAAAGTCACTGGTCACTTGTCACTGGTCAGTGGTCACTGGTCTCTGGTCACTGGTCACTGGTCACTGGTCACTGGTCACTGGTCTGTGGTCACTGGTCACTGGTCACTGGTCACTGGTCACTGGTCACTGGTCATTGGTCAGTGGTCACTGGTCACTGGTCACTGGTCACTGGTCACTGGCCAATGGTCACTGGTCACTGGTCAATGGTCACTGTCGCTAGTCAATGGTCACTGTCGCTGGTCACTGGTCACTGGTCACTGGTCACTGGTCACTGGTCACTGGTCACTGGTCATTGGTCACAAGTCACTGGTCACTGGTCACTTGTCACTGGTCGATGGTCACTGGTCACTGGTCAATGGTCACTGTCGCTGGTAAATGTTCACTGTCGCTGGTCACTGGTCACTGGTCACTGTCGCTGGTCACTGGTCACTGGTCACTGGTCACTGGTCACTGGTCACTGGTCACTGGTCACTGGTCACTGGTCATTGGTCACAAGTCACTGGTCACTGGTCACTTGTCACTGGTCGCTGGTCACTGGTCACTGGTCACTGGTCACTGGTCACTGGTCAATGGTCACTATCGCTGGTCAATGGTCACTGTCGCTGCTCACTGGTCACTGGTCACTGGTCACTGGTCATTGGTCACTATCGCTGGTCAATGGTCACTGTCGCTGGTCACTGGTCACTGGTCACTGGTCACTGGTCACGGGTCACATGTCACGGGTCACTGTTCACTGGTCGCTAGTCACTGGTCACCGGTCACTGGTCACTGGTCACTGGTCACTGTTCACTGGTCACTGGTCACAAGTCACTGGTCACTGGTCACTGGTCACTGGTCACTGGTCACTGGTCACTGGTCACTATCGCTGGTCAATGGTCACTGTCGCTGGTCACTGGTCACTGGTCACTGTTCACTGGTCACTGGTCACTGGTCACTGGTCATTGGTCACTATCGCTGGTCAATGGTCACTGTCGCTGGTCATTGGTCACTGGTCACTGGACACTGGTCACTGGTCACTGGTCACTTGTCACTGGTCACTGGTCACTGGTCACTGGTCAATGGTCACTGTCGCTGGTCACTGGTCAATGGTCACTGCCGCTGGTCACTGGTCACTGGTCACTGCTCACTGGTCACTGGTCACTTGTCAATGGTCACTGTCGCTGGTCAATGGTCACTGTCGCTGGTCACTGGTCACTGGTCACTGGTCACTGCTCACTGGTCATTGGTCACTGGTCACAGGTCACAAGTCACTGGTCACTGGTCACTTGTCACTGGTCGCTGGTCACTGGTCACTGGTAAGTGGTCACTGTCGCTGGTAAATGGTCACTGTCGCTGGTCACTGGTCACTGGTCAATGGTCCCTATCGCTGGTCAATGGTCACTGTCGCTGGTCACTGGTCACTGGTCACTGGTCATTGGTGACTATCGCTGGTCAATGGTCACTGTCGCTGGTCACTGGTCACTGGTCACTTGTCACTGGTCACTGGTCACTGGTCACTGGTCACTGGTCAATGGTCACTGTCGCTGGTCACTGGTCACTGGTCACTGGTCAATTGTCACTGCCGCTGGTCACTGGTCACTGGTCACTGCTCACTGGTCACTGGTCACTTGTCAATGGTCACTGTCGCTGGTCACTGGTCACTGGTCACTGGTCACTGGTCATTGGTCACTGGTCACTGGTCACAAGTCACTGGTCACTGGTCACTGGTCACTTGTCACTGGTCGCTGGTCACTGGTCACTGGTCAGTGGTCACTGTCGCTGGTAAATGGTCACTGTCGCTGGTCTCTGGTCACTGGTCACTGGTCACTGGTCACTGGTCAATGGTCCCTATCGCTGGTCAATGGTCACTGTCGCTGGTCACTGGTCACTGGTCACTGGTCATTGGTGACTATCGCTGGTCAATGGTCACTGTTGCTGGTCACTGGTCACTGGTCACTGGTCAATGGTCCCTATCGCTGGTCACTGTCGCTGGTCACTGGTCACTGGTCACTGGTCACTGGTCAAAAGTCACTGGTCACTTGTCACTGGTCAGTGGTCACTGGTCTCTGGTCACTGGTCACTGTCGCTGGTCACTGGACACTGGTCACTGGTCAATGGTCCCTATCGCTGGTCAATGGTCACTGTCGCTGGTCACTGGTCACTGGTCACTGGTCAAAAGTCACTGGTCACTTGTCACTGGTCAGTGGTCACTGGTCTCTGGTCACTGGCCACTGGTCACTGGTCACAGGTCAATGGTCACTGGTCACTGGTCACTGGTCACTGGCCACTGGTCACTGGTCACTGGTCAATGGTCACTGTCGCTGGTCAATGGTCACTGTCGCTGGTCACTGGTCACTGGTCACTGGTCACTGGTCACAAGTCACTGGTCACTGGTCACTTGTCACTGGTCGATGGTCACTGGTCACTGGTCAATGGTCACTGTCGCTGGTAAATGTTCACTGTCGCTGGTCACTGGTCACTGGTCACTGGTCACTGGTCACTGGTCACTGGTCACTGGTCAATGGTCCCTATCGCTGGTCAATGGTCACTGTCGCTGGTCACTGGTCACTGGTCACTGGTCACTGGTCACTGGTCAAAAGTCACTGGTCACTTGTCACTGGTCAATGGTCACTGCCGCTGGTCACTGCTCACTGGTCAATATTCACTGGTCACTGGTCACTGGTCACTGGTCACTGGTCACTGGTCACTGGTCACTGGTCACTTTCGCTGGTCACTGGTCACTGGTCACTGTCGCTGGTCACTGGTCGCTGGTCACTGGTCACTGGTCAGTGGTCACTGTCGCTGGTAAATGGTCACTGTCGCTGGTCACTGGTCACTGGTCACTGGTCACTGGTCACTGGTCACTGGTCACTGGTCAATGGTCCCTATCGCTGGTCAATGGTCACTGTCGCTGGTCACTGGTCACTGGTCACTGGTCATTGGTGACTATCGCTGGTCAATGGTCACTGTTGCTGGTCACTGGTCACTGGTCAATGGTCCCTATCGCTGGTCACTGTCGCTGGTCACTGGTCACTGGTCACTGGTCACTGGTCAAAAGTCACTGGTCACTTGTCACTGGTCAATGGTCACTGGTCTCTGGTCACTGGTCACTGGTCACTGGTCACTGGTCACTGGTCAAAAGTCACTGGTCACTTGTCACTGGTCAATGGTCACTGCCGCTGGTCACTGCTCACTGGTCAATATTCACTGGTCACTGGTCACTGGTCACTGGTCACTGGTCACTGGTCACTGGTCACTGGTCACTTTCGCTGGTCACTGGTCACTGGTCAATGGTCACTGGTCAATGGTCACTGGTCACTGGTCACAGGTCACTGGTCACAGGTCAATGGTCACTGGTCACTGGTCACTGGTCACTGGTCACTGGTCACTGGTCACTGGTCACTGGTCACGGGTCACATTTCACGGGTCACTGTTCACTGGTCGCTAGTCACTGGTCACCGGTCACTGGTCACTGGTCACTGGTCACTGTTCACTGGTCACTGGTCACAAGTCACTGGTCACATGTCACTGGTCAGTGGTCACTGGTCACTGGTCACTGGTCTGTGGTCACTGGTCACTGGTCAGTGGTCACTTGTAACAGTCAGATGTCGCGGGTCACTGGTCACAAGTCACTGGTCGCTGGTCACAAGTCACTGGTCACTTGTCACTGGTCACTGGTCACTGGTCACTGGTCAATGGTCAATGGTCGCTGGTCACTGGTCACTGGTCATGGGTCACTGGTCACTGGTCACTGGTCACTGGTCACTGGTCACTGGTCACTGGTCACTGGTCAATCGTCACTATCACTGGTCAATGGTCACTGTCGCTGCTCACTGGACACTGGTCACTGGTCACTGGTCACTGGTCACTGGTCACTGCTCATTGGTCACTATCGCTGTTCAATGGTCACTGTCGCTGGTCATTGGTCACTGGTCACTGTTCACTGGTCACTGGTCACTGGTCACTGGTCATTGGTCACTATCGCTGGTCAATGGTCACTGTCGCTGGTCATTGGTCACTGGTCACTGGACACTGGTCACTGGTCACTGGTCACTGGTCACTGGTCACTGGTCACTGGTCAATGGTCACTGTCGCTGGTCACTGGTCACTGGTCACTGGTCAATGGTCACTGCCGCTGGTCACTGGTCACTGGTCACTGCTCACTGGTCACTGGTCACTTGTCAATGGTCACTGTCGCTGGTCAATGGTCACTGACGCTGGTCACTGGTCACTGGTCACTGGTCACTGGTCACTGGTCATTGGTCACTGGTCACTGGTCACAAGTCACTGGTCACTGGTCACTGGTCACTTGTCACTGGTCGCTGGTCACTGGTCACTGGTCAGTGGTCACTGTCGCTGGTAAATGGTCACTGTCGCTGGTCACTGGTCACTGGTCACTGGTCACTGGTCACTGGTCACTGGTCACTGGTCAATGGTCCCTATCGCTGGTCAATGGTCACTGTCGCTGGTCACTGGTCACTGGTCACTGGTCATTGGTGACTATCGCTGGTCAATGGTCACTGTTGCTGGTCACTGGTCACTGGTCAATGGTCCCTATCGCTGGTCACTGTCGCTGGTCACTGGTCACTGGTCACTGGTCACTGGTCAAAAGTCACTGGTCACTTGTCACTGGTCAGTGGTCACTGGTCTCTGGTCACTGGTCACTGGTCACTGGTCACAGGTCAATGGTCACTGGTCACTGGTCCCTGGTCACTGGCCACTGGTCACTGGTCACTGGTCAATGGTCACTGTCGCTGGTCAATGGTCACTGTCGCTGGTCACTGGTCACTGGTCATTGGTCACTGGTCACTGGTCACAAGTCACTGGTCACTGGTCACTTGTCACTGGTCGATGGTCACTGGTCACTGGTCAATGGTCACTGTCGCTGGTAAATGTTCACTGTCGCTGGTCACTGGTCACTGGTCACTGTCGCTGGTCACTGGTCACTGGTCACTGGTCACTCGTCACTGGTCACTGGTCCCTATCGCTGGTCAATGGTCACTGTCGCTGGTCACTGGTCACTGGTCACTGGTCACTGGTCACTGGTCAAAAGTCACTGGTCACTTGTCACTGGTCAATGGTCACTGCCGCTGGTCACTGCTCACTGGTCAATATTCACTGGTCACTGGTCACTGGTCACTGGTCACTGGTCACTGGTCACTGGTCACTGGTCACTTTCGCTGGTCACTGGTCACTGGTCAATGGTCACTGGCCACTGGTCACTGGTCACTGGTCAATGGTCACTGTCGCTGGTCAATGGTCACTGTCGCTGGTCACTGGTCACTGGTCACTGGTCACTGGTCACTGGTCACAACTCACTGGTCACTTGTCACTGGTCACTGGTCACTGGTCACTGGTCAATGGTCACTGTCGCTGGTCAATGGTCACTGTCGCTGGTCAATGGTCACTGCGGTGGTCATTGGTCACTGGTCACTGGTCACTGGTCAAAAGTCACTGGTCACTTGTCACTGGTCAGTGGTCACTGGTCTCTGGTCACTGGTCACTGGTCACAGGTCAATGCTCACTGGTCACTGGTCACTGGTCACTGGTCACTGGTCACTGGTCACGGGTCACATTTCACGGGTCACTGTTCACTGGTCGCTAGTCACTGGTCACCGGTCACTGGTCACTGGTCACTGGTCACTGGTCACTGTTCACTGGTCACTGGTCACAAGTCACTGGTCACATGTCACTGGTCAGTGGTCACTGGTCACTGGTCACTGGTCTGTGGTCACTGGTCACTGGTCAGTGGTCACTTGTAACAGTCAGATGTCGCGGGTCACTGGTCACAAGTCACTGGTCGCTGGTCACAAGTCACTGGTCACTTGTCACTGGTCACTGGTCACTGGTCACTGGTCAATGGTCAATGGTCGCTGGTCACTGGTATCTGGTCATGGGTCACTGGTCACTGGTCACTGGTCACTGGTCACTGGTCACTGGTCACTGGTCACTGGTCAATCGTCACTATCGCTGGTCAATGGTCACTGTCGCTGCTCACTGGTCACTGGTCACTGGTCACTGGTCACTGGTCACTGGTCACTGGTCATTGGTCACTATCGCTGGTCAATGGTCACTGTCGCTGGTCAATGGTCACTGTCGCTGGTCATTGGTCACTGGTCACTGGTCACTGGTCAAAAGTCACTGGTCACTTGTCACTGGTCAGTGGTCACTGGTCTCTGGTCACTGGTCACTGGTCACTGGTCACTGGTCACTGGTCTGTGGTCACTGGTCACTGGTCACTGGTCACTGGTCACTGGTCACTGGTCATTGGTCAGTGGTCACTGGTCACTGGTCACTGGTCACTGGTCACTGGCCAATGGTCACTGGTCACTGGTCAATGGTCACTGTCGCTAGTCAATGGTCACTGTCGCTGGTCACTGGTCACTGGTCACTGGTCACTGGTCACTGGTCATTGGTCACAAGTCACTGGTCACTGGTCACTTGTCACTGGTCGATGGTCACTGGTCACTGGTCAATGGTCACTGTCGCTGGTAAATGTTCACTGTCGCTGGTCACTGGTCACTGGTCACTGTCGCTGGTCACTGGTCACTGGTCACTGGTCACTGGTCACTGGTCACTGGTCACTGGTCACTGGTCAATTGTCCCTATCGCTGGTCAATGGTCACTGTCGCTGGTCACTGGTCACTGGTCACTGGTCACTGGTCACTGGTCAATGGTCACTATCGCTGGTCAATGGTCACTGTCGCTGCTCACTGGTCACTGGTCACTGGTCACTGGTCATTGGTCACTATCGCTGGTCAATGGTCACTGTCGCTGGTCACTGGTCACTGGTCACTGGTCACTGGTCACGGGTCACATGTCACGGGTCACTGTTCACTGGTCGCTAGTCACTGGTCACCGGTCACTGGTCACTGGTCACTGGTCACTGTTCACTGGTCACTGGTCACAAGTCACTGGTCACTGGTCACTGGTCACTGGTCACTGGTCACTGGTCACTGGTCACTATCGCTGGTCAATGGTCACTGTCGCTGGTCACTGGTCACTGGTCACTGTTCACTGGTCACTGGTCACTGGTCACTGGTCATTGGTCACTATCGCTGGTCAATGGTCACTGTCGCTGGTCATTGGTCACTGGTCACTGGACACTGGTCACTGGTCACTGGTCACTTGTCACTGGTCACTGGTCACTGGTCACTGGTCAATGGTCACTGTCGCTGGTCACTGGTCAATGGTCACTGCCGCTGGTCACTGGTCACTGGTCACTGCTCACTGGTCACTGGTCACTTGTCAATGGTCACTGTCGCTGGTCAATGGTCACTGTCGCTGGTCACTGGTCACTGGTCACTGCTCACTGGTCATTGGTCACTGGTCACGGGTCACAAGTCACTGGTCACTGGTCACTTGTCACTGGTCGCTGGTCACTGGTCACTGGTAAGTGGTCACTGTCGCTGGTAAATGGTCACTGTCGCTGGTCACTGGTCACTGGTCAATGGTCCCTATCGCTGGTCAATGGTCACTGTCGCTGGTCACTGGTCACTGGTCACTGGTCATTGGTGACTATCGCTGGTCAATGGTCACTGTCGCTGGTCACTGGTCACTGGTCACTTGTCACTGGTCACTGGTCACTGGTCACTGGTCACTGGTCAATGGTCACTGTCGCTGGTCACTGGTCACTGGTCACTGGTCAATTGTCACTGCCGCTGGTCACTGGTCACTGGTCACTGCTCACTGGTCACTGGTCACTTGTCAATGGTCACTGTCGCTGGTCACTGGTCACTGGTCACTGGTCACTGGTCATTGGTCACTGGTCACTGGTCACAAGTCACTGGTCACTGGTCACTGGTCACTTGTCACTGGTCGCTGGTCACTGGTCACTGGTCAGTGGTCACTGTCGCTGGTAAATGGTCACTGTCGCTGGTCTCTGGTCACTGGTCACTGGTCACTGGTCACTGGTCAATGGTCCCTATCGCTGGTCAATGGTCACTGTCGCTGGTCACTGGTCACTGGTCACTGGTCATTGGTGACTATCGCTGGTCAATGGTCACTGTTGCTGGTCACTGGTCACTGGTCACTGGTCAATGGTCCCTATCGCTGGTCACTGTCGCTGGTCACTGGTCACTGGTCACTGGTCACTGGTCAAAAGTCACTGGTCACTTGTCACTGGTCAGTGGTCACTGGTCTCTGATCACTGGTCACTGTCGCTGGTCACTGGACACTGGTCACTGGTCAATGGTCCCTATCGCTGGTCAATGGTCACTGTCGCTGGTCACTGGTCACTGGTCACTGGTCAAAAGTCACTGGTCACTTGTCACTGGTCAGTGGTCACTGGTCTCTGGTCACTGGCCACTGGTCACTGGTCACAGGTCAATGGTCACTGGTCACTGGTCACTGGTCACTGGCCACTGGTCACTGGTCACTGGTCAATGGTCACTGTCGCTGGTCAATGGTCACTGTCGCTGGTCACTGGTCACTGGTCACTGGTCACTGGTCACAAGTCACTGGTCACTGGTCACTTGTCACTGGTCGATGGTCACTGGTCACTGGTCAATGGTCACTGTCGCTGGTAAATGTTCACTGTCGCTGGTCACTGGTCACTGGTCACTGGTCACTGGTCACTGGTCACTGGTCACTGGTCAATGGTCCCTATCGCTGGTCAATGGTCACTGTCGCTGGTCACTGGTCACTGGTCACTGGTCACTGGTCACTGGTCAAAAGTCACTGGTCACTTGTCACTGGTCAATGGTCACTGCCGCTGGTCACTGCTCACTGGTCAATATTCACTGGTCACTGGTCACTGGTCACTGGTCACTGGTCACTGGTCACTGGTCACTGGTCACTTTCGCTGGTCACTGGTCACTGGTCACTGTCGCTGGTCACTGGTCACTGGTCACTGGTCACTGGTCATAGGTCAATGGTCACTGGTCACTGGTCAATGGTCCCTATCGCTGGTCAATGGTCACTGTCGCTGGTCACAGGACACTGGTCACTGGTCACTGGTCACTGGTCAAAAGTCACTGGTCACTTGTCACTGGTCAGTGGTCACTGGTCTCTGGTCACTGGTCACTGGTCACTGGTCACTGGTCAATTGTCCCTATCGCTGGTCAATGGTCACTGTCGCTGGTCACTGGTCACTGGTCACTGGTCACTGGTCACTGGTCAATGGTCACTATCGCTGGTCAATGGTCACTGTCGCTGCTCACTGGTCACTGGTCACTGCTCACTGGTCACTGGTCACTTGTCAATGGTCACTGTCGCTGGTCAATGGTCACTGTCGCTGGTCACTGGTCACTGGTCACTGGTCACTGGTCACTGGTCACTGGTCATTGGTCACTGGTCACTGGTCACAAGTCACTGGTCACTGGTCACTGGTCACTTGTCACTGGTCGCTGGTCACTGGTCACAGGTCAGTGGTCACTGTCGCTGGTAAATGGTCACTGTCGCTGGTCACTGGTCACTGGTCACTGGTCACTGGTCACTGGTCACTGGTCACTGGTCACTGGTCAATGGTCCCTATCGCTGGTCTATGGTCACTGTCGCTGGTCACTGGTCACTGGTCACTGGTCATTGGTGACTATCGCTGGTCAATGGTCACTGTTGCTGGTCACTGGTCACTAGTCACTGGTCAATGGTCCCTATCGCTGGTCACTGTCGCTGGTCACTGGTCACTGGTCACTGGTCACTGGTCAAAAGTCACTGGTCACTTGTCACTGGTCAGTGGTCACTGGTCTCTGGTCACTGGTCACTGTCGCTGGTCACTGGACACTGGTCACTGGTCAATGGTCCCTATCGCTGGTCAATGGTCACTGTCGCTGGTCACTGGTCACTGGTCACTGGTCACTGGTCAAAAGTCACTGGTCACTTGTCACTGGTCAGTGGTCACTGGTCTCTGGTCACTGGTCACTGGTCACTGGTCACAGGTCAATGGTCACTGGTCACTTGTCACTGGTCGATGGTCACTGGTCACTGGTCAATGGTCACTGTCGCTGGTAAATGTTCACTGTCGCTGGTCACTGGTCACTGGTCACTGTCGCTGGTCACTGGTCACTGGTCACTGGTCACTGGTCACTGGTCACTGGTCACTGGTCACTGGTCACTGGTCACTGGTCAATGGTCCCTATCGCTGGTCAATGGTCACTGTCGCTGGTCACTGGTCACTGGTCAAAAGTCACTGGTCACTTGTCACTGGTCAATGGTCACTGCCGCTGGTCACTGCTCACTGGTCAATATTCACTGGTCACTGGTCACTGGTCACTGGTCACTGGTCACTGGTCACTGGTCGCTGGTCACTTTCGCTGGTCACTGGTCACTGGTCAATGGTCACTGGTCAATGGTCACTGGTCACTGGTCACAGGTCACTGGTCACAGGTCAATGGTCACTGGTCACTGGTCACTGGTCACTGGTCACTGGTCACTGGTCACTGGTCACGGGTCACATTTCACGGGTCACTGTTCACTGGTCGCTAGTCACTGGTCACCGGTCACTGGTCACTGGTCACTGGTCACTGTTCACTGGTCACTGGTCACAAGTCACTGGTCACATGTCACTGGTCAGTGGTCACTGGTCACTGGTCACTGGTCTGTGGTCACTGGTCACTGGTCAGTGGTCACTTGTAACAGTCAGATGTCGCGGGTCACTGGTCACAAGTCACTGGTCGCTGGTCACAAGTCACTGGTCACTTGTCACTGGTCACTGGTCACTGGTCACTGGTCAATGGTCAATGGTCGCTGGTCACTGGTCACTGGTCATGGGTCACTGGTCACTGGTCACTGGTCACTGGTCACTGGTCACTGGTCACTGGTCACTGGTCAATCGTCACTATCGCTGGTCAATGGTCACTGTCGCTGCTCACTGGTCACTAGTCACTGGTCACTGGTCACTGGTCACTGGTCACTGGTCAATGGTCACTATCGCTGGTCAATGGTCACTGTCGCTGGTCATTGGTCACTGGTCACTGGACACTGGTCACTGGTCTCTGGTCACTTGTCACTGGTCACTGGTCACTGGTCAATGGTCACTGTCGCTGGTCACTGGTCACTGGTCACTGGTCCCTGGTCACTGGTCACTGGTCAATGATCACTGTCGCTGGTCACTGGTCACTGGTCACTGGTCACTGGTCACGGGTCACATGTCACTGGTCACTGGTCACAGGTCACTTGTTACTGGTCACTGGTCACGGTCACTGGTCACTGGTCACTGGTCACTGGTCACTGGTCACTGGTCACTGGTCACTGGTCAATGGTCCCTATCGCTGGCCAATGGTCACTGTCGCTGGTCACTGGTCACTGGTCACTGGTCACTGGTCACTGGTCATTGGTGACTATCGCTGGTCAATGGTCACTGTCGCTGGTCATTGGTCACTGGTCACTGGTCACTGGTCAAAAGTCACTGGTCACTTGTCACTGGTCAGTGGTCACTGGTCTCTGGTCACTGGTCACTGGTCACTGGTCACTGGTCACAGGTCAATGGTCACTGGTCACTGGTCACTGGGCACTGGTCACTGGTCACGGGTCACATGTCACGGGTCACTGTTCACTGTTCACTGGTCGCTAGTCACTGGTCACCGGTCACTGGTCACTGGTCATTGTTCACTGGTCACTGGTCACAAGTCACTGGTCACTTGTCAGTGGTCAGTGGTCACAGGTCACTGGTCTGTGGTCACTGGTCACTGGTCACTGGTCACTGGTCACTGGTCACTGGTCACTGGTCACTGGTCATTGGTCACTGGTCACTGGTCACAAGTCACTGGTCACTGGTCACTTGTCACTGGTCGCTGGTCACTGGTCACTGGTCAATGGTCACTGTCGCTGGTAAATGTTCACTGTCGCTGGTCACTGGTCACTGGTCACTGTCGCTGGTCACTGGTCACTGGTCACTGGTCACTGGTCATAGGTCAATGGTCACTGGTCACTGGTCAATGATCCCTATCGCTGGTCAATGGTCACTGTCGCTGGTCACTGGTCACTGGTCACTGGTCACTGGTCACTGGTCAAAAGTCACTGGTCACTTGTCACTGGTCAGTGGTCACTGGTCTCTGGTCACTGGTCACTGGTCACTGGTCACTGGTCACAGGTCAGTGGTCACTGGTCACTGGTCACTGGTCACTGGTCACTGGCCAATGGTCACTGGTCACTGGTCAATGGTCACTGTTGCCAGTCAATGGTCACTGTCGCTGGTCACTGGTCACTGGTCACTGGTCACTGGTCACTGGTCACTGGTCACTGGTCATTGGTCACTGGTCACTGGTCACTAGTCACTGGTCACTGGTCACTTGTCACTGGTCGATGGTCACTGGTCACTGGTCAATGGTCACTGTCGCTGGTAAATGTTCACTGTCGCTGGTCACTGGTCACTGGTCACTGTCGCTGGTCACTGGTCACTGGTCACTGGTCACTGGTCACTGGTCTCTGGTCACTGGTCACTGGTCAATTGTCCCTATCGCTGGTCAATGGTCACTGTCGCTGGTCACTGGTCACTGGTCAAAAGTCACTGGTCACTTGTCACTGGTCAGTGGTCACTGGTCTCTGGTCACTGGTCACTGGTCACTGGTCACTGGTCACAGGTCAATGGTCACTGGTCACTGGTCACTGGGCACTGGTCACTGGTCACGGGTCACATGTCACGGGTCACTGTTCACTGTTCACTGGTCGCTAGTCACTGGTCACCGGTCACTGGTCACTGGTCATTGTTCACTGGTCACTGGTCACAAGTCACTGGTCACTTGTCAGTGGTCAGTGGTCACAGGTCACTGGTCTGTGGTCACTGGTCACTGGTCACTGGTCACTGGTCACTGGTCAATGGTCACTGTCGCTGGTAAATGTTCACTGTCGCTGGTCACTGGTCACTGGTCACTGTCGCTGGTCACTGGTCACTGGTCACTGGTCACTGGTCACTGGTCACTGGTCACTGGTCACTGGTCAATTGTCCCTATCGCTGGTCAATGGTCACTGTCGCTGGTCACTGGTCACTGGTCACTGGTCACTGGTCACTGGTCAATGGTCACTATCGCTGGTCAATGGTCACTGTCGCTGCTCACTGGTCACTGGTCACTGGTCACTGGTCATTGGTCACTATCGCTGGTCAATGGTCACTGTCGCTGGTCACTGGTCACTGGTCACTGGTCACTGGTCACGGGTCACATGTCACGGGTCACTGTTCACTGGTCGCTAGTCACTGGTCACCGGTCACTGGTCACTGGTCACTGGTCACTGTTCACTGGTCACTGGTCACAAGTCACTGGTCACTGGTCACTGGTCACTGGTCACTGGTCACTGGTCACTGGTCACTATCGCTGGTCAATGGTCACTGTCGCTGGTCACTGGTCACTGGTCACTGTTCACTGGTCACTGGTCACTGGTCACTGGTCATTGGTCACTATCGCTGGTCAATGGTCACTGTCGCTGGTCATTGGTCACTGGTCACTGGACACTGGTCACTGGTCACTGGTCACTGGTCACTTGTCACTGGTCACTGGTCACTGGTCACTGGTCAATGGTCACTGTCGCTGGTCACTGGTCAATGGTCACTGCCGCTGGTCACTGGTCACTGGTCACTGCTCACTGGTCACTGGTCACTTGTCAATGGTCACTGTCGCTGGTCAATGGTCACTGTCGCTGGTCACTGGTCACTGGTCACTGGTCACTGCTCACTGGTCATTGGTCACTGGTCACAGGTCACAAGTCACTGGTCACTGGTCACTTGTCACTGGTCGCTGGTCACTGGTCACTGGTAAGTGGTCACTGTCGCTGGTAAATGGTCACTGTCGCTGGTCACTGGTCACTGGTCAATGGTCCCTATCGCTGGTCAATGGTCACTGTCGCTGGTCACTGGTCACTGGTCACTGGTCATTGGTGACTATCGCTGGTCAATGGTCACTGTCGCTGGTCACTGGTCACTGGTCACTTGTCACTGGTCACTGGTCACTGGTCACTGGTCACTGGTCAATGGTCACTGTCGCTGGTCACTGGTCACTGGTCACTGGTCAATTGTCACTGCCGCTGGTCACTGGTCACTGGTCACTGCTCACTGGTCACTGGTCACTTGTCAATGGTCACTGTCGCTGGTCACTGGTCACTGGTCACTGGTCACTGGTCATTGGTCACTGGTCACTGGTCACAAGTCACTGGTCACTGGTCACTGGTCACTTGTCACTGGTCGCTGGTCACTGGTCACTGGTCAGTGGTCACTGTCGCTGGTAAATGGTCACTGTCGCTGGTCTCTGGTCACTGGTCACTGGTCACTGGTCACTGGTCAATGGTCCCTATCGCTGGTCAATGGTCACTGTCGCTGGTCACTGGTCACTGGTCACTGGTCATTGGTGACTATCGCTGGTCACTGTCGCTGGTCACTGGTCACTGGTCACTGGTCACTGGTCAAAAGTCACTGGTCACTTGTCACTGGTCAGTGGTCACTGGTCTCTGGTCACTGGTCACTGTCGCTGGTCACTGGACACTGGTCACTGGTCAATGGTCCCTATCGCTGGTCAATGGTCACTGTCGCTGGTCACTGGTCACTGGTCACTGGTCACTGGTCAAAAGTCACTGGTCACTTGTCACTGGTCAGTGGTCACTGGTCTCTGGTCACTGGTCACTGGTCACTGGTCACAGGTCAATGGTCACTGGTCACTTGTCACTGGTCGATGGTCACTGGTCACTGGTCAATGGTCACTGTCGCTGGTAAATGTTCACTGTCGCTGGTCACTGGTCACTGGTCACTGTCGCTGGTCACTGGTCACTGGTCACTGGTCACTGGTCACTGGTCACTGGTCACTGGTCACTGGTCACTGGTCACTGGTCAATGGTCCCTATCGCTGGTCAATGGTCACTGTCGCTGGTCACTGGTCACTGGTCAAAAGTCACTGGTCACTTGTCACTGGTCAATGGTCACTGCCGCTGGTCACTGCTCACTGGTCAATATTCACTGGTCACTGGTCACTGGTCACTGGTCACTGGTCACTGGTCACTGGTCGCTGGTCACTTTCGCTGGTCACTGGTCACTGGTCAATGGTCACTGGTCAATGGTCACTGGTCACTGGTCACAGGTCACTGGTCACAGGTCAATGGTCACTGGTCACTGGTCACTGGTCACTGGTCACTGGTCACTGGTCACTGGTCACTGGTCACGGGTCACATTTCACGGGTCACTGTTCACTGGTCGCTAGTCACTGGTCACCGGTCACTGGTCACTGGTCACTGGTCACTGTTCACTGGTCACTGGTCACAAGTCACTGGTCACATGTCACTGGTCAGTGGTCACTGGTCACTGGTCACTGGTCTGTGGTCACTGGTCACTGGTCAGTGGTCACTTGTAACAGTCAGATGTCGCGGGTCACTGGTCACAAGTCACTGGTCGCTGGTCACAAGTCACTGGTCACTTGTCACTGGTCACTGGTCACTGGTCACTGGTCAATGGTCAATGGTCGCTGGTCACTGGTCACTGGTCATGGGTCACTGGTCACTGGTCACTGGTCACTGGTCACTGGTCACTGGTCACTGGTCACTGGTCAATCGTCACTATCGCTGGTCAATGGTCACTGTCGCTGCTCACTGGTCACTAGTCACTGGTCACTGGTCACTGGTCACTGGTCACTGGTCATTGGTCACTATCGCTGGTCAATGGTCACTGTCGCTGGTCATTGGTCACTGGTCACTGGACACTGGTCACTGGTCTCTGGTCACTTGTCACTGGTCACTGGTCACTGGTCAATGGTCACTGTCGCTGGTCACTGGTCACTGGTCACTGGTCCCTGGTCACTGGTCACTGGTCAATGATCACTGTCGCTGGTCACTGGTCACTGGTCACTGGTCACTGGTCACGGGTCACATGTCACTGGTCACTGGTCACTGGTCACTTGTTACTGGTCACTGGTCACGGTCACTGGTCACTGGTCACTGGTCACTGGTCACTGGTCACTGGTCACTGGTCACTGGTCAATGGTCCCTATCGCTGGCCAATGGTCACTGTCGCTGGTCACTGGTCACTGGTCACTGTTCACTGGTCACTGGTCATTGGTGACTATCGCTGGTCAATGGTCACTGTCGCTGGTCATTGGTCACTGGTCACTGGTCACTGGTCAAAAGTCACTGGTCACTTGTCACTGGTCAGTGGTCACTGGTCTCTGGTCACTGGTCACTGGTCACTGGTCACTGGTCACAGGTCAATGGTCACTGGTCACTGGTCACTGGGCACTGGTCACTGGTCACGGGTCACATGTCACGGGTCACTGTTCACTGTTCACTGGTCGCTAGTCACTGGTCACCGGTCACTGGTCACTGGTCATTGTTCACTGGTCACTGGTCACAAGTCACTGGTCACTTGTCAGTGGTCAGTGGTCACAGGTCACTGGTCTGTGGTCACTCGTCACTGGTCACTGGTCACTGGTCACTGGTCACTGGTCACTGGTCACTGGTCATTGGTCACTGGTCACTGGTCACAAGTCACTGGTCACTGGTCACTTGTCACTGGTCGCTGGTCACTGGTCACTGGTCAATGGTCACTGTCGCTGGTAAATGTTCACTGTCGCTGGTCACTGGTCACTGGTCACTGTCGCTGGTCACTGGTCACTGGTCACTGGTCACTGGTCATAGGTCAATGGTCACTGGTCACTGGTCAATGATCCCTATCGCTGGTCAATGGTCACTGTCGCTGGTCACTGGTCACTGGTCACTGGTCACTGGTCACTGGTCAAAAGTCACTGGTCACTTGTCACTGGTCAGTGGTCACTGGTCTCTGGTCACTGGTCACTGGTCACTGGTCACTGGTCACAGGTCAGTGGTCACTGGTCACTGGTCACTGGTCACTGGTCACTGGCCAATGGTCACTGGTCACTGGTCAATGGTCACTGTTGCCAGTCAATGGTCACTGTCGCTGGTCACTGGTCACTGGTCACTGGTCACTGGTCACTGGTCACTGGTCACTGGTCATTGGTCACTGGTCACTGGTCACTAGTCACTGGTCACTGGTCACTTGTCACTGGTCGATGGTCACTGGTCACTGGTCAATGGTCACTGTCGCTGGTAAATGTTCACTGTCGCTGGTCACTGGTCACTGGTCACTGTCGCTGGTCACTGGTCACTGGTCACTGGTCACTGGTCACTGGTCTCTGGTCACTGGTCACTGGTCAATTGTCCCTATCGCTGGTCAATGGTCACTGTCGCTGGTCACTGGTCACTGGTCACTGGTCACTGGTCACTGGTCACTGGTCAATGGTCACTATCGCTGGTCAATGGTCACTGTCGCTGCTCACTGGTCACTGGTCACTGGTCACTGGTCATTGGTCACTATCGCTGGTCAATGGTCACTGTCGCTGGTCACTGGTCACTGGTCACTGGTCACTGGTCACGGGTCACATGTCACGGGTCACTGTTCACTGGTCGCTAGTCACTGGTCACCGGTCACTTGTCACTGGTCACTGGTCACTGTTCACTGGTCACTGGTCACAAGTCACTGGTCACTGGTCACTGGTCACTGGTCATTGGTCACTGGTCACTGGTCACTGGTCACTGGTCACTGGTCAATCGTCACTATCACTGGTCAATGGTCACTGTCGCTGCTCACTGGTCACTGGTCACTGGTCACTGGTCACTGGTCACTGGTCACTGCTCATTGGTCACTATCGCTGGTCAATGGTCACTGTCGCTGGTCATTGGTCACTGGTCACTGTTCACTGGTCACTGGTCACTGGTCACTGGTCATTGGTCACTATCGCTGGTCAATGGTCACTGTCGCTGGTCATTGGTCACTGGTCACTGGACACTGGTCACTGGTCACTGGTCACTGGTCACTGGTCACTGGTCAATGGTCACTGTCGCTGGTCACTTGTCACTGGTCACTGGTCAATGGTCACTGCCGCTGGTCACTGGTCACTGGTCACTGCTCACTGGTCACTGGTCACTTGTCAATGGTCACTGTCGCTGGTCAATGGTCACTGACGCTGGTCACTGGTCACTGGTCACTGGTCACTGGTCACTGGTCATTGGTCACTGGTCACTGGTCACAAGTCACTGGTCACTGGTCACTGGTCACTTGTCACTGGTCGCTGGTCACTGGTCACTGGTCAGTGGTCACTGTCGCTGGTAAATGGTCACTGTCGCTGGTCACTGGTCACTGGTCACTGGTCACTGGTCACTGGTCACTGGTCACTGGTCAATGGTCCCTATCGCTGGTCAATGGTCACTGTCGCTGGTCACTGGTCACTGGTCACTGGTCATTGGTGACTATCGCTGGTCAATGGTCACTGTTGCTGGTCACTGGTCACTGGTCAATGGTCCCTATCGCTGGTCACTGTCGCTGGTCACTGGTCACTGGTCACTGGTCACTGGTCAAAAGTCACTGGTCACTTGTCACTGGTCAGTGGTCACTGGTCTCTGGTCACTGGTCACTGGTCACTGGTCACAGGTCAATGGTCACTGGTCACTGGTCACTGGTCACTGGCCACTGGTCACTGGTCACTGGTCAATGGTCACTGTCGCTGGTCAATGGTCACTGTCGCTGGTCACTGGTCACTGGTCACTGGTCACTGGTCACTGGTCATTGGTCACTGGTCACTGGTCACAAGTCACTGGTCACTGGTCACTTGTCACTGGTCGATGGTCACTGGTCACTGGTCAATGGTCACTGTCGCTGGTAAATGTTCACTGTCGCTGGTCACTGGTCACTGGTCACTGTCGCTGGTCACTGGTCACTGGTCACTGGTCACTCGTCACTGGTCACTGGTCACTGGTCAATGGTCCCTATCGCTGGTCAATGGTCACTGTCGCTGGTCACTGGTCACTGGTCACTGGTCACTGGTCACTGGTCAAAAGTCACTGGTCACTTGTCACTGGTCAATGGTCACTGCCGCTGGTCACTGCTCACTGGTCAATATTCACTGGTCACTGGTCACTGGTCACTGGTCACTGGTCACTGGTCACTGGTCACTGGTCACTGGTCACTTTCGCTGGTCACTGGTCACTGGTCAATGGTCACTGGCCACTGGTCACTGGTCACTGGTCAATGGTCACTGTCGCTGGTCAATGGTCACTGTCGCTGGTCACTGGTCACTGGTCACTGGTCACTGGTCACTGGTCACAACTCACTGGTCACTTGTCACTGGTCACTGGTCACTGGTCACTGGTCAATGGTCACTGTCGCTGGTCAATGGTCACTGTCGCTGGTCAATGGTCACTGCGGTGGTCATTGGTCACTGGTCACTGGTCACTGGTCAAAAGTCACTGGTCACTTGTCACTGGTCAGTGGTCACTGGTCTCTGGTCACTGGTCACTGGTCACAGGTCAATGGTCACTGGTCACTGGTCACTGGTCACTGGTCACTGGTCACTGGTCACTGGTCACGGGTCACATTTCACGGGTCACTGTTCACTGGTCGCTAGTCACTGGTCACCGGTCACTGGTCACTGGTCACTGGTCACTGGTCACTGTTCACTGGTCACTGGTCACAAGTCACTGGTCACATGTCACTGGTCAGTGGTCACTGGTCACTGGTCACTGGTCTGTGGTCACTGGTCACTGGTGAGTGGTCACTTGTAACAGTCAGATGTCGCGGGTCACTGGTCACAAGTCACTGGTCGCTGGTCACAAGTCACTGGTCACTTGTCACTGGTCACTGGTCACTGGTCACTGGTCAATGGTCAATGGTCGCTGGTCACTGGTATCTGGTCATGGGTCACTGGTCACTGGTCACTGGTCACTGGTCACTGGTCACTGGTCAATCGTCACTATCGCTGGTCAATGGTCACTGTCGCTGCTCACTGGTCACTGGTCACTGGTCACTGGTCACTGGTCACTGGTCACTGGTCATTGGTCACTATCGCTGGTCAATGGTCACTGTCGCTGGTCATTGGTCACTGGTCACTGGACACTGGTCACTGGTCACTGGTCACTTGTCACTGGTCACTGGTCACGGGTCAATGGTCACTGTCGCTGGTCACCGGTCACTGGTCACTGGTCACTGGTCCCTGGTCAATGATCACTGTCGCTGGTCACTGGTCACTGGTCACTGGTCACTGGTCACGGGTCACATGTCACTGGTCACTGGTCACTGGTCACTGGTCAATGGTCCCTATCGCTGGCCAATGGTCACTGTCGCTGGTCACTGGTCACTGGTCACTGGTCATTGGTGACTATCGCTGGTCAATGGTCACTGTCGCTGGTCATTGGTCACTGGTCACTGGTCACTGGTCAAAAGTCACTGGTCACTTGTCACTGGTCAGTGGTCACTGGTCTCTGGTCACTGGTCACTGGTCACTGGTCACTGGTCACTGGTCTGTGGTCACTGGTCACTGGTCACTGGTCACTGGTCACTGGTCACTGGTCATTGGTCACTGGTCACTGGTCACAAGTCACTGGTCACTGGTCACTTGTCACTGGTCGCTGGTAACTGGTCACTGGTCAATGGTCACTGTCGCTGGTAAATGTTCACTGTCGCTGGTCACTGGTCACTGGTCACTGTCGCTGGTCACTGGTCACTGGTCACTGGTCACTGGTCATAGGTCAATGGTCACTGGTCACTGGTCAATGGTCCCTATCGCTGGTCAATGGTCACTGTCGCTGGTCACTGGTCACTGGTCACTGGTCACTGGTCACTGGTCACTGGTCAAAAGTCACTGGTCACTTGTCACTGGTCAGTGGTCACTGGTCTCTGGTCACTGGTCACTGGTCACTGGTCACTGGTCACAGGTCAGTGGTCACTGGTCACTGGTCACTGGTCACTGGTCACTGGCCAATGGTCACTGGTCACTGGTCAATGGTCACTGTCGCCAGTCAATGGTCACTGTCGCTGGTCACTGGTCACTGGTCACTGGTCACTGGTCACTGGTCACTGGTCACTGGTCATTGGTCACAAGTCACTGGTCACTGGTCACTTGTCACTGGTCGATGGTCACTGGTCACTGGTCAATGGTCACTGTCGCTGGTAAATGTTCACTGTCGCTGGTCACTGGTCACTGGTCACTGTCGCTGGTCACTGGTCACTGGTCACTGGTCACTGGTCACTGGTCACTGGTCACTGGTCACTGGTCAATTGTCCCTATCGCTGGTCAATGGTCACTGTCGCTGGTCACTGGTCACTGGTCACTGGTCACTGGTCACTGGTCAATGGTCACTATCGCTGGTCAATGGTCACTGTCGCTGCTCGCTGGTCACTGGTCACTGGTCACTGGTCATTGGTCACTATCGCTGGTCAATGGTCACTGTCGCTGGTCACTGGTCACTGGTCACTGGTCACTGGTCACGGGTCACATGTCACGGGTCACTGTTCACTGGTCGCTAGTCACTGGTCACCGGTCACTGGTCACTGGTCACTGGTCACTGTTCACTGGTCACTGGTCACAAGTCACTGGTCACTGGTCACTGGTCACTGGTCACTGGTCACTGGTCACTGGACACTATCGCTGGTCAATGGTCACTGTCGCTGGTCACTGGTCACTGGTCACTGTTCACTGGTCACTGGTCACTGGTCACTGGTCATTGGTCACTATCGCTGGTCAATGGTCACTGTCGCTGGTCATTGGTCACTGGTCACTGGACACTGGTCACTGGTCACTGGTCACTTGTCACTGGTCACTGGTCACTGGTCACTGGTCAATGGTCACTGTCGCTGGTCACTGGTCAATGGTCACTGCCGCTGGTCACTGGTCACTGGTCACTGCTCACTGGTCACTGGTCACTTGTCAATGGTCACTGTCGCTGGTCAATGGTCACTGTCGCTGGTCACTGGTCACTGGTCACTGGTCACTGCTCACTGGTCATTGGTCACTGGTCACAGGTCACAAGTCACTGGTCACTGGTCACTTGTCACTGGTCGCTGGTCACTGGTCACTGGTAAGTGGTCACTGTCGCTGGTAAATTGTCACTGTCGCTGGTCACTGGTCACTGGTCAATGGTCCCTATCGCTGGTCAATGGTCACTGTCGCTGGTCACTGGTCACTGGTCACTGGTCATTGGTGACTATCGCTGGTCAATGGTCACTGTCGCTGGTCACTGGTCACTGGTCACTTGTCACTGGTCACTGGTCACTGGTCACTGGTCACTGGTCAATGGTCACTGTCGCTGGTCACTGGTCACTGGTCACTGGTCAATTGTCACTGCCGCTGGTCACTGGTCACTGGTCACTGCTCACTGGTCACTGGTCACTTGTCAATGGTCACTGTCGCTGGTCACTGGTCACTGGTCACTGGTCACTGGTCATTGGTCACTGGTCACTGGTCACAAGTCACTGGTCACTGGTCACTGGTCACTTGTCACTGGTCGCTGGTCACTGGTCACTGGTCAGTGGTCACTGTCGCTGGTAAATGGTCACTGTCGCTGGTCACTGGTCACTGGTCACTGGTCACTAGTCACTGGTCAATGGTCCCTATCGCTGGTCAATGGTCACTGTCGCTGGTCACTGGTCACTGGTCACTGGTCATTGGTGACTATCGCTGGTCAATGGTCACTGTTGCTGGTCACTGGTCACTGGTCACTGGTCAATGGTCCCTATCGCTGGTCACTGTCGCTGGTCACTGGTCACTGGTCACTGGTCACTGGTCAAAAGTCACTGGTCACTTGTCACTGGTCAGTGGTCACTGGTCTCTGGTCACTGGTCACTGTCGCTGGTCACTGGACACTGGTCACTGGTCAATGGTCCCTATCGCTGGTCAATGGTCACTGTCGCTGGTCACTGGTCACTGGTCACTGGTCACTGGTCACTGGTCAAAAGTCACTGGTCACTTGTCACTGGTCAGTGGTCACTGGTCTCTGGTCACTGGCCACTGGTCACTGGTCACAGGTCAATGGTCACTGGTCACTGGTCACTGGTCACTGGCCACTGGTCACTGGTCACTGGTCAATGGTCACTGTCGCTGGTCAATGGTCACTGTCGCTGGTCACTGGTCACTGGTCACTGGTCACTGGTCACTGGTCACTGGTCACAAGTCACTGGTCACTGGTCACTTGTCACTGGTCGATGGTCACTGGTCACTGGTCAATGGTCACTGTCGCTGGTAAATGTTCACTGTCGCTGGTCACTGGTCACTGGTCACTGTCGCTGGTCACTGGTCACTGGTCACTGGTCACTGGTCACTGGTCACTGGTCACTGGTCAATGGTCCCTATCGCTGGTCAATGGTCACTGTCGCTGGTCACTGGTCACTGGTCACTGGTCACTGGTCACTGGTCAAAAGTCACTGGTCACTTGTCACTGGTCAATGGTCACTGCCGCTGGTCACTGCTCACTGGTCAATATTCACTGGTCACTGGTCACTGGTCACTGGTCACTGGTCACTGGTCAAAAGTCACTGGTCACTTGTCACTGGTCAGTGGTCACTGGTCTCTGGTCACTGGTCACTGGTCACTGGTCACTGGTCAATTGTCCCTATCGCTGGTCAATGGTCACTGTCGCTGGTCACTGGTCACTGGTCACTGGTCACTGGTCACTGGTCACTGGTCAATGGTCACTATCGCTGGTCAATGGTCACTGTCGCTGCTCACTGGTCACTGGTCACTGGTCACTGGTCATTGGTCACTATCGCTGGTCAATGGTCACTGTCGCTGGTCACTGGTCACTGGTCACTGGTCACTGGTCACGGGTCACATGTCACGGGTCACTGTTCACTGGTCGCTAGTCACTGGTCAGCGGTCACTGGTCACTGGTCACTGGTCACTGTTCACTGGTCACTGGTCACAAGTCACTGGTCACTGGTCACTGGTCACTGGTCACTGGGCACTGGTCACTATCGCTGGTCAATGGTCACTGTCGCTGGTCACTGGTCACTGGTCACTGTTCACTGGTCAATGGTCACTGGTCACTGGTCATTGGTCACTATCGCTGGTCAATGGTCACTGTCGCTGGTCATTGGTCACTGGTCACTGGACACTGGTCACTGGTCACTGGTCACTGGTCACTTGTCACTGGTCACTGGTCACTGGTCACTGGTCAATGGTCACTGTCGCTGGTCACTGGTCACTGGTCACTGGTCAATGGTCACTGCCGCTGGTCACTGGTCACTGGTCACTGCTCACTGGTCACTGGTCACTTGTCAATGGTCACTGTCGCTGGTCAATGGTCACTGTCGCTGGTCACTGGTCACTGGTCACTGGTCACTGGTCACTGGTCACTGGTCATTGGTCACTGGTCACTGGTCACAAGTCACTGGTCACTGGTCACTGGTCACTTGTCACTGGTCGCTGGTCACTGGTCACAGGCAGTGGTCACTGTCGCTGGTAAATGGTCACTGTCGCTGGTCACTGGTCACTGGTCACTGGTCACTGGTCACTGGTCACTGGTCACTGGTCACTGGTCAATGGTCCCTATCGCTGGTCAATGGTCACTGTCGCTGGTCACTGGTCACTGGTCACTGGTCATTGGTGATTATCGCTGGTCAATGGTCACTGTTGCTGGTCACTGGTCACTAGTCACTGGTCAATGGTCCCTATCGCTGGTCACTGTCGCTGGTCACTGGTCACTGGTCACTGGTCACTGGTCAAAAGTCACTGGTCACTTGTCACTGGTCAGTGGTCACTGGTCTCTGGTCACTGGTCACTGTCGCTGGTCACTGGACACTGGTCACTGGTCAATGGTCCCTATCGCTGGTCAATGGTCACTGTCGCTGGTCACTGGTCACTGGTCACTGGTCACTGGTCAAAAGTCACTGGTCACTTGTCACTGGTCAGTGGTCACTGGTCTCTGGTCACTGGTCACTGGTCACTGGTCACAGGTCAATGGTCACTGGTCACTTGTCACTGGTCGATGGTCACTGGTCACTGGTCAATGGTCACTGTCGCTGGTAAATGTTCACTGTCGCTGGTCACTGGTCACTGGTCACTGTCGCTGGTCACTGGTCACTGGTCACTGGTCACTGGTCACTGGTCACTGGTCACTGGTCAATGGTCCCTATCGCTGGTCAATGGTCACTGTCGCTGGTCACTGGTCACTGGTCACTGGTCACTGGTCACTGGTCACTGGTCAAAAGTCACTGGTCACTTGTCACTGGTCAATGGTCACTGCCGCTGGTCACTGCTCACTGGTCAATATTCACTGGTCACTGGTCACTGGTCACTGGTCACTGGTCACTGGTCACTGGTCGCGGGTCACTTTCGCTGGTCACTGGTCACTGGTCAATGGTCACTGGTCAATGGTCACTGGTCACTGGTCACAGGTCACTGGTCACAGGTCAATGGTCACTGGTCACTGGTCACTGGTCACTGGTCACGGGTCACATTTCACGGGTCACTGTTCACTGGTCGCTAGTCACTGGTCACCGGTCACTGGTCACTGGTCACTGGTCACTGTTCACTGGTCACTGGTCACAAGTCACTGGTCACATGTCACTGGTCAGTGGTCACTGGTCACTGGTCACTGGTCTGTGGTCACTGGTCACTGGTCAGTGGTCACTTGTAACAGTCAGATGTCGCGGGTCACTGGTCACAAGTCACTGGTCGCTGGTCACAAGTCACTGGTCACTTGTCACTGGTCACTGGTCACTGGTCACTGGTCAATGGTCAATGGTCGCTGGTCACTGGTCACTGGTCACTGGTCTCTGGTCACTTGTCACTGGTCACTGGTCACTGGTCAATGGTCACTGTCGCTGGTCACTGGTCACTGGTCACTGGTCCCTGGTCACTGGTCACTGGTCAATGATCACTGTCGCTGGTCACTGGTCACTGGTCACTGGTCACTGGTCACGGGTCACATGTCACTGGTCACTGGTCACTGGTCACTTGTCACTGGTCACTGGTCACTGGTCACTGGTCACTGGTCAATGGTCCCTATCGCTGGCCAATGGTCACTGTCGCTGGTCACTGGTCACTGGTCACTGGTCACTGGTCACTGGTCATTGGTGACTATCGCTGGTCAATGGTCACTGTCGCTGGTCATTGGTCACTGGTCACTGGTCACTGGTCAAAAGTCACTGGTCACTTGTCACTGGTCAGTGGTCACTGGTCTCTGGTCACTGGTCACTGGTCACTGGTCACTGGTCACAGGTCAATGGTCACTGGTCACTGGTCACTGGGCACTGGTCACTGGTCACGGGTCACATGTCACGGGTCACTGTTCACTGTTCACTGGTCGCTAGTCACTGGTCACCGGTCACTGGTCACTGTTCACTGGTCACTGGTCACAAGTCACTGGTCACTTGTCAGTGGTCAGTTGTCACAGGTCACTGGTCTGTGGTCACTGGTCACTGGTCACTGGTCACTGGTCACTGGTCACTGGTCACTGGTCACTGGTCACTGGTCATTGGTCACTGGTCACTGGTCACAAGTCACTGGTCACTGGTCACTTGTCACTGGTCGCTGGTCACTGGTCACTGGTCAATGGTCACTGTCGCTGGTAAATGTTCACTGTCGCTAGTCACTGGTCACTGGTCACTGTCGCTGGTCACTGGTCACTGGTCACTGGTCACTGGTCATAGGTCAATGGTCACTGGTCACTGGTCAATGGTCCCTATCGCTGGTCAATGGTCACTGTCGCTGGTCACTGGTCACTGGTCACTGGTCACTGGTCACTGGTCAAAAGTCACTGGTCACTTGTCACTGGTCAGTGGTCACTGGTCTCTGGTCACTGGTCACTGGTCACTGGTCACTGGTCACAGGTCAGTGGTCACTGGTCACTGGTCACTGGTCACTGGTCACTGGCCAATGGTCACTGGTCACTGGTCAATGGTCACTGTCGCCAGTCAATGGTCACTGTCGCTGGTCACTGGTCACTGGTCACTGGTCACTGGTCACTGGTCACTGGTCACTGGTCACTGGTCATTGGTCACTGGTCACTGGTCACTAGTCACTGGTCACTGGTCACTTGTCACTGGTCGATGGTCACTGGTCACTGGTCAATGGTCACTGTCGCTGGTAAATGTTCACTGTCGCTGGTCACTGGTCACTGGTCACTGTCGCTGGTCACTGGTCACTGGTCACTGGTCACTGGTCACTGGTCTGTGGTCACTGGTCACTGGTCAATTGTCCCTATCGCTGGTCAATGGTCACTGTCGCTGGTCACTGGTCACTGGTCACTGGTCACTGGTCACTGGTCACTGGTCACTGGTCAATGGTCACTATCGCTGGTCAATGGTCACTGTCGCTGCTCACTGGTCACTGGTCACTGGTCACTGGTCATTGGTCACTATCGCTGGTCAATGGTCACTGTCGCTGGTCACTGGTCACTGGTCACTGGTCACTGGTCACGGGTCACATGTCACGGGTCACTGTTCACTGGTCGCTAGTCACTGGTCACCGGTCACTGGTCACTGGTCACTGGTCACTGTTCACTGGTCACTGGTCACAAGTCACTGGTCACTGGTCACTGGTCACTGGTCATTGGTCACTGGTCACTGGTCACTGGTCACTGGTCACTATCGCTGGTCAATGGTCACTGTCGCTGGTCACTGGTCACTGGTCACTGTTCACTGGTCACTGGTCACTGGTCACTGGTCATTGGTCACTATCGCTGGTCAATGGTCACTGTCGCTGGTCATTGGTCACTGGTCACTCGACACTGGTCACTGGTCACTGGTCACTTGTCACTGGTCACTGGTCACTGGTCACTGGTCAATGGTCACTGTCGCTGGTCACTGGTCACTGGTCACTGGTCAATGGTCACTGCCGCTGGTCACTGGTCACTGGTCACTGCTCACTGGTCACTGGTCACTTGTCAATGGTCACTGTCGCTGGTCAATAGTCACTGTCGCTGGTCACTGGTCACTGGTCACTGGTCACTGGTCACTGGTCATTGGTCACTGGTCACTGGTCACAAGTCACTGGTCACTGGTCACTTGTCACTGGTCGCTGGTCACTGGTCACTGGTAAGTGGTCACTGTCGCTGGTAAATGGTCACTGTCGCTGGTCACTGGTCACTGGTCACTGGTCACTGGTCACTGGTCACTGGTCACTGGTCACTGGTCAATGGTCCCTATCGCTGGTCAATGGTCACTGTCGCTGGTCACTGGTCACTGGTCACTGGTCATTGGTGACTATCGCTGGTCAATGGTCACTGTCGCTGGTCACTGGTCACTGGTCACTGGTCAATGGTCACTGGTCAATTGTCCCTATCGCTGGTCACTGGTCACTGGTCACTGGTCAATGGTCACTGTCGCTGGTCAATGGTCACTGTCGCTGGTCATTGGTCACTAGTCACTGGACACTGGTCACTGGTCACTGGTCACTGGTCAATGGTCACTGCCGCTGGTCACTGGTCACTGGTCACTGCTCACTGGTCACTGGTCACTTGTCAATGGTCACTGTCGCGGGTCAATGGTCACTGTCG
Source organism: Andrena bucephala (assembly GCA_947577245.1). Classification (NCBI taxonomy): domain Eukaryota; kingdom Metazoa; phylum Arthropoda; class Insecta; order Hymenoptera; family Andrenidae; genus Andrena; species Andrena bucephala. Next base: position 25,176,920 of record OX387716.1, on the reverse strand, counting down.
CTGGTCACTGGTCACTGGTCACTGGTCACTGGTCACTGGTCATTGGTCACTGGTCACTGGTCACAAGTCACTGGTCACTGGTCACTTGTCACTGGTCGCTGGTCACTGGTCACTGGTCAGTGGTCACTGTCGCTGGTAAATGGTCACTGTCGCTGGTCACTGGTCACTGGTCACTGGTCACTGGTCACTGGTCACTGGTCACTGGTCACTGGTCAATGGTCCCTATCGCTGGTCAATGGTCACTGTCGCTGGTCACTGGTCACTGGTCACTGGTCATTGGTGACTATCGCTGGTCAATGGTCACTGTCGCTGGTCACTGGTCACTGGTCACTGGTCAATGGTCCCTATCGCTGGTCAATGGTCACTGTCGCTGGTCACTGGTCACTGGTCACTGATCACTGGTCAAAAGTCACTGGTCACTTGTCACAGGTCAGTGGTCACTGGTCTCTGGTCACTGTCGCTGGTCACTGGTCACTGGTCACTGTTCACTGGTCACTGGTCACTGGTCACTGGTCATTGGTCACTATCGCTGGTCAATGGTCACTGTCGCTGGTCATTGGTCACTGGTCACTGGACACTGGTCACTGGTCACTGGTCACTGGTCACTGGTCACTGGTCAATGGTCACTGTCGCTGGTCACTGGTCACTGGTCACTGGTCAATGGTCACTGCCGCTGGTCACTGGTCACTGGTCACTGGTCACTGGTCACTGGTCACTTGTCAATGGTCACTGTCGCTGGTCAATGGTCACTGACGCTGGTCACTGGTCACTGGTCACTGGTCACTGGTCACTGGTCATTGGTCACTGGTCACTGGTCACAAGTCACTGGTCACTGGTCACTGGTCACTTGTCACTGGTCGCTGGTCACTGGTCACTGGTCAGTGGTCACTGTCGCTGGTAAATGGTCACTGTCGCTGGTCACTGGTCACTGGTCACTGGTCACTGGTCACTGGTCACTGGTCACTGGTCAATGGTCCCTATCGCTGGTCAATGGTCACTGTCGCTGGTCACTGGTCACTGGTCACTGGTCATTGGTGACTATCGCTGGTCAATGGTCACTGTTGCTGGTCACTGGTCACTGGTCAATGGTCCCTATCGCTGGTCACTGTCGCTGGTCACTGGTCACTGGTCACTGCTCACTGGTCAAAAGTCACTGGTCACTTGTCACTGGTCAGTGGTCACTGGTCTCTGGTCACTGGTCACTGGTCACTGGTCACAGGTCAATGGTCACTGGTCACTGGTCACTGGTCACTGGCCACTGGTCACTGGTCACTGGTCAATGGTCACTGTCGCTGGTCAATGGTCACTGTCGCTGGTCACTGGTCACTGGTCATTGGTCACTGGTCACTGGTCACAAGTCACTGGTCACTGGTCACTTGTCACTGGTCGATGGTCACTGGTCACTGGTCAATGGTCACTGTCGCTGGTAAATGTTCACTGTCGCTGGTCACTGGTCACTGGTCACTGTCGCTGGTCACTGGTCACTGGTCACTGGTCACTCGTCACTGGTCACTGGTCACTGGTCAATGGTCCCTATCGCTGGTCAGTGGTCCCTGTCGCTGGTCACTGGTCACTGGTCACTGGTCACTGGTCACTGGTCAAAAGTCACTGGTCCCTTGTCACTGGTCAATGGTCACTGCCGCTGGTCACTGCTCACTGGTCAATATTCACTGGTCACTGGTCACTGGTCACTGGTCACTGGTCACTGGTCACTGGTCACTGGTCACTTTCGCTGGTCACTGGTCACTGGTCAATGGTCACTGGCCACTGGTCACTGGTCACTGGTCAATGGTCACTGTCGCTGGTCAATGGTCACTGTCGCTGGTCACTGGTCACTGGTCACTGGTCACTGGTCACTGGTCACAACTCACTGGTCACTTGTCACTGGTCACTGGTCACTGGTCACTGGTCAATGGTCACTGTCGCTGGTCAATGGTCACTGTCGCTGGTCAATGGTCACTGCGGTGGTCATTTGTCACTGGTCACTGGTCACTGGTCAAAAGTCACTGGTCACTTGTCACTGGTCAGTGGTCACTGGTCTCTGGTCACTGGTCACTGGTCACAGGTCAATGGTCACTGGTCACTGGTCACTGGTCACTGGTCACTGGTCACGGGTCACATTTCACGGGTCACTGTTCACTGGTCGCTAGTCACTGGTCACCGGTCACTGGTCACTGGTCACTGGTCACTGGTCACTGTTCACTGGTCACTGGTCACAAGTCACTAGTCACATGTCACTGGTCAGTGGTCACTGGTCACTGGTCACTGGTCTGTGGTCACTGGTCACTGGTCAGTGGTCACTTGTAACAGTCAGATGTCGCGGGTCACTGGTCACAAGTCACTGGTCGCTGGTCACAAGTCACTGGTCACTTGTCACTGGTCACTGGTCACTGGTCACTGGTCAATGGTCAATGGTCGCTGGTCACTGGTATCTGGTCATGGGTCACTGGTCACTGGTCACTGGTCACTGGTCACTGGTCACTGGTCAATCATCACTATCGCTGGTCAATGGTCACTGTCGCTGCTCACTGGTCACTGGTCACTGGTCACTGGTCACTGGTCACTGGTCACTGGTCATTGGTCACTATCGCTGGTCAATGGTCACTGTCGCTGGTCATTGGTCACTGGTCACTGGACACTGGTCACTGGTCACTGGTCACTTGTCACTGGTCACTGGTCACTGGTCAATGGTCACTGTCGCTGGTCACTGGTCACTGGTCACTGGTCACTGGTCCCTGGTCACTGGTCACTGGTCAATGATCACTGTCGCTGGTCACTGGTCACTGGTCACTGGTCACTGGTCACGGGTCACATGTCACTGGTCACTGGTCACTGGTCACTGGTCACTGGTCACTGGTCAATGGTCCCTATCGCTGGCCAATGGTCACTGTCGCTGGTCACTGGTCACTGGTCACTGGTCATTGGTGACTATCGCTGGTCAATGGTCACTGTCGCTGGTCATTGGTCACTGGTCACTGGTCACTGGTCAAAAGTCACTGGTCACTTGTCACTGGTCAGTGGTCACTGGTCTCTGGTCACTGGTCACTGGTCACTGGTCACTGGTCACTGGTCTGTGGTCACTGGTCACTGGTCACTGGTCACTGGTCACTGGTCACTGGTCACTGGTCACTGGTCATTGGTCACTGGTCACTGGTCACAAGTCACTGGTCACTGGTCACTTGTCACTGGTCGCTGGTAACTGGTCACTGGTCAATGGTCACTGTCGCTGGTAAATGTTCACTGTCGCTGGTCACTGGTCACTGGTCACTGTCGCTGGTCACTGGTCACTGGTCACTGGTCACTGGTCATAGGTCAATGGTCACTGGTCACTGGTCAATGGTCCCTATCGCTGGTCAATGGTCACTGTCGCTGGTCACTGGTCACTGGTCACTGGTCACTGGTCACTGGTCACTGGTCAAAAGTCACTGGTCACTTGTCACTGGTCAGTGGTCACTGGTCTCTGGTCACTGGTCACTGGTCACTGGTCACTGGTCACAGGTCAGTGGTCACTGGTCACTGGTCACTGGTCACTGGTCACTGGCCAATGGTCACTGGTCACTGGTCAATGGTCACTGTCGCCAGTCAATGGTCACTGTCGCTGGTCACTGGTCACTGGTCACTGGTCACTGGTCACTGGTCACTGGTCACTGGTCATTGGTCACAAGTCACTGGTCACTGGTCACTTGTCACTGGTCGATGGTCACTGGTCACTGGTCAATGGTCACTGTCGCTGGTAAATGTTCACTGTCGCTGGTCACTGGTCACTGGTCACTGGTCACTGGTCACTGGTCACTGGTCACTGGTCACTGGTCACTGGTCACTGGTCAATTGTCCCTATCGCTGGTCAATGGTCACTGTCGCTGGTCACTGGTCACTGGTCACTGGTCACTGGTCACTGGTCAATGGTCACTATCGCTGGTCAATGGTCACTGTCGCTGCTCACTGGTCACTGGTCACTGGTCACTGGTCATTGGTCACTATCGCTGGTCAATGGTCACGGTCGCTGGTCACTGGTCACTGGTCACTGGTCACTGGTCACTGGTCACTGGTCAATGGTCCCTATCGCTGGTCAATGGTCACTGTCGCTGGTCACTGGTCACTGGTCACTGGTCATTGGTGACTATCGCTGGTCAATGGTCACTGTTGCTGATCACTGGTCACTGGTCAATGGTCCCTATCGCTGGTCACTGTCGCTGGTCACTGGTCACTGGTCACTGCTCACTGGTCAAAAGTCACTGGTCACTTGTCACTGGTCAGTGGTCACTGGTCTCTGGTCACTGGTCACTGGTCACTGGTCACAGGTCAATGGTCACTGGTCACTGGTCACTGGTCACTGGCCACTGGTCACTGGTCACTGGTCAATGGTCACTGTCGCTGGTCAATGGTCACTGTCGCTGGTCACTGGTCACTGGTCATTGGTCACTGGTCACTGGTCACAAGTCACTGGTCACTGGAAACTTGTCACTGGTCGATGGTCACTGGTCACTGGTCAATGGTCACTGTCGCTGGTAAATGTTCACTGTCGCTGGTCACTGGTCACTGGTCACTGTCGCTGGTCACTGGTCACTGGTCACTGGTCACTCGTCACTGGTCACTGGTCACTGGTCAATGGTCCCTATCGCTGGTCAGTGGTCCCTGTCGCTGGTCACTGGTCACTGGTCACTGGTCACTGGTCACTGGTCAAAAGTCACTGGTCCCTTGTCACTGGTCAATGGTCACTGCCGCTGGTCACTGCTCACTGGTCAATATTCACTGGTCACTGGTCACTGGTCACTGGTCACTGGTCACTGGTCACTGGTCACTGGTCACTTTCGCTGGTCACTGGTCACTGGTCAATGGTCACTGGCCACTGGTCACTGGTCACTGGTCAATGGTCACTGTCGCTGGTCAATGGTCACTGTCGCTGGTCACTGGTCACTGGTCACTGGTCACTGGTCACTGGTCACAACTCACTGGTCACTTGTCACTGGTCACTGGTCACTGGTCACTGGTCAATGGTCACTGTCGCTGGTCAATGGTCACTGTCGCTGGTCAATGGTCACTGCGGTGGTCATTGGTCACTGGTCACTGGTCACTGGTCAAAAGTCACTGGTCACTTGTCACTGGTCAGTGGTCACTGGTCTCTGGTCACTGGTCACTGGTCACAGGTCAATGGTCACTGGTCACTGGTCACTGGTCACTGGTCACTGGTCACGGGTCACATTTCACGGGTCACTGTTCACTGGTCGCTAGTCACTGGTCACCGGTCACTGGTCACTGGTCACTGGTCACTGGTCACTGTTCACTGGTCACTGGTCACAAGTCACTAGTCACATGTCACTGGTCAGTGGTCACTGGTCACTGGTCACTGGTCTGTGGTCACTGGTCACTGGTCAGTGGTCACTTGTAACAGTCAGATGTCGCGGGTCACTGGTCACAAGTCACTGGTCGCTGGTCACAAGTCACTGGTCACTTGTCACTGGTCACTGGTCACTGGTCACTGGTCAATGGTCAATGGTCGCTGGTCACTGGTATCTGGTCATGGGTCACTGGTCACTGGTCACTGGTCACTGGTCACTGGTCACTGGTCAATCGTCACTATCGCTGGTCAATGGTCACTGTCGCTGCTCACTGGTCACTGGTCACTGGTCACTGGTCACTGGTCACTGGTCACTGGTCATTGGTCACTATCGCTGGTCAATGGTCACTGTCGCTGGTCATTGGTCACTGGTCACTGGACACTGGTCACTGGTCACTGGTCACTTGTCACTGGTCACTGGTCACTGGTCAATGGTCACTGTCGCTGGTCACTGGTCACTGGTCATTGGTGACTATCGCTGGTCAATGGTCACTGTCGCTGGTCATTGGTCACTGGTCACTGGTCACTGGTCAAAAGTCACTGGTCACTTGTCACTGGTCAGTGGTCACTGGTCTCTGGTCACTGGTCACTGGTCACTGGTCACTGGTCACTGGTCTGTGGTCACTGGTCACTGGTCACTGGTCACTGGTCACTGGTCACTGGTCACTGGTCACTGGTCATTGGTCACTGGTCACTGGTCACAAGTCACTGGTCACTGGTCACTTGTCACTGGTCGCTGGTAACTGGTCACTGGTCAATGGTCACTGTCGCTGGTAAATGTTCACTGTCGCTGGTCACTGGTCACTGGTCACTGTCGCTGGTCACTGGTCACTGGTCACTGGTCACTGGTCATAGGTCAATGGTCACTGGTCACTGGTCAATGGTCCCTATCGCTGGTCAATGGTCACTGTCGCTGGTCACTGGTCACTGGTCACTGGTCACTGGTCACTGGTCAC